>JAZHRO010000044.1:1333125-2666250 GCA_037157565.1 Thalassia testudinum
CGTCTGATCTTGAGAATAGATGAGCACATCATCAATAAATACCACCATGAACTGGTCCAAGTACGGTCTAAACACCCAGCTCATCAAGTCCATGAAGGCAGCGGGGGCATTGGTCAGCCCAAATGGCATGACCAGAAACTCGTAGTGTCCGTATCGGGTGCGAAAAGCTGTCTTGGAGACATCTGCCTCCTTGATCATCAACTGGTGGTATCCAGACCTTAAGTCGATCTTGGAGAATACCGTGGCACCTCGCAGCTGGTCAAATAAGTCATCAATCCTCAGCAACGGATACCTATTCTTCATGGTGACCCTATTCAGCTGTCGGTAGTCCACACAAAGGTGTAGGGTACCATCCTTCTTCTTTACAAACAGTACTGGGGCTCCCCAGGGAGACGCGCTGGGCCTCACAAAGCCCTTCTCCAAAAGATCCTGCAACTGAGACTTGAGCTCTCGCAGCTCAAGTGGTGCCATCCTGTATGGTGCTGTGGAGATGGGGCTGGTCCCCGGTACCAGCGAGATCTCAAACTCGATCTCACGCTCGGGCGGTAGTCCTGGCAACTCGTCTGGAAACACGTCGGGGTACTCTCTGACCACTGGGATACTCTGAAAGTCTGCCACATGGCTAGGCTTTGCCACCACACAAGCTAGGAAGCCCTCACACCCCTGGCTCAAAAGTCTCGTCGCCCGAAGTGCAGAAATGCACCTGAAGCCTCCGTCCACTGGCTGCCCGTGAAACTCGAAAGAAGGCAACTCTGGTATGGAGAAGATGATCTT
Source organism: Thalassia testudinum (assembly GCA_037157565.1). Classification (NCBI taxonomy): domain Eukaryota; kingdom Viridiplantae; phylum Streptophyta; class Magnoliopsida; order Alismatales; family Hydrocharitaceae; genus Thalassia; species Thalassia testudinum. The sequence goes on from JAZHRO010000044.1 coordinate 1,333,900, forward strand.
TCTCTCAAAGTAGTCCACCAAGGCGTGGTAAGCGGACAGCCAGTCCATCCCCAGAATTACGCCAAAGTCCTCCATCTATATCATAATCAGGTCAGCGGGAAGGCTGTGTCCCCCAACACTGACCTCGTAACCTGTGTATACCTCCTCAGCTACAAACAGCTGACCACTTGGACCTCTGATCATGAATGAATCCTCTAACAGCATACAGTCCTGCCTCAAACTAACCACGAAACTGGCAGCGACAAACGAGTGCGTAGCGCCAGAATCGAAAAGCATGAAAACGAGTCTGCCGGAAACTGAAACCATACCTGCCACCATTGATCCCGAAGCTCTGGCATCCCTGTGTGTCAGGGCGTTGATACGCCCCTCAACCTTAGGTGCGGACGAAGCAGCCACACTCTTCGTCGGACAGGTAGCTGCTGGCCGGTACCCTCCCCGTGACTGCTGTCCTCCTCCTCGCGCCTGAAAACCGCAGCCTCCTGCTCGCCCTCCAGTGCTCGGCACAGGAAGCATCTGCTGACCTCCTGCCCTAGACGGGCACTCCCTCCTGATGTGGCCCGGCTAGCCACACTGGTAGCAGAGGGGAACCCGACTCCCGCCCTCAGTGGGTCCCTGCTGTCGGCTGGGCAGTGGTCCGGTGCTAATAGCTGGCCCCTGTCGAGGGCCCCCAAAGGCCACTGATGGCCCTGCAAAATGTGACGGCTCTCCTGCGGGGGCCACGTGTCTCATATCTCGTCAGCCCTGTGAGAAGTCTGGCTAATAGGGCCTCTTCCGCCCACTGTCAGTATCTCGTGCGAACGGGTTGGTCTCTTCGTATGTCATAGCTGCCTCCACCACCCTCGAGAATGTAGGCAGCTTCAGGGGTTTGACATACCCCCGAATTACAGGCCAGAGCCCCTCGGTGAACCTCCAAAGGCGCTCCTCCTCAGTGGCCACTGCTGTCGCTGTGAAGCGAGACAGCTCCAGAAAACGCGTGCGGTACGCGCTCACGGTCATCGTCCCCTGGCAGAGAGTGTGGAACTCCCACCTCCTCTGGTCCTGCCATGTCTGGGGAAAGTACTGTTCGCAGAAGAGGGTGACGAACTGGTCCCAAGTCGGCTTGTCCCTCTCCTGTCCCCTGACCGCCCTCCACCACCTGTGTGTCGCGCTCTCCAACTGGTACGTGGCAAAGGCCATGCGGCACTCCATCGGGGGGTGAAGGGTGTCAAAAACCTTCTCAATCTGCTCGAGCCAGTCCTCCGCCTCAGTCGGGTCCTCATCCCCCTTGAAGGTGGGGTGCTTCAGCTTTCGGAACTGTCCGAAAAACTCGAAGTGGCGCTGAAGTGGAGATGGTGGTGCACCTCCAGGTAAGGGAGCCTCGTGCTCGGAAGTGTCGGAGGAAGGTGGGGGCAGTGGCAGCCCATCCCCTCCCTCGCGTCCAGCGCCATGTCCGTCGCGTGGTCCCATAGAGGACTCCCCCCTCCGCAGCCCCAGGGAGAGGTGCTCGTGGCGGCAGGTGGAGCTCCCCTTGCACGATGTCCCGTATCACCTGGGTGAGGTCCTAGACCTGAATGCCTAGGAGCAGTGGCTGGTCCACTGAAACGTCGACCTCAATGCGCCCACCCCTCCGGCCTCGTCCTCGGCCGTGCCTGCGTCCTGCCTCACTAGTCCCGCGTCGAGGCATCTCCTGCAAGGAGAAGCAAATACAGAACGGAAGCACGTCAATATGAAACGATATCTAATGGAGAAGTCTAAGAACATATGTCAAAAGAAACATTGTGGTGGCTACTATAGTTACAGACACGTGGATTGGTTATTTTCCAGTCAGTTGGTTCACTTCTCGGGACGACCTTGCTTTGATACCATCTTGTTACGACCCGATTCCCGAATCCTTACGAGACACGAGAATCGGACCGACTCAACTGATCCCAAGACCCAGTCGTCCAACGAGAAAGTAACCAAAAGAGCAGTAAAATAAACCACATTCACCATGTATATAACTAGCAGTAACAAAATACAGCAGTAAAGAAAAGAACTATTACAGTATACACCACCACAACAGTAAAGAAATAAGCAGATACATAAACATGATGCTTACAATAAAAGAGTACAGTGGTAACATAAAATACTCACTACAATAGAAGGAAAGGTACAATGGGTACTACACAAGTAAAACTACTGGGCTCTACTAGGCCCAGCACCCTCTGCAGCTGCCGACTCTGGCTGCTCAACACCTAGTCCTGAAAAGGTAACAAAGGTGACAAGTCAGCGAAATGCTGAGTAGAGTGGCAACCAAAAGCTAAGAAAAATAGTAAGGTGGACAGTAGCTATTATATTTTTAATCTCTTTCTTTATTTTTCCATTTACTCATTATTGAATTATTCCTCAGATCTTTCTCTTGATCTTGAATGTTCCTCGTGGGAAGGATCTTGATTGCAGTCTTTTCCGAAAAATAGAAGTAACACGTGGGGCTCCCCTGGTCGGGAGAGTCCCTCATGGTGGTCCTACCCTCAGTCAACCACCCCAAGGTCGCTGACAGACGTAACGGTGACTACGGCACGCGCGATAAAAGCACGGGTAGCTACCACTCACTGGCACGTGGTCAGTCGTTTTCGTTAACGGGTGCGCCCCAAAGCACAGCACGGAACCAGTATAGGGCAGAGCCCTCTTAGTAACAGGGGTCCAGCCCCTCCACAGTAACCAAACAGGGGTCTTGCCCCTCCATAGTTTGCCCACCCTCGCTTGACTACCCGGGTTTGCCCAATGGGCTTAACAAGTCAGTCAGTGTAGGAGGGCTAGCAGAACCCCGGGGCCCGTGGGGTGGCTAGTGCTCTCCCTACACTTGTAGCTCTCCTCGGTACTGTGTACACGAGGGCCAAAAGTCGGTACAAAGTGGCCAGACCTAACCCCGGGTCCCTGGGGCGGCAAGCTCCACTCTGCACTAAACAGGGGGACAGTCGCTCTCCTTGGTATTCCGTACTCAAGGGCCAGCTCACTTCCCCAATTCTATTCCATTCACTTCTCAAGAGCTCTACTCCTAATTCCCCGTAGGGTTCATGCTCATTTTTCTTTAACTCAGCCAATTTAGGTTTCATCATTTCAGCTTTATATTCATATAACCCATGTTCTCAACAGTAATTATCCACTCATAACCGGGCAACCGTTAACCAATTACAGGCAGTTATCATTTTCCTTTCTACTTTTCCAAGACTGCAATATATATATATATATTCAATCTAGTTTTCCAGTCCTAGGATTCATGCCATATCCTAGGATCTATCATTCAGTCTAGTTTTTCAGTCCTAGGATTCATGCCATACCCTAGGATCTATCATTCAATCTAGTTTTTCAGTCCTAGGATTCATGCAATACCCTAGAATCTACTAATTATTTCACAAGTACATAATTTTTGATAAATAATTAAAGGGACCACTCTACCTGCAAAACCGAGAGTACTGGGGGCGTTATCGGCAAGCCCGCGTGCCTCCGCAACCCCCAGAGCCACAACGGAATGGGGTCTTAACACAAGGATCAATTTCAAGGAGCTACTCAGAATAGGATACAATTACTGTAAATAGGTAGAGGAACTAAATCTGAGAAGAATGAAACTTGAAACACGGAAAACGGACTTCGAACAGACCCTAAACGGGTCAAAAATGACAAGTCTACCCAAAATCAGATGTTTGGAACATCTTCCAGATGTCTTAAACGATGGCTCAGGTCATACCTTGATCCTACGCGGTCCTTCAGACGTACAGAATCCCACTGAACCGTCTGAACTTAGTTTCCAGACGTCCGATTGTCACTCCGAACGTTTGGAGACCCTCTCCGTCGTCTAGTACTGTGCCCAGACATCCGATCTGTGTGGGAGGGCGTGCCATTGCACCTTCTCGAACGAGATCTGCACACATATGTGACCATCCTCAACACGGAACGAAGCAGAACCCTTCGGCGGAACGGCTGCATGGCCGTACACGCGAAAGAAGAAGGAAGGAAAAATATCGTACATTTCAGACGTCTGGACCTTCCTCCAAACATCTCTCGCATTGTCTGGACGTATGTCCAGACGTCTGATTCTGGGAAATTTTCCCAGAATCAGGACCTCCTCGCCCTCCACCGGCAGCGCATGGCCATGCCGCGCTGCCCTCGCCTGCTGCCTGAACTGCAGCAGCTCCTCCCCAGCACCACGCTCCCGCTGCGCACCCGCCGACCGGCCCTGGTTGCTCCGGCGAGCTCGCACCCTCGCTATCTAGCTCTCTCCCTCTCGCAGCAACCCCTCCTCCCCACGCACTCACGGCAGCAGCTGCTGCTGCCCTCGCTCGCTCACTCTCTCACTAACAGGAAGAAGAAGAGAAGGCGGTGGAGTGAGGGTGAGGGAGAGGAGAGGGGGGGTATTTGAAGGCTGCCATGGGGAGAAAGAGAGAAAAAGATGGCTACGCCTGCAGGGAGGAAGGAAAGAGAAGAAAGGAGGGCGGCGGTTCAGTCTGCACGCACATGCGCGCATACGCCAACCCGTACATCGAAAAAATTAAATTCCAGACGTTTGGGTAGGCTTCCAGACGTCTGGACCAATTCCCAGATGTCTTAAACGACGTTTGATGCTGGGGTCATAACACCAACTAAAGATGACTTCTAGTTCCCAGGGACTCCACTTAGCTCAACCTAGTTGCGCTAAGCTACATTAGCTGCTTCAGCTAGCTAGGTCCTCCCGGGGAAAATCAAACCCAGCTCACCTCAACATATTTCAGCAGAAGCTAGCTTACTTTAGCTTAGCTTAGTAGCAAGCAAAGAACTAGCAAGCTAAACCAACTAAAGTAGCTCCCTGCAACTCCCTTCAGCAGCTACCAACTCCAATTCAGCTCCAGACATTCTTTCCTCAACTCGTCTTCCTTAAACCCTAGCTCCATCCCACCTCCTCCTCTATTCAACTACTAGCTAAGCTAGCCTAGCTAGCTTAGCTTATCTATGCCTTAGCTTCCACTAGCCATCCACCACCTACAACCTAACTCCACCTCACCACCTAACTAGTCCACCTACTTAAGTCCATCTAGCTCCACCTACTCCTACCCATGTTGGCGCCAACCAACATGCATCTCTTCACCCCATCACCACCTCCAAAGACACCAAAAAGGTGGCGCCAAAACCCCTATAACCACCCTTATTTTGGCACCACAAATTCCCTCCAAAAATCCCTTCATCTCACCCCTACACCTACCTTTAAAGCCACATCCAACCCTCCAATTTTTCCCTCCATTTTCCCCCTTCTAGAAGCCACCCCCCTTGGTGCCAAAATGGTGTCAACCTTCCACCATGGATGGCCACCAAGGGATGCCCTAAACCCTTGACTACCTCCCTTCCACACCTCCTTGTTGGCGCCAACTAGTCTCCACCCTAAGATCATCTAACCAGTTCCATCATACCATCCTAGCCATCCAACCAAAGGCCACCAAACCCCCTTCATATCCCTTGGTTTGGCACCACCTAAACCTAGCCCTAGTATCATCTAACCACCCTCATAAACCCATCATAACCCTACATGTGTCCAAGCCAACCTCTCCCTTCATAAGCCCTATATATACCCTTCTTAACCACCACCATATGATCATCCTTTGGCCACATATTTTCCACCTTCATCCCACCATATCCACGGCCAAGAGGAGAAGAAGAAGAAGATTAAGGGGACACTCTGTCCCCTTGGTGCCTTCCCCTCTTCCCTTCTCTCTTGTGCCCCCACCAGCCAAAGGAGCAGTCAAGCAAGGAAGACCTTAGGAGGAGGTCTTGAGTGACGTGCATGCCACCCTAGGAGGAGTCTTGTGGGTGGAGATCATCCACCCCTGGAGGAGCAAGGGCACGCCCCCCTTAGGGCTTGCCAAGGAAGACACCAATTTGAAGAAGCTTTTCAAGGAAGGAGAAGAAGTTCTTTTCAAGCCCAAGAGCAGTTAAGCTTGGAGCAAGAAGCCTCTCTCTCTTCTTCACCAACATCATCACAAGAGGATTTTTGTTTTCTTTTATTTTCATTTGTTAGAGTAGAAGCATTCCTCTACTTGTCCTTTTGTAAAATAATATTCTCCTTAAGTAAAGTTGCCTTCTTTTAAATTCTTGTTGCATCTTTTTGCATATTATTATTTTTACCGTAGTGTACTCATACTCTTTCTCTAATTACCCTAGGTACGTACCTATGGTGAGTTTAGAGAGTAGAATTTCATGTCACTTAGGTTTTAATTTCAGCAAGTTTGGTGTAGTCTCCTTCCCGCTTTAATTTGCATAATCGCCCGTTATTTAAAAAATCTAAAAAAATCTTATATTTAAAAACCTAAAAAGAAAGTTGATTTCCTCTTTGTTAAGCAAGATTTTTTTAAAGAAGTGCATTCCCGCCTCCTTGGATGACCCTAGATATCACCACTATTTAGGTTTATAAATTTTAAAAGCGATTACAAATTAGCATGTTACAATGACTAAAAACTCGCTTTTTATAAATCACACTTTTCTTCGCATCAATAAGGCATGCTAATGATTAATTCTAGCCTAGAGATCTGGTCTGTTCGATAGGGTTTTGCCAGGGACTAGCAAAATTTAGGCATGGGGGTATGATGGTAACACCATCATCTGCCATAATTGGCCTAATTTAGTCAAATCTGGAGATAAATGCTCCATAATAATCAGTAAAAGGGTTTAATTCAATTCTATGTTGAATTTGAGAAGAAAATGGGAAAATGAGTTAATTTTGATATTTTAACGCATAATCACAAATGCAGATTAACTAGGGGGTGAATTAATGCCTAATCTAAGGTCAAATGAACTTAAATTTCCAAGAAGTGGGCTTGAATTGACTGAATCGGGGTTTTCTAAGAATTAAGGATTAATTTAATAATAAAAATCCAAATTATAGCCTTACTTCAATTGAAAGGGTTATGATATAAATAAATGTAATCTAAACCTTCTAAAAATAATAGAAAAATATTCTGTGGTTTGGAACTTTCACTTTGACCAAATGAACCCATTTTGACCAAAAATAGAGACCAAGGTAGGAAATTGCCTCATTTTGGGCTACAGTGTAAATTACCTAGTCAAACTTCATCAAAACCAAAATTTGATGTCACCATTAGATTTCTTAGGCCCAAATTAGGTTACCCTTAAATTTTGAACCCAATCAGAGTCCATCTTGACCAAGTTTGCATTTTAGCCCATTTATCTCCATTTATTACAAAACCAACCCTAGGTTTTGATTTCCCTTACATTCAGGTCCTTTCCTTCTTCTTTGTTCCAAAAGAGGCAACAATGGCAGCAAGAAAGAACCCAAATTGCGTGAGATTTGGTTGAAAAATTGAGCCATCAAATCTTCTCCAAATCCCACCAAATTTGGTGGGATCGCTCACTAGATCAAGCTCTTTCAATCACCAAGATCTCAAGCTCCAATTTAGAGCCAATCACCACCGGCGAGCTTGAATTTTGCATGACGTAAAAGTACCAAATTCACAAGGAAATCTTGTGAATTCAAGGCCAATTATTGTGAATTCCTCTTCTATATAAGTGCTTGGGCATTCCCAAACACAATTTGGTTGAGAATTTGTCATGATTTCTACTCCTCGCACGGCCAATCCATCCTCTGACTCTGGTGACCCCTCTGTTTTCTCTCATCCGTGCATGCTCTAGCCAAAAGAGCATCACCACCATCTTCCTCAGACTCTATCTGGCCAAAGCTATGTCACCTTGACCCATTCATCATCATCAAACCCCTCCTTGGGGCTTTCATCCTCTTCGCATCCGACCAGTAAACGTCAGACACAATTCCACCTCCTCTGTCAATTCCTGGTAGTTCTTCCTCTTCCACTCTTCCCATAGAGTAGCTTAGGGCCCTTAGGAGTAGGAATTAGTCTAGTTCCCTCTCAATTCTTCTCCTTCATCCCCACAACTGGCAAGAACTCCGGTGCGCTTCTCCATTGTTGCCACACCATCTCCCAACTTGCCAACCACCCCACAAGCACCATGAGGCCTTGGTGATCAAAAGCCCTCAAGAAATTGAGGCAATTGATCAACTAAGACCTCCGTCAGACTCTGCCTTCACCCACCATCTTTGCTACGTCTGATCGACCTTCTTAGGTCATTTCATGCCGAATTACCACCACCAACACCTTCGTCAATTCACAGTGAAGGTATTCGAGTATTTAATTGGGGCCAAAAGCTTGTGCTCTTGTTTTTAGGTAACTCACTGGTGTCATCTTCTTCCCCAACTCCAAGCACCTTCTCCAATGAGCCATCACCCTCATCCTCTATGGATTCATCGTGGGAGTCCATCTAAGCCATTGGATTTAAGATCCAATGACCATCCTTCATCAATTGAGCAGCAAGCTCCCGTGGCAAGAAAGCAGCAAACATGAAGAAGAAGGGGACTCAATAATCCCACATCGTTGAGACAAGAAGCATGAAGTTGGACCTATAAGGCATTTGGTGCATTAGCTACTTGCACGAGGATTCGGGGGGTCAGGTATACACCACACGTGCACACACGCCTACACCCACGCGGACATGAACTAGATTTGGACCAGTTTTGAATCAGCTTTGGGCAATCTTCTAGATCAATTTTGGGTTAACTTTGAAAGCTCTTTGGGATGGAATTGTGGCTAAGTGTTGAGGCTGGTTTGGCTTGGTTGAACGACGCATATTTTTGCCTTAACATTCTCATTTACTTTTGAGTTTGATAGTGATATTAATTTAGCAACTTATTTCTTTTTGCATCAAACTCTTTTGCTTCACTTTTATATTTACTCGATTAGTGGTTTAATTACAATTAATTTGCTTTCTGAGACGATCTCAGACTCATAATTAGAGATATAAATTTAAATGTTTTCGTCACTTTAGTTGCTATACTATGATGCATTTCTTAAAACCCAATTTTAGCGCGTTAGCAATATCTGACTCAATTGGATTTGCCAATGAGTTCTATATAAACCTCTGATCGTTATCGAGTACACTTTGTGCTCAATTGTGCTTAACTCTCCCCTTTCTTCTTCTTTATCAGTGCCATTGAAGCACCTTGGAGCTCCATCACCCCTATCATCTACTGCTCTATCACTGAAATTAATAAAGGGTTCATCTTCCTCATCTTCCAGAGAAGCTTCCCACGAAGCTTCGACTGCTACCTCACCATCCTTCGCTCCAATTTCTTCTTCTTCCTCTCAATCCTCTATGTTCGTCAGGTACCTCTTCACCCCCTTTCGTCCAATTAGCTTAGGGTTTTTCCTCCTCTAGGTCCAAACTAGGTTTCTGGAGCTTCTACGATCCATCCATTGTCTTTTCTTCCCTCCCCAACCTCAGAACATTAGTGACCTTCGAAGCTTTTTCATGAAGCTTCCATAAAGCTCCCCAAGTCAAATTGAATTAGGGTGTTTCTCCGACGTGCCTCGTCAGACCTTCTGAGGATTTAATTGGGGTCGAAAGACCCGTATTCATCCTTACAAGTGTTTGCTGTAGCCCATCATCTTCTTAAACTCCAATGGCCACATCCGTTGTGCTGATCGTCCATCAAACATCGCCACCACGTCGACAACCTATGATGAGAGACTCATCATGGTTCCTAATTCATCATTATTAGCTAGTTTTCCCAGTTAAATTACTAGTGAATAGCATTATATTAGGGTTAATTATATAATTAGGGTAGAAATAGTAAGGACCAAATTATATGTTAAAATAACTGAATTAAGGTTTAATAAATTATTACTTATGTTTAATTAACAATTAGGACTCAAATCTAATCATTTAGCTATATGTAAAGCATTATATATAACTTTTTTTTTGACAAAGAGAAAGGACTACTACCGTTCATAGTATTCATCCAAATTTATTACTATGAAACAATTATAAATTATCACACTAGAGTTTGGCACTCAACGCTACATCACCACAAATGTTCTCCACCCATACATTACCCCCATTGAAGGTTTCATCGTTTCGAGCTCTCCAAACCACCCACAAAACTGCAACCATAAACACATGTGGCTTATCATTGGACATGAATGAGACCACAACACATTCCACATGGGAAGGGAAGACAAACAAAATCTGCACCATACTTCACTAATAACAAGGCACGCACTAACGAGATGGAGGGTGTCATCCTCCACAAAGCCACAAAGGGGATAAAGGTTAGTGATAGCCCCAAGAGTCCTTCTATACGATCTGGTGATCAGTCCTTCACACCTAGCCAACCAAAGAAATATTTGAACCTTCAAGGGGATCTTCAATCTCCAGAGGTGAGAGCACACACGTTGATGACCATCATTACCCTTCACATCGTAAAGGACTTCATATGCACTACTTGGAGATACACCCCTTTCTTCCAATAAAACTTGTCCAGACCCTCTCTTGGCTTGAAAGCTACCAAGGTAGACTGCACAAAACCCACTTCCTTGCCTATTCTAGTGATATGGATGTCATTAGAAGAAGGAATCTTCCACTCATCATCTGGGTGCCATAGATCAGCCACAGAAGCATGCTTCATATTAGAATCCTCATACACAATTGGCAAGGAGTCCATGAGCCAACCCAAACCACTCTAATCATCCTCCTATAAACTCATCTTTTCTCCACATCCAAGCACTGGCTTAAAGAGTTCCAATGCTTCAACAATGCCTTAAGGACAGAGTCCCAAAAAGGAGAGGGAGACTAATGGGAACACCATCATAGGCCCTAACTAGCCCATTTTGGTATGGAATAAAGGATAAAAGCTCCTACATATTCATCTGAGGATTATATCTCCACCACATTATGTTTTGAGAAGAAAACAAGAAACCAGGGTTAATTCTGTAATGTCAACAGAAAATCATGAACACATAATAGCCAAGGGGTTGGCTAGGGGTGAATTAAAGGTCAAATGAGCATTAAAGTCATATAAGTGGGTTCATGCAGACAGAAACGGGTTTTCGTGCATTTCAAGAATAAAATAGCAACCCAAAACCTTAGTTTCAGACCCGCTTAAATAACAAAGGTTCTGGTCAAGATAAAATTTACCTAAACCTTCTAAAAATCATAGAAAAATATTCCATAAGATTTGGTATCCTTGATTTTACCACTGGAACCCATTTTGACTTAAAACAAAGTCTCAGATAAGAAGTTGCTCTAATTTGGGTTTCTATGTAAATTACCTAGTCAAACTTGGTTAAAACCAAAATCCAACTTCACCACTAGATTCCTTGGGTCTAAATTAGGTTTGTACCAAAATTTGGGCTCAATCAGAGATCATTTTGACCTAGTTTGCATTTTGGTCCATTCAGACTCTTTCTTTCTCACATACACCCCTAACTTTTGAAAATCCTTACAAAGGCCCCCTAACTTCGTTGTCTTCTTCGCATTTGGGTCCCTACCACCATGGCAGGTGTGAACCACGCAGCTGAGCTCTCAATCAGAGATTCCTCCCTGATTACTTAGCAAATCCCTTTTTAAAATTAGAAGGGACAACCCTAAGGAGATCCCTACTCGATTAAACCTGATCTTAAACTCTAAATCCATCTATGTTACTCATGCGGATCCTTGATTTCCAAGCATCCTTCTTCCTAAAAAATTGAACCTTTCAAGCTTGTTTCCAAGCTTGGGAGCTTTCTTGAAGGCTTATATAAGACCCTTTTGGACTGCCTCACCTCCTTAGCAAGTTTTGGGCCATAAAACCTTCTTCCTCTTCCTCTCTGGCCTGCTCCAAGCTCTACTCTAGCGACCATCCTCCCTCGATCACCTTGCCTGCCGCCATGCACAATAGGTGGCAGGATCTTCTTCCTTTCTTCAGTTCGCACATCGCAATACCAACGCGGCACTCTCGACCCACTCCTCATGGTTGTCCCCCTTCCCGGAGCATTCTCCTCTGGTGTCGGCTCATCATGGCTAACGCCTTCTCCGCATCCTCTTCATACGCTAGCTACCCTCTTCGACTCCTCTACCTCTACTGATCACCCCAGCATATTTAGACTTCAGATTTGATCACACAATCACCCGCTCCAGCATCATCTTCCAAATCGCCGGCGTACCTTCGGCGATCTCGACAGCACACCACACTTCACCAACCCGCCTACTATCACTTCACACACCTTCACCATGTCCACTAATTGCGTAGCAATCATAGGTCTTAATTGACCTAAATTAGGTTAGGACTTAGCATTAGTTAGGGTAGTTCATGCATGAATAAGCATTATTTGCATCTTTGTTGTTCTTCCTATAGCTATGGGTAGAATAATGCCATAATATACTAATTAGGTGCATTATATAAATTGCAGGAAATAAGAAGCTCAGGAGTTGGATCTGAGACTGGATCTGAAGCTGGACCTGAAGCCAGAGTTGCAATAGAGCTGGAGCAGAAGACCTAGAATAAGATGTAGTAGACAATAATGTAAGGGGTTGAGGTATGCTATTATGTTAAGTAGGAATAAAGTAGTAAATTATGAAGAACTTAGGTCCATTCCAGCCCTAAGGCAGCCTAGAAGCTTCCCCAAGCTGTAGCCACCCTTAGATTAGGTCACTGTACCCTAGGAAGCCCTAAAGCCCTATTTCTAGCCTCTATCTGGATGTCCAGATGAGTTACAGGACATCCTGAACCCTTAGCCACAACCTGCACACCTAAAACCCACTTCTGCAGCATTTTAAGACGTCCAGACACTTGGTCTGGACGTCCAATTTCTACAGACAGAACCTTAACTCTTCCCTACCTCTGTTTGGATGTCCAAACAACAAGTCTGGATGTCTGACTTTTCATTTTAAGACATCTGACACTATTGTCAGACGTCTGGAACTGTTCTCTAGTTCCTATTTTGGAATTCAAGCCTTGATCTTGAGTTCTTAGGTCCCTAAACCCAATTCTAACCCCCTAGGAACCTAAATTAAGGTGCCCTAACCCTAGTACATCACCTCTAGACCTCCCTAAGGACCTAATTAGGTCCTTACTAAACTTAATTGACTTGGATCTTAGTCAATTCCATCAATCTATTCAATTGGACTCATTGAGTCCAATTGAGCCCTGATCTCAGCACACACTGTCTAATTGGACTCAGTGATAGTCCAATTGACCTAGACCTAACTTAATTGAGTTTTTTTACTCTCAATTAGTATTTCACACATCCAATTAAACTTGTATCAAGTTTAATTGCATTTTAGCTTAATGAATTAGGGTTTACAACCCTAATTTGAGACCTACCTTGACCTAAACCCACTAGAACCTAACCTGATCAACCTAGCCACCTAGGTTTCGACCCACACACACCCACACACACCATCTACATGAAAATACCTATCCTAAAGTTCTCTAGAACTCTCTACCATGTGTTGTTGCCTTGGTTGCTAAAAGTAGCAACCAAGATGCATTCAATTTTTAGATCCACCAAATGTGGATCTAAAAACCACCCATCCATCCTCTCCCTCACTCTCCCATGAGCTCCCACCATAGGCCTCTCTAGAGAGTTCCACACTTCTCTAGAGAGGCTCCCTTGGGTCTACTTAAAGGACCTTTGGGTGGCCATTTGCACCCATCTAGCCTTCCATCCAATTCTAGCTTCATTCCACCTCCATTACTCCACCTCCATCTCCACGAGCACACCATCGCATCTCCATCACCTCCACGCTAGGCCTAGATCACCTGCAAACTCTCTCCAAGGGCTGGCCTAACCACCATTGGCCGCCCCTCCTTCTCTTCTCAACCAAGTTAAAGGCCATCAGAGCCACCTCCGAATGCCCTTATTTCTATTAGCTAAGTAGAATAGTTCTTTGTAGATTTACGACTTTACTATTGCTTAGTAGTGTAGCTCCATATTCTCCCTCAATGATGCATGCATAATCCCCCCCATAGATTCATGTATGTAGTCATTTTCTGTTAGCTAAGTTACTGTTTTCAAGCTTTCCTATACAAGCTTTCCGCGAGCTTCACTATATAGCCACCATGATGCAATCAAAGAAATCATCTTTTATATATCTCTATGTCTATGTGTGAAAATCACCATGAGCTGATTGCCATATTTCCTTGTGATTAAAGTTGCATGCGTGAAATTTGTATTCTTTTGCAACTAAGCATGTCGTGCATCAATATGAATTATTGTAAATCGGCATGCAATTCTGAATAAGTAGAGTGAGCTAGATCGAATTCAAATATGCATTTTCTAAATGCCTCCAAGAGACGAACGACCGGGACTCAAGTCTTGTTATTTTATAAATTATTTTTTACGAGCGTTTTCGTGCACTATAGTACGACGAGATCTCTATTTTCAAAACATGTGCGAGAACTGCCATCTGTCAAATGGCACCGTTACTGGGGAGGCAACGGAATTGATTTCGACCTTTTGAGCTTTTAGTGACAAATATTCCTCTGATTGTTTGTTGGATGTGCAGGAAAGTAGGAAAAAGGGGATTTGCGCACATGTCGGGGGTAGAAAAATCATCAGGTGCACATCTCCTCTTAGCTTAGGATTTCCCTTTTTCGAATCTTAGGTTAGATTTCCTTATAACAATTTCATTTGAAAAAATAAAAAGCCTATTTATTTTTATGAAAAAAAATAAAAATAAAAAAAGGTCTAAGTAGTTAGATTAGGTCTCTGTTTGAATCTTAGGTTAGTTTGCTTGAAAAAAAAAAGAAAAAAAGTTCTTTTTGAAAAAAAAGCTTTTCCCTTCAAAAAAACATTTTGAAAGTTTTCAAAAAAAAAAATCATTTTGGTGGAAAGTTTGAATTTTGAATTCAAACACCTTTAAAAGTTTTCCCACCATTCTCTGATTTTCGGTCAGATTTCAAATTTCGACTTAAAAATTCAATTGCCGAAAAATTAATGAGCGGAAAATTCTAAAATTCAGGCTATACCTTCATTTTCAAACCATCTTTTAAACTGCACTGTTCATTTGAAGAAATTCAAAGTAGAAAATTTTTAAAAATTTGCGATGTTCAAGGGGTCAAACTGACCCTGATTTGAAAATTTTCAAAATTCAAAAATCAATTCTGAGCAATCCACGGATCTGTTTTGATTAAAAATGGTGCGGTTTGAAAGCTGATCTCATTGGCTTTAATTTACATATTTTTCCCAAATTTTTGAAGATCATTTGGTACTATTTCAAAGAAAAAAATAGACCAGGGGTCAAAATTCCAGATCTGACCCCCTACGTTTAAAAATCTCTATAAATTTGATTGAAACAGTAAAAATTGCAAAAAAATATTCTCTGAAAAGATAATTGAATTTATTTTGATTCCAATTTTTATCAGAGAATTATTCTTACTTTCGTGGTCTGCTGAAGGAGAAAGAAAAAAAATCCTAGAATTGCATGAACCCTAGGTTACACCTTTAGGATTACACTCTAGAGACCACACATTTGGGCTAGACTAGACTTGATCAAGTCTAAGGTTTATCCAGTGAGCTTGGTCACCTTGTGGACCACTCACCATAAACCCCATTGAAGAAGAAAATGGGTTAAAATTATTTTTAAAACATGAAATAAACCTGAATTCGTTGTTGTACAACTGGGTGGTTTCAACCACTCTTGCCAAACCTGGTGACTAAGTCTGCAGGGTAGTGTCAAACAACCATGGCTAAGGGGTAACGGAACTGGAGGCGTGAGCCGAAGGAAGAACTTTCCCCTTAGTCCCCTCGTAACAAGACTGGCTGAGTTAGCTTGAGAGGTGGGAATTACTTTCAATCGGTTGAACGACAAATTTTCTCTTCAGGAATTAGAATTTTAAATGAAAAATTTGGTCATCTGATCATAAGGACCATCTGATTGATAGGGCCTTAGCCTTTGTCTGGCTGGCTACACCAACCTAAGGGTTGGTTGGTGCATGCGAGGAAGGAGGTCACTCAGACCTCAATTGGTTGGACCTTGGGAGCCACTCCCAAGGAGATGAGTCACTTCACCCGGGCCATCTTCTCCCCCACCCTCTTCTTCTATCTGCTTAGCCACAATGGCTAACCTTGGACCCCGACCTGGTTAGGATCCAGCAAATCTGGACCCGATGGCTCATCTGGAAGCCTGTGTCGTTGAATCTGAGGAACGACAAAAAAAGAGTATAGACCGTATCTTGAACACTTTAGATAGAATGCAACATCCACCATGAGGAGAACTGCTTCGGGATTTCTACGATCCGATAGCACAGATTGTCGCACCTCTAGTCCAGATTCCCGCAGGCGAGAGACACGTTTGAGCTCAATCCCAATTTAATTGGGTTGATTCAAAATTACTTCTATGGAAACTCGAATGAGGATCCATTCCAGCATCTAGAGGACCTAAGTCGAATTGCGGAAACGGCTCGACCCAGGGATGTAGATCTTGGAATTGTTCTGATGAAGCTATTTCCATTTTCTCTCAGGGATAAAGCTTCATACTGATTCAAAACCATCAGGAAGCCGATTGGAACATGGCCGGAATTACGACGTGAATTCTTGCAGAAGTTCTTCTCGATCGGTCTCATGAATGTGATGAGGAGTGCGATTACGACTTTCTCCCAAGGACCTGAGGAGAAGTTGCATGATGCTTAGGACCGATTTCATGATCCCCTGAGGAAATGCCCGCACCATGGTGTGCCCAAATGGCACTTAGCTTAGATTTTCTACCATGGGCTGGACGACACACATCGGTACCTGGCCGATGCATCCAGTGGCAGGAACTTCCTTGCTAAAGACGAGAATAGCGCATTTGAGTTGTTCGAGTCATTAGTAGAGAATTCAATGAATGCCACGTAAATGAACCAGTTCTAGCAACGTGTACAGCAGTGAGTGAGTGTTCATGAGGCTCAAGAAGAGTCTATCTAAGCTGACATGAGTAGCATTGCCAAGGAGCTGGATGATGTAAACACATTTACACTACTTAAGATGTCTATTTATGCATGTTCTTAAGCATAGGATTGCATTGCATGATAGAAATATTGCATAACATGCATCATCTTGCATTTAGAGTAGTTTGAATAAAATGGAGGTTAATTGTCTCCTTTTATGTGCTTGGACAGGGCAATTCTTTTATCGGGAACTCGGATCGAAGATCCAACCATACAGATATGATCAGGGCGACAATTAGAGTTCAACGACTCCAAGATCGCCCTAATCAGGCATCTGTAGCATCAGATAGAGATCGGGGAACCCTAGAAGATCAAGGGCCAAGATGGTGTACATCCACACTTCAAACGACAAATCCCACCGCACGGATGGATTCGGATCGACGATCGCAGCCTAACAGCGCAAAAATCAACTCAATCCGACAACCGTGGCACCATCTACATCATCAAGAAGATGGACGGCCAAGATAGCGCCACGTGGTGCCATCTCAGCCGTCCAACTAGCCCTGAAGCATCTCAACGTTGGTTTCTGGGCCGTTGGATCTTGATCCAACGGCTATGGATGCGTGCGCTTGAAAACGTTCGCGCGACCTTTTGGACGTCGTAGCGCAGCGGTTCAGTGCCCTATCGCGAGGCGCTGGCGCGGGATCGAATCGCACAAGAGGGTGAGCGGCGCAGAAGAGTGGGTGCGGGCGAGCGTCAGATCTTGATCGGGCAGCTGTGGGTGCTCAATAGCGCCCACGTGCTATCGCACGCCCACGCCTCATGCGGCATCGCACGCGGGCGGGCGCACGTTGAGGAGCGGGGAAGGCGCATCTTAAGCCGTCTGATCTCACGATCGGACGGCTGAGATTTAGCGAACATGCATAAGCGTTTAGTGTGTGTGGAAGCCAGCAGCCACGCGGGCAGCGCCCACTACGCCCACGATGGGGCTTTAGCGACGGTTTTATCCGTCACTAAAGGTCCCTTATTTAATGTTTTAAAGATGTAATGACCAATTTTCCCCCACTCCTTGCAACTATAAAAGGAGACCCCCTCCACACGAAATTCTCATCCCTTCCTTCTCTTCTCTCCCTCTCCAAAGCTCAAGAGAAGCTTGTCCCACACCCGGGATGCTTCTCTCAAGATAAAGTCAAATTTTCATCCCCCCTTTGGAAGTGGATCCCACGACGACGATGACGTGCTGCCCTGTTCCCGTTCTTCTACTTCGTCCTACTTTGTCCTCCTTCATCCAAGCATCGTCCCATTCGGCTCATCCTCTAAGCGACCGTCGAGGAGGATATCTCTCTCCCCATTCTTTTTAATGCTTTCTAGAATAGATTTATTGCTTTCTAGAGTAGTTCGACTCGTCCTCCAAGCAACCATCGAGGAGGATATTTCTCTCTCCATTCTTTTAATGCTTTCTAGAGTAGATTTACTACTTTCTAGTGTAATTGTTTTCTGCTTTCTAGTTGTAATGTCTAGTGAAACAAACAATCTCTTTAATGATGAATTCCTTGTTTATGCTACATCTCGTTTCGATTTCTGTTTGTAATATTCTCTCTCTCTCTCTTCTATTTATTGTAAATAGTTAGATAGCTTTAATCAATTGAATTACTTTGTGACAAATAAAAACAAATGCGCAGTTTTTAAATCAAATGTCTGCCTCCCTATGTTCTACCCGGAATTTCAATTTCGGTATAAATTTTATTTGTTGAACACGAGTTCTTCGCTTTCAAACTACAATGAAAGGTTTTCAAAATCGAACATGTTAGCGTAGCAACCCGTACGTTCAACACTGGATAAGATGGATCTGTTGGGAAAGAAAATTGATGAAGTACTTCGTGCTCGACCGAAGCTACCCAGAAGCTTTGCTGCTCCTAAATCTTCTTATGCACCCTGAGCCCCTCCTGCTCGAGTTAATCTACTCACTCGGGATGCACCTCCTCTGTATTCATGGGACCCTATGTATTAGGATCCTACAAACAATCCCAATTTGGCACTGTATGATCAGGGTTACACAACACATGATGATTATAACACGTATCCCCTTGATGAATATATGCCTCAGACATCGTCGGCCTATGAAGACGTCAGTGTTGTTCAAGGATACGACTGTAATAACCCGTACTCAGAGGCGTATAACCCTGGTTGGTGCAAGCATCCAAACTTCTCCTGGTTAGGAAACTCACAGAGACCACATCAAGATCCACACTACTACCAAACCAAGCAGTACGGGAATGCGCAGAACATGTACCCTACGTAGTAGCCATTCCCGTCTCAGCAACAGCAACCCCATTCTATATACCAGCTGCTGCATCAAGCTGCCAATCACCCTCCAAAGCAAGCCGATTTGGAGGCACTAAAAGAGGAGCTGCAAGAATCGATGCGAAAGTCTACACAGGATAGCTTGCAGATCATGAAGGCGACGACCGACTAGATATAGAACATACAAAACATGCAAAACCAGTTGCTATAGGAGCATAGGACCTTGGGAGCCTTGCCCTCCCAACCTGTCCCAAACCCACTATATGTGCAGAACCAGGGCACCCTGCCTAGGATTCAGGCACCACAGGGACAGGCACATGCGTTATTACAGGAGCCTCCTACTCCACCTGGTTATGCCCAAGGCCAGCTACCTTTGATACAAAACCCTGCATACTTTGCCCCTTCCTCTCCTCCATCACCTCAAGGATAGTAGGCCGATGCGAAGGCTGTCTCGTTGAGGAGAAAAGAATAGTGTAGCTCCATATTCTCCCTCAATGATGCATGCATAATCCCCCCCATAGATTCATGTATGCAGTCGTTTTCTATTAGCTAAGTTATTGCTTTCAAGCCTTCTTGTACAAGCTTTCCATGAGCTTCACTCTATAGCCACCATGATGCAATCAATGAAATCATCTTTTATATATCCTTATGTCTATGTGTGAAAATCACTATGAGCTGATTGCCATATTTCCTTGTGATTAAAGTTGCATGCACGAAATTTGTATTCTTTTGCAACTAAGCATGTTGTGCATCAATACGAATTATTGTAAACTGGCATGCATTTCTAAATAAGTAGAGCCAGCTAGATCGAATTCAAATCTACATTTTCTAAATGCCTCCTAGAGACAAACAACCAGGACTCAAGTCTCGTTATTTTATAAATTATTTTTGACGAACATTTTTGCACACTATACTACGACGGGATCTCTATTTTCAAAACATGCATGAGAACTACCATTTGTCATCCACGCGAGCAAAACCCCTCAAGAAATTGAGGGGATTGCTATGTCAATCGCTCCACCGAACACCCTCACAACCTTCAACCTTTTCCACCTTCGCCACACTCGCATACACATCTCCCTAGCATGCCACCACCACCATCACTTTCACCACGTTCGCACGAAGCTCCTGAGAATATTTGATGTGGTCACAAGGCCATTTTAGTGACTTTCAGGTCCTCACCATTACTCTGCCACCTCAGCCATCTTCCCCGACCTCTACTGCAGCACTCCGGTCAAGTTCTTCAGCAGTTCTTCCTCCAGGTGACGCGGTCTTGTTCCAGGTGCACGCCCAGGCTAACAATCAATGCAGCCAACCTTATCTCCGCTCGCAATTGGAAGATCAACTCTTGCAGCTACCTCGCAAAGAATAAGGGGACTATTAGTCCCACATCGTGGGATTGGGAGCTCACAGCACAAGATAAATTGATTTTCTCTCCACGACCCCTCGCCTAGTAGACTAGGGGTCAGGTCCCTCCTCACGCCCTCTTCACTCCTCAACTACCTCTCACACTCCGTAGTCCTGGTTCCCTGCCCAGATCTGTATACCCACCTGGATACTCGATTATAGACCCGATTACACAGGTTTCTGAGAAAGAGAAGAAGAAAGAGAGAGGGGGGGTTTTTACCTCGCTCTCTAACTCTCAACACTTAGAAGAATTTCAGAGGCTTTGCGCCTCTATTGTGTGTAGTTGCTGAAGTCTCTCTCCCAAGGCATGAAGAAAGGAAGGAAGAGGCCCTTGAGCCTCTTGAGGTTGCTGTAGAGGCTTACACTTAAGTCATTTGGTGCTTGATTCTATCATCTAAATTTTGAAGCCTTGAGGGACTAAGGCCACTGTGGAAACATTTGGTTGCTTACTGACATGGCATTTGATTGATAATCATTGTTGATTTATTTGAGTTATTTGTGAGCTTATATTCAAGGGGTAATTTGGTGATTCAAATCACCATTTTACCCTAATCTTTTTGCACATTAATACTTGATTTCATTAATATATCTTTCTTGATTATTCTTCTAGTCTTAATTGCTTATATTTTGATTAAAATTGTGATCTATGAGAATGAATTGCCATTATTGCTCCCAATGAATGACCTCATACTTGCGAGTTATAAATTTTAAGTGTTCTCCAGCGATTTTGACTTGCTACGATGATTACATCCTTTAAAACATCGATCTCGCCCGTTAACAGAGACCCTTGGTGTACCAAGTTTGTCATCCTACCATCCGTGCCCCCATAAGAATCTTTGACCACCGTTTGCCACATGCCTTCACCTCATAGAATAATGACACCCTACATAAGCAAAAGGGGGTACCCAAACTCTCTATAGGATCTCACTCCCAGACCTCCCTACTTCTTTATGGTACAAATGGTTTGACATTTAATAGGCTGCATGAAATGTCCACTATGTAAGGGACGTTTCCAGAAAAATCTTTTACGCATAACATCAATTCTCTTCAAGCTGAACCAGGAGGCCTAAACATGGATAAGAAAAGTACAGGGATAGCTGACAAAACCAAGTTCAACAAATTCAGTTTGCTGATAAATGCTAGTTTATCATCATTCTTATGCCCTAAAACTGACCTAAATCTTAGGGTTTTAACTCTGTAAACGGATTCTGGGTTGCATTTTAGTCATTCACCTTGGTTAGGCATCATTACATTTTATTGTCTTTTTAATGCATTTACTGGAGTGTCAGGGATATGCAAAAAGCTAGATCTCGCAAAACCCTGACATTCTAAAAGGCAGAAGAGGAAGAAGCTCACTTCAACTGGATGTTAGCTGAATCCAAGTCATCATAGATGGATTTCAGCACCACTACCTCTGTTCCAGCTCAACTTAGTTGAGGCTAGCTCATTCCAGCTCCAATCAGTTCACTGGGAGCTCAAGCTAGCTCAACTTAGTTGACATCAGTTCACTTCAGCTCCAGTCCAGCTCTCCCCAACTCCACTCAGCTCACGGAAACTAAACACCTTCTAGTTTAGCTATTACTCGTCAACTTAGTAGCTAAGCTAGTTAAGGAGCCTTCGAGAGAAGCATGTCTAGCTCAACCAGCTCCAGATTAGTTGAGACCAACTCAACTTAACTCAATCTACTCAGCTTAGCTGTTAGTAGAAGAATTAACTAGCTAAGTTGAGTAACTAAGTTCCTGACAAGACCTCCTCAATCAAAATTAGCTCCGGGAAATTTCATCAGCTCCAGACTACTTCTAATCAGTTCCTAACATCTTCACCTCAGCTTCTCCACTACTACCCTACAAGCTAAGCTAGCTCTCAGCTCAGTAACACCTCCTCTCCATGGCCTTCTACCCTAAAGCTAACTCCACCTTAACTCCACTCCAAGACCACTATTTAAAGCTACCCATCCCTACCATCAATATGTTGGTGCCAACCAAGCCCTTCTATAAGCCACAAAAGTGGTGCCAACTCTTGGTGTCTCTCCACCACCAAGAGTCACCAACACCACTCATAACCACCACCTATTACACCCCTTTGGTGGCGCCATTCATCTCCCCCCTTGGATCCTTAACCACATCCCATCAAGCCATCCTATACATCCATCCAAAAGCCACACCAACCCCCCCTTCCTACTCCTATAAAAGCACCACTAACTACCCACTTCCAACTCACCCTTGGAAACATTATTCAATCATACTTCCACCTATATCCCACCATATCCAACAACCAAGAAGAAGAAGGGAAGAAGAAGAAGATTATGGGGGCAACCACCCACCCCGTTGGTGCCTTCATCTCCCTATTTTCTTCTACCTTGTGTCCACGCTAGCAAGGAGGTCATTTTAGGCAAGGAGATGCCAGACAGAAGGAGGATTGAAGGATGGTACTCATCCATGCTCAGGAGGAGCAAAGGCACACCCATCAAAGGCTTGCCAAGAGTAGGATCTCATCAACATGGAGGAGCATTTCAAGGAAGGAGAAGGAGCCTTTCTAAGCCTAGGAGTAGCTAAACTTGGAGCAAGACCTCCTTCCTCATCATCATCATTTGGAGAATTTCTTATTTTTGCATTTTACATTTTGTAGTAGAAGCATTCTGCTGCAAGCTTTTGTAAAACAGTTTTCTCCCTTAATATAAGTTGCCTTTCTTTTTTTTTTGGTTGCAAATTATGTACTTGTTTTTCCTTTAGTTTAGTGCACTTACACTCTCTCTAATTATCATAGGTCTTCACGTACCTAGGGTGATCTTAGAGAGAAGTTCTTCTTGTCACTTAAGCTATAGTGTCTAGGCAAAGTTTCATTTCACGCATTTGCATCCTATTGCCTATTATTTCAAAAACCCTAAAAATTACATATTCAAAAATGAAAAAAGAAAGTTGATTTCCGTACTGCAAGCAAGAGAAATTCTTAATTACATTTCTGCCTCCCTTGGGACGACTCGAATACTCTCTGAGTACTTGATCTTTACAAATTGAAAAGCAATTGTGATTTCGTGTGTTACAATGACTTAAAAATTGCATCTTGAAATCACGATATTTTTGCAATCACCTGCTACCTTTAGATAAAATTTTGCCTCACCAACCCTCCATTTTTAAAGAGATCCTCTCAAATAGTTGGACCCAATCTTTTTTCATCTTCTTGGCTTGTAAAGGCAAACCAAGATAGCAAATTGGGAGAGTAACCACCGGTGTTTGCAGAATAAGAGACAACTCCTTCCTACTGCATGCATCACCAAAACAAACAATAGAGCACTTGGAGCCATTGATCTTTAATCCTGAAATCTCTTTTTGAAACAGAAAGGAAAGCTATCAAGCAACAATAGCAATCATATGGTAAAACATCCGAACTCTCTATAGCATTGAAGATCCAACTGTACGAATCTGATCAGGGCAATGATCGAAGTTCAATGCTGCTGAGATCTCCCCGATTGGACCTTTGTAGCATCACATGCAGTTCAAGAAAGATCAGAGGTCAAGGTGGCGTAAATCCGTACCTCAGATGACAAATCCAACTACATGGATGGGTTTAGATCGACGATCGCAGCCCAACGATGCAAAAATCGACCCAATTCGACATCCGTGGCACCATCTATGAGCATGGGAAAATGGATGGCCCAGTTAGCACCATGTGGCGCCATCCAAGCCACCTAAAGCCTCCAATGCTCTCCTTCCTCAGTAAAGGCCACGTGATCTTGACCATTAGATCAAGATCCAATGGCTGAGGGCACAGCAACCTTAATTCATAAACGCGACAAAGAGGGGTAGGTGGCACATCGGCTAGCACCTTTGTTCGCAAAGGAGCGGAGCGAGTTCCAACCCTACCTCAAATCGAAGTGGTGGGCAGGTGCGATGAAATTACGTCAATTGATGGGTGATGAGTGGCAGCGGCAGGCAATATGTGGTGTACTATCAAGCGCCAGATGGAGGAGCATGCCATACGTGCACAATGATGTGCGATTGTATGCACCATCATATGCAGGCGTGGCGTGCGTTGTGAAGATGAAGCATGCATGGATCTAAGCTATTCGATCATGCAATCAGACGACTAAGATCGATTGTACGCAATCAAGTGCGCGAATGCCTGGAGACGGATGGCCGTCGACGTGGCTTCATGAGGGCACTTGGATCTCCATCGTGTAGCCAACATTGCACGTGTGTCTTCACCGACGTTTACTTTCAACAACGCTCGCATCTGTCATTAAAGACACTAAGTTAATTCTTTTAAAGCTTAAAATGTCCTTTTTGTCCTCAAACATCACCTATAAAAGGACCACCCCTACCACATTTTTCTTCATCCCTTCTCTTCTCCTCACCCCCTCTGCAAAGCTCTAAAGAGCTAGTCCCATACCTGGGATGCTCCACTAGAGACTTAAACATAATTTTTCCATCTTCTCACCCCCATTCGTGGAGCGCCCATGGTTGTCCTCTCACTGCCATTCGAGAAGCGGGTCCTGGTGCAATGTCACCCTACTTTGTTCTCCATTCTCCCTCATCCAACATCTCATCCCCATCATTTGGGCTCTCTGTTAATACAACCCGTCCTCTAAGCAACCGTCAAGGAGGATTTTCTCATCCATATCTTTTATCGCTTTCTAGTGTAGATTTTCAGCTTTCTAGTTATAGCGAGTAGATGTAATGGACATGTGATTATAAAATATTGATTCTCTCTCTATTTTGTATTATTCTCTCTCTCTTTTATTATTTATTATTTAAGTAGAATAACTTATGTAGATTAATTTCAACCAGTTAATCTACTTTTTGAAAAATAATTCTAAACGTGATTTTTAATCAAATGTTTGCCCCCCTATATTCGACCTGGGACTCACCAGAGTTTCGGTAAAATTATCTGATTGACGGATTTTTACACAACTACAATGAAGGGGTTTTAACTAAATCTTTTAGCGTATAAAATCTTGTTCATCATTTTGGCACCATTGTCGGGGAGGCAACGCTCTTTGATTTCCCGCATTTTTCACCTTACTTATCATTTACCTCACTTGTCTCCATTCTTATTGTGATTGCAGATACTCTCTCGAAGCGAGCAAAAGCGTTAGATTGGAGTAAAGTGCAGTTGAAGGGTTTGTAAGTATACCCCAACACCCAACCCTTAGATTTCATTCCACCACCTAATAATGCAAACCCTAATTAACCTAGGTACTCGTATAAAACCTAAGGTAGATTGGTTGTTTGTTTGTCACTCCCACCCACCTCACCCCCACATAAAAAAAAAAATGATTGTGGGATTTATTTAAATTTACACATCTTATACACCCACACAAATACTTAAGTGCATCACTTTTGTCTGATTTAATCACTTAACCTAGGAGCTGACCTAAGGACCCGGTACACCTCAACGCACTATACGAACAAGTGATTAGACATTGGAATAGGCTAAAACTGATTGGGTGCCTTAATTAGTGGTGCATCAGGTCACTTGTCTGATTTGTCTGGGCCGCACCACTTAACATAAAGCTGATCCATCAAGTAGCTTGCCACATAGGATTCAACTTTTAGGAATTAACCAGTCACACCACATTCTTTTAAGTTTTAAAGGAAGATATCTTCACCTATGTTTTCAAAACCTAGTGTGCCATCTGAACCTTGATTGAATAAACCTAAAGTTGAACCCTAAAAGCCACTAAACAAGGTTGAACATTAAAAGACACATCATCAAATAACCTTATTTGAAAATCATTGGTTGTGCATGCACACACATCGAAACTGATCTTTAAGGGCACTACTGATTAAAAAGGCTCATTACATTTCATAGCACAATCAAACCTAAGCCTAAGTAAAATAGAGTAGACATTGGCTTTAAGGATTGGACTCGCTCTTCAGAGCTCAGATAAGGATTATTTTCGATTAATCTGCTTCTACTGGTCCATCTAATGTCTAGCTAGGGGAGCAGTTTCAAATGACCGCGGCTGGGGGGTATCAAAGGAACCTGATTCGAAAGCCAAGGGAAAAACCTTCTCCTCAATCCCTCCCTTTAACTGGTTGGATTGACTAGAAAGAAGTAGATCAAATCATTTCTTTCATCTCAAAATGAGTTTTAGGAGTCTGTAGGTCTGTAGGCTACCCCACCTAAGGACAGGTTTGATTGTTTGTACTACAGGGTACCTTTGTTTCTATCCCGTTTCATCATGGATCCTTCCACATCCTACACACATTTCCACTCTACCCTCCTAACACATCTTATCCCCAATATGATGATTATTATCCCAACCCGTGTTGCAATCAACCATCTACTAGTTGGGATAACTCAGATTGGGGATACAATTCTAGACCTTCATGTTTAGGGTCTAACCCTGGACACCATGATTTTGATTTTGATCCTTCTCCAAGCTACACTGATTATAGATCTCCAACCTTTGATGATCAACCTAACCTGATCTACAATCAAGAAGGATATCATGATTACAACTCTTACTCTCCCCTAAATTACACTACATATAGGTCACCACCCCTCTTTGAATAATCAGAAATGACCTATTACCAGGGAAGCACCCAGGAACCACAATTTCTTGACTCCCCTGGACTGAACCCAAACCTACCCAACCCTGAATCAAATCATTTGGTTCAGGTGAACCAGGTCCAAGATAGGGTGTTGCTAACTTAAGGAACACCATTCAATCTTTAGAAGCTCAGCCAACACCCTGCATTAAAGAATTGGAGCCTCTGATTCAAATGATTGATGATCTTAACAAGTATTTATTGGATTGGCTCTAAGATGTTAAGGAAAAGGACTTGAGTGAGTTTTTACTTGGGAAGTTGTCAAAATTGAGGATGAAATTTATGGTTGCTTTAGTTCAATCTTGGGATGATTCCCAGGATGAACCCTCTTTAGGAGAGCCAATGTCAGAACTCGCTTAGGCACCTGTAGGGGGGACACATTTTACAAGATCGAGGATGACCAAGTTGGTCTAGACCAACCAATTGAGGATGAATTGATTTCTTCACCTGATATCCCTGAACCAAGGTACGAGGAGAAATATCTTTGTGAACCAAGGAACAACATATGATCTTGAGACCTATATTAATGCAGATCCAGAATTCTTTGATTATGAAGGTGAAGAATCTTTATGTGAAGTCTTACCTAAGTTTGAGGAAGATAATTTTAGTGAGACATACGGGCTTAAGGAGTATGATGAAACATTTGATGGCCCTACAATTGAGGAAATTGATCCTGTTGGGGCTAGCTTGGAAGATACAAATCCAATTTTCATGGATGATTCAATCAATAGCTCCATTCCTCAATCACACCCTAAAGAGCTGAATGATGATGTTTTTGAAATCATAGTACCCAAGTCAATCCTAATTGAGCCACAATTGTTGGACTTGGGTATTATGTATGGGGTGTGTAATAAACTAAAGGTCCTGGAAATCCTGATTGTGGAGGATAGGAGCTGGGAAATGAAGATTTAGGAAGCCAATTCTGGGGGAAGTAGAAATTCGAGTCTAAGGGTTCCTAGAGACTTGAAACCACCAACCTTCTACCAAGGCCATTATGACATTTTCAACTCTGAGGATGTTCAACCTAAGCACAAATTAACTGATTATCATTTTGATACAAATTTTCCTTTTGTCTGACTTTTTGGACTTGTGTTGCATCCTCATAAACTGCAGGCTTAACCCTACTTATACAATGATCTCCGGTTCTGAGTAATTTTCATCTAAAACCTTAGATACACTTGACCCTGGGGCATGGGTCTGCACCACAATCTTGTTCACATCTGTGGACATCTTCTCCTTGCCAGTCCAAAATTGACCTTTTTATTCTAATCTTGACCTGCATTTGTAAATTCCTTATTTCCTCTTTGTTTGTATAGTGTGCCTAGCCGAAGGCAATAAATTTAGCACGTCTACAATCTATTTTTTATCTTGAAGCTGACCTGTTAATCATGAAATTCAAGTACTTTCTTCTCTATTCCGCTCTTTTTCATGTCTTTTTAATACAATGACATTGCATTAGATAGGAATGGGGGGGTGGATATATTCATCTCTGAATCATTTTGTTAGCACTGTAAATTCTTTTCATTATTTTCTCTTTATTTATAAAAAAAATTGAATTAGGAAAAGAGAACATGGGCATTAGAGTTTTTCAACTTTAGGGAATGATACAATAGGACCTGAACACTTAGACCCTTCAGGTCTTCGGGCTTACTCAGGCCAGGTGTCCACTAAAATGTGGACTTATTTCTCGAGTCCTCGCCATTCTAAGTTCATTTCTAAATTGGTTAAATAAGTTGGGATGATAGTACATGACTTATCAACCCGCCTTCTGATTTGAGGGGACTTATAGTCTAAGCATCTACACACTATTTGCATTGACTCACTTTTCGGTGGTTTTAATGGAAATTGGGTAGCAAATGAACTTTCTAGGGTGGTATGGTTGACAAGTTGTCATGGGTAATAGCCCATTGGCCGATTTTCCAGAGCCCAACCACACGACCATTCTCTTTCTACTGCCTTTAAGTAAATCGTAGATCAAGGAAGCCACCTACTTAAAAAAAAAAGAAAATAGAAAAGAAAAAAATAATACCCACAAGAAAAGAAAAGAAAAAAAAGACACACTTCACCACACGAGTATGGCTGACAAGTTGTCGTGAGTAACAACCCATTGGTTGGTTGTCCAGAACCCAACTCACTAAATGGACAAATAATTCCTAAACACTTAGGAAGAAGTGGGGAAGTAGAATAAGCTTGGGAGATATACACTAGTTTTGCCCTTGTGTTGACCCCATAAAAATAAAAGGTAGCGAGAAAGCTATCGGTCGGATAGATATACCTT
Organism: Thalassia testudinum; assembly: GCA_037157565.1. Classification (NCBI taxonomy): domain Eukaryota; kingdom Viridiplantae; phylum Streptophyta; class Magnoliopsida; order Alismatales; family Hydrocharitaceae; genus Thalassia; species Thalassia testudinum. Next base: position 1,363,142 of record JAZHRO010000044.1, read on the forward strand.
TAGGCAAAAATTCTTCATTAGGGTCGCCTAAGGTTCATAGAAACCTGAAGTCCATTCTGATTGCCAATCAGTGAGTTTATCACATTCACACAAAAAGATGCTTAGAACTTAGAGTTCTTTCCGAGTTTTGGGTGAGTTAGGTAGCCATAGAAAGCTGCCCCGAAACTCCAAACAAAAATCCAAAAAATTAGAAAAGAAGAAAAAGAAAGAAAAAAGAATGTATTTTCTTTTGAATAAGGTGAGGGCTTGGGGCGGTCTGCAATTTGGCAGACACCCAAGCACTGTTGAGTCTCTATAGTTCAGGTCTTTAGTAGAATTTCTTAGTGTTTAGAAATAACTATTTCCCAAGTAATTTGATTCTAATTCTTTTATAAATAGCATGTAGTTTTGCTAGGGACTAGCAAAATATAGGCATGGGGGTGTGATGTGCACATATCTAATTGGCCTAAAATGCCTATTTATACATGTTCTTAGGTCTATAGAAGTATCATGCATTATAAATATTGCATAGCATGTATCATCATGCATTTATATTAGTTTGTACAAATTATAGGTTAATTTTCCCTTTTTGTGGTCAGGAGACAGGGCGATATTTTTTGGGGCCACAGATTGAAGATCCAACCGTAACAATCTGATCAGGGCGACGATCAGAGTTCAACACCTCCGAGATCTCGTCGATTGGACTCTATAGCATCAGATGCAGTTTAAGAAAGATCAGAGGATAAGGGTCAAGGTGGTGTAAATTCATACCTCAGTTGACAAATCCAACTGCATAGATCTGTTCGGATCAACAATCGCATCCCAACGATATGAAAATCGACCCAATCCGACATTCGTGGCACCATCTACAAGCATGGGAAAATAGATGGCCCAGATGGTGCCATGTGGTGCCATCCAAGCCACCCAAAGCCTCTGGTGCTCTCCCTCCTCAACAAAGCCTACACAATCTCGACTGTTGGATCGAGATCTAATGGCTGAGAGCACCACAGCCTTAATTCATAAACGCGACAAAGAGGGGCTGGTGACGCATTGGCTAGTGCCTTTGTCTGCAAAGGTGCGACACGAGTTCGATCCCCGCCTCGCCTTAAATCGAAGCGGCGGGCCGATGCGATGAAATTGCATCATTCGATCGATGATGAGTGCCAGTGACAGGTGCTACGCGATTCGATCCTCGCCAGTGACAGGTGTTAGAGTGCTGAATGGAGGGGCGCACAACACGCATATAATGATGCACGATCGTATGCAGGCGCAGCGTGCGTTGCGAAGGAAGAGCATGTACGGATCTAAGTCATCCGATCGTGCGATTGGAATGCTGAGATCGATTGTGCGCAATCAAGTGTGCGAACGCCTGAAGTCGGATGGGTGTTGACGTGGCTTCACGAGGGCGCTTGGATCTCCATCGCGTGGCTGACGTTGCACGTGCATCTTCACCGACATTTACTTTCAGCAATGCTTGCATCTATCACTAAAGACCCTGAGTTAATTCTTTTAAAGCTTAAAATGTCCTTTTTTCTCTAAAACCACACCTATAAAAGGACCACCCCTACCACATTTTTCTTCATCCCTTCTCTTCTCCTCTTACCCTCTCCAAAGCTCTAAAGAGCTAGTCCCATACCCGGGATGCTCCATTAAACATAGTTTTTCCATCTTCTCACCCCCATTCGTGGAGCACCCGTGGTTGTCCTCTCGTTGCCATTCAGGAAGCAAGTCCCACTGTGACATTTTCCTGCTTCGTTCTCCTTCCTTCAACTCTATTCTCCCTCGTCCAACATCTCATCCCCATCATCCGAGCACTCCATCAACGTGGCTCATCCTCTAAGCAGCCGTTGAGGAGGATTTTCTCATCCATATCTTTTTATTGCTTTCAAGTGTACATTTCCAGCTTTTTAGTTTTAGCAAGTAGATGTAATGGATATGTGATTATGAAATATTGATTCTCTCTCTATTTTTCTCTTTCTTTGTATTATTCTATCTCTATCTTCTATTGTTTATTATTTAAGTAGAATAGCTTGCATAGATTAATTTCAACCAGCTAATCTGCCTTCTGAAAAATAATTATAAATGCGATTTTTAATCAAATGTTCGCCTCCCTGTTTTCGACAAGGGACTCACTAGAGTTTTGGTAAAATTATCTGATTGATGGATTTTTATGCAACTACAACGAAGGGTTTTTAACTCAATCTTTTAGAGTACAAAATCTCATTCATCAAGTGTGGTCTAAGAAGGGCTGCCCCAAAGCCACTACCAAGGTTATGTGAAAATATCCCATCAACTCCACATTACATAGGAACAAGTAAATTCTAGACATTTGGCCTGCACCACCCCTCCAAGTGAAGCTATCCCCTGAGGATGGAAGATCAACCAACTCCAGGTCAGAGACAACATTTTGGAAACCAAAAGTAGACGAGTTTGTCCTCCTATCTAGATGATCATCTGATGATAATGTGGCATTAAAATCTTCCCCCAGGAGCCATGCTGCACCTTGCACCCAAGCTGACATGTCATGCAATTCCTCCCACAAAAGCGATCTCTCCACCTGATTGCACGGTCCATAAACTGACGTAACAATGAAGAAAGCAGCGTCCATCACTCTGGTGAACCTGCATGTGATAGAAAACTGATCGATTTTTATATCTTCTAACTGGAGAACTATAGGCCGCGACCACACACATAACCCACCAGCTCTCCCACAGGATGAAATGTGATGTGTACACATCTAATTGGCTTAAAATATCTATTTATGCATGTTCCTAGGTCCATAAAAGCATAATGCACTAAAAATATTGCATAACATGTATCATCATGCATTTAGATTAATTTGTATAAATTGTATATTAATTTTCTTATTGTAATGGTTAGGGGATAGGGCAACATCTTTCTAGGCTTTAGATTGAAGATCCGACCATACGGATGTGGTCAGGGTGATGATCGGAGTCCAATGCCTCTGAAATCACCTTGATCTGACATCTATAGCATCTTGTACAAGCCATAGAAGATTAAAGGCCACAAGGCAAGGTGGTGAAGATCCAAACCTCAGATGAAGAATCTAACTGTGTGGATGGATTCGGATCGATGATCACAGCCCAATGACGCAAAAATCGATCCAATCCAACTTCTGTGGCACCACCTATGAGCATTCGAAGATGGATGGCCTAGATGATGCCACGTGGCATCATCCAAGCTCCCCAAAGCTGCCGCTACCTCCCTCCTCAACCTAAAGGGTGGATCCATCATGCGATATTAGTTGTTGGATCACCATCCAATGGTTTAGATGCATTCTAGTCAAGTCTTCACACATCCACAAAAAAAGCCTCCATCGAGCGATCACAGTCGTTAATCCACAATCTAACGGTCGCAAGCGCTCTCACGTTTGATGGACTTCTCATCAATCCACATGCATAGTGCAGTGGATAAGAGCTTCCACTAGTAGTAGGTCACGGGTTTAAGCTCTCCTTAGCATGGTTCCTCAATGTGTGCTTAATCCAAATTGGATCGCACGATTGCGATCGTGCGGCACTATCGAGACACGTAGGTGCCCTACCAGTCCTCCTCAACGTGCGTGAGGTGCATGATTGGAGCCTCCGAATCTTCATCAAGCGGCCGAGACGTGAGCCACATGGTGCATGGAGATGTGTGCGATCAGTGTACATGCGTGATTACGCGAGATCACAAGCTTGTGCTAGAGGGCCGATGCGGTTAAGACGTCCACGCGGCTTCTCAACCATTCGATCTCGATCTGGCACGATCTTAACGTTGTAGTCACACGTTGATGAGAGCCATCCGATCGAGATCAGAAGGCTCACATGCACAAACAGCCACACTTGCTTTTAGTAACGCTTGCATGCATCACTAAAGGCCTTATATTAATTCTAAATGCCTTGAAATTACCGTTTTGCTCCCATTTCTTCACCTATAAATAGCCTACCCCCTCCACTTTTTATCATCCATTCCTTTCTCTTCTCTCCCCTCTTAAGCTTAAGAGAACCAATCTAGAGCTTGCCCCATGCCCGGGATGCTCCACTAAGTTAAACAATAATTTTTGTCCCTCTCTCTTACCCCCCATTCATGGAGCACCTGTGGTTTTCCTCTTATCTCCCTTCAGGAATTAGATCCTATGCTGGCGTTGTCCCACTTCTCATCCCTGTCTTCCGACTCCATCCCCCTTCTTCTAGCTTCCCATCTCCATCTTCCGGGTGCCAACAGCATGGCTTGTCCTCCAAGTACCTGTTGAGGAGGATTTCTTCTCTCTCTATTCTTTTTACTACTTTCTATAGTGTAGATTTAATTTCTGCAATGAACATTATTCTTAGATAAAGTTTCTCTCTTTTCTCTTCCTTATTCTCATTGTATTATTCTCTCTTTCTTCTATTATTTATTCTTTAAGTAGAGTAGTTCGCATAGATTGATTTCAATCGGCTATTCTACATTGTAACAATAATTTCAAACGTGACTTTTAATCAAACCTTCTCCTCCCGTGTTCGACACGGGACTCATTTCGAGTTTCAGTTAAATTATTTGATAGCGAATTTTCTACAACGCAACGATGTTAAAACATTTATTGCAAGAAATATTCGCTTATCAAAATGCACCTCAACGAAGCCTCCCCATTCCCCAACAAAGGCTTCCACAAACTACCATCTTCACCCTCAATATGCATTTCTTGCAGCAATGAATAATTAATCCTCCACTACCTTAGGTATCTTACATGAGTGCCCCTTCTCGTGTGGTCCCTCATCCCCCTCACATTCCACGCTACCCTCAGCATAAGGACTCACCAGTCCCCTCCTTCACACCCTCCCTGCGTGACACCTACAAGGCACTGGCTAAGAGATTGACATTCACATGCACTGGCCCAGGGCTTCTAAGATAATATCTTCCCCTGCTTGTAGTTCCTCCCCTAGTGGACGAAGTAGAGCCTGCGTTATACATCACATCAAACTGGAGTAGGAAAAGCAAAAGGTATTATCATTTGACTCTAGACGTGGTTGAGGATCCCCCACCTCTCTGAAGGAAGAATCATGTACTTCCTTGTGAATCACAATGGCAATATCCTCCACACAAACCATCCTTTTTGATGGCTCAACCTCTAATCCTATCTCATGCTCCATCGTAGACTCATCCACCACCTTACGTTTCTTCTGCCGATGTCTTTTGAACCCTGTTCATCTGCAACCTTGCACTATTGCATAGCATCAGCCTTCCCTATCTTAGAGGTATGTCTCATCTCTTCCATGTCGTTGTTTCTCACAGGAGGACAACCCTTCACCCGTAGATGAAGAAGCCAAGAAGAGCCACCACATCTGAGAACCACTTTCTCATGAAAAGGGTCCCCATGTCTGAGATGCACATCTACCTTCACCATACTTCCATCACCTTCTGAAAGACCCACAACCACTCCTTCCTTTAATGATGTCAATCTAGTCACAATACTGCAAACCACAGCATTGGAACGCAAATGCAAGGGCAAACCAAATATCTGCACAACACCATCACACTCAAAAATCCATTGTGGCGATCTCTCATTCAAAGCACCATTAAACGGCGAAACCAAATGCCAAATAATAGAAATCTAACCAAATGACAAGGATCGAAACTTGAGAAGATCAACCTCCACATCCACCAATCCAAAAACAAGGAATCTCGATGGGTTCAACACACAAATCTTCCACATGGATTATGACAGGGAAAGAGATCTTACAAACCCTTGGAGATCCTCCAAGGATGGGGCACCAGCCATGACTTCTCCAATAAGGGCACCATGGAGGTGTGACTCTGTCACCATGACCTCCCATGAGAGGGAAACTTCCAAGTCTAGAGAAGGAGGTGTAGGTGAGGGAGGGGGAGGACATCTCCATGCATAGCCACGTCAATTAGGTGCAAGCCTCATACATTGGTGTGGACCCCCATGGCCAAAACACTCATCTTCCACATGTCTCCTAAGGTTTGACTCTCCTACCCTTTACGATTGGAAGGCCCCACCCTTCCCATCTTTGGCCGATCATGACCACCTCTTGCATGTGCTTCTTCGATGGCTCAAACCCCCACATTGTAGGCACACAAGAGCATTACGACAAATCATAGCAATGTGCCCTCTTTCCTTACAACCCATGGCAACCACCACACCGTCGCCCCTCCACTCTCCTCTATGCTCCCTCTGTTGCAATCTTCTTGGCTAATATGTCATCCTCACCTGATTTGATTTCAAAACCTTACTTCGCTTTATATATAACTTATAACCTAAAGTTGTTAATTAACTTAATAATATTGACCACTTAAATAATTTTAAATATGGCTAAGAAAGACAAAAATGTAATATCATGGTATAAACGTATTATTTACAATATTTACTATAATATATAAAAAGTTGAAAAAGAAATAAATTAAATTGCTTAATAAAAATGACTATTTGCATTTTAGTCCTTAGGTTTCATGACAATTGAGTCCTTTTCATTACATTATGATCCTTCCTTATTTGCATAAAGGTCCTTCGAGCTTCTTCTTCCCCAAACTCTTCCTACTCTTAAACGGCCCACAACCACTGGTGATCGCACCTTCCTGATCACCGTCATCCCAACGTCGTAGAGCCACCAGGGCTACTGCCAAGCTTCCACTCACCTTCTCCATCACATCCAATGGATTAGATGGACTTAAAACCTAACTAACTCTGGTGAGGTGAACTCATCATCGCCAGAGATGAAGCACTCTATCCCTGTGAACCTGGACACGGTTGTGTCCGTGTCCAGGTACCTTCACCCATACCCTTACCTATTGATGTGGTGGATTCGCATGTGGAAAGGTTCGAGTTTTGGAAAACTCATCATTGTAGTTTGATTCGCAAGAAAATCCTTTGATCAGATAAAATTTATAACTAAAACTCGAAAAGTGAGTCTCGGGTTGAGCATGGGGAGGCGTTTGGTTTTAAAAATCCACGTTTCATTTTTTATTTGTTTTTGTCATTTTTATCTTTTCTAATTTTTTTGGTATTTTTAGCAAGCAAGAGATCAGGTCGATGAATTCTAGCTAATCTACTTGCAAAATAAAAAAGAGAGAGACAGAGACAAGGAGAGAAACAATCATGGATTTTTATAATCAAATGTTTCTTACAACTAGGAAAGTGAGAAAACTATACTACGAAAGTAATAACGATGGAGATAGGTGAGAGAAATCCCCCTCGACGGTCGCTTGGAGGACGACTCGCTCTGACATTACCTGGAGGAAGGTGGTGAGGAGCAAGACGAACGAGGATAGAGCTGAAGGACGGAGGGCGGGGCAGGACGGCATCACAATGAGGATCTTTTTCTTGAAGGGCGGTGAGAGGACGGCCAAGGGATGCTCCACGAATGGGGATGAGGGTGTAGTTTTCCCTTCGACGAGGGGTGATGTAATAAATGCGGAAATAAAATATAAAGCAATCTCACCAAAGAAAACCAATCACACAATGTACACAATTGTTTTTAGGTGGAAACCCAAACCGGGTGAAAACCACCACCTAACCCTCTCGAGTTAGGATTTTCCGATCAACCAAGTTGATCAAAATCCACTAAACCGAATCACTTAAAACGAGAGTGATTCAACCTCAATACAACCACACTACAAGTACGAGGGTAGCGTTCCTCAACCCCTTCTCTCCACGAGAAGGATTTTGTCCCACGAAGGAGACGGGAATTCGCAAAGCGAATACCCAACCAAAAGATAAAGATAAAATAAAACAAGTAATCCTATAGAGCCAACAAAGGAATTTAAACCTAGCTTCTATAGGAAATAGGAAACTCCCCTTTGCAAGGAATGCGTCGAGTTGATGACGCGGTGCGTGAGCCACGCGACGGCGCAACTTCGCTCTCGTGAACTACGGCGGGAGAGCGGGTGCGCGAAGCTTGATGCTCTCAAGAGAATGGAGCTTGAGCTTGGAGAGCAAGAGCTAGCTAGGACACAAGAGAGTGGAACTATGTTGCTTAAGTGTGTCGTGTTTCTCTTGGTGTGTTAAAGGCTCCCCTCTACTTATAGAGGCCTCAGGAAGGCTTTGGAAGGCTTAGAAAAGCTTCCATAGCCGTTGGGTGCAAAGCCCAAGAGAATCAGGCCGAAATCAGGACAATGATTGCACTTGACAGGGTAATCAGATGTCTAACTCTGGCATCAGACGTCTAGAAGGCCACTTTAAGACGTCTGATTTCATGCGGGTTTCCTCCTGACTTGGATCAGATCTAAACAGGGTTTTTGTGCAAGTCCATCAGACGACATACAGGACGACAGGCACTATGTCTGGACGTCTGGAAACCTACCTTTACTGTGGGAATGCATTTTCCAAACGTTGCAACGGCTAGAAAATCTCTGAGAAGAGATTTTGGGTCAGCCGAGGCAAAACGGTCAATTATCAGACGTCTGGACAGTCCTATGGACGTCTGATAAGGCTCTAACGATCATATTCTTGAGTGTTTGCTAAGTGAGCCAACGGTCCACTAATTGGACGTCTGGCAAAGTCATCAGACGTCTCCTAAGACGTCTAGTCTAAGGTCTGGACGTCTGATTTCATCAGACAGAACTAACTATGTCCAGCCTAACAGTTATCAGACGTCTTAAAATACTTTATCAGACGTCTGATTTGGGAATTAGATGTCTGGAAAGTCTGTTTGAACCCTATATTGGTTTTCTAAGTATTCTACAGAAAACCTAAGTATCCTAGGGTTGTGCAGGTGTTCCTAGGACTACTGTTAGGGTACTTTGAGGCTCTTTAACATGAATTATCTAAGGAAATAAAGAGAAAGAAAATAAAGACAAGAGATACAAGAAAGGATTAAAAAGAATCAATCCTATTCTTCTTGTCTTCTATCTTCAATCTGTCGCTCCACGCGAACCTCCTCTGTTTTCCATCAAGCTCCTCAAATCCGTCCTGGATGCGAGCTCGAACTCCGTTTAAGCACATCTACATTTGCAATTGACCTGAAATCTAGGACTCAAATTGCAAATGTTAAATAACACGTGTTTTGTTATCATCAAAATAAATGATCGTGGTGCTCTAGCACCAACAGAGGGGAGGGAAAAATATTTGATTTTCTACTCTAGAGGAGCATCCCAGGATTAGGACAAGCTCTCTCTAGAGCCTTAGAGGTGGTGAGAGGAAGAAAGGAAGAGATGGTTTGGAATGGAGGGGGGTAGATCCTTTTATAGTAGAGGAGAGACAAAATCGTCCATGGGCAATTAGTGACGACTGTAATCATCGTTGAAGATCCGCCCAACTGTCACTGAAGATCCACACCCTTCAATTCCTTTGCTAGCACGTGCATAGCGTAGGCCATTAGTGACAGCTACAAGCATCACTAAAGGCCTGCCCAATTGTCGCTGAAGATCTGTGCCCTTAAATTCCTTTACTGGCACCGTGCTCAATTGGCCAATTGGGGGGGCTATAGGGTTTCGAAACTGCGCCCCTCCGTTGAGAGTCCATGCCTCTACCATTGCGCTAAATCATCTGGATGGTTGCATAGACGTCTTAAGGCAGGCGGTGGAGGAGAGCTCTCAGCCATTGGATCAAGATCCAACAGCTGAGAATTGATGATGAAGATGATGAGCGGGTGCCTCCTAGCTGCTGCTGGCCGATGTTGGGCAACCTAGATGGCACCATGTCGCACCATCTAGGTCATCCATCTTCTTCTTTATGTAAAGGGTGCTACGGAGCTCTGATCAAGATGATTCCCGCATTGTCGGACTACGATCGTTGCTTTGGATCTATCCGTATGGTCGGATTTTTCATTCGAAGCCTGTATGGATGTTGCATTGTCCCTGGCCGTTGATCTTCCTCGGACTTCATATGATGCTACAGGACTCCGATCTAAATAATTTCGAAGGCATTAGACTCCGATTGTCGTCCTGATCAGGTCCGTATGGTCCGATCGTCCATTTGAGGCCCTGAAATAAATTTTCTTCTCTCCTGACCATAAAAAGGACCTAATTAACCTAAAATATATACAACTACTCTAAATGCAGAATGATGCATGCTATGCAATATTTATAACATAAAATGCAAATTTAAGCCTAGGAACATGCATGATTAAGCATTTTAACCTAAATAGATGCGTCTATATCATACCCCCATGCCTATCTTTTGTTAGTCCCTAGCAAAATTAAACTACATGCTATGAATAAAAATAGAATTAGGACTCGATCGCTTAGGCCTAAGTTATTTATTAACAATAGAAAATTTCAACTAAGGTCCTAAACTATGAAGACTCAACTGTACCCGGGTGTCTGTCAAAATGCAGACCACCCAAGTCCTCACCTTATTTGAAAAGGGAAGATAAACATTTTTTTTCTTTTCTATTTTTTTTGGACTTTTGGAGTTTGAGAGTCTCAGGATAACATTTTACGGCTACCCACCTAGCCCAAGACTCGAAAAGGACTCTAAGTGCTAAGCATCTAGTGAAAAGAGTGAAAGACTCACTAGGCAGCCGTTAAAATGGACTTCAGGTTTCTACAACCCTAGGTGATTTTTCCTAGAGGTTTATCTTTTCAAAAGGTAGCTTTCTCCCTACTTCTTTTATTTATGGGGTCAACACAAGGGCGAATCCAATGTATATCTCCCCGATTTATTTTACTTCCCCACTTCTTCCCTAAGTGTATTAGGAATTATTATGCATTTTTGTGAGCTGGGCTCTGGACAACTGACCAATGGGTTATTTTCCACGGCAACTTGCTAGCCATATTCGTGCGGTGAAGTGTGATTTTATTTGTTTATTTTTTCATTTTCTCCTTTCTCTATTCTTTTGTTTTTCTTTTTTTTTTTAAGTAGGTGGCTTCCCAGATCTAAGATTTACCTAAAGGCAGTAAAAAGAAAATGGTCTTGTGGTTGGGCTTTGGACAATCGACCAATGAGCTATTACCACCGACAACTTGCCAGCCATACCACCCTAGACGGTTCATTAGTTGCCCAATTTTGGAAGAAATCATCGAAAAGTGAGTCAGTACGAATAGTGTGTAGATGCTTAGACTTAAAATCCCCTCAAATTAGAGGGCGAGTTGATAAGTCGTGTACTTATCATCCCAATTTATTTACTAGATTAAAGATGAATTTGAATTGGCAAGGACTTGAGACTAAGTCTGCATTCGAGTGGACACCCGGGCTAATTAAGCCTGAAGACCTGAAGAGTCCAAGTATTCAGGTCCTATCGTATCATTTCCTAAAGTTAATAACTTCCAAATGCCTAAGTTATCTTCTCCTAATTCTTCTTTCTTTTTTTTTTAAGAAACTAAAAGAAACTCTACAGAGTTAACAAAATGATTTTAGGATAAAGTATCCACCCCCCCCATGCCTAAATGATGCAATATCCTCATTGTAAAAATAAAGACATAGAAAGGGCGGAGTAAACAGAATATCACCTAAATTTCATGACAATCTGATCAGCTCCGCAGAGAGAAGAGAGTATACACACATGCTAAGTTTAATGCCTTCAGCTAGGCATAATATACATACAAAGAAGAAATTAGGAATTCACACGTGCAGGTTAGAATCAAAATAAAAATATTGATCACAGGACCTGCTAGTAGGTGTCCAAAAATGTGGACCGGATTATGGTGAAGACCCATGCCCTAGGGTCGAGTGGTTCTAAGGTTCTAGATGAAAATCACCCAGAACCGAAGATTATTGTGCTTATGGGGTCGGGCCTACGGTTTGGTGGTGTGCAACCCAAGACTAAAGTGTCAGACAAAAGGTGATTTGGTTCAGTAGGTTCAGATGTCCACTTAACGTTTAGCTCAGAAAAATAATCAGTTATTCCAAGCTTGAGTTGCACGTGAAAGATATCATAAGGCTCCTGGTAGAAAGTAGATAGTTTCAAGTCAATAGGTACTCTTAGATCCAAAATCGTAGTTCCCTTAGAAGTAGCTTCCCAGATTTTTATTTCCAACTTCCTATCCTCCAAGATCAAGGTTTCTTGGAACTCCAGATCATTGTACACCCCATCCAAAATACCCAAGCCCAATAATTGTGTCTCAATCAGGATTGACTTGGGTCTAGTGATCTCAAGAATATCATAATTCAGCTCCTTAGGGTGTGGTTGAGGAATGGGGCTACTGATTGAATCATCAAGATTCGAATAGTCCAAGTTAGCCCCAACATGATCATAATCTTCAATGATCGGGCTATCAAATAGTTCGTCATGCTCCTCGAGCCCAATTGTCTCACTAAAATCCTCTTCCTTAAGTTTAAGTGAGACTTCACCAAAAAATTCTTCACCCTCAGAGTTAAAGAATTCATGATCCACATTTATATGTCTTAAAATTGATTCTCATTTCCTATTTCAAAGAGACATATTTTTCCTCGCTCCCTAGCTTGGGGATCTCGGGTGAATCAATCAGTTCATCCTGAATCGGTTGCTCTAGACCAACCTGTTCATCCCCGATCTCAGAAAATGTATCCCCCTTAACAGGCGCCTGAGCGGGTTTAAACATTGGCTCTCCTGAAGGGGGTTCATCTTGAGAATCATCCCAAGATTGGACTAGGGCAATCACAAATTTCATCCTCAACCTCGATAATTTCCCAAGTAGAAACTCACCCAGGCCCCTATCCCTAACATTTTGGAGCAAATCCAATAGAGAACCATTAAGTTCATCAATCATTTTGATCATAGGCTCCAATGCTTCAATGCATGGTGTTGGCTGGGCTTCTAAAGATTGTATGGTGTTCCTCAAGTTAGCCAACACCCTCTCTTGGATCTGGTTCACCTGAACCGAATGGTTCGATTCAGGTTTGTGTGGGTTTGGGTTAAATCTAGGGGAGTCAAGACATCGAGGTTCTCGGGTCCCTCCCTGATAGTAGGTAATTTTAGGTTGTTTAAAGAATGGTAGCGACCTATATTCAGTGGAATACTGGGGAGGGTAAGTGTTATAATCAACATATCCTTCATGGTTGTAGATCTGGTTAGGTTGATCATCAAAGGGTGGAGATCTATAATCTTTGTAGCTCTAGGAAGGATAGTAATCATAGTCTTGTTGTCTAGGGTTAGACCTTGGACACTGAGGTCTAGTATCATATCCCCAATCAATGTTTTACTCTGGCTAGTGGATGGGTAATTATAAGTCGAGTCAGGATAGTAATCATCTTGGGTATAAGTGGTGGTAGGAGGGCAGGATGGGAAATGTGTGTAAGATGCAGAAGGATACATGGTAGAATAAAAGGGAAATCAGAAGAGAGAAAGGAGCCCTGTAGTACAAGCAATTAACCCTATCCTTAGGTGGGTTAGCCTAAAGACCTACAAACTCCCGGGACTCGTCTTAAGATTATAAATGATTTGGTCTACTTCTATCTAGTCAATCCAACCACTTAGAGGGAGGGGCTGGGGAGAAGGTTCTTCCTTTGGCTTGCACCTTTGGTTCCTAATGTACCCCCCAACCGCTGTCGTTTGATGCTACTCTCCCATCTAGACATCAGATGGACCAACAGAAGTAGATTAATCAAAGAAAATCTCAGTCTGAGCCCCAAAGAGCAAATCAATCCCTAAGGCCAATGTCTACTCAGTTTTAATTAGGCTTGGGATGATTGTGCTCTTGGAATGTGATGGGCCCTTAATGATCAATTCAAATGTGTGTGTGTGCACAACCAGGGTTTGCAAGCAAGGTTATTTGATGATGTGTCTTTTAGGGTTTAACCTTGTTTAGTAGCTTTTAGGGTTTAATCTTAGATTATTCAATCAAGTTCAAGAGAACACTCCAAGTTTTGAAAACATGGGTGTAGATATATTCCTTTCTAAAAATCAGAAATAAAATGTGGAGTGCCTGGTTCAGTCCTAAAAATCAACCCTAAGTGGAAAGCTACTTGATGAATCAATTTTGATTTGAGTGGTGCGGCCCAAACAACTCAATCAATTGGCATGTTGCACCACTTAGTTAAGGCACATAAAAAGTCTTAACCTAGTCAAATTTCTACTCACTTATGTGTATTGAGTTGAAGTGTACCAGGTCCACAGGTCAGATCTCGGTTAAGTGGTAGAATCAAAGTGGAATGGTGCACCTTAAGTAGAGAGTTGTGGGTGTTAATGTGTGTCTCTTTTAGGAAATCCCACAATCAGATAACCTTTTTTATTTTTTATATTTATGTGGATGGTGAGGTGAGTGGAGTGAGAAACAAGACAAACAATTTCTATCCTAGGGTTTGTGAAAACACCTAAGTAGATTAGGTCTTGATTATTACGGTGGCGAAATGATCTAGTGGGTGGGAAATTAGGGGAAAACTTACAAATGTCTCTACCCGCACTTTACTCCAATCTACCGCCTTCGGCTCCTCGATCAAGTTCCTGTAAGACAATAAATTGAAGAAGAAAGATAAGTTAGAAAAATATGTTAGTAATGCGTGAAACCACGAAAAAAAAAATCAAAGAGCATTGCCTCCCTGGCAACGACGCCAAAATGATGGAGGTGTTAGACTCCAATCGTCGTCTTTATCAGATCTATACGGTCCGATCGTCCATTCGAGGCCCTAAAATAAATCTTCTTCTCTCCTGATCATAAAAAGGACCTAATTAACCAATAATATATACAACTACTCTAAATGCAGAATGATGCATGCTATGTAATATTTATAACATGAAATGCAAATCTAAGCCTAGGAACATGCATGATTAGGCATTTTAACCTAAATAGATGTGCCTATATCACCTATACCCTTTAACCCCTCCGATTACAAAGGTTGGCTCCCTTCCCTCTTCTCTCACCATAGTTGACAATATGCTATTCTTCTAGGCTCTGGCGACCTCTCAACCCCCTTTCGGACCATCTCCGGTGAAGAAGCTTGCCTCCCTCACCTCTTCTTCCTCTCTTGGAGCTGTGACAGAGCTCAGGGGAACCATCTCTTTGATCTCAATGCCTTCCCTTCTCATCGAAAGTCAAACATTCTTCTTCCTGTTGTTGCCTTGCCAATAGCAAGTTCCCTCATCCTCTTCGTTGGGTAAGTAGCCTAAGATCCTTAGTTTAAGCTCTAGATTAGATTTACGTCTTCAATTCCTAGAAGTAGGCAGTAGGTAGATCTGATTCCTCATCTCCTTCTTCGACTTCAGCAATCCAATTATGGCTCGTTGGACTCCCATTTGTCCTCCTAATCACTTGATCATCTTATTTACCACTTCATGAATCCATTCCACTTCCTCCTTTACCTAATTGATCACCTATTACACTTAATCCAGTACACCTCTACCTCTGAGCTCAGTATCAATGGAGACCTCAGAGGAGCCTTTCCACCTAATTAGACAATCATACACCTTCGCATACACACACTGATTGTTGTGCCTCACTCAATTGAGTAAGGTGAAGTCTTCTGTAGAACTCAGGAGACATTTCGTGTAAAATTTGAGTTCAATCCTTATTCCATACTACAATAGAGTTAATTAAGATATCTCTAATGATTCTGAGATCATTAGGAACATTTTAAGACAATTCTTGAGCCAATCCATGGAGATTTGATGTCTAGTGTGAGCTCCAGCAATACTAAACTTGAGCTAAAGACTCTAAAACTTCTTACAGAGCTTTAGATCAATGTTTAAGGATCTACTTATCATGTTTCACATCTATATTAGTTGTTTAATTATTTGTATCAACCTACTAGCCTTCATCTTCCTTAGCTTTGGCAGAGTTGAGGATAATGATACATTGGATCTCAGACATCTACAGTAGGTCAGTAAACACCAATAACACTTAAAGAGTCTAGAGAGGCCCTCGGATTCATGGTTAATTCTCTGGTGTAATCTATCGAACAACACCTCATTTGATTTTAGGCAGAAAGGTCTGAGATTAGGTCTTGATCAGTCAAAACGTAATTTTTATGTGTAAGATGTATTCTTAAAGTTAATTAGAGTAAATATGGATAGTTTATTTGATCTAAGAAGATTTGTATAGCAAAGTCAACTCTTAAGCTTCAGACAGTCAAGCAGGCCTATTCTTTAGGTTCTTAGCCTTAGTGCTTGGTTTTAAGTGTAGATTTGAATTCCTAGGACTGATTCAAATTTAATGGAGTTGATTTAGATGAAAGTTATTGATGTTTACAGTAGTTTTAAGTTTTTTCACAGCTTGGGTTCAAATTGAGCCTTATAGGACTTCATTGACTTCTTGACGAGATTCCAAGCCAATTTTAACCTAGATCAGTTCATTTGAGCTCCTAAAGTGAGCTTCCTAAGCTTCCAGGCCCTTCATTCCCTTCTCAAATAGGTGTAGAATTATATCAAGCACTAAGTGCAACCATTAGGCACACGAGAGAGAAAAATGTTTAGTTGATTTGAAAATTCTCCCCTACTGCTCTGCAGCAGAAAACACATGATATCAAGCCATCTTTAGACCCTGATTCAGAGGATCATCTGAGATCCTATGATCGAATTGATTAGTACAATCGAAAGTAGAATCCAAGGGCTTTCAATCAAGTCCTTAAGTTCATGATTTGGAGCTCTAAGTCTACCATAATCGAGTGATGAAGATGGTACTGACATAGAGAAGAAGCTGGGCAACTATAGTCCCACCTCGGCAATGTTTGAGCACCTGAAGGTATATTTAATGAATCATTGCTGTAGCCAATTAGTCGATAATAATGTGGGCTACGTGCTCTATGTGCGTGCATAGCTCTTGCATGATACATATTGATCTGATTTGACATTTGAATGTGGCTCTGGGAGAGCAACCTCCAAGTGCCAAGTGGAAAGTCTAGATGGTGACATGTGGCCCAATAATGGTATCGATCCAACCCTCTGGGCTATTGATCCTATGAACAACCATGTAAGCCATCTTGATCTTTTGTACTGAGAAGGATTTGAACACTCATATGTAGTGGAAATTTGGCTAAGTGTTGAGAACACTTAATAAATTCTGAAGGCTTGTGGGCGAGGCACTATAACATAAGTATTAAATTAGAATGCACTTAAGTTGTTAATAAATGTTGCTTGATTCGTATGTTGTTATAAAACAACATTTTTGTACTTTTCTTTTTACTATTTCAATGCAAATATTTTTCTTTTCATTATGGAAGGATTGCAATACCTTTATTGTTCATTTTTATGCAATTATTCATGTAGTTAACATAATGTAGTTAATTAGTATAATAAATTACCTTATGGTTAAATCTATACTATATTAATTAAGTACTTAAGTAATAGTATAATGTAAGTAGTAATTTTAAGTACTTAGTAAGTATAACATGTTTAATAAAGTAGTTATGTTAATATTAAGTTTATAACTTAATTCAGTAATACTAGTATCAATTAAGCCATTAGTAATTACATACTTAATTAAATAAGTTATGAACTAATTAAGTAGCTAGTAGTTATACTTAGTAAGTTATGTTAATAAGTAAATTAAGTTAGTTATGTAGTAATTATGTATATAAGATAAGAATATATAAAGTTAGTTAATTATAGTAATTATTTAATAAGAATGAGAATTAAATTAAGAATAAATGGTGATTGATATGCTTAACTTACCTCCCAACGAACGACCTAAACTTAACTAGTAAAAATTTATAGAATGTGTCGATTACCTTACTCCCTATCCTATAACTTAACGACTAATTAACTATGTAAGGTAGTTGTACATCATTTTTTTGGCACCATTACTAGGGAGGCAACTTGCATAAATTATATTCACCATTATCATTTAATTTATTCTTGTTTTTTGTATTACTCATTTCTAACTTATTATGTTTTCCTTGTCTTCTTTTAGGTATCTGTCTGATAGGTACCTGGTCAGGGAGAAGATGGGTTTTCTATTTTGCATTTCCTGCTATTCTCCTGTACATACCGCTCTGTGAGATATTTCTTTCCTTAATCTCTAGATAGCTTGTTTGTTGCATTTAGTTAGATATATAAAAAAATACCAAAAAGACATTCTATCTGACTAGCAGTTGTATCATTGGGCATACACTCCTATGAGTGCATTTTTCCTACTAGATTTTTGATTCGAGATATACTCATGGAGATAGAGTCCATTTTCCTACGTAGATCTCTGTCTTCTACTTAAGCAAGACCATATTTTTTATTGAAAATACTAAAAAGTGAAACACATTTTTGTCATCTTCTTTTCATTAGAAGACACTTTATAAAAAGAAGAATTTTATAAAACTCATGACATATCTGATTTGCAAGCTTGTGTGCGGATTTTTATTGCTATCTGTTCCATGCTATTGCACACATAGCACAATCACTAGAGTCACACGACTCTATCCTTCTACCTTTCCTCTTTTCACCTCTTAGGGCTTTGGTCGAAGATTAATAAGTCTATCTCACAACTAGAGCCCTGAGGAGCCAATAGTGAGCTATCTCGATCCTAGGCTTTAGACCTTCAAGCCTTAAAGATACACACGACGTAGACACATAGGATGCATGTTTGTATGTATATTGTATCTATTTGTGTTTGCATATTTTACGTGTATTCTAGGTCTTCTTTTCTCTAGAAAAGAAGAAAACCCACTTTTGTTTTGTTGTTTTCGAGTTTTGCTTGCTGCTATTTCTGATGGTGGTGTGAGTGTGCGTTTGTAATAAGTGCTAGTTATCATCATTCTTATGCCTTAAAACAGAGCTAGCTCTTAGGGTTTTAACTCCACAAATGGGATTTCAGGTTACATTTAGGCATTTACCTAGGAAAGGCATGTATTGCATTTTAGTTGTATTTTTGATAAGTTTACTTGATTGTCAAGGATAGATTGAAAGTTAGAGACCGCATACCTTAGCACTCAAGAAGGTAGAAGATGAAGAAGAAGCTCATTTTAGTTGGATCCCAGCTAGATCCAGTTCATCCCAGCCAAATCCCAACTCATTCTAGCTGGATCAACTTATCTTTAGCTCCATTCAGCTTATCTCAGCTGAATGGTAGCTCTAGCTAGTTCACCTCAGCTCCATTCAGCTCACCTTAGCTGGATGGCAACTCAAACTAGGTCAAGACAGTTGATCCCAGCTCCATTCCAGCTTCTCCAGCCTAAAACAATTCACTGGAAGCTCAACTTGAGTAGGACTAGCTAATAGCTAGACCTGGTCAGCTGAAGAAGTCATCAACCAGCTCATGCTAACTCAAGTCCAACTCCCGGAGGATTAACTTGGCTCAACTTAGTTGAGTTGAGCTACTTGACCTAAGCTAGCTACTCCAACTAGCTGGGTATACTCCGGGAAGACCAGATCCAGCTTACCTCAACTCATTTCAACAGAAGCTAGCTCATCTTAGCTTGGCTTAGTAGCTAGCAAAGAACTAGCAAGCTAAGCCAGCTAAGGTAGCTCCCTGCAGTTCTCTTCAGTAGCCACCAGCTCCAGTGCAACTCAAGACTACTTCATCCAGCTCTTCTCCCTCAAAACCCTGACTCGCTCTACCTCTCTACCCTACTCCCTACTAGCTAAACTAGCTAAGCTAGCTTAGCTTAGCTTAGCTAGCCACCTCCTTGGCCACAAAAACGTAACCCTAAAACACCACCTAACTGGTCCACCAAGTAAGCTACTGATAAATGACAGTTTATCATCATTCTTATGGCCTAAAACAAACCTAACTCTTAGGATTTTAACTACGCAAATGGGTTTCTGGGCTACATTTAGGCATCACATAGGTTAGGCATTCATTGCATTGTTTTGTTATTTTTAACATGCTTATTTGAGTGTTAGGGTTAAACCATATAAGCAGAACCCTAAAACCCTGACACTTATGAAGGCAAATGGTGAAGAAGAAGTTCGATTCAGCTGGAACTCAGCCAGATCTAGCTCCTCATAGTTGGATGCCAGCTTACTTGGGTTAGGGTTAGCTCCATTTAGCTCCATTCAGCTCATCTTGGCTAGATGGCAGCTCAGGGCAACTCATTCTAGCTAAACCTAGCTCAAGTTATCTCAGATCTAGCTCAACTTGGTTGAGTCTAGTTCATCCCATCTCCATTTAGTTCACTAGAAGCTTTAACTAGCTCAACTAAGTTGACATTAGCTCCAATCAGCTCAGATCCAGTTGAACTTGGCTGAGTCTAGTTCATCCCAGGTCCATTCAGTTCACTGGGAGCCCTAGGTAGCTCAACTGAGTTGACATGCGTTCATTCCAGCTCCAACTTAGCTCATTCCAGCTCTACCTAGCTCCTCTTAACTCACAGGAGCTCCAATCAACTTAACTTAGCTACTAGCTTTTAGCTAGCTAAGCTAGGTCAGTAGAGAATTCTACAGCCAGCTTCCCCCAGCTCCAAAATAGTTGATACCAGCTCAATCCAGCTCAACCTACTCAATTTAGTAGCTAGCAAAGAACTATCTAGCTAAAGTAGAGTAGTTGAGCTCCTACAAGGACTTCTTCAGCAGATGATAGCTCCCACAAGCTTCAAGGTAGCTCAAGGCTACTTTCTCAACTCCTCCTCCCTAAACCCTAATCCTTCCTAACTCTTCTTCTACTCAAGCGTTAGTTAAGCTAGCTTAGATAGCTTAGCTAAGCTCAAAACTAGCTCCACCTCCATGGCCATCCATCTAAACCCTAACCTAACTTCACCCTAACCACTACTCCAAGTCCACCACCTAAGCAAGATAACTAGTCCACTCTTAGTTGGTGCCACCAACCCTCATGACTCTTCACACCACCACCACCAAAGGCCACCTAATTTTCCCTCCAAAACTACCAATAACCATCACCTTAACCCACTTCAAGTTGGCACCAAAAGAGCCTCCACATCCCTTCAATGTGGCAGCAACTTGAAGCCCCATCATCCACCCTACACATCCCCCCTCAACCTATCTCCACCATCCATCTAGTGGTGCCACCTTTAACCCTCCTACACTTGGCGCCAACACCACTTAACCCACCATAACTACCCCCCTACACATCCCTACACTTGGCTCAAATTACCCTCAACCATCCACCACATGACCACCACCTTATAAGGCCATCCCTACCCTATACCTACCCACCTTCTAGAACCCTTGAGTTGGCGCCACCTAACCAACCCTTAACCACACCTATGTTGGGGCCAACTCAAACTAACCTACACCTAAACACCCCCTCATATGGCACCAAATAAAACCCACCATAGATCCCAACAACCATCACCTACAACTCCATCTCAACCCTACAACACACTAGCCTAAACCTAACCCAAGATCTCACTTAGGGTTGGCGCCAACCATCAAGCACCCATCCATTTTGGCACCACCCCTCTCAACCCTAGGATCCTATAACCACCCTCTACAACCCATCTTAGCCCTCCATCCATTAACTACCTCTAACCCCCTTCCACTCCTATAAAAAGACCAACACCCACCACCATTAATTCACTTTTGGCTACATAATTTCCCACCTATACTTCCACCTTCCATAGATGACCAAGAGAAGAAGAAGATTAAGGGGACACTCTGTCCCCTTGGTGCCTTCCCCTCTTCTCTTCTCTCTTGTGCCCACACCAACTAAAGGGAGAAGCCAGGCAAAAGGAGGATACCTAGGGTACACGCCTACCCTAGGAGGACGATTTGAGGGTGGTCCACACCCACCCTTGGAGGAGACATTGAGGTGGAAGCCATCCACCTTTGGAGGAGTTTAGGCACACCCCCCTTGGGCTTGCCAGTAGGAGATCATAGTTTGGTGCAGCTTTTCAAAGAAGGAGAAGGAGATCTTCTTTTCAAGCCAAGGCGTAGCTAGGCTTGGAGCAAGAAGGGCTTCATCTTCTTCACCACCATCATCATCTAAAGGATTTTGTTTCTTTTTGTTTTTTTTCCTTTCAAATTCTAGTAGAAGCATTCCTCTACTTGTAAACAACATTTTCCGTTAGTTAAAAAAAATGCCTTCTTTAAATTCCTGTAGCAATTCTTATAAGTGTTGTTAATTTATTTTTTTGTGCACTTACACTCCCTCTCTCTAATTACCCTAGGCCTCCACGTGCCTAGGGTGAGCTTAGAGAAAGCCCATTTTTGTCACCTAGGCATTAGCTTCTTAAGTGTTAATCCTTTCTCACTTTCAATTTCGAAATTGCCCCATTATTTCAAAACCCTAAAAATCTAATATTGAAAAACCTAAAAAGAAAGGTTATTTCCGCATTTTCAAGTGAGAGATTTGTTTTTGCAAGGATTTGCCTCCTTGGACAACCCTAGATACCACCACTATATACGTTATAAATTTAAAAGCGAATCGATTTTTGTGCATTACAATAATTTAGAAAACTCTCATTTTACAAACCACGTAAAAACCTGATCAGCTACCTACCTACATCTACTCCTACTCCAAACTTGGCGCCACCACCACCACACCTCTTCACCCACTAGCACGGCCAAAAGGCACCTTCATTTTGGTGCCAAAATCACCTATAACCACCCATCACTTTCCCTCCAAAAGGCCCCTCATCACCACCATACACCTATCCCTACAACACATCTACACACTCCATCTAATGGCGCCAACCAAGCCCTCTTGTAGAAGCCATTTTTGGCGCCAATTTAAAGAGCACCATGGGAGTTAACCATCCCCCTATTCATCCATTAGGTTGGCACCAAATGATCTACACCCTAGGATCTAAATAACCACCCATAACCACCCTAAAAATCAATCCTAGCCCTACACCTATCTCCACACCAACCACCCCTCATCCATTCCTATTAATACCCCCCTTAACCACAACCATATCATCATTCTCCCTTTGATATTCCACCATTACACCACCTACACCTAAGGCCAAGGAAGAAGTAGAAGAGAAGAAAGTTCAACCTACCCGCCCCCTTGGTGCCTTCTTCCTCATTAGTCTTCTCCCTTGTGCCACGCCAAGGAGGAAGCCTTCATCTAGGGGGACGGCTAGGAAAGAGGAGGAACAAGGGTGTGGATGTCCACCCTTGGAGGAGGCTTGTAGGAGGACCATTTGAAAGAAGAAGCCAAAGAGTTCTTTTCAACTGTGGGAGCTACCGCAGTTGGAGTAAGGATTTCTTGAAATCTCTACTAGAGGATACCTCTCTTCTTCTATCTTCCATTTTATCTTTTGTCTTAGCTAGTACTTTGTCATTTTGCAATAAGCATTCCTCTACATGTACTTCACTTTCTAGCAATACAAGTTCATATTTGCCTTCCAAGTTGATGTTTCAATTTTAGTGTGTTTTTCTTGCTTTTAAGTAGCTTAGTGTTCCACACCCCTTCTCTTCTAATTACCCTAAGCACGCTTGCCTAGGGTAAGCTTAGAGGAGAAGGCTTCATTATTGTCACTTAGGATTAGTTGATAGGTGTAATATAATCATCATCTTGTATTCCGTTGCCCGATTGTTTTGAAAATTATAAAAACAACAAAAATCAAAATCACAAAAAGAAAGTGGATTTGAGAGGCGAGAGAGAGAACCAACTTTGTGACTAGCAAATTGGCCTCCTTGGACGATCCTAGATACTCCACTATCTAGGTTTTATAAATTGTAAAACTTGATTGCAAAGATATGCGTTACAACGACATCAAAACCCACTTTTAACAAAATGCGTATTTTCACATCACTTTGCACGTTCCTTTTGTTTATCATGGGAGGCGATCGCTGAGACCAGCCCTTGTCCCTCTATTGATAGGTTTTCCTAGACCTACTGCTCCTGTGCATCCCTCTATCCCCTCTACTTCTACTTTTGCTTCTTTTGTGTTTGATTAGATGGATCAACCGCAGAATCCAAAGAACCCTCTGGTCAGGAGGATGTGCTTCCTTTTGATATCCATGAGGCACTCCTGAACCAGAATCCGCAAATACTTGGGAAAAATGGTCAGATCGATCTGCTAATGGTTGCTCTCCAGAATCTTCAGGCTCGTCGACTTGAGGCAGGTTCTGGTTACGGACCATGTCGTTCACCTAGGCCTTTGATTAGAGATTACTACAATCCTTCCAATGCCCAAGTGGAGCCAAATGTTAGGATTCCATAGGGGAAAATGACCCAAAATTAAAGTCGAATATCATTAGTCTTATCCCCCACTATCATAACCATAGAACTGAGGACCTGTTTCAACACATTGAAGATCTTAAGAATTTGTCTCAGACTTGAGGTCCATGAAATCAAAATCACGAAATCTTGGTAATGAAAATGTTCTCCTTTAGCCTTAAGGACAAAGCTACCTACTGGTATTGAACTATTACATGACCTATTACATCTTGGGATGAACTTGAATCTACTTTTCTAAAGAAATTCTTCCCTATAGGTCGAACCAACACACTTAGGCAAGCATTATCACATTCTCACAGAATCAAGGAGAACTCATTCTTGAATCATGGGAATGCTTTCATGATCAACTTAGAAAATGCCCATACCACCGCATCCCACGTTGGCAACTAAAGCACATCTACTATGGATTACACAAGAGCATGTGGAATCTAGTGGGCGCTTCTTGTAGGGGCAACTTTGTAAATCAAGATGAGGAATCCACTCATGAACTCCTTGAGGGAATGGCGAAGAACTCCATCAATAACGCCTCCATGACCCAGTTTAGCAGAGGAAGCACAAATCTGAAAGGCACCCATGAGATCGCAAATCAATCTAGTTCACGAGACTTAGAGATTATAACTAAGAAACTAGATAAAGTCGATATCGTATCCAAGCATTTTGACGAGGTTCGCAACTCAATGAAGAATCATTCACCTCCTTTCGCTATGAATCCCACGCATCAACCTGTTTCGCAAATTCCCTCAAGGAGGGAATTTGTGAATAATATGGATTTACAAGATTCGTATGCCTTGGGTTGCTACCACACTTCTACGCCAACCCAAGGAGGGACCTTTGTCCCGTGTTTCCATGTCCTTTCCCCATTTTCTGTTGCAGAAAACATGATGAATCCTTATAATATGTATGCCATCCAGGAGAATGATTCAAGATCTAACTCATATTCAAATACCTATAACTCAAAATGGAGAAACCACCCAAATTTCTCTTGGGTTGATCGTAATCAAAGACTCACTTATCAAAATCAAACTTGACAAAACCCACCGGTGTTGCCTTCCCAACAACAACAAGCGAGGCTTGCCTAGTCGAATACGTAGAATTATTCGGGACCAAATAGAGATTCGCTACTCGAGCAAATTTTGAGAGCTATAAATGAGAGCCAGTGACATAATGTTGAGGCTCTAGTTGAGATCTAAAGGCAATGCATAGTTGAACTGGCTAATTTATGAAATCAAATCATGCAATTGGCTTAGTCTTGTTAGCCAGGTACTCTTTCCATCTCAGCCAATTCCAAATCCTTGGAATCTGCCACTTCCTAAGTATTAGGGCCAAGCACAAGTAGTTAATTAGGCCATTGATTTGAATCAAAATGCCCCCTCTTCACCTCCATAGAGTGAGTTACCGAATTCGATTCAGAATCGCCTTTATTGTACCAAAATGATCCACCCATCATTCAAAAACAAAATTGATTGGTTGTTGATCTTGTGCCTTTATTTGAGCTCATTTTTATCTTTTGCCTTATTATTTGACTTCCTTACCTTGAACCAAATTGGATCTATCTTTTACAAAATGAACTCTTATCCATTTGAGATTTTCACATGAATCTAATTTTAGTCCTACGAGATCTTTCAAGGCAAATCAGGGTGAGATTCTTTCTGTTATCCTTTTGCAGGTAGTTATTCTACTATTTTGATCTATGCTAATTCTTTCTTGACTCCCTCATTCTATATTCACATCTATTCTATTACGGGAGTTTACTTTACTACAATTTACGCCTAACTAAAGGCATAAAATTTGGCACCTGTTTATAGCTGTTTTTGATTATTTATTTTCTATTTGTCCCGACTTTGCCTACTTCTACACTTGAGTCTGAGCTTTATTAGATCACTTCCTTATTACCTATTCTTCACTTAGTGCGATTAACCCCTCTGACTTTTGTTAGAGTAGAAATTGTCCACCTGAGATCTGTTGATCTCCTCTATCCAACTCCTTCCATCATCATATACTAGGTAAAGTGTAGAGTCTTTTCACCCTTTCTTTACAATGAAGATATTGCAAGATTTTGGCATGGGTGGTGTAAAGTGAATCTTAATACTTTAAGTATTGAAGTAGACAAAAAAAGAAAAATTTGGAAAATTCTAAAAATTTAAATTATGAAAAGTCTAAAAATTTGAAAAATTATACACCATAAAAATAAAAAATAATAATAATAAAAATATTTTCCTTTTTACGGGGATTACAATCTTTTTGAGAGGAATTCTTTCATTAGAAGAAGAATTTTGGAACAAAATCAATAAATGACCATATTTAATATTTATAAGTAAATTAAAAAGCTTAAAGAGCTATGAATTTCTTAAGTAATATTTTAAAGGTCAAAAATTAAAAATATATTTATATAGTGTATTGAATCCCTACTTTGGACTTTGTCTTGAATATTTTTCAAAACAAGTAGTTATTTTTTACTTTTGACATAGGATTTTTTTTTAGATGAGAATCTGAAACCTAAGCATGTGATTTGTATTCCTACTCTTTACTCTGAGAATAAAGTAACTAAGATGTCAATAACTCATATACAAGACTTAATTTTTGGAATTAAATTGTAACTTTCTTGGTCAACAACACTAGGTCATGTCCTTTTGACTTTGAATGTCTATTTTTATCACCAAGTTGAGTAAAGAGACTAGACACTTAGAGTTAATCAAGTAAAGAAGTTAGTTGGATCCTTAGTCATAAGGTCTAACAGGCTATAGGTAGCTTAATCAGTCAAGGACATTCGGCTAGATTTGGCAAGTTGCATCTTGACAAATCCTATGGGCTGATATTAATGGTTTGAGGGACCTGAAACTAAAAGGTTTTGTTGTCCACTCTCTAGTTTGAGAGCTAAGTAACCTAAGTGTTCAAACTTCACACACATTAAAATTGTCTTATGATGAGCCCATAGTTGTGAGCTAAGTATGCATTTTAATGCCTAGACATTAAGTTAACATGTACATTTACATAGCATACATTAATGTGTAAATAGGATAACATAAAATCTCATGCATTACATGCATTGATAATATCATTTAGAATTTATTTAGAATATCATGCATTGAAATAGGTTGCATTACAATTAGTGTTTTGAATTTAACATAGAAGTTAAGGTCTTACATATAAATAACCCAATAATCATTTTTCTTTATTTTTATTTTCTTCGCAGCAATGGTTTCCCACACTGAATGCACGCCTTAATTGTTGAGGAGAGAGGATACTGCACGTCGTCGACGATCCCTCTTCTCCAATGCTTCTTCCTCTCCATGTTCACGCAGCCATAAAAGAAGACTTCAACCGCACCATCAGAAGCAGGCCTCCACCTCATTCCCTACTGTACAGAGAATAGCTTCTCGTTTGTTCCACCACCGCCGGCCTCGACTACAGCAGTCTACTCCACCACCGTAGGCAAGAGTCGTGATAAGACACTCGCCAAATCGGAGTAGCTGCATTATTGTGAGCACCTCAGTGTGCACTTCTCCACGCTGCAACAACAGCATGCAGGACCACCCTCACCGCCATCACCAGCAACCACCTCCAACTCCTTGCCCCCACACCAGTTAAGACGTCCAGGAAATTTCCCGGACGTCTGATGCCACCTCACTGGCCTCCTTCTCACCTGCACACACCGATCTCCTTACGTAGACCTCCTCTCCTCCAGACCACGCGACCCCCTGCGCCCCCTCCCCTCTCTGTGCGCACCTCTCCTTTGAAGCCTCCGCCGCCCGAGCAGCCAGCCCACGCGTGCAGCTGCTGTGCGCAGTAGCTTCCCTGCATCTCCGCGAGGCCTGCAGCACGCGGCTTGCAGCATACAGCCAGCAGTGTCCAGCAGTAGCAGTTGCTTTCTCCAAGTGCGTCCTCTAGCACCTCTGCCTTCCTACAGCAATAGCTGCATCCTTCAACACCTCCCCACATGCGGCCTACAGTGTGCAGCAGCAGCTGCAGCCAAGCTCAATAGTGCCAGCATGCGCCTGCACATTCTACGCACGCCCTCACCAACCCCCACCTTCGCCTCCTCACGTGCACACCTTCACAAGCACCAGGCCGTAGCAGTAACAGAGTTGTAGCCACTGCCGACTGCTGCCACTCCTCTCCTCACCGCCGCCACCTCCTGCCAC
Source organism: Thalassia testudinum (assembly GCA_037157565.1). Lineage (NCBI taxonomy): Eukaryota > Viridiplantae > Streptophyta > Magnoliopsida > Alismatales > Hydrocharitaceae > Thalassia > Thalassia testudinum. The sequence goes on from JAZHRO010000044.1 coordinate 1,391,128, forward strand.
CATTGACCACTAGACCACCACAGCCGAATAGCCCTCAACCCACTTGACCTCTGGCTGAAGCCTCACCGTCAGCCTTGGTCTCCTCCTCGCGCACGGACAAGGGGAAGAATTTCCCCTATTTTGCTACGGTAAAGTTCCTATTAAAATTTACATTTAAGTGCCATTGCCACAAAAAGGATTTTTGATTTATCATTATTTAATTTTGGTGAGTTTATGCAAAGGACCTCCCTCTTTCTCGTAAATGCAATATCAGGTCATCTAATTATTGTGACATTGATTTAAAGGCGATTCTGATTCGATTTCTTAGGGAAATTAATTGTGAACATCTGTTTTTAACCTGTGTGAGTTTTAATAGGCCACTACCTCCCTGTAGATACGACTTGCTCTCCTATGAGTGGTTAATTTCAATTAAATCCATGATTAGTTGATTTTCCACCACTTTAAAATACAACGACAAATCATCTTAATCATCTTATTTGAAAGCAAAAATCAACACATCAAAGGGCGCCGTTGCTAGGGAGGCAACAGGCTTAATTAATTCACAATTATTCATTTGTTCATGTTGATTTAAATTGAGGCATATTTACTATTTTATCTGATTTGGTGCGAGGTACGCATATTACACACGAGTTGTCGCATCAACCTCAGTAGCGCCATGGTGGACCTTATTTCCACCACTTGGAGGAGGAACTGAGCTTCACATCTTGGTGGATCGTGTGGCCACCTCCGAGATAAACACAGGAGCTTATGGGCCTTGACCCACACGCATAGAAACACACGGAGGACCATCTAGGAGGAGTCTTCCTCTTAGAATCTTGATTCCGCATTTTAGAATAGACTCTTTAAGTTTAGTTTAGTTGTTTGTTTTCTCGCCCTTGTACTCTGGGGCCAGTTTTAGGGGTTTGTTCCTCGATTTTGTTTTAGGCCTGTGTTGGGTAATTTTTGGGAGTCTGTTCCCTCTTTCTTTAGATTTACGTTTTTACTTTCTTATGTGGATTGATTTTATTTATTTTTTTCTTGATTGTGCATAAGTAGCTAAAAAAATAAAAAAAAATGAGCTGCCTGCTAGAAGTTACCTACCCTTAGGACGAACCATTCAGGTGTGTATGAGTAGCCTCTAGATTTATTTCTCTGCATTGCGTACATTTTCACATTGTTGATTGCTGGAAGCAAGGTATGCATTCTCTTACTTTGCATCCATATTTTAATCACGCATAAACATTTGGACTTAATTCCTAGACCACATAATTTGTCTTGAAACGACTTAACAAGTGGTCACATTTTCTGAAAAAAAGAACTAATTAAAGGAGGAACATATAAAACCCAAGGAGTTGATTTGAGACATTGTGCTGCGGTTCAAAAATTCAAACTTTTATGGTGAATGCACATGTGCAAGACTGCACACTAAAGCACACAATTAGACACTCCTAGGTTTTGAGCTACCAGAAAAGAACTCTCCTACCATTGGATACCAAAGTGTTTGAAACTTAATTTCAAAAGTTTTGTAACTCCAAGGAGGAGGATACCCTGTCACGGATTTTTGAGGGTAGTTAAGAAGCACTGCGAAAGCACAGCTTCAAAGGAAGGCTTAGGCCTACTTGCATCCCTCGATCTTCCATCCTTGGAGTACTTTACCAGTTGAACTTTAAGGTAGGGCACCTAAGTTCCAATTAGGTCTTCATTAAGGCATTTCGTAGGTTGACAATAGGCACGTAATTTATTAAGCAATTTGTATTGTCACTTACAACTGGACTAAAATCTCAATGGCCTTAATTGATTAAAGACATAAAAGTCCTTTGGAATTGTGTTCATTTGTGTATGCTTGGTAGGCTGTCTCTGAGGAGACAACTTGTGTTTAATTCAGAACCTGAAAGGATCCTTAGGAGAGCCAACCAAGAGAGAAGAGAGATGGTCGAGGAAGGAGAAAATAGAATTGTGGAGAACCAACGATCTTTGAGAGATTATTTTATACCTACCAACCAACCTGGCCATACACTGAGAAGACCTGGAGGGAATAATCCATATGAAATCAAGAGTAGTACCATATCTCTATTTCCCTCATTCTATGGTACTTCTAGGGAGGACCCCTACAGGCATTTGGAGGAATTCACTAAGGTTTGTTCCATGATGATTGCAGGGTGTTACTAATGACGGCCAAATGTGAACCCTCTTTCCTTTTCTCCCTCAAGGATAAGGTGAAGCATTGGTATCACACTCTAGATGGTAGAGTGGATACTTGGGATGTTTTGAAGAAATACTTCCCCATGAGCAAGACTAATCACTACAAGAGGGAAATCATAGGTTTTGCTCAACAAGATGGAGAACAATTTCATGATGCATGAGAGCGCTTCAAAGATTTGTTACGCTTATGTCCCCATCATCAAGTGCCAAGATGGCAACTTATAGAAAGGTTCTACACTAGACTAAATGACAAGCATAGGCAAACAGTGGATGGCGCCTGTGTAGGAACCTTTCTTACAAAAACTGAAGATGAGGCTTGGGATCTTTTTGAGACCTTAAGTGAGAATTCTATCCATCTAAATTCTACCTATTTGGACAGGAAAACCACTCTTATGTAATGAAAGATTGAGGCAAATGAGGCTAGGGATACCTAGAATTTGGCCTTCCAGATTCAATTGTTGAACCAAAACATGGAAAGGCTTATGACAAACCCTAGCCAACTCACGCCAAATGCCTCTACTTCCCAAGCTTCTGAATGCTCCATTTGCAACGGCAATACGCATGCTACTGTGGATTGCCATTTGACCTCCCAATTCCTTGACCTTGTACAGGCAAACCTGAATGACACCCAAGGGTTCCGACCCAGACCTTGTAATGACCATTTTTCCAACACTTATAATGAGGGATGGAGGAACCACCCTAATTTTTCATGGAGATAGGGGAATGTCTCTAATTCAGGGAATTATAGACCCCAACCCTTTCAGACTCAGCAATATAATCAACCTCTTATGCCCTCCCAACCATCCAAGACTTCTGAGATGGATGAGCTTAAAGCCATGCAGAAGAATAAAAGTATGATCATCTAATCTTATGAAAAGGCAATCAATGAGATGAAATCACAAATTGGACACCTTGTCGAGGCCATAAGTAAAAGAGAGATTGGGAAGCTTCCAAGTTCATCTGAGGAAAACCCTAAAGGGAAAGGGATTGTTTTTAGGGAGCATGCCTAGGCGGTGACTATTCTGAGGAGTGGGAAAGAAATTTCCAAACCTGATGCTCCTATAGTCCCACCTTCTGAGAACCCATCCACCTCAACTTACGCCCCCACCAGAGAAGAACTGCCCAACTCTTCTCCGCTTGAAATCACCTCACCGGAAGAGGTTGTCTCCATTCCCCAACTTACCCGACATGACAACCCTTCCACCCAGAGACTGAGAGTGCCCTTTCCAGAGCACTTATCTGACTTTGGGCAGACTTTTGCTGGCTTATCTGGAGCCAAAGATAGGACAGACGAAATCATGGAGACTTTCAAACAAGTGCAAATTAACCTGCCTTTGCTTGAAGCTATCAGGCAGATTCTGTCCTATGCCCGCTTTCTTAAGGACTCGTGCACAAAAAAGCGACAATCGAGGAAACAGGTCCAATCAAAAGTTGTCCTACCTGATTCTGTTAGCTCAATTATGCAACACATGATGCCCCAACTTAAGGACCAAGGAGCCCCATACATCTCAATGGTCGTTGGCGACCTACAAATAGATGAGGCTCTGCTTGATCTGGGTGCGGGGGTAAACATCCTTCCGAGCTATGTATATGAACAACTTGGAGGAGGCAATTTGAAGCCTTCCCCTGTAATCCTCCAAGTTGCAAACCATTCTTTGAAGACACCACGGGGCCTACTTGAAGTTGTCCTCGTGAGAGTGGAGGATTTCTTCTTCCTTGTTGACTTTTTAGTACTGGACACTAACCCTACCAACAAACCAACCAAGCCCTCAATCATCTTGGGCCACCCTTTTCTTGTGACTTCTAATGCTTCAATTAATTGTCACACTGGGGCATTAAAAATGGGCTTTGGGAGCAGGAAAATTTGACTGAATGTGTTTGATGGTTATAAATAAGCTGGATTTGAGGATTGTTCCCAAGTTGTGGAGGTAGATGATCTGATTGAAGAGACAACTCCTGCAATTTTATGTGATGACCCCCTTCAGCATGTCATGCTTAATGAGCATTCCCATCTCTTGGAGGAATGTGAAGGGGATGTGCTAGAACTTGAGAAATTGCTTGGAGTTTCTACTGAGTCTCTCTCCCCATCATGTCTATCTAAGGTAGATCTGCTACCTGAGATGGGGACTTTTGTTATGAAACCCTCAACCATACAAGCCCCCGACCTTGAACTAAAACCCTTCCCAGACTCTCTCAAGTATGTATTCCTTGGGCCAAATGATATGCTCCCTGTAATCATCTCATCTGCACTATCTAAAGTGCAACAAGGAGCCTTGCTAGACTGCTTATCAAGGCACAAGGAAGCCATAGCTTGGACAATTGCTGATATTAAGGGTATAGACTCTAATACTGATGATTCCATCAAACCCTTTCGAGACATGTAGAGATTTCTTAACCCCAACATGAGGGAGATGGTTAAAAAGGAAATTATGAAGTGGTTGGATGCTAGGATCATTTATCCCATCACAGATAGCAAATGGGTTAGTCCAATCCATGTGGTGCCAAAGAAGGCAGGCTTCATGATTGAAACAAATGACCAGGGTGAACAAGTGGTGACCAAACCCTCAATTGGTTGGAGGGTCTGCATTGACTACCGCAAACTGAACACCACTACCCAGAAGGATCACTTTCCCTTGCCCTTTATTGATCAGATCCTAGAGAGATTGGCAGGGAACAAATATTTCTGCCTTTTAGATGGATATTCTAGGTACAACCAGGTTGCAATCTTCCCTGATGACTAGGATAAGACAACTTTCACTAGTCCTTACGGCACTTTTGCATTCAGGTGTATGCCGTTTGGATTATGTAATGCACCAGCAACTTTCCAGCAGTGTATGATGTCCATTTTCTCAGACATGATTGACGAGTGCGTCGAAGTTTTTATGGATGACTTCTCCATTTATGGCTCATTTTTCAACCAATATCTCTTGCACTTAGAGAATGTGCTGAAGAGATGTAAGAAGACTGGTTTAGTCCTCAGCTGGGAGAAAAGCCACTTCATGGTACAGAAAGGCATTGTACTTGGGCATGTTGTGTCTAAAAGAGGCTTGGAAGTAGATAAGGCTAAAGTTGATTCTATTTCCAAACTTCCATTTTCCACGAATGTCAAACAATTAGATCCTTTCTGGGCCATGCAGGCTTTTATAGGAGATTCATTAAGAATTTTAGCAAAATTTCTAGGCCACTTTGTGACTTATTGGAGAAGGAATCTTCCTTCAATTTTGATTCAAAGTGTGCCAAGGCTTTTCATATGCTAAAGGAGGCCTTGACCTCTGCGCCTATTCTCCGAGCTCCTGATTGGACACTCCCATTTGAGCTGATGTGTGATGCTTCAGATTATGCAGTGGGAGCTGTTCTTGGACAGAGGGTTGAGGGAAGATGACATATGTTGCCCTATGCTAGCAAGACTTTAACTGAACCACAACAAAACTACACAGTTACTGAAAAGGAATTACTTGCTGTAGTTTTTGCTCTAGAGAAGTTTAGGTCTTATCTTCTTGGATCCAAGGTGGTCATTTTTACTGATCATGCGGCAGTGAAACATCTCATTGCCAAGAAAGACTCTAAGCCACGATTAATTAGATGGATTCTACTCCTTCAAGAGTTTGACTTGGAAATTCATGAAAAGAAAGGAGTGGAAAATGTAGTGGCTGACCACCTGTCTCGCCTTCCCCTTGATGACTCTCAATCTGGAGACATCTGCGAGACATTTCCCGATGAAACCCTTATGGTGGTAACACCGACTTCACCTGGTATGCGGATACAATCAATTACTTGGTCACTAAAGAAACCCTTGGCTCTTGGGATGCGTAAAAATAGAAACTATTCATTTCCCAAGCTAGATTCTTTCATTGGGAAGATCCAGAATTATTTCATATTGGACAAGACCAAGTTTGGAGACGATGTGTGCCTGAAGAAGAGCAACAGAGTGTGTTGAGATTTTGCCATGAGCTTCACTGTGGAGGACACTTCGGTGCTAAGAAAATAACTTTTAAGGTTCTCCAATCTGATTTTTGGTGGCCTTCTTTATTTAAGGATTCCCATTACTTTGTTAAGGCCTGTCTTAGATGTCAACGGACTGGAACGATTAGGAAGTGGAATGAGATGCTCCAACACCCTATCCAACCTGTGGAAATTTTTTATGTTTGGGGTATAGACTTCATGGGTCCCTTCCCTTCATCCCATGGATTTGAATATATCTTGGTGGCAGTGGATTACATCTCCAAGTGGATAGGGGCCATTCCTACGCGCACAAATGACCACTCTATGGTCTTGAAATTTGTGAAGGCCAATATCATATCTTGCTTTGGATGCCCTAAGATGATTATAAGTGATGGGGGACCTCATTTCCGGAACCATCATTTCAATCGGCTACTCAGGAGTATGGGAGTAACTCACAAGATTGCTACCCCTTATCATCGTCACACAAGGTTGAAGTGTCAAATAGGGAGCTCAAGAACATTTTAGAAAAGACTGTTAGTCCAGATAGGAAGGACTGGTCCTAAAAGCTCGATGACGCTTTATGGGCTTATCAAATGGCCTACAAAACCCCTTTGGGTATGTCTCCCTTCCCGATTGTGTATGGGAAAGCGTGCCACTTACCTGTTGAACTTCAACATAAGGCACTCTGGGCTATCCGAAGTGTCAACTTGGATTTAGAGCAAGCTGGTAAAGCACGTTTACTAGAGTTGACTGAGCTTGAGGAGATGAGGAATGACGCTTATGACACCTCCCAAGCTTATAAAGAGAGAACTAAGGTCTTGCATGATAAATATATCCTTAGAAAGACCGTTAAGCTCAACCAACAAATCTGGCTTTTCAATTCTAGACTTAAGTTGTTTCCCGAAAAATTGAAATCACATTGGGATGGGCCTTATATTATCACCAAAGTATTTCCGCATGGGGCTGTGGAAATCAAGAGCCCTTCTTCTTCAGTAGCACCCTTTACCGTCAACGGCCAATGATTAAAACCTTATGTAACTGTGGATGGCCATCTGGTTAACGAGGTCACTCTTGAGGAGCCTTAGCTCCTTTCTTTCCCGCCTCAGGTAACATCTTCCCTTGACCATTTTATTTTCAATGAGGACATTGTTTGAACTAGGCATGGGGGATAGGACCTGAGGCGTCTGTACATAGTGCATTCATGCATTTAGTTTAAACATTCTGCATTGCATACATTTATTAAAGAAAAAAAATATTTTGCATTATTGAGCTTAACTGGCTAGGCCCTGCATTCTTAGACAAACAAAAACTTTAGGTTAGACTAAGTTGACTCTAGGGTTTGACTTAGAAGCTAAGTTGAGCTACTAGCTTTAGACCTTTAGGGTCCTTTGTGGACTTTAAAAAAACTCAAGTAGGAGTTAAGTTGCGGACCATTCCTCAAGAGGTTGAGGAAGGAAAGTTAGGGATTGAGTTAAAGGTTGGGTAGTACCTGATGTCTTTTTCTACCTTTTGGTTTACAGGTCCTCTTAACCTAAGCATCTACATTTCACACACACTTGATCTTGTGTAAATATTGATAACCTTAATTCCTTTCTTGGAGAAAAAAAAAATTTTGGTTCTCTTAGTTTTGACTTAGGAGAAGCTTGAAAACACAAGTTTATTGGAACAGTTCCTGCCACAGGAGAGGTGGAGTATATACTCACCTTGAGGATGCGATGATAACATGTCACCTCCTCGGCGCTTGTCTCTTAGGATGTCCATCCTACTGGGGGCATGTAAGCGCATTGTGCGGTTCAGGTACATTGGGCGGCCCTATCTCGAAGTGTCGATTGCCACAGGCCTGAATTCACTTTAGAAATCCATGGGCGATACTATCTCGAAGTGTCGATTGCCAGGAGTTCTTGGGGTTGCTATGGGCAGTGCTATCTCAAAGCATCGAAAGCCAGGCACCCTTCGAGGTTTGGTGATGGGGACACGGAATTCGACACAGACCGTGCTGATAGCTTATCCAAGGTTAGACTTAGAGGAATCAAAAAAAAAATTGTATATTAAAAAAAAATCTCTTTCTTACTCTCTTTCCTAGTTGGAAATCAAACCAACCTCAAAAAACTCAAACCAATGCACATGCACGGATGATTTAATCTCTAGGACCAATAAATCCTAGGGTAGAGTTAGAAATCAGGGAAACCTATGCCTGCAAATCGTCTTTAGTCGACCAAGTCTGTAACTTAACAATTACTTGGGAACCTTAGGTCTAAAGTCTGAACTTAACATATTTCTAAAGGAAGACTGATTGGGTTGGCTAGTCCACTTGAAGAGTTGGGTTATTGCTTGAATTTGCTAGGGACTAGCAAAAACTAGGCATGGGGCATTTGATGAGCCCATATTTTTGGGCTAAGTATGCATTTTAATGCTTAGACATTAAGTTAACATGTACATTTATATAGCATACATTAATGTGTAAATAGGATAACATAAAATCTCATGCATTTCATGCATTACATGCATTGATAATATCATTTAGAATTTATTTAGAATATCATGCATTGAAATAGGTTGCATTATAATTAGTGTTATGAATTTAACATAGAAGTTAAGGTCTTACATATAAATAACACAATAATCATTTTTCTTTATTTTTATTCTCTTCATAGTAATGGTTTCCCACGCTAAATGCATGCCTTAATTGTTAAGGAGAGGATACTGCACGTCGTCGATGATCCCTCTTCTCCAACGCTTCTTCCTCTCCATGTTCATGCAGCCATAAAAGAAGACTTCAACCGTACCATCAGGAGCAGGCCTCCACCCCATTCCCTACTGTGCAGAGAATAGCTTCTCATTTGTTCCACCACAGCCAGCCTCGACTGCGACAGTTTGCTCCACCACTGTAGGCGAGCCTCGTGACAAGACGCTCCGCCAAATCAGAGCAGCTGCGTTACTGTGAGCACCTCAGTGTGCACTCTTCCACGCTGCAACAACAGCATGCAGGACCACCCTCACCCCCATCACTAGCAACCACCTCCAATTCCTTGCCCCCGCACCAGTTAAGACATTTAGGAAATTTCTCGGACGTCTGACGCCACCACACTGCCCTCCTTCTGGCCCGCACGCACCAATATCCTCCTTGCATAGACCTCCTCGCCTCCAAACTGTGTGACCCCCTGCGCCCCCACCTCTCTTAGTGCGCACCTCTCCTTTGACACCTTCGCCGCCCGAGCAGCCAGCCCACGCGCGTAGCTGCTATGCGCAGCAGCTTCCCTGCGCATCGGCGTAACCTACAGTGCGCAGCTTGCAGTGTGCGGCCAACAGTGTCTAGCAGCAGCAGTTGCGTTCTCCAAGTGTGTCCTCTAGCATCTCTGCCTTTGTGTAGCAGCAGCTACGTCCTTCAGCGCCTCCCCACGTGCGATCTGCAGCGTGCAGCAGTAGTTGCTGCAGCCAAGCTCAGTAGTGCTCGCGTACGCCCGCACGGCCTGCGCATGTCCTCGTCGACCCCTGCCCTCGCCTCCTAGCGTGTGCGCCTTCACAAGAACCAGCCCACAGCAGCAATAGAGTTGCAACCACTGTCGACCGCCGCCGCTTTCAGCCACCGTTTGCCACAAGACCACCATAGCAAAATAGCCCTCAGCCCACTCAACCTCTGGTTGAAGCCTCACCATCGGCCTTGGTCTCCTCGTCGCGCACGGACAAAGGGAAGAATTTCCCTTGTTTTGCTACGGTAAAGTTCCTATTAAAATTTACATTTAAGTGCCATTGCCACAAAAAGCATTTTTGATTTATCATTATTTAATTATGGTGAGTTTATGCAAAGGACCTCCCTCTTTCTCGTAAATGCAATACCAGCTCATCTAACCATTGTTACATTGATTTAAAGGCTATTTTGATTCGATTTCTTAGGGAAATTAATCGTGAACATTTGCTTTTAACCCGTGCGAGTTTTAATAGGCCACTGCGTCAATGTGGATACAACTCGCTCTCCTATGAGTGGTTGATTTCAATTAATACCTTGATTAGTCGATTTTCCACCACTTTAACATACAATGACAAATCATCTTAAACATCTTATTCGAAAGCAAAAATCGCCACGTCATCTCGGACCATAAAAACACAAAGATCGAGAGATCAGTCTTGTATCCTTTTTACCCCAAGGATTCCGTAGGGCAACTCTTGATAGGGTGAAGGATGTGCCACTCACTTAGAAAAAAGACTTGGAGATTGTACTTAGTAGTAAGAAAAATGAGAAGGCAAGAATATATATATAAGGGGCCTATCTATAATGCACTATGCTCAAAAACCCTAAAATAATCACTCAATGTAAGCCATTGGATTTTAATATGATGAATGGAATAAATACCAGCAACTTTACCAATCGTGGTATTGTAACGACGTAAAGAAAGCAGATGTTACCAAAAAAAAATTGTCATTCGTAACTTAAAAAAATCAATTCTTGAAAAGTTCACTAATCAAATAAATTATAATAAATAAATACTAAAAATAGCACTTGAATACAGTTGTTTGCATAATAAAAATCATGCGTAACAAGTAAAAAAAATAAAAAATATTGTAACGACATGGTATAAGATTTGTAATAAGGTTTGTATATGGGTGTAACAAATAAGCTTTATAATTGTAATAGAACAAATAGTTATTGTAACAAAAACATTATCAAGTTGTGACAACTTCATAATAGATGAAGTTGTAATACAATTGGAGTTAATCAAAAAATGTATGCCTAAGAGGGTTCTAATCGAATAAAATGATTTAATATATACAAATGACATTACGTATGCAAAGAACATCGACAAAACATTGTAAAAGCTTCGATGAACCATTGTAATATAGGTTTATTTTATTTGTAATCAAATACTTAAACGATGTAAAAGGATAAACATAGGTTGTAATGAATACATGTACGAGTTGTAACGTTGTCAAGGTAAAATGTTGTTGTAATTCAATCATTGTAATTAATAAGGTGGGTTATCCATTGTATAATGAATTTAACGAGTGTTACAAATAATACAAAGTGTAATAGTTGTAATACAAGTGTGGACATAAAAGAAATGTATGCAACAGAGGTTTTGAGAATTGTAATACAATTAGAAACCATCCAAATTTGCGTGAGATAATGTGAATTGTAATACAATTAGATGCAACTCCAAAACAACTCATCCGTAATTTGCATGAGATAATGGAGGTTAGTTACCAAAAATGACTTAACACTTAAGATACCATAAAAACTCAACATTAACAAAACCATAAATAAAAACCACTAAAGCAATATCAAGCAATTTCATCAAGTGGCGACAAGATCGTGCAGCCAAAAAGTTGTGCTTCTTTTGAGTTTTATGAGCACTATGCTCTCAAGATACATATCCTATATATATATATATATGAGAAAAAAAATATATTACCACCTACAATAATGCACCTTGGTACAAATGGGTGCTTATGTATTTATCCACCAAATAAAGTATCTCGCTACAAATGGATGCTACCCTCCTCCATCCAATAAAAGAAAACACCTTAATACAAATGGGTGTTTTGACCTATAGAAAATGGATTAGAAAACTATGGAGATAAAAACTAGGAATAAGTGACCCAATGGTCTAATTGAGGAAATATACGCCTTGAGTGTTGACCTTGAGATAAAAATGGGTGAGGAGAAAGCAATCGGTGAGGAGAAACCAACCAAATCTGAGTAAGGCCAAGTTAAAGGCTTGAATTGGGATGACCTAAATTGGGATCTTGATGTCATGAGGTTGGATTTTTGCAACTTTGGATGTCTGTAAGACGAATCTACTTCACCTGCATGGACACTTTAACCTCATAGCTACTAAACCTTGAGTGGGTAGCGAAGCCTGAGAAATTGGGTTTTGGAGACTAGCAGTTGAGGTTTAAAGGTGATAGATTGACAAAGCCCCGGGTCTAAAAGTCCGTCCTTGATGTTGTGGGCTGGTTGGTTTAATGGTCCTACTTACCATATGAATGTTATTAATAAAGGGTGTTTAGTTAATTTACAAAAGCTTAGGTTGATAATCAGAATTCACAAGCCTAAGGACTGACCTATGTGTGTTGAATTTTTTGGTTAGAATTTGATTTCCAGTCTTTGAGTCATATTACATTACCCATCTTGACCACTTTGATTTTTAGGATTTAGAGTGGTATATAGATAACAAAATGGGTATTAGATGTTTTGATTTGGAGTTGAATTCCCATCGGAAGTCTATTTTTCATGATTATCTATTTTGAAAGATATTTAGGATTTTGTGTCTTTTGTAAGAGGATTCTCGTCTAATGCTCTGTTTTATTTATTGATACTTATTTATAAAAGTATAAAAACATAAAAGCATAAAAATTTTAAAAATATTCTAACCTAACCATTCTTATACTTAAGAATTCATTATATTATATTATTTATCACCCTAGTGTTTAAATCATCATATTCATTAGTTATTTTGCTACGGACTAGCAAACTTTGGCATGGGGGTATGATGAGAGACTCATCATGGCTCCTAATTCATCAATATTAGCTAGTTTTCCCAATTAAATTACTAGTGAATAACATTATATTAGGGTTAATTATTTAATTAGGGTAGAAATAGTAAGGACCCTATTTACATGTTAAAATACCTAAATAAATTCTTACTTATGTTTAATTAACAATTAAGACTCCAATCTAATCATTTAACTCTATGTAAAGCATTATATATAACTTATAACCTAAAGTTATTAATTAACTTTTTTTTTTTTTGAAAAAGCAAGGAAAGCTATCAAATCACGATAACAATCCAAATGGGCATTTTATTCATCTTATGAAAAAATTGGGAGGGCATTACAAAACAGATCCCCAAAGATGTATGAGGGACCAGTACTCATTTACAATTTACGTAATGCACACTGGTCTCTCTTGAAATACCCTCGCATTCCTCACCCTCCACACACACCACATAGTCGACACCATACGCATATGTGGTTTGTCCCGCACCATGAAGTTCTGCCATAAGGTGTCCCAAGTAGGAAGCGATTCATGACAAAGTTTTCTCCACACCACATCTATGATCAAGCAAGTAGAAAAAATATGCCCCACGCTGTCTATGTGGAAGCCACATAATCGGCACTCATGTAGGTCCACCCCCATCCTCCTATGTCTCAATTCCCCAGTGATTAGACCCTGCCTTCTACACAGCCATAGAAAGATTTTCACTTTCAAAGGAACCTTCAGGAACCATATTTTTTTCCCAATTTGATCATCTTCTAGATCTCTATTGGATTCCCAGATCCACTGATATGCACGTGCCGCTGTATAGGTGTTGTTCCATGCATAAGTGTCATCCATTCCATCTCTCGGTTTGAAATTCTTAATATCTAAGATCAATCTCAACTTCTCCTTACCTAGGCGAGTCCCCTCCCTATTGATTCCTGACCCTGAAAGTCGCCATTCACTAGTAGATTCCGACCAACAGTTGCTTACTGCAGAATCCTTATTCGTAGCTGCCATATATGTCCTTGGATAGGTATCTTTCAAGGCACCCAGGCCAGACCAATCCTCCTTCCAAAAACTGAACATATGGCCATCTCCTAGAATTGGCTGCATCAGATGCCAATTGGATTTTAAGGCCTGCACAACCGACCTCCAGAAGGGAGAAGCTAGGCTGGGCAGAGTCTCTTTACAGCACTATTGGAGCTGCCATAGCTGTCTCTAATGATTTTGGACCATACCTTATCTTCGCCATTAAGAACTCTAATTGCCCACTTGAGTAGCAGTGCCTCCTTGAATTCTTTTAAAGCCTTAATCCCCAGTCTGCCAAACTTCGTGGGCAGATATAATAGATCCCATTTAATCGGCTGCAAAAACTTTCCTTCATGGCACGCCCCCTTCTAGAAGAATCACTTTCACATCACATCAATACGTTTCCATATAGACTTGGGGGCCTTAAACATTGAAAAATAAAAAATAGGGATAGACGTAATAACAGACTTCAGCAGAACTAATTTTCCACCCTTGGATAGGAACCGATTGTTCCAGCTCTCCAGCTTCACGAAAATTTTGTCAAAGAGGGCATTCCCGTCATTCTTCCATAATTTCGAGCATCTCAAAGGCAGTCCCAAGTACTTGATTGGAAGTGAGATGTGTGGCATTCCCAAAATAGAAGAGATGGCAAGTTGTTCCTGATCAGAGAGCCAAAAATAAACCAAAGAGGACTTGTCTCCATTCAATTTCAGACTAGAAATCTCCCCAAAGAGTTTCACCATATGTCTTAAAGCTTGAGCTTCAGATTCAGACCCTTCCACAAAAAAAAATCATATCATCGACGTACTGGAGTACAGAAGCCAGAGCTCTCCTCATGAAATGGAGTAGCCTCTTATAATACCAGCTTCAGACAACATGCAGGCATATCTTGCAAGGTTATCAACTGCAAGGTTGAAAACCAAGGGAGGGAGTGTGCACCCTTGTTGAACTACACACTACGGCTGAATCCAAGCCTGACAGGGTCTACCATTGATCAAAGGAGTGTAAGAAGTGGTGGTGATGCACCTCTTCATCCATTGAATCCATGTACGAGGAAAGGCCCTTCTTTTGAAAACTTCCCACAGGTATGGCTAGGAAACTGAATCGTAGGCCTTACGGAAGTCCACCTTCCACATGAATGCTTTACATTTCCTCCTGTGCCATTCACTCACCATCTCCTGGGCCATGATAAAGGACTCCTGTAACAACCTATTGGGGAGAAACGCAGACTAGGCTGAATGAATTTGATCATGAAGGACCACCCACAGTCTATTTGCCAGTATTTTGCTCACCACCAGGTAAATGGAGTTAGACAACGCTATAGGTCTGAAGTCCAAGAACTTTCAGCACCTTGCATCTTCGGAAGAAAGAAAATGTACGATCAGTTTATCTTATCAAAACCAGAATTCCTTCTCTCAAATTCCCCAATCACCTCCATCACTTCCTTACCCAACAAATTCCACATCTATTTGTAGAAAAATACTTGCACACCATCAGGGCCAGGTGCTCCTTCATTGTTCAATTCATTGATGGCTTCCTTCACTTCTTTTTCAGAAATACTCGCAATCAAACTGTTGGACTGCTCATCAGAAATTCGCGAAGCCACATTGGCAGCCATTCTCCACAAGCCCCGACTGACTGCTCGTGAGGTCTCCCTGAAGTATTTAACAACTTCAAGTCTAATTTCTTGCATGGACATTACTCTCTGCCCCTCTTTGACAATAGAAGATATCAGATTATGTCTCCTACATGAACTTGCTGCATGGTGGAAGTAATTGGTGTTGGCGTCCCTCTCTTTGAGCCATAGCTATCTTGACTACTCCCGCCAGTCCATCTTAAGTTTTAGGTCCTCTTCCAGTATCACCTTCTGCCAGACCCCTCTATCGTCAAGTTCCTGAATAGATAGAGGGGATAAGGCCTCCTTTGCATCCAAACATTGGAGACTCAGCAGATCCTCATGTCTCCTTTGGTCTCTTAAAGAAGAGATCATAGCCCCATATTCTTTAAGCATGGATTGCATGGCAATCAGCTTAGAGGCAAGTCTGATTGTAGCCGATCCCTCAACATGCTTGGACCTCCACCATCCCTTAAGCATTTCACGGAAGCCAGGTTCTCTCAACCACAATCTTCTAAATTTAAAGTATGAGCTCGACCGTACCTGTTCACCACTATCCCATACCAATGGTGTGTGATCTGAAAATGGTCATTCTAGCCCAGACACTAAGGATAGGTGATATCTATCCAACAAATCAGTATTTCCAAAGAACCTATCGAGCTTCGACGTCAGGCCATTCCCATTCCTCCATGTGAACTCCACTCCAGACGAGGGGAACTCAGTTAGGCCCAGATTCTATACCACAAGCTGGAATCCAAATGAAGCATTATCCATCACTCCATTGGGTCGATCCATCCCTGTTAACACACAATTGAAATCCTCGCCCACTAGCCAGGGCACACCCTGTAAAAGTTCTGTTGTTGTGGCCATGTCCTCCCACAATTCCTGCCTGACAGAAGCATCACAAGTACCGTAAACCCCCGTGATGAAGCATATGTCCTCCCCCTGAGTCCTCTTACACTTGTAGGTGATCAAGTGCCTAGCTCTATGAACCTCTATCACTTGCAAACAGGCTTTCTCTACCAGAAGATGATACCACCATATCTGCCATGAGAGTTAAGGGACACACACTCTTCTAGCCCAAACATAAGTAACTCACTCCATATCTTCTCATCTGCATCTTCTACATGCGTCTATTGTATAAGCACACATTCAAT
The DNA here is from genome assembly GCA_037157565.1 of Thalassia testudinum. Classification (NCBI taxonomy): domain Eukaryota; kingdom Viridiplantae; phylum Streptophyta; class Magnoliopsida; order Alismatales; family Hydrocharitaceae; genus Thalassia; species Thalassia testudinum. The sequence continues at coordinate 1,407,530 of JAZHRO010000044.1, forward strand.
CTCCCACTCCCTCAAACTTTGTCGCGTAACTGATGAGAGACTCAGCATGATCTCTAATTACCCCTAATTAACTAGTCTTCCTAGTTAATTAGCTAAGGATATGAGTATATATGGGTTAATTATAAAATAAGGGATATATAGTAAAGGACCTTAAAATAAGTTTAAAATGCTATTTTATCATTCAAATAATATTATTAACAATTTGATTAATAATTGGACTTGAGATCTTATCAATCATTCCTTTAATTAATAAGTTAAGCATAATGTATACCTAAGTATGTAATAAATTAAGTAATTTTACCTAATTTAATAAATTAACCTAAAAAGGTAAAAAATGTAAATTCAAGGTGTAAACATAATAATTACCTTATTTATAATCATATATAAAAAGTTGAAAAAGATCTAAGTTAAAATAAGCCTTTAAAACCTAAGTTTACATTTAGATCCTTATTACTCATTTCAATCGGGTCCTTAATTTTCTTATAGGTCCTTAAGTTTCATTGCATAAAGGTCCCTATCTTCTTCTTCTTTTTCTTCTTTTTCTTCTTCTTCCCTCAGCTGGTTGAACGGCTAGCGACAGAGGGTGTCTCCACAACTCAATCACTGCACATCCGATGTCACTTTACCTTCTCCAAGCTCCTGGAGCTTGTGCTCATCATCCCATTCTCATCCATCGGTCTGGATGATTCTTTAATCTTAATTTTAGGTGGGAGTTAACCTCACCATCGTCAGGGACGACGCCAGTGGTTAACCTCCTCTAGCTTCTCACACATCCAGACTCCGCTGCCCTCTTCATCACCGTCAACTATAAATAGCCCCCCACCCCCTCGATTTCTGGCAAGTTGGCTCCCTTCCCTCTTCTATCACTGAGCCGACCTAATAAGCTATTCGTCTACAACTCCGGCGAACTTCCCATCTCATCTTCCGACTTCCTCCGTCCACCTCAATTGGCTAAGGGACTTCGCCGAGGACTGCCACGTCCTTGGACACAGGCATCGACCAAGGAGTGCCTCTACCCCATTCATATTCGCCTGCCGGAGATCTTCCTCAATACCCTCTGATTTTGTCATCCGTCATGAGCCATCGACAGAGTCCCTTTGACCCCTTCATCCAGGTAACAGTAAATAGGAGTAGGAGTAGGAGTAGTAGTCTAGGTAGTTAGTTAGGTAGTTAACGTAGCTTAATATCAGAATTCAAGGATCGTCTTCTTTGACTCCGGCGAGCTCCTTTGAGCTTGCTGGAGCTCTTGTTTTGTCTTTTGAACTCGCTGATCACCTTCCTCTATCATTCATGATCACTTCTAACTCATTAAAACACTAATTCTATCACTTAATTGCCTAAATCATATCCACCTTCAACAGCTACTATTGTTGTCCATGGCGGCAGTAGCTGAGCTTAGATTCACATTCACAAGGTTCTTCATCACTTACTCATCATCTAAGGACCCTATTCCACACCTTAATTTGAATAATTATCAACTCTGATATAAAAGCCTAATTTTAATTAATCTACTGAGCTCGCTGTCAATGGCGGCTTAGGAGTAGTTAAAACTTTAAATTAATTAAGTATTTATGATCGCAAACATCCATTTACTTGTCTCAACTACTCATTTGAGTGGGAGACCAAGTCCTAAGCACTAAACAACTCAGATTACATTCAAACTAATTTCGCTGATTAATCATTCCTGTAACGAACTAATGATGAATTAAATGTGATTCTGAGGTTCCTTGCAACCTCAGGATCCTTTTCAGATTAGAAATGGCATAAATTCACCATTCTGAACATAATTTGAAATTTTATGGACTCACCGGAGCTCCGGCGAGCTCCAGCGAGTCATTATTGAGATTCAACCTATAAAAGTTGATGAGAAGCTCCAGATTGATGTGATTTTGATCATAGAGTAGTTTAAGGCCCTTAATTTGGAATTTTAGCCACTAGAGCTCAGAGTGAGATGTCTTCTTCTCCAACTACGATGGAGTTGGAGAAGCCTGCACAGAACTGTTAAAGAAGCATTTTAAGAGCCTAGAAGCTTCAGTGTAGTGCACTGAAGCTGTTCCTGATCTCAGTTTAGTGTAGAAACCTCCCAATCATTCTGACGAATAGAATGCTTTTAGAGTTGAGGCGATGAGTTTGAAACCCTAGATTTTTAGGTTAGAACACCTGATTAAGGGATTGGGAAGATTTCTGAGGTTGAGAGGATTCTATTTAAGGTGTTAATTTTGTGAAAAGAAGCTTAAATCAGAAAGTCAAAATTTCAAGCTTCATAGTCAAACTGAGTTTGGGATCTTGATTCTGAGCTCAATCTGAGAAATTGAGTTAGAATTGTCTCTGAGATTTTGTTGAATGATTTGAGAGTGATTAAAGTAATATCAAACTTGTAATTCTGTTGGAATCAACAACCTACTAGTTTGGGTTGTTTTCTAACCCAAACTGATGACAGTGGCTCTTTGTTGAGATTTGATCTCAAATCCTGCCTAGATTAATTTGTAACAACCCTTAGAATCTATTTTAATCAATTGAGAATGTTCTTAAGTGTTTGTTCACTTAATTAGAGTTAGAAATTCATTCTTTGAAGCTTTCAGAGTAGCTTGAAGCTTCTTTGCGGTTTTAGAAGCTTTAAGAGCTTCAGAACCTTTACCTATAGATGCGGAATTACCTGCAAAGCTTGCTTAGACACTTAGTTAAGTTAGAAAAGAATTTATAGACACTGTAAGCATTATTCCATTTCCAGGAAGATATAACCTCGTAGGAAACCCCTAGATTTACTCTTCAAATTGAAGAAGAAAACATTCCCTAAACCTAAAATTGATTGCACAATCTTGTAGAGCTACCTTAGAGCTTTCCATCGAGCTTTGTTTCGCTTGATTTGGAGCTCTGAGTAGGGAGAAATCTCACATAGGTATAAAACATTTTTGTGTTTAAGGCTCACTAGTCATCAAGCGCTCGGTGCGAACTGAACCTCTGAGCATCTGAAAATAGCATGTGTGTGTGTGCGGGCATGTGCGCCTACGAGTGTGCACTCGAGTGGGCGTGTGTGCGATGTGGCCCTAGGAGGGTGAGACCTGGGAGGCGGTTGGGCCGGTTAGGCTCGAGAAATTAAAAAAAAGCCAAAAATGAACTGTAATCAAACAAGGTGAGGACTGAGTAGGGTTTGGTCCCACCCTTCTCAGGGTGCTGTGTATCCTCGAAAGGACCTCGCTGCAAACCTTAAACCAATTTTTGGTTAAAGGAAAAACCCGGTTCAGCTGAAAGGAATGAAGGGAAAAGAAAGAAAGGGAAAGAAGGAAACAAGACTCGCACATAAGGCATGAAGATTAAGCTTAAGAAAAATACTAAAAGAGAAGAACAGGCAGGCACTAAGGAAAAGAACAATAGAAGAAAGAAGGAAGAAAAAAAAGACTAAGGGAAGAGAAGATAAAGGCAGGAACAAAGTAATGGAAAAAGAAGAAAGAAAGAGCTCGAGAGAATAAGAGAGAAATAAAATGAGAAAGAGAAAAATAAAAGGTAAATAGAATAAATGAAATAAAGAAGAAAAGAGAAAGAATAGAGAGAAAAGAAAAAGAAAAGAGGCTGAAGAAGTTTAATTTCTTTAATTTCTTTTTGAAAGAATTTGTTGTAATTGCTTTTAATTGTAATAAGGCATGTTTTGAATAGATACTTTTATTTGCCTTTAATCTTTTGAAATAAATAGATTTCAAAATGGGATTTTGCATGTTACTTCAAATTAAATTAATTTTTGCAAAATTCATGTTTCTATAATTAATTTAACTATACCTCCTATACTTATAAGAAAAATAAAAAAATTAATTAGTGAATTTAGAATGAATTATACCTCCCAGTAAATAACCTGGACTCAACCAGTTAAAAAAATTCTAAAATGTTAGGTTAATTCGACCCTATACTAGTAAATGACACAATTTCGAGTTAACCTAAGTTACTTTTCTCTACTCATAATTAAGTAAAATTAACTTAATTAACTGAGTTGAGGAAATGACGCACCAGTAACCCACGCACGTTCCAAGAGAGGACCCTCATCTACCTCCTTGGACATCCCCACTCTTAGGGGTCTGAATTTTCCCCACTTTTATAATAGTAGCTATGGTGTTTTCATCCACCTTAGCAAGTCTGGATAGATGTCGCTATCTGAGCTTGTAAGGGGATCTTCCAATCCCTGCCTTGGCTGAAGACCTAACCCAAAATTTCAACCCCTCCACAGCCTGAAAGTTGGATTGATTACTCATGACATTGATAGAGATTTCGTGCAACACCCCAATAGCTAACGCCTCCACATCTGTAGCTTGCTCAATCGGGGCTGCCTCCATCACTTCTTTACTATTTTCCAGATGATGGCAATCTTTGTGCTTCTTGGGTTCAGGGGCTTCATCAGGTGTCTCTCAACCCATCTGTGCCAGGCCACCATCATCTCACACAATTTCAGCATAAGACGTCTTATCCCGATGCCCCATCCCAGTCGTATTCTCAGGTGTAAAAACCAATTGAAGAAGCTAGGAGCTCCCACCACAACGGAGAATAATCTTCTCAGGTACCGTCCCTCCCTTGAAGACATTCAACATTCGACCGTCACCTTCCCTTAATCCAACCTCAGCATCTTCTACCAGCATTGCAAAGCCTGCAATCATGGATGCAACCACCTCCTTGGATCGCAGTGTAGCGGAAGGCCTCTGATTCCCAAACAGCCAGACCTGGAACCGGCTCTCTAAGGTGGCCGCTCAGGCAAGGATCCATCAAATGGAAAAACTAGTCTCCATATCACCGTAAAGCCATCATATGCACTCGACCTAAACTGCAGTCGTTCAACATCGATCATCCCCAAACCAAAAATCACAAATTGCGTGGGGGTTAAAACAACAATCTTCCAACCATCGGTCATTAGGGATAATGAGTTTACCAATTGATGAAGTTTCTCCTGGGTGGGGTTACTTTTCATCACCTCTCCAATCAATGCCCCTCTTAGCACCATCTCAGCAGTCTTGATGTCATCCGTCAAGGGAACTTCAACATCCACGATATGACCCCCATATGTGGGTGGTGGCGGCGGTGCGGGCGGTGGACCCTCATTAGAAGTCCTTCTGGCGTGCATAGGAACCCTACCATTTAATTGTCTCCTACTAAACACACAAGCCTCGCGCTTGTGGCCATGGTCGCCGCACGCTAAACAAACCAAAGGGGATTGGCACACCGCCTCCATATGTCCCCTCCTTCGACATCGATAGCATAAGATCTCCTTACTTGCCCTAGGCCATACACCCTTGGCACGATCCATGCCTGTCATCCTGCCTGTGATATTGGAATCCCCCCTCCGCTTTCTTCTTCTCCAAGCCTTCGACCTCCAGGTTGTCCATCCTCCATTACAGTCTCTCCTCCCTACGGTCGCCATCCTCCCATAGTTAAATAAAGGAAGCTACAAAGGACAAAAATGTAATGTCATGGTATAAACATATTATTTACAATATTTTCTATAATATATAAAAATTTGAAAAAGAAATAATTAAATTGCTTAATAAAAATTATTACTTGTATTTTAGTCCTTAGGTTTCATGACAATTGAGTCCTTTTCACTACATTCCGGTCCTTCCTTATTTGCATAAAGTTCCTTAGAGCTTCTTCTTCCCCAAACTCTTCTTCCTCCTCTTGAATGGTCCATAACCATTGCTGACCACATCTTCCTGATTACCGCCATCCCAACGTCGCACAGCCACCAAGGCAGCCGCCAAGCTTCCACTCACCTTCATTACATCAACAATTTAGATGGACTTAAACCTAACTAACTTAGGCAAGGTGAACTCATCATCGCCATAGACAAAGCACTCTATCCCCATGAACAAGGACGCGATTGCATCCTGCTACCTTCACCCATACCCTCGCCTACACCTATAAATACCCGTTGACCCCTACGATTACAAAGGTCGACTCCCTTCTCTCTTCTCTCACTGTAGTTGATCATAGGCTATTCTTTTAGGCTCCAGCAACCTCTTAACCCCCTTTTGGAGCATCTCCAGTGGAGAAGCTCACCTCCCTCACCTCTTCTTCCTCTCCAGGAGCTATAACAAAGCTCAGGAGCACCATCTCTGATCTCAACACCTTCCCTTCTCATCTCAAGTCAAACATTCTTCTTCCTATTCTCACCTTGCCAATGGTGAGTTCCCTCGTTCCCTTCGTCAAGTAAGTAGCCTAAGATCTGTAATTTAAGCTCTAGATTAGATTTAGGTCTTCAATTCCTAGGGTAGGCAGTAGGTAGATCTGATTCCTCATCTCCTCCGACTCCATGATGGTAACACCATTATGGATCCTAACTAGCCACAATTAGTCAGATTCAAATGATAAATGCTCCTACTTGATCATTTGAGGGTCACAATTCTGCACTAATCTGATTTAGGAAGAAAACAAGAAAACATGGTTAATTCTATTATTTTAACAACATATCACAAATGCAGATAAACCATAGGGTTACTTAGGGATTAATTAAAGTTTAATTGAGCATAAAAGTCTAAAAAGTGGGTTCACACTAACTGAATCTGTGTTTCACGCATTTTGAGGATGAATTGGCCCCCTTGGTTTCAATTTAGCCATGGATACCCTTGCCAAGTTTGCTTGCAAGTTATCAAGTGTGGGCATGGTCAGAGGGTATTCGATGCCAAACTCCGATCTTTGGCACCGATTCTCCAATACGCTGCCGACACTATCCTTTTTGTGGAGGGTGGTACAAGGGAAGCTAAGGTGCTATTCAGCATGGTATCTATTTTTGGGGAAATCTCTAGCTTCAAGCTTAATGGAGACAAGTCCTCCCTGATTTGTTTCAAAATGGAGGGGCAAGAGAGCACCACGATCTCTAAAATTTCACAAACTCCAATCACTACTCTGCCTATGAAATACTTGGGGCTGCCACTGAAAGGTTCAAAACTGAAAAAAAGTGATTGGAAAGTCCTCTTCAACAAAATTGCTATGAAGCTTGAGAACTGGAGTAGTCATTTTCTATCAAGGGGTGGAGACTGATTCTTTTGAATACTGTCATTACCTCCATTCCGGTGTCTTACTTCTCCATGTTCAGATCTCCAAGATCTGTATGGAAGAGGTTGGATGTGCTATGCAAGCGATTCTTCTGGAAAGGGGTTAAGTCTGAAGGGAATTTCCTCCAGCCGGTGAAGTGGCGTGGGATGTGCAGACCTAAGAAAGAGGGTGGTATGGGGATACGATCATTGAAGGAATTCAATGATTCCTTGCTGCTGAAGTGGGTGATTATTCTTGGTGGTGGCAGCAACATGTGGACTGAATTGGTTATGGATTCGTATGGAGTTTCACACATGGAGCGTTCAAGATTGAAGCCATGCTGACCCTCACCTTTCTGGAATTCAATTGTCAAAGCTATTCAAGAGAACTGGCAACATTTCAAGCAGCTGCTTGGCGATGGTGCAGCATTTTTATTTTGGACTGATCAGTGGTCTCAGAGGGGGCAAATGTCAGATTTGTACCTACGAGCAATTGCTGCAGCAGCAGAGAAGGCATCGTCTGTGGCTAGTTGCTAGGATGAGGACAGCAAGAGTTGGGCACCAGCTGGGTGCAACCTGCGTGAAGGTGGCAGAGCAAGAGAAGAGATGGACAGATTGCTTCATGATCTGGATAGCTTCACACCAAAGGGTGGAGTGGAAAGATTTGAATGGTCCTATGGAAATTTCACATCGGCTGCAACATATAATGTTCTATTGCGTGCAAATGATTCAACTGACATGGAGGAGATTGATAGACAATGTGTAGGTTTATGGAAGCTACGTATACCCCTTAAAGTACAAATTTTCCTCTGGCTATGTAGAAGAGGACTTGTCATGAGAGAGCTGCGACACAAAAGGATGGGAACCCAACTACAACATTGCCCCCTATGTGATTTCCCCACTGATAGTGCGAGACATCTATTCTCGTCGTGTTTGGTGACTAACCAAATATGGAGAACTATGTGTGGATATCCCTTGCCAACGTGGGAAGGCCTTTGGGGGGATTTTCAATCTCATGGGAAACCACGAGTAACTATGGCAGTCGTGCTTTGGAGTGTATGGAGGGTTAGAAATGAGAAATTATTTAGGGGGTTGTCGGTGTATGTGGGGAAAATTGTGTGGAGTTGTAACTCTTTCATTCAGGCATGGAGTGATTCTTTGTAAATTCTTATAGTTGATTTTTTAATAGAATAGGTCCCGATTTGCTATCATTTTCGATAGCATTCCGTTCAATCTAAAAAAAAATAATACTAAAAACCCTAATTATCAACTCCACTTAAATTGAAAAGGTTATTGTCTTGATAAAATTAATCTAAACCTCCTATAAATCATGAAAAAATATTCTAAGAGGTTTGGTACCTCCACTTTGACCATCTGAACCCATTTTGACCTAGAATAGAGTTTCAGATGGGAATTTACCTTGATTTGGGTTGCTGTGCAATTTACCCAATCAAACGTGGTCAAAACTCAAATCAAATTTCACCATTAGATTCCTTGGGTCCAAATTATATTAACACCAATATTTAGGCCCAATCAGAGTCCATCTTGACCTAGTTTGCAGTTTAGCCCCTCAAAACTCTATTTCTCACATTTGCACCACTAAGTTTCAAGTTTCTTACAAATAGCCCCCTATCTTTGTCATCATTCTCTCAAAAAGGTCCCTGCCTCCATGGTCGTGTGAACAGAGCTCCAAACCCAAAGAACGCTGACTTCAATCAAGGATTCCTCCTTGATTTGTGGGCCCAATCCCTCTAAAATTGGAGGGATTGTTGATTGGAAGATCCCCAACCATTTGAGTACCATCAAAGATCCCAAATTAGACCATAAAACTTCGGCGAAATCACGAAATTAGAGGTTATTTCCTTTAATTGCATGGAATTCTCAAGGATTCCATGCAATTGAAGGCCTATAACCCCTCTATAAAAGCATCCCTACATCCAGCGTATTCCCTAGCCAAGAATAAGCCGAAAAACACCTCTCTCTTCCTCCTCTGGCTAACCACATCTTGAGCTCCAGCGACTGCCTCCGGCCTTCTCCTATAGCCATCCAACCATCAAATTGGATGTCCCTCCATCTTCCTCTCTCTCTTCCACCTTTCACTGATCCAAGCAGAGGTCCTCTCCACCTTCAACATCGCCGCACTCCCTCATCGTCACCTTCATCTTCTTCGCGTCTAGCTAGTCAACACTGGACGCATCCCTCTCTCTCGCTCCCCTTAAGTCCCCTTGAACTCTTCCACTCCCTCTCCAGGTCACTTCTAGACCCTTAGTTCCTAGTTTTAACCACACTACACACCTTCCCCACATCGTCTTCCGCAACACCAGTCACACCTCCGATGAGGTTGAGCGGTTGCCACACACACCAAAACTACAAACCATCGCCACCAAAAGCTCTGCCTTGACTCCCTAATCAAAAGCCCCAACTTTATTGGGACTTTTGACCATGCACACAACCCACCAAACACACCCACCTCCGTCGTTGTTCCCCATCATCGTCCAACCACTACGGGCCTCCATACACCTTGCCACCACCACCGTTGCACTCCACACAACTTGGTGATTCTCCTGAGCCTTTTGACTTGGGCTTACAGCCCATTTTTTGACTACTAAGTATCTGCTAGACATCCGCCACTGCCTCCATCTTCCTCAACATTTGTTGCTACACTCCGACCACCATTGGACTTAAGACCACATCCTACAGTTGTGGCTTCACCTCATAAAGTCATTTACACCTTCAATCAAGTAGCGAACCTTGACAGCAGTGCGACTTGGACGATCAACCTCATGCAACTTCACACGAAGGAAGCAACTTAATTTAGTCCCACATCGGGGACTTTTGAAATTTTTTCTTACGTATATTGTTTTGCTATCGGTAGCTCTTTGCCTCCGAATGCATGGGGTGATGTCCCTCCTCTCCTCACATGACACTCATGCTTTCACCCGCTACACCAAGCCGGCGAGTCTGGGATCTGACTCGATTACTGTTACCTGTATACCCTATACCCGATTCTGGAAAGAGGAAAGAGAGAGGAAATCTGAGAGAGAAGGGGGTGGTTTTCACTGTAGCACCTCGAGGTGTGTGCCAACACTTAGGCAATTCTTAGGTGATCTGAGCATGAAAGTTAAGGCATTTGTTGCATGTTGGAGATGTCTGATTTAGGTATTGTTGAAACATTTGGTTCTGATATGATACTTGGCTCTGATGTGGATATTTAGTGCTTATGTGGTTAAGTGGTTGAAGAGTACTATTGAGAAATTGATTTGGCATTGTGCTTAAATTGTAGGTCTTAATTAGTGATTTCAACCACCATTTTTTTAGTTCTTTATTTATATTTTTGTCCCTAGCTCTTGAGATACATTCTTGCTCTTAATTGATTGTCATTTGATTCACTTTTATTATTTTCTCTGAATATTGTGATTAGTGGATTGATTTGTTACACTTGCTCCCTATGAACGACCTTGGAACTCATGACTTTTCAAGTATTATAAATTTAAATGTCGTTTCAATTTTCGTCGCTATACTACGACACCATATTTTCTTAACTATGATGAATTTCAACTGCAATACTCCGACAATCCAATTTCAATTGCTAGACTCCCATTTGCCTTCCTAATCACTTGATCATCTTCTTTACCACTTCATGAATCTATTCTACTTCCTCTACCTAATTGGTCACCTATTACGGTTAATCCAGTACACCTCTACCTCTGATCTCGCTGTCATTGGCAGCCTCAAAGGAGTCTTTTCACCTAATTAGACACTTGTACACCTTTGCATACACACACTAATTGAGGTGAAGTCTTTTGAGTTCAGATCTAATGGATGCTCTAATGGATGGGTGAATGGCGATTAAAACATCAAAAAATCAAGTGAATGTGAGTTTGTGAAATGTAAAGGAAGGCTTATGATCAAAGTGAGTGGGTGAATTCTTCCTCTCTGATCAGAATTAATCAGAGAGGGTGGAGTGGCAGGGAACTTCTCTAACACTAATCTACTCCTAATTCTATACCAAATCACCAATCCAAATCTATTCTAAGCTATCTAAATTACTCTAATCTGCACTAGGAAAGCATATAAATCTAATCTAGAGAAAGAAATTAAATCCTAATCTAATTAGATGAAAGGGGACCCTTGAGTTGTAGCTAGTCACTACATCGACTAAATGGGGGAGACCTCCCACAGTAGGTTGCTGTGGTGATGAAGAGGATTAGGGGACACCACTGCTATCACCAGTGGTCGAGGAAGGGGATTTGGGAGCTAGAGGGTTGGATGAAGGACCAACTCAATGGAGATGGAGCTGGTAAAGGATTATAGGTCGATAAGGAGCTCCTTATATAGGCATTGAGAGGTTGGAGTGATCAAGAATCATTGGGTGAATGCTGTTAAGTGTGAAGGGTGGAGATGAAGGCTGAGGCACGTAGGAAGCTTTGGGCTAAAGGCCAGTCGTAGGATGTAACCTAATGAGTGGTGCAGAACTAGGCTCATCGACACCAGCAAGTAGAAGTAAGATCTACCATAGGATGATGGCTAGAAAGATGGACAGTTGACGAAGTTCGTGTTCTTCGAGTATGAACAACAGTTGAGAAGAGTTGCTTCAATCCTTTTAGTCATTTTGCAAAGAAGGCCATCAAGGTGAAACACTAGAATAAATGCACAAGAACACATACGTTGTACGTTTTCTAGCCAGAAGGTCCTTAACAGATTCTGAATAGGTCCTTGGAAACTTCTAATGCATATAATGTGAAGGCTTATGTATAAACCAAAGACCTAAATGTAAAACACTAATTGCAAAGTCCTAATGATGTCAACACTCAATGAGATTTTTATGGCACATATTTTAAACATTTTAGAAATTAATCCCACAGTTGATTTGTGAATTTGTGCTCGAAATTGATGCTCAATTAACTTTTAATACATCCATTTACATAATTAAAAAAGAATCTCTCAAAAGTGACCTAATTCTGCATTTTTAACATAATTATGATGTTTTAGGTTATTTTCCTTAATTCGTACACTTAACCCATTTCTTGTGTTAATTCAATTGCGTTTAACCTAGTTTCTAAATTAACTTTAGCATGTTAACTATGATGAGCCACACCTCATCAGGCAGTACTTGTAAAGGTAGGTCATTTGGTCATTGGTAGTTTGATCCTAGTATCAGATGATTTAAACAGAAATATAAGATGTCTGATGAGGTAGTTGTTTAAGCAATAGATAGGTGTTTAAGATTGTCGTGTTGTAGTATAGCCAAAATAGCGCTCAAATAAATAAATTTTATTACTCGAAAAGGTTCTGAGGTCGAACACAGGGAGCAATATGGAATTTAAAGCTCAAGATCACAAGTTAAATCAAGAATAAAGATTGCAAATAATGTCAGGATCAATATTCCAAAAAGAATGGAGTAAAATGGTGATTTAAATCACCAAATACTCCTTACAAATAACACTTAAATCAAGTCTCAAATATATGCAATTAAAGTATCAATATATGGTGTTGTTGCTTTTCTTCTCCTTTTGCTGGTTCTTCTTCTTCTTCTTCTCTTCTTTTTCTTCTGTCTATTGCTCAAGCCTTCTCCTTCTTCTTCTCTATTGTGGTTCCCTCTCTTCTTCTTCTTCTTCTGTCTATTTCTTCCTCTTTCTTTCTTCCTCTACTGCTCATGCCTTCTTATTCTTCTCTGTTCAGCTACTTTGCACAGAGGGGGAAACTTCTTGAATTGGCTAAGTGTTAGCCAATTCTCTCTGCAGCAAAACCCTCCCCCTACCCCACACAATCTCTCCATCTCTTTCTCTCTTAGGCTCCACCCTCCCAGGGCCTCTCACTGGGTAACCGGGTAATTGGGTAGGTGCAAAACTGGGTCCAGGGCTGCGGCCGTGGTCGCAGCCGAGGAGTGCCGGATTAGGCAGGTTGGGTGCACTAGGTCCACGGGTGAGGTGCAACAGATGAGGCGCGTGAGGCACGCGTGTGGGGACCTCACCCCCTATGCATGCTGAGGCGATAAGCCTATACGACTTTTTCAATTTATGCGCCTTCAGCTGCTCTGACGCTTTCGATGTGGGACTAAACCATGCCCTTTTCTTTGTGTGCATCTACAGAAAGGAGGATCCTTCCAATTGAGGTCTGGGACACAGTCAAAGCGCCTAATTGATCGCCTCCGCCTCTGCCTGGGTGAATTCCGCTTCACCTGGTGTGTGTCCCTGGTGCTGGAGCTTCACGAACACTACTAGAGCTTGCTTGAAGAAACTCCGTTAATGGCGGCTAGAGGTTGGACCCTGAAAACATGAACATGGCCTCACGGCCACATCAGAAGTGCTTAGGAGCTTCGTCGGATGTCAGGGAATGCAACTGTGGCGGTAGCATCGCATGCGAGTGGATGTGGAGGCCTGTAGACCTCATAGATTGTGTGTGAGAGTGCATGAATCGAGGGGTGATAGAGAGGCCAATCCCCTCAATTACTTGAGGGGTTTTGGTCAGTGAGTTGAGGCAATGGTGAGGAGCATGGAAGTGACATGGTTGGGCAAGTGTGGAAGCCGCTAGGGCTCGCCAGAGGTCTGCGGTGAGGTGGAAGATGAAGTCGCGGAGGGCGTGTCGGCGGTTGAAACGGAGTGGCGAGTGTCTGAAAACGAAGAATGGAAGATGAGGAGTTGTTTAGGAGAGGTAGCAGACGACGGGGAGCAGATTTGGCACCGGTTGAGGTATGGCTGGCATCGGAGACGAAGTTGCTCTGATAAGGTGTGGACGACGAGGATGAAGGAGGTAGGAACGTCGGCGGGTGCTGCTCGATGCAAAAGAAGCAAGGAAGAAGAATCTATAGCAGGTATTGCAGTCAGATGACGAGGGGAGGCAAGGAGGGTCGCCAGAGCTTGAAGAGCAATTTTCCCAGAGGAGGAGAGAAGAATTTGAGGGTTACTCCGGTCGAATTCAAGCTTGGGAAATTCGTTGTGATCTGGGGAGTCTTTTATAGGTCATCAGAGGGCGATTAGAGCTTGGGAAGCAAGCTTCCCAAGCTTGGAATGCTCGCCAGATTTGGTAAATCCCTTGAGACCCAAATCTCATGCATTTGCATGAGAGATTGGGTAGGTTTTAGGGTTTAGGATCGGGTTTAAAAGGAAGGGAATTTATTGACAAACTTCCCTTTCAAATTTGAAAGTGATTCTTCAAGAAATCAGGGAGTTCTTTCCATTTTAAGGTCGCTGGAGCAAGTAGGAATAGGCTTAATGGCAGCAAGGACCTTTTTGTGAGAATAATGACAAAGTTAGGAGCTTGTTTGAAAAGATTTTGGAAGTTAAGGGTAGAAATGTAATCAGATAGGACCAAGTTGCAAACTAGGTCAAGACAAGCTTATCTTGGGTCTGAATTTTGGTACAAATCTAATTTGGATTTAAGGAATCCAATGGTGAAGTTGGATTTTGGTTTTGATTACGTTTGACTGGGTAATTTATGTAAAAACTCAAATTAGGGCAAATGTCTGTCTGTGACTCTATTCTGAGTCAAAATGGATTTTGATGGTCAAATTGAAAGTTCCAAATCCTAGAGAATATTTTTCTATGAATTTTAGAGGGTTTAGGTAAATTTTATCCTGATCATAAAATCGGCTAATTAAGCAGGTCTATTTTTAGGGTTTCAAAAAGTCATTTAATTCTCAGAATACGTGCAAACCCTTTTCTGATTGTTCTAACCCACTTGTTATCTTTTTAAGACCATTTGACCTTCATTCAACCCCTAAGAAAACTTGTGGTTGTACTGCATTCACGATATGCTGGTAAAATTTCAGTTTTAACCTTAGTTTCTTATTTTTTTCCTTAGAATGATTATGTAGTGACTTGTGACTCTTTGATAATTATGTAGGAGCATTTACTGACTTAATTGGGTCAAAATGAGCTAGGTATGGCTCATGATGGTGTTCCCATCATACCTCCATGCCTAGCTTTTGCTAGTCCCTTATCAAAATTTCAAGGTATTAACTTTGATACTAGACCATAAAACTTTTGATGCTTAAAACTTTGATGTGTACTTTCTTTTGTAGCTTAAGTTAGAATGCCGATAGTAGGCCTAGAGGTACTCAAGTACCAACCAAGATTAGGACCTAACCAGCTCTAGCCTCAATCTATCGCGAAGGTTTCTAAGGCCCACAGGAACTAACCTAAGGTTTGTTGAACTCCGCGGTTAAAGCACCCATACTTGTAACATGTTTTAGTCCAGGTTCAGTTTGCAGTGTGTTTTTGTCAGAGAGAGATAGAGGAAATTTTCTTTATTTTTGGAGAGTTTTCTCTCTTTTATTTTTATTTCTATCTTTGAATTAGCTTTACAACATGGTCTGTATTGGATTCCTAGTCCCCACCATCAATCCTCGTGGGGTCCCTGGCAATCGATGCTTCGAGATAGCACTTCCCATGGCAACCCCCAGAACCCTAGCTTTCGAGATTTTGAGATGATCCTGCCCATGGCATTCTGTAGCTAAATGCAGACCTTGGCAATCGACATTTCGAGATAATGCCGCCCATGGCATCTGAGCCAGCACAAGGTGCTTACATGCCCTCGGTAGAATATGTAGATATCCTAGGAGACAAGTACCATAGAGATGATATGTTATTGCGCATCTTCGAGGGGAATTTTCCGCCTCTTCGTGCTGGGAACTCATCCAAATCAACTTGTGTTGGTCAGACGCTCCTAATCTAGGCAACTTTTTCAAAATAGATTTAATGCATTTGCGTGATTTTGATATTTAAGTGCACTGAACCAGACTGTGTGTGGATTGGGGTACTTAGGTTACCGAGTCCCGCAAATCAGGAGTTAGTTAACGAGGTCGAATAATCCCTAAGCCTTAGACCTAATACTTAAGCTTCGCATTTTCCCTAACCTCTTGAGGACTATCCAGATTTTAGCGGGTACTTGAATTTTTATGCCTAGGATTGCAGCCCAAGAGGCCTAAAATCAGCGTTCCTATTAATCTCTTCTTTGTTTCATTAACACTTTTTGCCTTTCATTTTCTTTCTTTTGATTTGGTCTAGAATTAAGTCAATTCGTTAATCTTTTACTAATGACTATCTCTTTTTCTTTTTTCAAATTGTGCTCCTTTTTGACATTTTTACCTCCTCTCCTTTTCTCCTTAACAAATGATGATATGCCATCAAAATTTCCTCCCTTCTCATATTTTTGTTCTTTTTCAAAAAAAAAATTTATTTTTTGGTATTTTTGGAATATGTGATTTTTTTGATGAAACCCTTTCTTGTGAAGTGATTTTCACGGTGTTTTGCACTTTAATACCCCCCATCCCTACGATTTGCAATGACCTCATTATAAATTAGGTGGGTTCAAGTTCAACTTAGATCATTCATTAAGACAGGTGTTGGGTGGGTGAATGGGTTGGGGTGACTGTTATGGACGATTTCAAGCTCGGGTACAGGTACCAGAGGTGGAGTTGGCTGTTCTAATGGATGAACCCTAAAGTGCAATGAGTTCAGCATAAGATGTGTCAGGAAGGGTTTCGAGTTTTTCAAAATGGCGGGTTGCCTCCCGTTAAGCGCTGAGTTTAACACCATCAATGAGCTCAGGGAGAATAGAGGGTAAAAGATATCTCAGCCAAATTTGTATCGGTGAGTTCAATGAACGGTTTGAGTCTCTGACCGTTCATGACAAAAGGTTCTGAATCATGGCTGAGTTGACTGATTTCGACAACTCCATTTCCAAAGATTTGTCGAACAAGGTATGGTCCAATCCATTTTGATCTGAGTTTTCCTGGGAACAATTTGAGTTTGGCATCAAAGAGTAGGACTTTCTTACCAGGGAAAAAGATCTTTCTGGATATGTGCTTTTCGTGAAAGGCCTTAACCCATTTTTTGTAAATTCACGAGTTCTCATACGCGTCATGGCGTAGTTCATCGATCTCGCTCATTTGAAGCTTTCTGTAGGTTCCTTCCTTAGAAAGATCGAGATTGCAGTTTCGTACTGCCCAATAGGCTTTGTGCTCCAATTCGACAGGGAGGTGACATGCCTTCCCATACACTAATATGAAGGGAGACATGCCTAATTGGGTTTTGTGGGTGGTTCTATAAGCCCACAAAGCTTCCGAAAGTTGGGATGACCAATCTTTCCTGTCAGATCAAACAGTGACCTGGAGGATTTTCTTGATCTCTAAATTCGATAACTCAGCTAGCCCATTAGTTTGGGGGTGATAAGGAGTCGAGATCCTATGTGACACCCCATACTTGGTCATCAGTGATCTGAACTAAGTATTCGTGAAATGGGTCCCTCCATTGGAGATTACGGCACGTGGAATCCCGAACTGAGAGAAGATGTTTTGATGAATGAATTTGATAACCACCTTATGATCGTTGGTTCGGGTAGGAATGGCTTCGATCCATTTGGACACGTAGTCCATAGCGAGAAGAATGTATTCGAAGCCATTCAAAACAGGGAAGGGTCCCATAAAATCAATCCCCCAGATATCAAAGATTTCGCATACGAGAATCGGCTGTAAGGGCATCATATCACGGTGGCTCATGTTGCCTAAGGTCTGGCAACGAGTGCATGCCTTACAGTGATTGTATGCATCTTTGAAAATCATGGGCCAATAGAAGCCACACTAGAGGACTTTTGCTATAGTTTTATGACCAAAGAAGTGTCCACCGCATGCCTGGTCATGGCAAAAGGACAAAATGTCCTGAATTTCCACTTTCGGAACACATTGCCAGATGATCTGATCAACACCAATGTGGAAGAGATACGGGTCTTCCCAAAAGTAGTACTTGGCATCAGAAAGTAATTTATCCTTCTTGGCTTTTGGCCAATCGGACGGGATCTGATGTGAGGCCAAGTAGTTTACTAGATCAGCAAACCATGGCAGTCCCGCACTGATAGTTAGGAGGTGCTCATCAGGAAAATGCTCAGTAATGGGTCCAGAAAGGTTGATAATGTCAGTAAGAAGGCAGGATAAGTGATTAGCTACCACATTCTGTTTCCCTCCCTTGTCGTGAATCTCGATGTCGAATTCTTGCAACAGCAAGATCCAGTGGATTGTCAAGGTTTCACATCCTTCTTCGCAAGGAGATGCCTCATAGTAATGTAATCTGAGTAAATGATAACATGGGAACCCAAAAGATACGATCTGAATTTTTCCAGGGCAAATACTACAACTAGCAGCTCTTTCTCAGTAACTGTATAGTTACGCTAAGCCTCGTCAAGTGTCTTGCTAGCGTAGTAAATAACAACGGGTTTCCCATCTATTTTCTACCCAAGTATCTCCCCCATAGCGTAATCAGATGCATCGCACATGATCTCAAAGTGTTGAGACCAATTAGGGGACCGCAAGATAGGTGCTTGGGTAACTCGATCACGCAGGATCTCAAATGCCTGAGTATACTCCTTGGTGATTTCGAAAGGGACATCCTTAGATAGAAGATTAGTCAAAGGGAGCATGATTTTTGAGAAATCGGGAATGAATCGATGTAAAAATTGATGTACCCCAAGAAGGATCAGATGTCTTTAATCGAGCTAGGCATAGGTAGTTTGGAAATCAAATTCACCTTGGCTTGATCAACTTGGATGCCCTTTTTAGAGATAAGATGTCCTAGGACAATTCCCTCAGGTACCATGAAGTGGCTCTTTTCATAGAAAAGAACCAAGTTCACTTCGATGCACCGCCTGAGGATTTGGACCAAGTGCAGGAGGCAATCATCAAATGATTTACCAAATACCGAGAAGTCATCCATGAAGACTTCAAGGTATTCACCTACCATATCTGAGAATATGGCAGGCATGCACCATTGAAAAGTAGCAGGTGCATTGCAGAGACCGAGCAACATCTTTCAGAATGCGTAAGTTCCGAAGGAGAAGGTGAAGGTGATCTTTTCTTGGTCATCGAGATGGATTGCAACGTGGTTGTAACCAGAGTACCCATCCAAAAAGCAGAAGAATTGATTTTCCATTAGTTTCTCGAGAATCTGTTCAATGAACGATAGTGGGAAATGATTCTTCTTCTTGGAGGAATTTAGTCTTCTGTAATCAATGTAGACTCTCCACAAGTTTGCTATATGGGTCGATATGGCTTCTCCGATTTCAGTCGTGAAGACGGTGAGCCCTGCCTTTTTAGGCACAACTTGGATTAGGCTCACCCACTGACTGTCAGAGATCGGGTAGATGATCCCTGCATCTAACCAGTTGATAATCTCCTTTTTCACGACATCCTGTAGATTGGGATTCAGGCATCTCTGCATTTCACGGGATGGTTGTGAGCCCTCTTTAGTGTAGATGTGATGTGTGCAGTATGAGGGGCTAATACCAGTGTGATCGTCGAGAGTCCATCCAATGGCTCTTCGATGTTGCTGGAGAATAGAAATCAAGTGTGTTTGCTGATCAGGTGTGAGTCGGGAGTTGATAATCACAGGAAATGTTTGATTGGAACCCAAAAAGACATGCTTGAGATGATCGGGAAGAGGCTTTAATTCCAAAACTGGGTTTTCAGCAGCAGCGAGTAGTTCAGGATGGGTGTCGGGAGCAAAGGAAGGAGCTATGGGTGCGTCTAGGTTGAGTTCGGGCTCCTCTAATTATGGGTTTTGATCCTCTTGTGGTTGATCAGAAATAGTCAGGTTCTTGATGAAGTCGTCAACCACCGCATCAATATCGCAAATTTGTTCTATGACTCCACAACTAATTCCTTGTTGGGCCTTAAAGGTGTCAATCTTTAGTGTCTTGCTCCCAAATTTTAATTCAAATTAGCCCTCCTCACAATTGATGTTGGCCTTAGTAGTGGCCAGAAAGGGTCTCCTTAGTATGATCGGTGTATTCTTCACATTCTCAGGAGCATCCATGTCTAAAACGATGAAATCCATTGGAAAATAGAAATCATGCACCTTAACTATGACATCCTCGAGAATTTCTTTTGGTGACTTAATTGATCAATCAACTAGTTGTAAAGTCATTTCAGTTAGTTTGAGTTCAGATTCCTCAAAATAGTCTAGTAGGGATGTGGGTATCAAATTTATAGAGGCTCCTAAGTCTAATAAAGCTCGGTCAAATAGTATATCACTGATTTCACAGGAGATCAAAGGGGTGCTTGGGTCTTTTGCCTTAGGCGGGAGTTTGCTCAAGAAGATAAAGCTGGCTTGCTCTGACAATACGATCGAACTCCCGTCTTTGGTTCGTGGCTTATGCTTAAGCGTACATACATCTTTCAGAAATCATGCGTAGGTTGGTACATGGTGTATCGCATCCATCAAGGGGATGTTTATATGGACCTGCTCAAAGAGCTTAACTAGGTCCTTCTCAGGTGCCACGATTTTGGTTATCCTTTTTCCCTTGGTCAAGGCCTCAAGAAATGGAACCTTAGATGGTTCGTCTAGAATGGGTCCAGGTTCTTGATCTAGGATAGAGATGTCCTGGATGACTATCCTTGGGTTAGGGTTTGTATTACCAGGCTAGGTTTGACTTGGATAAGGTGGGTCTTGTGTTGTTTTGCCAGTTTAGGTAGTAACAGATTTTAATCCTACCTGGTTTTGGTTTGGAGTGGGTAGAAGAGGTGCTTGCTGCTGGTAACCCGTATATGATGTCGAAGCCTCCATCTCGTCGAGTGATAGAGTAGAAGGGGCCTGATAAACAAAGTGAGCTTGGCCCGGATTTGGGTTCATAACGGGCCTCTAGTTTGGCACGTTATTTTGATTAGGTAGAGGTTGTGAAGGAAGTGCACTAGGTTGGAGAGGATTTGTCATCTGGGCAAGTTGATTGTGAACCTCTGTGATCCCATATCTTTGCTGTTCTTGCATAGCCGCATTCGTCTTCTGAATGTCAGCCAGAGTCTGAAGGATAAAAGTCATTTGATCTATCTGAGTCAGCCCAGATTGATAAGTTGGGTTAGGCCGAGGCTAAGGCGGCTGATATGGATGAGGAGCTTGTGGTCAGGGTGGATATTGAGGTCTCTGATTTTGATTATTGCCTAACCACATGAAATTGGGATGATTATGCCATCCAAGGTTGTAGGTGTTTGAGAATGGATCATTCTGAATGGCGTTGAGGTCCTTGCAAGTCTGAGGAACCTCAGGAAAATCAAAGTATGAGGGTTCAGAGTTCCCCCAACTAGACGAGGGTGGATATGGGTCCATCCCCTGAGAAGGTCGGTGATAGATGATGTGCACGGCCTCCCTGCCAGAGGGTGGTTGTGGGAACGGGTTTTGCGCAGAGGTGGCTCACTGCAAATGTCGAGTTAGCTCATCCACCTTCTTCTCAATAATAGAGAACTTGTCCAGATGATTGGCCATCAGTTCCATGTCGACGGAAGAGGACAGGCCCTGCATCTCATGTGCTCCCTTTGGATTCGTCAATGCACGGGCATTCGTCCGGTCGAACATGCCCATGGATTCATTATTGATGGAGTTCTTGCACATATTCTCGAGAATCCCCAACATGGTGTCTTCGTGTTGACCCATGATGTTTCCTCCGCAAGTCGCATTGACGAATAATCTAATATCCTCACGGAGTCCCTGGTAAAAAGACTGGACTTGTTCCCATTTAGGAACTCCGTGATGGGGGCACTTTCGCATGAGATCCAGAAAATGATCCCATGCTTCGTGAAGTGGTTCTCCTATTTGTTGTGTGAAATGTGTGATCTGGTGTCATAAAGCATTTGTCCAACCAACAAGGAAGAACTTTCTCAAAAACTCGAATTGAAGTTTCGCCTAGGTTTTGATTGGACGCGTTTAGGTTTGGTACTAGTGAGAAGCTTTATCCATGAGAGAGGATGAGAACATTTTCATGAGTAGAATATCCCAATTTTGAGCTTCTGGCGCAAAGGTCTGGGCCAGATGCTTGAGTTGTTTGATATGCTGGAAAGGATCTTCGGAATTACGCCCATGGGATTTGGGAATGGCATGAATCATGTTGGGCTTGAGTTCAGTGTCAGGACCTCCAAGGAGGATTTGTACTCGAGGTTCGATTGCCACCGCAGTGGGATTGTAGTGATCTCGCATTATTGGACGCTGCGGTGGGTTCATAAAGGCTTGGAACAGATCATTGAGGTGCTGAAGTTGATTTTCAAGATTATTTTCTTCCGTGGGTTGTGCCATGATGATGGATGAAGGAGAATCAGGTTCAGATGAATCGGAGGAGATATCAATAGGATTGTGTTGTTGCGCAAACAAGGAGGTCGAGGCTTGGCCTCGATGTGAATGAGTGGCTAAAGGAGGCCTCAAGGATAGTCTTAGAGACCTCCTCCTGAACATGCACTGATGGAATAGATGAGAGGTAGAATGTGATGGACCCAATCAAGACACCCAAAAATTTTGGATGACTATAGAGGTTTGGGGCGGATGATACCCCTTAGTTAGAAAGTCGTCCACCTGAGAATTACCTGGGCAGCCAGAGAGAGAGAGTCCCGAAAGGACCCCTACACGGTAGAGCACCCCCACGAGTTACAGGATTTCCCCCACCCGACCTCTCTTGTCATTGATGTTCCAGGTAGACCAGAACGGGGACTTAACCTCTTAAGTCTACCAGTTTTATTAAGAGCAATGGTGCTTAGGATTTCACTTGACTTTTAAGATGTGTTGAGTGCAAAAGTGACCTAATTTGAAGATTGGTTGACCCAACAAGGTGGGTCAACTTCACCTATATTGTCCTCTTGAGAATCTTAGGTCCCTCTTTTAGTGTTCAAATGACTTTAAGAGCCAGATTTTAGGGTTTTGCTTGAATAGATCAATTCAATCAAGGTCTAGGCACACATTATTTGGAAAGATGATATCTTGATTAAGCAAGTGTGTCTCTAAAAACCCTAAACTAGAATCCTTAATTGGCTCTAAATTGGTCCAATTTAATTTATCCAAATGTGTACCTAGGGCTTAAACAAGAATGTGATAGCCCTAGATACCTTAAGCTTTAAGTGGGTGCACAAATCAGGATTTGTTGTCCAAAATAAAATTTATCAAATCAGGCAACTCGGTGAATTATTTATGGATAGAATGCAAGTAGCCCTAATTGATTTTTTCTTTTTAACTTTTTCATAATGAGGGGCTTAAGAGAGAGAGTAGTTAGAAGTTACCTACCCCTGGCATGTTTTACTGTGCGGCTGATCTTCCTTGAATGTATCGCTCCCGAAACAATCACAGCAAAAGAGATATAGCAAGTTAGAATCTAAATCAGGAATTGCAATCAAGAGTTCTAAATTGACCATTGCTCCCCAGCAACAGTGCCAAAATGTTTAAGTGATAGATCAGTGTGTTAAGATTGTCATCTTGTAGTAATGACAAAATAGGGCTCAAACAAATAAATATTATTACTCGAAAAGGTTTCGAGGTCGAACACAGGGAGTAATATGGAATTTAAAGCTCAAGATCACAAGTTAAATCAAGAATAAAAATTGCAAATAATGTTAGGATCAATATGGCAAAAAGAATAGAGTAAAATGGTGATTTAAATCACCAAATACTCTTCACAAATAACACTTAAATCAAGTCTCAAATATATGCAATTAAAGTATCATTATATGATGTTACTTTCCTTCTCCTTCTGCTGGTTCTTCTTCTTCTTCTTCTCTTCTTCTTCTATTTATTTCTCATGCCTTCTCCTTCTTCTCTGTTGCGGCTCCCTCTCTTCTTCTTGTTCTGTTTGTTTCTTCCTCTTTCTTCCTCTGTTGCTCAAGCCTTCTTCTTCTTCTCTGTTCAGCTACTTCGCATAGAGGGGGAAACTTCTTGAATTGGCTAAGTGTCAGCCAATTCACTTTGCAACAAAACCCTCCCCCTACCCCACACGATCTCTCCTTCTCTTTCTCTCTTAGTCTCTACCCTCCCAGAGCCTCTCACTGGGTAACCGGGTAATTGGGTAGGCACAAACCTGGGTCTAGGGCTGCGGGCATGGTTGCAGCTGAGGAGTGCAGGCTTAGGCGGGTCGGGTGCACCAGGTCCGTGGGTGTGGTGCAGCGGACAAGGCACGTGAGGCACGTGTGTAGGGACCTCACCTCCTGTGTGTGCAGAGGTGATAAGCCTATACGACTTTTTCAATTTATGCGCCTTCAGCTACTCTAACGCTTCCGATGTGGGACTAAACCATGCCCTTTTCTTCGCATGTGTCTGCAGCAAGGAGGATCCTTCCAATTGAGGTCTGAGACACAGTCAAAGCATCCAATTGATCACCTGCACCTCTGCTTGGATGAATTCCGCTTCACCTGGGGCGTATCCCTAGTGCTGGAGCTTCACGAACACTACTGGAGCTTGCTTGAAGAAACTCCATTAATGGCAGCTGGAGGTTGGACACTGAAAACATGAACACGGCCTCACGGCCACATCAAAAGTTCTTAGGAGCTTCGCTAGATGTTAGGGAATGCAACTGTGGTGGTAGCATCGCGTGCGAGTGGATGTGGAGGCCTGTCGACCTCGCGGATTGTGTGTAAGAGTGCATGAATCGGGGGGTGATAGAGAGGCCAATCCCCTCAATTACTTGAGGGGTTTTGGTCAGTGAGTCGAGGCAATGGTGAGGAGCATGGAAGTGACGTGGTTGGGTAAGTGTGGAAGCCGCTAGGGCTCGCCGAAGGTCTGCCGGTGAGGTGGAAGATGAAGTCGCGGAGGGCGTGTCGGCGGTTGAAAAGGAGTGGCGAGTGTCTGAAGACGAAGAGTGGAAGATGAGGAGTTGTTTAGGAGAGGTAGTTATAAGACAGTTTTCGCTTTCGAATAATGTATTAAGATGATTTGTCGTTGTAGGATCAAAGTGGTGGAAAATCGCTTAACAAAATAATTAAAATAAAAATTAAACTACTCACAGAAGTATGGGTCGTGTCCATAGGGAGGCAATGATGCAATAAAATCATGAATATTTTTTTTTCGTATTCGTTCAATCAAGTGCGAAATCCATAGTCAAATCTGACATGAAATGCAACGAAAAGAAGATACATAATAACTCGAAAATGTAAGGGTATATGTGCAATTTTTCCTCACTGAAATATTCAATAAATATGTGATGAATCTATGCAATTTCCAATTGACATGCATTATAGAAAATTTATGCACATCTTAATCCAAAACCAATGTTAAAAGATGTGAATAACAAAAGCCACGCAATTATAAGAAAGCATGAGTATGAAGTCACAATTTCACCAGAATAAAATAATCATAAATCAAAATTCATTTTTTGTGGCAATGGCATGAAATGTAATTATTAATTGAGGTTGAAACAGAGGATTCTACCTCTCTCCTCCTCACACATGGGAGAGAGGATTGTTCGAAGAACTCTTCTGGACGTAGATTGGCTGGAGCGAGGGCTCCGAAATGGTGGCGACGGCAAGTTGCGAGATGGCCAGAGCCAGCCTGCCGGAGGAAAGAAGTGGCAGCGGTGGAGGAGGCTACTACTGGCTGTGCATGCTGCAAATGCAATGAGGGCAGCACGCGGGCATTGCAGGCGTTGCAAATGCGCGCGGAGCGTGGTCACGTGGAGGCGTAGGCTCTACAAGGCACACAGGCGCACGCGGGCGTGCTGGTGGCGTCTACTGGAGGTTAGTAGGGAGGCACTGGAGTGTTCTGAAGTGGGGGTGCTGAGGCATGGTGAAGGCGAAGGGATGTGGGCACGTGGAGGGAATGCACTGCTAGAGGACGCTATGCAGGCGCAAGGGCACGCGGGCATGCTCGTCTGGTGAAGGCGTGCGTGTGCAAGCTGGCATGGGCAGGAGGCGCTAAGGAATGCGCACTGTGCGTGAGCGAAGGTGGCAGAAGTGTAGGGGGGAAGAAGGTGCGTTACAGTGAAGGGTGCAGCGCATACGGGTGCATGCTGCAGGAAGGCACGAGGGCGTGGTGAAGGTGAAGGCGCAGTGGGCAGATGGCACGCAGTGGCATGGGTGCTGAGAATGAAGGTGCTGGAGCATGGGTGGATTGGAGATGAAGGCGTGGGCGTGCAGGTGCTGGCTAAGGTGAGAGCACGCAGTAGGAGGAGTTGCAGGGACTCTTGGTGGTGTGGGCTGTCACCCCACATGCCCACAGTGGTGGAGTCACACTACCGCGGTGGGAGGCTGGTGGTATGGATGGATGAGAAGCAATGTTCTCTGAGCACAGTAAAGGATAAAGGGGTGGAGACCTCCCTTTGAATGGCAGCCCCTCCTCTTTTGTAGCCACAGCTACAAAGATTTGAATTTCAAAACACCATAGAATCAATGTGATGCATAGGAGGAGGAGGTGGAGACGGAGGAGTTAGCTGCAAAGGAGAAGAAGAATAAAAGAATAAAGTAACTAGGGTTATTTACACATAACTCCTTAACTTCTATGTTAATTAAAATAGTGCACCTAATTAATTAACTAATTAAATGTATGCAACCCTAGGTTAATTCTAAATGCATGAATTATGTACTTAAGCTAAAAATATGAATTAATTTATTTACATCCTAATGTATGCTATCTAAATGTTAAAATTAACTTAATGTCTAGGCATTTAGATACTTAAACAGCCCACAAATATGGGCTAATCAGGTAGTAGACGACGAGGAGCGGAGTTGGCGCCGTTTGAGGTATGGCCAGCATCGGAGACAAAGCTACTCTGATAAGGGGTGGATGATGACGAGATGATTTTCCACTTTCGATTAAGTTTCACAAATGAAATAACACGTTGTTGTAGTATGTAAGTGGTTGAAAATTCAATTAATCAACAATTAAAATAACCACTCAATTAAGAGCGAGTCATATCCACATGGAGGAAATGACCTATTTAAACTTGCCAGGGCTAAAAACCAATGTTCACTATTAATTTCGTCAAGAAATCAAGCCAAAATCGCTTTTCAATCAAGATAAAGACTTTAACATGTTGATTTTGCATTTACGAGAAAGGAGGTTCTTTGCATAAAATCACCATAAATCAAAAATCATTTTTGTGGCAATGGCATGAAATGTAAATACAAATACCACCAAAAACAGAGGATTCTACCTCTCCTCCTCGCGCATGGGAGAGAGGTTCGTTCGAGGAACCCTTCTGGGATTAGGTTGGCCGGAGCGAGGGCTTTGCGGTGGTGGCAGTAGCAGGTTGCGAGGTGGTTTGAGTTGACTAGACAGAGCTCCGGCAAAGGGTGGTTTCCGGCAGCTCTTGCTGCTGGCTATGCTTGTTGGAGGGACGGAGGCGCGTGCGGGTGCTGTAGGCGCGTGCGGACACTGTAGACCGCATTTAGGGGCGCTGGAGGCGGCGCACACGCAGAAGGGAAGGTGTGTCTGCTGCTGTGCGCGGGGACGTGCAGATGACGTGCACGGCTGCAGGAGAATGCATTGCGGGGGTCGGCGAGGCGCTGAAGGGGCGTGCGAAGGTGCTGCCGCATAGAAGGGAGCGGAGGTGATGCGCACTGAAGGGGCAGGTGCTGCAGGATGCACGCTCGCGCGGAGGGGTGCGTGAGCTGCGGGTGCACGTGGGGGTCTGGTGTAGCGTGTGACTGCAGGTGGTGCACTGGAGGAGGCGATTCGCGAGCAGAGCTTGCAGCTGCTGTTGCTACACGCTACTGGCGTGCTGGCTGGAGGCTCACTGGCTGTGCAGTGCGTGGAGGGCTCAGCCGTAGGTGGCAGCTACTACTGGTGTAGATGGTAAATGGTTTTGTGGAAGTGGATGGGAAACAGAGCAATAAGAAATAAGAAGACGGAAAAAGATATGAGAAGTCAGACGTCTGGGATCACTCCCAGATGTCTTAACTGGCACAGGGGTGAGGAACTGAAGGTGGTTGCTGGCGATGGTTGCATGGCCTTCAGGCACACGCTCGTAGTGAGTTGCACAAGCCAGTGATGGCGCGGCAGTCTGTCACCTTGCCTGCCTGAGGTGGTGTGGACTTGCGCTCGCAGTAGGAGGCCGGTGGTGGTGGAATGGAAAAGCTCTAACGCTCTGCGCAGTGGTGGATCAGAATGGTGGTGGCCTCCCTGCTAGGGACGTAGGAACCCTTCTTTTATGCTGCAAGAGGAGTGTAGGCGTAGGCAGGCGTTGGTTGAAGAAGAAGCGATGCAGATCGTGGGAACAGAGATCCACGATTTTTGCCTGTGCATTTAGCTCATGCACTCTCCTGCATGAAGCCGTTAGAGAAGAAACAAATAAAGAAAATAAATAGGGGTTATTTATGTGCAAACCCTTAAAGAAATGTGAAATAAAATAATACATGTAATGCAACCTAAAAGATTAACTATTCTAATGCATGCTATTCTAAATGAATTCTAAGTATGAATGCAATGCATGGAATATGTAAATAAATAAATAGCTAGACTAATCTATTTACATCTTTTTGTATGCAATTATATGCCAATATTAATCTAATTCCTAGGCATTTAAGTAACTAATTAGCCCACAAATATGGGCTCATCAAATGCCCCTATGCCTAGTTTTTGCTAGTCCCTAGCAAATTCAAGCAACAACCCAACTCTTCAAGTGGACTAGCCAACCCAACAGTCTTCCTTTAGAACATGTTAAGTTCAGACTTTAGACCTAAGGTTCCCAAGTAATTGCTATGTTACTGACTAGGTCTGCTAAAGATGAGTTGTAGGAAGAGGTTTCTCTGATTTCTAACTCTACCCTAGGGTTTATTGGTCCTAGAGATTAAAGCATCCGTGCATGTGCATTGGTCTGAGTTATTTAAGGTTGGTTTGATTGCCAACCAGGAAAGAGAGTAAGAAAGAGGCTTTTTTTTTTAATTAATTTTTGTTTTGTTTGATTCCTCTAAGTCTAACCTTGGATAAGCTATCAGCTCGGTCTGTGTCGGATTCATTGTCCCCATCACCGAACCTTGAAGGATGCTTGGCTTTCGATGCTTCGAGATAGCACTGCCCATAACAACCCCAAGAACTCCTAGCAATCGACACTTTGAGATAATATCACCCATGGATTTCTAAAGCGAATTCAAGCCTGTGGCAATCGGCTCTTTGAGATAGGGCTGCCCATGGTACTTGAATCGCACAATGCGCTTACATGCCCCCAGTAGGATGGATATCCTAAGAGACAAACGCCAAGGAGGTGACATGTTATCATCGCATCCTCAAGGTGAGTATGTACTCCACCTCTCCTGTGGCAGCAACTCTTCCAATCAACTTGTGCTTTCAAACTTCTCCTAAGTCAGAACTAAGAGAACCAAAATTTTTTCCCCAAGAAAGAAATTAAGGTGATCACTGTTTACACAAGACCAAATGTGTGTGAATTGTGAATGCTTTGGTTACGAGGACCCGTAAACCAAAAAGTCGAAAAAGACACCAGATACTACCCAGCCTTTAACTCAATCCCTAGCTTTCCTTCCTCAACCTCTAGAGGAATGGTTTGTAACTTAACTCCTACTTGAGTTTTTAAGTCCACAAAGGACCCTAAAGGTCTAGAGCTAGTACTTCAACTTAGCTTCTAAAGTTAGGCACCTAGAGTCAACATAGTCTAACCTACAGTTCTGGTCTGCCTAAGAATGCAGGACTCAGCCAGTTAAGCTCAATGATGTAAAATGTTTACTTTTTTTTTTTCCGATCAAATGTATGCAATGCAGAATATTTAAATTAAATGCATGAATGCACTATGTATAAATGCTATGTACAGATGCCTCAGGTCCTATCCCCCCCATGCCTTGTTCAAACAATGTCCTCATTGAAAGTAGGACCAAGGGAAGATATTACCTGAGGCAGAAAAGAAAGGAGCTAAGGCTCCTCGAGAGTGACCTCGTCACCAGCTGGCCATCCAAAGTTACATAAGGTTTTAATCGTTGGCCGTTGACGGTGAAGGGAGGTGCTAAAGAGGAAGGATTCTTGATCTCCACAGCCCCATGCAAAAATACTTTGGTGACATGATAAGGCCCATCCCAATGTGATTTCAATTTTCTGGGAAACAACTTAAGTCTGGAATTGAAAAGCCAGACTTGTTGGTTGGGCTCAAAGGTCTTTCTAAGGATGTACTTGTCATGCAAGACCTTAGTTCTCTCTTTATAAGCTTGGGAGGTGTCATAAGCATCATTCCTCAGCTCCTCAAGCTCAGTCAACTCCAGTAAACGTGTTTTACCAGCTTGCTCTAAATCCATGTTAACACTTCGGATAGCCCAAAGTGCCTTATGTTGAAGTTCAACGAGTAAGTGGCATGCTTTCCCGTACATAATCCGGAAGGGTGACATACCCAAAGGGGTTTTGTAGGCTGTTCGATAAGCCCATAAAGCGTCATCGAGCTTTTGGGACCAATCCTTCCTATCTGGCATAACAATCTTTTCTAAAATGTTCTTGAGCTCCCTATTTGAGACTTCAACCTGGCCACTTGTCTAAGGGTGATAAGGAGTAGCAATCTCGTGAGTTACTCCCAGACTCCTGAGTAGCCGATTGAAATGATGGTTCCGGAAATGAGGTCCCCCATCACTTATAATCGTCTTGGGGCAGCCAAAGTGAGATATGATATTGGCCTTCACAAATTTCAAGACACAGAGTGGTCATTTGTGCGTGTAGAAATGGCCTCTATCCACTTGGAGACGTAATCCACTGCCACCAAGATATATTCAAATTCATGGGACGAAGGGAAGGGACCCATGAATTCTATCCCCCAAACATCAAAAATTTCCACAGGTTGGATAGGGTGTTGGGGCATCTCATTCCACTTCCCAATCGTTCCAGTCCGTTGACATCTGAGACAGGCCTTAACAAAGTAATGGGAATCCTTAAATAAAGAAGGCCACCAAAAATTGGACTGGAGAACCCTAAAAGCTATTTTCTTAGCACCAAAGTGTCCTCCACAATGAAGCTCATGGCAAAATCTCAACACACTCTGTTGCTCTTCTTCAGGCACACATCATCTCCAAACTTGGTCTTGTCCAATATGAAATAATTCTGGCTCTTCCCAATGAAAGAATCTAGAATGAGAAATGAATCGCTTCCATTTTTGCGCATCCCAAGAGCCAGGGGTTTCTCCAGTGACCAAGTAGTTAACTGTATCCACATACCAGGGTGAAGTCGGTGTTACCGCCATAAGGGTTTCATCAGGAAATGTCTCGCAGATGTCTCCAGATTGAGAGTCATCAATGGGAAGGCAAGATAGGTGGTCGGCCACTACATTTTCCACTCCTTTCTTTTCTCGAATCTCCAAGTCGAACTCTTGAAGGAGTAGAATCCATCTAATTAAACGTGGCTTAGAATCTTTCTTGGCAATGAGATGTTTCACTGCCGCATGATCAGTAAAAATGACCACCTTTGATCCAAGAAGGTAAGACCTAAACTTATCCAAAGCAAAAACTACAACAAGTAATTCTTTTTCAGTGACTGTGTAGTTTTGCTGTGGTTCAGTTAAAGTCTTGCTAGCATAATGCAGCACATGTGGTTTTCCTTCAACCCTCTGTCCAAGAACAGCTCCCACTACATAATCCGAAGCATCACACATCAACTCAAATGGGAGTGTCCAGTCAAGAGATCAGAGAATAAGTGCAGAGGTCAAGGCCTCCTTCAGCGTATGAAAAGCCTTGGCACACTTTGAATCAAAATCGAAGGAAGATTCTTTCGCCAATAAGTCGCAAAGTGGCCTAAAAATTTTACTAAAATTCTTAATGAATCGCCTATAAAAACCTACATGGCCCAGAAAGGATCTAATCTGTTTGACATTCGTAGGCAATGGAAGTTTGGAAATAGAATCAACTTTAGCCTTATCCACTTCCAAGCCCCTTTTAGACACAACATGCCCAAGTACAATTCCTTTCTATACCATGAAGTGGCTTTTCTCCCAACTGAGGACTAAACTAGTCTCCTTACATCTCTTCAGCACATTCTCTAAGTGCAGGAGACATTGGTCAAAAGATGAGCCGTAAATGGAGAAGTCATCCATAAAATCCTCGATGCACTCGTCAATCATGTCCGAGAAAATGGACATCATATACCGCTGGAAAGTTGCAGGTGCATTACATAATCCAAACGGCATACGCCTGAATGCAAAAGTCCCATAAGGACTAGTGAAAGTTGTCTTATCTTGATCATCACAAAAGACTGCAACCTGGTTGTACCCAGAATAGCCATCTAAAAAGCAGAAATACTTGTTCCCTACCAATCTCTCAAGGATCTGATCAATAAAGGGCAAGGGAAAGTGATCCTTTTGGGTAGCGGTGTTCAGTTTGCAGTAGTCAATGCAGACCCTCCAACCTATTAAGGGTCTGGTCACCACTTGTTCACCCTGGTCATTTGTTTCTACCATGAAGCCTGCCTTCTTTGGCACCACATGTATTGGACTAACCCATTTGCTATCTACGATGGGATAAATGATCCCAACATCCAACCACTTCAGAATCTCCTTTTTAACCACTTCCCTCTTGTTGGGGTTAAGACGTCTCTGCATGTCTCGAAAGGGTTTGATGGAATCATCAGTATAAATATGATGCATGCAGAGCGTAAAGTCTATACCCTTAATATCAACAATCGTCCAAGCTATGGCTTCCTTATGTCTTGATAAGCAGTCTAACAAGGCTCCCTCTTGCACTTCAGATAGTGCAGATGAGATGATTACAGGGAGCGTATCATTTAGCCCAACGAATACATACTTGAGAGAGTCAGGGAGGGGTTTTAGTTCAAGGTCAGGGTCTTGTATGGTTGAGGGTTTCATAATAAAAGTCCCCATCTCAGGTAGCATATCTACCTTAGGCAGACTTGATGGGGAAAGAGACTCAGTAGAAACTCCAAGCAATTTCTCAAGTTCTAGCACATCCCCTTCACATTCCTCTAAGAGATGGGAATGCTCATTTAACAGGACATGCTGAAGGGGGTCATCACATAAAATTGCAGGAGTTATCTCTTCAATCAGATCATCTACCACCTCAACTTGGGAACAATCGTCAAATCCAGCTTGTTTATAAGCATCGAACACATTCAATCGAATTTTCTTGTTCCCAAAGCCCATTTTTAATGCTCCAGTGTGACAATTAATTGAAGCATTAGAAGTCGCAAGAAAAGGGTAGCCCAAGATGATGGAGGGCTTGTTTGGTTTGTTGGTAGGGTCAGTGTCTAGAACTAGAAAGTCAACGGGGAGAAAGAAATCCTCCACTCTCATGAGGACATCTTCCAACAGGCCCTGTGGTGTCTTCAAAGAATGGTTTGCAACTTGGAGGATTACAGGGGAAGGCTTCAGATTGCCTCCTCCAAGCTGTTCACATACATAGCTCAGAAGGATGTTCATCCCCTCACCCAGATCAAGCAGAGCCTCATCTATTTGTAGGTCGCCAACGACCACTGAGATGTATGGGGCTCCTGGGTCCTTAAGTTTTGAGGGTGTCCCATGTTGTATAATTTAGCTAACAGAATCAGGCAGGACAACCTTTGATTGGACCTGTTTCCTTGATTGCTGCTTTTTCG
This sequence comes from Thalassia testudinum, assembly GCA_037157565.1. Lineage (NCBI taxonomy): Eukaryota > Viridiplantae > Streptophyta > Magnoliopsida > Alismatales > Hydrocharitaceae > Thalassia > Thalassia testudinum. The sequence goes on from JAZHRO010000044.1 coordinate 1,440,792, forward strand.
TGCACAGGTCCTTAAGAAAGTGGGCACAGGATGGAATCTGCCTAATAGCTTCAAGCAAGGGCAGATTAATTTTCACTTGTTTGAAAGTCTCCATTATTTCATCCATCCTATCTTTGGCTCCAGATGAGCTAGCAGAAGTCTGCCCAGAGTTAGATAAGTGCTCTGGAAAGGGCACTCTCGGTCTCTGGGTGGAAGGGTTGTCATGTCGGGTAAGAGGGGGAATGGGGACAACCTTTTTCGGTGAGGTGATTTCAAGCGGAGAAGAGTTGGGCTGTTCTTCTCCAGTGAGGTCGAAAGTTGGAGTGGATGGTTTTTCAGAAGGTGGGACTATAGGAGCATCAAGTTTGGAAATTTCTTTCCCACTCCTCAAAATAGTCATCGCCTGGGCTTGCTCCCTAAACATAACCCCTTTCCCTTTAGGGTTCTCCTCAGATGAACTGGGAAGCTTCCCAATCTCTCTTTTACTCATGGCCTCGACAAGGTGTCCAATTTGTGATTTCATCTCATTGATTGCCTTGTCATGAGATTGGATGATCATACTTTGATTCTCCTGCATGGCTTTAAGCATAGCTTTAAGCTCATCCATCTCAGAAGTCTTGGATGGTTGGGAAGTCATTAGAGGTTGATTATACTGAGTCTGAAAGGGTTGGGGTCTGCAATGCCTTGAATTAGAGACATTCCCCTGTCTCCATGAAAAATTGGGGTGGTTCCTCCATCCCTCGTTATAAGTGTTTGAAAATGGTCATTACAAGGCCTGGGTCGGAACCCTTGGGCTGCATTCAGGTTCGCCTATATAAGGTCAGGGAATTGGGAGGCCAAATGACAATCCACAGTAGCGTGTGTATTGCCATTGCAAATGGAGCATTCAGAAGCTTGGGAAGCAGAGGCATTTGGTGTGAGTTGGCTAGGGTTTGTCATAAGCCTTTCCATGTTTTGGTTTAACAATTGAATCTGAAAGGCCAAATTCTGGGTATCCCTAGCCTCATTTGCCTCCATCTTTCATTGCATAAGAGTGTGTTTTCTATCCAAATAGGTTGAATTTAGATGGATAGAATTCTCGCTCAAAGTCTCAAAAAGATCCCAAGCCTCATCTTCAGTTTTTGTGAGAAAGGTTCCTGCACAGGCACCATCCACTATTTGCCTATGCTTGTCATTTAATCCAATGTAGAACCTTTCTACAAGCTGCCATCTTGGCACTTGATGATGGGGACATAAGCGTAACAAATCTTTGAAGCACTCCCATGCATCATGAAATTGTTCTCCATCTTGTTGAGCAAAACCTATGATTTCCCTCCTGTAGTGATTAGTCTTGCTCATGGGGAAGTATTTTTTCAAAAATTGTCCCTTCAAGGCTTCCCAAGTATCCACTCTACCATCTAGAGTGTGATACCAATGCTTCACCTTATCTTTGAGGGAGAAAGGAAAGAGGGTTCGCATTTGGGCATCATCAGTAACACCCTGCAATCTCACCATGGAATAGACCTTGGTGAATTCCTCCAGATGCCTGTAGGGGTCCTCCCTAGAAGTACCATAGAATGAGGACAACAAAGATATGGTACTACTCTTGATTTCATATGGATTATCCCCCCCAGGTCTTTTTAGTGTATGGCCAGGTTGATTGATAGGGATAAAATAATCTCTCAAAGATTGTTGGTTTTCTACAATTCTATTCTCTTTCCTCGGCCATCTCTTTTCTCTCTTGGTTGGCTCTCCTAAGGATCCTTTCAGGTTTTGAATTAAACACAAGTTGTCTCCTCAAAGATCGCCTACCAAGCATACACAAACAAACACAATTCCAAAGGACTTTTTTGTCTTTAATCAATTAAGGCCTTTGAGATTTAAGTCCAGCTGTAGATGACAATACAAATTGCCCAAACAATTACGTGCCTATTATCGACCTACGAAATGCCTTATTGAAGACCTAATTGGAACTTACATACTCTACCCTAAAGTTCAAATGGTAAAGTACTCTGATACGTGGGTTTCACTCAACTCAGTAATTAAGTTAATTTCACTTAATTAAGAGTAGAAGAAATCACTTAGGTTAACTCGAAATTGTGTCAATTGTGTAATATAAGGTCGAATTAACCTAACATTTTAGAAATTTTTACTGGTTGAGTCCAGGTCGTTCACTGGGAGGCATAATAATTTTCTCTAAATTCACCAATTTTCTTTATCTCTTTAAGTTTAGGAGGTATAACTAGTTTATTTTAAAAACATGAATTTTGTCAAAATATTTAACTATAAAAGATATACAAAATTCCATATGAAACATATTTACTTAAAATGTTGTACTTTATTAACAAGTAAACATGCTAGTTTTTTAATTTTATTTCATTCTAAGAAATTAAGGTAATTAAAAAGTTATTCAATTAAAACATACCTTTTTACATTTAAGAACAAAAAAATAATGATGCAAGAAAAATTTATTTATTTTCATGTCTCTTCAGCCTCTAATCTTCTTCTTTCTTTCTTTCTTCTTTCTCTCTTTCATTTTCTTCTCTCGAGCTCTCTTTCGTCTTACCTTTCTTGTGTTGTTCCTGCCTTCTTCTCCTGCCTTCTCTTCTTCCCTTAGTTTTTTTTTCCTTTGTTCCTTAGTCTCTTTTCCTTAACACTTCTTAGCGCCTGTGCCTTCTCCTTTAGCACTTAGCATCCTTCAACGGCTTCTCTTTTCCTTAAGCTTTCAGCTGAACCGAGTTTTTTCTACTTTTTTAACCAAAAGTTTTTTATTTACGGTGAGGTCCTTTCGAGGATCACAACACACTGGGACCAGGGTGGGACCAGACCCTACTCGATCCTCGCCTAATCTCAGTTAGGTTTGTTTCGGTTCATTTGTTAATCGGTTCACAGTTTCGAGCCATTTCAGCTCAACCCGGCCTCCCAGGCCACTCTCGCCCTCCCAGGGCACAATCACTTCCGCACGCCACCAAGGGCGCACACACGTAGGCATAAGCCTGCACACTCAGACATACAATGCTTAGATCAGTAGGAATCAGAACCGATGCGCCGGTCGCTGACGACTACATAGCCAAGGGAACAAATTGGTTTTATCCCCAGGCGCGCGCTCGTGAATAACCGAGGTTGGACTAACCTACCCCTTCCAGACCTGAATTCAAACGTTCATACTTTCTACCTAGAGCTCCAAATTGAATGATTTCAAGTTTGTTGGAAAGCTCTAAGGGTAATCTACACAATTTCAGGATCAATTTAACGTTTTAATGATGTTTTGCTCTTCAATTTAAAAGATGAAATCAGGGTTCCTACGAGTTTTTTTTAAGCCTGGAAAGTACTTTTAAATCAGGAGAGTCCTTAGATGGACTTCTCTTTCTTATTTAAAGGTCTGTACATATTATATAAGCAATTTCGCTTCTGTTAGAGTAGATTTTAAACTCTTAAGACCTTAAGAACAACTAGAGAAGCTTTTCTCTTCTCTGAAAGCTTTAGAGATTGATTTTCAGATTTCAATAAGTGCAACAGACACTTTAAAGTGTTCCTAATCTATTTAGATTAATTCTAAGGGTTATAACAAATTAATCTGGACAGGTTTAAGTTTAAATTTCATTAGAACAGTACTCCTGTTGGTTTGGGTTCAAAAGTAACCCAAATTAGTAGAAACTAAATACTCACACATTCATTCATTTGAGCTTACTTTAATTAATTTCAGATCATCAAATAGGATCCCAGAAATAGTTTTCACATCTCAGAATCTCAATTCAAGCTCGGATCTCCATTATCAGACTCATGTTTGACTATGGAAGCTCGAAAATTGACTTTCTGTTCTAAGCTTCCTCCTAAGAAATTAATGCCTAAAATAGAGTCTTCTCATCATTTAGAACTTATTCAGATCTTCAGAAAGTTGTTTCAACCTTAATTCCTAGGGTTTCAAGCTCGCCGCCTGAACTGAAATAGGTGTTTGTTTGACAGAGTCATGGAAAGATTGCTATAATGTTTTGAGGGTTAAAATATCTTCAGTGCATCGCACTAAAGCTTCTGAGCTCATTAAATGTTTCTCAAGTCCTTCCTAACAGACTTCTCCAACTCACCAGAGTTGGGGAAGAAGAAGTTCAAATCTATAGCTCCAGTGGTTAAATTCTCAAACAAATATCTTTAAAACAGTCATTAATCCTTATTATACTATTCTGGAGCCACTTAGCAAGTTTAAGAGGCTGTAACACAAAAATGGCTCGCCGGAGCTCCGGTGAGTCCAGAAAATGTAAATTGTATGTATAGATTGATAAAACTAAACATTTTTAATCCAAAAATGATCCTAAGGTTACAAGGAACATCATTATCACTTTTAATTCCTCATTTGTTCATTAAAATATAAGATTTGACAGTAAGTTTGTTTTCTTAAAAGATTTGAATAGTTAAAGCTCAGGACTTGATTTAACTACTCGATTGAGAAGTTAAATCAAGTTAACAGATGTTATTATTCATAAATATGTATTTAATTTATAGTTTGAACTGTTCCTGAACGGCCATGGACAGCGAGCTCAGGAACTTAATTAAGATTGGGCGTTTAATTATAGATGATAATAATAGGTATTATAATGTCGATTACGGTTCTAAAATGGTGATAGGTGATGAAAGAACCTAATGGAGGTGGAATTATCTCGATTACTGTCACCATAGATAGTGTCAGTAGTCGGTGAAGGTGAGATTTGAATTAGGTGTTTAGGTGATTTAATTAATGATTAAGTGAATTAGAAGTGAACATGGAAGATACAGGAAGGTGTACAGTGAATTAAAAGACAAAATTAAAGTCTCTGGTGAGCTCAAGGAACTCGCCAGAGTCAGAGGAGATGAAACTAAAATCTGAAATTACTCTAACCTAACTAACTAAACTAACTAACTAAGCTAGCCTACTCCTACTCCTAATCTACTATTACCTGGATGAAGGGGTTAATAGGGTTCCGCCGAAGGTTCATAACGTACGACGAAATCAGAGGGTGGAAGAAAGATATCCAGCGGGTGGATTTGAGGTGGAGCAGAGGAATCCTAGGGTCAACGCCTGTGTCAGAGGTGCGGAAGACCATGGTGGATCTCCTCGGCTACTTAAGATGGACGGAGGAAGTCGGAAAATGGAATGGGAAATCACCAGAGGTTTGGACGAATAGCCTATTGGGTCAACTGCAGTGTTAGAAGAGGGAAGGGAGCCAACTTGCTTAAAATCAGAGGTGTGAGGGGGTATTTATAGCAGTTTGCGGCGAAAAGAGAGGCAAGGTCTGGCCGAAGAAGGAGCTTGAGGAGCTTAACCTCCGTCGTCGTCTTCGACGACGATGAGGTTATCTCCCACTGAAAAATAGGATTCTCGGTTAATCCAGACCGATGGATGAAGTGGAGGTGGTGAGTGCAAGCTGCAAGAGCTTGGACAAAGAGGAATGATGTCAGCAGGGCGGTGATCGCGCGGTGGGGTGACTCTCTACCGCCAGCCATTCATTCGGTTGGAGAAGAAGAAGAAGAAGAAGAGGGACTTAGAAGTAATGAAACTTAAGGACCTATGTGAGAAATAAGGACCCAGTTGTAATGAAAAGTAAGGACCAAAATGTAAACCCAGGTTTTAAAGGTTTATTTTAATTTAGATCTTTTTCAACTTTTTATATATGTTAGTAAATAAGGTAAATATTATGTTTACACCTTGAATTTACATTTTTGACCTTTTTAGATTAATTTGTTAGATTAAGTAAAATCACTTAAGTTATTACATACTTAGGTATACATTATACTTAAGTTACTTATCTTATTAATTAAGGGAATGATTAATAGGATTTCGAGTCCAATTATTATCTAAATTATTAATTGAATGATAAAATGTCATTTTTAACTTATTTTAAAGTCCTTAACTAAATATCCCTTATTCTATAATTAACCCTTATATATTCATAACCTTAGCTAATTAACTAGGAAGACTAGTTAATTAGGGGTAATTAGAGATCATGATGAGTGTCTCATCATACTTCAAGGATGAAAGATCAAGGGATGCAAGTAGGTCTAAGCCTTCCTTTGAAGCTGTGCTTTCACGATGCTTCTTAACTACCCTCAAAAATCCGTGACAGGGTATCCCTCTCCTTGGAATTACAAAACCTTTGATCTTAAGTTTCAAGCACTTTGGTATCCAATGATAGGAGAGTTCTTTCCTAGCAACTCAAAAACCTAGGAGTGTCTAAATGCGTGCTTAGTGTGCAGTCATGCACGTGTGCATTCACACATAAAAATTTGAATTTTTGAACCGTAGCATAATATCTCAAATCAACTCCTTGGGTTTTATACGTTCCTCTTTTGATTAGTCCTTTTTCAGAGAATGTGACCACTTGTTAAATCATTTCAAGACAACTTATGTGGTCTTGTAATTAAGTTCAAAATGCAATGCGTGATCAAAATATGAATGCAAAGTAAGAGAATGCGTACCTTGCTTCCAGCAATCAACGATGCGAGAATGCACGCAATGCAGAGAAATAAATCTAGAGGCTGCTCATACAAACCTGAATGATTCGTCCTAAGGGTAGGCAGCTTCTAGCAGGCAACTCATTTTTTTTTTAACTACTTATGCACAATCAAAATAAAATCAATCCACAAAAGAAAGTAAAAATCAAAATCTAAAGAAAAAGGGAATAGACTCCCAAAAATTACCCAACATGGGCCTAACAAAATCGGGGAACAAACCTCTAAAACTATACCCCAGAACAAGGGTGAGAAAAGAAACAACTAAACTAAACCTAAAGAGTCTACTCTAAATGTTGAATCAAAGGTTAAGAGGAAGATCCTCCTAGATGGTCCTCCGTGCATTTCTATGCGTGTGGGTCAAAACCCACAAACACTTGTGATGATCTCGAAGGTGGCCGCAAGATCCACCAAGATGTGAAGCTTAGTTCCTCCTCCAAGTAGTGGAAACAAGGTCCACCACAACGTTGCTGAGGCCGATGCAACAACTCGTGTGTAATATGCATACCTCGCGCCAAATCAAATAAAATAGGTTAAACATGCCTCAATTAAAATATGAACAAATAAATAGATAAATGAGAGTTTAACAAGCCTGCTGCTTCCCCGGCAACGACGCCATTTGACGAGATGATTTTCCACTTTCGATTAAGTTTTGCAAATTAAATAACGTGTTGTTGTAGTATGTAAGTGATGGAAAATTTGACTAATCAACAATTAAAATAACCACTCAATTAGGAGTGAGTCGCATCCACAGGGAGGCAATGACCTATTTAAACTCGTCAGGGTCAAAAACCAATGTTCACTATTAATTTTGTCAAGAAATCAAGCCAAAATCACTTTTCAATCAAGATAAAAAGACTTTAACATGCTGATTTTGCATTTACGAGAAAGGAGGTTCTTTGCATAAAATCACCACAATAAAATAATAATAAATCAAAAATCATTTTTGTGGCAATGGCATGAAATGTAAATACTAATACCACCAAAAATAGAGGATTCTACCTCTCTCCTCCTCGCGCACGGGAGAGAGGTTCATTCGAGGAACCCTTCTAGGATTAGGTTTGCCAGAGCGAAGGCTTTGTGGCGGTGGTGGTGGCAGGTTGCGAGATGGCTGAATTCGACCAGATAGAGCTCCGGCAATGGGTGGTTTCCGGCAGCTCTTGCTGCTGGCTGTGCTTGTTGGAGGGACGGAGGCACACGCGGGTGCTGTAGGCGCACATGGGCACTGTAGACCGCACGCAGGGGCGCTGGAGGTGGCGCGCACGCTGAGGGGAAGGAGCGCCTACTGCTGTGCGCAGTGGCATGTAGATGATGTGCACGGCTGCAGGAGAAGGCGCTGCGGGGGTCGACGAGGTGGTGAAGGGGCGTGCGAAGGTGCTGGCGTGCAGAGGGGAGCGGAGGCTATGCGCGTTGAAGGGGCGGGTGCTGCAGGCTACACGCATGCGCGAAGGGGTGTTTGAGCTACAGGCGCGTGCGGGGGTCTGGTGCAGCGCGCTACTGTTGGTGGTGCACTGGAGGAGGCGGTTCGCGGGTGGAGTTTGCAGCTGCTGCTGCATGCTACAGGCATGCTGGCCACGCGGGTGCGTGGAGGGCTCGACCGTAGGTGGTAACTGCTGTTGGTGTGGATGGTAAATGGTTTTGTGGAAGTGGAGGGGAAACTGAGCAACAAGAAATAAGAAGACGGAAAAAGATATGGGAAGTCAGACGTCTGGGATCACTCCCAAACATCTTAACTGGCGCGGGGGCGAGGAACTGAAGGTGGTTGCTAGCGGTGGTTGCATGGCCTTCAGGCACACACTCGCGGTGAGTTGCACAAGCCACTGATGGCGCGGCGGTCTGTCACCCCGCCTGCCCACAGTGGTGTGGACTTGCACTCGCGGTAGGAGGCCGGTGGTGGTGGAATGGAAAAGCTCTAACGCTCTGCGCAGTGGTGGATCGGAATGGTGGTGGCCTCCCTACTAAGGATGCAGGAACCCTTCTTTCATGCTGCAAGACGAGTGTAGGCATAGGTAGGCATTAGTTGAAGAAGAAGCGACGCAGATCGTGGGAACGGAGATCCACGATTTTTGCCTGTGCATTTAGCTCACGCACTCTCCTGCATGCAGCTGTTAGAGAAGAAACAAATAAAGAAAATAAATAAGGGGTTATTTATGTGCAAACCCTTAAAAGAAATGTGAAATAAAATAATACATGTAATGCAACCTAAAAGATTAACTATTCTAAATGAATTCTAAGTATGAATGCAATGCATGGAATATGTAAATAAATAAATAGCTAGACTAATCTATTTACATCTTATTGTATGCAATTTATATGACAATATTAATCTAATTCCTAGGCATTTAAGTAACTAATTATCCCACAAATATGGGCCCATCAGATGGTGAGGATGAAGGAGGTAGGGACACCGGCGGGTACTGCTCGATGCGGAAGAAGGAAGAAGAATCTACCATTGGTATTGTGGTTAGACAATGAGGGGAGGCAAGGAGGGTCATCGGAGCTTGATGAGCAATTCAGTCAGAGGAGGAGAGAAGAATTCGAGGGTTACTCCAGTCGAATTCAAGCTTGGGAAATCCGTTTTGATCTGGGGAGTCTTTTATAGGTCATCAGAGAGCGGTTAGAGCTTGGAAAGCAAGCTTCCCAAGCTTGGAAAGCTCATCAGATTTGTGAAATCCCTTGAGACCCAAATCTCTCATGAGTTTGCATGAGACATTGGGTAGGTTTTAGGGCTTAGGATTGGGTTCAAAAGGAAGGGAATTTCTTGACGAACTTCCCTTTCAAATTTGAAAGGGATTCGTTAAGAAATCAGGGAGTTATTTCCATTTTAAGGTCACCAGAGCAAGTAGGAATAGGTTTAATGGCAGCAGGGACCTTTTTTTGAGAACGACGACAAAGTTAGGGGCCTATTTGAAAAGATTTTGAAAGTTAAGTGCAAAAATGTAATTAGACAGGACCAAGTTGCAAACTAGGTCAAGACAAGCTTATCTTAGGTCCAAATTTTGGTACAAACCTAATTTGGACCTAAGGAATTCAATGGTGAAGTTAGATTTTGGTTTTGATCACATTTGACTAGGTAATTTATGCAAAAATCCAAATTAGGGCAAATGTCTGTCTATGACTCTGTTCTGGGTCAAAACGGGTTCTGATGGTCAAATTGAAAGTTCTAAACGTTAGAGAATATTTTTGTATGAATTTTAGAGGGTTTATGTGAATTTTATCCTGATAAGAACGTCAGTTAATTAAGAGAGTTTATCTTTAGGGTTTCAAAAAGTCATTTAATTTTCAAAACATGTGCAAACCCTTTTCTGATTGTTCTAACCCACTTGTTATCTTTTTAAGACCATTTGACCTTCATTCAACCCCTAAGAAAACCCGCGGTTGTACTGCCTTCACGATATGCAGGTAAAATTACATTTTTAACCCTTGTTTCTTATTTTTTCCCTCAAAATGATTATGTAGTGACTTGTGACTCTCTGGCAGTTATGTAGGAGCATTTACTAACTTAATTGGGTCAAAATGAGCTAGTTATGGCTCATGATGGTATTCCCATCAGTAGTCTAGTTACTATTTTGGTCTTCGAACTTTAATCTACATTTTGCCTAAGTGTCCTAAGGTTGGGTAAGTGTGGCTAGGAGCTAGTTTGTTATATTTTGGGCTATTTCATAAGTATCCAAGAAAATAAAAAGCACAATACATTGAACCACAAAAATAATCTATCCTATTCTTTTTTTTCTTCATGCTCCTTAATGCTTTTATCCTTCATCAAGCTCCTCCATTCCTCCATGGACTTGAGCTTGAGCTCTTTCACACTTGCTTTCTTTTGCAGTAATCCTAAAATCTTAATCTCAAATGAAAATGCTAAATAACAAGTGTTTTGTTACCATCAAAATCAAAGACCATGGTGCATTTGCACCAACATTAAGAGCATTGGGAATAAGTAATCCTTTTAACTATTAACAAATGTGTAAGAATAAAAGTTGAGGAGCATTTGCTGATGCAACTTGATTTTGTAGACTCTTTAAAAATGTAAGATTAAGGTGGGAGGGCCTTTCCCTAAAATTGCTACCCCTTATATAAGGTAAAGAAAAATAAACTAAAAGACAAAACCCTGATTTGCTTCTCTCCCAAGCCATCTCTCCCCTTTTCCACCAGTGAATGCCTCTCCTCTTCTCCACCTTGCACCACCAGTCAACCACCCTCCTTGCCGGTTGCTGCCGCCATCACTGGAGAAGCTGCTGTAGCTATTGTTATTGCTGCTACTGTGTGGAGAAAGCAAGAAGAAAAAGAAAAGGAGCTTCATCTTGAGGTAGGGTTTTTCTCTTTATTCCCATCCTCTTGTTTCCTGTGTTTAGGAATGGTACGAGGATTTTTGGATGTGGAAATCATGTTGGCATGTGGGTTTTGTGCGTGACCCCTTTGCATGTTTTATCTCAAGGGTTTTGACTGTGCTCTTGAGATTAAGGGTTTTAAATAAATGGAGAGGGTGACTTCCTTGATTTTCCCTAGTTGTATGTGTTCTTTTCCTGCTTGCAAATACATAGAATGGTGTTTTAAATGTGTGGTGCAAGTGGTGATTGTGGGTTGTTGCATGAGGGATTTAATGTTTGAAACTGGATGCTGGAGGCACCAAGTATCCGTACTGGTGACCAGTATCAATACTAGTTGTCTTAGCACCAGCCTAAAGGGCCACAAGTATGGAATTGAAGGCACCCAATACTGATACTGGTGCTTAGTACCAGTATTGGATGAGTTCAGTTCATCATGATTATGGGTACCCAGTACCGGTACCAATGCCCAATATTGGTACTGGCTGAATTTTGTGAAATTTTACTTGGGTTGCCTAGTACCAGTACTAAAGTTCAATACTGGTACTGGCTAGTCGTGTTGAGGCTATACTATGGTGCCCAGTATTGGTACTAGAGCATAGTACCAATATTGGCACACTATGGCCTGGTTGAGACAATGGGTGCCCAACACCAGTACCTCAGCTTAGTACTAGTACTGGTGCACATGTTCCACCCTATTGAAGCCATTGAGGCATGGAAGTCATGAGCCCTCTAAGACAAGGATTAAAAGTTAATTTAATCTGTCTAAGTAAAGGTCTAAACTCACAATGCTAAACCTATTAATGACTTAGTTAGAGTCTAATAAAATGGAAATGCTTGGATCCTTAAGTCTTAGGTAAGATCCCAAGCAATCCAGTAGGTCTTTAAGGTTGCTTGAGCCGATACCGATCAGGGGAAAAGGACTAAGGAGAGATTAGGTTAAATAGGTGAGCTCAAAGGGTTACATCGGGAACTTGTGAATGGTGAGTTCAATGTCGTGGGCTGGAGACCCAGGGATTTAAGTAGCTAGACGCTACTGGAGTTTAGCCTCAGAACTGAAGTAGTTCCTAGTTGGGGTATGGTAGGTGCCATCATGGAGATGAGGCCTTGTGCTTGTCTCGGGTCTAAGTCAACAAGAGATACCCTGAGATCTTGTATGGAATAGCTTTCCAAGAATCACAGGTGTCGTGACTCAAGCAATCCTATGTGGAATAGCTTTCCAGGGATCTCGAGTGATAGGGATTATAAGGATCTTGCATGGAATAACCTTCCACGGATCTGAATGGCAAGTGTGCATGGCATTTTATGTTGAATAGCCTTCCAAGGATCTTATGCAATGATGCAGGGGTCTTGTGTGGACTAGCTTTTTAGGGACCTCCGTTATCGAGAACCACATAATCTTGTGTCAAATAGCTTTCTAGGGATCACGAGGGTAAAGTGGGATGTCTCTCCTGCTAAATCATTTGGACCGAGTGCTCGAGGAAGTCTTGTGTGGAATAGCTTTCCAAGGACTTCAAGTACAATGAACGTTCCAGCAACTAGAGTGGAACCCTTTTCTGGTGGACATGAATGCTCTAATCTTTCCTCTATCCAAGGAAGGGTTATTATACAAGTGTGCCATTGGGGAGGGTACATCAAGATCTCCTTCTATAGGAAGGGTTGATTTATCACTCTAGGGATTGTAGTGGTGGGTGATAGAACCTTCAATCCTTAGGATAGTCATGCTTGAGTGTGTAGCATTAATCAAATGGGAATGATTAATGGGTTTAGACCATGGTAGTTGGTAAGGTTAAATAAGGTTGGGAGTTGGAACCTAATGTCAAAAAAACATGATTTATAAAAGTAAGTTTTTGTGTCATTGCAACACGCATTTTCAAACACTTTTAAAATTTGTTAAATCAAGTACCCGGATGAGCATTCAGGTCATCCAAGGAGGCAAGTAGTTATCAAAAATAAAAATTGCTCTCTCACTCTTTTGAAATCTTGGATTGTTGCCTTTTTGTATTTTGTATTTTTAAGGTTTTGAAAGTAGGGCAACAAAATAGATAGAAACACTAAAATAGAAATGTGGAATGAGAATGTGAAAAACCTGACCTTCCTAAGCTCACCCTAAGTACGTGTGACCTAGGGTAATTAAGAAGGGAGTATAGAAACAACTAAGGAACTTAAAGAAGTACAAAAACACAAACACAAATTGAAAGGCAAACTTTTCTTTATAATTTGAAGAAGAAACAAAAGTCGCACTTGAAAAGCTCACTTATGTAGAAGGGTTCTACACAAGTGATTCCCAAGTGTAGAGCAAAGCTTGCTACAACATAAAATGGAGATACAAAGTAAATAAGAATTGGGGCAAAAGATCTCCAAAATGGTTCTCGAAGTGGTCTTCACTACAAAATCGGAAGCTTCTGAGCTTGAAGAAGAGGCTTCTCCTACTCCTGGTGATGATGCTTTCTCTCTCCAGCAATCAAGGGTGGTTGCCCACCCTCCCTTTCCCCCTAATTGTCTCCTAGTGAATTTCTCCTTGGCATGCTTCCATGGAGAAGAGAATGGGAGTGTTGGAGACTAGAGGGGGGTGGAGGAATTCCCTCCTAATCCCAATGTCTCACCTACTTCTCATAGATTTTTTGTGTCAATTTAAGCTAGAAGAATAGGTAGCCAAGGATGGTATTTAGGAGATGGTTATGGGGGCATTTTATAGGCATGTGGGGGGGCTGGTGGTTATGGTGGTGAAGGGTTGGCTTAAGATGGTGCCAACCATGAAAAGTTGTCACCAAAGTTGTCACCACGTGTAGGTATACCTAGAAGGTTGGTAGTTGTAGATTTTTGGTCACAAAATAAAGGGTAATTTCATGGTGATTTGAAGATGTAGGGTTGGATGTAGTTGGCACCATTTTTTGGTGGTAGTTATAGGTGGTGGTTGTGGGTGAAAGGATGCCTCCTGGTGGTGCCAAAATGCATGGTTATAGGTAGGGTTGGCGCTACCCTTGAAAGAGTACCAAGGAGGTGGTGGTGTGATGATAACAGCATCATGAGCCATAACTAGCTTTAATTAATCAGGATTAATCAGCAAATGCTCCTACATAGTAGCCTGAGAGCCGTAATTCTCTACACATCCACTCTAAGAGGAATACACTAAAGTATGGTTAATTCTGCAATTTTAACAGCATATTATGAATGCAGAATAATCACAGGGTTTCCCAGAGGTTAATCTAAGGTATAATAAGCATTAAAGTCTAATAAGAGGGTCCACACAGATAGAAACAGGGTTTCACACACTTTGAGAATAGATTCAGCTTCCAAACCTAATTTCAGACCTACTTGAATTACTGAGGTTTTGGTCAGGATAAAATTCATCTAAACCTTCTAAAATTCATATAAAAATATTCCTTGAGGTTTAGTATCCTTGATTTGACCTTTGGAACCCATTTTGACCTTAAATAGAGTCACAGACACAATTCTGCCCTGATTTGGGATTTTGAACAAATTTCCTAGTCAAACTTGGTAAAAATTGAAATCTGACTTCACCATCAGATTCCTTGGGTTCAAATTAGGTTTGTACCAAAATTTGGGCCCAATCAGAGTCCATCTTGACCTAGTTTGCATTTTGGTCCAGTCTGACTCTTTCTCTCTCATTCATGTCCCTAACTTTTGAAATTGTTGCAATAGGGTCCCTAACTTTCTCATCATTCCTTACAAATGGGTCCCTCCCACCATTGGTGTGAACACATCAAGCTCCATCGAGATTCGAGCGAGGATTTTTCGCTCGATTCTCAATCAAACTCTTCCAAATTTGAATGGGAGATTCCTTGAGTAATTCCCTACCAAATGAACCCAATCTTAGACCTTGCTTTTTCCCAAAAAGTTCTTGCAAATGATTTGAAGAGAAGGGTATCATGTTTGTGTGAAATAGCTGGATTTTGCAAACTTGTTTCCAAGCTTGGAACTCTTCTCTTAGGCTTATAAAAGGACCTAGGACAAGAATCCTTGCTCCGTAGTCAAGTTCTGGCCAAAGTCCAGTCTTCTCCTCCAACTCTGGCCACCTCCAACCTTGACTCCAGTGACCCTCTCCCCCCGTCCTCCTACAGCCTCCCAACCATCAAATTGGATGTGCCAAACTCTTCCTCGCGCTAGTCCACACCTGGTGGGCCAAAGCCAAGGCTTCCAACCCCTTTCATCGCATTGTCTACCCCTACCAAAGGCATTCTCTTCCATGGCACCAGCCAATCAAAGTCGACACCCTCCTGCCCCTTTCAACCGTTAACATTAGGTCCCCTAACTTCCTATTCCCCTCTACTATCTTTCCCCCTCTTTAAACTCTAGTTTCGACCATAGACCACACCTCCTCCCCCTCCGTCTTCCTTCACTCCGGCCGAGCTCCAGCGAGGTCAACCACCGTCCATACCGCACCAAACGTGCCCGCTCCACCTCTAAAAGCTCTGCCTTGTCCATCTGCACAAAACCCCTCTCCTTATTCCATGATTCACACACTCAACACCTCCACTGGACACATCCTTCTGCATTCACCCTTTTCGCCTCCCTCCAGCCACCACACACCCTAATTCACCACGAAACTGCCACTACCACCTTTCCATCACCTGGCAAAGCCTTTGAGCTTTTTAACCAGGGCTTTCAGCCCATATTTGTGCTCATAGGTATCTTCACTGGAGACATCAGTGCAGCCACCATTGTTGACGTCTTCCACATTCACCCAGCAGCCAAACCCTCTGCATCTAGCATCAGGAGACATGTTTCCACCTCACGACGCCATTGACGAAGAGATTCTCGCTTCATTAAGATGATTGCAATAAAAATGTGTGTCGATGTATTTTATGTGGTGGAAAATCTCTCAATCAAAAATAATAATTAATGTAATAAACCATGTTGATGTAGAGTGTCGTATCCACAGGGAGACATAAGGCTAATAAACTCAGATATTTCTACTAAGAATAATCCACATATTTCCCATTTATGTTCTAAATATCATAAAGCAAAGTTTATTGCACGTATCAATATTTAGAGACAAATTAGGATCCTATATAACCACGAGATCAATGCATGTAACACTCACAACCAAACCAATATATATATATATACTACTCTCTTAAAAATATTCATGTCATAATGGTATAATGGGTGAAGAGATTAGATACTATCAGAGTGCAAGAAAGAGTAGCAGTAGAAATAGAGGGGAATAGAGGGGCTGGTCTGCAAATCCCATTTAATAATTCAATTCATAAAAGAAGATGCAACAATGGGGCGAAAATGTAAATACTAATACTCTGAACACTATAACAAAATAGGGGATATGCTTCCCCACTTGTGGCCAAGCGTGGAGTCGTGGCCACTGGCAAGGATCTTGGTGGAGGTGCATGGGAGGACAAGCTTCTTGATCATGGTGGTGGTGCGATGAGATGTGGCTAGAGGCAGTCGACGGCATGATTGAGGTGGCTGGCGACAGGTGCTGGTGGTGCGCAAGGAGAGAGCTCATAAGGATGGCACATGCCTAGGTGGTTTCATGGTGATGGCAAGTGGTCGAGGGCATGATCTTGAGACGGCTAAGCGTCATTGGTGGCTGTTGAGGCAGTTGATGATGGTGTGCGGTTTAGGTTCCTTCAGGAAGTTGCAGGGGGGCGGTTGGAAGGAGAGGATGAAGAAGAAGAAAAGGTAGGTGGGGAGGGGACCATTGAAAGGATAGGATGAAGGTGTTGCGGCTGGAGGTGGTGATGGGTTCTAGGTGGAGAAGATGAAGGAGAAAAGGTAGAAGAAAGGGTTATGGTGCATGGGTCTGTGTTGAGAGCGGTCAGGGAGAAGAGTTGTGGTGAGATGAAGGTGATGGTGGTGTTTCTCGCGGAGATAGGGACGCAGTGCGAGGCCATGCATTGTCACCACGTGGCTACGGGAGGTGAAGATCACGATGAGTGTAGTTGGCAAGGTGAAGTTTGCAAAGGTCCATGGTGTGTGCTATGTGGTTGTGGTGTACGCCATGTCCACAGTGTAGGCCTATTGTAAGGTGGAGGAAGAAGAGGTCCCCATCAGGGGAAAAGATATGATGCTCTCCCTGCAGCTGGATTCTTTCCTCCCTTAAAAATAACCTCTTGCTATTGCGAGCGAGAGAAAAGAGGAGGAGGTTGAGGATGTAGTTTCCATCGAGCATTGAAATTTGATTTCCCTTGTCAAATTTCAAGATAAAATCTATACATAAAATAAATATATGCAAGTAATATGTCAATAAATGATCAATGGAGCATATGCATCAGGTTAAAAATACAGGAATGTCCAAACTCGAGTTTAATTAATATTCCAGTATAATGCAAGCTAGAAATCTAGTTCAATTCCCAACTTGAATGTTCTTAGGTGTAATAATAGTCCAATACATTTGACTCATCAAATACCCCCATGCCTAATTTTTTCTAGTCCCTAGCAAAAGTGAAAAATAATAAAAGTGACCAAACATTTCTTCTTTTCTTATTTCAAAAATTTAGAGATCCAGACAAATGTGAAGTGAGAGTAGCTTAGGTAAGAGATCCAAGTGAAAAGCCAACTTACATTTACAGTTCATGCTTAACCCTTGGTAAAGATTCTATTAGAATAGGCAACTACTTCTCTCAGGGATAAAGTAGAAAATAATCAGTGATTTGACCCTGGCTTTTTGGGTTAGGTAGAAGATACTCAGTCAACTGGATTTATATTTGGTGGCTCATACTCATCTAATACTACATGTAGTCTAGCATTGCATACTATAAATCTCTAGACCATTAAATCAGTCAACCTAGAGAGAAGCTAAACAAATTGTGCTCTCTTAATGTTCCTTTGTGCTCACTCCTTTTTTCTTTCTTTTTTTTTCTTCTTCCTTCATGAGATCACATATTTCACCAGATTTTGTAAATGTACTCAATGTTTGGTGACCTCACATGTCATTCACACTTCAATTAAGGTCCTAATTACCCTATAACTAAGTCAGAAGTCCTCAACCAGTATTCGGACGATCAGAAATACTGAAAAGTAGGTATGGGTCATATTTGGTGGGTTGCAAATGGTGTTTTTGTTGCCTCAATGAAATCGACACAAAGATAAAGCTAAAAACTTAAACTTTTCTTTTCCTTTTTTTTTTATTCTCTTTTTTTCTTTCTTCTTTTTTTCATATATTTTTCTATATATATATATGTGTGTGTGTGTGTGTGTATTTTCTTTCTCTCTCTCTCTTTTTAACATAACAACACGACACAAACTTTATTTATGAGGCATTATTAGGGATGATGTTCAAGAGGATATTGTGTGGCTTATTTGGTGGAAGTACCTACTCTCGGCACTGAGAAGGAATGGATAGGATAGGCATATTTCTGATCTTTGACACTATTACTCTCCTTCAGCCAAGGACCCTATGAAGGACGATCGTAACCATCTACCATAGTCATAGTTTTATTAGAACTTAATATCTATGTATCTGCCTTATTTGGTGACTCTCAAGAATTCCTACAATGTTCGCGCATAGGAACAGAGAGCGAAAGCTATGCCTAACTCTAAGTTATCATATCTAATTATCAAGAACTTAAGAGTCCTTACACTAGACTTAGCGCATCAATAATCTCTCTACTTTCTCCTCACAAATATTAGGTAGATCTACTAGAAGATAGCTTACCTGACTCCCTACAAATTGTCCAAGGGTTCAACAAACTAAAAATGTTTATTGGTTTTCTTAAAAGATCCATTACCCAGTGTGCGTGCAAGTAAAGTAAATGTACTGGATTCTAAACTTAAGAAACAATTCAAGAAGAAAATCTTCAATGACACATCTTTGATAAAGATATTTTGCTCAGGGCTAACCAATTCACTTCAAGAAAACAAAGGATTTTTTTTTCTTTCTTTTTGTTTTCTTTTTTTTTTTGGCTTATGCACCTAACCTAAATGCATTAATACTTGCTAAAAATGTAAAATGCACCCCCCATGCCTAAATCCTACAATGTCCTCATTGTAAAATTAAAATAGTGGGAGAAATGAAGGAAATCACCTGATGAAGGCATTATTCTGGACGTTGGGTTGCCTCCCAACAAGTGCTGCATTTTCTATCAGTCCAAACAGAAAGAGGTAGGCCCTAAAAGTATGCGTAAAAGCGCAGGCCTAAAGAATAAGTAGCCCTGGATGTTGGCGAGTTAATGATGTAGAGTGATTCCAAATGCTCACCAGAAGACATGAAAGTAGAGAACCTCGTACGCTACCTGGGGAGGTCTAGGAATAACAAAAGGAACATGAGAGGGGGCCTCCCAAAATAGAATAGGTGGAGGATAACAAGGGTCCTCCAAAGTAGCAAGGGTTTTAAAAAATGTATGCATAATTATTTCAAACCCTTGAATGGCAAGACTAAAAGTACAAGCATCTTGAGGATGTACTGGCCAGATATTCTCCCCAAAAAGAATGTATGTGAGCAAAGAATTAAGCCAAGGATCGGTTAGAGAGTGTAAGGTTTTTTGTGGTGTTGGGAGGTAATGATTAAGTCTAAGGAGGGCTTAGTCCATGTCAAGTCCAATTCCAACAACAATTCTGATTTTGTATTATTCTCCCTAATAGTTGTTGTAGAAAAATTCAAGTCACCCTGCCTATCATTAATGATTTCCTCAAGAATGGGAGTCATATTTTCATCTTCAATGGTGGACTCCAAATCACATTTATTTGATGGTAGGGTTGAAGCAACAGAATCATTATTATTAATTTCATCCCGGAATTCTTTTGGTTCACTTAAGCTTTTCTCGGGGTGTATATGTGATTCACCAGTAAGGGGAGGAGTTGCTTCAGTATCCTCAATTATTTCTAAAGGAGGATCAGTCTCAATGTTATGGAGTAAGCCTATATCGCTCAATTCTTTGTTCTCCTCTGGGCATAAATCCTCAATTGATAAGCATTGTCCCCAAGAGTCTCTCCTAGGCTTCTCAATATTGTGTTCATCCTCCTCCAACTTCAACTCTATGTCTTCTTGATTTTGCGGCAGATGATCTTTAAAATCAAAAGTAGGGAGGAATCCGGATTTCACCAAACCACTCATATCCTTGGGGGGTAAGTCCTCAAATAACACATAATCCCCTCGAGATTCACTCCAAACTTTTAGTTTGGGTTCCTCCATTGGGTCATCATCCTTCTCTAAAATAGACTCTTTGTATCCCTGAGACCAAAATTGATCCAATTCATCCTCCATTCCCTTAGGGTCACCTACATTAGGCATATGTAAATCCTCAGAATGTTGTATAGTAGGTGTTGGTTCCCTATGTGGAGAATCAAGATTAGGCTCACTGTAGGTAGAATGGGACTCCACCACATGATCAATCGGGGAAGTGGTATGAACAACACGACTTGACCTAGGTCATCGAAAGTGAACGATATACTATCATTGGGGTCAAGGTCCTCAAGAGTTACCATCTTCCCTTTCGACTCCAATACAGCTCAGGTGGATAATCACTAAGATCGTCCTCCTCTAGTGGCCGTGTCTCATGGGAAGAGTCTACGTAATAGCTATTACTCAAAACGGAATCCTCGTTATGATTGGTTTTGTCAGAATTATTTTGATGATCATGGTTGTACGGGTAGGGATCAGAATCAATAGTAGGAGGGTAGCTAAGCTAACTAATTTCCTCATTCCATCGTTGACTATTCCTCAACATCTCTCCCATAGACTCCATCATTTCTTTTTGTTGTTTTTGCAGTTCTATCATAAATGAGGAGAGCCTACTGTTAGATTGGGGAGGATAGTCCATCTCAGGCTCAGGTTGCCTAGGGGTATCGGTTTAACCTTGATAAGAAAAATCATGAAGGGTGGGAGGGTTGGGTGTTTGCATACTGGGGGGGATTCCAGAGCTGAAAAATCCCACTCCTAGACTCTACTCAAAAGTGGGAGTTATTGAGCCAATACTCCCAAGATAGGAATAGGATTGATCCCATGAGTTGTCATTGTACCCCTCTAAGGAGGGATATGCTTGGGGCAAGGGATCCTAGTTAAAAGGATAGGAGTAAAAGTAGTCCATTTCTTTTAAGCCAAACAACTTTAACTCTCTTAGGACTTAGAAGAAATCGTATTAAAACTAGAAACTTCCTAGAGAGCTTTACTACTGCCAAAACAAATGCAAATATGGTGGGATCTGATTTTAGTAGGCTCTAGGTCTTAGAATTAATTATTCAGTTGGTGGCCAAATAAGTTTTGCAAGAGTTACACTTCCTAGGCCAACCTTCGTTGGTGCCTACAACCTACTTGCAAGGGATGGAAGTCTTGAATTGAGCCCACGCATGAGGAATCGAAGTAACTTGGTGGATAGGCTTGTTGATTTCTGACTAACATCCCTTGTGGTACAAAGAGGAGAGGTAGAAATTTATCTAGTAACCTTATGTGTGATGTGCACAGTGTCTCAGGTGTGCAACACATGTACGCATTTTATATTTTGAAATCCCGCAATCAAATCCTTTTGCACAGAATTTAAAGTCACTAATTTTAAGGTCCAACCTCTTAGCAGTCCCAATTTCTTAAAATTGACCACTGAATTAATTAGATTCAAACACTTTAGTGGTCTTGGATTTAAGTCCAATGCAAATACATGATAGGTATTTGATGCTAAAGAGAAGATGTACCTTACTCCAGCTCTCTTCAATGCAGGGATGTATGAGATGCAATAAAGATAAACTAGATGCTACTTATTCAATCCTAGATGGTCGTCCTATATATATGCAGCTTCTAGCAGACCGCTCGAATTTTTTTTTTATTTTTTTTATGAAAATAAGTAAACAAACCTAATCTAATTTAGCTATCTAACTAACATGTAGTTCAAACAGTTCAAATAAACCTATAATCTAAATAAAATAGGAATACTCTCCCAAAAATACGCTTCCGCATACAAGAGCGATAAGTAATAAAAGCACTGGGAACAATTCCCAAAAATGCCCAACACGGGTCCACAAGACTGAAATTAAATTCTAATGTCTATCTAGCCTAATCTAAATCTAAAAGAAGCAAACAGGTCTTCGGTCGCCAATCTCCCTCCTTCACACACATGGGATCAAGGCCCACATTCACATGCGATTATCCTCGAGGTGGAGATAAGGTCAACCCATACGAGTGTCCACTACGTACTCCTTAATATTATACCTCGCACGAAAATATATATGTCAGTGAAAAGATAGCCTCAGGAAGAATCAATGTGAACTGAATGAATAAAAATTTTGTGAGTCTACTAGGCCTATTGCCTCACCAGCAATGACGCCATTTGACTGAGAGATTCTTGCTTCATTAAGATAATTGCAATAAAAATGCGTGTCGATATATTTTATGTGGTGGAAAATCTCTTAATCAAAAATAATAATTAATGTAATAAACCATGTTGATGTAGAGTGTCATATCCACAGGAGACATAAGGCTAATAAACTCAGATATTTTACTAAGAATAATCCACATATTTCCCATTTATGTTCTAAATATCATAAAGGAAAGTTTATTGCACGTATCAATATTCAGAGACAAATTTGGATCCTATATAACCATAAGATTAATCCATGAACACTCAGAACCAAACCAATATATATAGATACTACTCTCTTAAAAATATTCATGGCATAATGGTATAATGAGTGAAGAGATTAGATATTATCAGAAAGCAAGAATGAGCAGTAGTAGAAATAGAGAGGAATAAAGGGGCTGGTCTGCAAATCCCATTTAATAATTCATTGCATAAAAGAAGATGCAATAATGTCATGGAAATGTAAATACTAATACTCTGAACACTGTAGCAAAACAGGGGATTTGCTTCCCTGCTTATGGCCGTGAGTGGAGGAGTCGTGGCTGCTGGCAAGGATCTCGATGGAGGTGCATGGGAGGACAAGCTTCTTAATGATGGTGGTGGTGCAACAAGATGTGACCGAAGGTAGCTGGCGACATTGTTGAGGTGGCCGGCGGTAGGTGCTGGTGGTGCACAAGGAGAGAGCTCGCGAGGATGGCGCTTGCTTGGGTGGTTTCATGGTGATGGCAGGTGGTTGAGGGCACGGTCTTCAGGAGGCTAAGCATCATCGATGGTTGTTGAGGAGGTTGATGATGGTATGCAATTTGGGTTCCTTCAGGAAGTTGTAGGGGGGCGGTTGGAAGGAGAGGATGAAGAAGAAAAGGCGGGTAGGGAGGGGATGGTTGGAAGGAGAGGATGAAGGTGCTGCGGTTGGAGGTGTTGTGGCTGGAGGTGGTGATGGGTTCTAGGTGGAGAAGATGAAGGAGAAAAGGAAGAAGAAAGGGTCGTGGTGCGTGGGTCTGTGTTGAAAGCGGTCAGGGAGAAGAGTTGTGGTGAGATGAAGGTGATGGTGGTGTTTCTCAAGGAGATAGGGGACACAGTGAGAGGCCACACGCTGTCACCACATGGCTAAGGGAGGTGAAGATCACGGTGGGTGTAGTTGCCAAGGTGAAGTTTGCAAAGGTCCACGATGTGCACTATGTGGTTGTAGTGTACGCCATGTCCATGATGTAGGCCTGTTGCATGGTGGAGGAAGAAGAGGTCCCCATCAGGGGAAAAGATATGATGATCTCCCTGCAACCTGATTATTTCCTCCTTTAAAAATAATCTCTTGCTGTTGCGAGCAAGAGAAAAGGGGAAGAGGTTGAGGATGTAGTTTCCATCGAGCATTCAAATTTGATGTCCCTGTTAAATTTCAAGATGAAACCTGTACATAAAAGGTTTGAGAAGAAAGACTTGAGAAGAGAAGTTGTTGAGGAAAGAGAGGCTTAAGAGCCTCTGTGCTATGCTTTGATAAGGCGTCTGGTAATCAGACCCAATGTCTGATTTGGTTGTGAACACTGTGGCATTATTTGAATGATTGATTAGAGTTACTATTGAATTATTTGAATATTATGGATGCATGCTTAAATTAAGAGGATATACATGGTGATTTAAATCACCATTATTTTTTATTCTCTTATTCTTTTTGCTCCATCATACATTGGTTCTCATTGAATATATTTCTGCACATATTATTCATTGAATATCTCTATTACACTTCGTTTATTATGCTCATTTATTTCAATTGAAGATTAGTGTGTGAATTCCATATTTGCTCCCTATGTACGACCTCGGACTTGACTTTAGAATCTGAGTTTATAAATTTAAATGTATTGTTGTGCGATTTAGGAGTGTACTACAATGAACACATCTTTAAAACTCCCCTATCGCCATTTAACAATTTCCTTCATTTTTGGTGCAAAGAATGGAAAGACATTGAGGGGATTGGCACCATTTTTTAAGGTGGAGTTGGAAGCTAGGTTAGGAGAGTAGAAAGTGATGATAACATCATCATAAGCTATAACTAGCTTCAATAAATCACAATCAAGAGACAAACGCTCCTACATAATCGTTAGAGAACCATAATTCACTGCATATCCATTCTGAGAAGAGTGCATTAAATTAGGGTTAATTCTACAATTTTAACAGCATATTATGAATGAAGAATAATCACAGTATTTTTCAGGGGTTAATTTAAGGTCAAATGTTCATTAATGACTAATAAGAGGGTCTACACAAATAGAAATGGGTTTCACACATTTTAAGAACTATTCCATAACCGGAAACCCTACTTTCAGACCCACTTAAATAACAGAGGTTCTGGTCAAAATAAAATCCATCTAAACCTTCTAAAATTTACAAGAAAATATTACATAAGGTTTGATACCCTTTATTTGACCATCTGAACATATTTTGACCTAGAACAGAGTTTCAGATGGAAAGTTGCCCTAATTTGGGTTTCTACATAAATTACCCAGTTAGAATTAGTCAAAACTGAAATCCAACTTCACCATCAGATTCTTTGGGTCCAAATTATGTTTGTACCAAAATTTGAACACAATCAGAGATCATCTTGACCTAGTTTGCATTTTAGTCCAATCAAACTCTTTCTCTCAATATCCCCTCAGCTTTTAAATTATTTGCAATCAGGTCCCTATGTTTCTCATCATTATTTACAAATAGGTCCCTACTTCCATTGGTGTGAACGCACTAAGCTCCGTCGACATTCAAGAGAGGATTTCTCGCTCGATTCTCAATCAAACAGTCCCAAAATGAAAGGAAGATTCCTTGAGGAATTCCCTTCCAAATGGACCCAGCCATGATTCCTAATTCCTTCCCAATCTCCCATGCGAATGCATGGAAGATTCGGGTATCCCATGTGTGCATATCCCCCGAAGCTTGAAAGCTTCTTTCCTTGCTTGGGAGCATCCCCTAAGGCCTATAAAAAGACCCACGATGCATTTCCGCTTCTCCTTAGCTAGGTTTGGCCTCAAAATCCTTCTTCCTTCCCTCTCCACGGCCGACTCCGACCTATGCTCCGGCGGCCATCTCGACCTCTCTCATCTTTGCCTCCAATAGCCAAATTGGAAGCGCAGCGAACTTCCTCATCTTCCTCCACATCTCGCCAGCCACCACGAGAGCGTCCTCCCCCTTTCCTCGCCACCGCCTCCCTCAACGGAGCAAGTTCCTTCTTCGATGTCGGCAACTTATTCCTTGTCATCCATAATTAGGTCCACTCTCTCTCTCCTTAGGTTCTATCTATCCCTTTTTCCCTTCATTTCAACCGCCGTTCACGCTGTTCGCCCTTCATCTTCCCCACGGCTGTCCAAGCTCCGACGAGGCCCCCACAACTCCACAAGCCACCACTCACCTTGCCACAACTCCCAAAACATCCATCGTGCCCAACTGACCAAAACCCCTCAAGAAATTGAGGGGATTGGTCCCTCACTCGCCTCACCGGACAAGACCACCTCTGCACTCCGTCTGCAACCTCGCTTGACCTCCACAAACACACCCATGCCACGAAACCGCCACCACCACATTCGCCATCACTTGGCAATTCCCCTAAGGTATTCAAATGTGGCCTTGAGGCCTTATCGTATGTTTCCGGTACTCACCGATTGTCACATTTGTTGCTCTTCGGCCGCAATTGCCCTCAATTCCACTTCCAAGCCGTGCGCATCACTCCCAGGACCCTTCCCAGGTCCTTCAATCGAAGACCCAAAAGCTGCAGCTCACCTAATTGGAAAAGCATCAGACACTGCTACTGTATGACAAGAAGTCCAGCAGATAGTCCCACATCATGGGGATGCAAACACTTTACAGCGGATAAATTATTTTCGTGCCTTAGCTTATTTGCCTAGTAACACGAGGGGTCGAGTCCCTCATACCCCTTCACCCACTTACCCAACCTAACTCACTTGGTCACCACCCACGCCGGTGACCATAGACACTGTACATGACCCGAATGCCTATGACTGGATCCGACTATACCCTGGGTCTGTGAGAGAGAAGAGGAGGAATTGTGTGAGAGCAGGGGAGGGTTTTGCTCTTGCAGGCATGTCCTTGTGCGACACTTAGTCGCTGAAGGAAAGTTGGGTCCCCTATGCTAAGAAGAGAAAGGAGAATGAGAAGAAGGCCTTTAAAGAGTAGAGAAGCTGAAGAAGAAAGGAAGAAGGGTCATGCTTAAAGAAGAAAGAAGAAGTCCTTGAGCTGAAGAAAAGAAGAGGAAAGGCTAACTGAAGAGCCTTGTGCTTGAGACACTTAAGCCATCTGATGATAAATGCATGTCGACTGATTTAAATATTATAGTTTACAATTGAATTCTGATTGAGTAAATGAATGCATGCTTAAATTAAGAGGATATCATTGGTGATTCAAATCACCATTGTTTTTATTCTCATTTCTTTTTGCTTCATCATATATTGGTTCTTATTGAATATATTTCTAAGTGATTGATTCATTGAATATACCTATTGTGCTCCATTTATTGTGCTCATTGATTCTGAATGAGATTAATGTTGTGAATTCCACATTTGCTCCCTATGTTCGACCTTAGACTCTTCTTTAGAATCTGAGCTATAAATTTATTTATTTTCGAGCGATTGAGACTTTGCTCCAACGAACGCATATTTAAAGCTTCTCTCTTGCTCCGTTAACAGAAAGGTAAGCTAAGTAGCTAGCTATTACGACCCAATTCCTGAATCCCTACAGGACCCGAGACCGGCTCGACTCGACTAATCACAAGACCCAATCGCCCAATAAGAAATAATCGAAAAGCAGGAAAATAAACCACATTCACTATGCAAGGTAACTAACAATAAAAGAGTAGAAGCAGTAAGGAAGTAAAAGCTGCTAAACAGTACATACCACCACAACAACAGGAAAATAGAAATAAAAGTACAATAACAGAAATGGTAACAACAGTCTAAAACTCACTAGTAGAACAGAGAGTACAATAAAAATAGGAAACTACTGCTGGGCTTGACTGGACCCAGCACCCTCTACAGCTGGTGACTCGGGCTGCTCAACTCCTGGACCTGTAAAGGGTTATGAGTAAAACAGAGTCAGCGAATGCTGAGTAGAGTGGTAACCAACTAAGCAGTGAAGCCGACAGGTAAATTTATCTTTTCCAATTATTTTATTTTACAAGTCATTCCTTTTCACCCATTGGTTTATGATAGCGATTTCACGCAGTTTGTTAAATACGTCATTGTAACGTGCAAAACCGATCAACTCTTAAATTTATATTCCTAGATAGGGGAGTATCTAGGGTTGTCCAAGGAGGCCAAATGTTTACAATAGTGATTCTCTTGCTTGGAATAAATCTCAACTTTCTTTTTGGTATTTTTCAATATATCATTTTTTTCGTTTTTCAATTAAGACAACATGCGAAATGGTGGCAAGAAGGTGATTTACACTTCAATTTAAAATACTACTTCTAAGTGGCAAGTAGAGCTTCTCCCTAAGCTCACTCTAGGAAAGTGGAGGCCTAGAATAATTAGGGAGAAGGAGTGAAGAATGCTAAAAACAAGCAAGTAGAAATGCAAATCAAAAACTGCAAAGAAGGCAACTAGATAAATGAAAAGTGTTTTACAAAAAAGGCCTAGTAGAGGAATGCTTCTACTACTAGAAAAATTAAAATAAATAAAAGCAAACACAAATCCTCTAGATAGATGGTGAAGAAGAGGGATTCTTGCTCCAAGGTTGGTGGCTCCCAATCTTGAAAAGAATCCTTCAACTCCTTCCATGCTGTGCTCCGCCAAGGTGATGTCCTCCAAGGCAAGCTCTAAGGGGGAGTGCCCTAAACTTCTCTCCAAGGGTGGATGTCCACCCTAGGTCCTTCTCCTTTTCCTGGCCGTCCTCCTTGAAGTAGAAAAGTCCTCCTCCTTGGTGTGGCCCAAGTTGAAGAGAGTGGGGAGAAGAAGGCACCAAAAGGGCTGGTGATGTGCCCCTTTAATCTTCTTCTCTACTCCTTCTTCTTGGCCGTAGGTGTAGGTGGGTATAGGTAGAAAAATGCACTAATGGAGGATGGGAATTATGTGGTGGTAGGGTAGGGTATTTATAGGATGGGAAGGGGGCTGGTTATGGTGTTTTTTTGGAGGGAAATGAAGGGGTGCTTGGATATTTTTGGAGGGAAAAATGGGAGGGAAATGAAGAGGTGCCTTGGTTTTCCCTCCAAAATTACCTTCTAGAAGGCAATTTTGGAGGGAAAAAATGGAGGGTGGAGATGGGTTTTGATGGTGGATGTAGGGTGGTGATGGAAGGGATAGTTGGCACCAAAATAAAGTAGGAGTAGGTGGTCTTTTTGCTAGAGCTTAGGTAGTAGGGTAGTAGGTTTTGGTGCCATGGAGGTGGACTAGCTAAGTTAAGTAGCTTAGCTAGCTTAGCTAGTAGGGAGTAGAGTTGGAGGCATTTGGAGCTAGGGTTTTCAGGGAGAAGAGCTAGAGGTAGTCATCTTGAGCTGCACTAGAGCTGGTGGCTGCTACAGAGAGCTGCAAGGAGCTACCTTAGCTAGCTTGGCTTGCTAGTTCCTTGCTAGATGCTAAGCCAAGCTAAAGAAAGCTGGCTTCTGCTGAAAGGAGCTGAGGTGAGCTGGGTCTAATGCTCCCGGGGAGGATCAAGCTGGGTGAGGCAGCTAAGGTAGCTTAGCTCAACTGAGTTGAGCTAAGCTGAGTCCCTGAGAGCTGGACTTGAGCTTCCTAAGCTGGAATGAAGTCATCTTCAGCTGGCCGGAGTTGAGTGGAGCTGGATGTAGTTGGATCTAAGCTGGGGTGAACTCCTGTCAACTCAGCTGAGCTAGCTAGAGCTCCCTGTGGACTAGTGGGAGCTGAGATGTGCTAGACTCAGCTGAGTTGGGCTGGATCTGAGCTGACTTGAGCTAGGATGAGCTAAGATGAACTCTCTTGAGCTGCCATTCAGCTGAGATTAGTTGAATGGAGCAGGGATGAGCTAACCTTAGTTCAAGTGAGCTAGGTTCCAGCTGTGGTGAGCTGGATCAAGCTGAGTTCCAGCTAGTCTGGGTTTCTCCTTCACCATTTGCCTTCTTAAGTGCTAGGGTTTTAGGGATATGTAAATCTGTACATCCCTAACACTCACAAAAACATATTAAAAAGACAATAAAAAATGCAATGCATGCCTAACCTAATTTATGCCTAAATGCAGCCCAAAAACTCGTTTGCGGAGTAAAATCCTAAGAGCTAGGTTTGTTTTAATGCATAAGAATGATGATAAACTGGCATTTATCAGTTTACTTTCAGATTTCTTTCTTGATCTCGCATGTTCCTCGTGGGAATGATCTTGATTGCAGTCTTTTCCGAAGAGTAGAAGGCACACATGGTGCTCTCCTAGCTGGGAGAGTCCCCCATGGTGATCCTACACCCAGTCAACCACCCTGAGGTCACGGACAGACACAACAATGACTACGGCACGTGCGATAAGCGTACGGGTAGCTACCCCGCACTGGCACGCGGTCAGTCGTTTTCTCTAGCGGGTACGCCCAAAGTACAGCACGGAACAGTATAGGGCCTAGCCCTCTCAGTAACAGGGGTCTCGCCCCTCAGAACCAAACAGCAATCTCGCCCCTCAACAATCCGCGCACCCTCGTCTGACTACCCCGATTTTCCCAGTGGGCCTAACAAGTCGGTGTAGGGTGGCTAGCTGAACCCTGGGCCCCGTAGGGTGGCTAGCTCTCTCCCTACACTAGTAGCTTTCTCCAGTACAGTGTACGTGAGGGCTAACAGAAGTCGGTGTAGAGTGGCCAATCCTAACCCCTGGTCCCAACCCAAGGGTGGTTAGCTCCGCTCTACACTAAACAAGGGACAGTTGCTCTCCTTGGTACCACATACTCAAGGGCCAACAACTTCCCTCTCACATTTTAAAGATCTTTCCATTCATCCACAAGAGCTCTACTCCTAACTCCCCATAGGGTTCATGCTCATATTCACTGTATTATTCCATACCAGGTTTCATCATTCACAGTTCCATTCTTGTATTATACACATGCAGCTTGTATTTCCACAACTAACATATACAACAAGTGATATTACAAGTAACTGCTTAACTAGCACAAGCATTTCATATTCCATAGGCAGCTCGTATTTATCAACAGGCAATTGTTTACAATTTAGCTCATTCATTTATGACTGCAATCTCAACATGCATACAAACAGGGCAACTATTTCTCGTCCTAGGATTCATGCCACATCCTAGGTTTCTAGTTTTCTAATTTTTCAAAGTTGCATTCATGTTTTATAAATAAAACAGGAGGGAACCACTCTACCAGACAATCAGGGAGTATTGGGGGCTCAAACGGCAGACTCACGTGCCTCTGCAAGCCCCGAACATGCAACAGATCGAAGCCCTATACCAAGGAACATACCACAATGGAATGTTCAGAACAATATATAAGGATTTCTAACATGTAGAGGAATTCACAAGGGAAACACAGATATCTCGTTTGCGTAAAACAAACCCCAAACAAACCCTAAATGGGTCAAAAATAGAACTGCAGAACCAAATCAGACATCTGGTACAAGGTCCAGATGTCTTAAAAGTCCCCAGGGTCTCACCTCAAGTTCCTGCGTCGACCTTAGATGTCCAGAACCCCTACTTGATCATCTGGACTCAGCTTCAGACGTCCGACCTCTCCTCCAGTTGTCTGGGAGTGCTTCCGGTCATTTGGTAAGCTATCTAGACGTCCGAAACACGTGGGAGGGTGTGCCGCGTGCCTTCCCAAAGCTGCTCCTGCACGCGATAGAGCAACAAAACCCCTTTTAGCCAAACAAATAGGCTCTGCGACGCTACCTGTATGGCTGTAACCACAAGAAGAACATACCTATGCGAAACCTTTCTTTTAGACGTCCAGTGTCGTCACCAGACATCCGACCCATTGTTTGGAAGGCACTCCGGGCATCTGATACTGGAAAAATCCAGCACCAGAGCGACCTCCCGCTCCTCTCGCCGTGCTCAGCCATGGCTCCTACCTCTCGTCTACAGCTTCGGCTACAACAGGAAGTCGGGGATGGCTCCCCAATGCTCTCCTCCTCCCGCACGCGTCGCGGCAGCCGTGCGTACTCCGGCGAGCCTCTCCGAGCTCACGAGCTCAACCTCCTCCTCCTCTATTCACGCCGCTCCTCCTCCTCGCTTCTCGCTCTCGCTCCCTCTCTCTCGCTCATCTCTCTCTCACGGTAGTGGAGAGGAAGTAAGGTGGTGGTGGAGTGGAGAAGAGAGGATGGGGGAAGAGGGCTCTTATATAGGGAGTAGGGGTTAGGGTTCAGCGAGGAAGGAGAAAAGAAGAAGAGAGAGAAGGAAGGCTGTCTGCGCACAAACTGAATCCTGCATATAGAGTTTTCAATTTCCAGACATCTGGGAAGGGGTCCAGACGTCTGACTAGACGTCTGACTAAAAGTCCAGACGTCTTAAAAGGCTCAAAACAGAACGGGTCTTTACATCAT
Organism: Thalassia testudinum; assembly: GCA_037157565.1. NCBI lineage: Eukaryota > Viridiplantae > Streptophyta > Magnoliopsida > Alismatales > Hydrocharitaceae > Thalassia > Thalassia testudinum. The sequence goes on from JAZHRO010000044.1 coordinate 1,472,304, forward strand.
AACAAAATTAAAGGAAGTTTCGTCCCTGAAACTTGAGCTAGCTAGGGTGCGGAAAAGGAATATAAAATGCATAACAAACTTAAAGAGGACTGAAGCTGGTCCGAAAATATGTACCCTCAAAAAGCTCCGGGTACCGCTCTCGCATCACTGCCTTAGGCTCCCAAGTAGCCTCCTCGTACCATTGGCTCCTCCACATGACCTTCACCAGGGGTACCTGCTTCCGTCTCAAACTTCAAACAGCTCTGTCTATTATCTACACTATCTCTCGAGGTAGGTCAGGTCGTCGCCCTCCTCAACACTCTCGTGGCTCAGAACGTGACTGGGATTGACGACGTGCTTCCTGAGGTTGGACACGTGGAACACGTCGTGCGCACCAGAAAGCTGGGGAGGAAGGGCAAGCCAGTAAGCAACAGGTCCTACCTACTCCAGGACCTCAAAGGGCCCCACAAACCTCAGCGCAAGCTTCCCTTTCACCCCAAAATGCTACAGGCCCTTCATGGGCGAAATGCGAAGAAAGACGTGATCCCCAACCTCGAACTGCACCTCTCTATGCTTTCGATTGGCATACCTCTTCTATATGCTCCTGGCAGTGCAAAGTCGTCTATGAATCTGCTCTATCACCTCTTGACTCTGCCGGATCAGCCTGGGGCCAACCTCCCACTTGGTCCCCACCTCATCCCAACTCAAGGGTGCAGTACACCTCTGTCCATACAAAGCCTCGTAAGGTGCCATGCCGATGCTCAAGTGATAGTTATTATTATATGAAAACTCTGCTAGGGGTAAGTGCTCCTCCCAAGAGCCCCTCTAGTCTAGTACACAAGCACGCAAAAGGTCATCAAGTGTCTGCATAGTGCGCTCTGACTGCCCGTCCGTTTGGGGGTGGTATGCCATGCTGAACCTCAACCGTGTCCCCAAAGCCTGCTGAAACTCGGCCCAAAACTGGGAAGTAAAATGGGTATCCCGATTGGATACAATCTTACGCGGAACTCCGTGCAGATGTACCACATCGCGAATGTACCTCTTTGCCAACTGCACTGGTCCCAAGGTGACTCGGATCGGCAGAAAATGTGCCGTCTTCGTCATTCTGTCCACTATCACCCAGACTGCGTTGTGTCCTAGCTGGGTAACAGGTAAGCCCACCACCAAGTCCATGGTGATGCTCTCCCACTTCCACTCTGGCATAGGAAGTTCCTGCAATGGCCCTGCAGGCCTCTGATGCTCGGCCTTCACCTGCTGGCACACCAAACACTGCTGCACGAACTCACCCACATCTCGCTTCATCCCTCTCCACCAAAAGTCACGTCTCAGATCATGATACATCTTCATGTTCCTCAGATGTATGGTGAACCTGGACCCGTGCGCCTCAGTCAGGAGCTCTCTCAACAACTCCTCATCCTTAGGGACGTACAAACTTCCCCTCATACACAGCACCTCGTCTGTAAAAGAGAAGTCTCCTAGGTCCCTGACAGCACTCTGTCTCGTAACGACTGCAGGTACGGACCTGTCATCTATCCTATGATGATGCGGTCTATTAGCTCTAGTCTCGCCTGTCATGTCACCATCACTTCCCCACAATACCCCTGTAACTCTTGGGGTTGCCAACTGCCCAACTCCTTCATGAGTCTCCAACTCTGTGCCTGTAAACTGGCCAAGTGGGTGGGTGCCTTCCGACTCAAGGCGTCAGCCACCACGATGGCCTTCCCCGGATGGTAGGAGATGTTGTAGTCATAGTCCTTCAGGAGCTCTAACCAACGTCTCTGTCTCATATTAAGCTCCTTCTAATCAAACAAATACCTGAGGCTCTTATGATCCGTGAAAATCTCAAAGGTCTCACCGTAAAGGTAGTGCCTCCATGTCTTCAGTGCGAAGACAACAGCTATTAGCTCTAAGTCATGGGTAGGGTAGCTATGCTCATGAGGCTTCAGTTGCCGCAAGGCGTAAGCAACAACGTGACCCTGCTGCATGAGCACACCCCCTAACCCCTGCAATGAAGCATCCGTGTAGACCACAAATCCGCCACTACTATCTGGGATGGTAAGCACAAGAGCTGAAGTCAGTCTCTCCTTCAACTCCTGAAAACACGCCTCACAAGTGTCAGTCCAAGCAAAGGGCACATCCTTCCGGGTCAACTGAGTCATAGGGGGTGCAATATGTGAGAAACCCCTGATAACTGCAGGTAGTAACCTGCTAGTCCCAAGAAGCTGCGTATCTCTGTCACTGTACGTGGCCTCTCCCACCTGAGTACAGCCTCAACTTTGGCTAGATCTACAGCCAAACCATCCCCTAAAATCACATGGCCCAAGAAGGTCACCTACCTCAGCTAGAACTCGCACTTGCTGCATTTGACATACAGCCTGCGTCGTCTCAAAGTGTCCAGAACCATCCGCAAGTGCTGTCTGTGCTGTGCCTGATCTCGCAAGTAAACAAGCACGTCATCAATAAATACCACCACAAACTGATCCAAATACGGCCTGAAAACCCAATTCATCAAATCCATAAAGGCAGTGGGGACGTTGGTCAGCCCAAACGGCATGACCAAAAACTCGTAGTGTCCGTACCGGGTGAAGAAAGCTATCTTGGAGACGTCGGTCTCCCTGATCCTCAACTGGAGGTAGCCTGATCTCAGATCTATCTTGGAGAATACCGTGGCACCTCACAACTGGTCAAACAAATCATCAATCCTCGGCAGCGGATACTTGTTCTTGATGGTGACCCTATTCAGCTGTCTATAATCAACATAAAGGTGCAGGGTACCATCCTTCTTCTTAACAAATAACACAGGGGCTCCCCATGGGGATGCACTGGGCCTCACAAATCCCTTCTCCAATAGGTCCTGTAGCTGTGACTTGAGCTCTCGTAGCTCAAGTGGTGCCATCCGGTATGGTGTAGTAGAAATGGGGCTGGTCCCTAGTACCAGTGAGATCTCAAACTCGATCTCACGCTCGGGCGGTAGTCCAGGCAACTCCTCTGGAAACACGTTGGGGTACTCTCCGACCACCAGGATGCTCTAAAAGTCTACCACGGGGCTGGGCTCCGCCACCACATAGGCTAGAAAGCCCTCACACCCCTAGCCCAAAAGTCTCGCTGCCCGAAGTGCAGAAATGCACTTGAAACCTCCATCCACCAGTTGTCCGTGAAACTCAAAGGAAGGCATCTCTGGCATGGAGAAGACGATCTTTCTCCCGAAACAATCCACCAAGGTGTGGTAAGCGGACAACCAATCCATCCCCAAAATCATGCCAAAGTCCTCCATCGGTATCACAATCAAGTCAGCGGAGAGGCTGTGTCCCCCAATACTGACCTTATAGTCTATGTAGACTTCCTCAGCTACAAATAGTTGACCACCTAGACCTCTGATCACAAATGGATCCTCTAACAACATGCAGTCCTGTCCCAAACTGACAGCAAAACTCGCAGCGACAAAAGAGTGTGTGGCGTTGGAATCAAAAAGCACGTAAGCTAATCTATCGGAAATGGTAACCATGCCTGCCACCACTAAATCGGATGCCCAGGCGTCTCTGTGTGTCAGGGCATTAATACGCCCCTCATCTCTCGGTGTAGATGAAGCAGCCACACTCTGCATCGGACGAGTAGCCGCTGGCCGGTACCCTCCCTGTGACTGCTATCCTCCCCTACATGCCTGGGAACCACGACCACCTACTTGGCCTCCAACGCTCGGTGCAGGGAGCATCTGCTGTGCTCCAGCCCTAGACAGGCAATCCCTCCTGATGTGGCCTGACTAGCCACATTGGTAGCAGAGGGGGACTCGACTCCCTCCCTCGGTAAGTCCCTGCTGACGACTGGGCGAGGGTCTAGTGCTGACAGTTGACCCTTGTCGGGGGCCTCCAAAGGCCACTAACGGCCCCGCAAAACGAGATGACTCTCCCACGGGTGCCACGCGCCTCCTCTCTCGTCGGCCCTGTGAGTACTCTGGTTGGTAGGGCCTCTTCCGTCCACTGTCAGCGTCTCACGCGGCCGGGTTGGTCTCGTCATACATCATAGCTACCTCCACCACTCTCGAGAAGGTGGGCAGCTTCAGGGGCTTGACATACCCTCGAATAGAAGGCCGGAGCCCCTTAGTGAACCTCCACAAGCGCTCCTCCTCTGTAGCTACAGCTGTCATAGCAAAATGTGACAACTCCAGGAAGCGTGTGCGATATGCGCTAACGGTCATTGTCCCCTGGCGGAGAGTGTGGAACTGTCGCCTCCTCTGGTCCTACCAAGTCTGCGGGAAGTACTGCTTGTAGAAGAGGGTCACGAACTGGTCCCATGTCGGCTCTCCCCTCTCCTGGCCTCTGACTGCCCTCCACTACCTGTGTGCCACACTCTCCAGCTAGTACGTGGCAAAGGCCACGTGGCACTCTTCAGGGGGCGAAGGGTGTCAAACACCTTCTCAATCTGCTCTAGCCAGTCCTCTACCTCAGACGGGTCCTCATCCCCCTTAAAGGAGGGGGGCTTCACCTTCCGGAACTGCTCGAAAAGCTCGTAGTGCAGCTGTAGTGGGGGAACGGGCATGCCTCCAGGCAGGGAGGGCTTGTGCTCAGAAGTGTCAAAGTACAGTGGGGGCGGTGGAGGACCACCCCCTCCCCCTCCTGCTCGTCCAGCGCTGCGTCGGTCTCTTGATCCCATAGAGGACTCCCCCTCCACATCCTCAGGGAGAGGCACCCATGGAGGCGGGTGGAGCTCCTCTAGTACTATGACTCGGATCAACTGAGCAAGGTCCTAGGCTTGAACGACCGGGAGAAGTGGTAGGTCAACTGGCACCTCGGGTCCAGCACACCCGCCCCTCCGACCTCGTCCACGGCCGTGTCCGCGACCCGCCTCAAGAACTCCATGACAAGGCATCTCCTACAAGGAGATGAGGAAAACAGAACAAAAGAAGTCAGCTCTAACAGACTTCAGCTAAAGGAACTCAGAACAGATGTCAAGCGGTACGTTGTGGTGGTTACTCTAGTTACGTGCACGTGAATTGGTTATTCTCAAGCTAGTTGGTTCATTTCTCGGAACGACCTTGCTCTGATACCATCTTGTTACGACTCGGTTCCCGAATCCCTACAGGACCCGAGACCGGCTCGACTCGACTAATCCCAAGGCCCAGTCATCCAACAAGAAATAACCGAAAAGTAGGAAAATAAACCACATTCACTATGCAAGGTAACTAATAATAAAAGAGTACAAGCAGTAAGGTAGTAAAACCTGCTAAACAGTACATACCACCACAACAACAGGAAAATAGAAACAAAAGTACAGTAACAAAAATGGTAACAATAGTCTAAAACTCACTAGTAGAACAGAGAGTACAATAAAAATAGGAAACTACTGCTGGGCTTGACTGGGCCCAGCACCCTCTACAGCTGGTGACTCGGGCTGCTTAACTCCTAGACCTATAAAGGGTTACAAGTAAAACGGAGTCAGCAAATGCTGAGTAGAGTGGTAACCAACAAACTAAAGCAGTAAAAGCTAACAGGTAAATTTATCTTTTCCAATTATTTTATTTTACAAGTCATTCCTTTTCACCCATTGGTTTACTTTCAGATTTCTTTCTTGATCTCGCATGTTCCTCGTGGGAACGATCTTGATTGCAGTCTTTTCCGAAGAGTAGAAGGCACACATGGTACCCTCCTGGCCGAGAGAATCCCCCGTGGTGATCCTACACCCAGTCAACCACCTCGAGGTCATGGACAGACGTAGCGGTGACTACAGCACGTGCGATAAGCGCACGGGTAGCTACCCCGCACTGGCACGCGGTCAGTCATTTCCGCTAGCGGGTACGCCCAAAGTATAGCATGGAAAAATATAGGGCCTAGCCCTCTTAGTAACAGGGGTCTCACCCCTCAGAACCAAACAGCGGTCTCGCCCCTCCACAATCCACGCACCCTCGTCTGACTACCCCGGTTTGCCCAGTGGGCCTAACAAGTCGATGTAGGGTGGCTAGCTGAACCCCAGGCCCCGTGGGGTGGCTAGCTCTCTCCCTACACTAGTAGCTCTCCCCAGTACAGTATACGTAAGGGCTAATAGAAGTCGGTGCAGAGTGGCCAATCCTAACCCCTGGTCCCAACCCAAGGGTGGCTAGCTCCGCTCTACACTAAACAGGGGACAGTCGCTCTCCTTGGTACCACGTACTCAAGGGCCAGCACACTTCCCTCTCACATTTTAAAGATCTTTCCATTCATCCACAGGAGCTCTACTCCTACCTCCCCATAGGGTTCATTCTCATATTCACCGTATTATTCCATACCAGGTTTCATCATTCACAGTTCCATTCTTGTATTATACACATGCAGCTTGTATTTCCACAACTAACATATACAACAAGTGATATTACAGGTAACTGCTTAACTAGCACAGGCATTTCATATTCCATAGGCAACTCGTATTTATTAATAGGCAATTGTTTACAATTTAGCTCATTCATTTATGACTGCAATCTCAACATGCATACAAACAGGGCAACTATTTCTCATCCTAGGATTCATGCCACATCCTAGGTTTCTAGTTTTCTAATTTTTCATAGTTGCATTCATGTTTTATAAATAAAACAGGGGGGAACCACTCTACCAGACAATCCGGGAGTACTGGGGGCTCGAACGGCAGACTCACGTGCCTCTGCAAGCCCTGAACACGCAACAGATCAAAGTCTTATACCAAGGAACATACCACAATGGAACATTCAGAACAGTATATAAGGATTTCTAACATATAGAGGAACTCACAAGGGAAACACAGATATCTCGTTTGCAAAAAATAGACCCCAAATAAACCCTAAACGGGTCAAAAACAGAACCGCAGAACCAAATCTGATGTCTGGCACAAGGTCCAGATGTCTTAAAAGTCACCAAGGTCTCACCTCAAGCTCCTGCGTCGACCTCAGACGTCCAGGACCCCTACTTGACCGTCTGGACTCAGCTCGAACGTCTGACCTCTCCTCTAGTCATCTCGGAGTGCTTTCAGTCGTTTGGTAAGCTATCCAGATGATCAAAACATGTGGGAGGGCATGCCGCGCACCTTCCTAAAGCTGCTCCTACACGTGACAGAGTAGCAAAACCCCTTTTAGCCAAACAAATAGGCTCTATGGTGCGGCCTGCATGGCCGTAACCGCAAGAAGAATGTACCTACACAAAACCTTGCTTTTAGACGTTCGGTGTCGTCACTAGACATCCAACCTGTCGTCTGGAAGGCACTCCGGATGTTTGATACTAGAAAAATCCAGTACCAGAGTGACCTCCCACTCCTCTCGCCACGCTCAGCGCGGCTCCTCCCTCTCGTCTGTAGCTCCGGCTGCAACAGGAAGTCGGGGATGGCTCCCCGATGCTGTCCTCCTCCCACATGCGCCGCTGCAGCCGTGCATACTCCGACAAGTCTCTTTTAGCTCGCAAGCTCAACCTCCTCCTCCTCTCTCTACGTCACTCCTCCTCCTCACTCCCTCTCTCTCTCTCGTCTCTCTCTCACGGCAGTGGAGAGGAAGTAAGGTGGTGGTGGAGTGGAGAAGAGAGGAAGGGGGAAGAGGGCTCTTATATAGGGAGTGGGGGTTAGGGTTCGGCGAGGAAGTAGAAAAGAAGAAGAGAGATAAGGAAGGCTATCTGCGTGCAGCCAGCGTGTAGACCGAATCCTACGTACAGATTTTTCAATTTTCAGACATCTTCAAAGGCTCAAAACAGAATGAGTCTTTACACTAGCTAAAAGCTAGTAGCTAAGTAGAGCTAGGTTGACCAATCTTGAACTAAGATGGAGCTAGAAGTAGATGAGAAGAGCTAAGGTGGAGCTACGCTAAACTCAATAGCTAGCTTAGCTAACTAACTAAGAGCTAGTAGCTAAGTAGAGTTGTGTTGAGCTATCCAATGCTAAGATGAGCTGATTGGAGTAATGTTGAGTTGAGAATGAACTGGGGTGAAACTTAGAAAAGCTGGAGCATAGAGCTAAGGGAGCTTTTGTGGTTTGAAGGCTTATTCTTTTGTTTCTAGGGTTTTGTCTTTGATGATTGCTCTAAATTTCACAAACCTTGACAAACCCAAAAACATGTAAAGTCAGACAAAATAACACAGCTACATATTTATTCATGCGATAATCCTAAAAAATGCAAGAATGCTTAATGCATGCTTAATACTATAGTGTGGATGCAAAATACCTAGGAACTAGGTATGAAATGTGTATAAGAATGATGATAAATAGGAGTTTATCACACCCACATGCTTAGCTTTTGCTAGTCCATAGCAAAACTTAGTTCACAAAATGGTATTTATTGAAAACACGAAAATTTCTTCGTTTTTTGAGGAAATATTTTTTTACAAGATTTGGTTGATTTTGAAAAGGAAAGGTACATGATTTGTTTGAAAACTTCAGGATTTGCCCTTGGATATTAAGGTTAGAAAAATCAAGATTTGCATACCCACCTAAGAACCCAATTGCTTCACCACTTTGGTTTTTAATGATCTTGGAATCTCGTCTTGCAATTTGAACCTCTTCAACTTAAGATTCAACCCTTAGTTTGTGTTATGGAAATGCCAAGCGCCAATGTATTATGATAGGCCAACAGGTTTTTTATTGTCTTTTTGTTGTTTTTGTTCCCCCATGCCTAGCCTCAGATTATCCTTAGTATAGAATTGTGTTGGAATCATTCTCCCTATCAATGATCCTCGAAGAGGCCCTTGCTCTAACGCTATGAAAGCACCGTCCAAGGCACCTCCTACGTGCCCTACACCTCATGGCACCACGAGAGGAACTCCCAACAAATCTAGGCTCTCTCTTCGATACTTCAGGATAGTACCATCCTAGACACCTAAACCGCAAAATGTGCTTATAAGCACCATGTATAGATATGAAAATTGATATTGATCAAGCACTAGGGTGGTGATAAATGCCAATTTATCATCATTCTCATGCCCTAAAATAGATCTAGGTCTTAGGGTTTTAACTTCGCAAACAGGTTTTCAGGTTGCATTTAGGCATTTCCTAGGATAGGCATGCATTGCATTGCTTTTGTAGTTTTGATGTGTTTATTTGAGTATCAGGGATAAGCAGAGAGTCAGATCCCTCAAACCTTGGCACTCAAGAAGGCAAAAGATGAAGGAAAAGCTCAAATAGTTGGATCTCAGTTGGATCCAGCTCATCCTAGCTAGATCCCAACTCCTTTTAGCTGGATCAACTCATCTGTAGCTTCATTTAGCTCACATCAACTGAATGGTAGCTCAAGTTAGTTCACCTTAGCTCCATTCCGCTCACCTCAGCTGGATGGCAACTTAAACTAGCTCACGACAGTTAATCCCAGCTCCATTCTAGCTCCTCCAGCTCAAAACAGTTCAATGGAAGCTCTACTTGACTAGGACTAGCTATTGCCATCAACTAGTTAGACCTAGTCAACTAAAGAAGTCCTCAACCAGCTCAGGCCAGTTCAAGTCCAGCTCCCAAAAGCTCAACTCAGCTCAACTTAGTTGAACTAAGCTAGCTGACCTAAGCTAGCTACTCTAGCTAGCTAGGTAATCTTCGGGAAGAGTAGACCCAGCTCACCTCAGCTCACATTAATAGAAGCCAGCTCATCTTAGCTTGTCTTAGTAGCTAGCAAAGAACTAGCTAGCTAAGCTAGCTAAGGAGCTCACGTGCAACTCTCTTCAGCAGCCATCAGCTTAGCGTAGCTTAGATGCAACTCTTCCTCAGCATCTCCTCTCAAACCCTAGCTCTACCTGCTCTCTCCACTACTCATCTACTGGCTAAGCTAGCTTACCTAGCTTAACGTAGCTAGTCCACTTCTTTGGCCACCAAAGCCTAACCCTAAAGCCCACCTAACTAGCTCCACCAAATAAGCCTACCCAAGTTCACCTATGCTCTCCTATTACCAATCCATTTTGGCGCCAACTTACCCATACCCTTTCATCCCTCAACCACCACCAAGAGCCACCTAGAAATGGCGCCAAAACACCACCTATAACCACCTATGTCCACACCAACTTTTCCCCCCAAAAACCCATGAATCTCCACCATCTATCATAGCCACAATCCATCTCAACCCTTCATCCTTTTCCCTCCAAAAATCAACCTTCTAGAATGCCTCAAGTTGATGCCAATTGGTGGTGTCCCTTCATGGTGGGTGGCCACCAAAAGCCACCAAACCACCATAACTACCCACCCATGCTTCCGTTCAAATGGCACCAACAATCCTACACCATAGGATCCTTAACCACCACCTAGAATCCATCCTAGCCACCCATCCGAAAGCCACGCCTACCCCCCTTTGCCTCATCTATAAAAACACCATTAACTATCTAATTCCAATCATCCTCCCTTAGTCTAATTCCACTCATACCACCTACATAATTAGGCCAAGGAAGGAGAAGAAGAGAAGAAGATCAAGGGGGCAACCTACCCATCCCCTTGGTGCCTTCTTCCTCTCCCTTCTTCTTCCTTGTGCCATGCCAAGGTGGAGCTCTTCATCTACGGAGAATGGCTAGGCAAGGAGGAGTCTTGAGGGTGGTGGACATCCACCCTTGGAGGAGGCTTGGAGGAGGACTATTTAGATAAGAAGCTTAGGAGAAGCCTTTTTAAGTGCTGGAGCAACTGTATTTGGAGCAAGGACCATCCAAAGCTTCAACGAGAGGATCCCTTCTTTTTGTTCATCTTTACCATCTTCTTTTGTATTAGCTAGTATTTATTTTCATCTACTTGTAATAAGTATTCCGCTACAAGTACCTTATTTTAATTAACAATACAAAAGTTCTGTTTGTTGCCTTCATCCTTGCTCTTAATCTTAGTGCTTTCTTGTTATTTGTAGTGCACCACACTTCTACTCTCTAATTAACCTAGGCGCACTTGCCTAGGGTGAGCTTAGAGGTGTAGATTAGTTCTTGTCACTTTAGGTGTCGTGTTAGCATAGTTAATTTCACTTTCAAGTGCCTGATCATTTTGAAAACCATAAAAACAACAAAATCAAAAATACAAAAATACAAAGTGCAGATTTGAGAGGTGATGTGGGAAATATGCATTTTGTTAAATATGCGAAATAGTGTCATTGTCTGTGTAAATCTGCAATCAACTCTTAAATTTATAACCAAGATAGTGGAGTATCTAGGGTCGTCCAAGGAGGCCAATTCATTAATCACAAAGATGATTCTCTCTCTTGCCTCTCAAATCAACACATGTAGTTTTGTTTTTATAATTTTGAAAACAATCGGGCAATGGAATACGAGATGATGATTATGCTATGCCTATCAACTAGCCCTAAGTGACAAGAATGAAACCCTCTCTTCTAGGCTCACCCTAGGTAAGTGCGACTAGGGTAATTAGAAGAGGAGAGTGTGGTGCATTAATTAACTAATAGCATGAAAAACAACTAAGTTAGAAAATAGAAATTAGAAGGAAAATATGAACTTGTATTACTAGGAACTAGAAGAATTATAGTGGAATGCTTATTACATGAAACAAACTAGCTAAAAAGAGAATTTTAAAGATAAATAAGAAGGAGGAGAAGAAGAGATCCTCTGTTTGAAGTATGGATGGCCCTTGCTCCAACTGCAATTGCCTCGCATTTGAAAAGGGTTTTCCTGGCTTCTTCTTAAAGTAGTCCTCCTCCAAACAGTCCTCCAAGGTCGGCGTCAACCACCTTGCTCCTCCTCTTGCCTGGTCATCCTCTCTAGGTAAAGAACTCGTAATCCTTGGTGTGGCACAAGTGAGAAGAAGATGGAGAAAGAAGGCACCAAGGGGTCGAGTAGGTTTCCCCCTTGATCTACTTCTCTCCTTCCTCTTCCTTGGCGTGAATGGAAAGGCTATGGTGGAACCCAAAACTAAGGAAAAAGATGATGATATGGTGGTGGTTAAGGGGGGTATTAATAGGAATGGATGAGAGGTGGTTGGCGTGGAGATAGGTGTAGGGCTAGGATTGATTTTTAGGGTGGTTATGGGTGGTTATTTAGATCCTAGGGTGTAGATCATTTGGCACCGACCCAATGGATGCAAAGGGGGGTGGTTAACTCCCATGGTGCCCTTTGAATTGGCACCAAAAATGGCTTTTAGAAGAGGGCTTGGTTGGCACCATTAGATGGAGGGTGTAGATGTGTTGTAGGGGTAGGTGTATGGTGGTGATGAGGGGGTTTTTGGAGGGAACGTGTTGGGTGGTTATAGGTGATTTTGGCTCCAAAATGAAGGTGCCTTTTGGTGGTGTTAGTAGGGTGAAGTGGTGAGGTGGTGGTGGCGCCAAGTTTGGAGTAGGAGTAGGAGTAGGTAGGTAGCTTACTTGGTGGACTAGTTAGGTGGTGTTTTAGGGTTAAGTTTTCGTGGCCAAGGAGGTGGCTAGCTAAGTTAAGCTATCTTAGCTAGCTTAGCTAGTAGAGAGTAGGGTAAAGAGGTAGAGGGAGCTAGGGTTTTAAGGGAGAAGAGCTAGAGGTAGCTGGAAGGTGCTGCACTAGAGTTGGTGGCTGCTGAAGAGAACTTCAAGGAGCTACCTTAGCTAGCTTAACTTACTAGTTCTTTGCTAGCTACTAAGCCAAGCTAAAATGAGCTTGCTTTTGCTGAAATGAACTGAGATGAGCTGTGTCTAGTCTTCCCAGAGATTACCTAGATAGCTTAGGTCAAGTAGCTCAACTCAACTAAGTTGAGCTGAGTTAAGCCTCTGGGAGCTGGACTTGACCTGGCCTGAGCTAGTTAAGGTCATCTTCAACTGACCAAGTCTAGCTAGTAGCTAACCCTAGTCAAGTTGAGCTTCCAATGAACTCTTCTGAGCTAGAGGAGCTGGAATGGAGTTGGGATCAACTATCCTTAGCTAGTTTAAGCTACCATCTAGCTGAGGTGAATTAGCTTGAGTTACCATTCAGCTGAGATGAGCTGATGGAGCTAGGGATGAGTTGATCCAGCTAGAATGAACTGGGATCTAGCTGGGGTGAGCTGGATCTAATAGGAATCCAACTAAAATGAGCTTCTTCTTCATTTTCTACCTTTCTGAGTGCCAAGGTATGCGAGATCTAACTTTCTATCTATCCCTGACACCCATGTAAACACATTAAAAATACAACTAAAATGCAATGCATTCATATCCTAGTTAAATGCCTAAATGCAGCCCAAAAACCTATTTGCAGTGTTAAAACCCTAAAAGCTAGATCTGTTTTAGGGCATAAGAATGATGATGAATTGGCGTTTATTACACCCCCATGCTTATATTTTGCTAGTCTCTTAGCAAAACTATTTCACAAAATGAATTTTTGGAAAAGCTATTTTCTTTTACTTTTGAGGAGAAGAAGATTACAAGACTTTGGTTGATTAAAAACATGCAAAGGATGAAATTTGTTAAAGATAAAACATCGGGATTCATCTTTAGATTCGAAAATTAGATGAATCGGGATCAATGTATCCTTCAAAATTTCACAATTTAACTCATTGTTAACTCAAATGACCCAAAACCATTTTTGTAGTTAGGATTTCCTTGACTCTTGAATCTGACTCGCAACTTACATAATCTTTTAAAATCTTGTGTCAGTGCTTTGTGAATACCAACATTTATAAGGATATTTATAAGGTCGTGTTTTTGAAACTCTTTTTTTTTGTCTCCCTCATGCTTACTCCTAGCTTAATCCTACAACAAACAACAGATGTCAGGATCATCATTCCTGTTACCAATCCTCGAGGGGGCTTTGGCGCCAGCACTTCGAGATAGTACTGTCCAAGACACCAGTCAAGAGCTTACAACCCCAAAACTCAAGCTCTTGCTTCGATGCTTTGGGTAGATGACGGGAACAACATCATGATCCATAACTAGCTCAATTTGGTCTTACAAAGTCAATAAAAGCTCCTACATATCAGTCAGAAGGTCTCTTGAGCAGGTTGAGTTATTTTGAGAAGAAAAGATAAAAATAGGGTTATTTATGCAATTTTACCAACTTATCACAAACACAGAATAACCACAGGGTATTTCAAGGGTTTGTTAAAGGTTATATGGTCATTAATGTCTGATAAGTGGGACCATGCAGACAGAAACGGGTCTTCACGCATTTTAAGAATTAATGGACATCTGAAAACCTAAAAATAGACCTGCTTAATTAACAGAGGTTCTAGTCAGGATAAAATTCACCCAAACCCTCTAAAATTCATGGAAAAATATTCTATATGATTTGGTACCTTTGATTTGATCATCAGAACACATTTTGACCCAAAATAGAGTCACAGACAGACTATTGCCCTAATTTGAGTTTTTACATAAATTAGCTAGTCAAACTAGGTCAAAACCAAAATCCAACTTTACCATTAAATTCCTTAGGTCCAAATTAGGTTTATACCAAAATTTTGACCTAGTTTGCATTTTGGTCCAAGTCTGACTCTTATTCTCTCCAATACTCAGCTTTCAAAATCCTTGCAAAAAGCCCCCAACTTCTTCATCTTCTTCTCAAATCGGTCCTTTCCGCCATTGGAGGTCAATCGACCTCTAGGTAGGCTTTAACCGACTCAAATCTCATGCAAATGGCAATCAAATCCCACCAAATTTGGTGGGATTGATGTTTGCACATAGGAAAACCTATTATGATCGATTCTAATTCCTAAAACCAACTTATTCATCCATGCGAACCCATGAAATCAATGGGATTCTTCTTGAATCCTAAGCAAGCTTTGAAGCTTGTTTCCTACTCTTCAAGCTTCCCTAAGCCTATAAAAGACCCCCCCATGGCATTCCTCACCTCCTTAGTGAGAAATAGAGCCAAAAATCCCTCTTCTTCCTCAAACCTTTGACTCGCTCCATCTCGCTTCGGCGACCTCTCTCCTCTGGCTTCATTGCCGACTGCCATGTACTATAGGTAGCCAGTTCCTACTCCCCATTCTCTTCCGCACCTCGCAATACCGCTGAGGTGTCCTTTAACCCTCTGTCATCGCCATTCCCTCCATCAGAGCCTTCGTCTTCTCCGGCGTAGGCCCATCACAGCCGGTGCTTCCTCAAGTTCCTCTTTATCTGCTAGCCACTCTCGTCGACACCTTAGCTTCTACTAATCATGACAACAACTCCAGACACCTCCTTCGACTACTGTTGCACCCTTTGCACCATCGTTTCCCCCATCTCCAGCATACCTCCGGTGACCTCGACAACCCGCTACACTCCACCAAATCGACCGTTGCCTCTCCCAAAAGTTTCACCTCATTCATGCAAACAAAACTGCTCAAGAAATTGAGGGAATTGCTCACCCTATCCTTCCACCAAACACAACCACCTCCACCTTCATTTTTCACGTTTGCCAGCCATCTCCGACCCATTCCCTGACAACCTGCACATCTACACCAAAGAGGGCTCACAACCAGCCCATGAAATGCAAAGATGCCTGAATCCAAACTTGCAAGATGTCATGAAAAAGGAGATCATCAAGTGGTTAGATGCAGATATCATCTACCCGATCTCCGACAATCGTTAGGTGAGTCCAATCAAGGTTGTGCCAAAAAAGGCAGGACTCACCATCATTACGACTGAAACCCGAGAGACTATACCAACCCACATTGCAAACTCGTGGAGAGTCTATGTTGATTATCGAAGACTAAATGCCACCATTAAAAAGGATCATTTCCCACTGCATTTATTGATTAAATACTCGAGAAATTGGCAGGGAATCGATTCTTTTACTTCTTGGACGGCTACTCTGGTTATAACCAAGTGGCAATCCATCCTGAGGACCAAGAGAAGACTACCTTCACCTACCCCTTCGGGACATACGCATTCCGTAGGATGCCATTTGGTCTTTGCAATGCACCTGCTACTCTTCAGAGGTGCATGCTTGCCATATTCATAGATATGGTAGGTGAATACCTTGAAGTCTTCATGGATGACTTCTCGGTATTTGGGGAATCTTTTGATGATTGCCTCCTGCACTTGGTCCAAATCCTCAAGTGTTGTATCAACATGAATCTGGTTGTTTCCTGGGAAAAGCGCCACTTCATGGTACCTGAGGGAATTGTCCTGGGTCACCTCGTCTCTAAAAAAGGCATCCAGGTTGATCGAACTAAGGTTAATCTGATTTCCAAGCTACCCATGCCTGGCTCGGTCAAGGACATCTGCTCTTTCTTGGGGCACGTCGATTTTTACCGTTGTTTCATTCCTGATTTTTCGAAAATCGTGCGCCCCCTAACTAAGCTTCTCTCAAAGGATGTCCCTTTCAAAATTATCGAGTGCACTCATGCATTTGAGAGCCTCCATGATCGAGTTACTCAAGCACTAATCCTGTAATCCCCTGATTGGTCTCTATCCTTTGAGATCATGTGCGATGCATCTAACTACGCAATGGGTGAGATACTTGGGCAGAAATAGATGGGAAACCCATGGTCATCTATTACGCTAGCAAGACACTTGACAAGGCTCAGCATAGCTACATAGTTACTGAGAAAGAGCCGCTAGTTGTAGTCTTTGGCCTCAAAAAATTTTGATCCTATCTTTTGGGTTCCTATATTATCATATACTTGGATCACACCAAGTGAGGCACCTCCTCGCGAAGAAGGACGCAAAACCTCAACTAATCCGTTGGATCTTGCTATTGCAAGAATTCGACCTCGAGATTCGAGACAAGGTAGGAAAATGAAATGTGGTAGCTGATCACTTGTCCCTCCTTCCTTCTGATATCATCAACCTTTCCGAACCAATCACAGAACACTTTCCTGATGAGCACCTCCTGACTATCGGTGCAGGACTTCCTTGGTACGCTGATTTAGTTAACTACTTGGCGTCACATCAGATCCAGTCTGATTAGCCGAAGGCCAAGAAGGACAAGTTGCTTTCTGATGCCAAGTACTACATCTGGGAAGACCCGTACCTCTTCCGCATCGGTGCTAATTAGATCATCAGATAATGCATCCCGAAAGCGGAAATTCAGGACATTCTGTCCTTCTGCCATGACCAAGCCTACGGTGGACACTTCTCCAGACATAAAATCACAGCTAAAGTCCTCTAGTGTGGCTTTTATTGGCCTATGATCTTCAAGGATGCATACGACTACTATAAGGCATGCACTCGTTGCCAGACCTTGGGCAACATGAGCCACCATGATATGGTGCCTTTACAGCCGATTCTTGTATGTGAAATCTTCGATATATGAGGGATTGATTTTATGGGACCCTTCTCTAAATCGGATAACTTCAAATACATTCTCCTCGCTGTAGACTACGTGTCTAAATGGATCAAAGTTATCTCGGCCCGAACCAATGATCATAAAGTAGTAATCAAGTTCATTCATCAGCACATCTTTTCTTGGTTCTGTGTCCCACATGCCATTATCTCTGATGGAGGGACCCATTTTACAAATGCATAGTTTAGATCCCTGATGACCAAGTACGAGGTGTCACACTGAATCTCAACTCCTTACCACCCCCAAACCAATGGATTGGCTGAACTGTCTAATTGGGAGAACATGAAAATCCTCCAAGTCACTATTCGGCCTGATAGGAAGGACTAGTCGACCTGACTTCTAGAAGCTTTGTGGGCTTAGATATGTCTCCGTTCAGATTGGTGTACAGGAAGGCATGTCACCTCCCCGTCGAGATGGAGCACAAAGCCTATTGGGCAGAACGGAAGTGTAATCTAGATCTAATTAAGGCCAGAACCCACCATCAACTTCAAATGAGCGAGATCGAGGAACTACGCAATGACGCGTACGAGAACTCACAAATTTACAAAGAGCAGGTGAAGGCCTTTCATGACAAACACATTTCTAGAAAAACTTTCCATCCTGGTCAAAAGGTCCTACTCTTTGATGCCAAGCTAAAACTTTTCCCAAGCAAACTCAGATCTAAATGGATTGGACCATTCTTGGTTAGACGAATCTTTGGAAATGGAGTCGTCAAAACTAGTCAACCTAGCCTTGATTCTGAACCTTTTATCGTGAATGGCCAGCAACTCGAGCCGTTCATTGAACTCACTAATACAAACTTGGCTGAGGTATCTTTTGATCTCCATTCTCCCTAAGCATATTGCACGCGGCCAATGGCGTTAAACTCAACGCTTAACGGGAGGCAACTTGTCATTTTCTTGAAAAACCCAAAACCCTTTTTGACACATCTCTTTGCTGAACTCATATTGCACTTTAGGGTTCGTTCATTAGAACAGCCGATTCCACCTCTAACACTCGTATGAGAGCTTGAAATCGTCTGAAACAGTCATCCGGACCCGTCCACCCACCCTTTGAACTTGTTTTGATGTACTATCTAAGCTGAACTTGAACCCACCTAATTTACAATGAGGACATTGCAAATTGTAGGCATGGAGGGGTATTAATGTGCAAAACGCTATAAGAATCAATTCACAAAAAGGGTTTCACCAAAAATAATTTATTTTTGCAAAAAAAAAGGAGGTTGTGGAAAAAGGAGAGCCATTTTTGAGAAAAATAAGGAAAGGAGGGAAGAAAAATTGAATAGAGAAGAAAGGAGCAAAAAGATAAAGAAAGAAATTGAGTCCCTTCAAAGTAATATGAAACTTACCTAACTTCTAGGTTGGATCGAATGATGAATTAAGACCCAAAAGGCTAAAGCTTAAGGGATTAGTGGCGAATACCGACCTTAGGCCTCTTGGTTCTAATTGGATTTAAACACTCACGTACTTGTCAAGATCCAGATTAGTTCTCAAGAGGTTAAGGAAAATGCAAAGCTTATGTATTAGGTCTAAGGCTTAGGTAGTATTTGGCCTCGTTAACTGACCTCTAACTTGCGGGACTCGGTAACTTAAGCACCCTAAATCACACACAATCTGGTTCAGTGTGCTTTAAAAATAAAATCATGCCAAAGGGCATTTCTTCTATTCCTAAAATGGTCCTAAGATCTAGATAGAGCGGCTCGAAAACACAAATTGATTTGGATGAGTTCCCGATGCGGGGAGGCAAGAAATTCCCCTCGAAGATGTGCAATAACATATCGTCACCTCAGTGCTTGTCTCTTAGGACATCTAAATATCCTACCGGGGGCATGTAAGCACCTTGTGCTGGTTCAGATGCCATGGGCAGCATTATCACAAAATGTCAATTGCCAGGGTCTGGATTTAGCTACAGAATGCCATGGGAGGGATTATATTGAAATCTTGAAAGACAGGGTTCTGGGGGTTGCCATGGGTGGTGCTATCACGAAGCATCAATTGCCAGGGACCCTGCGAGGATTGATGGTGGGGACAAGGAATCCGATATAGACCGTGTTTAGGGCCAATCCGAAGATGGATCTAAGGAAAAATTTAATGAAAAGAAAAGCAGAGAGAGAAAGCTCTCCACAAGTAAAATTCTCCTTCTATATCTCTCTCTTACAAAATGCACTGGCAAACTGAACCTGGACTAACCATGTTACAAGCACGGGTGCTTTAACCGCTGGGTCCAACGAACCTTAGGTTAGTTCGTGCGGGCCTCAAAAACCTTCACGGCAGACTGAGGCAAAAGCTAGTCAAGTCTGGATCTGGGCTGGTACTTGAGTACCTCTAGGCCTATTGTTGGTATTAAGATCTGATTCCTAGAGATGCAGCTTAGTAGTGCATCCAGACGGTTACATCCGACCCAGACAATTAGTTTGATTCTAGAATTTTACTAAGGGACTAGCAAAAGCTAGGCATGGGGGTATGATGGGAACACCATCATGAGCCACAATTAGCTCAATTTGGTCTTATAAAGTCAATAAAAGCTCCAACATATCAGCTAGAAGGTCTCTTGAGTAGGTTGAGTTGTTTTGAGAAGAAAAGATGAAAATAGGGTTATTTATGCAATTTTACCATCTTATCACAAACACAAAATAACCACGGGGTATTTCAGGAGTTTTTTAAAGGTCATATGGACATTAATGTCTAATAAGTGAGTCCATGCAGATAGAAACGAGTTTTCACACATTTCAAGAATTAATAGACATCTCAAATCTTAAAAATCGACCCGCTTAATTAACTGAGGCTTTGGTTAGGATAAAATTCACCTAAACCCTCTAAAATTCATGGAAAAATATTCTATAGGGTTTGGTACCTTTGATTTAATCATTAGAATCTGTTTTGACCCAAAATAGAGTCAGAGATAGATTATTGCCCTAATTTGGGTTTTTTCATAAATTACCTAGTCAACTAGGTCAAAACCAAAATCCAACTTCACCATTGGATTCCTTAGGTCCAATTACGTTTGTACCAAAATTTAGGCCCAATCTGATATTATTTCGACTTAGTTTGCATTTTGGTCCAAGTCTGACTCTTATTCTCTCCAATAACCCCTCAACTTTTGAAATCCTTCCAAAATGCCCCCCAACTTCTTCATCTTTTTCTCAAATCGGTCCTTGTCACCATTGGAGGTCAACTAACCTCCAGGTCAGCCTTGACCGACTCAAATCTCATGCAAATGGAAATCAAATCCCACCAAATTTGGTGGGATTGATGTTCACACATAGGAAAACCTATTAGGATCGATTCTAATTCCTAAAATCCACTGATTCGTGTGTGCGAACCCACGAAATTAGTGGGATTCTTCTTGAATCCTAAGCAAGCTTTGAAGATTGTTTCCTACTCTTCAATCTTCTATAAGCCTATAAAAGACCCCCCATGGCATTCCTCACCTCCTTAGCGAGAAATAGAGCCAAAAATCCCTCTTCTTCCTCCAACCTCCGGCTCTCTCCATCTCGCTCCGGCAACCTCCCTCCTCCAACTTAGTCGTCGGCCGCCACATACTATAAGCAGCCGATTCCTACTCCCCGTTCTCTTCCGCACCTCGAAATACCGCCGAGGTGTCCCTTAACCCTGTATCATCGCCGTTCCCTCCCACTGGAGCCTTCGTCTTCTCCGACGTCAACCCATTATAGCTAGTGCTTCCTCGACTTCCTCCTCGTCCGCTAGCCACTCTCGTCGATGCCTTAGCTTCTACGAACCATCACAACAACTCCAGACACCTCCTTCGACTACTGTCGTGCCCGCTCCACCGTCGTTTCCCCTATCTCCGGCATACCTCCTGTGACCTCGACAACTTGCTACACTCCACCAAATTGACCGCCACTGCTCCCAAAAGTTTCGCCTCATCCACACAAACAAAACCCCTCAAGAAATTGAGGGGATTGCTCGCCCTATCCTTCCACCGAACACAACCACCTCCACCTTCATTTTTCGCGTTTGCCAGCCATATCCGACGCATTCCACGGCACACCACCACCACCTTCACCGTACCCATGCACATCTCTTGAGCATATTTGATGTGGCTACAAGGTTGTTTTCTGCTTTTCAGGTGACTGCTAGACCTTCACTGCTGCCCCCGAGTTCACTGACGTTAGCTGTAGTCCTCCGGCTACAACCCCTCGAGATTCCTCCTTTAGGTGTTGCGGCTAACTCCCAGGAAGCACTCCAGGCATTCAATTGGACTCCACAGCCTCATTCTCGACCTCAATTTCAACTACTGCTGCATTGCGACGAAGCTACATGGGATAGTCCCACTTGGTAGAGTGAAGAAGCCTTGACTGCACATAAGTTGATTTCATTTCCCTGATCCCTCTCCCAGTACACGAGGGGTCGGGTCCCTCATCGAATGCTCTCACTCCTCGGCTATCACCACGCCCGGTAGCCCTGGTCCCTGATGCGGAGAATTACGTGGTTTTTAAGATTAAGGTTTTAAGTCGCAGCAATGCGTAAATCTGTTCGCTTTTAAAATTTGTAACCTAGATAGGGAAGTATCTAGGGTCGTCCAAGGAGGCAATATTTTGCGAAATTCAAGTCTTTCCCGGGAATGAAACTCAACTTTCTTTATGTTCTTTTTAAATATATAATTTTTATGGATTTTTGAAATAACGGCAATACGAATTTTGAAGAGATTTGGAAATAACTAAAAATGCACATACTACTACTAAGGTGACAAGTAGAGCCTCTCCCTAAGCTCACTCTAGGCACGTGGAGGCCTAAAGTAATTAGGGAGAGGGAGTGAAAAGTGCTAGAACAAAAGTAATCAAATGCGACAAAATTGCCAAGAAGGCAACTTTAATAAAAATGAGGAATAATTTTACACAAAAACCTAGTAGAGGAATGCTTCAACTACTAGAATTAAAAGTGCAAAAATAAAATAAAAATAGTTATCCTCTAAAATGATGGTGAAGATGGCAAGGCTCTTGCTCCAATTGCGGCTGCTCCCGCAATCAAAAAGAGCTCCTTCTTCTCGCAAGGCTTCTCCAAGTTGATGAACTCCTCCTAGCAAGCCCAAGGGGGGCATGCTTGACTCCTCCAAGGTAGATGGAATTCCACCTTCAAGGGCTTCTCCTAAGGTGGCGTGGACCACCTTTGATTCCTCCTCCAAGGGTGGTAATGTACCACCCTCAAATCCTCCACTTCTTAGGGTAGGCGTGTACCCTAGGTTGTCCTCCAATGCCTGGCTTCCTTCCTTGGCTAGCGTGGGCACAAGAGAGAAGAGAAGAGGGGAAGGCACCAAGGGGATAGAGTATCCCCTTAATCTTCTTCTTTTTCTCTTGACCTTCTATGTAGGTGGAAATATGGGTAGAAAATTGTAGCCAAGGGTGGTTTTTTGTTGGTGGAATATGATGGGTATTTATAGAGGTGGAGAGGGGGGTAGTAGGCATGGGTTAGGTGGATGGCTAGGATGTGTTTAGGTGGTGGTTATGGGTAGTTAGGTTAATCCTAGGGCTAGGGTTAATTGGCGGCACCTAAGGGGTGCTAAGGGGGGTAGTTATGGTGGCCAAAAGGCACCTAAAGTTGGTTCCAATTGTGGGTCTTCTAAAGGTCTTGAGGTGGATGGTGGAGATGGGATCAAAAGGAGATGAATGGTGGGCATTTATGGTGGTTTTGGAGGGAAAGTTGGTGACACTTTGAAGGTGGCTTTTGGAGGTGGTGGGATGAAAGGTGGTGATGGTGGTGGTGACAACTTGGAGTAGGGTGGAGCTAGCTTAGGTAAGCTTAGGTAGGGTTGAGTTGGTGGAGCTAGCTAGGAAGGGTTTTTAGGTGGTGGATTGCCAAGGGAGATGGAGCCTAGCTAAGCTAAGCTAAGCTAGCTTAGCTAGTAGTGGAGTAGAGGAGGAGGTATTGGAGCTAGGGTTTAAAGATAGGAGCTCAAAAGGAGAAGTATGGAGCTTGAGCTGGAGCTGGCAGCTACTGAAGAGGGTGGCATGGAGCTACTCTAGTTGGCTTATCTTTCTAGTTCTTTGCTAGTTGCTAAGCTAAGCTAAAGTGAGCTGGCTTCTACCATAATGAGCTAAGGTGAGCTGGGTCTGGTGCTCCCAGGGAGGATCAAGCTGGTTGGGGTAGCTAAGGTAGCTTAGCTCAGCTGAGTTGAGCTAAGATGAATCCCTGGGAGCTGGACTTGAGCTTCTTGAGCTGGCTGTTGTTGAGTGGAGCTGGATGTAGCTGGACCTGAGTTGGGTTGAACTCCAGTCAACTTAGCTAAGCTAGCTAAAGCTTCCTGTGGACTAATGGGAGCTGAGATGAGCTAGACTCAGCTAAGTTAAGCTAGATCTGAGCTGACCTGAGCTAGGGTATGCTAAGATGAGCACTCTTGAGCTGCCAATCAGTCGAGATGAGCTGAATGGAGCTAGGATGAGCTAACCCTAGTTCAGGTGAGCTGAACTCCAGCTATAGTGAGCTGGATCAAGCTAAGTTCCAACTGGTGAGAGCTTCTCCTTCACCAGTTGCCTTCCTAAGTGCTAGTGTTCTAAGGATCTGGCAATCTGTATATCCCTAACACTCACAAAAACACATTAAAAAGACAACAAAAAGTGCAACACATGCCTAACCTAATTAATGTCTAAATGTAGCCTAAAAAACCCATTTATGAAGTAAAATCCTAAGAGCTAGGTTTGTTTTAATGCATAAAAATGATGATAAACTAGCGTTTATCAGTCCCCTGTCCGAATTCGAATACCCGCCCGGTTACCTGATCAATCGGGTATCGGAGAAAGAAGAGAAGAAGAAAAGGAAAAGGAGAAATAGAGAGGGGGGGTTTTTGCTTCAGTGAACCCCTTTCAACACTTAGTTTCTATGAGGCAATCGTGACTCTATGTTGTGCTTTCCCTTAAGCAGAAAAAAGAAGAAGCCAAAGGAGAAGAAGAGAATAGTGCCTACGCACTGTAGCAAAGAAGAGTTTAAGCCATCTAATTGAAAGCTCCATCGTCCGATCTGTCTGACATAGTGCACTGTGCACTTGGCTTGCGTGGATTAAATTTGGTTGATACTATTGAGATATTTGCTATTATTGTAATTAGGGTAATTGGTGATTCAAATCATCATTTTACCCTAATCTTTTTACACTATTGACATTTGCAATTATATATACATTATTATTGCTTGAATTTCTTGTTAAATGCTGTTATCTTGTGCTTAAATTGTGAACTTGAGATTAATTGCAACACTCGCTCCTTATGTTCAACTTCAAATTTCTTTCAAGCTATACATTTTAAGTGTTCTACTCGATTTATCGGCTATACTATAGCACATTACTTTTAAAACACTGATTTAAAGCATTCAACAGTGGAGCACTGTCCAAGACACTTGAGTTGCAAAATTCCACCTTAGTGCTCCATCTAAAGATATGAAATATAGATATAGAGCAACGCCGAAGCGGTAACATGTTGACATTGCGTCCTCAAAGGAGATATTTTCCTCTTTCTCAGCGATGGGAACTCAAACCAATGATTTGCTTTGGATTTCATTGAGACTAAACAAGGGGCTTTTCTAATTTTTCTAATTTGTTTTTAAGTGTTGGCTATGTGTGAATTTTGACACAAGAATTTTTGCAAGAGACGTAAGTTTTTGGGTCGGAAACTAAGCTAAGTAATTTCCAGGTCACAAAAAGAGATCAAGTCACCTGAATCATCATGAGTTCAGGTGGAATTAAGAGGAGGATACTTGAAATAGACCCAGAGATTTTAATAATCAGATCTGTATCCTTATCCTTAGTTTGTTAAAGATTAACTCCCATTATACCTTAAAATGAATCTTTCAACCTTACTCCCCATTCTCAAAATTTTTCTCAAAGAGTTTTATGATTTTTCTATAATGGGATGCATGTGAAAGAAAAAGTGCATAATTTTAAGTTTTGAAAATCCTGAATCGATCATCAAAATTTGAAAATACCCCCCATGCTTATGGTATGCAATGTCCTCATGCACTAAGAAGGGAAAGAGATCACCTTAGTGAGAGCTGATTGGTTTCAGGATGGTTAAAACCTAGGACAAGAAAAGAAAAATGAAAAATAGGAGAAATGATGAGTTACCTCCCATCCAGTGCTATCTTTTACGTCATTCAGATGGGCGTGAAGTGATGCACGGAAGATGGACAGTCATGTAGATAATTGGACACTTGAATGTCCTCAAGAAAGGTGTCTTCCTCAGGATCCCTTAAAAGATGATTAGTAAAGATATAGGGATCAAAATGAAATGGAAAAATGGAAGAATGACTCGAATCTAGCCATGGTTTGAGTTCGTGATGAAAGCCAAACTCGAGTGGGTAGGGTGGTGGGTCCAATGGAAAGGGAATGGGAGAGAAGTCAGTGTGATGAAGGTTAGGTGAAGTTAGTGCGGATGTTTTTGGTGATAAATCAGGAAGATTAAAAGAGTAAAAGTCCAACCCTAGTTGATTTGAAATGTCTTGGACCACATAATCATATTTAGAATATGAATCAATAAAATTTGGATCAATGGTGGTCAAAGGAGAGTAGGAATTGATTAAAATACATTTCTCAATTACTGCTTTCATTTTATTATCAGGGTCCTCAAAAAATTCATGATCAATGGGCTTCTTGGAAGCTTGGAAAATATGTATTGAGATAGTCTGGTTACTGCAACCTATATCCATTTTCTGGAATGGAAATTAATATGAGCTTTTGCGGCAATCAGAAAAGGTCTTCTAAGGATGGCAGGGGCATTAGTGAGAGCCATACCCTCCAAACATGTTTTGTTGTTGGTGAGGAACCAGATTGGTCTAAGAGTGACTCAGGTAATTCCTCCAATTAGAGGAATTTTTAAATTTCTCCTGGAGGGCGGAGATATTTTTAGTGGGGCTATGATTTGGATATGTGTAATTTCCCGATGAACCATAAAAACCCTCAGAATATTGATTATACTCAGCAGGGGTAGTGTTTAAAGTATGCAAATTTTCTCTCCTTAGGGTGTTAAATGGGATTAGATGTGGAGCCCGTGGAGCTTGGGTAGGTTTGGCAAGTCTCCCTTGGTTGGCTAGGTTTGTTATAGCCCTAGTAAATTGTTGTTGATTAGCTTAAAGTTGAGCCACCTACTCAGCTATCATGGAGTAGAGATTAGATAGGGAGGCTTGATTAGGTAGCTCTAGGGCGGGTGGATGGGGGAAAAAATCATCATGCTGGTTAGATTGTGGGTTAGAGGACCTATTTTGTTTTTCCATTTTTTAAAATGTAAAGAAGAGGAAGAATGCAGGAAAAATTTTTTTGTGTGAGGGCAAAATCAAGTGGTCCCTACAAGTGTGGAATTTGGGACCGCCGCCCGTGCATATAATGGAAGAGACGGGGAGGAGAGGAGGAAGAGATGAGAGAAGTGTGCAATCAAGCAACAAAATTCTAGACCTAACTTAAATGTGACTCCCTAAAAATTAACCTAAGACTTGGTCTATCTAGGAAATAAGAAATCAATAGTGGATATCTGTTCCCTCAACAAATCTGGTTAAGTTGAATAAAGGGAGGGTTAGGCCCAAGCATGTCCCAAAAAAATCACTGGGCACTTGTATAAACTCGTGACTGGTCGTTTGACACGACCCCTCAGCCTAGCACCAAATATAAATGAAGGAATTGATACCAACTATAGAAAACTTAAAACCTAGGTAGCAAGCCTAATTTGGTGAAACCTTAGGGGTCAAATTGCTACAAAATTTTAATTAGGTTTAGGAGCTTAAAGTACACAAGGAATGTGATGGGCATTAGTTGGGGTAATGTCCAATTATTTCTTTTTTTTTGTATGAATTGGGCTAGAAATGGTCCCAAGCCAAATCAATAGGATTTTCAAACTAGGAAGTTTTTTTGTTAAAGTGTTTTAGGGTTTTGATTAAGATTTAATGTCTTTTAAGATTCTCTCTTATTAATGATTCAAATATGGTTTTGATGTTCCACAAAATAATAACAAACAAGTTATTGTTGGTGAAAATCAATTCCTTTAAAATTGATTTAACTATGAGAGAAAATCAAAAACCCCTAAAGTTAGAATTCCCAGTTATGCAACTCCTAAAAATAAATCTCTTTTTGGAGTCTTTCTAGGTGGTGGTCCAAACAAGATAAAAAAACACCACCACCTGATAGAAAATCAAACAAGGAATCTAAAAATATATTTTTTGACATTTTATGAAATTATTTGATATTTTTTTCAAATTTTTCTTGTTACTGGTGTCAAGAGTTAGAAATGATAGATTTTGGGAATTGATTTTGTAGAAACCTCAAATGGCCTCAAAAAAATTTTAGAATTTTATATGATGTAGATAATTTCTCAATATTTCTATAGATATAAAGTTTACTTAAATCTAATGAGTAGAAAAGTTATAAAATTCACGGACAGTAAAAAGTAGTAAGGAAACAAGGTCTGACCCCTATTCACTCCATGAATTTTTTTAATTTTTTCTATTCAACAAAATTTCTTGAAAATTGGAATCAAGGTTCTTGACTCAAAGGGGCTTCCCTGGGTGAAATTTGGTGAATCTAACCTAATTTTTGAGAGTCGAGATAGAAGTCTAGATTTTCAAAAATCAGACTCCAATAAGGTTAAGGTCGTGGAAAAATGAAGCAAACAAGCAACATAGAGAGTTTTAGGGTTCCACCACCCTTAATTTTTCTTATTTTTGATTTTTTTTTGAAAATTTAAAGATTTTTTTAAGAGATTTTGATGATGATATAAGAGATGACCAGGGGTACTAACCTAAAATACGTGGGAAGATAAGTTCACTTGAAGTTTCTTGCTCCAAGCAAATCCAAATTCCACTCCCGCTCCTGATTCTCACCCTGAATAAGAACAAATGAAATTTTGTGAAGACCAAGCAAGCAAGAGAGAGATAAATGATCGGATTAAGACATGCCTCCAAGGCAACGACGCTAAAAAGTGAAGCGAGAAATATGCATTTTATTAAACATGCGAAATAGTGTCATTGTACGCGTAAATCTGGAATCAACTCTTAAATTTATAACCTAGATAGTGGAGTATCTAGGGTCATCCAAGGAGGCCAATTTGTTAATCACAAAGATGATTCTCTCTCTTACCTCTCAAATCAACACATGTTTCATTTTTATAATTTTGGAAACAATTGTGCAACGGAATACAAGATGATGATTATGCTACGCCTATCAACTAACCCTAAGTGATAGGAATGAAATACACTCTTCTAAGCTCACCATAGGCAAGTGTGCCTAGGGTAATTAGAAGAGGAGAGTGTGGTGCAGTAATTAACTAATAGCATGAAAAACACTCTAAGTTAGAAAACAGAAATTGGAAGGCAAAATATGAACTTGTATTACTAGGCACTAGAAGAATTGTAGCGGAATGCTTGTTACATGAAACAAACTAGCTAATACGAGAATTTTAAAGATAAAGAAGAAGAAGAGATCCTCTGGTTGAAGTATGGATGGCCCTTGCTCCAAGTGCAGTTGCCCCGCACTTGAAAAGGGTTTCCCTGGCATCTTCTTGAAGTAGTCCTCCTCCAAGCAATTCTCCAAGGTCAGCGTCAACCACCTTGCTCCTCCTCTTGCTTGGTCGTCCCCTCTAGTTGAAGAACTTCTCTTTGGCATGGCACAAGTGAGAGGAAGATGGAGAAAGATGCACCAAGGGGCCAGGTAGGTTGCCCCCTTGATCTTCTTCTCTCCTTCCTCTTCCTTAGCATGAGTGGAATGGCTATGGTGGAACCTAAAACTAAGGAAGAAGATTATGATATGGTGGTGGTTAAGGGGGTTATTAATAGGAATGGATGACGGGTGGTTGGTGTGGAGATAGGTGTAGGTCTAGGATTGATTTTTAGGGTGGTTATGGGTGGTTACTTAGATCCTAGGGTGTAGATCATTTGGTGCCAACCCAATGGATGCAAAGGGGGGTGGTTAACTCCCATGGTGCCCTTTGAATTAGCACCAAAAATGGCTTCTAGAAGAGGGCTTGGTTGGTGCCATTAGATGGAGGGTGTAGATGCGTTGTAGGAGTAGGTGTATGGTGGTGATGAGGGGGTTTTTGGAGGGAAAGTGTTGGGTGGTTATAGGTGATTTTTGTGCCAAGATGAAGGTGCCTTTTGGTGGTGTTAGTGGAGTGAGGAGGTGTGGTGGTGGTGGCACCAAGTTTGGAGTAGGAGTAGGTGTAGGTAGGTAGCTTACTTGGTGGACTAGTTAGGTGGTGTTTTAGGGTTAAGTTTTTTTGGCCAAGGAGGTGGCTAGCTAAGTTAAGCTATCTTAGCTAGCTTAGCTAGTAGGGAGTAGGGTAAAGAGGTAGAGAGAGCTAGGGTTTTGAGGAAGAAGAGCTGGAGGTAGCTAGAAGGAGCTGCATTGAAGTTGGTGGCTGCTGAAGAGAACTACAGGGAGCTACCTTAGCTGGCTTAGCTTGCTAGTTCTTTGCTAGCTGCTAAGCCAAGCTAAGATGAGCTAGCTTCTACTGAAATGAATTGAGATGAGCTGGGTCTAGTCTTCCCAGAGATTACCTAGCTGGCTGGAATAGCTAGCTTAGGTCAAGTACCTCGGCACAACTAAGTTGAGCCGAGTTGAGCCTCTAGGAGCTGGACTTGAGCTGGCTTGAGCTGGTTAAGGTCATCTTCAGCTAACCAGGTCTAGCTAGGTTAAGCTTCCAATGAACTCTTCTAAGCTAGAGGAGCTAGAATGGTCCTGGGATCAACTATCTTTAGCTAGTTTAAGCTACCATCCAGCTGAGGTAAGTTGAATGGAGTTGAGGTGAACTAGCTTGAGCTACCATTCAGCTGAGATGAGATAAATATAGCTAGGGATGAGTTGATCCAGCTAGAATGAGCTGGGAACTAGCTGGGATGAGCTGGATATAGCTGAAATCCAACTGAAATGAGCTTCTTCTTCATCTTCTACCTTCATGAGTGCCAAGGTATGCAAGATCTGACTTTCTATCTATCCCTGACACTCAAGTAAACATATTAAAAATACAACTAAAATGCAATGCATGCCAATCCTAGTTAAATGTCTAAATGCAACCCGAAATCCCATTTGCAGAGTTAAAACCCTAAGAGCTAGATCTATTTTAGGGCATAAGAATGATGATAAACTGACGTTTATCAAGTGGCGAGAGAGAGAACCAACTTTTGTGACTAACAAATTGGCCTCCTTGGATGACCCTAGATACCCCACTATCTAAGTTTACAAATTTAAGAGTTGATTTCGGATTTACACGCATAACAACACTATTTCGCATATTTAACAAAATGCATATTTCCCATATCAGGTGGTGACATATTATCATCACTTCCTAGAAGGAAAGGTTTTCTCCTTCTTAATGCCAGGAACTCATCCAATCAAAATTGTTTCGGGTTTCTTCCTAAGCTAAATAATAGGGTTTGTTTATCAGATTTTTTTTTGGTAGGCCATGTGCATTAAGTGAAGAAGTTTTGACACTTGGGTTTCAAAATGTATCCAAACTTTCATGTCAAAAACTAAGTCAAGTATTATTTTCACTACTACTTGGTATCCAAGGGTTAGTTGTTTTCAGGGGTTCAAAACAAATCAAGTTCTTAAGGGATACGATAATCATTTAAGTCTAGTTCAGACCTAAAATGTCTAACCGAGAGATCCTTGAATCTATCCCTTAGTTTGGTAAAGATTAAATCACATGCAGTACCCTTTGTTGAAATAAGTACAACCTTAGTCCCAAGTTTTTAAACATCCTCAAAATTTTATTTTATAAATTTCTTTAAAAAAATATTTTTTGGAAAATGCATGCAAAATGTCAAAACTTAGGTTCTAAAAAACAAAAAGTTTCCGACTTGAATTAAAGTACCTCCCCATGCTTAAGATGTGCAATATCCTCATGCATAAGAAAGGGTAAAAGATCACCTGGGATGGAGATGGTTGGGATTTGGATCGAGGTTTTACATAACCTAAAATGCATACAAAAATAGAAAAATGGCAAAATTAGTGTTAGGGAACCTCCCAACATGGGCTATCACTTACACCTTTTCTACTAGGCATAGTGTGTAGCAACTAGCATAGCTCGGTAATGTCATGGAGGTAGTTGGAAGCCTGGATACCCTCTTCAAGTAGTTTTTTCTCCTATTCCCCAGAAGAATGAGAATTGCTAATTAGGGGTTTGGTATGATTTGGTTCAATGAAAACATAATTTAAGGAGTCTAGCAAGGGTTTTAATTCTAACAACGGACCAGGCTCAGGAGGTTGAGATGTAAGGTCCAAAGTAAGAATTAGATTAGGATGGTCGGGGGTTAGAATTTGTGGTGAAGTTAGGGTGGGAGGGTGTGGTGACTTAGGAATAGTGGTTAAGGCACAACAGGTCCCCATATGTGAAATGTTCATTGTTTCTTCGACTAATTATTCCATATTGGAATTTAAGTCATCAAAATCTAGCTCATGAATAGTAGTCAATGCAAAATAGGTCCCAATAAGCATTGATTCCTCCACTAATTATTTTGTTTCAGCATCTGGATCATCAAAGAAATCGGGCTCATGGAATCTCTTGGAAGCTTGAAAAATATCCAAAGTAATTGTCTGACCATTGCAAGTAATGTCCATTTTTCCTGAATTGCAATCAATATTGGTTTTTGCAATGGCCAAGAAAGGTCTTCCAGGGGTGATAGGTGCATTTCTAAGGGCCTCAGGTACCTCAATATCTAGGACCAAAAATTCAATAGGGAATAAATAATTCTGGACTTGAAGGATCACATCCTCCACAATTCCCTTAGGTTTAATCACAGATTGATTTACAAATTGTAGTGTCACTTCAACTGGCTTTAGCTCACCAAACTGGAATTCTTCAAATAGAATAGTGGGGCTAAGATTAATGGAGGCACCT
The DNA here is from genome assembly GCA_037157565.1 of Thalassia testudinum. NCBI lineage: Eukaryota > Viridiplantae > Streptophyta > Magnoliopsida > Alismatales > Hydrocharitaceae > Thalassia > Thalassia testudinum. The sequence goes on from JAZHRO010000044.1 coordinate 1,504,197, forward strand.
AAATCAAGTAGGGTGCGATAAAATGTCGTGTCATTAATGACAACGGAAATCAGTGGGGCTCCCAGGTCTTTTTTCTTAAGGGGCAGCTTGCTCTCTGTTGCATTGCTTTCGTCGAGTTTAAGATACATGTTGTAATACAGTCAACAAAAGTGATATATCATTTAAATTTATAAACTTGACAAACAGAAATATGAGTCTAAGGTCGTTCGTAGGGAGCAATTATAAGCAAATCAAACACTAGTCACAATTATCAAAGAGAATAATGCAATTGAAATTAAATTCATATTCAATGTATAGCAAAATATATTTCAAATGTCAGGTAGAAAATATAAAAAGAATAGGGTAAAAATGGTGGTTTGAACCACCAAATTAACTCTAAGTTCTAAGCTCTAATCCAACTCAAATAAATCAATAGTAACCTGCAACCACTAATGTTAATTTCCATATCAGTGTGGATGTCCACAATAACTATCAGAACCAAGCCAAGGCCTCAGACGACAAGGATAAGGCTTAGATGCCTTATCTCAAGCTCAGAAGAACCACAAGTATAGCACAGAGGCACAAGGCTTCACAATGCTCAGAATGACTAAGTACTGAGCGAGGGGGGGGCACGAATCTCGAGGCCACAGTGCAAAACCCTCCCCTACCCTCCCCAAATTTCTCTCTCTCAGACCAAGTCGGACCCGGGTAATCGAGTAAATGGATCTGGCCCAGACTCACAGGTATGATCACAAGCGAGGGCGTCTGCGAACGCGTGTGATGCGCATGTGTAGGGGCATGGGAGGGACCTCACCCCATGCTCTCTAAGGCAAGTAGTTGAAGGTAGCAAATCAATTTATGCACTGCGCTGCTTCTGTCCCACACGATGTAGGACTGTCTTCAGCTATGCTCTGCGCATGTTAGTAGCACAAGCTGCAGTGGAAGGCCTAGAGAAATTAGAGTTAGAGCTATTATTGGTTGCTTCACTTGAGAGCCTGGAGCTCTTCCTAATGCCTGTCCGCTTTGATTACGTGGTGTAATTGGTCGAATTGAGAGGTTAAGGATGCAAAATTGAAGTAGAGAGGGTAAGGAAGCAAGAGAAGAGGTTTAGAGATTGAGAGAAGGGAGGAGTCATCCGACGATGATTGGTCGGAGTTGAAGAAGGAGAATTTGACAGCGATACAATGGCAAGAAAGGAGAGGCGAAGAGTGGCTGAACTTTGGTCGATCGCGGTCGCGAAGAAAAGGGGAGGACGAAGGGTTGGTCAATGTGACCATTGGCTAGCCAGATGAATGGGTTAGAGAAGCTCATCGGAGCTCAAGGTGAGAAGGCTGGAGGATAGGAGAGAAGGTTCTCGGCCTAATCTTGGCTACGAAAGACGATGAGGACTTCGGGGCTCTTTATAGAGCTCAAGACTGAGCTCTAAATGAAGAAAGAGGCTTCACTAAACCTTGATTTTGGGAGAAAAATGTCCCCAAATTAATTGAGCTTGCTTGAGCTCAAGGAAGAGATTTAGGATCCAAGATCTGGTCCAACGAATTAGGCAATCTCTCAAGATCAATCCCCCCAAATTTGGAGGCATTGGTCATGATTTGAAGGAGAAATCCCCTTGAGAATCTCAGCCTGAGGTGTGCTCATACGCTAATGATGGAAGGGACCTAAGTGAAGAAAATGATCAGAAGTTAGGGACCCAAATGCAATAAACTTGAAACATGAGGAGCTAAATGTAAGAAATAAAGTTTTAAAGGGTTAAAATGCAAACTAAGTCAAGATGGACTCCGATTGGGCCCAAATTTTTGTACTAACCTAATTTGGACCTAAGAAATCTAATGGTGAACTTGGATTTGGTAATTTGCACATAAGCCCAAATCAGGGTAAAATCCCGTCTAAAACTCTATTCTAGGTTAAAATAGGTTCAAATGGTCAAACCAAGGGTACCAACCTCTTGGAATATTTTTCTATGATTTTTAGGATGTTATATTAATTTTATCCTGAGCAGAACCACTTTAATTTAAGTGGGTTGATAATTAGGATTTTGGTGTTGTCTTTGCCCTTGAAATGCGTAAAACCCTATTTCTGTCAGTGTTGGTCCACTTTTTTAGACTTTTATGCTTATTTGACCTTCAATTAACCCCTGAGTGACCCTGTGCTTAATATGTGTTTTTGATGTGCTATTAAAATTATAGAATTAACCTTGATTCCCTATTTTCTTCTCAAATAAGAATGATATAGAGTTGTGGCCCTCAAATGACTAGGTGGGAGCTTTTATCATTCAAACCTGACTAAATGTGGCTAGTTATGACCCATGATGGTGTTACCATCACTCTTGACCATAGAGCTTACTGTCTAAGAAAGGATCACCCTACCTAGACTTTTGGTCAACCTTTTGGAAGTACAAAGATCCTTCTAAAATTTTGCATAGGTAGAAATGTATTTGATTGCATCTAGAAGGGGGGTATTGATTTCTACTTGCCCAAATAAATCTATGAGTTCCTTATTTATGGGCTCAGTATTCTTTCTTTTGTTATTAGTGGTGTTTAAAGCTTAAGGGAAGGGAATGGGGTCTTTGCCTTTAGAATCTTTTCTTTTTCCTAAGTTAGCGTGGGTGTGGAGTGAACTTGCATTTGAACTGGGTGGGTTCCTATTGTAGCAAAAAATCATCACAAAAAGATTTGCGTCTTGAGAAACCGTCGTCATAGCGTAAGTTACAAGAAAAAATCGTCAACAAATAATTTTAACTGAAACTCAAAAGGAATTCTGAGTCGAACATAGGGAGGCGGAAGTTTGATCAAAAATCGCATTTGATTTGTTGTCACAAAGTAGATTAGTTGGTTGAATTGAATCGACACTAGCTATCTACTTAAAGAATAAAGAATAGAAGAGAGAGAAATAAAATTACAAATAAAGATAAAATATAGAGAGAATGAACCGATATTTCATAATCATCGAATCAAGTTCATTACATCTAATTACTACACTAGAAAGTGGGAAATCTATACTAGAAAGCAATAAAAGAGAAGGTGGAGAGAGGTTATCCTCATCAACAGTTGCTTGGAGGACGAGCTGCATTAACGGAGCACCTGGACGAAGGTGGTGAGATGCTAGACGAAGGAGAACAACGACGGATGACGGAGGACGGGGTAGGGTGACGTCGTAGCGAGATCCACTTCCTGAATAGCAGTGAGAAGACAACTGCGAATGCTCCATAAATGGGGATGAGAAGGTGGAAAAATTCTAATTTTAACTCTAACGGAGCATCCTGGGTTTGGGACAAGCTCTTAGAGCTTTGGAGGGGGTGAGAGAAGAGAGGAAGGGATGATGGATATGTGGGGGTCGTAGGGCTATTTATAGGTGAGGTTTGAAGGGGCAAAAAGTTCATTTCATCTTAAAACATTAAATGAGGGGGCTTTAGTGACGGATATAACCGTCACTAAAGGCCCACGTCATGAAGCATGTGCCCGCGCCTCCACCTCTTCTTCTTCCATGCATGCAATGCATACGCACATTCAAAATTTCTCAGTCATTCGATCATGAGATCAGATGGCTTAAGATCGATCGTGCCAGCGCCTCATCATATCACTTGCCCACGTGCGATCGAGCATCGCATGCATGTTTGATTGCGCATACGCTTGCTCGGGCATCTAGGCATGCCACGTTGATGCCTTCACCACCACCCGATCAAGATCTAACGGCCAAATTCGGCTACGCCTTGCGCCTACACTGAATTAAGGCATGCAGGGAACTCGAACCCGCGCTTCTTCTTCTCGTTTAGTCGCTCGCCCGATACATTACACTCGACTTTGTGTCAAGTTTATGATTTAAGGCCCAAGCGCCTTCAGCCGTTGGATCAAGATCCAACGGCTGAGGTTGATCAAGTAGCTGAGGAGAGAGAGAGGCCAGCAGGCGTTCATAGCCGGTGTGGGCGGCTGAGATGGCACCTCGTGGCGCCATCTTGGTCATCCATCTACTATGTCTTGTAGATGGTGCCACGGATGTCAGATTGAACCGATTTTCTCGCCGTTAGGCTACGATCGTCGATCTGAACCCATCCGTATGATCGGATTTGTCATCTAAAGTATGGATTTACACTACCTAACCTCTTGACCTCTGATGTTTCTCGGACTACATCTAATGCTACAGAAGTCCAATCGAAGTGATCTTGGAGTCGTTGAACTCCGATCGTCGCCCTGATTAGATCCATATGAACCTTTAATCTGAGGTCCTGATAAAATATTTCCTTATTCCCTGACCATAAAAAGAGAAAATTAATCTAAACTTTATACAATCTAACATAAATGCAAGATGATGCATGTTATGTAATATTTATAATGTATAATGCAACTATACGCCTAAGAATGCACATAAATAGACGGTTTATGTGATATAACTGTGTTTACATCAGTTCCAAGTGTAGAACAAGGCCTAAGCTCTTAAGTGGTCTTTCTGCTCAAAGTTACAAAATTTGCAATGTGATTATTTCTAGGAGGAGGTCAGGGAGCCTAATTTTGCTGGAAACCTAGGGGATATTAAGGTGCGGAGTGGATGGGAGGTTGTCCATGGTTATTTTTTCCTTGATGATGATTCCTTTGATAATTGGGATTTGGTATGGATTATGAGGGCAAGTTCCCTACAGATTTTTGATCTAGTGCAACCTCGATCTGATTTTGTAAATAGTTACAACTTAGGTTAGTTCAATCATTTGATTTTGCATTCCTTGCAGGGTTTTCATAACATGGGTATTGATATCTTCTTAAGATGGTTCAACTTGGTATGAATTATGGTTTTGTTGATAAATCCCAAATTGGTTTTGTCTTTGATAAGGAACTTGATTAGTATTTGTCTAAGAGAAATTCAAGTGGTTCCTCCAATTTGAATTGTATGAGTTGGAGAGGTTTCTAAAATTCTCCTAAAGGGTGGAGATGTTTTCAGTTGCTAGGTTAAAGGAATTTTGAATTCATATAATTAAAATTCCCAACTAAATCTGACACAACCTTGAGGAGAAAATTATTCTCAATGGGGACTGCTCTTTTTAGGAGGTTAGGTGTGGTCGGGGGTGGAGTCAGTTTGCGTGAGTTAAGTCTTTCCTTAATCTTTTTCTAATGAATCTACATTTGGTCGAGTCTTTAAGCAATCACTTGGATGTCATCCTGAGTGATAGGGGTAGATTGAGTGTGAGTACCTATCTCATGAACACCAATTTGCAGGTTGGTGTTTCTACCAAAGGTGTTCATGAAAGAATGATTGAATGAGTTTTCACTCATCTCCTCAAATAATTAGTAGGCACTCTCGACATCCTTGTTTAGGAAATTTTCATTGCAAGAAGCATCAATGAATCTTCTCAATTGATCTTCAAGTCCATGGTAGAAGATGTGCATGAGTTGCTAGAGTGGTACCTCATGATGTGGTCAACTCCTAAAAAGCTCTTGAAACCTTTCCCAGGCTTCATGCAGAGACTGACCATGTTTTTGTTGGAAGGACATAATAAATCATCAGAGGGATTGGTACGACATATAGGAAAGAACCTTTTAAGAAATGCACTTTTTAGCTGAGGCCAAGTAGTAATGGGTCTCCCAATTGTTCTGAACCAATAGGCAGCCTTGTCTTTAAGAGTAAGAGGAAGAGTCTTATAAGCCAAAGATCTTCCTGGATATTCCAAGAATGGTTTGTTTTAGCGAGGACAATTAGCTCCTCAAGATGGCTAAAAGGATCTTCCTTAGGTAGGCCATGGAAATGCTTGATATGATTTAGGACAGTAGGTTTGATCTCAAAATTTCCTTCAGGTATGACCACCAGGTCTTTCTTGATAATTAGAAGGATCATAGAAATCCTTCAAAGGTATAGTAGGTTCTTCTAGGGGTGGATTTTGTCTCTAGTTGGCTAGGTTAGTCACTGTCCTAGCCAATTATTGTTGATTTGTTTGAAGTTGAGCGAGTTTCTTAACCATCATAAGTAAGGAATTCGCATGCTCAGGATTTGGCAGCTTAGCATTAGGTGGCATCTCATAATGCAAGTCAGGGATGGGGATGTCAGGTTGTGGGTTTTGATTGTGGGGGTTAGCTTCAGGTTGATGTTGGTGTGTGTTGGAGGTGGCGGTAGAAGTGTTTTTGGACCTATTTTGATTACTTTCCATTATTTCTCTTGCAAATGAAGAGGAAGAATGCAAGAAAGATGGAGATCTTTTTTCTGTAGGGGGTAAAATGAATTGGTCCCTCCATGTGCAGCTTTTAAGATCGATGCTCATGCATACACTTACAGAAGAACGGGGGAGGAGAGAAGGGAAGGAGACGAGAGAATTTTTGTGTGCACCCAAGAAAGCAAAATCTAAGCCTTAAGGGTGACTCCTTGATGACCTAAGACTTGGTTGCCCATATACCAAAAAATTGACAATGAACTACTCTTTCCTTAGTTAATCCAACCAAGTTACTTAAGGAGGGGGATTGGGCCCAAGCATGTCCCAAGAATGTCATTGGGGGCTTGTATAAACCCACACTCGACCTTTTGCCACGTCCCCTCAAACTAGACACCATGTTAATCCAAGGGAATTGCAACCTATTGTAAATGATTTAGTAATGGAACATCAAGCCTAAGATTGGATGGAATCCTTAGGGGTTAAGTTGCTGCCAGTTTTAATTGGGCTTAGGATGAGTGTGTGCACAAGATTTTGTGATGGACATTGTTGGGGTAGTTGCCCTGATTAATATTTTTTTGTGTGAGAATTGGGAAGAAGTGATACCCAATGCCAAAACAAATTATTTTTGGAATGGATTTTTTTGCGAGTCTTAAGGTTTGGATATTTTTATGTTTGTTTTAGGATTTTCTCTTTTTAAAATTTTAAGCAAGTTTTGATATGGCACAAGCAATTACAAATGAGTTTTGGAGTTGGTGAAATCCAATTCCTTTAGGTTTTTGTATGAATAGCAAAATAAAAAGAACCCTAGAATTTTGAATCCTAAGTATGCAAGTCCTAAGAAAATGACTAGATTTTTGCTTATCTTTTGAAGTGGTAGTACAAACAAGACAAACAACACCACCATTGAAAAGAAAATTAAACAAGGATTTTGAAAATAATTTTTTTGGAAATTTTCAAAATCATTTGATATTTTTTTGAAATTATTTCTCGCATTGATGTCAAAATCCAAAAATGGTAGTTTTGAAAAATCGATTCTGCAGAATCCTTAAATGGCTTCAAAATTTTGAAATTTTTTTATTGTAGAGAATTTCTCAAGGATTCCAACAACATAAATTTCATCCAAATCTAATGAGTATAAAAATTTATAAAATTCAAGAACAGTAGGAAAATAGTAAAGAATTAGGGCTTAACCCCTAGCTAGTTCTTGAATTTTTAAAAATCAAATACTTATTAATTTTTTTTGAAATTTGAAACTTAGGTTCTAGACTCAAAGGGGCATTAAATGGTATGGTTTGGGAATTTTTAGAAGCCCTTTTGTGCTCAAACATGAATTTTCAAAGTCGAAAAGAATAGATTTTTCAAAAATAAAACACAAATGAAGAGAAGGTGGTGGAAAAGTGATTCAAATAAGAAAACAAATGAATTTTTGGGTTCCAGCACCCTTCAATTTTCTCAATTTATAAGTTTTGATATTTTTAAGATTTTTTTGGATATTTTCTTAGGATTTGAAGGAGGTTTTGGCAAGATACTTACCTAAAACCATGGGAAGACAAGAAATCTTGAAGCCTCCCCTCCAAAACAATCCCATTCCACTCCTATTTTCTATTCGCACTTGCACAAAACACAAAAAAAATAAAGCAAGTGAAGATCCAAAAAAGCAAGAGAGAAATTCAAACAATAACTAGGTCATGCCTCCTTAGCAATGGCATCAAAAAGTCATGCCAAAAACACACAATTTGTAAAAGTGATGCCGAAAACCTGGGGCTTTAGGTATGGGCTAGGAATCTAGCCATCTAGTGAAACTATACACTACCTTATTTTTGTTGAGTTACGGTAGTTGTTTGTTCCCTATTAAGTCGATTGACTCATCCCTATTTTGTAACCTACTTTCAGGTTGTTGCCGTCATGTGTCATCAATGGGTGGGATTTGTCATAGTGCAGGTTTTATCGGGTGACGCTTGGTAGGTAACCTTTATACTTTGGTTTTAGAATGAAATTCTACTCTTTTTTCCAACTTGATGGATGCTTAGACTGTGCTATTAATTATCATCTATGTGCCATGTATCCGACCCATTTTGTTGATTAATGGAATTCTTGGCAACTCGACTTTGTTTGGTGTAACCTGAATTAAATAAACCAGCACCCCTTCTGTTGCCACCCTCGAAACTCTAACTATCGTTGGGGCTTGGGTTCTTGGGGCATGAAATAATATTAGTTGTGTTATTTTTGGAGGGGTCACTTAACGGGACCTAAACTATCCAACTATCTCGATGGTTCAACCAAATGTCAACGAATCAATTGTCGTAAGATGTAGGGTGACTATTGTTGGTCCAAATATGTAGTGACCCATGTCTACATAGATTTTTTTTTAACATCTGTATTTATTGATTCATGCAATGGGAAGGGCTACATACAATGATCTAACAATAGCCAAAAGTAAAGTTCCAATGAGTACAACTTTAGACAAGGCCCACGTACCTCTATTCGAATAGTTGATCTAGTAAACCATAGAATAATCCTATTTCCTACAAGGAACCTACAATGCTAGATTCCATAGGGTTTCAAAAGAAGCCTATGAGTTTTGAAACTTAGTAACCATAGGAACTGGATTTAAGGGAAACAATTACTGATACAAAACTTTTAACATATTTAAATAATAGAAGCTTATAATTCCAATAGATATCTTGCTACATCTAATTGCACATTATCAAGTATAACAACCATATCTCATGAGAGCATAATTTCCCTTGCTCAAAAGATGCGAGTCACAATGGTGCTTTACACTAATTACGTTTCTCTTTGTACTCTATTGGATTATTGTCTTAAACTTCCATGAAGCAAAAGATAACACATATTGCATGATAGACATCATTCCAAAAATAATTCAATCAATAAGCCACAAATAATTATTGTCCTAATATTTATAGTCTTTCAATTCTTCAACATTATAAACTTATACTCTTCAAAAGTTTACTTAAATATAACAAATCCATAACTTTTCCCTTTAAAAAATTTCAGTAATTGCACTTCATTTTCTTTTACAAAATAATGATCCATTGACCATGTTGCATGCATAAACATATTCCATAACCTTATCCATGATTTCATAACCACATCCATAGGAAAATCATCCCATGACTGATTGCATAGCAATCATAGGCCCTAATTCACCTGATTAAGGTAGAACCTAGCTTAACATGGGCATTCTGCAAGCATACACATCGTACTTTGCAGCCTAGATGATTTATATGTTTATACATAATAATGTGCTATTTGAGAGGTATTAATAATTGTAGGTAATTCAAGGCTGCAGATGACCGATCCAACCTTATGGATCTATCTAGAATGATGATGGGAGTCCAATACTTCCAAGATCGCATCAATCCGACTTCCGTAGCACCCTCGCGAGTCCACAGAAGAAGAAAGAGCCAAGGGGCAAATTGAAGAATATCTTGACCTCAAATGACAAATCTAACCACATGGATGGATCTGGATCAATGTTCGCAGTCCAACGATGCAAAAATCAACTCAATCAGAGGCCTACATCATCAGATACAAGGAGAAGAAGATGGATGGCCACGATGGAACCACGTGGCACCATCGCAGCTGCCCCTCACCATGTCCCAGCCACTGAAGATCACCCTTTGCGCATTGTCGGCTGTTGGATCTCCATCCAACACCCATGAACGCGCCACATCGCCCACCTTCAACCGCTTCATCGAGTGAGGATGAGATCTTGACCGTTGGGTTTCCATCCAATGGTCGAGGGCGACTGCAGACGAGATGGCAACTACAACAACTTGCTCGTGTAGCACAGCGGAAAGCACACTTAACAACCAATGCGTGACGCAGGTTCAAATTGCTATGTGAGAGTTGGCCATGCACGGATGAAATTCAACCGTTCGATCTTCATCAAGTGGTGACAGGCGCAAACGCGTGGCGGGCGCGAGGGTGTCAAATGAAAATGTGCATGATGACGTGCGCCTTAGGAATTGAGAGGGCGCAGTGCATGCTCTTTTAAGCTGTTCGATCGAGAGATCGGATGACTGAGATGGCTTAGGAGTTGAGGCACAATTATAGGCTGTGTAGTGGGCAGGTGAAGGCAGCAGCGAGAGCAGGCAAGTGGAGATCGTGCGATGAAGATCCAAGGGTGCACATTGCGCCACGTGTCAACACCATATTACAACCGTGAATGGAGAAGGATTTAGAAGGCTTAATCAGGACCGTTGATCTCCTGATCAATGGATCTAATCAACCTAAGGCCTTTGCACAGAATTAAGGTCTCCAATGCCTTAAATACCCTTCACAAAAACTATAAAAAGAGGCCTAAGGGTCCCCTTTGAAGGCATTCAATTGTTTTTCTTCTTCTTCCTCCTACAACTCCTCTACCTTCTTCTTCTCGTCTTCTCTACCTCTGTCTCTACATCCTCGTCTGAAGCATCCATTGAGCCACCTCAGTGGGTCGTCACTGCTCTTCCCAACCTCTCCAGAAGGCCACCATGGACCACCCGTGGTGCCCTCATTCTGTTATAGTAGTAGTTTGTTTACATTCATGTTTACATTTTATTGCATGTATCAAATTCATATTCAATCTCTCTTTGTGATGCGGATATTGTGATTAATTATTTCTATTACTTGGTATTTATATTTGAAACAATCGCATGAAATCAAAAGCGCTTCCTACCTCCCTGAGATAGATCAGGACTCACCAGTTCAATTAATTTATTTGCTCAAGACGTATTTTGCACTATACTACAACGCACTCATCTTTTATGCGATCTACGCCTCGAACAATGACACATGCCATGGGCTTTTCTATGCCAGTATTCATTTTCAATGATTTATTTTTTGGCATTCCATAATAATTTCATAGCAATGGCTTACTTTATTAAACCATATTGCATAGAGACATTTGCTTTGGTGCACATATTGCATTTCATAATAATTTCATGGCAATTGTTTACTTTATTAAACCATATTGCATAGAGACGTTTGCTCTGGTGTACATATTGCATTTCATAATAATTTCATGGCAATGGTTTACTTTATTAAACCATGTTGCATAGAGACGTTTGCTTTGGTGCACATATTGCATTTCATAATAATTTCATGGCCATGGTTTACTTTATTAAACCATATTACATAGAGACATTTGCTTTGGTGCACATTTTGTATTTCATAACAATTTCATGGCAATGGTTTACTTTATTAAACCATTTCTTGCATATAGGTGTTTGTCTTAGTTCACATATCTTTAAGTGGATTTAATGGCTTAACCACCGACACAAGTAGTCCATGAAACAACATTGATAACATGTCAATGTAGCTACAACTGAGGTGGACTTATCTTTTGCCACCGTAGTTCATAGAACCATACGCCTTAGGAAGGTGTTGCCCCTCTTAGGGTCCATGAGACTCATTTGAGTCAATGACTTAATATAGTCATGTATCATAATTCCATACTTTCCATGAAAAGCCTATTCGTGTAGTGTTAATTATCTTAATACTTTGTAAATACCATTTTCATCCTTTCCTTTTTGTATACCATATTCAATTGTACACACCTCTTTAATCTTAATTCATTTCTTTATACTGATATCTTATATATCGTATAACTTGCACATATACCTTTAGAAAAGAAGCATTGATGTAATATCTTGATTCTTCTAAAGTAAGTTTTTCTATAAATAAGTAATTAGATGTGTGTCTTATGGAATAAATATAGTTATGAGCTATTACGAGGAAGAGGAGAAATAAATGAAGGAATAAACTTTTCCTAAAAGCATTCCCCTAAACATCAATGGTAAAAAAAAAAGAAGTAATAAGTAGATAACCAATCTTCTACATCTTTTGCTCTTGAGGTCAAATTTAGTCCTCATTAAATAATTAGTTTTTGCTTTTCTGTATTACGTCAATTTATTCTTCAATCTTTTCCATGTTTATGCCATTAATTATGAATTATATCTCTCCATGTTTACTCTCCAATCAATGCATTCCTAATTTCTTGCCATCATATTATACTATAATTGTACCATCCTTGAATGACAAGAGTCATAGTCATGGGCATCATTACCGATTGTCATCCTCACATGATTGCTCTCAATATTCCCTTCCATCTCTTTATATCTCTCAATTTCAAAATCTAACGACACTTCAACAAGTCATAAGCCTCTCCACATGTGGTCTTGTTTATCTCCCTCTTGAAAGCAAACATGACCTCCATGCAAAGCTTTTTCCATCCAAGCTACCAACATGCTACCAATTTCACACCCATGTGAAGGTTGAATCTGGATTTGATGTTGATCATGGTGATGGATGTCATTTGCAGTAGGATATACCACATTGTTGAATCCGTTGTTTTCAACATCATTAGGAGGTAAGCAGAAATAAATCGTGTAACCTATAGTTATTGCAATCTATTCCTCCCATGTTCTACCAAGGCATTGATACGTAAAGAAAGGTAATTGTGGGATTGTGAACAAAAATACTATGTCAACAATGTTACCTATGAGTGATTGGTTTTTTTTATAATTGGGCAAAAAATTCCAAATATTTCTTCGAAAACCATCCAAGAATACTTTAAGATCTTATTGATAAGTTTTTTTCAATTTCATGGATTATTTCAGAGGTGACAAATGCATTGCATCTACTCTTAAGCACATCATGATCTATTTCTTCTTTTGTGCCTAATTAGTATGAATCCATGTATAAACATTAACTTACATTTGTATTTTCTTTTATGTAAGTGAACAACAAGGATGCCAACATAAAATTACGATTATTATTAATCCATGTATATCCACATAGCTTTTATGGTTGGACTCAATTCCAACGTTGGGTTATTAAGGCTATCAATATGAAAAAAATATTAGTGACATGTACTCTTATGTCCCATGGTTAAGTGTAGATAAATTAAGAAAGTCAAATATGCAACCCCTATTTAATTTTTATATCGTAGCCAATCTAGTAGAATAAGCAATGACTCAAAGATGTTTTGTATTTTCTTTAACTTGTGACAATAGTTTGGGCTTTACACATTTTTTTTAATGCTTACAAATAATCTACCTGGTATATATAGAAACCTCCTTCTTGATCTTAAATGGCTTATGTTTAGTCTCATTCTAACGAACTGTTATTAACATATGTTGGTGACCTTTATAAGTTCATGAATGAGACAACTAGGTAAGTGCATGTGTTTAAATGTAAATTTTCCCAACTTAGTAATAGTACTAATTTTATTACAAGATCTTATAAGTCAAACTAATATTGAATATTGACCTCTTTATGTATGCATTACTTGAATAATTATGAACATGTCTCTTGGAATGTGTTTTCACAAACTAAATACATGAAAACTAATGACTATGTAATATGCTTCTTTTCTAAAGGTATATGTGCAAGTTATATGATATATAAGATATTGGTATAAAGAAATGAATTAAGATTAAAGAGGTATATACAATTGAATATGGTATACAAAAAGGAAAGGATGAACATGATATTTACAAAGTACTAAGATAATTAACACTACACGAATAGGCATTTCATGAAAAGTATGGAATTATGATTCATAAATATGTTAAGACACTAACTTAAAGGAGTCTCATGGGCCCTAAGAGGGGCAATGCCTTCCAAGGGCATATGGTTCTATGAACCATGGTGGCAAAAGATAAGTCCACCTCAGTTGTAGCTACACTGACGTGTTATCATTGTTGTTTCATGAACTGCTTGTGCCAGTGGTTAAGCCATCAAAGCCACTAAATGATATGCGAACTAAGACAAACACATCTATGCAAGAAATGATTTAATAAAGTAAACCATTGCCATGAAATTGTTATGAAATGCAATATATGCACTAGAGCAAACATCTCTATGCAATATGGTTTAATGGAGTAAACCATGGCCATGAAATTATTATGAAATGCAATATGTGCGCTAAAGCAAATGTCTCTATGCAACATGGTTTAATAAAGTAAACCATTGCCATGAAATTGTTATGAAATGCAATATGTGCACCAGAGCAAACGTCTCTATGCAATATGGTTTAATAAAGTAAGCCATTGCTATGAAATTATTATGGAATACCATAGAATAAATCATTGAAAATGAATAATGGCATAGAAAAGTCCATGGCATGTATTATGGGATGATTTTCCTATGGACGTGTTTGCAAAATCATGGATAAGGTTATGGAATATGTTTATTCATGGAACATGGTCAATGGATCATTATTTTGTAAAATAAAATGAAATGCAATTACTAAAATTTTTTTGAGGGAAAAGTTATGTATTTGTTATATTTAAGTAAACTTTTGAAAAGTACAAGTTTATAATGTTGAAGAATTGAAAGACTATAAGAATTAGGGCAATAATTAGTGGTAGCATATTAATTGAATTATTTTTTAAATGATGTCTATCATGCGATATGTGTTATCTTTTGCTTCATTGAAGTTTAAGACAAAAATCCAATAGAGTAGGAAGGAAAACTTAATTAGTGTGAAGCACCATTGTGGCTCGTGTCTTTTGAGCAAGGGAAATTATGCTCTCATGAGATATAGTTGTTATACTTGATAATGTGTAATTAGATATGGCAAGATATCTATTGGAATTATGGGCTTCTGTTATTTAAATATGTTAAAAGTTTTGGATCATTAATTATTTCCCTTAAATCCAATTCCAATGGTTGCTGAGTTTCACAACTCATAGGCTTCTTTTGAAACCCCACGGAATCGGGCACCATAGGTTCCTTGTAGGAAATAGGATTATTCTATGGTGTATCAGATCAACTATGCGAATAGAGGTACGTGGTCCTTGTCTAAATTTGTACTCACTAGAACTTTACTTTTGGCTATTGTTAGATCATTGTATGTAGCGCTCCACATTGTATGAATCAATAAATACAAATGCTTTAAAAAAAAAACCTATGCAGATGTGGGTCGTTACAAAATATGTCTACATATAATGTGGAGTTGGAGGGATTGATCGGGATTGACGTCTTGATAACACTCAACACTCTAGTCTTTGAGAAGGTTACTGAGACAAAGAGCTACAATGTTACTTTTATGGTGAGAGAATGGGGTCAAGGCTTACTAGTTTAAGGAAATTTAAAGTGGGTATCTAAGGAGCATGTAGTTCATGGTGTTGTACTTGTAGCTTATACACCACCATGAAATACAATTGATTGTACTCCCCTTCTAAACATGTAATGGTCTATTTATATTACATATATGTTTTCCTTCTTGGTGGTTGAGTATGTATGTAATATATATATATATGCTGTGTAGATGTATATGTATGCACAACACTAACCATAGCTAGAGTAAGGAATACCAAAAAAATATCATAAAAGAAAAGACCAACCTACAAACAAAAATAACATAAAGTTGTAAATAGTTCCAACAAGATAACTTATCTTCTTCATAAACTTCTTGACATCCCAATTGCGTGAAATCAATTGTCTCTAAGTTGATGCATCAAAACAATAAACGTCAAAGAAACTCACTCATTCTAAGAAGTACCCATCTTGTAAAGTGATAGATTTTATTCCTAAAAATCTTTTTATTCATTTCCCATGAAGAGAACAATAAGTTATTCCAAGAATCATTCTCTGAATTTAAGGTGAATCTAAATGATTTTTTTTGAAAAGTTGTATCTAAGTAATAGTCTTACGAATTATACAAATGCTAGAAAAGAAATTATTAAATATCACTTTGAAATACTCTAGATAATGAATTTCATGAGTCTGATTTTAGTTCTTAAGATCAGAGGACAATTGCTTTAATTGGAAATCTTCCTAGTTGAGGTTTACAAGTTAGAAATTAGATTTCTTTCTTATATCAACACTTTATATCGACACTTACCATAAAATTACAAACCTATCTTGGGCTAGAAATGAGTCAATGAGGCTCTCTTTTTGAAGCAATGGCACTTGATGCAATTAGAAAATATCATTTAAAATTCATCTTGTTGAAACTTTGTATTATTAGTAAAGCTTAATGACTGCCCATATACATAGGCTCCCTAATATTGACAGATCTCCCAAACTAGATATCAGGTAGCAATTATTGCAACCTTGATCATAGCATAATATTACATAACATAACAAAGGAAAACAAAGATGGTAGTGAGTAAATTCCCTCAAACTTCTATACAAATGCTTTCTTTCCTCCAAGGGATACTACAAAAGCTCAAAGAAAAAGATTCTAGAAGAACAATAGAACTTCATGGTCCTAATGCAAATTCTAAAAAGTTATAACAATACATACCTTTCAAAAAAAAAGTTATATCTAAACTATTCATTTTGATCATACATAGAAGTAGCAAGAAAAAAATATGCTTGGCATGAAGGAAACTATGATAGAGAGAAAAAGAGAAGATGACTTTGTCATCACTTGTTTACACATCCATAATAGTATGAAAGAGCAAATTTGAGTAAAGAGAGTCCAAGTAAAACTTTAGGACTGCTAACAAATCTTTAGTAGCTTCATCCTGTCAATGCCATAATATAAATATCACTTGCATGAATATTTAGGCAAACTTTTCACATGGCAACTTTAGCTTGTCAATTTTTGCCTACTAAGATCCATTGGTAATAAACGTATCCCTCAATTATTTTTAGAAGCATGCATATTTAAAACATGAATGTCCTTCATTTCAATTCTGAAAATGAAAACATAGAAACATATACTTCAAGTTTTGCAATACAATTTGATTCAAGTTTTAATGATTGAATTAAAAATTCATTTCTCTTCAACTTTCATCCAATTCTGAGCTTTTATGCCAACATCTCCTTAACATATGCATTTCTAGAATTCTAAGCTCCTTTCTAATCCAAAGAAGCTTTAGCGCAAAACCAACAGGCTGAATATTTAAGCAAGCTTTAGCTAAATGTTAATCACTAGAAAAACAACAAATTGATAAATAGGGCAATCAATTAGCTTTGCTATTAATTTTTTAGAAAAGGCTTTACTGTTGTAACTTTAAATCACCTACACCATAAATTAGAAACAAGAAAGGACTAATGTAAAGCTGGCAAGAAAATGACTCTCACTCCCATCATGTAGAGTTTAGAACAAATATTCAAATCTGTGAAGGCCTAACCTTTAAAGATTAACGATTAGTACGTTGATATTAGAGCCTCTCTTGCAACTCATAAATTAAAGCATTAGTAGGTTAATATTGTATAATTATTAAGATTAATTACAATGAAAATATCAAAGTTTTTTTTTTATCCTCTTGGTACTTCATTTTCATTATTTCTCTTACTTTGAAAGTTTGATTTCATTATAAATATTGATGGAGCTTATTTGTAATATCTTTGGAAAATACCTCCTCAGGTATTCATTACTTGGTTGAGTGTTAAGAAATGGATAGAAGTTGGATCCTTGAAGAAGATAGAACAAGTAGCAAATATTTGACAGGTGTTATCCAATTCATTGACTTTGCTTTAAAGAAAGCACCAGAAGATGGCACCATTTTTTACCCTTGCAGAGCATCTACTAACCTATGTCATGCAAATAGGAAAGAAATATTAGAGCATTTGATTTGCAATGTCTTTTTACAAGGATACGTTCAAAAGTACCCATAGATGTCACTGAAAGTAATGTTGAAAGTAGTGAAGATAAAGACCATGATCAAATAAATGAATTGATATAAGATACTTTTGGGTTCCAAAATTTTCATAATGACATAGATCACATGGAATATCGGTCTTCAAGTGGTTCTGATGCCAAAACAGATTAATTCTTTAATTTTCTTAAGGATGCTGAAAATAAGAATTGTACCCTGGATGTAAAAAGTATAGCAAGTTATCATTTATTGTCCAATTGTTTCACAAAAAATGCCTTCGAGGTCGAACAAATAAATCTCTCACCATGTTCTTAGAATTTATAAAATAAGCATTTCCCAAAGGAGAAACACTTCTAGGGTCTTTTTATCAAACTAAGAAGATAATATTTGCATTTGGCCTCAACTACAAGAAAATTGACATCTGTCTTAACAAATGAATGTTATATTGGAAAGAAAATGCAAATGATGTTAATTGTAAAGTGTGTGATTATTTTAGATGGAGGGAGAGTAGTAATGAGCCTAAGCATGATGCAAATCATAAGAGAGGCAAGAAAATTCCTACCCAGGTTATGTGGTGTTTTCCATTGAAGCCTTGATTGCAAAAGTTGTTTACTTCATCGAAGACTTCTCTGATGAGATGGCATGCCAAGGATAGACCAAAGGATTGTATTATGAGGCACCCAATAAATTCTCCAACATGGAAAACCTTTGATAAAAAACATCTAGATTTGTGTTTGGATCCTTGAAATGTTTGACTTGGTCTGGCAATCGATGGTTTTAATCCTTATGGAATTATATCATCTCAATACAGCATATGGCCTATTATTTTAATACCCTACAATCTGCCTCCATGGTTATGCATGAAACAATCCAATTTCATATTATCAACATTGATAAAAAAATGTTGATCCCTGGTAAATCTAGTCCGAAAGTTCATATAGATGTCTTTTTGTAGCCTTTAATTGAAGAGCTACAAGAGTTATGGTTTAGGGTTTCAAGATATCATTTGTCTGAAAAAGAATTATTTTAGTTACGTACTGCACTTTTATGAACCATTAATGATTCTCTTGCTTATGGTGATATCTCTAGATGGATAATGAAAGGATACATGGCATGTCCTTCATACAATAAGGACATCAACTCAATATATCTTCACTATAGTTGAAAAAATATCTACATGGGCCATAGATGCTTTCTTTCTATGAAGCATAGCTTTCAAATACAATTGGTATCCTCTAATGGTAAGCAAGAGTTTAGGGAGCCACCAAAGAAATTGTCTATGAATGAACTTTTAGCACAATTGGAAGGTATTCCTAGTATAATTGACATTCATCTTAATAACAAAAGCAAGTACAAGCCTAATTGGATAAAGAAAAGTATTCTGTTCTATTTGCCTTACTAAAAAGGAAATCTTTTAAGCCACAATCTTGATATAATTCATATTGAGAAAAATGTTTGTGAAAGCATTTTGGGAACATTATTAGCATTAGACAAAAAAAATAAGGATATTGTAAAAAGTTATCTTAATTTACAAAAAATAAATATTAGACATGCTTTGCATCCAAATGTTGTGGGAAACATGACGAGCTTATCACCTGCATGCTTTTCGTTAAAAGGAAGAAAAAATTGACATGTGCAAGCTTCGTAAAGGAATAAGCGCCAGATAGGTATGCATCAAACATATTTAGATGCATAAGTATATCCACACAAAATATCTTTGGCTTGAAAAGTCATGACTGCCATATTCTACTGCAACAACTACTTCCATTGGCATTAGCAGTTGTTGTAAAGAATGGCAATGTAAGGTTGGTGTTGATAGAATTTCACAATTTCTTTAGAGATCTATTCTCAATGGATATCCGTCAAAGTTATTTTGAGCACCGGGAACAAAAAATTATGATTACGATGTGCCAATTGGAGAAAATATTCCTACCTTCGTTCTTTGATATAATGATGCATTTGCTCATACAATAAGCTACGAAGGCAAAGCCAACTGAACTGTTCAATAACAATGAATGTACCCCATTAAGAGGTAATTATCCTTTAATTTAAGTAATTTACTTGATCAATTCCTTAATACACTAATTTATGTAGTTTTCTTTTCCTAGGTACCTTCTCACATTAAAAAGATATGCTCGTAATAAAAGTCATTCAAAAGGTTCCATTGCAGAAGGGTATCTAGCAAACAAATGTCTTACGTTTTGTTCTAGATATTTACAAGGTGTTGAGATGAGAATCAATACATTATTAAGAAATGATGAAGATGACTTCGATGCTCTAAATGAAGGATTTTCTACACTTTCACAATTAGGCCATTCAATAGAAAAAGGAACTCTGACAAATCTTGATGCTACTTTGATGAATCTTACACATGGGTATATATTATCAAATTGTGATGCAGTATTGCCATTTACAAGGTAGAAACTTATGTGGGTTGATTTTGTTGGAATTTATAACATATAGTTAGATTTTTCACTAAGTCAATAATTGCAAATTGCATCAAGACAATTTAAAATCAAATCGATGGCTATCGAAAAGGCAATTGGGTAATCTCCATAGCAATACATTTTCTGATTGGTTCAAGCAACATGTATGCTACTTTCTATTGAGCTTAATAAGCTCTTTACTAATTGTCAATATCATAATTGACATTTTTGCTTTTACATTTAGATTGAGGAAAAGGCCAAAAAGGGTATGTACTGGAAGAACTTAAGATGCTTGCTCAAGGACCACACAACATAGGAGTTTATTATGATGACTACATAATAAATGACATCAGATTTCATACGACATGTAAATAAAGGAACAAAAAAACACAAATAGTGGAGTACTAGTAGCAACTGATATAGAGTGCTTCTCAGAAGCAAATGATCCAAACCTTATAATATGACATGTTTCCCTGCCAGACGTCTAGACTCCTTTCTGGACATCTGATGAGTTGCAACTCATCATAGCTAAATCGCCCAAGTTAAGCTAGAAACAAGGTTAAACACTATCAAATTAACACAAAAAAATGGTTAAGTGTGGGAAATATAGAAAAAGACCTAAAACATCAATTTTGTGCTAAAAATGCATAATTATGTAAATGAGATATTCTATTAATAAATGTAAAATGGTGATCCAATTGCAAATTAAACACACTAATGAATTCAAAAATTCAAATCAAAAGTGTAATTAACTTCCTAAATGTTCAATTAAACTTCTATAAAAATATGATTACATTTGGACATCATTAGGACCTTGCAATTATAGATTTACATTTAGGTCCTTCTTTCATCACATGTTTTTCATTGAAAAATCCTTTAAGGACCTATTTGAAGGCCATAAGGACCTTTTGAAAGCCCAGAAGGATTGCTCTAAATTAATTCTTAACCACTTAAGGCTACTGTGCTATTTTTCTACCCCTTCGCTAAGGGGCCTTCCCTGCAATTTCACCAACACAACCTGCAAGCACCTGAAGTTCCTCACGCCATTTTATCACCCGAAGAACTCAAGAAATCGTGACTGTCTATTCCCTACACCTCATTATCTATGGCTCACCTCCATTGGAAGCTTTGCACGAATCGGCGCGTGCAATCACCACCTCACCCAGATCCCATCCAACGACCACTTTTTGATTTGAACTTGCACATGCTCTCTCCTCAAATCCCCACCGCCCATGACCTAGGTGGCTAATCACACCACCACAGTGCTCTGATTCATTGTTCAGTCTACTTCAGCACCTCCGCTGCCTTGCACGCAAGGGGTCAACTCCCTACCCCATGAGCCAATCCTTTCATTCACATCAATAGTTTCCTCACCCCCAATTTCCTTCACCGGCTATGACAGAGCAAGCTTCCCTCCCCAATTTCACTCGCTACCAGCCGACTGAGTGGCAGACATTGGACATCCTCATCAGTTGCTGATCCTTCTTCCCCCTTTGTCGTCACCAGCTGCCAATGGGTGATCTTAGACATCTTCCTCCCTTAGAGTAGCTTTTTAATGCTTTCTTAGATTAGATTTACATGCTTTCTAGGAGTAGGAGTAATTGGAGATGATCTGATGACTGTTAGTGTAGCTTAGGAGTAGATTTAGTGTAGAATTCACACTGCCCCTCTGATCATTTCAGATCAGAGGAGATGAATTCACACCCTTCCCATTGATCATATTTCTTCCTCTTCATATTTCCATTCCACATTCTGTTTTCCCTCGATTTAATTTCACTGATCACCTAGCCATTAGGTCTAATTTCAGAATTGAGGGCTTCGTGTCTCAAATCTGAAATTAGCGCCAAAGACCATTTTGGGGGGTCTCCCGCTCCTTCCGCAAAGTCACAATGACCCCTGATCTTAGTTCACCAACTCAAATTGCTCAATCTTATTTAGAAGGGTGTTTATTATTCAGATCTTAGTTCACCAACTCAAATCTTATTTTGAAATTCATTTGGATTTTATCAGATTTAATTGAGCTTTTTGAGATTGGATGGGGTTGATTAGGTATATGCAAGGATTCCAATGGTTTTAAGTTTTGTTTTGATTATATGGATGAGCATGTATCTAAGCTAATCCCTATGTTGGAGAGTCTATCAAGGAAAATCAGTTAACTCTGATTTGAGATAGGACAAGGACCCAACGAATCTTGATCATATCACAAAATCACCTTGATCGCCCATCAATGGTGTTCAAGAAGATTGAGTGATTAGATCAGTAAAAGATCCAAAGAAAAAGCCCAATTTGGGGTGACATTTCACCCTCCATGTAACCACTTTCATGATCTAATGTTGGAGGTTTTGGATTGAGATTTGAAAGGTTTTTTTTTTAAAGAAGATTTGAAACGTTTTGCAAAAGGGGATTGAAATTTGATTTTATATATATGATTTTCAGATCTTCTTTTATGATTTAAAAGTGATTTTAATATTAGAAATGAGACAAGATTCTGTATATTAGACATCTTAGATCAAACTTCACCAAGTCTGATATTGGATATTCAATTACTGAACCCTATCTCAGTTGCTGAAATTGAAATTCTATCACTGATGTAGCTCTGGAATTTTTATTCAAGAGTTGTAGTAGTCTTGGAAGCAACCTTTGAATTGGATATTAAGACGTCTGCAACTGTTGCTGCAGTTGCTGCTGCTGCTCTGCTAAATTCCAGCAGCAGCACTACTACTATTGTATGAAGCTGCTGCTGCAGCCATTCAAGCCGCTGGATGGTTTGAAATGTAGGACAAGGAACAGAGATTGGTGTTATTTTGAGAAGTTGACATGTTTTCTAGTATTGGAACTTCATGTACAAGCATTTACATATCTGTTAATGTTTTTAAATATCATCTGGATTGCTTTTGTAATTTTGTTTAAACCCCTCTTTGTCAGCTACATTTAGTGCCTAACTGTCCAAAATGAGAAATTAATGTCAAAACAAACTGAAAATCATGTTTAATTGCTTAAACACCTCCTATTTGTCTTGCTGGATGTTTTGAAATGTTTTAATCACTTTTCCAGCCTTTTGTTTAGAATTCTAGGCCTTAGGATCCACTTAACAACCTTTTGAAGGCTTAGAATTGAGCTCACATTGTTTATAAATAAAAATGATATCAAAAATAAAAAATAATAAAATAGACCTGTCTTGGTAAAGATTAGGTATATTTTTAGGTATATGCCAAATTTCAAGGCATTCTGAACCCTCGATTTGGTAGAACATACCAACTGACGGTTTAGTCTACCTTAAAACTTAATAAAAGACGTTAACCTATAAAAATATCAAAAACACATTCTATCTCTCATCTCCTTCTCTCTCTCTCTCATCCCCTACCTCTATAAAATATATAAAAACCTTAAAAATAGAAAAACTCTAAACATACCTTGTATATTATGTACATACTTGTAAATATAAGCAATATAGTAAGCTATATGCATATATATATATATATTGTAAAATAGGTGTATAATAGGTATAACTAAGTCATATATATATATATATATATATATATATATATATATATATATATATATATATATATATATATATATATATATATATATTGTATAATGTAAATTAAATAATTAAGATCATATAAACTATATATAACTTAATTATATAACTATTTATTATTTATACTAATTTATATACACTATAACTTAAGTAAATATCTAAAACACTCTAAATAACTGTATTTTCTACCGATACTGTATATACATATCTATATATGTATTAGGTACATTATAAACCCTGTATCATAATTTAATCATGTATATAATAAATAATTAATTTATTAAGTTACTAGCTAAGTTATTAGATTAAATTAAAATAAATTAGTAATTTAAGTTATAATTGAACAAACTTATATTGTACATTTATATTATTTTATTTTAAGTAAATTAAAGTAATTTATCTATATTTATAATTTATTATATTATTTATACATAATTTATAAGTATATTAGCCTGAATCCACCTATTTAAATGTAAATAAAATCAAAATAAATGTTGTAAAATACAATAAAAATATGTATTAAATACGTTATTATGTATATTAACTCTGTACAGGGTCAATTAGACCATTAATTAACCAATTTATACGTTAATTACGAAATAAACCCTGAAATCATGATGTATTATTTACGAACTTTAGCTAATTTATTTATATAGCAAATATAATTATTTTTGTAAATAAATCATATAATTATATAGCCCTATATAAGGGCTTTCCAACTATATATTTTAATTTAAAATTGGATTGAAATTGGGCCTCAAATCGAGGGCCAAACATTGCAAAGTAGAACGTTGCAGTGTTGGATTTCAGCATGCGCACCCCTGTGGCAAAGTGCCACATCGTGGGTTGTGGGGTTCTTACAGTGCCATAAATTATTTTCCTTCATTAGGCTATCCAGTTGTCATGGGCGCTGGGCGCCCGAAACACCTAATACCTCATACCCTCTAAGCATATATTTGAGCATGGTTTGGCATTGAGATTGGTGTACGATGTGCGAGCCAGGGGCTTGACACTATGCGAGGGCTTGAATGAGCTCATTAACAAGCTTGAATCGAAATTAAGAGGTTAATTAATGAATCAGGGTGGCCTTAGTAGAGGTCTAGTCCCACCCGTAAGGGAGCTATGTATCCCTTGAAAAGGACGCCTGCCAATTAAAAACTTAATTTTTGTATTGAGGGTTAATAAGGGGTTAACTAAGAGAGAAAATGGTGCCATTGTTAATCGCTCTGAAATGGGTTTTAAAATCGTTGTATTGTAGTATAGTTCGAATCAATGCGAAAAACATATAAAATTTATGCTCAAAAGAAATCCGAGGTCATTCGCTGAGAGAAAATAGGAATTCACGCACCAATCTCAACAATTAATGTAAATGGGCACAAAATATTACTCAAAATCTAATTGGCAATGTATAACATGAGTATATCAGGAGATAAAAAGAATTCTAGACAAAATAATGGTGATTTAGATCACCAATTATAAGTCTAACATATATAGAACAGCTGCTCAATCAATCAATATGAAGGAGCATATGATCAGACATCTGATTTTGAAATCAGATGTCCTAAAAGGAGTTTCCATAGTGCTCTTTTTACTCTTCTTCTGCTGCTATTCTTCTTCCTTGTGTGGCTCTTCTGCCTTGGCTTCTCTTTTCTTCTCTTCTTCCTCTACAGTTACCTTGCCTCTTCAGGTCTTCTCCTCTTCTTCTTTCTTTGGCCATCCTTCTTCACGCATAGGGGATTTCTTCTCCAAACGGCTAAGTGTCAGCCATTGATCTTCATAGCAAAACCCCCTGCCCTCGCTCTCTCTCTCTCTCTTTCTTTCTCTCTCTGGGTTCTCCACTTTCATACCTTCCCAAGGCCATGCATAGTACCGGGTAGTTGAATTTCAGATCTAAGCGTACCTGGGACCAGGGCTGCGGGTGTGGGTCACAGCCGAGGTGTAGGTTAGGTGGGTCGGGTCGGACCAAATCCGCATGATGCATGTCACGGGCGAGTCGCGTGTGAGGGTGGCGGGGGACCTCACCCCCTATGTGTCGAGGCGATTAGCCATAGACACTTTTGCAATTTATGCACCTTCAAACACTCTGCCGCTTCCGATGTGGGACTATTAAGTCCCTTGTCTTCTTCACACAATGCAACAGTAGTCACTTTGTCTAATTCTGGTCAAAGGCCCAATCAAAGGGCCGAATTGGTCCCTGGGTTGTGTTCCAGGAGGAACTTCGCGCAGCCTGAAGTCTTTACGTAGAGCTGTTGTGGCAAGAACAAGCTTCAAGCTTCGCTCAAAGCTGCTACAGCAATGGCGTGGCACCTAAAACCTGAAACTCAAAAGATGGCCTCTCGGCCTCATCAAAACAATTCAGGAAGCATCAGCGGATGTCGTGGAGTGCAACGATGGTGGTGTGGAGGTGATTGGTGGAGTGAGGAGGTTTGACGACCTCGGACTGTTGGTGCGGAGGGCCTGGTGCTTGGCAGAGCGTTGGGAGAGGCAATCGACCTAACTACGTTAGGACTTTTGCTTCTAGGGTCGAGGTGGAGGTGTAGGGAGTGTCAGCGAGGCGGATGGAGGGGTGTAGCGGCGGATACGCCTCACCAGAGGAGTGGTCGGAGACAGGGAAGACAAGGATGAATGGCGACATCGAGGGTTATTTTTGAGATTTTTGGGTATAAAACTAACCTAAGGATCTAAACTAACCCTAATCTAATAGAAGAAAGGGGGAGGACGACACCAACATTGGTAGGCCAGAGCTAGGGAAGAAGACACTTCGGTAGAGGGGGACGGAGACGACAACGAAGAGAGAGCGACGGCGGCTAGTATTGCATGACGTGGAGGAAGGTGAGGAAGAAGAATCCACCATCGATATTGCGGTCGAACGACAAGGAGAGGTAGAGGGAGTCGCCAGTGCTCGAGGAACTATTTAGCCAAAATAGGAGAGAGGAATTTGGGGAATTTCCAGCTGAAATCGAGTCTGGGATGGTCGGTATGCATTGGGGCTTCTTTTATAGGCCTCTAGAGGATGATTTGAGCTTGGGAAGCAAGCTTCCCAAGCTTGGAAGGTCATCAAAGTTGGAAACTTGAAGGATACCTGAATCTCTCATGCGTTCACATGAGAGATTGGGAAGGTTGTTGGGCTTCGGATCTGATTCATTGGAAAGAGAACTTCTCAAGGAATCTGCCTTCCAATTTTGGAAGGGATTGATTGATTAGAGGAGTTCTCTTCAATCAAAGGTCGCTGGAGTTGTAGGATTAAGATTCTAGGGTGGCAGGGACATTTTGTGAAGAATACAAAGAAGCTGGGGGGGCTTTTTGTGAGGAATTCAAAAGTTAAGGGCATGAGTGTGAGTAAAAGAGTTAGACAGGACCAAATTGCAAACTAGGTCAAGATGCTCTCAGATTGAGCCCAAATTTTAGTACAAACCTAATTTGGACCCAAGGAATCTAATGGTGAAGTTAGATTTAGGTTTTGATCAAGTTTGACTAGGTAATTTATGCAAAAACCTAAATTAGGATAAATGTTTGTCTAGGACTATTTTAGGTCAAGACGGGTTCCAATGGTCAAATTGAAGGTACCAAACCCTAAAGAATATTTTTCTATGAATTTTAGAGGGTTAAGGTGAATTTTATCCTGAACAGAACCCCAGTTAATTAAGTGGGTCTGTTTTTATGGTTTCGGAAATCATTAATTCTCAAAACACACGAAAATCCTTTTCTGTTTGTACTAACCCACTTGTTAGACTCTTAAGATCATTTGACCCTTAATTAACCCTTGAGAAAACTCGTGATTGTACTGTAATTAAGATGTTCTATTAAAACTGCAGTTTTCCCCTTATTTTACTATATTTCCCTCAGAATGGATTTGCAATGAATTACGTCTCTCTAGCAGTTATGGAGGAGCATTTAATCCTAAATTATGACTAATTAAAGCTAGATATTGCTGATGAAGATGTTATCATCATACCCCCTTGCCTAACTTTTGCTAGCCCCTTAGCAAAATCTCATGGAATTAACTCAAATTCTAGACCAGGTGTTCAGATTTTTGATGTGTGCTTTCTTTTATAGATTAGGTTAGAATGCCAATAATAGGCCTAGAGGTACTCAAGTGCCAACCAAGATCCGGACCTGACCAGCTTTAGCCTCAGTTCACCGTGAAGGTTTCTAAGGCCCACAGGAACTAACTTAAGGTTCGTTGATCTCTATGGTTAAAGCACCCATGCTTAAAACATGGTTAGTACCAATTCAGTTTGTAGTGCATTTTTGTAAGAGGGGGTCAAAAGAATTTTTTGCATTTTTTTTGGAGTTTTCTCTCTTTTTTCTTTTCTTTATTTCTAGCTTCAGATTGGCTTTACAACATGATCTGTATCGAATTCCTCGCTCCCACCATCATTCCTCGTAGGGTCCCTAGCTTTCAATGCTTCGAGATAGCACCACCCATGACAACCCCCAGAACCCTGGCTTTCGACACTTCGAGATAGTGCCGCCCATGGCGTTCTGTAGTTAAATTCAGGCCCTAGAAATCGACATTTCGGGATAATCCCACCCATGGCACCTGAGTAAACACAAGGTACTTATGTGCCCCTGGTAGGATATTTAGATATCTTAGGAGACAAGCACCAACGAGACGGTATGTTATTGGGCATCTTCGAGGGGAATTTCCCGCCTCTCCACACTAGGAACTCATCCAAATCAACTTGTGTTGATAAGCCGCTCCTAACCTAGGTGGCATTTTTAGAACAGAATTAACACATTTTGATAATTAAATGCACTAAACCAGATTGTGTGTGGATTAAGGTGCTTAGGTTACTGAGTCCCACAAACTAGAGGCCAGTTAATGAGGTCAAATAATCCCTAAGCCTTAGACTTAATACTTAAGCTTCGTATTTTCCTCAACCTCTTGAGGACTATCCAGATCTTAACAGATACATGAATTTGTAAGCCTGAAACAAGCCCAAGAAGCCTAAAATTAACATTCATACTAATCTCTTTTGTCTCTTAGCACTTCTATTTTTTATTTCTTTCTTTTGATTTGGTCTATAACTAAGTAGATTCCTTAATCTTTTACTAGTGACTAACTCTTTTTGTTTCAAATTATGCTCCTTTTTGACATTTCAAAATCACCTCCCCTTTTCCTCCTCAAGAATGATATGCATTTAATTTTTTCAAAATTTCCTCCCTTCTCCCTTTTTTTTATTTTTTCAATTTTTTATTTTTTTTTATTTTTTGGAATATGTATTTTTTTGTGAGAACCCTTCGGAATTGTCAATTTTTGTATGTTTGCACTTTAACACCCCCCATGCCTAAGTTTTGCAATGTCCTCATTGTAAACGGAAGGTATGAAATAGTTAGGGTTCAAGGATTAGAACAAGTTCAACGAGTGAGCGTATAGGTCGAGATGACTGTTGCGAATGATTTCAAGCTCTGATACGAGTACTAGAGGTGGAGTTGACTATTCTCAAACTGAACTCAGAGTGCAATAGACGTGAAGTATAGAAAGGATAATCAGAAGGATCTCAGGTTTTTTGGAATGACGGGTTGCCTCCCATTAAGTGCTAAATTCAATACCTTCAGCCGAGCAAAAAATGGTCATGGAGGAGTGGTCAAATCAGATGAGTTTTGTAGAACAAGCACCTTGATCAATAGCCTGATTGGTCCAACCAGGTGCTTGTTCAGATCAGCCAGCTGATGATGCAGCCCAAACCCAATCAATCTAGCGGGTTGATAGATGTGAATCAAGAGATGAGGTGCCCACCAAATACTATGAAGCTCGAGAAGATATTGAAGTGTGAATCCAGGGTTTGGCTGAGTCGAATAAGCTTGATCAGAGTAGGGATCCTCAAAAGAGAATGAATCAGTGGAGTATGTGAGATCCCTACGGGAGTGATTAGAGAAGGATGGGACATGATTTGTAGTCTGATCGAAGTTCAAAACTCGATTAAAATGTGGAGGAGAATCATGTACAACCAGCTCATTGAGAGGAGAGTCAGAGTAGAAATTGAGTCTGATTGCGGGTCAGGGTTGAAAACTGGTTTGGGAAGGTTCTGTATGTGTAGAAGAGGTGGCTTGAAGAATAATTGTATGTGAGGGCTCCTCTAGGAAGGATTCAAAGGTGGGTTCATCTAGAGAGTCCTCATAATAGCCATCAAAATCAAATGTAAATGCCTAAAGAGTGCTTATAGGATCAAGGAAATCTGAGCCAAGAAAAGATTCGAACTCTGGGTTGTAGACACTCTTGGCAATTTCTGTTTTTGCTTCCTGAGGATCAAAAAGAAATGATTCCATCTCAATGGAACCTGATTTTGAATCAATGATCTCAGGATCAAGGACCTCAGAGTCAGAGTCGAAGAATGGATCATGTATGCTGAGGTCATAGATTGGCTCATAGTCGTCAGGAAACAACAGTTCTCCAAAATCAGAGTAAGATTCGAAATCGTCAGAGAACTTACGAGAATCATGTTCTAAATCTGATTTGGGATCAAAGGTTCCACCACAGAGTAAATCAAAAGATGTAGACTCAGCAACCTGACTTGGATCTAACCTATTTTCAGATTCCGAGCTCAAAAAGGATTCTCTATTAGGAATAGGCTCGGGTTCTTGGCTTGTAGGGAAGATTCAATCAAAACCCAACTTTTCTAGCTCCTCGGTTTCTATATCATAGATCGACGTGACTTCCAAAAAATCAATATGTATCTCTAAGGAGGTTGGAGAGGTGCATTCATCAAATACAGGCCCAGAATTGTAATCCTATTTCACGATTTGATTTCCATCACACGGGGCCTTGTAATATCCTAGTAAGGCTCAAATCCAGATTCTAGGTTAAGGGTCTAGGTTGGATCACTACAATCTAGGTTGGGCTCTACAGGGATGTCAGAATTTCTCTCGAGAGTCACCTTATCAGAATAAGGGACGGAATTTACGCTCTCGAGAGGTTCTGATTCACTCTCGTCACGACAGGTGTCTAGAACATTAGGGCAAGGTGAACCAAGTTTTTGTATCTCTAGGGCTAACTCGAAATTGCGGTCACCTTCAATCGGATCTTCCCAACCCGTCTTAAGATCAAGTGTATGAGTTTGTTCATACTTTGAATTAGATTCCATTTGGGTTGTGGGTCCATAACAACCTTGATCATTACACCCGGGATTTGGGAAATTACATGGATTACTGGAATTACTCCAAGATGTCATCTTAACTTCTGATGGGTATTTTTGATCGATGGTTCTATATAACCCATTCAGCAATTCTCCCCATTCTTTCAAAAAATTCTGGAGTTCTTCCAAAACTGAAGGATTTGACCAATATTGCAGACAATCATTGTTGTGTAATTTCACCAATTCACTGTGTTTTGCTAATAGATGATCCCAGGTTGAACCGTGTTTTATTTGTGTCCATATTATCCCTACACAGTTCGTGATGAGGTTTTTTGTTCTTGCAAGTTTTTCCATCATGTCCCTTTTATAGTATTCTTCATGATTTCTATAGTCATTCTCAAGTATCTTTTCTTCTATGCTCATTTGGGACTCAGGTTTCTTAAATAGTCTTCTTATATAGCTAGGCTGCATTTTTTTGAATCAAGTGGTGAGATCAAGATTGAGAATCAAAACCAAGATTAGATTTGAAGTTGATTAGATCTGAAAGAAATCCCTAAGATGTGTATGTTCTCTAAATAGAAGGGATGAGGAACTAGATGTGAATTTGACCCAATCAAGGCACCCAAAGATTTTTGGATGACTAAGGCAGTTTCGAGGTGGATGATATCTCTGAATCAAAAATTCACACACCTGAGAAGTACCTGGGCAGCCAGGAAGGGAGAGCCCTACAAAGACCCCTACATGGTAGAGCATCCCCACGGGTTACAGGGTTTCCCCCACCCGACCTTCCTTGTCACTGAGGGTCCAGGTAAACCAGAATGTACGAACTTAAGACCTTAAGCCTACCAATTTTATGTCCTAATTTGTTCCTTGAGTTTCACTTAATTAGAAGTTAATTCAACTTGTGACCTAATTTGAGGGTTGGTTGGCCTACAATGTAGACCAACTTCACCTAACCTGTCCTAAAGATGGCAGAATGAGATCTAGGTCATGACCTAGAAATCACCTTGATTGACTCTCAGGTTATTAGGTCCAAGGATTTTAGGGTTTTTGTTGATTAGATCTTTTCAACCAAGGGCTTGGGTAGCACACAAATGCGAGAGGGTAACCTTCCTTTTATGCAGGCAAGTGTGAACTAGCACTCCAAAAAACCCTAAAAATTGAAACCCTAATTGGCTCTATTCTGCATCCAATTTGATCATTAAAATGTTCTCCTTGGACTTCAAACAAGAGATGCATAGTCTAAGAAGATTAGAAAGTAAGCGTAGTCCCTTATAGTCACAGGAAATTTGAGGTAGGGAATTCTAAACAAAATCATCTCCATCATCAATCAGATTTGAAAAGATTTTGCAAATCAAGAAACTTACCCTTTAAATGATAATTACTATGAAAAATAAGGTAGGTGATTCCTAATTGATTGTTTCCTTTTTTTTCCTCCCAAGATTAGGAGGTTGATTAGGGAAGAATAGTGAAGTTACCTACCCTGGAGTGGTTGATTTGCGTGGAATATCTCCTCGTGAAGTACCTCGCAAAATCACAAGAAAGAAAACATGGCAAGTCAGTGCTCAAATATAATCAAATAATGCAGAGAATAGCGGTGAATTGCACGTTGCTCCCCAGCAACGGCACTAAAATGTTAATCGCTCTGAAATGGGTTTTAAAATCATCGCATTGTAGTACAGTTCGAATCAATACAAAAAACATATAAAATTTATGCTCGAAAGAAATCCGAGGTCGTTCGCTGGGTGCACATAGGAATTTACGCGCTAATCTCAACAATTAATGTAAATGAGCACAAACTATTACTCAAATCTAATTGGTAATGTATAACATGAGTATATCAAGAGATAAAAAGAATTCTAGACAAAATAATGGTGATTTAGATCACCAATTATAAGTCTAACATATATAGAACACTACTCCAATCAATCAATATGAAGGAGCATATGATCAGACGTCTAATTGCAAAATCAGACGTCTTGAAAGGCATTTCTATAGTGCTCTTTTTGCTCTTCTTCTGCTTCTATTCTTCTTCTTCTCTGTGTGCCTCTTTTGCCTTGGCTTCTCTTTTCTTCTCATCTTCCTCTGCAGTTGCCTTGCCTCTTCAGGTCTTCTCTTCTTTCTTTGGCCTTCCTTCTTCATGCATAGGGGATTTCTTCTCTAAATGGCTAAGTGTCAGCCGATGATCTTTAGAGCAAAACCCCCCTGCCCTCGCTCTCTCTCTTTCTTTCTCTCTCTGGGTTCTCCTCTTTCACGTCTTCCCAAGGCCATGTACAGTATTGGGTAGTCGGATTTCGAATCTAAGCGCACCCGGGACTAGGGCTGCTGGCGTGGGTCGCAACAGAGGTGTGAGTTAGGTGGGTCGAGTCGGACCAGACCCACGTGATGCATGTCACGGGCGAGGCACGTGTGAGGGTGGTGGGGGACCTCACACCCTGTGTGTCGAGGCGAATAGCCACAGACACTTTTGCAATTTATGCGCCTTCAAACATTCTACCACTTCTGATGTGGGACTATTAAGTCCCTTGTCTTCTTTGCACAATGCAGCAGCAGTCACTTCATCTAATTTCAATCAAATGCCCAATCAAAGGGCTGAATTGGTCCCTGGGTTGTGTTCCAGGAGGAATTCTGCGCAGCCTAAAGTCTTCACCTAGAGCTATTGTGGCAAGAACAAGCTTCAAGCTTCACTCAAAGCTACTACAGCAATGGCGTGGCACCTGAAACCTGAAGCTCAAAAGATGGCCTCTCGGCCTCATCAAAACAATTTAGGAAGCATCAGCAGATGTCGTGGAGTGCAACAGTGGTGGTGCGGAGGTGATTGGTGGAGTGAGGATTTCTGACGACCTCGAACTGTTGGTGCAAAGGGCCTGGTGTTTGGCAGAGGGTTGGGAGAGGCAATCGACCTAACTACATTAGGGCTTTTGCTTTTGGGGTCGAGGCGGAGGTGTAGGGAGTGTCAGCGAGGCGGATGGAGGGGTGTAGCGACGGATACGCCTCACCGGAGGAGCGATCGGAGATAGGGAAGACGAGGATGAATGGCGGCATCGAGGGTTATATTTGGGATTTTTGGGTATAAAACTAACCTAAGGATCTAAACTAACCCTAATCTAATAGACGAAAGGGGGAGGACGACACCAACATTGGTAGGCCAGAGCTAGGGAAGGAGACACTTCGGTAGAGGGGGACGGAGACGACAACGAAGAGAGAGCGACGGCAGCTAGTATTGCATGACGTGGAGGAAGGTGAGGAAGAAGAATCCACCATCGATATTGCGGTCGAACGACAAGGAGAGGTAGAGGGAGTCGCCAGTGCTCGAGGAACTATTTAGCCAAAATAGGAGAGAGGAATTTGGGGAATTTCCAGCCGAAATCGAGTCTGGGATGGTCGGTATGCATTGGGGCTTCTTTTATAGGCCTCTAGAGGATGATTTGAGCTTGGGAAGCAAGCTTCCCAAGCTTGGAAGGTCGTCGAAGTTGGAAACTTGAAGGATACCTGAATCTCTCATGCATTCACATGAAAGATTGGGAAGGTTGTTGGGCTTCGGATCTGATTCATTGGAAAGAGAACTTCTCAAGGAATCTGCCTTCCAATTTTGGAAGGGATTGATTGATCAGAGAAGGAGTTCTCTTCAATCAAAGGTCACTGGAGTTGTAGGATTAGGATTCTAGGGTGGCAGGGACATTTTTGTGAAGAATACAAAGAAGCTAGGGGGCTTTTTGTGAGGAATTCAAAAGTTAAGGGCATGAGTGTGAGTAAAAGAGTTAGATAGGACCAAATTGCAAACCAGGTCAAGCTGATCTCAGATTGAGCCCAAATTTTGGTACAAACCTAATTTGGACCCAAGGAATCTAATGGTGAAGTTAGACTTAGGTTTTAGCCAAGTTTGACTAGGTAATTTATGCAAAATCCCAAATTAGGGTAAATGTCTATCTAGGACTATTTTGGGTCAAGACGGGTTCCAATGGTCAAATTGAAGGTACCAAACCCTAGAGAATATTTTTCTATGAATTTTAGAGGGTTTAAGTAAATTTTATCCTAACCAGAACCTCAATTAATTAAGCAGGTCTATTTTTAGGGTTTCGAAAGTTATTTAATTCTCAAAACACGCGGAAACCCTTTTCTGTCTGTACTAACCCACTTGTTAGACTCTTAAGATCATTTGACCCTTAATTAACCCCTGAGAAAACCCATGATTGTACTACAATTGAGATGTGCTGTTAAAACTGTAATTTTACCCCTATTTTACTGTATTTCCCTCAGAATGGATTTGCAGTGAATTACGTCTCTCTAGCGGTTATGTTGGAGCATTTAATCTTGGATTATGACTAATTAAAGCTAGATATGGCTGATGATGACGTTATCATCAGTCGTGAGGATTAAGTGTGAGAGAAGAGAGAGTGTAGCGATTAAGTGTGGTAAGTTTGAGAGAGCCTTAAGTGAAGAAATGATTAACAGAAGAAGAGAAGCATGTATATTATATGTATATGTGTATATAGTGTATATATATATAGTATACTATAAATATGTGTAATATGTATACGTAGTATAAGTAATGTTTGAGCTATATATGTGCGTAAATAACAGTATAGCTTTAGTAACAGGCTAATCTATCACTGTAGATAGAATAAATGTCATTATAGACCCTAGGTTTTACCTTAGCTTATGTACATACTGATCCTAAGATTTAGCGACGTTTATATATGTTGATGTATATACTATATATGTTACTGTATATGTTAGTATATTAAGTTAAGTTAGTATAGTATATATTATTACTTATTACTATATATATATAAGTATTGTTATTATAAGTATAAATTGATAGTATATAGTATTTAATTATAGTGTTTGATGCTTGTTTGTTTATATCTGTTTGCAAGCATTTTAGTTCATTCTTTTGTACATAATTAAGCTATTATTTCATTAATTGATCATGCATTAATTCATTCATTCATAATTGTACATAAAACCAATCTTTTTGGAATTAAAGAATAATATTAGACTTAGTGATGTGTATCAATAACTGCCTCCCAGTGAACGACCTGGAATAAACCGGTAAAAATTATGGAATTAAATAAAATTGACACGATAACGATTTGTATTTGTGACATATACTACAACAACGATGGTTTTTTATATGAACCGTAGATGATCGATTATTTTTGGTGACGTTGCCGGGGAGACAACTCTCTATACACCAAAATTATTCTTTAGTTTTTAATTTGTATATAATTTTTGCTTTTGTATATAAATTCATTCATATTCATTATATAGGCATTCTTTTATTCAAATTCCTTGTTGTATATAAAGTTGTTTCATTAATTAATTTTTTGTTGTATATACATTCTTTCATTCTTTTACTAATCAATTGTTGTTTTGGTAGCACTTGAGGAGTAGGAGTAGCATCGTCTTCCAGGAGGAGTTCGTCTTCCTAGCGGATTCGCTGCACTTCTGACCCGACATCCCGGCGAAGTTTTCCCTTGGAGCTACAGTTTTCTTACTTTAGTAGCATAGATTAGTATAGTTTAGATTTAGGTATATTACTTAGGATATATTTGTTAGGCATAAGTTGTGAGAGCTTCTTCTCACACATATTTTGTAATAACTTTGAACTCTCTGGACACTTATTATCTCTCTACTCATCTCTCATCGACACGATTTTTTCCATTCACAGGTTTTCCATATCGATTTCTTTTGTTTTTGTTTGTCGCATTATTCAAAAAATTAAAAAAAAATTATAAAATCAAAAATTCAAAAAATCTCATCCTTATCTAGCAGTAGCATGTATTAGGCATCCATTCTTAGGTTTCATCATTACCTGCTAGATTTCAATACCAAGTCAATTCATTACCCGTAGAATTGTTGGAGTCAAGTACGCACTTTCTATCCCTCCTTAACTCCAGCTATCCTTGCATTTGACTTAAAATTAACAAGACCATCTCTTGTTTGAAAAGATTAAAAAAGCGAGACAAGTAGCATAGAAAACACTCTCTAAATGCTTGAATCAAATCAAAAGGAGACATAAAAACTTACTTGAAACCCTGACTGAGATTTTTATTGCCATTGTGTTGATTGTTATCTTGCACATAGCACGATCATTTAAGATACACATACACGGGTTTCTATCTCATCTCCTTTAGCACCCACAGGATCTGGATTCACATGCCAGTCTTATCCAGACTCCCAGTGGACTATAGAGGTCTGCACTCTACTAGGTTGATCTCTAGGATGCGTACAATTATTTGAAACATTTGTTTGAATACTATTATCTTTGCATAGCAGCCTCTAGGGAAAATTCGATTCATCTCGCTTGCTTGTTAGATTGGTCTTTCGGTGATTGAGATTATTTGGGATTTCTAATTTTGGATTGAGATTGAGATTGAGATTTATCCTTTCCTTTGAGTTGTGACTATTTTTAAAAATTGTTTTCAAAAATCGACTTAATGGAAGGTAGGAGATCCCAAAACCTTGAGCTAGTACTCCCCTTGGGTGGTGATGCCCAAGTTACTGCATCCACTTCTATGCCTTCCACATCCAATCCTTTACCTCTTGAGCCTCAAACTCCCATTCACTATTCCACACATCATGAGGATGATCATGATTCTGCACAGTTTGAGGATTTCGAAGAACTTCCTCCATATCTTATTACACATCCTCCACCACCACCAAACCATAGGTTCCAACCTCCCCCATATCCTAATTTTCCTAATCCACCACCGGAGAGAGGACCTATGCCTCATCTTCAACACCTATTTGAAACACAACTTCAAATGAATATTGTTATTTGCTCTGAATCAAGTTTTAAAATCAATGTGTGTGTTTGTTTCAAAAAAAGAAAATCAATGTGTGTAGTATAGGTTGAATCAGTGCAAAAAACAAATAAAACTTAATACTCAAATAGAAGTCTAAGCTCGAACACAAGGAGCAATTGGTAAAAAATGATTCTCAAGATTGCAATTCAACACAAATATATGAGCATAGAATTCCAAGAAGTAATGAAAGTGTATGTCAAATAGTGC
The DNA here is from genome assembly GCA_037157565.1 of Thalassia testudinum. NCBI lineage: Eukaryota > Viridiplantae > Streptophyta > Magnoliopsida > Alismatales > Hydrocharitaceae > Thalassia > Thalassia testudinum. Next base: position 1,541,941 of record JAZHRO010000044.1, read on the forward strand.
AAAAAGAATGGGGTAAAATGGTGATTTGAATCACCAATAACCCTTCACAATTATATCAAATAACTCAATAGTACTAATCAATTAAATGCCACATAGGATAAGTGCATAGTGTACTTCTGTTGAATCTCAGACGTCTATTTAGCTGGTCAGATGGCTTAAATCACTCAAGGTACTATTCTTCTTCTCTTGCTTCAACTCCTCTTCTCTTCTTCTTCCTCTGGTTGTGCCTTCTTCTCTTCTTCTTCAGCACAAGGGGAAGGCGCTCTCAGATTTGGCTAAGTGTCATAGAGAACAAAACCCCCTACCCCCATAAGCTTTCTCTCCTTCTATCTCTGGGATCCACCCTCCCAGAGTCTCGGGTATTCGAGTAGAGCGCACCCAGGACCAGGCTCACCAGCAATGGGTGGTGAGTGAGGTGTGAACAGGGATTAGGTAGTATACGGATCTGCCAAACCTGCGGGTTAGGTGTCGCGGGCGAGGCACGTGAGGGGCGTGGGGACCTTACCCCCTGTGTGTTACTTGAGGCGATAAGGAGGAAACCGAAAATCAATTTATGCACCTTCTTCTGCTTCTCAGTCCACGATGTGGGACTAAATCCCATGGCTCCTTCATGTGTTACGAACTACTAAAGATGCAATCAATTGATGGTGAAGGAGTAGTCAAAGCTCCCAATCGAAGACCTGGGCGTCTTCCTAGAAGTCTTCCACTCTGCTTGGAGGTGGAGCTTGGAGCAGCAGTCGCAAGAACACGCTTCGAGCTTCGTCGTAGGATGGTGAGTACGGTGGTGGGTGCGAGATGGAGTAGGAGTGGCTATGGCGGCCAGACGGTGACAGAGTAGGTCGGCGAAGGTGGGTGTGTTTAGTGTAGCGGCTAGGGGCGTAATAGGGTGAAATAGGATGGGGGTTTTGTAGAGGGTGGTGTGGTGAGGGTCATGAGGTGGTCGGCGAGGCATTTGGAGTAGTGGAATGAGAGGGGAGCCTCATCGGAGGTCTGGTCAAAACGGAGGAAGGCGAAGGTGGTCGGTGGTAATACCATGGTCGAAATGAAGTGTGGTTGGTATGTAAATGAAGTAAAGGAGTTAGAGAACTTATCTAGGTGATTGGCGGATGAAGAGGGGCAAAGGCGACGCCAATTGCGGTATGGCCAGCGTCGGAGATGAAGATGACTCCGATGGGGGAAGAACGGCGACGATGAAGGAGATAGAGCCCACTAGTATGGTGCGACACGGAGGAGGGTGAGGGAGGCAAATCTGTCGCCGGTATTGCAAACGGACAAGGAATGAGGTCTAGAGGAATCACCGGAGCTCAAGGAGCCTTTTGGCAGGAAGAGGAAGGAGGAATATGGGGAGTTTTCAACTAAAATCGAGCTTGGGATCTTCGTTCTGATCTGGGGCATCTTTTATAGGCCTCTTGAGGGTGTTTTGGGCTTGGGAAGCAAGCTTCCCAAGCTAGGAAAGTTCTCCAAAGATAGGAATTCCAAGATACCCTAATCTCTCATGCATTCGCATGAGAGATTGGGAAGGTTTTAGGGCATGGGAATTGGCTTAAAAGGAAGGGAATTCCTTGACGAACTTCCCTTTCAAATTTGAGAGGGATTCGTAAGGAATCAAGGAGAACATGCCATATTTATGTCGTCGGAATTTGTAGGAATAGGATTCATGGCAGCAAGGATCTATTTGAAGAAAAGGATGATAAAGATAGGGGCCTTTTTGTAAGAAATTCAAAAGCTAAGGACCCATGTGGAATAAAGGAAATCAAACTTGGACCAAAGTGCAAACTAGGTTGAAACAATCTCAGATTGGGCTCAAATTTTGGCACAAACCTAATTTGGACCTAAGGAATCCAATGATGAAGTTGGATTTTCGTTTTGACATAGTTTGACTATGTAATTTGCACAATTACCCAAATTACGGTAAATATCCGTCTAAAACTCTGTTTTAGGTCAAGATAGGTTCCAATGGTTAAATTAAAGGTGTCAAACCCTAGAGAATATTTTTATATGATTTTTAGAGGATTTAGATGAATTTTATCCTGACCAGAACCTTGGTAGATTAAGCAGGTCTATTTTTAGGGTTTCAAATGTCCATTAATTCCTGTAACTCATGAAAATTCTTTTCTATCTGTTCGAACCCACTTATTAGACTCTTAAGACCATTTGACCTTTGTTCAACCCCCAAGAAAACCCATGGTTATTCTATTTTTGTGATAGAATGATAAATTTGCAAAAATAACCCTGTATTCTTATTTTCTTCTTAAATCATTATTTTGTGCCCTTAAGACCTTCTGATGGATATGTAGGAGTTTTTATTGACATAATCAGATCAAACTGAGCTAGTGATGGCTCATGATGGTGTTCCCATCATACCTTCATGCCTAGCTTTTGCTAGTCCCTTAGAAAAGTCTTGTGGAATTAACTTAAATTCTAGACCATGCCTTTTTATGCTCAAATTTCTGTTGTGTGCTTTCTTTTAATAATTAGGTCAAAATGCTAATAGTAAGCCTAGAGGTACTCAAGTACCAACCATGATCTGGACCTGACCAGCTCTAGCCTCAGTTTCCCATGAAGGTTTCTAAGGCCCACAGGAACTAACCTAAGGTTCATTGACTCCATAGTTAAAGCATCCGTGCTGAAAACATGTTTAGTCTCGGATCAGCTTACAGTGCGTTTGTGTAAGAGACAGAATAATTTTTTTTTGGAGATTTTTCTCTCTCTTTTCTTTCTTTATTTCTAGCTTCGGATTGCCTTTACAACACGGTCTGTATCGGATTCCTAACTCCCACCATCAATCATCGCAGGGCCCCTCGCAATTGATGATTCAAGATTGCACCGCCCATGGCAACTCCCAAAACACTGGCTTTCGAGATTTTGGGATAATCTCGCTCATGGCATTTTATAGCTAAATTCAGACACTGGCAATCGATATTTCATGATAATGCCATCCATGGCATCTGAACCAGCACAAGGTGCTTATATGCCCCTGGTAGGATATTTAGATATCCTAGGAGACAAGCACCAAGGAGACAGTATGTTATTGCGCATCTTCGAGAGGAATTTCCCACCTCTCCGCACTAGGAACTCTTCCAAATCAACTTGTGTTGATCAGCCGCTCCTAATCTAGGTAGTTTTCCAGAACATAATTAACGCTTTTACGTGATTTTGATAATTAAGTGCACTGAACCAGACTGTGTGTGGATTAGGGTGCTTAGGTTATTAAGTCCCTCAAACCAGAGGTCAGTTAACGAGGTCGAATAATCCCTAAGCCTTAGACCTAATACTTAAGCTTCACATTTTCCCCAACCTCTTGAGGACTATCCAAATCTTAACGGATACTTGAATTTTTAAGCTTAAAACACAGCCCAAGAGGCCTAAGATTAACGTTCATACTAATCTCTTTTGTCTCTTAGCACTTTTTGTCTTTTATTTTTTTTTCTTTCTTTTTGGTCTAGAACTAAGTAGATTCCATAATCTTTTACTAATGACTCTTTTTTCTTTTAAAATTGTGCTCCTTTTTGACATTTATATCACCTCCCCTTTTTTCTCCTAAAAAATGATATGCAAATTAATCTTTCAAAATTTCCTCCCTTCTCCATTTTTTGTTCTTTTTCAGTTTTTTAGTTTTTTTGGTTTTTGGAATATGTAATTTTTTTGATGAAACCCTTTCTTGTGAAGTGATTCTCACAACGTTTTGCACTTTAATACCCCCATGCCTACGATTTGCAATGTCCTCATTGTAAATTAGGTGGGTTCGAATTCAACTTAGATCGTGCATTAGAACAGGGTCTAGGTAGGTGGATGGGTCGGGTTGACTGTTGCGGACGACTTTAAGCTTTAGTACGGGTACCAGAGGTGGGGTCGACTGTTCTAATGGACAAACCATAAAGTGCAATATGAGTTCAGCATGGAATGTGTCAAGAAGGGTTTCGGGTTTTTTCAAAAAGATGACGGGTTGCCTCCATTTAAGCACTGAGTTTAACGCCATCAGCCGAGTGCAATGAGCTAAGGGAGAATGGAGATCAAAAGACACCTCATCTAAGTTTGTATCGGTGAGTTCAATGAATGGCTTAAGTTGCTAGCCATTCACAATAAAAGGTTCAGAATCAAGGCTGGGTTGACTGATTTCAACGGCTCCATTTCCAAAAATTCGTCAGATAAGATATGGTCCAATCCATTTCAATATGAGTTTTCCAAGGAAGAGTTTTAGTTTGGCATCAAAGAGTAGGACTTTCTGACCAGGGTGAAAGATCTTTCTGGATATGTGTTTGTCGTGAAAGGCCTTAACCTGCTCTTTGTAAATTCGCGAGTTCTCAAACGCATCATTGCGTAGTTCATCGATCTCGCTCATTTGAAGCTTTCTATGGGTTCCTACCTTAGAAAGATCTAGATTACACTTTCGTATAGCCCAATAGGCTTTGTGCTCCAACTCGACGGGGAGGTGACAAATATCCCCATACACCAATCTGAAAGGAGACATGCCCAATTGGGTTTTGTGGGTGGTCCTATAAGCCCACAAGGCTTCCAGAAGTCGGGATGACCAATCTTTCCTGTCAGGTCGGACAGTGACCTGAAGGATTTTCTTGATCTCTCGATTCGATAGCTTAGCTAGACCATTGGTTTGGGGGTGATAAGGAGTAGAGATTCAGTGTGACACCCCATACTTGGTCATCAGTGATATGAATTGAGCATTTATGAAATGGGTCCCTCCATCAGAGATAATGGCATGTGGAATACCGAACTGTGAAAAGATGTTTTGATGAATGAATTTGATTACCACCTTATGATCGTTGGTTCGGGTTGGGATGGCTTCGATCCATTTGGACACGTGGTCAACAGCGAGAAGAATGTATTCAAAGCCATCCGAGATAAGGAAGGGTCCCATGAAATCAATCCCCCAAATATCGAAGGTTTCACATATGAGAATCGACTGTAAAGGAATTATATCGTTGTGGCTCATGTTGCCCAAGGTCTGTCAATGAGTGCATGCCTTACAGTGATCGTATGCGTCCTTGAAAATTATAGGCCAGTAAAAGCTGCACTGGAGGACTTTTGCTGCAATTTTATGTCTGGAGAAGTGTCCACCGCAAGCCTGGTCATGGCAAAAGGATAAAATGTCCTAAATTTTCGCTTCCAGGACACACCGTCTGATGATCTGATTAGCACCAATGTGGAAGAGGTACAGGTCTTCCCAGATGTAGTACTTGGCATTGGAAAGTAATTTGTCTTTCTTGGCCTTCGGCCAATCGGACGGGATCTAATGTGATGCCAAGTAGTTTACCAAGTTAGCAAACCAAGGAAGTCCCGCACTAATAGCCAAGAGGTGCTCATCAAGAAAGTGCTTAGTGATGGGTCCAGAAGGGTCAATAATGTCAGAAGAAAGGCAGGATAAGTGGTCAGCTACCACGTTCTGCTTTCCCACTTTATCGCGAATCTCAAGATCAAATTCTTGCAATAGCAAGATCCAACAGATTAGTTGAGGTTTCGCGTCCTTCTTCATGAGGAGGTGCCTCACTACAGTGTGATCCGAGTATATGATAACGTGGGAACCCAAAAGATATGATCTAAATTTCTCCAAGGCAAATACTACGGCTAGCAGCTCTTTCTCAGTAACTGTGTAGTTACGCTGACCCTCGTCAAGTGTCTTGCTAGCATAGTAGATGACCATGGGTTTCCAGTCTATTTTCTGCCCAAGCACTACACCTACAGCAGAATCAGATGCATTACACATGATCTCAAAGGGTTGAAACCAATCAGGGGACTGCAAGATAGGTGCTTGGGTAACTCGATCATGTAGGCTCTTAAATGCATGAGTGCATTCCTTAATGATTTCAAAGGGGACATCCTTAGATAGAAGATTAGTCAGGGGGCACACGATTTTCGAGAAATCGAGAATGAATCAATAGTAAAAACTGGCGTGCCCCAGAAATGATTGGATGTCCTTGACTGAGCTAGGAATAGGGAGTTTGGAAATCAGGTTCACCTTGGCTTGATCAACCTGGATGCCTTTTTCAGAGATGAGATGTCCCAGGACAATTCCCTCAGGTACCATAAAGTGTCTCTTTTCCTAGAAAAGAACCAAGTTCACGTTGATGCACCGCCTGAGGATTTAGACCAAGTGCAGGAGGCAATCAACAAAAGATTCTCCAAATACCGAGAAGTCATCCATGAAGAACTCAAGGTATTCACCTACATATCTAAGAATATGGCAAGCATGCACCACTGAAAAGTAGCAGGTGCATTGCAGAGATCGAACGGCATCATTCGGAATGTGTACATTCTGAAGGGGCAGGTGAAGGTAGTCTTCTCTTGGTCCTCACGATGGATTGCAACCTAGTGATAACCGGAGTACCCATCCAAGAAGAAGAATCGATTTCCCTCTAGTTTCTCGAGTATCTGATCAATGAACGGTAGTGGGAAATGATCCTTCTTTATGGAGGAATTGAGTCTTCTGTAATCATTGCAGACTCGCCACGAGTTTGCTATACAGGTCGATATGATTTCTCCGATTTCAATCGTGATCACGATGAGTCCTGCTTTCTGAGGTACAACTTGGATTGGACTCACCCATTGACCGTCGGAGATCGGGTAGATGATCCCTGCATCTAACCACTTGATGATCTCTTTTCTCACAACATCCTGCAGGTTTGGATTTAGGCGTCTCTACATTTCACGGGATGGGCGTGAGCCCTCTTCGGTATAGATGTGATGTGTGTAGTATGAGGGGCTGATACCAGTCAGATCATCGAGAGTCCATCCAATGGTTCTCCGATGCTGCTAGAGAACAGAAATCAGGCTTGTTTCCTAATCAGGTGTGAGTCCGGAGTTGATAATCACAGGAAACGTCTGATTGGAACCCAAAAAGACGTATTTAAGATGGTCAAGGAGGGGTTTCAATTCCATAACAGGATTATCAGCAGCAACAGGTGGTTCAGGGTGGGTGTCGGGAGCAAAGGAAGGAGCTATGGGTGGTCTAGGTTAGGTTCAGGCTCCTCTAATTGCGAGTTTTAATCTTCTTGTGGTTGATTAGAAATATTCGGGTTTTCCTTGATACATAGGTCATCAACCACAGCCACGATATCACAAATTTGTTCAATAACTCCGCAATTAATTCCTTGTTGGGCCTTAAAGATGTCGATCTTTAGTGTCTCACTCCCAAATTTTAACTCAATTTGGCCCTCCTCACAATTAATATTGGCCCTAGCTGTGGCTAGAAAGGGTCTCCTTAATATGATTGGTGCATTCTTCAAGTTCTCAGGAGCATCCATATCTAAGACGATGAAATCTACAAGAAAATAGAAATCATGTATCCTAACTATGACATCCTTGAGAATTCCTTTCGGTGACTTAATAGATCAATCGACTAATTTCAAAGTCATCTCTGTCAGTTTAAGCTCAAATTCCTCAAAGTGGTCTAGTAGGGATGTAGGTATCAAATTTATGGAAGCTCCTAGGTCCAAAAGGGCTTTGTCAAATTCTAAATCACCAATCTTGCATGAAATTAGAGGGGTACCAGGGTCCTTTGCCTTAGGCGGGAGCTTGCTCAAGATGGAGCTGGATTGCTTCAACAATACGATCGGGTTCCTGCCTTTGGTTCGCAGCTTACTCTTGGGTGTACGCATGTCTTTCAGGAATCACACGAAAGTCAGTAAATGGCAAATTGCATCCATCAAGGGGATGTTTATATGGACCTGCTCAAAGAGCTTAACCAGATCCTCCTTAGGTGCCGTGGGTTTGGTTGTCTTCTTTCCCTTGGTCAAGGCCTCAGGAAATGGAACCTTAGATGGTTCCTCTAGAATTGGCCCAGGCTCTTTATCAGGGATGGGTGTGTCCTGGATGACCAATCTAGGGTTAGGGGCTACAATCTCAGGCATGTTGTGGCTAGGAAAAGGTGGGTCTTGTGTTGCTTTGCAACTACGGGTGGTGACGGAATTTAATCCTGCCTAATTTTGATTTAGGTTGGGCAAAATAGGTGTTTGCTGCTGAAATCCCACGTATGAAGTTGAAGCATCCATCCCGTCAGGTGATGGAGCAAAAGGGGCTTGATAAACAAAGTGAGCTTGGCCCTGATTTGGGTTCATAACGTGCCTCTAGCTCGGCACGTTATTCAGGTTTGGAAGAGGCTGAGATGGAAGTGCACCAGGCTGGCGAGCACTTGCCAACTGGGCCAATTGATTTCATAATTCAGAGATCTCTTCTTTGTGTTGTTTTTGCATGTCAATCAAGGACTGCAGGGTCAAAGATGTCTAATCTTCTTTAGGTGGTCCAGATTGGAAATTTTGATTAGGCCTTGGTTGAGCGGGTTGATATGGTCGCTGGTTTTGTGGTTGGGTTGGGAATTAAGATCTCGTATTTGGGTTATTTCCCGACCACTTAAAGTTAGGATGATTCCACCATCCAGGGTTGTAAGTGTTAGAGAAAGGATTATTTTAGATGGCTTGGAGATCCTCGTAGGTTTGAGGAGCTCTGAGATAATCAGGGTACGAGGGTTCAGAGTTCCCCCAACTGAGGTGGGCTGACCCGGAGTTGCCTTTGAAGCCATAATCAGATGGGGGTGGATATGCATCCATCCTTGGGGAGTGGTAGATGTTATGCGCAGCCTCCTTTCCCATAGGTGGGTGTGCGTATGGGCTTTAAGGTGTAGAGGTGGATTTGTGTAGATGGCTAGTGATGTCGTCCACCTTCTTCTCGATAATGGAGACCTTGTCCAATTGACTGGCTACCAACTCCAGATAAACGGATGAGGAAAGGCCTCAGGATTCCTGTACCCCCTATTATTTGTCAATGCGCGGGTGGACATCTAGTCATACGCACCCAATGACTCATTGATCAGGGAGTTCTCGCACATGTTCTCAAGAATTTCCCAAATAGTGTCCTCATGTTGACCCATGATGCTACCACCACAGGTTGCATTGACAAAGAGCTTGATGTCTTCATGGAGTCTGTGATAAAAGGATTGGACTTGTTCCCACTTCGAAACTCCGTGATGGGGGCACTTACGCATGAGATCCAAAAAACGATCCCATGCCTCGTGTAGAGATTCTCCCGCTCCTTGGGAGAAGTGCATGATTTGGTGCCGCATCGTGTTTATACAACAATAGGGTAGAATTTTTACAGGAAGGCGGTTTGAAGTTCTCCCCATGTGTTGATCATGTGTGGTTGAGTTTGGAACTAGTGAGCAGCTTTGTCAGCCAGAGAGAATGAGAAGAGTTTCAAGAGTAATCCATCCCGATTCTGCACATCTGCCCCAAAAGTGTAGGCCAGATGTTTTAGGCTTTTGATGTGCTGGAAAGGATCCTTAGAGTTCAAGCCATGAAATTTTGAGGTCATATGAAGCATGCTAGGCTTGAGATCTACCTCGGGCCCTCCCACGGGAATGTTGATTCGAGGTTCGATCTCCACCGCTCTAGGATTATAGTGATCTCGCATTTGAGGACGCGGTAGTGGGTTGATGATGGCATTGATTCGATTTTGGAAATCATGGAATTGTTGCTCAAGGTTAGGTTGATCTCCTTGGTGATCCACAACTGCTAAGGGGGAAGTAGGTTTTGAATCAGAGGATATGTCAATGTGATCAGGTTGTTGCACAAACACGGAAGTTGAGACTCGACCGCGATGAGAGTGAATAGCTAATGGAGGCCTTAAGGATGGTCTTAAGGACCTCCTCCCAAACATGCACCGATGGAATAGGTGAGGGATAGCAGGTAATGGACCCAATCAAAACACCCAAAAATTTTGGATGACTATAGAGGTTCGGGGCAGATGATACCCCTTAGTCAGAAAGCCGTCCACCTGAGAATTACCTAGGCAACTAGAGACGGAGAGTCCCAAGAAGACCCCTACACGGTAGAGCACCCCCACAAGTTACAGGGTTTCCCTCACCTAACCTCTCTTGTCACTAAGGATCCAGGTAGACCAGAATGGGGACTTAACCTCTTAAGTCTATCAGTTTTAAGTTAAGAGCAAAGGTTCTTATAATTTCACTTGAACTTTAAGATGTTTTTGTGCAAAGTGACCTAATTTGAAGATTGGTTAACCCAACAAGGTGGGTCAACTTCACCTATTTTGTCCTTTGAGAATTTTAGGTCCCTCTTTTAGTGTTCAAATGAATTAAGAGCCTAATTTTAGGGTTTGCTTCAATAGATCAATTCAACCATGGCTTAGGCACACACTGCTTGGGAAGATTAATTCTTGATTAAACAAGTGTGTCTCTAAAACCCTAAACTGGAATCCCTAATTGGCTCTTATTGGTCCAATTTAATCCATCCAAATGCGGCACCTACGGCTCAAGCAAGAAGGTGATAGCTCGAGATACCTTAAGCCTTAAGTAGGTGCACAAATAAGGGTTTGGATGTTGTCTAAATAGAATGTATCAAATCAGGGAACTTGATGATTAATCTAAGAATAGAATGCAAGTAGCCCTAATTGATTTTTTTCCTTTTTTAGCTTTTCAAAATCAGGGGCTTAGAAGAGGGTGGTTGGAATTTACCTACCCCTGGAGTGGCTGATGTGCAGCTAATCTTCCTCCAATGAGTCCATGAAATAGATCACAGTCAAAAGAGATAGAGCAAGTTAGTCCCAGATCAGATATTGCAATCAAGAGATCAAAATTGCACATTACTCCCCGGCAATGGCACCAAAATGTTATTCGCTCTGAATTAGGTTTTAAAATCAATATGTGTAGTATAGGTTGAATCAGTGCGAAAAACAAATAAAACTTAATACTCGAATAGAAATCTGAGGTCGAACACAAGGAGAAATTGGCAAAAAATGATTCTCAAGATTGCAATTCAACACAAATATATGAGCAATAGAATTCCAAGCAGTAATGAAAGTGTATGTCAAATAGTGCAAAAAGAATGGGGTAAAATTGTGATTTAAATCACCAATTATCCTTCACAATTATATCAAATAACTTAATAGTACTAAACAATTAAATGCCACGTAGGATAAGTGCACAATGCACTTCTGTTGAATCTCAGACGTCAGTTTAGCCGATCATACGGCTTAAATCACTCAAGGTACTGTACTTCTTCTTCTCTTACTTCAACTCCTCTTCTCTTCTTCTTCTTCCTCTGGCTGTGCCTTCTTCTCTTCTTCTTCAGCACAAGGGGAAGGCACTCTCAGATTTGGCTAAGTGTCATAGAGAACAAAACCCCTTGCCCCCACACACCTTCTCTCCTCTCTCTGGGATCCTCCCTCCTAGGGCCTCGGATTATCAGGTATTTGGGTAGAGTGCACCCGAGACTAGGCTCACCGACAGTGGGTGGTGAGCGAGGTGTGAATAGGGCTTAGGTAGGTATACGGATCTGCCAGACCCACGGGTTAGGTGTCGCGGGCGAGGCACATGAGGGGTGTAGGGACCTCACCCCCTGTGTGTTACTTAAGGCAATAAGGAGGAAACAGAAAATCAATTTATGCGCCTTCTTCCGCTCCTCCATCCACGATGTGGGACTAAATCCCACGGCTCCTTCGTGTGTTACCAACTGCTAAAGATACGGTCAATTGATGGTGAAGGAGCAATCAAAGCTCCCAATCGAAGGCCTGGGCATCTTCCTGGAAGTCTTCCACTCTGCTTGGAGATGGAGCCTGGAGCAGCTACCGCAAGAACACGCTTCGAGCTCCCTCGAAGCAGCTTCGCCAATGGCGGCGATGACCTGTGTACCTGAAAGCACAAAAATGGCCTAATGGCCTTGTTAAATAGGTTCAAGAGCTTCGCCGTAGGGCGACGAGTACAGTGGTGGGTGCGACGCGAAGTAAAAGTGGCTATGGTGGTCGGACGGTGACGGAGTAGGTCGGCGAAGGTGGATGTGTTCGATGTAGCGGCTAGGGGCATAATAGGGAGAAATAGGATGGGGGTTTTGTAGAGGGTGGTGTGGCAAAGGTCATGAGGTGGTTGGCAAGGCGTTTGGAGTAGTGGAATGAGCGAGGAGTCTCACCAGAGGTCTGGTCAGAGTGGAGGAAGGTGAAAGTGGTCGGTGGTGATACGACGGTCGAAATGAAGTGTGGTTGGTGTGTAAATGAAGTAGAGGAGTTAGGGAACTTATCTAGGTGATTGGCGGACGAAGAGGGGCAAAGGAGACACCAGTTGCGGTATGGCCGACGTTGGAGACAAAGGTGACTCCGGTGGGGGAAGAACGGCGACGATGGAGATAGAAGCACTCGCTGGTATGGTGCAACACAGAGGAGGGTGAGGGAGGCAAATCCGCCACCGATATTGCGAACGGACGAGGAATGAGGTTGGGAGGAATCGCCGAAGCTCGAGGAGCCTTTCGGTAGGAAGAGGAAGGAGGAATATGGGGGGTTTTTGGCTAAAATCGAGCTTGGGATCTTCGATCTTATCAGGGGCATCTTTTATAGGCCTCTGAAGGGTGTTTTGGGCTTGGGAAGCTAGGAAAGCTCACCGAAGATAGGAACTATAAGATACCCCAATCTCTCATGCGTGCGTTGGTCAAACAGCTTAAATCACTCAAGGTACTATTCTTCTTCACTTGCTTCAACTCCTCTTCTCTTCTTCTTCCTCTGATTGTGCCTTCTTCTCTTCTTCTTCTTCAGCACAAGGGGAAGGTGTTCCTAGATTTGGCTAAGTGCCATAGAGAGAAAATCTGCCCCTGCCCCCGCATGCTTTCTCTCCTTCTCTCTCAAAGATCCGCCCTCCCATGGCCTCGGGTTATCGGGTATTCGGGTAGAGCGCACCCGGGACTAGGCTCACTGGCAGTTGGTGGTGAGCGAGGTGTGAACAGGGCTTAGGCGGGTATACGGATCTGCCAGACCCACGGGTTAGGTGTCGCGGGAAAGGCACCTGAGGGGCGCGAGGACCTCACCCCCTGTGTGTTACTTGAGGTGATAAGGAGGAAACAGAAAATCAATTTATGCACCTTCTTCCGCTCTTCAGTCCACGATGTGGGGCTAAATCCCACGGCTCCTTCGTGTGTTACCAACTGCTGAAGATGCGGTCAATTGATGGTGAAGGAGCAGACAAAGCTCCCAATCGAAGGCCTAGGCGCCTACTTGGAAGTCTTTTGCTCTACTTGGAAGTGGAGCCTAGAGTAGCTACCGCAAGAACACACTTCAAGCTCACTCAAAGCAGCTTTGTCAATGGTGGCGATGACTTGTGTACCTAAAAGCACGAAAATGGCCTAATGGCCTTGTTAAATAGGTTTAGGAGCTTCACCATAGGATAGCGAGTACGGTGGTGGCTGCAGCACGGTGTGGTAGTGGCTATGATGGCCGGACGGTGACAAAGTAGGTCGGTGGAGGTGGGTGTGTTTGGTGTAGCGGCTAGGGGCATAATAGGGTGAAATAGGATGGGGATTTTGTAGAGGGTGGTGTGGTGAAGGTCGTGAGGTGGTTGGCAAGGCGTTTGGAGTAGTGGAATGAGTGAGGAGCCTCGCCGGAGGTCTGGTCAGAGTGGAGGAAGGTGAAGGTGGTCGGTGGAGATACGACGGTCGAAATGAAGTGTGGTTGGTGTGTAAATGAAGTAGAGGAGTTAGGGAACTTATCTAGGTGATTGGCAGACGAAGAGGGGCAAAGGCGACGCCAGTTGTGGTATGGCCACCATTAGAGATGAAGGTGACTCCGGTGGGGGAAGAACGGTGACGATGAAGGAGATAGAAGCACCCGTTGGTATGGCACGACTCAGAGGAGGGTAAGGGAGGCAAATCCATTGCCGATATTGCGAATGGACTAGGAATGAGGTCAGGAGGAATCGTCAAAGCTCAAGGAGCCTTTTGGCAGGAAGAGGGAGGAATATGGGGAGTTTCCAACTAAAATCAAGCTTGGGATCTTTGGTTAGATCTAGGGCATCTTTTATAGACCTCTGGAGGGTGTTTTAGGAAAGCTCACCGGAGATAGGAATTCCAAGATACCCTAATCTCTCATGTGTTCGTATGAGAGATTGGGAAGGTTTTAGGGCATGGGAATTGGCTCAAAAAGAAGGGAATTCCTTGATGAACTTCCCTTTCAAATCTGAGAGGGATTCGTCAAAGAATCAAGGAGAACATGCCATATTTAGGTCGCCGGAATTTGTAGGAATAGGATTCATGGCAGAAGGGATCTATTTGAAGAAAATGACGATAAAGATAGGGGCCTTTTTGTAAAAAATTCAAAAGCTAAGGACCCATGTGGAATAAAGGAAATCAGACTTGGACCAAAGTGCAAACTAGGTTGAAACAATCTCAGATTGGGCTCAAATTTTGGCACAAACCTAATTTGGACCTAAGGAATCCATTGGTGAAGTTAGATTTTGGTTTTGACATAGTTTGACTGGGTAATTTGCATAATTACCTAAATTAAGGCAAATGTCTATCTGAAACTCTATTTTAGGTCAAGATGGGTTCCAATGGTCAAATTAAAGGTGTCAAGCCCTAGAGAATATTTTTATATTATTTTTAGAGGGTTTAGATGAATTTTATTCTGACCAGAACCTTGGTAGATTTAGCGGGTCTATTTTTAGGGTTTCAAATGTCCATTAATTCCTGTAATGCATGAAAATCTTTTTCTGTCTGTTCTAACCCACTTATTAGACCCTTAAGACCATTTGACCTTTGTTCAACCCCTGAGAAAACCAATGGTTATTCTATTTTTGTGATAGAATGGTAAATTTGCATAAATAACCCTGTATTCTTATTTTCTTCTCAAATCATTATTTTGTGCCCTTAAGACCTGATGGATATGTAGGAGCTTTTATTGACTTAATCAGATCAAACTGAGCTAGTTATGGCTTACACAACAGGTGCAACAGTTTGCACAAGCTATTAATCTTTTAGCAAACCCCCAACCTCAACCTCAACCTAGAAACCCTCAGGCACCACCTTAACCTCGTAGACCTCAACTACAGGATTACTATAATCCCGTAGTTGCATAACCTACGCCTATGGTACGATATCCCAATAAGGGTCGTGCTGCTGAACTAAATCCGAGCATCATTACACTTATTCCTCACTTCCATGGACTTGCTTCTGAGGACCCTTTCCAGCATTTAGAGGAGCTGAAAAACCTTGCTCAAACTCTGCATCCAAAAAGACATGATCAGCACATGCTTTGACGAAAATGTTCTCCTTTCCATTGAAAGACAAAGCCGCCTTCTAGTTTAGAACTCTTGCATGGACTACACCAATAGACACATGGGCTTCTTTGGAATTTGAGTTCCTAAAGAAATACTTTCCTGTATGCTACACTAACGCTCTAAGGCATGCTATCACCACCTTTACACAAAATTCAGGAGAACAAATGCATGAGGCTTGGGAGAGATTCCACGAGCTTCTTAAAAAATGTCCCCACCATGGTGTCCCACACTAGCAATAGGTCCAGATCTTCTATCATGGGCTCCATGATGACATAAGGAATTTTGTAGATGCTGCTTGTGGAGGCAATTTCTTGTGTCGAGACGAGGACTCAACCTTTGAGCTCTTCAAAGGCATGGCCGAAAATTCTATTAACAATGCTTCGATGAGCGTGTTTAATAGAAAGTCCTCACATTCCCACTCACACTTGAGGGTACACGAAGCCCAATCCAGCAGTAGAGACTTAGAGATAGTGGCTAGTCAGCTGGATAAGGTGGGCTTAATAGAGAAGAAAGTAGATGAAGTATGGAAATTTCTCTCTAAACCTTCATCATCTTCTCAGTCACTTGGTCCACACATTTCTTATTAGTTTCCCACAAGGAGGGAAACTGTGAACAATCTTTCTATGACACAACCTGCACTACCAAACTATTCATTTCCATATCCTACACCGATTAGAGGAACCTTTGCTCCTCCTTACACTGACTTCCCTGCACCTTCTGGAGCTTCGGAGGAGCTCCACGCCATTCACAATGATCCATTTGCACAAACCTACAACCCTGGATGGCGTAATCATCCAAATTTCTCATGGTCGGGAAATTCACAAAGACCTCTATATCAACAACCTTTTGCACCACCACAGCACAACCCGATCTGAGCACCACCTCCACATACACATGGGTATCCACCGCATACCTACCAGCTACCCCAACCCAAGCGCACCCAATACTCTCAACTTGGGCCTACATGAGATGACCAGTTGGGGTCTATCATGAAAGCTCTTGCTGATATGCAACAACAAAACATTGCGATGCAGCAGAGATAGGACGCGGCACTAGCTGAGATGAGAGCCCAGCTAACGCACTTGATGGAATCCCATCAATCACACACACTACCATCTCAGGCACAAACCCGACCTCCTTTGCAAGGTCAAGCACACCTTATATCACAAACCTTGCATGAACCTGATCTCTATCCTGATCCTAATTCTTTCTATCCTGATCATACCTATGAGTTACAACCACCTATCCTTCCTGATCCTGATGATTTGTCTATGCCAGAATTTGATTTAAATGCTGTCACTACCAGGAGTGGTAGAGCCACATCTAATCCACTTTTACCTGAATCTACTTCTCAACCTGGACCTTCCACTCCTGCTGATTCACCTGTTCCTGACTCTCCTGAGCCTATGATTGATCCTCCTACTGCCACTTCTGTATCTTTTCCAGTGGCTTTAGAAAAGAAGAGTGATGACAAAAAGAAGAAGAAACCTTGTGTGGCACCTAAGGAGGATCTGCTCAAGCTCTTTGAGCAAGTCCATATAAACATCGCCTTATTGGATGCGATCCGCCACATTCCCCCTTACACTAAGTTTTTGAATGACCTATGTACACCTAAGCATAAGGTTAGAATTCATAAAGGGAGTGGTCCTGTCATTCTCTCAGAACAAGTAAGTTCCCTCATTTCTAACCTCCCAATTAAGTAGAAAGACCCAGGCACCCATCTTCTCTCCTACATGATAGGTAACACCACATTCAATAGAGCACTACTTGACCTAGGTGCTTCCATCAATCTTATCCCAACTTCCCTACTGACACATTTCGAGGTTGGAAATCTGAAGCCAACCGAGGTGTCCCTACAATTAGCTGACAGATCAGTTAAGACACCTTAGGGAGTGTTAAAAGATGTTATAGTGAGTGTCAAGGATTTTTACTTTCCTGTAGACTTTATAGTCCTTGACATGGAAGTACCTGAGGATATCCAGAACACACCTATCATACTAGGAAGACCTTTCTTGGCTACGGCCAAGGAGAACATCAATTGTGAGGAGGGCCTAATAGAGTTGAAATTTGGAGATCAGAAGATGAAGATTGATATTTTTTAGGCCTAAAGAGGACCATCCTGTAGTTTAATTGAAGAAATCTATTCCTTGGATTCTTTGGATAGGTTGGTTGAGGATACTTTGATTGATTCACTGAATTTAGAACCTCAACACCCTTTGGACTCTGACTTGACTCTCACTAAGACACCAGCTGTAGAAATTGAGGACTTACCTCCTATTCCCTTAGTGTCTCTAGGATCTTCTGAGATCTCCACACCTGCTCCTTCACTTGATCCTGTACTTATTGAACTCAAACCTCTTCCTAATTCTCTGAAGTATGTCTTCTTAGGACCTGATCAAACATATCCTGTGATTGTCAACTGTTTCTTATCACCTAATCAATAATTACGACTCCTTTCAGTCCTGAGAGCACATAGACAGGCTATAGGTTGGAGCCTCTCTGACTTGACTGGCATTAGTCCTTCTTACTGCACACATAGGATTTTCACTAAAGAAGGATCTAGACCTACTAAGTAGTCATATCGTAGACTAAACCCTACACTTCAGGAGGTGGTTAAAAATGAGATGATTAAATGGTTAGACAATGGAATCATTTTCCCCATATCAAATAGTCAATGGGTAAGTCCTGTTCAAGTTGTGCCTAAGAAGGTCGAACTTATCGTCATAACCACTGAAATTGGAGAAGTCATCCCTACACGGATTGCTAGTTCATGGCAACTATGTATTGACTATCGCAAACGTAACCAAGCCACAAAGAAAGATCATTTCCCATTTCCCTTCATTGATCAGATACTGGAAAGATTAGTTGGGAATCAATTTTTCTACTTTTTTGGATGGCTATTCAGGTTATAATCAGGTGGCAATTCACCCCAATGACCAAGAGAAAATGACCTTCACCTGCCCCTATGGAACCTTTGCATTCCGTAGGATGACATTTGGATTATGCAACTCACCTGCTACATTTCAACGATGTATCTTCTCCAACTTAGTAGGTGATTGTTTAGAAGTCTTCATGGATGACTTCTCGATCTTCGGGAGTAAATTTGATGCATGCTTAGACCACCTGACTAAGGTCTTGCAAAGATGCATAAATGTGAATCTGGTACTTTCCTAGGAGAAATCACATTTCATGGTACCAGAAGGACTAGTTTTAGGTCACCTTATTTCTGAGAGAGGAATAGAGGTCAACCGTGCAAAGGTAAAATTGATTTTTGAACTACCACTACCTTCGTCGGTTAAACAAATTAGATCTTTTCTTAGGCATGTTGGTTTTTATCGCTGCTTTACAGCGGACTTCTTGAAAATAGCCTGACCTCTCACAAATCTTCTCTCTAAGGATGTAGACTTCCAGATCTCTGACGATTGTGTTCGTGCCTATACAACACTTCGTGATCTGGTTACCAAGGCACCAGTACTGCAACCCGAGGATTGGTCTCACCCTTTTGAGATCATGTGTGGTGCCTCTGATTATGCAGTAGGGGCTGTCCTTGGGAAAAAACTTGATGGGAAACCTACAGTCATCTATTACGCTAGTAAGACCTTAGATGAAGCTTAGAGGAATTACACCATTGCGGAAAAGGAATTGCTAGCTGTAGTATTTGCACTAGAAAACTTCAAACCTTATCTTTTAGGTTCCCACATTATAGTCTACACTGACCACACTGCAGTTCGACATCTTCTCGCCAAGAAGGACGTGAAATCTTGTCTGATTAGATGGATCTTGTTATTGTAGGAGTTTGATTTAGAGATTTGTGACAAGGTCAAGAAGTAGAATGCGGTAGCTGACCACTTATCTCACCTTCCTTCTGAAGTGATATCTCCATCACTACCCATTTCAAACCACTTCCCTGACGAGCAATTGTTGGTCATTCATTCTGATCTTCCCTGGTACGCTGACATTGTCAACTACCTAGCTTCTGGAGTAGTGCCCAATAGTTGGACAAAAGCCCAAATCATCAAACTTAGAACCGAAGCTAGTCATTACTTCTGGGAGGGCCTGTGGCTTTTCAAATCTTGCTCTAACCAAATCATTAAGATGTGTGTCCCTGATAAAGAGATAGGAAACATCTTGTCGTTCTATCATGACCAGGCTTGTGGCAGTCATTTCTCTAGCAAAAAGACTGCTGCAAAAGTCTTACAAAGTGGATTCTACTAGCCCACACTTTTCAAAGCTGCATACGAATATAGTAGGGCACATTCACTCTATCAGTCTCTTGGTAGTATTGGCAGCCGAGACATGATGCCCTTGAATCCAATCTTAGTATGAGAAGTTTTGATATCTGGGGCATTGACTTCATGGGACCTTTTCCTAATTCTCATGGCTTCTAGTATATCTTATTGACAGTTGATTATGTTTCTAAATGGATTGAATCCATACCCTCAAGGACCAATGACCATAGAGTTGTGACTGAATTTGTTCAAAATTGCATCTTCTCTAGATTTGGGGTACCAAAAGCCATTATTAGTGATGGAGGGTCTCACTTTAGGAACATCCACTTTCAGTCCCTACCTCAAAAGTATGGGGTGACACATAGGATTACTACACCATATCACCCTCAAACCAATGGACTAGTTGAATTGTCCAATCGAGAGATCAAGAAGATTTTACATACTACCATCTGATCTAATAGAAAGGATTGGTCTTCCCACCTTTCTGATGCATTGTAGGAGTATAGGATAGCTCACAAAACCCCATTATTCATGTCTCCTTTTAGACTTGTATACGGGAAACATTGTCATCTTCCTGTAGAACTTGAGCACAAAGCCTATTGGGCCATCAAAAAGTGTAACTTGGACTTAGAGAAGGCCGATGATCATAGAAGATTGAAAATTTATGAGCTAGATGAATTAAGGAATGAATCTTATGAGAGCTCGAGGATTTATAAAGATAAATTAAAGGCCCTCCATGACCATCACATCTGTAGGAAAACCTTTCACACTGGTCAGAAAGTCCTTTTTGATTCTAGACTTAAACTCTTCCCAGGGAAACTAAGATCCAAGTGGACTGGACTTTTCAAAATCTTGAGAATCTTTGACAATGGAGCCGTTGAGATCACTGAGATTGACAAATCTGAACCTTTCACTATCAATGGACAAAGATTAAAACCTTTCATTGAGCCACATGATCTCAGACTTGTCAATTCTATTATTTTGCTCCAACTTCTTGAACCTACTTTTATTGACACATCCACTAGGTTTACACCTAGCTGAAGGCATTAAACTTAGCAAACCTATCCTTGTATATAGCTATTTTCACCTTTCTTATTTTCACTTTTCTTGTATTAGGTGTCTACCCTTGCATTTTAAGCATACATTGCATTGTCACATATGTCATGCATTTCACTTCTTAGCCTGACTTTCCACTCTGATCTCGCATCAGACTTGAAATCATCCGCACAAAGATTTTTATCTCTTTAGTCCGACTTCCGTTCGTCATCCAGCCTAGGATAGTGAAAAACAGAGCATGCATTTGCATCCACCCTATTCATTCAATGAGAACATTGCATCATTTAAGCATGGGAGGTGTAAATGGTGAATCATTTACTAGAATATAATTATAGACACACCTGTAGTATACACAGTATAGTATTATCAAAAATACCAAAAAAATTGAAAAATTTTAAAAAATTTAGAAAGCCAAAAATACAAAAAATAATGACAAAACACAAAAATTTCAAAAATACAATAAAGGACCTGTACCTATTGTTGAGGGAGAACTCCAAAGAAAATTCTAAGGAGAGAAAAGTTTTAAAAAGAAATATAAGCATTTAACTATGATCTTCTAGCTGAAAACAAAAATAGAATAAGTGTTTATGGATATTCAATCTTTGCTGGTTAGACTTTCCAGGCCACTTTAGCTTGATTCGCTCAGGCTTTGGCTTAATACACTTTAAGCTTTGACAAGATAGACCAAAATCTCTCCTAACTTTAGGATGTATCCTTATACCTGAGTCACCAGTATAGGATTCGCTAGTTTGCTTTGACTTAGGAGTCTAAGTAACCTTGGTTTACACAACACAGTGTCGGGAAAGACCTTGTGAATTTGAAATTCAACCTTAGTGTTCATTAGGGAAGGTGGAGTCCTTATCTGTGTGTGCAGGTAGACTCCTTGTCCTAGTCTTTAGTCTTGTGTCTAGGAGAAGCTCTTTCCACCAAAGAACTCACCCACCAAATAAGGTGCACTCTACCAAATAAAGTTATCAGAGACATATTGACAGGAAAAAAAAAGAGTTTCAAAAAGAAGTTCTTTAGAAAAAGTCAAGTATGTTCTCCAAGTCTTGTAAATACAAAATTCTACCAAAAATATTTTTAGGGTGCAATAGAAATACCCTGTTCCACCAAATATTCTTTGAGCCACAAATACAATAAAAATTGGGTTTGAGTATTCCTTGTTTCTTGAGAGTCAATCCGAAAACATGAGCTGAAGCTAGGACCAACCTGGGCTTAAAAAGAAGTGAAACCCTGAGATTGAGTTTTAAAATTCACCTGGTTAGTCCTGACCCATCACTAAGCACAGCCACAACCTCTTAGCATTCTGAATCTGTAAAACCCCCTGAGTCTTGGAATTCAACTGAAAGGTTTAAATATCAAGAGTCCTTGTTAGTCGAGAGATGGTCTATGTCATATCGGTCTTAAGTTCTGGACAGTCTTCCCAAGCAATAGGTTCTCACAATGTCCAGACATAAACATAGTTGGTTTATCAAAAAATCTTTCAGCTTAAAGATCATCTTTAAACACTTAACTTTTTAAGGAAAAGAAAAGAAGAAAAGATATCTCATCACACTTACCATGATGATACTTAAATTGCTATGCACTTTAATGAGTTGTTTGCTAAGGGACTAGCAAAACCTAAGCATTAAGGTATGATGAGTTGCGACTCATCATAGATAAATCACCTAAGTTAAGCTAGAAATGAGGTTAAACACTATGAAATTAACACATAAAAAGGGTTAAATGTGGGAAATATAGAAGAAGACCTAAAAGGTCAATTTTGTGCTAAAAGTGCATAATTAGGTCATTAAATGAGATATTCTATTAATAAATGTAAAATGGTGATCCAATTTCAAATTGAACACACTAATGAGTTCAAAAGTTCAAATCAAAAGTGTAATTAACTTCCTAAATGTTTAATTAAACTTCTATAAAAACTTGATTGCATTTGGACATCATTAGGACCTTGCAATTATAGATTTACATTTAGGTCCTCCTTTCATCACATGTTTTTCATTGAAAATTCCTTTACGGACCTATTTGAAGGTTGTAAGGACCTTTTTGAAAGCCCAAAAGGACTGCTCTAAATTGATTCTTGACCACTTATGGGTTGCTGTGCTATTTTTCTACCCCTTCGCTAAGGGGCCTTCCTTGCAATTTCACCAACACAACCTGCAAGCACCTGAAGTTCCTCGCTCCACTGTAGCACCCGAAGAACTCAAGAAATCGTGACCGTCTATTCCCTACACCTTACGATTTGTGGCTCGCCTTCATTGGAAGCTTTGCATGAATCAACGCTTGCGATCACCACCTCACCCAAATCCCATCCAACAGCCACCTTTTGAATTGAACTTGCATGCACTCTCTCCTCAAATCCTTACCGCCCACGCCCTAGGTGGCTAATCGCACACCACGGTGCTCTGACTCACTATTCAATCTACCTAAGCACCTCCGCTGCCTCACGCACAAGGGGTTGACCCCTACCCCATGAGTCGATCCTTTCATCCACATCAGTAGTTTCCTCACCCCCAATTTCCTCCGCCGGCTGTGACAGAGTAAGCTTCCCTCCCCAATTTCACTCGCTTCCAGCTAACTAGGTGGCAGACCTTGGACATCTTCGTCAACTGCTGATCCTCCTTCCCCCTTCATCGTCACTATCCACCAGTGGGTGACCTTAGACATCTTCCTCCCTTAGAGTAGCTTTTTAATGCTTTCTTAGATTAGATTTACATGCTTTCTAGGAGTAGGAGTAATTAGAGATGATCTGATGACTGTTAGTGTAGCTTAGGAGTAGATTTAGAGTAGAATTTGAACTGCACCTCCTCTGATCATTTCATATCAGAGGAGACGAATTCACACCCTTCCCATTGATCATATTTCTTCCCCTTCATATTTCCATTCCGCATTCTGTTTTCCCTCGACTTAATTTCACTGATCACCCAGCCATTAGGTCTAATTTCCGAACTGAGGACTTCCTGTCTCAGATATGAAATTAGTACCAAAGACCATTTTGGGGGGTCTCCCACTCCTTTCGCAAAGTCACAAAGACCCCCTCATCTTAGTTCACCAACTCGAATTGCTCGATCATATTTAGAAGGGTGTTTATTATTCAGATCAGTGATTTGAAATTCATTTGGATTTTATTAGATTTAATCGAGCTTTTTGAGATTGGATGGGGTTGATTAGGTATATGCAAGGATTCCAATGATTTTGAGTTTTGTTTTGATTATATGGATAAGCATGTATCTAAGTTAATCCCTATGTTGGAGAGTCTATCAAGGAAAATCAGTTAACTCTGATTTGAGATAGGACAAGGACCCAACGGATCTTGCTCATATCACAAAATCACTTTGATCACCCATCAATGGTGTTCAAGAAGATTGAGTTATTAGATCAGTAAAAGATCCAAAGCAAAAGCCCAATTTGGGGTGACATTTCCCCCTCCATGTAACCACTTTCATGATCTAATGTTGGAGGTTTTGGATTAAGATTTAAAAGGTTTTTTTTAAAGAAGATTTGAAACATTTTGCAAAAGGGGATTGAAATTCGATTTTATACATATGGTTTTCAGATCTTCATTTATGATTTAAAAGTGATTTTAATATGAGAAATGAGACAGGATTAAGTATATTAAGCATCCTAGATCAGACTTCACCAAGTATGATATTGGATATTCAATTGCTGAACCCTATTTGAGTTGTTGAAATTGAAATTCTGTCACTACTGTAGCTCTGGAATTTTTATTCAAGAGCTGCAGAAGTCTTGGAAGCAACCTTTGAATTGGATATTAAGATGTCTGGAGCTGTTGCAGCAGTTGCTGCTACTGCTCTACTGAATTCCAGCAGCAGCACTACTACTATTGTATGAAGCTGCTGCTGCAACCATTGAAGCTGCTGGATGGTCTGAAATGTAGGATAGGGAACTTAGATTGGTGGTATTTTGGGAAGCTGACATGTTTTCTAGTATTGGAACTTCATGTACAAGCATTTACATATCTGTTAGTGTTTTAAATCTCATCTGGATTGCTTGTAATTTTGTTTAAACCCCTCTTTGTCAGCTACATTTAGTGCCTAACTGTCCAAAATGAGAAATTAATGTCAAAATTAACTGAAAATCATGTTTAATTGCTTGAACACCTCCTATTTGTCTTGTTGGATGTTCTGAAATGTTTTAATCACTTTTCCAGCTTTTAGTTTAGAATTCTAGGCCATAGGATCCACTTAACAACCTTTTGAAGGCCTCGAATTGAGCTCACTTTGTTTATAAATAAAAATGATATAAAAAATCTAAAAATATAAAATAAACCTATCTTAGTGAAGATTAGGTATATTTTTAGGTATATGCCAAGTTTCAACGCATTCTGAATCCTCGACTTGGTAAAACATACCAACCGACGGTTCAGTCTACCTTAAAACTTAATGAAAGACCTTAACCTATAAAAATACCAAAAACACATTCCATCTCTCATCTCCTTCTCTCTCTCTCGTCCCCTACCTCTATAAAATATATAAAAATCATAAAAAGTATAAAAATTCCAAAAATACTCAAAAATACCTCGCATATTATGTACATACTTGTAAATATATGCTATATAGTAAGCTATATGCATATATATATTGTAAAATAGGTGTATAATAGGTAAAACTAACTCATATATATATTGTATAATGTAAATTAAATAATTAAGATCATATAAACTGTATATAACTTAATTATATAGCTATTTATTTTTTATACTAATTTTCTTTTGAAATAATTATTTATTTATACTAATTTATATACACTATAACTTAAGTAAATATCTAAAACCTTGTAAATAACTATATTTACTATCGATACTGTATATACATATCTATATATGTATATGGTACATTATAAACCCTGTATCATAATTTAATTATGTATATATAATAAATAATTTATTTATTAAGTTACTAGCTAAGTTATTAGATTATATTAAAATAAATTAGTAATTTAAGTTATAACTGAACTAACTTATATTGTACATTTATATTATTGTATTTTAAGTAAATTTAACTAATTTATCTATATTTATAATGTATTATATTATTTATACATAATTTATATGTATATTAGCCTGAATCCACCTATTTAAATGTAAATAAAATCAAAATAAATCTTGTAAAATATAATAAAAAAATGTATTAAATACTTTATTATGTATATTAACTCTGTATAGGGTCAATTTGACCATTAATTAACTAATTTATACGTTAATTAAGAAATAATCCCTGAAATCAGGATGTATTATTTACGAAATTTAGCCAATTTATTTATATAGTAAATATAATTATTTTTGTAAATAAATCATATAATTATATAGCCCTATATAAGGGCTTTCCAACTATATATTTTAATTTAAAATTGGATTGAAATTGGGCCCTCAAATTGAGGGCCAAACATTGCAAACCAGAATGCTGTAGTGCTGGATTTCAGCGCACGCACCCCTGTGGCATAGTTCCACATCGTGGGTTGTGGGGTTCCTACAACACCATAAATTGTTTTCCTTCATTAGGCTATCCAGTCATCACGGGCGCTCGGCACCCAAAACACCTAATACCTTATACCCTCTGAGCATATATTTGAGCATGGTTTGGCATTGAGATTGGTGTACGGTGTGCGGGCTAGGGGCCTGGCACTATGAGAGGGCTTGAATGAGTCCATTAACAAGCTTGAACTAGAATTAAGAGGTTAATTAACGAATCAAGGTGGCCTTAGTGGAGGTCTAGTCCCACCCGTAAAGGTGCTATGTATCCCTCGAAAAGGTCACCCGCCAATTAAAACCCTAATTTTTGTATTAAGTGAGGATTAATAAGGGGTTAACTAAGAAAGAAAAGGGTGCCGTGAGGATTAAGTGTGAGAGAAGAGAGAGTGTAGCGATTAAGTGTGGTAAGTCTGAGAGAGCCTTAAGCGAAGAAAAGATTAACAGAAGAAGAGAAGCATATATATTATATGTATATGTGTATATAGTGTATATATATATAGTATCCTGTAAATATGTATAATATGTATACATAGTATAAGTAATGTTTGAGCTATATATGTACGTAAATAATAGTATAGCTTTAGTAACAGACTAATCTGTCACTGTAGATAGAATAAATGTCATTATAGACCTTAGTTTTTTCCTTATCTTATGTACATACTTTTCCTGAGGTTTAGCGACTTTTATATATGTTGCTGTACATACTATATTTGTTACTATATATGTTAGTATATTAAGTTAAGTTAGTATAGTATATATTATTACTTATTATTGTATATATATATGTATTGTTATTATAAGTATAAATAGATAGTATATAGTACTTAATTGTAGTGTTTGATGCTTGTTTGTTTATATCTGTTTCCAAGCATTTTAGTTCATTCTTTTGTACATAATTAGGCTATTATTTCATTAATTGATCATACATTAATTCATTCATTCATATTGTACATAAAATCAATCTTTTTGGAATTAAAGAATAATATTGGACTTAGAGAGTGATGATATCAATAACTGTCTCCCAGTGAACGACTTGGAATAAATTAGTAAAAATTATGTAATTAAATAAAATTGACGCGATAACGGTTTGTATTTGTGACATATACAACAATTTTTTATATGAACCATGGACAATCGATTAACGTCCAAGAAGGAAGTCATTAGATGTTTGGACGTTTGGAACACATTCTAGACATCTAATCTTGCAAGCTCTATTATGATTTCTCTTGAATGTTAGGAGCATTACACTAAGGAAGGAGAAGGATGATTGTCATCCTCAACTCCTGTGAAAGAGTTTGGGGGTTTTTTATCATTGTTGGGCATCCTCGACACGAAGGGTTTCATCCAACCATCGAGGAGGGTTCTAGGTGTGTTGGGACTTATTGTAGGATGCACACTCTTGAGGTGCTAATCTACACTACTTGCGAAGGTATACCTCTATCCTCATGGGACCTGAAAATAAGAGAACATTAATTTTTCCCATATGATTCCGATTTTTGGATGTTTTATTTCATAGCATGATCAATTTTTTGCCAATGATTCGATCATGGTTTTGAAAATTTTTAAATGTCTAATTCACCTTTCTTGAGAACACAGGTCAATTCAATCAACTCCCTTCACATAATAAGGATTACCATGTCCATCCCATTACTGTAAATGTTAGGGAGATGGTAATATGTGAAGTCATTGAGAGATCTTTTTTTATAGGAGCCCTATTGTCAATTCATTTTCTATGAGAATCATTTCAAATGTACATCTAGTTCTTAAAAAATCTCCTATGACCACATAAGTACCAGAACTTCAAGCAAATAGAAGAGGATGCTTGTTTCTCTTTTCCAGTGTTAAATCTTCTAGAGTTATGTGAAAAATTATGTCATCTCTCCATAACAAAGTTTCAATAGAAATTACTGAATGACTTTAAGATTCAATGTTGAATGCATTTGTTAATGTAACACAAATAGTAGTTTATTTTCTTATAAACTTTCAATCTCAATTTTACGTAAGAGATCTATGCCACCATGGGAAGTATATAATCTATATATGGAACCAAATACAAAAATAAATACAAAAAGAGAAGTTCATCTAGGTATACCATTTGAATGATAAATTAAAAGAACCCTATATTATTTGATAATGTCATGACTGTAATACATTGGCTTTTTTGTATTTTTGTGTAAAGGCAGAATGTGAAAACTATATGTATAGGTAAGGAGTCTCATTAATATTTTATGTTTAAATCATACTTTTTAAAGTAAGCATTTCTCCTCATGTAACATTGACTTGTTATCATTTTATTTTTGCAGTACCTAAAAACATCCCATCAAACAATAATAAGAGTAACATGAATTTCTTGAGTACAACAATTAATTTTCCAGATAGTTGAAAGATTAATCTTCCATATACATGCATACAGCTTTTACAATAAACCTTTATGATCGAGGTCCTTAGATTTGGAGTCGCATCTCAAGCAAACAATCACAACTACTTCAAATGGGCCCGTTTATGTACTGAGTGATGGAGTTGTGAGTCTTAAAGAAGATTCAATCTTGTTTTCGGATTCCTAAGATGCTTTTATGTTTTGTATAATTGTCAAAAGCATTCATGTACTGATAGTTAACTTTGATTAGCATTAAAAGCTTGTAAATCAATGTGTAAAATTCTCTCGTCATCAAAAACCACAATGATATCTGTCCAATTTACTATTATGATGAAATTCAATGAGTAAACCATGTTTTTATGCTTGATTCTGATTTCTAATGAAGTCTGGAAGTTCATAATCTTTTTATCTTTATTTCCTGCACTTTTATATGATTTTTGTGGCATGGAATCAATTTCTAACCATTTGATAGCTATTTTCCAACTTTTCTATGTAAATACATGAAAAATACGAAAATAATGTAAATAAATAAATAAAATGTGACTTGTGTGAGAATTGAGTATATAGGAGGTGTGTGTCCGTTTAGATGTAGGTTTTGAGGCTTCTAGTTAGGAGAACTTACCTACAGAAGTTTTAGACTTCTGTAGGTTTAGAAATAAAGAGATCAAAACAAAAATACAAAAAGAAACTTCTTCTCTTCTTTCTCTCTTCCCTTAAAAACGAAAAACAAAATAAAAATCAGAAAAGTGCAAAAATCCTAAAAATAGCCTATGTACATAGTGTAAATACATATATAATATTAAGTTAACAAGTTATATGTATATAAATTATGTATATATTACATATATATAATTTATAGGTAGTTAAGTTATAACACATATTTATATTAAGTTATAGTGTGTAGTAGAGTACATATGTATATTGTATATATCTATTGTGTGTATATATGTAATTATAGTATATAACTTATAGATATGTATAATCTATCTATATATCTATGCATGTATATATATATATATATACCTATACATACTAATTACAGTAACTATTAGGTATAGTAAGATATCTATATTAGTTATCCAAGTATGTATTGTATATATCTATATATAAGTTAACAATGTATATTATTAAGTTAAGCTAATGTAAATTGGTAATTTAAGTAATTAATAAAGTAATTTATACTTTATTCTTATAAATTATAGTTTAACCTATTTTAAATATATTTGTTATCTTATTTATAATGTATAATACTATGTATATTGCATAATTTATATATAAACTATGTAATTCGTATATACAAATGTGTAAATACCTAAATAAGTCTAAGTAAATTATTTAAAATTCATAATTAATCATGTAATTATATAAATAAAATAAATTAAGTCTCAATTGAGTGATTTATTTATTAATTTATAATGTATATAAGTATTTGTAATAAATTATAATGTGTATATTCATCTAACTGTAGCTGATCTAAATATCTATATATTTATTTAACTTAACCTAATTATACTAATCGATAGCCCTATGTATTAGCTTTAATATTATATAATTTATTTGTAAATTAGATCATTAATTAATCATTAATTACAGCCCTAAATTATCTAATAAACCATGCAGTAGCCGTGCTAATACGTACTATTTTTAGTGCCACATTGGGCGCTAAGAAGCGCCCGATGCGGTATTTGATGATTCAGCTTCGTTAAGCTCTTGCCCAAGAATGGGGGTGGGATCCTAATAAAACTAACTGTTAGTGTTGCATGAGTTGTGGTGTGTAAAGTATTAGCTATGTATATAAATTAGTCAAGTGCTATGCTATGCTAAGTGTTATATGTTATATATGTTTATAGTAGTGTGTTGAATGTGTGATATGTATAAATACTATTATATATGTTAAGTTAGTATATATTGTATATTATATGTATATCAGTATTATAAGTTAGTTATTTAGCTTAGTATTATTATTATTATATATATATATGTTTTGTGTGATGTTTTGCATATTATTATACATTAGTATATAATTAAACTAAGTATAGTATATATTATTCAGCCCAATATGTATATGTTTATGAGACTTATATAATTATTTTTAATTCTTCTCTTATATATATATTTTTTTTGTTTATAGGTTTTAAGACAAGATTTTGTTTATAAATTTCTTTTCTCTTTTTATTCATTTGTATATAGCTTGGCTAGTAATTTAGTTAGTTTAGACTTATTTTCATGCGTTGTTTGTACATAATTTTAAGGCATCTCTTAGGATATTAATTCATTTGATCTCATTTTGTAAATAACTAACTTAGATTAATTGATTCTTTGATCATTTAGTACTAAGTCATTCTTTTGTAAATAAACTTGATATTTTTGGAACAAAAGATGATTTTGGACATTAGAGAGTGATGTATATCAATAACTGTGAATGACCTAGAATAAACTAGTAAAAATTGTATATAAATAAAATGACATATGTCTAGATTGTGACACTATACTACTACAGCAATTAAATAACCTAAATTAACAAGCGATATAGATTGAACAAAGTCACCACTTGACTTTCCTACTGGCCTTAAGAAGCCAACTAGCTAGGTATTTTATTGGTACGATGTAAGCATTACCTTCTACAAATGATGGCCAGTCATTGCAAGATTAAATTTGTCATTTAGCCATGATAAGATGAGCATTAATTGTTATGATGATGGTGTTTCCACCCCAATAATCGCAACAGACTCATTGCAAGGATGAGTCGTCGTAATGATTAAATGTGTAGGGACATTAATCATCTCTGACAAAAGAGGGACTTAACAAGTTTGAAATCCGAATGAGGTAGGTGTTATAAAGAGGGGGTGGTTGGGGCAGCCACGCCCTATTTATAACACCTACCTCATGCGGGCAACCACCCATTCTGTTGTTGATACAGAAACCCTAGCATCGTTGGGTTATCGTCCTCGGAGGAGCGAAGGCATCAAAGAGGGAAAGTTGTGCGTTCTCATCGGAGAAGAAGTTCGATCTGCCCTTGGAACAATGTCAGGCATTGCTGGAAAAGGTGAGTCAACCTCTTCTTCATCTTAGCTTTCTGGAGAGACCCTCACTCTACACCTTTAAATCTGACTTTTATAGTACACCTACTATTCAAGGGTTTCTAAGGGAGCATGGACTTGGAAAAATCCAATTCCAAACCCCGGGGGTTACCACCCACTTGTGCTCCCCAACTGGGGGAGATTATTTTATAATTTGTAAATACACTATCAAGAATGGCTTAAGGGTTCCTTTAAACCCTTTTCTAACATCCTTCCTTTCATACTATCAAGTTAACACCTCTCAATGAAGCCTTAACTGCTTGTCCATATTAAATGCCATTACCATCCACGGATGGTGCTATTCTGCCTCCTTTTTGGATTAATGCCCCTGAAGGTGGAGAAGGGGAAACCATCGTCCGGGACCTACACTTCATATAATAGGTGGAAAAAATATAAGATTACCGACCTGCTGAACAACCTGAAGTGGCAAGACCACCATTTTTTCCTTCTCCATAATATGGAGAAATTAGAGGTTCCCAATGCAAGGCAGAATCCTCTTGCCAAAGATTTACCACCCGTTTCCCACAAGCTTGACCCAGCTGTGGAGGCAGATGTTGAAAAAATAATGGAATTTGGGCCTATAGCCCTCATGGAATTGAGGCGATGAGACGTCTGGGTGACGATCGGGAATTTTATGCTTGCAGATGATGTTGTATAAGAAAAATACGTCATCGTAGTGTATAAATTATGGTGGAAAATTACGAACAAAAATATTTCAATAAAACTAACCATGAAGAGTTAGGTCGTGTATTTGACCAGTTGATTCTCGCTTAACAGGATGATAATTAAAATGATTTGTCGTTTGTATTTCTAAGTGGTGGAAAATAGACTAATCAAAGTATTTAAAATTAACCACTCGAGAAGAGCGAGTTGTATCCACAGAGAGGCAATAGCCTATTAAAACTTGCAACTATTGAAATTCAATGTTTACTATTTATTTCCCCCGAAAATTGAGTGGAAATCCCATTTAAACTAGGCTAATTAATGGCATGGTATGCTGAAATAGTAATAATGCAAAAAAGGTCTTCTTTATAAAATTCCTAGCATTATAATATTCATTAAATGATAAAAATGGGGTTGGCAATGGCGTGTAAATGTAATTATTAATGGGAACAAAAATAGGGGGAATTTGTTGCCTTGTTCTCGTGCACAAAGGAGGTCGTGGCTGGAGACGAGACTTGCGGTGGGGGTCAACCACGATAAGGGGAACTCGATGGTGGTCGTGGTTCGATGAACGCTGACCGGCGATGGTCGCCTGAGAGGAGGAGGCCACTGGTAGTGGAGGCGTGCTCGCGGCGTGCGCAAACTGCGGGGGACTAATTGCGCAACGATCATATGTCTTAATTGACCTAAATTAAGCTAGGACTTAGCGTAAGTTAGGGTTATTCATGCATGCATAAGTATTATCTACATCTTTACTACTTTCCTTTAGCTATGCATAAAATAATGATATAATGTGCTGATTAAGTGTATTATGTCAATTGCAGGTAATAAGCTGATCAGGAGCTGGATCTAGAGTAGGATCTGAAGCTGGATCAGGAATAACAGGTGTTGTAGCAGAGTTGGAGCAGAAGGTTTAGATTAGATGTAGGAATAATGATGTAAATGAGTTAAGGTTTGCTATTCTATTAAGTAGGAATTAAGCAGTAAAATGTGAAGAGCTTAGGTCCATCCTAGCTCTAGGATAGCCTAGAGACCTCCCCAAGCCTTAGCCACCCTTAGATTAGGCCATCATACCCTAGGAAACCCTAAAACCCTAGTTCCAACCCTTATCTAGATGTCCAGATAAGTTATAGGACGTCCAGGACCCTTAGCCATCTCCCGCACACCTCAAACCCACTTCTGCAGTGTTATTGGACATCCAGACACTTTGTCAAACATCCAATTTCTGCAGAATACCCAAAACAGAACCCAAAATCCCTCTTGACTCTGATTGGACGTCCAGAAAATAAGTCTAGACTTCTGATTTTTTAGTACAAGATGTCTAACACTATTATTAGATGTCTGATACTACTCTCCAGTTCCTGTTTTGAGATTTAAGACTTGATCTTGGATCTCTAAGTCCCTAAACCCAATTCCAACCCCATAGGAATCTAAATTAAGGTGCCCTAACCCTAGAACATCACCTCTAAACCTCCCTAAGGACCTAATTAGGTCCTCACTAAACCTAATTGACTTGGATCTTAGTCAATTCCATTAGCCTACTCAATTGGACTCATTGAGTCCAATTTAGCATTGATCTCAGCACACACTGTCTAATTGGACTCAGTGAGAGTCCAATTGACCTAGACCTAAATTAATTGAGTTGTTTTACTCTCAATTAAGTTTCCACACACCCAATTAAACTTGTATTAAGTTTAATTGCACTTTACCACAGTGAATTAGGGTTTATAACCCTAATTTGAGACATACCTTGACCTAAACCCACTAGAACCTAACCTAATCAACCTAGCCACCTAAGTTTTGACCCACACACACCATACACATGAAAATACCTAGCCTAGAGTTCTCTAGAACTCTCTACCATTTGTAGTTTCCTTGGTTGCCAAAATTAGCAACCAAGAGCCATTCAATTTTTAGATCCACATTTTGTGGATCTAAAAACCACCATCCATCCTCTCTCTCTCTCACTCTCCCACGAGCTCCCACCATAGGCCTCTCTAGAGAATTCCATAATTCTCTAGAGAGCTTCCCTTAGGTCTATAAAAAGACCTAAGGGGTGGCCATTTGCACCCATTCACTTCCTTGGCTCCATTCACATCCACTTCCACTTATGTTAGCCACTACCATCTCCACTTCCACTCCACGAGTTGACCACCACCATGAAGGACGCCATGCCTGGATGCTAGATCACTCCTCTCTCTCTCCAAGGGCCGGCCTAAGCTCCATTGGTCGCCCCTCATTCTCCTCCCGACCACTCCAAGGCCATCGAAGACCACCTTCGAATGCCCTTCCGTTCTGCTAGATCTAGATTAGTAGTTTATGCTCTTCATAGTTTTACTGCTTTTAATTATTGCTTAGTAGTGTAGTCTTTATCCTCCCCCAATGATGCATGCAAAATACCCCCGTAGATTCTTGTATGCAATCATTTTCTGATAGCTAGATTTACATTCCTAAGCATTCACGTACAAGCTTTCCTCTGCAAGTTCATGTTGCAACACTCTCCAAATGAATGAATGAAAAATATATTTTCTATATATATATATATATATATATGTTTTGAAATCACCATGAGCTTATTGATTGCCATCATTTTTGCATGATTTAAGTTGCCTGTTTTCACTCATTTATCTATTCCGCAACAAGCATGTCGTTTCCTGAAAATGTAGAAAATTTAACTATAGATGCATTTTCTGTAAACAGTCACCACCTCAGTAGAATCGTGCGCACAGAAACTCACACTTTCAATTTTGTGATCTATTTAACACACGCGCACGTAATCAGGGTTCATAATAGAAGTGGTGAAATCTTAATTAGGAGATTGGAAACCGACATGCAATTTTAAACAGAGTAGAGCAGTAAAAGATCGAATTCAAAAATAAAATAAATGCCTCCCAGAGATGAATGACCGGGACTCAAGTCTCGTTATCTTTTATTAAATATCTTTGTTTGATCGTATTGTGCACTATACTATGACATTTTCCTATCAAAAAACGTGCTCTACAACTTCACAACAGGGACCTCTTGAAGATTTGGGCAGCCTTGTGAGGGCGAGATTAGTCAATGGTGTTGACAGAACAAAGTTTCGTGGTTGGAGGTAGTGGCTGCCTGTGGACGTGGACTGTGGGTGATGGGTTCCTTCCTCCTTGTCAGTGGTGAAGAAGAGGAAGGAAAGTGGATTGTGCGGCTGTGGCTTCACATGCGACGAGGAGGTGACCAATGGCACGCAAGGGCGTGGCTTCATGCGAAGACGCCAGCTCTGTAGTGGCTGTGCGCGAGCATGGCCGCACGCGAGGGTGCTGTGCGCGGTGGGGCTTGCACACACGAGCAGCTAGTAGTGCACGAAGGTGATGCGCGCGGGAAGGCTACTGGAGATGATGCGTGCGGTAAGGTGGTGGAGGTGGTGATGACAGTTTGGGTTGTTTTTGGTGGAGGAACAACAGGGGAAGAAGAAACGAAGGAGAAGTGAGGATGGAGGTGGTGCTGTAGGGGCTTCAGACGTCTGGGAACATTCCCAGATGTCTTAAATGCTCGTGGATGGCTGCTGGTGCGTGGCTGCGGTGGCGGTGGTGGTGGTAATGCATGGTGTTGTTGCAGCATGGAGGGATGTGCACATTAAGGTGCTCACGGTAAGGTGGAGCCGTGAAGGCTCACGCACAGTGTTGGCACTAGTCCATCGGTTTGGCCCGATGAGATGTCACCTCATCGGTCCATGGTGTGGTGGAACTCATCCATGGAGGCCGACGGTGGGAGCGGAGCACGGCGATGGAGTGGGTGGTGGCCTCCCCGAGCATGACTGCCTCCATCTTCTTCTTATCGCAGTCGAAGAGACCAGATCCACTCCTCCCGCTCCTCCTTGACTGCCATCTTCAATGGTGCACAGCTGGCAACAAGAAGGCGACGTATTCCCTACAGAGAAGAGAGAATAAAAATGAATAATAAAAAGATTGGTTTATTTATGTACAAACCCTCACATAAAATGTTAATTCTAATACATGCATATAATGCAACTTAAAGACTAATGCATGTTATTCTAATGCATGCTAAATAATTTATATATGAATGTAATGCATACAAACAAATATATATAAACTAAATTATTTATATCTTAATGCATGCTATGTATACGCTAATATTAATCTAATGCCTAAGCACTTAAGTAACTAATTAGCCCACAAATATATGCTCATCAAATGCCCCCATGCCTAGTTTTTGCTAGTCCTTAGCAAACTTAAGCAATAACTCAGCTCTCCAAATAGATTACCCAGCCCAATCAATCGTCCCTTAGAAACATGTTAAGTTACAGACTTTAGACCTAAGGTTCCCAAGTAGTTGCTAAGTTACAAACTAAGTTTGCTAAGGATGAGTTGCAGGCACAAGTTTCCCTGGCTTCTAACTCTACCCTAGGGTTTATTGATCCTAGAGATTAAAGCACCCGTGCATGTGCATTGGTCTAAGGTATTTCAGGTTGGTATGATTTCCAACCTAGAAAGAGAGTAAGAGGATTTTTTTTTTCTTGTAATATATATATATATTTTTTGTTTGATTCCTCTAAGTCTAACCTTGGATCAGCTATCAACATGGTCTGTGTCGGATTCATTATCCCCATCACCAAACCTCGAAGGGTGCCTGGCTTTCGATGCTTCAAGATAGCATCACCCATAGCAACCCCAAGAACTCCTGGCAATCAACACTTCGAGATAGTATCACCCATGGATTTCTTAAGCGAATTTAGGCCTATGGCAATCGGCACTTCGAGATAAGGCCACCCATGGTACCGAAACCACACAATGCGCTTACATGCCCTGAGTAGGATAGATATCCTACGAGACAAGTGCCGAGGAGGTGACATGTTATCATCACATCATCAAGGTGAGTATACACTCCACCTCTCCTGCGGCAGGAACTCGTCCAATCAAATTGTGTTTTCAAGCTTCTCTTAAGTCAGAACTAAGAGAAGCAAATTTTCTTTAAGAAACTAAGGTGATCGTTACTTACATTAGACCAAGTGTATGTGAAATGTGGATGCTTAGGTTACGAGGACCCACAAACCAAAAGGTAGAAAAAGGCACCTGGTACTACCCAGCTTTTTAACTCAATCCCTAGTTTTCCTTCCTCAACCTCTTGAGGAATAGTCTGCAACTTAACTACTTAACTCCTATTTAAGTTTTTAAGTCCACAAAGGACCCTAAGGGTCTAAAACTAGTATCTCAACTTAGCTTCTGAAGTCAGATACCTAGAGTCAACTTAGTCTAACCTAAAGTTCTGGTCTTATGCCTAAGAATTACAAGGTCCAGCCAGTTAAGCTCAATTCTACTATAGGCCCAAATGCAATTTTTTTCTTTTTTTTTCTCTCTCTCTTTTTAATCAATGCAAATGTATGCAATGCAGAATATTTTAACTAAATGCATGAATGCACTATGTATAAATGCTATATATATCCCCAAATACACCCCACCATGGTTAAAATCTACAATGTCCCCATAGCATAGAAGGGTATTACCTGGGTTAGAGTTGGGCTGCCGTTATTTTATTAGCAGTCAAGTAGCCAAAGAACCTACAAGTCAGGTTCCAAAACCAAAGTAATAGGCCCTAAAAATGAGCAAAGTAACGTAGGCCTAGAAAATAGATAACCTAGGATGTTCACGAGCTGATGATGAATCCCAATAGCAAATGCTCACCCAACAAAGATGGGAATGAAATTTTCCCAGGTCACCAAAGGAGGTTCTAAATGATCGGCTGGAATAGCGACCTCCATAGGGGTAGGGGGAGGATGACAAGGACCCTCCAAAAGAGACAGGGAAGGAATGGTGCAAAGATAAACCCCCAAGCTGATGGACTGACCATAGAAAGCATCAATCCATACCCGGTACCCCATTACAAGAGATATTGGTTCACTAAGCCCCCCAGTTAGAATAGAAGTGAGTAGATCTCCAATCCAGGAATTGTCTAGGGTGTCCAAGTTTCAAGGCTGCGAGACGACCATAAGATCTTGGTTGGGTCTAATCGACTTAGTGTCCATTCTTAACAGTCTTCCTATTTCCTCAATTGCATCCCTAGCATTCCTTGTACTATCACAAGTATCTACCTACACTTCATTAGTGATCATTTCAAGGCATGGAGTCAAATTTTCACCTTCAGACTTAGGCTAATCAAAGGGTGACTCCGAATCAAATGAAGGTAGGTTGGAAGCAACATATTTAGGGATCACCCTATCAATCTCATCCTCGAGTTCTTGTTCTTTACTCAAATCCTCCCCAGAGTCTATATGTGAATCCACATAAATCTCAAAAGTTGCTTCCACATTTCCCATTATTTCATCATGAGGAGGGATATCATCAGTAGGAGCACAGAGGAAACCTAAGTTGATCAAATTTGTGACATCCTCAGGAGCTAATTCTTTAAATAAGACATAATCACCCTTAGTGTCCCTCAGAATCTTAAATGTAGGTTCCTCATATAATTCTTCCTTCTCCTCACCATAAATTCATCATGTACCCGAGGTCCAGAATCATCTAAAATCTCGACAGGCACCCTAGGGCACTCTATCTAGGGTAAATGGTTCACATTAGTAACATCAGACTCCTCAGATAGGTGAATTTCTTCAGGGTTAGGTTCCCTAAGGGTGGGCTTGAGTTCCATCTTGTGATCAGAAGGGAGGGTGGGATTAACAACTTGACTTTGACCCACTTCATCAAATGTCACGAAAATATTGTCATCTGTGTCGAGGTGTTCCAATAGTACCATCATTCCCTTCTTTTGACTCCAATATAATTCAGGTGGATACTCAACTTGATCATCATCTTCCTCGAGTTTCCACCTTTCTTCATCCAATGCATAGATACTTTCATTCATATCCTCCTCCCACTTAAGGCGTGGACCTCTCAAGGAAGTATCATCTAGCGGAGAGGTTTCGAAATCAATCCTTGAAAAGTAGCTATAATCTCCGAAATTCCCCTCCAACTTAGGGTGTAGGTCTCCCACAGGAGATGCATCTAGCGTAGAGGGGTGCACGTCATCCTCAATGGGGTAGATTGGGTGGCTAATTTCTTCTTTTTCTTGTTGACCTGCTCTCGAAGATTCTCCTAATAATTCAATCATTTCGTCTTGCATTTTTTGTATTTCCATCTTCAAGGAGGAGAGGTCATCATTTCTATCAGAAGAGAAGTCAGGCTCAGGCTTATAGTACTTACGAGTTTCTATCCAACCATTGCAATCATTCAAGGAGGGCGGGTTGGGTATTTCTATGTTGTATGGGATATTGGGCAAGGCAAATCCCGCTCCTAGGTTCTGCTCACTGATTTGGGGCTTAAGCCAATACTCCTATAGTAGGAGTGAAAAGGATCCCAATTGTTGTCATTATGTCCTTCAAAGAATGGACCATCTCAGCGTATGGGATCAAAGATTGTAGAGTAGGGGTAAGGGTGTGGGCAAGATGTGAAAGGATGGAAGTCAACGTGGTCCATTCTAACTCACACCACAATCAGATTCTTCCCCAAGCAAACAAACACAAATCAAAGGACTTTTTAGGTCTTTAATCAGTTACAGCTTTTTAGATTTAAGTCCAGTTGTAGGTGACAAATCAAGTTACTCAAATAGTTACGCGCTCACTTGTCAACCTACGATATGCCTAAGAAGACTTAACTAGGACTTAGGTGATTCTCCTTAAAGCCCAAAAGGTTTAGTCACGACCAAACACGGCAAAGAGGGATGCAAGTACGGTCAAGCCCTTCCTTTGAAGCATTGATTTTGTGGTGCTTCTTAACTACCCTCAATCCTCAAGGTTTAGAGGCAACTTCACCTCTAAACTAAAGTTTGGGTCACTTTAGACCCCAGTAATAGGAGGCTCTAGTCCTAGTGGTTTCAAACCTAAGGAGTGTCAAATGCATGCCGCGGTGCAAGAGATACAAGTGTGCATACACCACAAAAGATTTAGAATTTTGAATCGCACGCCAAGTTTGAAAATCAAGCCTTGGTTTTTAAATGCCCCTCCTTTAATTAGTCCTTTTTCAAAAAATTAAATGTGACCACTTGTTAGATCTATTCAATACAAATTAGATGGTCTTGAAATTAATCAAAATGCATTTGCATGACAAGTAGAAATGTGAAGTTAGAAGTGCATACCTAATTCCAACATTCTTCATGCAATATGCAAGATAGGAAATTAGATCTAGATGCTGCCCATTCAATCCTAAATGATACAACCTAAGGGTAGGCAGCTTCTAGCAGGCAGCTCATGTTTATATATATATATATATATATATATATATATATATCTACTTGTACACAAACAAGGATAAATTCCACAAAAGAAAAACAAAAACCTAAAGCAAAAGAAATGGGAACAAACTCCCAAAAAAAAAAATTACCCAATACGGGCCTAAAACAAAATCGGGGAACAAACCCCTCGAATATACCCCATAACAAAGGTCTCAAACCAAATGTAAAGTCTAAACTAAATCTATGCTAATCTAATATACTATCTATTCTATCTATTCAGAATGGAGGAGTTGTTACTTGCGGCTCCCTTGAAATGTTCTCCGAAATCTGGCTCAAGGTCCACCTCAATTGTGCGCACAGTGACTATAATGCTCCTAATGTGTGGCCAACGGATGATGTCGAGGGTCACCTGATCTCTGAGGTTGGTGCGGCAAGATGTAGAAGATATGTGTACCTCGCATCAAAAAGATTGAAGTTAAATATGCCTCAAAAAAATAATGTGTGAACAAATAAATAAATAAATGCGAGTTTAACAAGCCTGTTGACTCCCCGGCAACGGCGCCATTTGATCAGAAATTTTATGCTTGCAAATGATGTTGTGTCAGAAAAATACGTCATCGCAGTGTATAAATCGTGGTGGAAAATCCCGAACAAAAATATTTCAATAAAACTAACCACGAAGAGTTAGGTCGTGCATTTGACGAGTCGATTCTCGCTTAACAGGATGATAATTAAAATGATTTGTCATTTGTATTTTTAAGTGGTGGAAAATCGACTAATCAAAGTATTTAAAATTAACCACTCGAGAAGAGTGGGTCGTATCCATAGAGAGGCAATGGCATATTAAAACTTGCAACTATTGAAATTCAATGTTTACTATTTATTTCCCTTGAAAATCGAGTTGAAATCCCATTTAAACTAGGCTAATCAATGGCATGATATGCCGAAATAGTAATAATGCAAAAGAGGAAGGTCTTCTTTATAAAATGTCTAGCATTATAATATTCATTAAATGATGAAAATGGGGTTGGCAATGGCATGTAAATGTAATTATTAATGGGGACAAAAATAGGGGAATTTGTTGCCTTGTTCTCGCGCATGAAGGAGGTCATGGCTAGAGACGAGACTCGCGGTGGAGGTCGACCATGACGAGGGGAACTCCATGGTGGGCATAGTTTGATGAACGGTGACTGACGATGGTTGCCGGAGAGGAGGAGGCCATCGGCTGTGGAGGCATGCTCGTGGTGTGCGTGGACTGCGTGGGACCTCCCGAAGGTGTGGGCGGCCTCATGAGGGCAAGATGAGGTCGATGGTGTTGACGGAACAGAGTTTTGTGGCTGGAGGTAGTGGTTGTGTGTGGACGTGGACGGTGGGTGATGGGTTCCTTCCTCCCTATCAATGGTGAAGAAGAAGAGGAAGGAAAGCGGGTCGTGTGGCTGTGGCCACACACACGGCGAGGAGGTGACCAACGACGTGCAAGGGCGTGGCTTCACATGAGGACACTAGCTCTACAATGGCTGTGGATGAGCATGGCCACGCGCGAGGGTGTTGTGCGTGGTGGGGCTTGCGCACACGAGCTGCTAGTAGTGCGCGAAGGTGATGCGTGCAGGAGAGTTGCTGGAGGTGATGCGTGCAATGAGGCGGTGGAGGTAGTGAAGACAGTTTGGGTTGTTTTTGGTGGAGGAACAACAGGGGAAGAAGAAACAAAGGGGAAGTGAGGATGGAGGTGGTGATGTAGGGGCTTCAGACGTCTAGGAACATTCCCAAATGTCTTAAACACGTGTGGATGGCT
The DNA here is from genome assembly GCA_037157565.1 of Thalassia testudinum. Lineage (NCBI taxonomy): Eukaryota > Viridiplantae > Streptophyta > Magnoliopsida > Alismatales > Hydrocharitaceae > Thalassia > Thalassia testudinum. The sequence continues at coordinate 1,583,904 of JAZHRO010000044.1, forward strand.
GCTGGTGCGTGGCTGCGGTGGTGGTGCATGCTATTGTTGCAGCGTGGAGGGATGTGCACGCTGAGGTGCTCATGGTAAGGTGGAGCCATGAAGGCTCACGCATAGTGTTGGCACTAGTCCACTGGTTTGGTGCGGTGAGCTATCACCTCGTCGACCCACGGTGTGGTGGAACTCGTCCATGGAGGCTGGCGATGGGAGCAAGGCACTGTGATGGGGTGGGTGGTGGCCTCCCCAAGCACAGCTGCCTCCATCTCCTTCTTATCACAGTCGAGGAGACCAGATCCACTTCTCCCGCTCCTCCTTGACTGCCATCTTCAATGGCGTGCAGCTAGCAACAAGAAGGCGGTGTATTCCCTGCAGAGAAGAGAGAATAAAAATGAATAATAAAAAGATTGGTTTATTTATGTACAAACCCTCACATAAAATGTTAATTCTAATACATGCATATAATGCAACCTAAAGACTAATGCATGTTATTCTAATGCATGCTAAATAATTTATATATGAATTAATGCATACAAGAAAATATATATAAACTAAATTATTTATATCTTAATGCATGCTATGTATTTGCTAAATTAATCTAATGCCTAGGCACTTAAGTAACTAATTAGCCCATAAATATGGACTCATCAAGTTACGCTGACATGGGTAGCAGATTCCTACCTTACTCCAAGTAAGTTAAGGGCTAATGACTTTAGACATTCTACTTGATATGAATAATGAAATAACTGTACCTTTAATTCTGCTTGCAACCTTTGGAAGGTTTTCACGACTAGACTCCACGGAGGCGGTCTGGGAGTTCATCCCACGACACTCGATGGGGTAAGGTGAATAAGGAACGAGGGGGGTTGGACGAGGGTAATGCATCCACCCACTAGCGAAAGGGGAAGAGAAAACAAACTGTTGGGGCCTCAAGTAGCCCTAAAGGGGCTTCTCTAAAGTGGAAGAGAAGGAAACCTACCAACATCACTACGCAGGTCTCTTCCAACTCTTCTAGTGGTGTCAAAGAAGAAAACACCCCATCCTCTGCTTCCGCACCCCCGAAAGCTAATAAAGTAGGCCCCAATAATAAGTCCAGTGAATCAGGCAGGGTGCCAACTTCGAACCTTCTATCTGCAGCAACTGGGGTTCCAAGCACCTTTGCCCAAGTGACTAAACAAACGTGGAAAAGTAGTGACTTTTCGATTGGTAGTATCTTTAGACAACCACAACATGTACCGAGAGCCCTTAGTGCTAACATTTTTGTCGATCCACGCGGCATAAGGGGCTCGAAGGTTATTGGATGGGACCTTAGTGGAGGGAGGAGCTCTGCCTAGGAGCATAGTCAGGTGCTAGGGGTGTTGAGCAGCTCGCTCCTAGTTGGTCCACCACCGCCACTGAGGGTCTCCTCATCCTCTCATCCCTGGGCTAGGGAAGGTGTGTCTAGTGAGGACTTCCCCTTCGCTGATTAGAGAAGCAAGTGTTAAGACATCTGCAAGATGCCCTCACTTGGGCCACTCCTCCCCAGGGGAGTATAAACTTCAAACATGTGCACTTCTACTGCCACCATGCAGTAAGTTTCATGATTTTGTTTTGAACATACCCTATCCCTAAGTTGAACAAGGTATGACATTTTTGTTCGCCTAGTATAGGTGGAATGTATTTGGAATAGGCTTATTTCAGGGATTGTCACTTGCGATATCAGCTCGGTGGGTGGCTCTTCCATCCCCAGCGAGGTGGCTGACATGGCGGCAAGATGGACGGTTACCGCCAGGGCTGAGCAGAGGAATTTTATCCGTTAGCTAGAGGAGACCAATGCCACCTCGGAAAGGGCAGAGAAGGCGACTACAGAGGCTAAGCGGAAGCTCCATTCTCAACAGCGTGCCATTAGGCAAATATCCCACCTTGAAAAGGACTTAAAAGAAGCCCACTTGGGGTTGAGAGCAGCCAAGATAATTGCCAAAAAGCTATATGATTCACTTGGCGTCATTCACAGGAAGGACCATGTGAAGATGAGTGAGTTGGACAAATGGCTAGAGTCAGCCAACACGAGCATCACTTGGTTGAAGGAAGAAGTGCAGGTTCTAAAGACTGAACACTCCTCTATTATGGAGTATGAGGCGGTGTTAGAAGAAGAGTGACTATGCCTTGGTGCGAACATAGATGAGCTTGCTAAACTTAACGTGGATCAAGATAAAGTGGAGGTGGAGGCGCAAGACTTGAAGCGGGAGCTTGCTACAACCCGTCAGCTTGTTGAAGAGGGGGCTAGAAGAGTCAAGGAGCTAGAGACTGCTCTCATGATAGAGAAGGATCTCAATGCTGTAATGGAATTTTTCATGCTAGATCCTTCTATGAAGAGCAGTCGGGACCTTGCCTATAATGAGGCTGGGAAGTACACGTTGGCAACTGCGTAGTCCATCCAAGTGGGTGGGTATACTTCTATATAAGAACTTTATGGTTGGTCCATTGACCAGTTAAATGCTGAGTATGTTTGATAAAAGGAAGAGGGTCTTACAAAAGATAAGGCTTCTGTCTCTCCGCCTTGGGATCAAGCTAATAGTCTAGCTCTAGAAGAGGATGTGGAAAGGACTAGCCTAACAAATGCCCTGCATGCTGCTAAAGGTAGTGAACAACCCTCTAGCCATCTCGGTCCCACCTATGAAGCCGCATCAACTCCTCCAGCTCCCAAGGTTAATCTTCGTGAAGATCTGGAGTGAATTTTCGCTTTCATAATCAATGATGGTGTTTTTCCCCCTTTTTTACATTTTCCATTTTTTTTTATGGGTTGTTTGATGGGAATGACCCCTGGAAATAGTGTTGTGGAAGGAATGAAGATGTAACCCCTTACAATAATTGATGAAAGAAATAGAAACTTTTGGTACATTATTTTTCATTTGTAATACATTCTCAAGTTACTGGCATGCCACATGCGAGGGACTGGCCTATCACCAAGTGTTTGTAATTTATAATAATTACCATCACTATCTTTGCAAACTTCATAAGGAGCCCTCTCTAGGAGAGACAAGTTTTCCACCTGGCTCTACCAGATGTGATGCTTCACTTCACCTCAAAACTAAGTCCCCTTCAGAGAATTTTCTCTTTCGGACATGTTTGTTATAGGCAGCAACTACCTTTTACTGTAAGGGGATGTTAATGCTGATGTCTCTTCTCTTACCTCATCCACCAAGTCTACTACTAGATGGATTTGATTATCATTATTATGAGGATCATATAACTGGGATCGATAAGTAGGTAGGATAGTTTCGACCATTAGGGGAGCTTCCATTCCATACACTAGGCTAAAGGGTGTATGGCCAATTGAGGTCCTTTAGCTAGATCTATAACCTCATAACACATCCGGCAGCTCTTCAGCCCATTTTCCTTTAAAGGGATCTAGTCAATGGTTTAACGCGGCTAGGATGGTGCAGTTTGTAACTTCCTTCTGTCTGTTTGCCTGAGGATGAGCAACACATATGAAATGCAGGCGAATACCCCAGCTGGCACAAAATTCTTAAATTTTGTGGATGCAAACTAAGTGCCATTGCCAGTGATGATGGCTTACGAAATTCCATATCAAGAGATAATATTCTTACTTACAAAGGCTACTACCCTATTAGCTATTAGACTAACCATAGCTTCAACTTTGACCTACATAGAGAAATAATCTACTGCTACCAAAATAAAATGCTTCCAAGCGAGAGCAGGCGAAAACAGACCCACAAAATCCATTCCCCATTTAGCAAAGGGGATTGGGGACATGAAAGCATCATTTCACTAGGCGGGAGATGAGGGATAGAAGCGAATTTTTGACACTTGTCACCTTTGCACAAATGACTTATATTGCTACTTCATCTGTGGCCAAAAACATCCTGTTTGGAATAGATGGGCAACCAAGGCTTTGTAGCCTTCATGATTGCCACAAATGCCACTATGTGCCTCTGCAAGAGCTTATGAAGCCTCTTGGCAGGTCAGGCAATGTAATAGGGGGTAGAATAACCCCGCTTATATAATTTTCTACCTATCAATGTATATGTCTAGGATTTTAACTCAAAAGCCTTAAGGTGTGGTTCACCTAGAGGTGTCTCGCCAGTGTTCAAATATTGTATGATAGGCATCATCCAAGAAGAGGCTTGTTGTAAGACAAGTGTCTAAGGGGGGAGCATGGTGGGTTCCTTCAATGTTTGAAGGACTATATCATCTTCTTGACCCAAAGGGATTGCAAACACCAGTTGGGCTAATGCATCTGCCAAAGGTTATCTGAACAAGGAACCCGCCTAACCAGGGCAAATGTAAAGTCCGACAACTCCTCTTTTGCTCTGTCAGCGTATAAACTCATATTAAGATCCTTGGCTTGGTAATCACTATTTATTTGATTGGCCACCAAGTAGGAGTCTGTAAATATTTCCAATATCGGGGCTCCCATAGATTTGGCTACTTGGATACCAGCTAACAAAGCTTCATATTCTCAGACATTGTTCAAAGCAGGAAAAAGCAGCCCGACGGCATACTTATGAGTAGTACTGTCTAGATTAGACAATGCAATCCTAGCTCCAGATCCGGCCATCATGGATGACCCATCAACAAACAGGTGCTAGGGTGAAGCGTTCATGGAATTAGGGTCTGTAAGCTTTGCAACAAAATTCGCTGACCCTTCATTGACCTTCGAGGCTGGTACTTGATATCGAACTCGGCTAACTCCATAGCCCATTTAATTTGGTGGACTAACCCTGTTAGCTTATGTAACATTCTGTGCAAGGGGTAATCAAACAAAATAATTATTGTATGGACTTGAAAATGGGGACGTGACTTTCTAGCGGTGGTTACAAGGGCCAAGCTTAGCTTTTCAATGACAGTGTACTTCACTTCTTCCCCTGGATAAGTTTTACTAATAAAATAAACCAGGCTATGTACCCCATCATGATCACATGTAAGGGTAGCGCTGAATGCAGACAAGGAAACCACAAGGTAGAGGAACAATGGTTCCTCTACAATGGGGGCGGTTAAGACTAGGGTTTGTTGGAGGGCTTTTTTGACTTCCTTGAAAGCTTTTTAGAACTGGGGGGTCCAATTGGCTAATGTGTAGCTTTTTCCCTTCTTGATATATTCAAAGAAGGGGAGGTACTTGTCAAAAGATCAAAACTAGAAACGCCCCCAGAGCTACATTCTTATCGATGAGCATTGTACTCCCTTCAAGGTAGACGAAGGTGCAAGGGCCATAACCACCTGAATCTTGTTAGGATTGGCCTCTATTCCTCAATTAAAGACCAGAAATCCCAAGAACTTGCCAGAGGAGATGCCAAAAGTGCATTTCTCAGGATTAAGGCAAAGCCAGGTGTCTCTTAAGATTTGGAACACTTTAGCGAGGTTCACTAAGTGTTCAGAAAACTTAACCCTTTTACAAGTATGTCATCAATATACACCTCAAATGATTTTCTAATTAAATGAGAAAACATCATATTTACAAGGTGTTGATAAGTCGAACCTACATTTTTCAAGTCAAACGAGATTACTCTATACTGAAAGAGACCCCTATCAGTAATAAATGAAGTGTAAGGTCAATCTGCAGGAGCTAGTCTGATTTGATGGCAACCACTGTAAGCATTAAGGAAAAACATATGTGATTGTACACTGCATGAGTCCATGAGGGCATCTATCTTGGGCAGAGGAAACTCACCCTTTGGGCATGCTTCATTCAAATTTGTGAAGTCCACACACATCAGCCACTTACCATTTGCCTTGCAGACCATGACAATGTTGGAGAGCCAGGCAGGGTAAAGGCACTTTTCAATGAATCCAACCTCCAAAAGCTTATCTACTTCTGACATGGCCACCTGCCATTGCTTTGCAGACTTGTGCCAGCGAGCTTGTTTCACTGCTCGTGATCCCAACTTGATGTTGAGGTGTGGTTCAATCAACAGAGGGTCTACTCCTGGCAAATCGTTAGCATACCAAGAAAAGACATCTGCGTTGGACCTTAGTAAGAGGAGCAATTTGCGGACTTTGGAAGGATTAAGATCCGCTCCAACCTAAATAAGCTTATTAGATATATCAGGGTACATTTGTATGGCCAAAGTTGAAGAACCAGGTTGTACTTCTGTAGCAAGCTGCGGAATGGTGGGTTCCTCTTGTTGCACTATTTGGATTAAGTTTCTTTTCTTCCCCCATTTTTAAGGTTTAGGGGATCTTCTTTCTATTGAGCATTCAAGCTTAATGCATAGAAGTTCATGACCAGCAGACTAATCCCCATGGACAATCCTTACTCACCGAGGGGAGTCAAAAAATATGAATTGAATGTAAGATGAGAGGATCACCCAAAAAGCATGGGTGGTGGTTCGGCCTATGATGCTATTAAACACCACCGTCCAACCTACTATGATGAAGGTAGCTGTCTGATTAAGGTGCTTGTCTCCATCACATATAGACATCGACAAGTTAATCTCCCCCTTTGGCATCACTTTGTGGTTCCCAAAACCAACTACCAGAAGGGTTGATGGAGCAGATGTTTCTCATCATGACCTAGTTGTACAAGGGTCTTGAGAAAAAGAACATCCACAGCACTACCTTCATTCACAAGAAGCCAAGGTTGATGTTGTCCAGCCAGGAGAAGGGTCACCAGCAGGGGATGTGTATAAATAGCTGGATCCAGGAGGGAGAAAAGAGCCTTGTGGTAGCATGCCTGACGGCATTTCTCTCACCCCACTGCAGGGTGGGATACACCTCCTGGGCAGTGCCTGTAGGTGAATAAGTGATCCTTGAGCTTGGGGTGGAATTGACACCAAAAACCACATCTACTCACTCCCAAGCTGAGGATGGTGAATGAAACGTCGACTAAAGTGACAGGGCTTTAGCTACTTGATCCTTATGGCATCTCGTCCCCATTGGTGCCATAACCTAGCAGTGGTACTCCGTAGGTGAGAGCTTTGGTTGGATTCTTTATTGGGTCATAGTGACCGTGGGGTCTACTACCACCTGCTCTGCTGTCAATACCATGTTAACTCCATGAAGCTACTAGAGTTTCTCCTTGTGGTACTCCTTTGGACCTTCCATAGGTTGCTTACTCTTATCTTGGCTTCCATTACTTTTGAAAAAATGGGCCAAGTTACAGTTCCAAATTTGGGACTCGATTTGGTCACGTAAATCCCTGCAGTCTTCAATGGCATGCCCTTTGGCCTGATGGAATTTACAATAGGGCCTAGACTTTGCCTTCTTCAAATGCTTGGGTAGGGGAAGTAGGTCATTATTAGTCGACCAGACTTTTGCCAACGCGTCTACCTAGTTCATGACCAGGGGGTGATGAGTGAGAAAATTGCTGTGAAAAGTTTGAGAGTTTGGAAAACTTAAGTGGTAAAATTTGCAAGAAAATCCGCTACCAAATCAAATTTATAACTAAAACTCTGGTGAGTCTCAGGTTTAACATAGGGAAGCGAATGTTTGATTAAAAATCGTGTTTGGAATTATTTTCATAAAGCATATTAGCTAGTTTAATTTAATCTACGTAAGCTAAAGTACTTAAAGAATAAGCAATAGAAGAAGAGAGAGAATATACAAAGAAAGAGAAAAATAGAGAGAGAATGAACAAATATTGCATTTAAATATTCTATAGTCTATTACAACTACTTAAAGAAAGCAAAACTACACTAGAAAGTAGTAAAAAGATAGGGGTGAGAAAATCCTCCTCGAAGATTGCTTGGAGGATGAGCTGCCTTGACGGAGTGCCTGAAGAGATTGGTGAGATGCTGGATGGGGGAGGACGAATTTGGAGGATAGAGGATGAATCAGGACTGTGTCGCAGTGGGATCTGCTTCCCGAATGGTGGCGAGAAGACAACCATGGAATGCTCCACGAAGGGGGTGATAAGATGAGAAAATTTTTTACTCTAGCTCTAGTAGAGAATCTCGGGTATGAGACCAGCTCGTAGAGCTTTGGAGTAGGTGAGAGAAGCGAGAAAGGGATGAAGAAAAAGTGGAGGGTATAGGGCCTTTTTATAGACATAGAAATTGGGGCAAAAGAGGTATTTCAAGCCTTTAAAATAAATTCCTAGTCTTTAGTGATGCATGTAAGCATTTCGAAAGGCAAAGGTAGCTGTTGGCGTGCATGGCTTGTGAGTTGTGTGATTAAGATCGCACGCTCCACATGAAGCCAAGTGGCGCACCTCCTCCACATGAAGCCAAGTGGCGCGCCTCCTTGCCTTCAATTGTTGGTGCTCAAATCGCGCTGCATCGCTATTAGCCATTCGATCGTTCAATCAAATGGCTTAAAAACCATCTCAACCCACTACTCATCAGATCGTGTGTGTCCACCAAGCGCTCGCATCCAGTGCTCATGATTGCACCATGTCGCCTCCTCCATCGCCCCTTGATGTCGATTTGGCGATCCAATTTCGCCATGATCACTTCTCGTAGATTTAATCTGCTTATGTAGATTCGAACTCGCACTGCACACTCTTGATCTCGGGTCAACACTACTACGCTATCCCTTCGAGTTTGTCACACTTAGGGATTAAGGCTCGAGCTCCCGCAATCATTTGATTGGGATCCAACAGTTGGGCTTGATCATGCGACAAGTTTGGCATGGCGCGCAAAGGAGCATTGGATGAAGGTCCAATAGTCCACAACGCTCGTTGGAGACACCTTTGAGGAGGAAGGGCACTGCGGATGGCTGTGGATGGCTTAGATGACTCTAAGTTGTCCAACTTCTTTTTCTCGTAGGTGATGTCACGGATGTCTAATTAGACCGATTTTCACATCGTTGGGCTGCGATCGTCCATTCGAACCCATCCGTGTGGTTGGATTTGTCATCTAAGGTTCAGATTTTCACCACCTTGCCCCTTGACCTCTAATCTTCCTCAGACTGCATATGATGCTACAAAAGTCCGATCAGGGTGATCTCGGAGTCATTAGACTCCGATCGTTGCCCTGATCAGATCCGTATAGTTTGATCTTCAATCTGAGGCCTAGAAAAATATCTCCTTATTCTCTAACCACAGAAAAAAAGGGCAAATTAACCTATAATTTATATAAACTAATCTAAATGCATGATGATGCATGTTATGTGATATTTATAATGTTGAATGCTTCTGTAGGCCTAGGAACATGCATAAATAGGCATTTTAGGACAATTAAATGTGTGTACATCACACCCCCATACCTATCTTTTGCTAGTCTCTAGCAAAACCAAATGCTATTTATAAACAGAATTAGGATCAAATTAATTGGGCAATAGTTATTTCTCAACACTAAGAAATTTTTACTAAAGACCTAAACTACAATGACTCAACAGTGCTTGGGTGTCTACCAAAATGCAAGCTGCCCAAACCCTCACCTTATTTAAAGGAAAATATATTTTCTTCATTCTTTTTCTTTTTTTCAGTTTTTTTTTTTATTTTTGAGTTTAGAGTTTTGGGGTAACTTTCTATGACTACCCAACCCACCCAAGACTAGAAAAAAACTATAAGTTCTAAGCATCTTTTTGTGACTGTAATAAACTCACTGATTGACAATCCGAATGGTCTTCAAGTTTCTACAAACCCTAGGTGACCCTAATAAAGAATTTTTGCCTAAGGTGTATATGTTCGACCGATAGCTTTCTCACTTTTTATTTTAATGGGGTCAACACAAGGGTGAACGTAGTGTACATCTCCTCGGTTTATTCTACTTCCCCGCTTCTTCCTAAGTGTTTGGAATTAAACATGTATTTCGTGACCTGGGTTCTGGACAACCGGCCAATGGGTTGTTACCCATGACAACTTGCCAGCCATACTCATGTGGTAAAATGTGACTTTTTTTTGTTTTCTTCTTTTCTTTTCTTTTCTTTTTTTTTTAATAGGTAGCTTCCCTAATCTAAGATTTTCCTTAAGACAATAAAATGAGAATGGTCATGTAGTTCATCTCTAAACAACCAACCAATAGGCTATTACTCATGACAACTTGCCAGCCATACTACCCTAGGAAGTTCAGCTACCCAATTTCTGTTAAAATCGCTTAAAAGTGAGTCAGTGCAAATAGTATACAGATGCTTTAAACTTAAAGTGCCCTCAAATCAGAGGACAGATTGATAAGTCGTGTACTTATCACCCTAACTTATTTAACCAATTAAAAATGAATTTTCTAATGGCGAGGACTCGGAAAACAAGTCCACATTTTAATGGATGCCCAGGTAGATTAAGCCCGAAGACCTGAAGAGTCTAAGTGTTCAAGTCCTATCATATCATTCCCTAAAGTTGAAAAACTCTAATGTCCAAGTTCTCTTTTCCTAATTCGATTTTTTTTAGTTTTTTCTTAATAAATAAAGATAAAATATAAAGATAAAATAAAAAGAATCTACGAAGCTAACAAAATAATTTAGAGATGAATATATCCACCCCCATGACTATCTAATGCAATGCCCTCATTGTATTAAAAAGACATGAAAAATAGCAGAGTAGAGAAGAAAACACCTGAATTTAGTGATTAACAAGTCCACTCCGAGATGAAAATAGATTATATACGTGCTACGTTTACTGCCTTCAGCTAGGCACACTATAAAAATAAAGAAGAAATCAAGAATTTACAGGTGCGGGTCAAGATCAAGATAAGATCGATTTTCGGACCCGTAAGGAGAAGATGTCCACATATGTGGGCGAGATTGTGATGCAGACCCATGCCCTAAGGTTGAGTGGTTCTCAAGTTCTGGATGAAAATTACCCAGAACCAATGATCATTATGCAAGCGGGGTCGGGCCTGTGGTTTATGAGGATGTAACCCAAGTCCAAAAAGTCAGACAATAGGAAAATTTGTATAAAAAAGATAATGAATTAAGTTATGCTTAGGTTGGACATCCTCAAAGTTGAAAATGTCATAAGGGTCCTGGTAGAAGGTTGGTGGTTTCAGGCAAATAGGAACCCTTAGAATCAGACTTCTGCTTCCCCCGGAATTGGCTTTCCAGATCTACATTTCCAGATTCCCATCCTCCATAATCAAAGTTTCCGAGACCTCGAAAGTGTTATCAACCCCATCTAAAATATCCAAGTCCAAAATTTGTGGCTCAATCAGAATTGACTTGGGTCCAGTGATCTCAAAAACAGAATCATCATTATGCTCAACGAGGTATGTGTGAGGATTGGGGTTATTGATTAAATCATTCATTAACTAATGATCTGAATCCTCTATGTCAACCCCAGTAGGATCACAATCTTCAATTATAGGCCCATCAAATAATTTATCATACTCTTCTGGCCCATTTGTTTCACTAAAATTCTCTCCCTCAAACTCAGGTGAGACTTCACATAAAAGTTATTCACCTTCAGAATCAAAGAATTCTAGATCCACATTAATATATGCCTCAAGATCATATATTATTCCTTGGTCCACAGAGACATATTTTTCCTTGTACCCTGGCTCAGGGATCTCGAGTGAAGAAATTAATTCATCCTCAATTAGTTGCCCTAGACCAACCTGGTCATCCCCGATCTTGTAAAATGTGTCCCCCCCTACAAGTGCCTGAGTAGGTTCTGACATTGACTCTCCTGAAGGGCATTCATCTTGGGAATCATCCCAAGATTGAACTAAAGTAACCACAAATTTCATCCTCAATTTTGACAACTTCCCAAGTAGAAACTCACCCGGGTCCATATCCTTAACATCTTGGAGCCAATCCAATAAATATTTGTTAAGATCATCAATCATTTGAATTAGAGGCTTCAATTCTTCAGTGCAAGGTGTTGGCTGAACTTCTAAAGATTGAATGGTGTTCCTTAAGTTAGCCAACACCCTATCTTGGACCTGGTTCACCTGAACCAAATGGTTTGATTCAGGGTTGGGTGGGTTTGGGTTTAGTCCAGGGGAATCAAGAAATTGAGGTTCCTGGGGGCCTTCATGATAATAGGTCATTTCTAATTGTTCATAAAGGGGTGGTGATCCATATGCAATGTAATCCTGGGCAAGGTATAAGCTATAATCATCATATCCTTCTTGATTGTAGATCGTATTAGGTTGTCCATAAGAGGATGGTGATCTATAATCGGTGTAATTTGGAGAAGGATAAAAGTCAAAATCATGGTGTCTAGGGTTAGACCCTAAACACTAAGGTCCGGAATTGTATCCCCAATCCGAGTTATCCCAACTAGTAAATGGTTGAGTACTGCACAGGTCAGGATAATAATCATCATATTGGTGATAAGATGTGTCAGGAAGGTAGGAGTGGAAATGTGTGTAGGATGTGGAAGGATCCATGAAAAAACAGGAGGAAAAAGAAAAAAGAAAGGTACCCTGCAGTACAAACAATCAAACTTGTCCTTAGGTGGGGTAGCCTAAAGACCTGCAGACTCTCAGAACCTATCTTGAGATGAAAGAAACGATTTGGTCTACTTCTTTCCCGCCAATCCAACCAGTTAGAGGGAGAGATTGGGGAGAAGGTTCTTCCCTTGGCTTTTGCCTCAGGTTCCTTTGATACCCCCTAACCATAGTCGTTTGACACTACTCCCCTAGCTAGACATTAGATGGATTGGTAGAAGCAAATTAATTAAAAATAATCTCGATCTGGGCCCCGAAGAGCGAGTCAAATCGTTAAGGCCAATGTCTACTTGATTTTAGTTAGGCTTAGGTTTGAATGTGCTCTGAAATGTGATGAGCCCTTTAGATAGGTTGTGTCCTTAAAGATTAGTTTTAATGTGTGTGCGTGCACAACCAATGGTTTTCAAGCAAGATTATTTTTGAATGCTGTGAATTTTACGGTTTGAATCTTGCTTAATAGCTTTTAGGATTCAAATTTCAGGTATATTCAGACAAGGTTTTGTGAGGCACACCAAGTGTTGAAAGCACAAGTGAAGATATATTCCTTTACAAATCAAAAATAATGTGGTGTGCCTGGTTCAACCCTAAAAATTGAATCTTATGGGGCAAGCTATTAATGGATCACTTTTATGTTAAGTGGTGTAGACCAGACAACTCAATCAATTGATTTTTTGTACCACTTGATTAAGGCACACGAGATGATTAGCCTAATTAGATTTCTACTCACTTATGTGTATTAAGTTAGAGTGTACTGGGCCCACAGGTCAGATCCTGGCTAAGTGGTAGAATCAAATCAAGGTAAGGTGCCTTATGTGTGTGTGGGTGTATAAAATGTGTAAATTTCAGTTAATCCCACATTCAATTTTTTTTTATATAGGTGGGGGTGAGGTGGGTGGAGGTGGCAAATAAACAACCAAAACTACCCTTAGGGTTTATGCAAGCTCCTAGGTTATTTAGGATTTGAGTTATTAGGTGGTGGAATGAAATCTAAGGGGTGGGTGGTGGGGACATACTTATAAACCCTTCAACTGCACTTTTCTCCAATCTACCACTTTTCACTCCTCGAGAGAGAGTACCTACAATCACAATAAGAATGGAGACAAGTGAGGGAAATGATAAGTAAGGTAGAAAACACTGGAAATCAAAGAGCGTTGCCTCCAAGACAACGATGCCAAAATGATGAGCAAGAAAATCGTTGCGAAAAGTTTGAGTTTTCGGAAAACCCAAGTCCCGGGTTGAACACAAGGAGGCAAATGTTTAATTAAAAATTGCATTTGAAATTATTTTCACAAAGCTGATTAGCTGGTTGAATTTAATCTACGCGACCTAAACTACTTAAAGGATAAGCAATAGAAGATAAAGAGAGAATATGCAAAGAAAGAGAAAAATAAAGAGAGAATAAACAAATATTGCATTTAAATATTCTAGAGTCTATTACAACTACTTAAGAAACCAAAACTACATTAGAAAGCAGTAAAAAGATAGGGGTGAGAAAATCCTCCTCGACGGTCGCTTGAAGGATGAGTCGCGTTGACGGAGCGCCCGGAAGAGGGTGGTGAGATGTTGGATGAGGGAGGACAAATCTGGAGGATAGAGGACGAAGCAAGGTGACATCGCAATAGGATCCACTTCTCAAATGGTGGCAAGAAGACAACCATGGAATGCTCCATGAAGGGGGTGAGAAGATGGGAAAATTATTTTACTCTATCTCTAGTGGAGCATCCCGAGCAGCTCATAGAACTTTGGAGGAGTTGAGAGAAGATAGAAAGGGATGAAGAAGAAGTGGAGGTGTAGGGCCTTTTTATAGGCAAAGAAATGGGGGCAAAAGAGCTATTTCAAGCCTTTAAAATAAATTCCCAGCCTTTAGTGATGCATGTAAGCGTTACTAAAGTAAAAGGTAGCTATTGGCATGCATGGCTTGTGAGCCATGTGATCAAGATCGGACACTCCACATGAAGCCACGTGGAGCGCCACCTCGCCTTCAACTGTTAGCGCTCAGATCGCACCACATCGCTATCTACCGTCACTTAAAAGCCATCTCAACCTGCCACGCATCAAATCGCACGTGGATGCCCGCGTGATCTCACGCATCCACCGAGCGCTCGCATCCAGCACTTACGATCGTGCCACATCGAACCCATCGCCTCCTCCATCGATGTCGATCTGGTGGTCCAATTTTGCCACGACCACTTTTCTCAGATTTAATCTTCTCATGCGAATTCAAACCCGCGCACACTCTCTTGATCTGAGGTCAAGACCACTACGCTATCCCTTCTAGTGTGTCATGCTTAGGGCTTGAGCTCCCGCAACCGTTGGATGGGGATCCAATGGTTGGGCTTGATTGTGCAGCGAGTTCGGCATGGCGCGTAGAGGAGCATTGGATGAAGATCCAATGGTCCACAACGCTTGTTGGAGACACCTTTGAGGAGGAAGGGCACTGCAGATGGCAGTGGGTGGATTAGATGATGCCACATGGCATCATCTGAGCCGTCCAACTTCTTTTTCTCATAGGTGATGCCACAGATGTCGGATTGGATCGATGTTCGAGCCGTTGGGCTACAATCGTCAATCCAAACCCATCCCTGCGGTTGGATTTGTCATCTGAGGTTTGGATTTTCACCACCTTGCCCCTTGACTTATGATCTTCCTCGGACTGCATATGATGTTACGGAAGTCCAATCAAGGCAATCTCAGAGTCGCTGGACTCCAATCATTGCCCTGATCAAATCTGTACAATTGGATCTTCAATCTGAGACCTAGAAAAATATCTCCCTGTCCCCTAACTACAAAAAAAAGGGCAAATTAACTTATAATTTGTACAAACTAATCTAAGTGCATGATGATGCATGTTATGTAATATTTATAATGTTGAATGCTTCTATAAGCCTAGGAACATGCATAAATAGACACTTTAAGTCAATTAGATGTGTGCACATCAGGGGGGTGTACTCCTCAAAGAAATCCCACCCAAGTTGGAGACGACCATTGGGTCGGCCTTTGTTTTGCTGATCCTTGTGATCTAAGTTTCATTTCCGCTTATTAAAATGGTTGGCTCACGATTTCAGAAGGGAGCCACTTCCATAGTGGCCTTCTTATCATCAGGGGAGCACTGGTCAACTATGTGGTTGTCTGCCAGACAGTTGCAGGAGTGGAAAGAGTCATCTTGCTCTGCAAACTTTGTAGCTTGATCCTAGAGTTTTGCCATATCTTTAGGTGGGAAATCATCAATGTCATACCAAAACCTTTGAGTTAGTAGACCTAACTTAAAGTATTGGATAGCAATGGCGTCATGTGGTCACTTGCACTTGAAGTACAAAGTCTTGAACAGGTCTAGGTGAGATCGAGAAGATTCCTTCCTTCTCTGCCGAATTTCCAACAACCTCTCCGGGTTATTCCTAATCCGCTGTTGGCCAGCAAAATATTGGCAAAATTTATTGACCAGCTCTTGGAAACATGTCCCACCGAAAGCTCATTGAACCACTTATGTGCCATGCCAAATAAAGAAGATGGGAATACCCAACAGAGTACTCCGTCTGGATAGCCATGGACCAGTATCATCTACCAATAGCTCCTAGCAAAGCTGTTTGAATATGATGTCCCGTCATACTGAGCAAGGATGGGCTATTTAAATTTTTCTAGTAGAGGGGCAGTCATCACCTCCTCTGTAAAAGGATGCATAGTTACATACACCCGGGGATGTATCCCCCTCATCGCTCGAGTGACCTGACAAACAATCTCGGGGATTGAACCTACTCCACTGGTCACCAGAGAATGGGACCCCGACTGCTCATCTGATTCCCACGGAGATGGGAAGGGGGCTTTTGGCGGACCAGGGGGAACTTCACCTTTCTCGCTACTGAGCTCGCATTTTAACTTTTTAAGTTGTTCATATAGGTGGGCATTTTCTTCTTCTACCATACGATGCCATTTTAATTGGTCATCGATGGGACTAAAATTCTGGGGCTCCTCCGATTGGGTCTTTTCCTTTTCCTTCAGCAGTTGGATCTCTTGGAGTTGATCTGCCACCAACTGCTGCTCTGCTCTTAAGGCTGCCAGTTTGGCCTCGTACTGTTTTCCCTCGCCTACATTTCAAGGAGAGGATTCCCTTGAGGATTCTCTTGGCGAGAAGGCTTTGGTTGAAAATTAGGTTGCATATCCTTCTCTTTTCTTGGCACGATAGGTTGGTGGCATCTCCTTGACACAGAAATGCTAGATTCCATCAGAGTTGCCTTCTCAGAATTAGCATGAGAGGAATGATGGATAGAAGGAGCCATTGTCACAACTCAACTTCGAGAAACGTGGCAATAGTATCAACACTTCCCACAGATGACCCCAATTGATCAAGGTCCTTAGGTTAGGAGCCTTGTCTCAAGTAAACAAACACAAGAGGATCATACAAGGGTTGATGACCTAGTTCCACCTAGGAAGGTGTACGTTTGGGGGGAGAGCGATACTCCCAAATTTCACTAGTATTTTGGTAAGTAGAACAATCACTCTCACTTGTTCTACTCTCTGATTACGTAACCAAAAAAAATATAACTTATCCTAGGTATTTATAGGATAAGCCACCTCCGATCATGGGTCTCATGAGATTCCCATGATCCCGCGTTCTAGCTATTAATAGCATTTAATTGAGTAACCATCAGACGACTGCCAGCATAAAAGTCGACACAACAGTTGTGCGCTTCAACTTCAATCAACAAAGCCCGCAGGCTAGTTATCGGATCCCTAGATTGGGCTGGACTCGGTAAGTTATCAGGTAGCCGAATCTGCCAGAATGCCAGGTAAACGAATCCAACAATTCGATTCACAAAGTTTTAATGAGAAGCTTTTTCTCCCCTCATCACTTTATTCGTTATGTATCATATACATCACACATGATTTATACATATAAGTCATATTGGATGTAAACATTTGAATATGAAATAATGATATGCATTTACCATGAAAGAAGCCTTTCTATTGAACAATCATGCAAACACAAACACAAAAATAGTAACAATAGTGCCATATTTTTTCAAAGAGGAAAAGTAAGCAAATGCACTTTAAAATGTGTTTTGCAATGCACAGATGAGAGTGGTGGTTTCAACCAGTGTATTTTGGTTTTCCACTGAAACCACTTTTCACCTATAAAAATCATTTTTCAATTAAAAAATCACTTCTCATAGGTGAAAAATTACGTTCTAAGTGAAAAACTATTTTCTACCAGTGAAAAGGTAAAACACACTAGCGTATTTTCATTTTCAACCGATGTGTTTCGATTTTCAACCGATATATTTTGATTTTAAACAGGTTGAAAATCATTTCCAACCTGTATGTTTTAGTCTACTTGATTTTCAACTGGTTGATTCTCATTTTCAACCGGTTGAATCTTGACCACGCATTGCAAAATGTGTTGCAACACATGTTTCCGTGCTTGCATCCTTTTTCAACAGCTCATGCAAACGCAAATGCAAAAGCAATAATAATCATACTAAATTTCTTGAAAAGCTTCACAACCACATAACAATTAAGGTAGACATAAGCATTTCTTGACAACACGATTTTTCCTTTACAGTTATTTCAAATCACATAAACAAAATGAGAATGCAAGTACTTATGTCATTCATAAATTTCTGTATAAATCATTTTCAGCATAACTAGCCGAAGATAATTCCATGCAAAAAGTCCTGTAAGAGCTTTCCTTATCCCTAGAAGCATCTAACCTTAGGATGGAAGAGCCATCTCCATCTGCTACTTTCCTAGATTGATTATTTTGAGATTTTACAGACTTTAAAGTCTGTACTTGAAGCCATCTGCTCATCTCTCCCTTTGGTCTTTCGACACTATCTTCCAGTCATGAGAAGATCGTGGCATAAGATATTTGGAAGGGTTCAAAAAGGAAGGTTGGAATCTGAGAATCAGGTGAGTCTCTGCTTATTGGCAGTCTAAATTTTATATTGGAAATACATGTAGCCCAAGGAGGTTATTCCTATGAATAGAGTAGTGTGGGCCTCTTAAGGGTAGGGCTATTACCTTTATTTGGTTTAGTGCTTATGTGCATCCATTTGGTATGAGTTATATTGAGAGGTCACAAGCTTTTATTTGTACAAAAAAGGAAGTTGGTACAATATTTTCACATGGGTTCTAGGGTTGAGATTTATAGAGCATTCATACTAGGGGAAAAAGTTTCCCAGAACCTATGAGGCAACACTTATATATTAGTTGGCCAAAGGCTTAATAACAATTTCTTTCTAGAATATGTTGTGACAATAAAGTAACTTGATAGTAAGGGGCTGCAAGGAAGCAAGAATTTCTTGTCGAAGTGTTGATGTTGAGCCTACACCACCATATGAACCTTGCTAGATCTCTGTGTGATTTTAGCTATTTACCTTTAGGAGCCAACATGATTTTTCTTGGGTCCGTGGAAGTTAAAACTTTATAGTTCTAAGTAAGTTGAATTCTCTTGTAGTTTGGCATTATTCTCACCTATCTTTATATTTATATGTATTGGTTTTCTCCTATGATGAGTTTGCTGAAATAGTAGCATCTTGTATGTTAAAATAGCAGCTTGGATGTTATACACGATTGCATTTGCTAACAATACCATATAGTATAATTTTTCCCATGTATGGTTAATGCATCGTTTCTTTACCTTTTTGCTCTTTTTTTTTTTAGCAAACATCTTGAACTATCAAATCAAAATTAGTTATACACATGACTTTCACTCACTCAAATATGCATCTTCATCTATTTTGGAAAACAAATGCAAAAAATTTTCCATCTACCCTTCAATCAAGAGGGAGAAAAATCTCACAAATTACAAAATGCAGTCTTTTGTGTAAGCTATTGATAGCATCCGTCTTTCAAGATGCAAACATAGATACCAACATGTTTTTGGTGTAAACAAGAATTATAATATTTCATCAAAACCATCTCTTCTAATTAAGCATCACACTAATTGTTAAACTTTGAACAAAGGGTTCACACAAATGATCCTCCAACTATCACCATAACAAGAGACTGACTCTGTCCCACCAACTAGTTGATTTGAACATTCACCTAACTTAACCACCTCATACTTACTATCTCGCTCCTTCACTAGCAAATTGGATTAACCCAAGATCTCCTTCGTCAATTTGAACATTACCATTAGACAAATCAAAAGAACTATCCACCTCATATGAGAAGCAATCAAATTCATCCTCCATTACGATCATCCTATTCATCAAGCCCTTATTCCATGAAAATCAAGCACCCAATCTGGAGAAGACGTGATCTTTTCGCAATTCGAACTGCCACAATCTGATTGGCTTCTTAAAGAAGATAGAAGAAAGTCATTCCACAAACGGTTCAGCGTGAGACTCCAATTGAAGCAAGACGAGGAACCTAATGACTGTGTAGTGAAACAAATCCCTACTGCCACATCCTCCCATCATTAGTTTAGGATGACAAAGAGATTCCTCTACTTTCCTCTCATTCCTAGAGAGTGGACTACCATCAAATACTTTCTTTGCCTTTTGGCTTATGGCCATTGTACCTATCAATCTTCCTCAAATACTTGGATGATTAGCTTCTTTGATATATATCATGATTTTAGGTTTCAAACATGAGGAACTAGTTGTACTTTACATGAGTTATTTTTTAAAAATGACTTTTCATAAATATACATGTTGGCTTACATCTAGGAGGTCTTGTTCCCTTTCGAGCATGTTATTTTCTTTTTTGTACTCAGTGACTTTTATTTGTCTTTTTATTGTTTAACATAATCATTTTTCTTGGATTTGTTTCAAGTTGCATATTTTGCTTCTATTTCAAATATGCAAGGCCTATGTTGGAGTTATCCTTGTGATTTTTGGAGCGTTGGCTACGTTCTTGTTGAGCTTTGGCTGGTTAGTTAATTATTTATATCTTGTTTATATAATTTTCCTTTTCCCCTTGCTGGGAGTAATGGTCAACTGCGTATATCCTTGCTAGACCATTTCAGGCACATGAGAACTTGGAGCACTGAGCCATGATGGAGAGGGTGTTGGGACCATTTCCAAAAAATATGATTCGGAAAGTCAAGTAATCTCCACTTCCGGTCAATTTGTGATTGTTATATTATCTACATAGAAATGTGTTATATTTCCCCTTTCTTCGCCATGTGGATAGCTACTTGATATTTATAAAAAAAAAAAAAAAATCTGATTTTGGGAGGACTAGATGATTAAAATAAATGGCTCAAGGTAAAAGAAACTCCTACGATTATAATTTCTTTGAACAAAAATACGTGCGTGATTTTTTACTTTACTCTTATACTAGTAAATCTAACTTGCATTGTATTATTTGGTTAAATTGGATAAGGACCATGATTTCAGGAACAGACATGATTGGTTTTTATTTTCAAAATCAGTAATGAACAGTGAATATGCATGATTAATTTTTTACACAATTTAATTGTATTGAATGAACATTCCATCTCATCACCCAAAGATTTTTAAATGTGACTGAAGTTGCTAATTTTATTGCCTTCCCATAGAACACTTAATTGACAAAGCGTACTTAAACTATCCTAACTTTAAATGGTAGAATTCTAAAATCAATTTATTCTTAATTGCATGAGACTTTCTTACAAAGTAATGCCTATTTAATTATCCAAAAAGGCTAGAAAATGCAACCATTTATCAAAAGTTATATGGATGTGTTTTAATTTAAGTTAAATGCAAAGACAACTGTCATGCCCCAAAAACCCAAGACCCTAATAAAGGTAGAGTTCCGAGGGTGGCAACAAGAAGAGGTGCTGGTTTATTTAATTTAGGTTACACAATGCAAAGTCGAGCTACTTGAATTTCCATTGGTAAACAAAATGGAGGAAAGCAGCAAAAAAGATGGCACGTAAAAGATAATGGACAATACAAATTAAACATGCACTAAGCTGGAATATGAAACAAGAAATCCACCATAACTAAAGCATAAAGGTTACCTGTGAAACAACACTTACCACATCCTACACAATGACAAAATCCCATGCATCGACGATGCACGACAGCAACACTTGACATTAGGTCACAAAATAAGAATGAGTCAATTAGCTTAGTAAGGAACAAGCAACTACTGTATCACAACAAAAACAAGGTAGCGCATAGTTTCACTAGTCGGCTAAATCCCTAGCCCAAATCCGAAGCCCTGAGTTCCAACTCCCAACTTGGTTTCACCTTACCAACCTCGCGGTCCAAAACCCATTAATCAAACCCACTAAGTAAAGCTACATGTTCTAACGTAACTATCCTGACGATCCAAGATTCTATTACCCATCACTCCAATCCTGGAGTGATAATCAACCCTTCCTACAGAAGAAGATTTTGACGTACCCTCTCCAATGGAACACTTGTACCCTAACCCCTCCTTAATCAGAGGAAAGATTAAAGCACTCATGTCCACCAGACAAAGAATATCTGCTCCAGGCATCGGAACATTGACTGTACTCAAAGTCCCTGGAAAGCTATTCCACACAAGACAACCTCGAGTACTCAATCCAAATGATTTGACGGGTGATGCACAGCTACCTTACATAGTTAATTTGTCGTTGTTTATTTATCGTATAGCAAGCAAGGTAATCGACATATTTTATAAATTTATACTGGTTAGGTCCAGGCCATTCACCGGGGGGCTAAATTAAGCATAAAATTCATAATTATTCTTAATTAGAATAATTAACTAAGTAATTTAAACTTAACTTATAACTATAAGACTTATATAACTTAATTACTATTATAAATATATACTTACTATTTATAGCTTACTCATAATTTACTATATACTTAAGTTACTTAACTTAAATAACTTAGTTAATACTTAGTCATTATCAATACTAAGCTAGAACTTAATTACTTAAATTATACTTAGTTTACTAACTATAACTTACTAATATAACTATTATTACTTAAGTTATAGTTAATTGGTATCTACTTAACTAACTCATAATTTATATATATACTTAGATTATACAGCTACTAACAGCTTAATTAGCTATAATATGTTAACCACATGACTAATTACATAGAAATGAACATTAATACATCACAATCATTTCATAAGCAAAAGAGAAATATTTGCATTGAATTTCTAAAAAGAAAATTACAAAAGAAATGTTGTTTTAGAACAACACATGAAATCCACATTTATTAACAATTAAGGCCAATTTTCATTAACTAGTTAGGCTATCTAAATCCTTCAAATTCACGCACAAGGCCTTCACAGAGCACACTTCACAAATTTAACTAAGTGTTGATTCTCAACACTTAACCTCCAAAAGGATTAGGTACGCATGGCTCTTCACAGGATCAACGGCTAGAATGGTCGAACTACTACCACTACTAGGCCACGTGTCACCATTATATCCTTCTACCTAGTACCCAGAGGCCGCTCTCCCAGAGCCACAAGGACACTCAATGGTCAAATCATGTTAATATCACACAAAGGCACACGTAGCACGCGCACGCTCGCGTCGTTGTCGACTGAGTAGCTAAGGAGCGCAGTTCCTTTTATACCATAGCAAATGTGCTTCATTCTCCGATATGGGACAAAATTAGCCCCTCTTCTTCAACACAATGTCAGACACTAGCACCTGATTACTCTCTTGATTTCCTTCAACCCTTGGTAGATCTACACCAAATAATAATCCAGATCTCTAGAGCTACATCCCTGTTGCATCAAAAATCATAGTAGTTGAAGAAAATATTGCATCATAGTATAGCGATAAAAATCGATACGGCATTTAAATTTGTAAAGATCGAAAAACCATGAGTTCTGAGGTCGTTCGTAGGGAAAGTGTTGCAAATCAATCCACTAATCAGAACAATCAGGAATAATAATGAAATGAATAGTCAATATCAAATAGAATAATCAATTAATACTTCAAAACTGTATCTCAGAGTAAAAATAAAAAGAGAAAAATGGTGGTTGAAACCACCAAATATCCCCAACAATTAAGCACATCCCAAATCAAATCTCAATAACTCAACAGATGTAACGACCCGATTCCCGAATCCCTACGAAACACGAGAATCGGATCAACTCGACTAATCCCAAGACCCAGTCGTCCAACGAGAAAGCAACCAAAAGAGAAATAAAATAAATCACATTCACCATGTATATAACTAGTAGTAATAAAATACAGCAGTAGAGAAAAGAAATACTACAGTATACACCACCACAACAGTAGAGAAATAAACATATACATAAACATAAAGCTTACAATAAAGAGAGTACAGGGGGAAAACAAAACTACTCACAACAGCAAAAAGTACAGAAGGTACTACAGGTAACCCTACTGGGCTCTACTAGGCCCAGTGCCCTCCGCAGCCGCTGACTCTGGCTGCTCAACACCTGGTCCTGAAAAAGTAACAAGGGTGACACGTCAGCGAAACGCTGAGTAGAGTGGCAAGTAAAAGCTAGAAGAAGCAGTAGAGTGGACAGTAGCTGTTATATTTTTACTTTCTTCCTTTATACATTTTCATTTATTCACTATTGATTTATTCCTCAGATCCTTCTCTTGATCTTGAATGTTCCTCGTGGGAACAATCTTGATTGCAGTCTTTCCCGAAAAGTAGAAGTAACACGTGGTGCTCTCCTGGCCAGGAGAGTCCCCTGTGGTGGTCCTACCCTTAGTCAACCACCCCAAGGTCGCTGTCAGACGTAACGGTGACTACGGCACTCGTGATAAACGCACGGGTAGCTACCCCACTCTGGCACGCAGTCAGTTGTTTCCGTTAATAGGTGCGCCCAAAGCACAGCACAGAACCAGTATAGGGTAGAGCCCTCTCAGTAACAGGGGTCCAGCCCCTCCACAGTAGCCAAACAGGGGCCTTGCCCCTCCACAGTCCGCGCACCGTCTCCTGACTACCCTGGTTTGTCCAGTGGGCCTAACAAGTCGGTGTAGGAGAGATAGCAGAACCTCGGGGCTCGTGGGGTAGCTAGTGCTCTCCCTACACTAGTAGCTCTCCTCGGCACTGTGTACACGAGGGCCAAAAGTCGGTACAAAGTGGCCAGTCCTAACCCCGGGACCCTGGGGCGGCTAGCTCTTCTCTGCACTAAACAGGGGGACAGTCGCTCTCCTTGGTACTCCATACTCAAGGGCCAACTCACTCCCCCAATCTATTCCATTCACTTTCCAGGAGTTCTACTCCTAATTCCCCGTAGGGTTCAGGCTCCTTTAACTCAGCCAACTTAGGTTTCACCGTTCCAGGTTTATGTCCATACAATTCATGTTCTCATCCGTAATTATCCATTTATAACAGGCAGCTGTTAACCAATTTACAGGTAGTTATCATTTCCTTTCCACTTTTCCAAGACTGCAATGTATATATTCAACTAGTTTTCCAGTCCTAGGAGTCATGCCATATCCTAGGATCTATCATTCAATCTAGTTTTCCAGTCCTAGGATTTATGCAATACCCTAGGATCTACCCTTCAATCTAATTCCTCAGTCCTAGGGTTCATGCAATGCCCTAGACTCTATCAATTGTTTCATAATTGTACAAATCTTGTTAAATAATTTAAAGTGCCACTCTACCTGCGAAATCGGGAGTACTGGGGGCATGGTCGGCAATCCCGCGCGCCTCCGCAACCCCCTGAGTCGCAAAGGAACGGGGTCCTAACACAAGGATCAACACAAGGAGTTTCTCAGAATGGTATACAATTGCTGTAAACAGGTAGAGGAAATAAATCTGGAACGAACGCAACTTGAAACGCGGGAAACGGACTCCGAATGGACCCTAAACGGGCCAAAAACGGCGAGTCTATCCAAAATCAGACATCTGGAACTTCTTCCTGACGTCTTAAAACATCGATCATGCCATACCTTCTTCTGCGCAGTCCTTCAGACGTCCAGAAGCTCTCTAGATCATCTGAAGTCAGTTTCCAGACGTCCGATTGTCACCCCGGACGTCTGGAGGACCTCTCCGTCGTCTGGTACTGTGGCTAGACGTCTGATTCGCGTGGGATGGTGAGCCTTCGCGCCCTCCCGAACAACACCTGCGCACACACGCATCCGCTCTCATCATGAAAAGGCGCAGAAGAACGCGGCAGACGGCTGCATGGCCGTACACGCGTAAAAAGGAGAAGATAGGAAATTATTGTACCTGTTAAACATCTGGACAGTCCTCCAGACGTCTTCGACATCGTCTGGATGTAGATCCAGACGTCTGATTCTGGGAAATTTTCCTAGAATCAGGACCCGATTCGCTCTCCGCCCGCGACGCACGGCCGCACCGCGTCGTCTGCCTACTGCCCGAGCTGCAGCAGCCCTTCCACAACACCCCACGCCCGCAGCTCCCTCGTCGGCCGGCTCTAGCTACCCCGGCAAGCTCGCACCCTCGCGGTCGAGCTTCTTCCTTCCTCTCGCAGCACTCCTTCCCACACGCTCGCCGCGGCCGCAGCTGCCGCAGTCGCTCGCTCACGCTCTCGCTCGCTCGCAGGGAGAAGGAGAAGATGAATGCGGATGGAGTGAGGGTGAGGGAGAGGGGAGCATTTTATAAGGCAGCCATGAGGAGAGAGAGAGGGAAATGCGGTGCCTGCAGGGAGAGAAAGCGAAGACGAAGGTGGCGGGTTCAGTCTGCGCGCGCAGGCGTGCAGATGCGAACCCGTACGCCGAAAAAATATATTACCAGACGTCTGGGAAGGGTTCCAGACGTCTGAGCCACTTCCCAGACTTCTTAAACTACGTCCGTTGCCCACGTTCGTAACAACAGTACTCAAGCCACGTCAAGACAAGGCTTAAATGCCTTAAATCTCCAGCCAAAGCACCCTCTGAATTTTGCTAAGTATGGGCACAGATCCCAAAGTTGAACAATGCAAAACCCCCCCAGCCCTCTCAGAATTCCCCTCTCTTTCTCTCTCAAAACCAGACCCATAGTACTGTTCAAACCCAAGTCAAACAGGTTCAGATCGGCCACAAATTTTCTTAGACCTGCGTTCACATGAGCGCAAGCGTGGGCGTGCGTGAGGGCATGTGTGGGGACCCAACCCCTGTGATCCAAGCGAATAAGCTATGCACGTCGAATGTTATGAAGACAAATCTGGTTTCTCTTTGCACGATGTGGGACTAAAATCCTAGGTTCTTTATGCGTAGCTGCGTTGTTGCTACGTGCTCTCTTGATGCAAGTGAGTTGTAGCTGGTGGTGCACCCCTCGTGGAGTTTTTCTGCAACTATTGGACATGGTGTGGGGGTGGTTGATGGTCGAAGAGTGGCAGACATCGGCAGAGATGGTGGTGGGCACAGTAGCTCCAGCAAACACCTAAAAAGTACAAGAAATGGCCCTAAGGCCCAATTAATATGTTCAGAAGACTTGCCGTGAGGCAAGGAAGGCGATGATGGTGGTGGTTTGGTGTTTCGAGGTCGGATGTGGTCAGGCAAAGTTGTAGAAGCAGGCGGTGGATGGGTTTGTTCGGTGAGGACGTAGAGTGGATGAAACTCCAAATAGGCAGAGGGCTTCTGACCTACATGGTGTGGGGAGGGTTTTGGGAGTTGTGGTGTCGAGTTTGGTGAAGTGTAGTGGCATGGTAGCCTCACCGGAGGCATGGCCGAAGTTGGGGAAGACAATGGGGGAGAGCAGTGATCGATGGTGGAAACTAAGACCTAAGAGCTTATTCCTAATCCAGAGAAAGAGGAGAAAAAGAACCTGATTATCGGACAAAAGGGGGAGAGAACCGCGGTGGCTTGCCTTACCAGTTGCGGGAAGGTGAAGTCTCCAGTGAAAGGAGAGGCAAGGAAGAGAGAGGCTAGGAACTCCTGCTTTGGCTGGCAAGGAGAGGATGAAGGTGGTGAAGACATTGGGCCATCCAATTTGATGGTCAAACGACCGGAGGAAGGGGATTGAATATGCTCACCAGAGTCGCGTTCGGAGGCAGCCGGAGAAGAAGAGGAAGAGGTGATTTTGGCCTAAAATAGACTCAAACTAATCGTAGAATCATTAAGGGTTTAAATAGATAAGGATCAAGACCTCAAACGTGCTAAATTTGTACATTTGCTTACGAGTTTGAAAACCTAAACTCCTGAATTTTCTCACACTCACCAGAGCTCTAGGATCCATCTTAGGGTTCGTGGTCTAGTTCATTTGATTAGGACGATTCTCAAGATCAATCTCCAAATTTAGAGGGATTTGACTTAAGATTGAAGGAGATATCCTCAATCAAAGCTCAACGATGTTGGGTCTTGATCCTGTTCACACATCAATGGCGGAAGGGGCCTTTCTGCAAAGACAATCTAGTAGCAACTTGAAATCTAGGGGTCTGGATGTGAGAAATAGAGTTTTTAGGGCCTAAAATGCAAAGTAGGTCAAGATGGTCTCTGATTGGGCCCAAATTTTGGTGTTAACCTAATTTTGACCCAAGGAATCTAATGGTGAACTTGTATTTGAGTTTTGACCATGTTTGACTAGGTAATTTTCATAGAAGCCCAAATTACGATAAATTCTCGTCTGAATCTCTATTCTTGTTCAAAATAGGTTCACATGGTCAAAGTGAAGGTACCAAACCTTTTATAATATTTTTTAATGATTTTTAGGAGGTTTATATTGACTTTATCCTTAACAAAACCTTTTCAATTTATGTGGGGTTGATAATTAAGATTTTTAGTATTATTTTCACCCTCGAAATATGTGAAACCCTGACTCAGTCAATGTGAACCCACTTTTTACTCTTTTATGTTCATTTTACCTTCAATTAGCCCCTGAGTAACCCCATGGTTAATCTGCATTTGTGATGTGTTGTTAAAACAGTAGAATTAACCTTGTTTTCTTCTCTTCTCAAATCAAATTTGTGTGAAATTATGACCCTCAGATGATCATTTAGGAGTATTTATCATTTGAATCTGACTAATTGTGGCTAGTTAGGACTCATGATGGTGTTACCATCAATCCCATCTCTCGATCCCCTCAATCAATTGCTTGATTGATCTACTCTATCTGCCTTAAATCAAGTTCCGAATATAACTGTGTGCCATTGTTGTTCTGCAGTAGCTTCATACAACCTTTAGGAAGGGATGTCTACACCTAATCTCTCTCTATCCTTGTTCCTATGAATGCTCTCAGTTCCTAATACATTTTCGTAACCTTTAGGAAGGGATTAAAGGTCTAGGAAGCTTGGAAAGCTAAATGGGCTTCAAAGCTCCATAATGGAACTCAGAACAAACAAAATTTAGAGTCAATTGACTTATATGACAAATTAGAACCACTAGAAAGGTTTTGGATGGATTCAAAGAATAAAGAATGATTGATCTGAGCTAAATCAAGATCAAAATCTGGCTAGAAGCTCAACGAAGTTCACTAAAGTGTGAACTAAACCCAAACTATGTAGAAGATGAAATTCACCTCAATCCTAGTCAAAACTCATTCAAATTTATTTGAACTAAATCCTAACAACCTAATTATCTTACAAATGATCTTAGAACTAAGTTCTAAAGCCTAAAACTTTAGAACCACCTTAGGTTGACCAATATAAGGTTCAAAGCTGACTGTGTTCTAAAGAGTTTCACACGCAATCAATTGTCTAGATCGACTCTATTGATCATGAAGAACTCAGTGGAGTATCAAAGATTGAGTTTTGATAGCTAGAGCACAACACTCCAGGCCTTCCACCTGAAATAAAAAGAGAGTTGGTCGACATACCAAGCTAAAAGTCTAAATAAATATCAAAGTACATATCTAAGTCCTATAGATCTTAAGGAAGCTCAAGCACTGATGGTAACACCATCATTCACCATAACTATCTTGACTTAGTCAAAATCAAGAGATAAATGCTCCTGAATGATCGCCTGAGGACAGTAATTCCACTCAGATCTATTTCAAGGAGAAAACAACAAAATAGGGTTAATTCTGCGATTTTAACATCACATCACAAGTACAGAGTAACCACAAGATTTTTCAGGATTAATTAGAGGTAAATTGAACATTCAAGACCAAAAAGTGGGTCCACATTAACAGAAATAGGGTTTCACGCATTTCGAGGGTGAAAACAGTACACAAACCCTAATTCTTAAACCCACTTGAATTGAAGAGGTTATGTTTAGGATAAAAATCATCTCAACCTCCTAAAATTCATATAAAAATATTCTAAAATGTTTGGTACCTTTGGTTTGACCATCTGAACCTATTTTGACTTAGAACAGAGTTTCAAACAAGATTTTGCCTTGATTTGGGCTTCTGTGCAAATTTATAAGTCAAACGTGGTCAAAAATAAAATCCAAGTTCACCAATAGACTCCTTGGGTCTAAATTAGGTTCATACCAAAATTTGGGCTCAATCAAAGTTTATTTTGACCTAGTTTGCAATTCAATCCCTTAAATCTCTATTACTCACATTCAAGCCCCTAACTTTCAATTTTCTTACATTTAGCCCCCTAATTTTGTTGCCATATTATCAAAAATACCCCTACTACCATGAGTGTGAATAGAATCTTCCCAACCTAAATCGTGCGAACTCAATCTTGATTTTCTCTCTAATTTCTTTATCAAATCCCTCCAAATTTGGAGGGATTGATCAGGAAGATGATCCCTTTCAAATGAAGATGATCTTAGGTCCCAATTCGCACCATAGAGCTCAGGAGAACTTTGAGAAATCAAGGCTTTGTTCCCATAAGGGGTTGCTCCAATTTGAGGTTTCTAGGCAATTGAAGCCCAAAGCCTTCACCTATATAAGATCCTCGAACTCCTATGGTCCAATTGAGTTCCGTTAAGCCCTAAAAACCCTCTTCCCTTCTTCCTCTATTAGCCTCTGCCACGACTCCAGTGAGCTTCATCAACCCCTTCACTCCGGCCACTCGACGGCTAAATTGAGTGACCCAATCTCTCCCTCAACTTCCTCCTCTCCTTGCCAATCGCAGCAGAGGCTACATCCACCTTCATCCTCACCGCCCAGCCTCACCAGAGGTACTCATCCCTTCCACGTTCGGCAAGTCACGCCAGCGTGGAATGCTTTTCTCCTTTGTCCCTTAGCTAGGATTCTTCTTCCTCTCCCTCTTTAGATCCATCCTACCTCCTCCTCCTCTTAATCGATCGATGACCACCTCTCTTCCTCTCTGTCTTCTTTGCGGTTGGAAAAGCTCCAGTGAGCTTCATCCAATCGCTACGCTCAAGCAAACGACACACCAACAACCCCACTACCTTCACCACATCTCATAGATCGAAAGCACTCAAGTTATTGAGAGTTTTTGTCTACGAGAAGCTCCACCGGACAAACCCATCCACAACTGCTATCCACATCATCATTTAGGCACGTCCAACCTCCGTTCACCAAATCAAGACCATCACCGTGTTCCTTGCATTCCGACAATCCTTATGAACAGTCTAATTTGGGCGTTAAGCCCATTTTCATGCTTTTAGGTCTCGCCGCCATCACCGATAACATCCTCCATTAACCACCGTCCTCTGTCGTTCATGGTTCTCACAATCATCCCTAGGCTTTGCAGACAAACACCACAAAGAGCTCCAGGCCTTCGATCAACCAATGCAACAACAGTTGCAGCTGCAATTGTGCGAGAAAGTCTCTGCAGTAGCATAAAGCAAACATGTAGGATATGGTCCCACATCATAGGCAGATGAGTTGAAAAGTGTAGATATATTGCTTTTGTGCTAAGGCTGCTTGCCTCTACACAGTAGAGGTGAGGTCCCCGCCTCACGTGCCCATGCATTCCTCGCCCACCACGCACACCTGTGGGCCTATTCACTGTTCATACCCAATTACCCGACACTGTGCTTGCCTGTATACCCAGTTAAGAAGAAAGGAGATTCTGAGGAGGGTGGGGCTTGGTTTTACCTCAAAGTGCATGCACATACCTCGAGATGCATGCACACACGCCAAACACTTAGTAGATTTCAGAGACTTATGCTTGATGGGAACACCATCATGAGCCCTAATTAGCTTATTTTGACCCAATGAAGAGAATAAAAGCTCCTACATAACCAACTGAAGGTCCTAATTCACTAAATAACCTTTCTAAGAGAAAAGCACGAAATAAGGGGTAAAATTGCAATTTTACCATTGCAATACAACAACGGGTTTTCTCAAGGGCTAAACAAAGGTTAAAAGGTCTAAACAAGATAAAAAGTGGGTTGGATTTGACAGAAAAAGGTTTGTGAGCACCCTGTGAATTAAATGACTTCTTGAAACCTTAAAACAAACCCACTTGATTAACAAGGTTTTGGTCAAGATAAAATTTACCTAAACCCTCTAAAAATCATATAAAAATATTCTCTAGGATTTAGAACCTTTAAATTGGCCATTGGAACCCATCTTGACCGAGAATGGGGTCTCAGACAAATATTTACCCTAAATTAGGTTTCTGCATAAATTACCCAGTCAAACGTGGTCAAACCCAAAATCTAACTTCACCATTGGATTCCTTAAGTCCAAATTAGGTTTGTACCAAAATTTGGACCTAGGGGGAACTCATGTTGACCCACTTTGCAAATAGGTCCAGCCTGATTACATTTATATCCCTATCTTTCAAAAACCTTTGCAAAATCCCCCATAGCTTCATCATTCTCGCAATTAGGTCCCTCCACCATTATAGTAGGGGAATCCTACTCCGGCGAGCTTTAGAAGGTGGTTTCTTCCTGATTTCTCAGAGAATCCCCTTCAAAATTGGAAGGGAGATTCTCTGAGAAAATCCCTCCAATGTGAACCCAGTTTGATGGCCTTCTTGTTACCCAATCTTTCATGTGAACGCATGAGAGCTGAGAAAATCCCTCCAATGTGAACCCAGTTTGATGGCCTTCTTGTTACCCAATCTTTCATGTGAACGCATAAGAGATTTGGGTCTCTTTTGAAGTTGCCATCTCCGACGACCATACCGTGCTTGGAAGCTTGGCTTCCGAGCACAAATCCCCCTCCAGAGGTCTATTTAAGAAGCCCCAGATCCAACGGACTCCTCCAAGCTTGAAATCGACGGGGAAACCCCCTCAAATTCTTCTCTCCTCTGGCCGATTCACTCATCATGCTCCGGCGACCTTCCCTGATCTCCCTCGTCGCCTGACCACAATACTGGTGGCAGGTTCTTCTTCCTTGCGTTCGTTCGCGTCGCACAGCACCCGCCAACGCCCTTGTCTCCCCTTCATCCTTGTCGACCGTCCCTCTCTGAGCACCTTCCTCTCCAGCGTCAGCAGTACGTGCCCGACGCAATCTCCATCTTCCCTTCATCCCTTCACCTCCCAGATAAGTCCCCTTCACCCTCTACATTCTTCTTCCCTCTTTATTTCCCTAAATCGACTACTGCCGCACTCCACCATCATCTCCTTCACCTCCGGCCGCCACCTCCGGCGAGATCGCTCCACCACCACAGACCACCCCCTCCTTGCCAACAAGTCCATAAGCATCCCCTCACTCCCCTCAACATTTCCCCTCACTCAAACCACCACTCCACTCACCCAAACACACCCCCAAACACACCCACACAAACTCACATAGTGTGCCCTAGGCACACTCGCACAGGCGTCCCCACACCATGCCAACCACCGCAGCACACTCGCCGTACCTTAGCGAAGCTTCCTGAACGTTCTGACATGGCCGCAAGGCCGTTGTGGTGATTTTAGGTACAAGCGTCCTCCGCCATTGGCACAGAGCTTGAAGCAAGCTTGAAGCGAGCTCCAGGTTTCGCCAGCTCCAGGTTCCTGTCCCAGGTTGCGTGGAAGACACTTGCGCACGACTCTAGGCTATCAATTGGAGTCAAAGGCCATCACAACTACTACAATTGAAGGCCTTGTCCCTACCGTATGCGCGCGTGAAGAAAGGTGGACAGATAGTCCCACCTCGGATACGATAAAGTGCCTGCACCAGAATAAATTGAAAAGGTGTTCTCACCTTATCGCCTCTGAATCACAGGGTGAGGTCCCTCTCACCTGACCGACCTGGCCTCGTCTGCACTCATGCCCCACGGACCTGGCCTTGACCCAACCTGACTGCACTCCTCGCCCACCACCGCACGCCGGTGGGCCTGGTCCCAGGTACATACCCGACCCGATTACCTGAAAGCATGTGGCTCTGGGAGAGTGGAACCTAAGAGAGAAAAGAGAGGAGAGTGCGCGTGGGTAGGGGGTAGGTTTTGCTGTAGGATGAAGAAGAGGAGAAGAGAAGCTAAAGAAGAAGAAGGAGAAGACAAGGATGCAGAGTAGCTAAGGCAAAGGAGGAAAGAGAAGGAAGAAGCTAAAGGAAGAGAGAAGGCAGCCAACAGAGAGAGAAAGAAGAAGAGAAAAGCCAAAGAAGAAGAAGAAGGGAGGAGAAGGTAGAGAAAGCTAAGGAAAGAAAGATAAAAAGAAAAGAAAACTCGCCAAGGCAAAATAAGAAGAAGAGAAGAAATCAGAGAAAGAAGAAATCAGCAGGAACACCGTTTAAGACATCTGATTTACAAATCAGATATTCAATTTTTAATTCATATTCATATACATTGAGTCCTTGAGTATTTTGTGATCTACATTGCCGATTACTCATATATTTTTGCACTGTGATATTGATATTATTGCATATTCCTTTAATTGTGATCTTGATTCCTAGAACACCAATTTGCTTCCTGTGTTCGACTTCGGACTTTAAATTCGAGTAATGAAATTGTTTTTGTTTTGAATGCTCATTTGGCTATATTACAATGAGATATTCTTAAAACACCAATTCAGCGATCATAAACATGTCCTGAGACTTGGCAACTTTAAGTCGTTTGACATTGGTGCCCGATGTTTGATTGTGGTCGATTTGAGGCACTGTGGAGATATTTAAGTACTTCCGCTGTCATGGATATTTGAGATAAGTGGTTCAAAACCACTGTTGAGAAATTAAATTGGTTTGAGACTTTGGGATATGTGCTTGATTGAGGGAATTAATTGGTATTCAAATCACCATTTTTAGGGTTTCTATTCTTCTTTTTATCCCATTGATTTTTTAGATACAATTGCTATTATTAAATATATTTTTGATTCATATTCATTGCATATCTTATTATGAATTATTGTGCTCATTATTTATAATTGTGATTAGTGTGTGAATTCCATATTTGCTCCCTGCGAACGACCTCGGACTCACATCTTATTTTCGAGCACTTATAAATTTTAAATGTTGTTGTGATTTTCATCACTATACTACGACACGATATTTTCCTAAAATGATGATTTTTTTCCATCAATAAGCATCTATTTATAAGGTCTGATATCAAGAGATCAGCCATCCTCACCTCTGCTAGAGCTAAGGAAGACAGAGGCTAAAGGAATACTTATCTCGATAAAACTTCAAATCAGAGATTGGATTGTGAACAGTGCATCAGGAGAAATGGATCTGGAGCTTTACAAGAAGTTTTAAAATTTGTAGCTCATGATTGAAGTTGTCAGAGTTCACCGGAGCTCCGATGATTTATGGAATCGGACACCAGATTGTGAAACTCCATGAAATAACTTTAGAAGTAGCTTAAAAGCTTCTTGAGACCTTCAGCAGTCTCAAGCAAACTTCAATTAGCTCAGTTAATGCTTCAATGAGAGATACAAACTCAAATTCATTAATCTTAGAATCTGAATTCATTACAACAATAAAGGAAATGTCTCACTCAATTGAGTGAGACAAATAACTCATTGCGTGATTGCGAAGGTATGGAATGACCTAATTAAGCGAAAGAGCTCTCCTGACCTCTGCCACAAACAGCGGAACTCAAGAGTTGAGGTGATTTAGGTGTTTACCATATAAGGACTAATCAAAGTGAAATATGGCCCGATAGTGTAGTGAAGGTGTCAAAGGGCTGATTTGGATGAGGAATTGACTCTGAAGTCCCACCATAGACAACTAAAGCTTCAGGTGGATGTGGAGATGAAATAGGTGTGTAGGCAACTAATTAAGTTAATCAAAAGGTGGAAAGTGTTCATGAGAAGATTAGAAAGGTGATTGCGAAGTGAAGTAGGTGAATTGGAGACCGGCGAAATTGAAAATGACTCAGCCAAAGTCGGAGAAGATGATGAGGAGCTTGGACTACTTATGCCTACTCCTGGCTAATTTACTTGCCTAAACTACACTACAAGCTACACCTAAGAAGCTAAGCTACTTACCTGACGAAGGAGGTGAGGGATCTCACTATTAACAGGGAAAGAATGGGAAGAAATCAGACTAGGTAAGGGAGCAGCTTCGATCGAGCGAAATGGAAATATAGAGGACTATGGGGCACTCCAAAGTCGTTGGCAAGATGGAGGAGAGGAAGAGGATGTGAGAGAGGCAGCATTCCTCAGCAGATGACGCTCAAGAAAAGAAGGAAGAGATGCTGGAGCAAGGAGGAATAGCCTAACGAGCAACCACTGTTGTCACGCTTTCGTCGAGTTTTAAATATACGTTGTAGTACAGCCAACAAAAGCGAATCAGCATTTGAATTTATAAGTATTCAAAAACAAGAATGACCCCGAGGTCGTTCGCAGGGAACAAGTATAACAATAATCAGAAGCAATATTTGCAAGTGAATCAGATGACCAAAAAGAAATGCAATATATGTCAAAAAATGTATCTCAGAATGTAGATATCACCATGCAAAATGATTAGGCTAAAAATTATGGTTTGAACCACCAAATTTAACCCTACAATTAAGCTCTA
This sequence comes from Thalassia testudinum, assembly GCA_037157565.1. NCBI lineage: Eukaryota > Viridiplantae > Streptophyta > Magnoliopsida > Alismatales > Hydrocharitaceae > Thalassia > Thalassia testudinum. The sequence goes on from JAZHRO010000044.1 coordinate 1,619,722, forward strand.
ATTTACTCAAATAATTCAATAGTAACCTCAACCACTTAATGTCAATTTCCATGTCAGCAGATGTATCCACAGTAATTATCAGACCTAAGCAAGGCACCAAGTCAGACTGCGCATCTAAGTCTCAAACGCCTTATCTCACGTCTCAAAAGAATCACAAGGCATGCATAAAGGCACAAGGCCAACCAGAGCCTCAGAATGGCTAAGTACTGAAGAGGGGGAATGGCACGAATCCTGAGGCTACAGTGCAAAAAGCCCCTCCTCCTCAGCTTTCTCTCTCAAACCCGGGTGAATAGTAACCGGCTAATCGGGTCACGTATAGGGGTCTAGACTCAAGGGCGTGATTGTGGCCGAGGAGTGTGCACATGCAGTGAGTAGGACCTCACCCCGTGTACTGAGGCAAACAACTAAGGGCACGAATTGCTCTTATGTGCCTTCGAGCACCTTCACATTTCTGATGTGGGACTAAAGGTCCCTCTTCCTTCTTGTGCAACTACAGGTGAAGGTATCGAATAATTCAGCTACTACTTCACTGTTTGCTTTCAATTGAAGGCTTAGAGCTCTTCAAAACCTAAGGCCGCTTTGATTGCACGCTGCAGCAGGTCGATTGAAGGCTTAAGAGAGGTGTACGTGATTGGAGAAGAAGGTGGCGACAGCGATCGTCTGGTGAGAGGCTTGAAACATGAGAACGACCTTACAGCCTTGTCAGATACGCTCAGAAGCTTCATTGTGCGAAGACGAGTGCAGTGATGGTGGTTGGAGGGCATGTGGAGGCCAGAGAGGCCCATCGTGGTCTGAGAAGACGACCAAGAGTGGTGGTGTTCAATGAGGTGTAGGATAGATCAAAGCCCCAAATTTCTTTGGGGCTTTTGATCAATGATGTGCGGAGGAGTTTTTGGATCAGGTAGCGGATGATTTGGTGGAGTGGAGTGGAGTAGTGGTGCGAACTCACCAGAGTTCACGCCAGCTATGGTGAAGATGATGGTGGTGAGGGTGATATGGTGAGCGATCCTAGAATCTAAGGGGTTAGAAAGTATCAGGGAAGTGACAGGAAGAGAGAGGAGAGACTTAGAGAGAAAGAGAGAGTAGGTCAGGACGTCTGACAGTGATGGGCCGGAGTCAGAGAAGATGAAGTCAACAGCAAGGGAGCAGCAAGGAAGGAGAGGACAGAGACATACTTTCTTTGGCTTGAAAGTTGCGTGACGAAGAGAGGGAGATGATGAGCCGATCAATTTGACCATTGGTTGGCTCAATGAAGGGGGCAGAGAGGCTCACCAAAGCTTGAAGAAACGATGGTCGGAGGAGAGAGAGGGAAGGTATTCTCGGTCAATTCTTGTCTAAGGAGGATGGCCTTGGCACTAGGGCAGTTTATAGAGCTCTAAAACAAGCTCAGAAGCAAGGAAAGAGCTAGACTAGCTTGCAATTTCAAGGAAAAAGATCCCCTGAAATCTTGATCTTCGCCTAAGTTCAAGGGATCTCCATGTAGTCTCTAATTCGGCTTGATCGATCAGGAAGGCTCTTACGATCAATCCCTCCAATTTTGGAGGGATTTGGCTTTGATTTAAGGGAGGAATCCTCCCTCGAATCTCGGCTGTAGAGCTTTCACACCTTAAATGGTGGCAAGGGCATAAGTGTGAAAATGATGAGAAGGTTAGCGACCCCAATGCAATAAACTTGAAACCTAAGGGGCTAAATGTAATAAATAGAGTTTTAAAGGGTTAAAATGAAACCAGGTTAAGATGTACTCTGATTGGGCCCAAATTTTGGTGATAACCAAATTTGGACCCAAGGAATCTAATGGTGAACTTGGATTTGAGTTTTGCCTATGTTTGACTGGGAAATTTACACAGAAACCCAAATTAGGGTAATTTTGCATTTGAAACTCTATTCTAGGTCAAAATAGCTTCAAATGGTCAAACCATAGGTACCAAACATCTTAGAATATTTTTACATGAATTTTACGATGTTTATATTAATTTTATCCTGACCATAACCTCTTTAATTTAAGTGGGTTGATAATCAGGGTTTTGGTGCTATTTTTGCCCTTGAAGTGCATGAAACCCCGTTTCTGTCAATGTTGACCTACTTTTTAAACTTTTATGCTTATTTGACCTAAAATTAACCACTATGTGGCCCTGTGGTTAATCTGTGTTTGTGATGTGCTATTAAAATTACAGAATTAACCATAATTCCCTTCCTCTCAAATCAGAATGATGTGGAGTTGTGGCCCTCAGATGATCAGGTAAGAACTTTTATCATTCAAACCTGACTAAATGTGGCTAGTTAGGGCCCCTGATGGTGTTACATCATGCCCCCATGCCTAGCATTTGCTAGTCCTTAGCAAAATCTTATGGACCAAACCAAACCTCTAAGCTAGATGAAACCGTCAGGATGCCCTACTAACCTGCATCTCTAGAAATCATATCAACATTCCAATAGTAGGCTTAGAAGCACTCAAGTACCAACCAAGATCCAAAGCTAACCAGCTAATTCAACCTTAAGTCTGCTGCGAAGGTTTCTAAGGCCCACAAAAACTACCCGGAGGTTTATTGATCCCAGCGGTTAAAGCACCCGTGCGTATTTGTAGAGCAACCAGATTCAATTTGCCAGTGCATTTTGATAAGAGAATTAGAGAGGAATTTTTCAATTTGAGAGTTTTCTCTCTTTTCTTTTTATATTCCCCTAAATCCAGCATAAAATTGACCCTAAACACTGTTTGTATCAAATTCCTTGTCCCCACCATCAATCCTCGAAGGGGCCATAGCTTTCGATGCTTCAGGATAGCACCGCCCATGGCAAGCCCAGAACCCTGGCTTTCGACACTTCAGGATAGTGCCGCCCATGGTGTTCTATAGCTAAATCCAGGCCCTAGCAATTGACATTTCGGGATAATCCCACCCATGTCACCTGAATCAGCACAAGGTGCTTACATGCCCTGGTAGGACATTTAGATATCCTAGGAGACAAGCACCGAGGAGACAATATGTTATTACACATCTTCGAGGGGAGTACTGATACAGATTTTATGCGGTTTGTTAAATACGTCATTGTAACGCGCAAAATCGATCAACTCTTAAATTTATAAACCTAGATAGTAGGGTATCTAGGGTCGTCCAAGGAGGCCAAATGTTTGCAAAATTGATTCTCTTGCTTACAAAATAGATCTCAACTTTCTTTTTGGTATTTTTCAATATATCATTTTTTTTGTTTTTGAAATTAAGGCAACATGCGAAATTATGGCGGGAAAGTGACTTACACTTCAAATTCAATATACTACTTCTAAAGTGGCAAGTAGAGCCTCTCCCTAAGCTCACTCTAGGCAAGTGGAGGCCTAGAATAATTAGGGAGAGGGAGTGAAGAATGCTAAAAACAAAGCAATTAGAAATGCAAATAAAGAAATTGCAAAGAAGGCAACTAGATTAATGAAAAAGTGTTTTACAAAAAAGCCTAGTAGAGGAATGCTTCTACTACTAGGAAAATTGCAATAAAGAAAAGCAAACACAAACCCTCTAGATAGATGGTTGGCGAAACGGTGGCAGCAACTAGCTTTTCTTAAGTCGTTGTAGTACAAATAGTTATTGCCATCATTTGCTAATATATAATTTTTTTTACTCGGAAAATAAAGAGTTCCCGAGGTCGAACTCAGGGAGCAAGTTGTATTCTAGGGGTACAAGTTTCTTTTACAAAAATAAAGAAAGAGAGAGAGAGAATTTGTTGGCTTCTTTCTTCTTCTCTTCTTTTCTCTTTGCTTATCCTCTCCTCTTCTGCTTGGCTCTTCTGCTTTCTTCCTTTGCTCTTCTTCTTTATCTGCAGCAGTAGTGATGTTCTTCTTCTTCTTTCAGTTCTTGTTTCTGCTCGTCTCTTTCTTTTTCTTCTCCCTTGCGGTCCTGTTCTTCTTCTTCTTCTTTCTTTCTTCTTTTCCTTTCTTCAGATCTTCTTCTCGTGCTCTTCTTCTTCTGCAGAGTCTTCCCTTGGCCTCTCTGTGTTCTCCTCTGCCTCTCCTTCCTTCTCCTTCTTTGCCTTCAGGACGTCGTCTGATTTTCCAATCAGACGACTTAAACCGCCGCTGCTACAGTGCCGCTCGGTGCTCCTCCTTCCTTCAGCTTTCGTCGGCCTTCTTCTCTGTTCAGCAGGCGTCTTTCTTCTTCTTCTCTGCCTGCACACTTGCACAGCTTGATCAGAGGGGCAAAACCTAATTCTACCTTCTCCCCCGCGTTTTTCTCTCACGGAAGCCGCTCTTAGGAAAGCTCTCCCAGAGCTGCCGGGTATTCAGGTACGTGTCGTGCCCGGGTCCAGGCCCACCGGCGTGCGTGGTGGGCGAGGAGTGCAGGTCGGGCTTAGTCGGGTCGGGCCAGGTCCGCGGGGCATGGTCGCGGACGAGACCGGGTCGAGCGGGTGAGTGAGAGGGACCTCACCCCGTGCTCAGGAGGCAACGAACATAAGGCACTTTTTGCCTTTATGCGGGCGCGCTCCTCTGAAAAGTTACGAGGTGGGACTAAATGTCCCACCCCAATTGGGCGCCCGCAGCTGAAGACGCTGCAAGAGTTCGCGGTTGCACGCGAGGCCTTTGCCCCAGCTGCAAGTCTGGGACGCTTTGCGGAGATGCCCCGCGCAGCCTGGGAGTCGCACCTGGGCGAATCGCACCTGGGGCTGCAGGTTGAAGGTGCTCCTTCCACGCAGCAATGGCGATGGCGGTCGAGATACCTGTCCACAGAGGAACGGCCTCTCGGCCTAATCAGATACGCGGAGAACCTTCGCCGTGGCACGGTGAAGGTGGTGGGGGGTCTGGCAGGCGGCGGGGCGGAGCGTGAGGGTCGCCCTAGGTCAAACTGCGGGCGAAGAAGTGGGTTTGTTCGGGGGGTCTGCAGAGGGCGAGTGGTGGGAAGTGGAAGGGCGGAGGTTGATCAGGGTGAGGAGGCAGAGGTTCTGTGGGGGTCAGCGAGGCGTATGGGGCTGTGGAGCGACGGGGGCGTCTCGCCGGAGTTTGGCCGGAGACGAAGGGGGTGACGGTGGACAGGAGCGGTCGAGGGTTTAATCAAATAAAAGACAGTGAGGAAAAGAAAGAGGGGGAGATGGAGAGAAGTTCTGACCTAACTACGGAGACAAAAGGGGCTGGAGCAAGGCGGCAGTCGTATCAACTGTCGCCAGAGAAGAAGATGCCCGGGGGAAGGGGCGGCGGCGAGGAGAGGGCCGGAGAGGCGCCAGCTGGGTGCGGCGTGGCGCGGGAAGAGCGAGGGAGGGCAACCCTGCAGCTGGTAGTGCGGCAGAGCGACGAGGAGGAAGGGGAGAGGCCGCCGAAGCTGGAGGGCTTCCTGTCGGAGTGGGAAGAGAGGAAGTGGGGGTCTTTCTCCGTCAGGACCGAGCTGCCCAGAACAACGGAGTGACGGGGGTATTTATAGAGGCGAAATCAGAGAGGAGGGCGGAGGGAGACGACGTGTCTCCCTCGTCGGAGGACGCCGGAGATGGAGACCCATACCGTCCGTGCGTTCGCACGGCCGGTATGGTGGGTTGCAGCGACCAGGGGGGTGTTCCTGCGACGGCTGACGACGCAGGGCACCCCGGTTGTCTTACCAGACCCTCCCCCTTACCCTGCGCGGCGCCATGCTCCGCGCAAGGTCGCCGGAGCATGGTGCTGGTCAGGTTTTGGCAGGAGGGACCTGAATGCAAAGAACGAAGGAGAGTTAGGGGCATAAATGTGAGGGTTCAAAAGTTGAGGGCCAAAAAGTAAATAAATGAGGACCAAAGTGTAAAGTTGGTCAAGAAGGTTTCCTCTTAGGCTCAAGTTTTTATACATGACTAATTGGGACCTAAGGATTATGATGGTGAATTTTATTTCTAGATTAAACCTTATTTGATCGGTCAATTTGCGCGGAAACCCAAATTAAGTTATTAATTGGGCATGGTTCTCAATGTAGGTCAAAAAGGGTTCCGAAGGCCAAATTGAAGGTTCTAAACCCTAGAGATTATTTTTCTATGAATTTTAGAGGGTTTATTCTATTTTTACTTTGCCTCTAACCTCGCGAATTGAAGTGGGTTTGTTTTAAGGTTACAGATTATCATTTAGTTCCTTGGAATTGCTGTAGCCCTTATCAGATCATCCCACTTTCCTTCTTATTTGGTTTGTTTGACCTATGTTTGGACCTGTATGTAGATTATACTGGTAAAATTGCATTTTTACCCCTTATGACTTGTTTTCTTCTCTAACTCAGAATTCTCTGAGTTAAGCCTTCCCTTGAGTTATGTAGGAGCTTTTATCCTTTGTATTAGGTCAAGATGAGCTAGTTATGGCTCATGATGAGGTTCTCATCATACCCCCATGCCTAGATTTTGCTAGTCCCTTAGCAAAAACTTAAGGTTTCAACCCTTGTTCTAGACCATGAAGTTCTTAATAACTTCAGATAAGTGCTTTTTCATTTGAGCTTAGATTAGGTTAGAATGCTGACCATAGGCCTAAAAGGTACTCTAGTACCAATCAAGATCCAAATCTGTCTAGCCTTGGCCTCAGTCCTTAGCAAAGGTTTTTAAGGCCCACAAGAACTAACCTAAGGTTTATTGGACTTTGTGGTTAAAGCACCCGTGCTTGAAATGATTTTAGCCCTGGCTCAGTTCGCAGTGCGTTTTGTAAGAGAGAGAGATAGAAAATTTTTTTGTTTGGAGAGTTTTCTCTCTTTTTCGTTTTAATTCTAGCTTAGGATTGGCTTTTCAACACGGTCTGTATCAGATTCCTTGCTCCCATCATCAATCCTCAAGGGTTCCTGGCAGTCGATGCTTTTAGATAACACCGCCCATGGCAACCCCCGGAACCCTGGCTATTGAGATTTCGAGATAATCCCATCCATGGTGTTCCGTGGCCAAATCCAGACCCTGGCAATTGACACTTCGAGATAATGCCATCCATGGAATCTGAATCAGCAGAGTGCTTACATGCCCCCAGTAGGATATGTGAATATCCTAAGAGACAAGCACCGAGGAGATGATATTTTGTTACGCATCTTCGAGGGGACTTCCCGCCTCTCCGCGCTGGGAACTCGTCCAAATCAACTTGTGTTGGTCGGCCGCTCCTACTCTAGGTGCACTTTTCATAATTTTGTGACGCTTCTGCGTGATTTTGATTTTTATGCTTACTGAACCAGGCTGTGTGTGAGGTTAGGGTGCTTAGGTTACTAAGTCCCGTAAACCAAAAATTAGTTAATGAGGCCAAATACTCCCTAAGCCTTAGACCTAATACTTCAGCTTTTCATTTTCCTCAACCTCTTGAGGAGTGTCCAGATCTTAATGGGTACTAAGAGTCTATTCAAGAATGCCTAAGGTTTGCGTTCTTACTAATCTCATTATGCACTTTTCAGTTATTTTCTTGAATGAGGTCTAGAACTTAGGTTAATTCCTTAGTTCCTTACTAATGACTATCACTTTTTCTTTAATCTTTTTGTGCTCCTTTTTCATTTTGTTTCTTTTCTCCTTCTCCTTCACAAAATTTCCTTCTCCTTTTTTTTCTCTTATTCTTTTTCGAAAATTTTTAATTTTTATGGTGTTTTTGGCATATGTGAAAAAATTTTTTATTATTATTATTATTTTTTTTTTAACCTTTTCTTACAAGTTTTGCACTTTCATACCCCCCCATGCCTAAGATTTGCAATGTCCTCATTGTAACCTAGGGGGTTTTTATTTAACTTAGTTCATTCCTTAAGACAGAAATTTGGATGAGTGAATGGGTCGGGTTGAATTTTGCGGACGATTTCTAATCCCAGATGCAAGCATCTAAGGTGGGGTCGGCTGTCTACAAGGGTGAACCTTAAGTGCAAAAAGGTGTCAGAAAAAGGTTTTGGATTTTTAGGAAAATGACGGGTTGCCTCCCGTTAAGCGCTGAGTTTTACGCCATCGGCTGGGCGCAATAAGCTCAAGGGGAATGGAGGATATAAGATGCTTCAGCCAAATCAGTAGAAGTCACATCAATGAACGGCTTGAGTCTCTGACCATTCACGATGAAAGGTTCAGAATCGTGGCTGAGTGGACTGATTTCGATTGCTCCATTTCCAAAAACCTGTCGGACCAAATATGGTCCGACCCACTTGGATCTCAGTTTTCCTGGGAAGAGTTTTAGTCGGGCATCAAAGAGTAGGACCTTTTGACCAGGATGAAAGATCTTTCTTGAGATATGCTTGTCATGGAAGGCTTTAACCCGCTCCTTGTAGATTCGCGAGTTCTCATACGCGTCTAAGCGTAATTCATCGATCTCGCTGATTTGGAGTTTTCTGTGGGTTCCAGCCTTGGAAAGATCTAGATTACAGTTCCGTACTGCCCAATAGGCTTTATGCTCTAGTTCGATGGGAAGGTGACACGCCTTTCCGTACACCAGTCTAAAGGGAGACATGCCTAATTGGGTTTTGTGGGCAGTCCTATAGGCCCACAATGCTTCCAGAAGTCGGGACGACCAGTCCTTCCTGTCAGGCCGAACAGTGACTTGCAGGATTTTCTTGATCTCACGATTAGACAGCTCAGCTAGACCATTAGTTTGGGGGTGATAAGGAGTAGAGATTCGGTGAGACACCCTGTATTTGGTCATCAGTGACCTAAACTGAGCATTTGTGAAATGGGTCCCCCCATCAGAGATTATTGCACGAGGAATCCCGAATCTTGAGAAAATGTTTTGATGAATGAATTTGAGAATGACTTTGCAATCACAGGTTCGGGTCGGTATGGCTTCGATCCATTTGGACACGTAGTCCACAGCCAACAGAATGTATTCAAAACCATCCGAAACAGGAAAGGGGCCCATAAAATCAATCCCCCAAACATCAAAGATTTCGCATACTAGAATCGGTTGCATAGGCATCATGTCGCGATGGCTCATGTTGCCCAAAGTTTGGCAACGACTGCATGCCTTGCAGTGACTGTACGCGTCTTTGAACAGTGTGGGCCAGTAAAAGCCGCACTGGAGGACTTTTGATGAGGTTTTATTCCCGGCGAAATGGCCACCGCATGCCTGGCCATGGCAGAAAGAGAGGACATTGCTGATTTCCTCTTCCGGGACACATCTCCGAATGATCTGATCAGCACCTATGCGGAAGAGGTACGGGTCTTCCCAAATGTAATACTTGGCATCGGAGCGTAATTTGTCCTTCTTGGCCTTCGGCCAATCGGACGGGATCTGATGAGATGCCAAGTAATTTACTACATTAGCAAACCATGGAAGGCTAGTACTGATAGTCAGCAGGTGCTCATCGGGAAAATGCTCAGTGATGGGTCCGGAAGGGTCAATTAATTCAGAAGGAAGACGGGACAAGTGATCAGCTACCACATTTTGCTTTCCCGCTTTGTCGCGAATCTCAAGGTCAAATTCTTGCAACAGCAAGATCCATCGGATTAATCGAGGTTTCGCGTCCTTCTTTGCAAGGAGATGCCTCACAGCTATGTGATCCGAGTATATGATGACACGGGAACCCAGAAGGTACGATCTGAATTTTTCTAGGGCAAATACTACAGCTAGCAGCTCTTTCTCAGTAACCGTATAGTTACGCTGAGCCTCATCGAGTGTTTTGCTGGCGTAGTAAATGACCACAGGTTTCCCGTCAATTTTCTGCCCCAAAACCGCTCCTACAGCGAAGTCGGATGCATCGCACATGATCTCAAAGGGTTGAGACCAATCAGGGGATTGTAGGATCGGGGCTTGGGTGACTCGGTCACGCAGGATTTCAAATGCTTGAGTGCATTCCTTGGAAATTTTGAAAGGTACATCCTTGGAGAGAAGAGTGGTCAGGGGGCGCGCGATTTTTGAAAAATCAGGGATAAATCGTCGATAAAAACCGACATGCCCCAAAAAAGATCGGATGTCCTTGATCGAGCTAGGCATAGGAAGGTGAGAAATCAGATCAACCTTAGCTCGATCCACCTGGATGCCTTTTTCCGAAATTGAGTGTCCCAGGACAATTCCCTCAGGCACCATGAAATGGCTCTTTTCCCAGGAAAGAACCAAATTCACATCGATGCACCGCCTGAGTATCTGGACCAAGTGTTGGAGGCAATCGTCGAATGATGCTCCAAAAACTGAAAAGTCATCCATGAAGACTTCCAGATAATCACCTACCATATCTGAGAATATGGCAAGCATGCATCGCTGAAAAGTAGTGGGTGCATTGCAAAGACCGAAAGGCATCCTTCGGAAAGCGTATGTTCCGAAGGGGCAGGTGAACGTGGTCTTTTCTTGGTCCTCAGGATGGATTGCCACCTGGTTATAACCGGAGTACCCGTCAAGAAAGCAGAAGAACCTATTTCCCGCAAGTTTTTCGAGAATTTGATCAATGAAGGGTAGTGGGAAATGATCCTTCTTCGTGGAAGAATTGAGTCGGCGGTAATCTATACAGACTCTCCACGAGTTGGCTAGTCGGGTAGGAATGATTTCTCCGGTCTCAGTCGTTATAGTGGTGAGTCCTGCCTTCTTGGGCACGACCTGAATTGGGCTCACCCAACGACTATCGGAGATCGGGTAGATAATTCCGGCATCTAACCACTTGATGATCTCCTTTTTCACAACCACCTGCAGATTGGGGTTTAAGCGTCTCTGCATTTCATGAGAAGGTCGTGTGCCCTCTTCTGAATAGATATGATGAGTGCAATAGGAGGGACTTATTCCAGTCAAATCATCGAGAGTCCACCCGATGGCTCTGCGATGTTGCTGGAGAACAGTAATCAGACGGGATTCCTGTTCGGGATTGAGGTTGGAATTGATAATCACAGGAAGGGTCTGATCGGAACCCAAAAAGATGTATTTTAAGTGAGCAGGAAGAGGCTTTAACTCGAGGACAGGGTTTTCAGCAGCAGCGGGTGGTTCAATGTAGATGTGAGGTTCAAGGGTGGGAGTTACTGGGTTGTGTATGTCTGGATTCGACTCCTCTGTTTGCGGGTCAAGATCCTTCTGTGGTTGATGAGGCATAATCGAGTTATTCTGGAAGTGTGATTCATCAACCAAAGTCCTGACGTCACAAATTTGTTCGATGACACCGCAATTAATTCCTTGTTGGGCCTTAAATATATCAATTTTTAGGGTTTGATCTCTAAACTTAAGCTCTATTTGGCCCTCCTCACAGCTGATGTTGGCTCTAGCAGTAGCCAAGAAAGGTCTCCCTAGAATGATTGGTGTATCCCTAGGGTTCTCAGGTGCGTCCATATCTAAGACTATAAAGTCCACTGGGAAATAGAAATCCCGCACTCTTACGATAACATCCTCGATAATCCCTTTTGGTGACTTTATAGATCGATCTGCTAATTGTAATGTCACCTCAGTTGGTTTTAGCTCAGATTCTTCTAGATGGTCAAGTAAGGATGTGGGTATCAGGTTTATGGATGCACCCAAGTCTAGCAATGCTCTATCAAATTGGGTACCACCTATCTTGCAGGAAATCAGGGGAGTACCAGGATCTTTTGCCTTGGGTGGGAGTCTACTGAGGATTACAGAGCTGGCTTGCTCTGACAGAACAATTGGGCTTCCTCCCTTGGTTCGCAGCTTACGCTGGGGTGTACATATATTCTTTAGAAATCGTGCGTAAGCTGGTACGTGGCGGATTGCATCCATCAAGGGGATGTTTATGTGGACCTGCTCAAAGAGCTTGACCAGGTCCTCCTCAGGGGCCACGAGTTTGGTAGTCTTCTTTCCCTTGGTCAAGGCCTCGGGAAACGGGACCTTAGGTGGTTCTTCTAGGATAGGTCCAGGTTGTGGATCCGGGACAGGGGTGGGGACGTCCTGGATTACTGTCCTAGTCTTGGGATCAATACCCGGCATGGAGTGGTTCGGATGAGGTGGGTCTTGGGTTTCCTTACCACTACGGGTTGTTACGGAATTAAGTCCTGCCTGGTTTTGGTTGGGATTGGGTAAGATAGCTTGCTGCTGGTAACCTGCAAAAGAAGTGGAGGCCTCTATCCCATCAGGTGAAGGAACAGAGGGGGCCTGATAAATCATATGGGCATGGCCCGGGTTTGGGTTCATAACACGCCGCTGGGTTGGAACGTTATTAGGATTAGGCAGAGGTTGGGAGGGAAGAGTACCCGGCTGGCGAGAGTTGGCCAACTGGGTCAATTGGTTACGGACCTCTGTAAGTTCGTCCTTGTGTTGTTTTTGGATAGCCGCATTCGTTCTTTGAATGTCAGCCAGGGTCTGAAGGATAAGGGACATTTGATCCTGATTCGGCCCAGATGGGTAAGTAGGGTTGGGCCGAGGCTGAGGCGGCTGGTAAGGACGAGGAGGTTGTGGGCGGGGTTGGAAGGATGATCTTTGGGTTTGGGAATTTCCCTCCCACTGAAAGTTAGGATGGTTTCGCCATCCAGGGTTATAGGTGTTGGAGAATGGGTCGTTCTGGATAGCGTGGAGGTCCTCGCAGGTCTGAGGAACCTCCAGAGAGTCAGAGAAAGAGGGAATGGAATTCCCCTGGTAGGTGTAGAAGGAATCGGAAGGACCACCGGGCAAAGATTCGGATGATGGGTCCATCCTAGGAGAAGGTCGATGGAGAATGTTTTGCACAGTTTCCCTTGTGGAAGGAGGCTGTGCGAAAGGGTTATGCGCAGAGGTGGCTCACTGCAAATGCTGAGTCAGCTCGTCCACCTTCTTTTCGATAATTGAGACCTTGTCCAATCGACTGGCCATTACTTCCAGGTCGACTGATGCGGACAGGCCCTGCGTCTCATGTGCTCCCCTAAGATTCGTCGATGCGCGGGTATTCGTCCTGTCGAATAATCCCATGGAGTCATTGTTGATGGAGTTCTCGCACATGTTTTCGAGAATCTCCCACACGGTGTCTTCATGCTGACCCATGATATTTCCTCCGCAGGTTGCATTGACGAAAAGACGGATGTCCTCACGGAGTCCCTGGTAAAAAGACTAGACTTGTTCCCATTTAGGAACTCCGTGATGGGGGCACTTTCTCATGAGATCCTAGAAACGATCCCATGCCTCATGGAGAGGTTCTCCTAATTGTTGAGTGAATTGCGTAATCTGATGGCGCAAGGCGTTGGTCCGACCAACGGGAAAAAACTTCTTCAAAAACTCGGATTGAAGTTCTTCCCAAGTGTTGATCGGCCGGGTCTGAGTTTGATACCAATGGGCGGCCTTGTCCATAAGAGAAAAGGAGAACATCTTCATGAGAAGAATATCCCGATTTTGCACATCTGACCCAAAAGTTTGGGCCAAATGCTTTAGCTATTTGATGTGCTAGAAGGGATCTTCGGAATTAAGCCCATGGAATTTAGGTATAGCATGAATCATGTTGGGTTTCAATTCGGAATCAGGTCCTCCAGTCGGGATTCTGACTCGAGGCTCAATAGCCACCGCAGCAGGATTGTAGTGGTCCCGCATCATAGGACGCTGTGGTGGGTGCACGAAGTTTTGGAAGAGGTCATTGAGTCGCTGGAGCTGGTGCTCCAGATTGTTTTCTTCCTCAACTGGCTGAGCCATGATGGGGGAAGAAGAAGAACTTGGTTCTGAATCAGAAGAGAGAATAATGTGAGGGGGTTGCTGCAAAAACACGGGTGTCGAGGCTAGGCCTTGACGAGAGTGAATTTCTAAAGGAGGTCTTAAGGGTGGTCTTAAGGACCTCCTACCGTACATGCACTGTTGGAAGAGATGAGTTTAGAAGGTGCTGGACCCAATCAAGACACCCAAAAATGTGTTGGGTGACTATAAAGGTGCGGGGCAGATGGACCCCTTGATCAGAAAGATCGTCCACCTGAGAATTACCTGGGCAGCCAGAGAGGGAGAGTCCCGCAAAGACCCCTACACGGTAGAGCATCCCCACGGGTTACAGGGTTTCCCCCACCCGACCTCTCTTGTCACTGTGGTTCCAGGTAGACCAGAATGGGGATCTTGACCTCTTAAGTCTACCAATTTTAGGTTAAGATTAGGGTGCTTAAGGTTACACTTGAACTTTAGTTCTTTGAGTGCAAAGAGTGACCTAATTTAAGGTTGGTTGACCCAAGGGGGCAACTTTACCTCTTGTTTCCTTTGAGAGTTTTTGGGTCTTGTCTTTTAGGGTTCAAGTGTTTTAGAGAGCCAATTGTTTTAGGTTTTCTTTGAATAGGTATTTTCAGACAAGGGCTTGGGCACACTTCATTTGGTTTTCTCAATTCTTGCTTAAGGAGTGTGTCTCTAAATCCCTAGTGTTGGATCCTAGGTTGGCTCTACTTGGTCCAGTTAGCTCTTTGTTGGGTAATTAGGGCTCAAGCAAGAATGTGTTAGCCCTTAAATACCCTTAATAGTGTGCAGTAATAATGGGTTGAAAACATGCAACTTTTGATGGTTTACTGAGTATAGAAGACAGGTTAGACCTATATTTCTTGTTCTTTTCTTTTCTTCCTCTTTAGAGTTTAGGGATTGAGAGGATAGAATTTTACCTGTCCTTGGAGTGGTTGTCGTGCGGTTGCTTGTCTTCTTGATTTTCTTGTATTTTTTTCTGCACAACAAAGGAGAGATTGTTAGCAATGTAAAAACAGGAATTTGATTATCTCTAGAATAGCCGTTGCTCCCCGGCAACGGCGCCAACTGGCGAAACGGTGGCAGCAACTAGCTTTTCTTAAGTCGTTGTAGTACAAATAGTTATTGCCATCATTTGCTAATATATAATTTTTTTTACTCGGAAAATAAAGAGTTCCCGAGGTCGAACTCAGGGAGCAAGTTGTATTCTAGGGGTACAAGTTTCTTTTACAAAAATAAAGAAAGAGAGAGAGAGAATTTGTTGGCTTCTTTCTTCTTCTCTTCTTTTCTCTTTGCTTATCCTCTCCTCTTCTGCTTGGCTCTTCTGCTTTCTTCCTTTGCTCTTCTTCTTTATCTGCAGCAGTAGTGATGGTCTTCTTCTTCTTTCAGTTCTTGTTTCTGCTCGTCTCTTTCTTTTTCTTCTCCCTTGCGGTCCTGTTCTTCTTCTTCTTCTTTCTTTCTTCTTTTCCTTTCTTCAGATCTTCTTCTCGTGCTCTTCTTCTTCTGCAGAGTCTTCCCTTGGCCTCTCTGTGTTCTCCTCTGCCTCGCCTTCCTTCTCCTTCTTTGCCTTCAGGACGTCGTCTGATTTTCCAATCAGACGACTTAAACCGCCGCTGCTACAGTGCCGCTCGGTGCTCCTCCTTCCTTCAGCTTTCGTCGGCCTTCTTCTCTGTTCAGCGGGCGTCTTTCTTCTTCTTCTCTGCCTGCACACTTGCACAGCTTGATCAGAGGGGCAAAACCTAATTCTACCTTCTCCCCCGCATTTTTCTCTCACGGAAGACGCTCTTAGGAAAGCTCTCCCAGAGCTGCCGGGTATTCGGGTACGTGTCGTGCCCGGGTCCAGGCCCACCGGCGTGCGTGGTGGGCGAGGAGTGCAGGTCGGGCTTAGTCGGGTCGGGCCAGGTCCGCGGGGCATGGTCGCGGACGAGACCGGGTCGAGCGGGTGAGTGAGAGGGACCTCACCCCATGCTCAGGAGGCAACGAACATAAGGCACTTTTTGCCTTTATGCGGGCGCGCTCCTCTGAAAAGTTACGAGGTGGGACTAAATGTCCCACCCCAATTGGGCGCCCGCAGCTGAAGACGCTGCAGGAGTTCGCGGTTGCACGCGAGGCCTTTGCCCCAGCTGCAAGTCTGGGACGCTTTGTGGAGATGCCCCGCGCAGCCTGGGAGTCGCACCTGGGCGAATCGCACCTGGAGCTGCAGGTTGAAGGTGCTCCTTCCACGCAGCAATGGCGACGGCGGTCGAGATACCTGTCCACAGAGGAACGGCCTCTCGGCCTAATCAGATACGCGGAGAACCTTCGCCGTGGCACGGCGAAGGTGGTGGGGGGTCTGGCAGGCGGCGGGGCGGAGCGTGAGGGTCGCCCTAGGTCAAACTGCGGGTGAAGAAGTGGGTTTGTTCGGGGGGTCTGAAGAGGGCGAGTGGTGGGAAGTGGAAGGGTGGAGGTTGATCAGGGTGAGGAGGCGGAGGTTCTGTGGGGGTCAGCGAGGCGTATGGGGCTGTGGAGCGACGGGGGCATCTCGCCAGAGTTTGGCCAGAGACGAAGGGGGTGACGGTGGACAGGAGCGGTTGAGGGTTTAATCAAATAAAAGACAGTGAGGAAAAGAAAGAGGGGGAGATGGGGAGAAGTTCTGACCTAGCTACGGAGAAAAAAGGGGCTGGAGCAAGGCGGCAGTCGTATCGACTGTCGCCGGAGAAGAAGATGCCCGGGGGAAGGGGCGGCGGCGAGGAGAGGGCCGGAGAGGCGCCAGCTGGGTGCGGCGTGGCGCGGGAAGAGCGAGGGAGGGCAACCCTGCAGCTGGTAGTGCGGCAGAGCGACGAGGAGGAAGGGGAGAGGCCGCCGGAGCTGGAGGGCTTCCTGTCGGAGTGGGAAGAGAGGAAGTGGGGGTCTTTCTCCATCAGGACCGAGCTGCCCAGAACGACGGAGCGACGGAGGTATTTATAGAGGCGGAATCAGAGAGGAGGGCAGAGGGAGACGACGTGTCTCCCTCGCCGGAGGACGTCGGAGATGGAGACCCATACCGTCTGTGCGTTCGCACGGCCGGTATGGTGGGTTGCAGCGACCAGGGGGTTGTTCCTGCGACGGCTGACGACGCAGGGCACCCCCGGTTGTCTTACCAGACCCTCCCCCTTACCCTGCGCGGCGCCATGCTCCGCGCAAGGTCGCCGGAGCATGGTGCTGGTCAGGTTTTGGCAGGAGGGACCTAAATGCAAAGAACGAAGGAGAGTTAGGGGCATAAATGTGAGGGTTCAAAAGTTGAGGGCCAAAAAGTAAATAAATGAGGACCAAAGTATAAAGTTGGTCAAGAAGGTTTCCTCTTAGGCTCAAGTTTTTATACATGACTAATTGGGACCTAAGGATTATGATGGTGAATTTTATTTCTAGATTAAACCTTGTTTGACTGGTCAATTTACACAAAAATCCAAATTAAGTTATTAATTGGGCATGGTTCTCAATGTAGGTCAAAAAGGGTTCCGAAGGCCAAATTGAAGGTTCTAAACCCTAGAGATTATTTTTCTATGAAATTTAGAGGGTTTATTCTATTTTTACTTTGCCTCGAACCTCACGAATTGAAGTGGATTTGTTTTAAGGTTACAGATTATCATTTAGTTCCTTGGAATTGCTGTAGCCCTTATCAGATCATCCCACTTTCCTTCTTATTTGGTTTGTTTGACCTATGTTTGGACCTGTATGCAGATTATACTGGTAAAATTGCATTTTTACCCCTTATGACTTGTTTTCTTCTCTAACTCAGAATTCTCTGAGTTAAGCCTTCCCTTGAGTTATGTAGGAGCTTTTATCCTTTGTATTAGGTCAAGATGAGCTAGTTATGGCTCATGATGAGGTTCTCATCAATGGTGAAGAAGAGGGCTTCTTGCTCCAAGCTTGGTAGCTCCCAAGCTTAAAAAGAGTCCTCCAACTCCTTCGTTGCTGTGCTCCGCCAAGGTGATGTCCTCCAAGGCAAGCCCTAAGGGGGCATACCCTAAGCTTCTCTCCAAGGGTGGACGTCCACCCTAGGCCCTTCTCCTTTTCCTGGCCATCCTCCTTGATGTAGAAAAGTCCTCCTCCTTGGCGTGGCCCAAGTTGAAGAGAGTGGGGAGAAGAAGGCACCAAAAGGGCTGGTGATGTGCCCCTTTAATCTCCTTCTCTACTCCTTGGCCGTAGGTGTAGGTGGTATAGGTAGAAAAATACACTAATGGAGGATGAAGAAAATGTGGGAAGTTTGGTGGGTATATATAGCGTAGGAAGGGGGGCATAGGTGTCTCTTGGAATGGATGGCTAGGATAGGATATGGGGGGTAGTTGGGGATCCTAGGGCTAAGAATAAGTGGCGCCACCTAAGGGGTGCTAAGGGGGGTAGTTAAGGCTTTGGTGCCCTTTAGAATTGGCGCCAAAATGGGCCTTCTAGAAGGCCATTAGGTGGCGCCACCTTAGGGTTCTAGAAGGGGGGTATGTGGATGGCTAGGATGGGTTATGTGGGTAGGTGTAGGGTGGATGAAGGGGCTGAAAGTTGGCGCCAAAAGGGAGGTGGTTAGGGTTAGTTTTGGCGCCAAATTTTGGTGTCTTTTGGTGGTTAGTTTAGGGGTGAAAGGTGGTGAAGAGGTGGTGCCAAAATGAGTAGGATAGCTAGCTTAGGTAGGGCTTAAGTTAGTAGAGCTAGCTAGGGTTGAATTGAAGGTGGTGGATGGCCAAGGAGCTGGTTGCTAGCTAAGATAAGCTAAGATAAGCTAGCTTAGCTAGCTATGGAGTAGAGGAGGAGGTATTGGAGCTAGGGTTTGAAGAGAGGAGCTGAGGAGAAGAAGTTTGGAGCTGGAACTGGAGCTGGTAGCTGCTGAAGAGGCTGGCATGGAGCTACTCTAGCTGGCTTAGCTTGCTAGTTCTTTGCTAGCTGCTAAGCCAAGTTAAAGTGAACTGGCTTCTACCATAGTGAGCTGAGGTGAGCTGGGTCTGGTGCTCCCGAGGAGGATCAAGTTGTTTGAGGCAGTTAAGGTAGCTTAGCTCAACTGAGTTGAGCTAAGCTGAATCCCCGGGAGCTGGACTTGAGCTTCCTGAGCTGAGATGAGTTCTTCTTCAGCTGGCTGGAGTTGAGTGGAGCTAGATGTAGCTGGGTCTGAGCTGGGGTGAACTCCTGTCAACTTAGCTGAGCTAGCTAGAGCTCCCTGTGGACTAATGGGAGCTGAGATGAGCTAGACTCAGCTAAGTTGAGCTGGATCTGAGCTGACTTGAGCTAAGGTGAGCTAAGATGAACTCTCTTGAGCTGCCATTCAGCTGAGATTAGCTGAATGGAGCTGGGATGAGCTAACCCTAGTTCAAGTGAGCTAGGTTCCAGCTGTGGTGAGCTGGATCAAGCTGAGTTCCAACTAGTCTGAGCTTCTCCTTCACCATTTGCCTTCTTGAGTGCTAGGGTTTTAGGGATCTGTATATCTATTCATCCCTAACACTCACAAAAACATATCAAAAAGACAATAAAAAATGCAATGCATGCCTAACCTAATTTATGCCTAAATGCAGCCCAAAAACCCATTTGCAGGGTAAAATCCTAAGAGCTAGGTTTGTTTTAATGCATAAGAATGATGATAAACTGGCATTTTTCAAGTATTTTTCATTCCACCTCTCCACGTCGGGAACTCATCAATCAACTTGTGTCTTCGAGCCGCTCCTAAGTTAGATCTTCGGGTCGAATTTCTCAGAACAGAACACTTTTGGCATTATTTCTTCA
This sequence comes from Thalassia testudinum, assembly GCA_037157565.1. Classification (NCBI taxonomy): domain Eukaryota; kingdom Viridiplantae; phylum Streptophyta; class Magnoliopsida; order Alismatales; family Hydrocharitaceae; genus Thalassia; species Thalassia testudinum. The sequence goes on from JAZHRO010000044.1 coordinate 1,638,896, forward strand.
TTAAGCTGACTGAACCAGACTAGTGTGTGAATTTTGGGTGCTTAGGTTGCCAAGTCCTACAAACCAAAGGGCAGGTAACGGGATAGAATACTCCCTAAGCCTTAGACTTAATACATCAGCCTCGCACTTTCCTAAACCGCTTAAGGACTAATCTGGATCTTAACGAATACATGACTGTTTAAGCCCTAAAACAAGCCCAAGAGGCCTAAGGTCGATACTCATCACTAATCTCGTAAGTTTTAGCCTTCTAGGTCTTAATTCATCATCCGATCCAGCCTAGAAGTTAGGTGAGTTCCATAATCACAAGGGACTATTTCATTGCTTTCTTTTAATTGCTCCTTTTTTTTTCTTTTTCTTTTCTTTTCTCCTCAATTGTGTTCAATTCAGCTCAAAATTTGACCTCTCTTTTCTCCTTTCTCCATTTTGTTTTTGGATGAAACCCCTCCATGAATTGAATTTCACATCATTTTACACTTTAATACCCCCCATGCCTAAGATTTGCAATGTCCCCATTTAAATTAGGTGGGTTCAAGTTCAGCTTAGATTGTACATTAGAACAGGTTTGGTGGGTGAATGGGTCGGGATGACTGTTGTGGACAATTTCTAGCTCTGATACAAGTATCAAAGGTGGAGTCGGCTATTCTGATGGACGAACCCTAAAGTGCAATATAATTTCAGTGAAAAGATAGGTTAGAAGGGTCTCAGGTTTTTTCAAAATGATGGGTTGCCTCCCGTTAAGCGCTAATTTTAACACCATCAGCTAGGCACGATGTAGCTTAGGGAGAATGGAGATCAAAAGGTATTGCAGCCAGATTCGAATCGTTGAATTCAAGGAACGATTTGAGTCTCTGACCATTCACAACAAATGGTTCTAAGTCGTGGCTGAGTTCATTGATTTCGACAGCTCCATTTCCAAAGACTCGTCAAATGAGGAATGGTCCAATCCACTTTGATCTTAGTTTTCTTGGGAAGAGCTTGACTTTGGCATCAAAGAGTAATACTTTCTGACCAGGATGGAAAGATTTATACAAAATGTGCCTGTCAAGGAAGGATTTGACCCGCTCTTTGCTGATGTGTGAGTTCTCGTATGCATCATTGCAAGTTCCTCGATCTCACTCATTTGCAACTGGCGGTGGATTCCAGCCTTCATGAGATCTAAATTGTACTTTTATACTGCCCAGTAGGCTTTGTGCTCCATTTCTACAGGAAGGTGGCATGCCTTCCCATACACCAGTCTGAAGGGAGACATTCCTAACTGGGTCTTATGGGCGGTCCTATAGGCCCACAAGGCTTCCGGAAGATGGGTAGACCAATCATCCTATCAGGTTGAATAGTGACCTGAAGGATTTTCTTGATCTCCCGATTGGATGGTTTAACCAATCCATTGGGCTGGGGGTAATAAGGAGTCAAGATATGATGCGACACCCCATACTTTTTCATCAGGGACTGGAAGTGCACATTCACGAAATGAGACTCGCCATCGCTGATGATGGCTTTCGGAACCCCCAGTTTAGAAAAGATGTTCTCCTAAATGAACCAAACAATAACTTTATGATCATTCGACTTGCTGGGGATGGCTGTGATCCACTTCGAGACAAAATCAACAACAAGTAAGATATACTCAAAGCCGTTAGATCTTGGAAAGGGTCCCATGAAATCAATTCCCCAAATGTCAAAGATTTCACACACAATGATCGAATTCAAGGGCATCATATCCCGCGGACCAATGTTGATGAGGATCGACAACGAGCACATGCCCTACAATAGGATTGTGTGTCTTTGAACATTGTGGGCCAAAAGAACCCACACTGGAGGAATTACACCAAGAGTAATGGCCACCGCAAGCCTAGTCATGACAGGACGAGATGACATCATTGACCTCGTTGTTGGGAATGCATCACCGGATCACTTGGCCATTACCGATGTGGAAAAGATACTAATCTTCCCAAACATAACACTTGGCATCGAAAATCAACTTGTCCTGCCGGGAGGTCGCCCAATCAGGCGTAACTTTCCCCATAACCAAGAAGTTCATGATGTCAGCAAACCAAAGAAATCAGTTAATGGCCAAGAGATGCTCATCCAGAAATTGCTCGGTGATAGGTCCAAACGGGTCAATGACCGAAGAAGGCAAGACAAGTGTTCAACTACCATATTCTGCTTTCTTGCCTTATCGCAAATTTCAAGATCAAATTCTTGGAATAGCAAGATCTAGTGGATTAGTCTAGGCTTCGTGTCCTTCTTCGTAAGTGCCTCACTGCAATGTGATCCAAGTAAATGATGACATGGGATCCTAGGAGGTATGCTCTAAATTTCTCCAAACCAAATACTAAAGCCAGTAGCTCTTTCTCCATAATTGTGTAATTACATTGACCCTCATCCAGTGTCTTGCTGACGTAATAAATAACCACCGATTTCCCGTCTATTCTCTGACCTAGCACCGCTCCTACTGTGCAGCCAGACGCATCGTACATGATCTCAAAGGGTTGAGACCAATCAAGAGATTGCAAGATTGGTGCTTGGGTGACTCGATCACATAGGATTTCAAATGCATGAATGCACTCACTCATCATCTCGAAAGGTGTGTCCTTCGAGAGAAGATTCGTCAAGGGGCATGCGATCTTGGAAACATCAAATATGAATTGATAATAAAATCCGACGTGCCCCAAGAATGAACTGATGCCTTTGATCGAGGTAGGCAAAGGTAATTTGGAAATTAGATTTACCTTAGCCTGGTCAACTTGGATACCTCTCTCAAAGACAAGGTGTCCAAGCACAATGCCCTCAGGAACCATGAAGTGGCTCTTTTCCCAGGAGAGAACTAGGTTCACTTCAATGCATCTTTGAAGGATCTGGACCAAATGTAGGAGGTAATCATTGAAAGATTCACCAAAAATCAAGAAGTCGTCCATGAAGACCTTAAGGTATTTACCTGCCATATCAGAGAATATGCTAGCATGCACAGCTAAAAGGTGACGAGTGCATTACATAGCCCAAATGGCATCCTGTGGAACGCATACGTACCGTAGGGGCACGTAAAGGTGGTCTTTTCTTCATCTTCGGAATGTATTGCCATCTAATTAATCTAGAATACCCATCTAGGAAATAAAAAATCAATTTCCCATCAGTTTCTCAAGAATTTGATCAATGAAAGGAAGTGGGAAATAATCTTTCTTCGTGGATACATTCAATTTCTGATAGTCTATGCAGACTCTCCACGAATTTGCAATACGAGTCAGGATGGTTTCTCCATATTCGAATGTAATCACAGTGAGCCCTGCCTTCTTAGGGACAACTTGGATGGGACTCACCCAGCAACTATCAAAGATCGGGTAAATGATTTTGGCATCTAGCCACTTGATGATCTCTTTCTTCACGACCTCTTGAAGATTCGGATTCAATCGCCTCTGCATTTCTCGAGATAGTCATGAGCCCTCCTCAGTGTAGATACAATGTGTGCAATAAGAGAGGCTTATCCTAGTCAGGTCATCTAGAGCCCATTCGATGGCCCTTCGATGCTACTAGAGGATAGAAATCAGCTTTGTTTCCTGATCAGGTGTGAGTCAGGAATTGATGATCACACGAAACATTTGATTAGAACCCAAGAAGGCATACTTCAAATGTCTGGGAGGGGCTTCAATTCTAGTACCGGGTTATCAACAACGAGTAGGTGTTCAGGATGGGCCTCAGAAGATAAGGTGGAAGCTATGGGTAGGTCTAAATCAGCTCTGGGCTTCTCTCATTGTGGGTCAAGATCTTCTCATGGCTGAGGATCGAGGATAATTGAGTTTTCCTCTGTAATCAAGTCCTCAACCAAAGAACTTATGTCGCATACTTTTTCGATTACCCCACAATTTATTCCCTTCTGGGCCTTAAAGATATCAATCCGTAATGCCTTGTTCCCAAATTTTAACAAGATCTGGCCCTCTTCACAATTGATATTTGCCCTAGCTACAGCCAGGAACGGTCTCTCTAAGATGATCAGTGTGTTTCTCAGGTTTTCAGGAGTATCCATATGTAATATGATGAAGTCCACCGGAAAGTAGAAATCTTGAATCCTAACTAGAACATCCTCGAGAACTCCTCTAGGTGACCTAATTGATTAGTCTACTAACTGCAAGGTCACCTCAATCGGCTTGAGCTCAGCTACCTTGAAATGATCTAATAGGGATGTAGGGATCAAGTTTATGGAGGCTCCTAAATCCAATAAAGCTTGATCAAATTCTAGGTCACCGATCTTATAGGAGATCAAAGGGGTGCCAAGATCTTTTACTTTCTATGGGAGTTTGCTCAGGATGATTGACCTGACTTGCTCAAATAATACAATCGAACTCCCATCTTTGTTTCACGACTTGTGCTTTGGTGTACATAAATCCTTCAGAAATCACGTGTAAGTTGGTACATGGAAAATCACATCCATTAAGGGGATGTTTATCTGTACTTGCTCAAAGAGCTTGACCAAGTCTTCTTCAAGTGCCATGGGTTTGGGTTTCCTCTTTCCTTTGGTCAAGGCCTCAGGAAATGGAACCTCTGTAAGTTCCTCTAAGATTGGTTCAGGCTCTGGATTTGGGATAGGGGTATCCTAGATAACCATCCTAGGGTTAGGCTCTGAATTACCAGGTTTAGAGTGGCTAGGATAAGGTGGATCATGAGTTGATTTGCCACTACAAGTGGTAACAACATTAAGGCCTGCCTGGTTTTGGTTCGGAGTTAGCAAAAGAGGTGGTTGCTGCTAATATCCCGAATATGATGTTGAAGCCTCCATCCCATCGGGTGATGGAGCAGAAGGGGCCTGATAAACGTAGTGAGCTTAGCCCTGATTCGGGTTCATAGCACACCTCTAGTTCGGCACATTCTTCGGATTTGGCAAAGGTTGAGATGGGAGTGCATCAGGCTAGCAAGAGCCAAACATCTGTGCTAGCTTATTTTGAACCTCTGTGATCTCGTCTTTGTGGTATTTTTGCATAGCCGCAATGGTCTTTTGAATGTCAACTGGGTTTGTAGAATCAAATTCATTTAATCTTCCCTTGACGGCCTGAATTGGTAATTTGGATTAGGCCTAGGCTGAGCGGGCTGATATGGGCATAGGGCCTGTGGTCGGGATTGGAATTGAGGTCTTGAGTTCTAATTATTACCTGACCACGCGAAGTTAGGATGCTTGCGCCATCCAAGGTTATAGGTGTTGGAGAATGGGTCATTCTGGATGGCGTGGAGAACCTTGCAGGTCTGAGGAACTCCAGAGAAATCAAAGTATGAGGGTTCAGAGTTCCCCCAACTAGAGTAGGTTGGTCCAGAGTTTCCTCTGAAATTGGGATCAGATGCGGGTGCATACAGGTCCATCCCTTAGTAAGAGTAGTGGTGAATGTTATGCACAACCTACCTACCTGAGGGCGGCTACATATACGTGCTCTGTTGTGCAGAGGTGGCCTCTGTAGATGATGAGTTAATTCGTCCACCTTCTTTTCAATGATGAAGACCTTATCCAAGCAACTGGCCACCAACTCCAGATCGACGGATGCGGATAGGCCTTGAGTCTTGTGTGCCCCTCGCGTGTTTATCAATGCGTGGGTGTTCATCTAGTCAAACACACCCATAGATTTATTGTTTATGGAGTTCTCGCACATATTTTCGAGAATCTCCCAAACGGTATCTTCATGCTGACCCGTGATGTTGCCACCACAGGTTACATTGACAAAGAGTTTGATATCCTCACGGAGTCCCTAGTAAAAAGGTTGAACTTGTTCCCATTTGGGAACTCCATGATGGGGGCATTTCTGCATGAGATCCAAACAGTGGTCCCATGCCTCATGAAGTGGTTCTCCCGCATTTTGCGTGAAATGCATGATCTGGTCCTCAATGCATTCTTGCAACAACTGGGAAGAATTTCTTCAGGAATTCAGATTGGAGTTCCTCCCATGTGTTGATCAGACAGGTTAGAGTCTGATACCAATGGGTAGCCTTGTCCATAAGCTAGAAGGAGAACATCTTCATAAGCAGGATGTCCTAATTCTGAACAGGAGGCCTAAAGGTCTAGGCCAGATGTTTCAGCTGCTTGATTTGCTGGAAGGAGAGCCTCATCATGAGCCATAACTAGCTCATTTTGACCCAATAAAGAAGATAAAAGCTCCTACATAACCTAGAAGAAGGCCTAACTGAAGGAACAAGTGCTCTGAGAAGAAAACATGAAATAAAGGTTAAAACTGCAATTTTACCATTGCAGTACATAAATGGGATTTCTCAGAGGCAAAACATATGTCAAATGGTCTAAATGAGATAAAAAGAGGGTTGAGTCAATCAGAAATGGGTTCATGTGCAATCTAGGAATTAAATGACACCTGGTAACCCTAAAACAGACCCGCTTTAATTAACAAGGTTCCGGTCAGGATAAAAATCGAGTAAACCCTCTAAAAATCATGGAAAAACATCCTCTAGGGTTTAGAACACTTACTTTGGCCTTTGGAACCTAGTTTGACCTAGATTAGGGTCCTAGCTCCTCAATTAACCTAATTTGGGTTTTTTCGCAAAATGTCTAGTCAAATGAGGTCAAACCTGAAATCCAACTTCGCCATTGGATTCCTTAGGTCAAAATTAGGTTTATACCAAAATTTAGACCTAAGGGGAGGTCATCTTGACCTACTTTGCAATTTAGTACACCCAAATCACAAATAGGTCCCTATCTTTTGAATATCCTTGCAAAGGGCCCCCCAAGTTTTTCGCCCCCTTTTGCAATCCGGTCCTGCCGCCATTGTTAGGGCAGAACCGAGCTCCGGCGAGGTTCAGAGAGGGATTGCTCTCTAATCCCTCAGAGATTCCCTCCCAGAAATGGAAGGGGGATTCTCTAAGGAATTCCCTTCCTTATAAAGCCAATTACAATCGCTGGTGTGAACCCAATCTCTCGTGCGAACGCACGAGAGATTTGGGTATCCACCTTCCTTCCAACTCCGGCAAGCCGGCAGACCTAATTGCACGCTCTCCACGTGCTGATAGGAGCGGCCAGCACCTATAAAACACCCCCCAGACCCTGCCGCAGGACCGGAGCTTGATTTGGCCGATTGTCCACCCCCAATTCATCTCCTCCTGCCCGGCCAAAAGTCCCAGCAAGCTCAGGCGAGCCCCCCTCCCCTCCCTCTTCGCTCTGCCACAAAACCAGTGGCAGAGTTAGCTTCCTGACTTCCCTCCGCGTCGCACAGTACCCGCGCACGCCGCCTCAGCCCCGTCGTGGCCGCCGTTCTCCCCCACTGGGCATCATCTTCTCCAGCCACAGCAGGTACTGCTGTCCGCCTTCTATCCCCTTTCTTCCTTACAATTAGGTTAGAACTCCTCTCCATCCTCTCCTCTCTCTTTTCCCCTATTATCTCATCTGATTACCCCTCGACCGACGCTGACCACCCTCATCTTCCACATCACCGACCGACCTCCGGCGAGCCGCTTCCACCATTCCAGCCCCCCACACGGCTCGCCAACCACCTTGAGAGCTCCGCCTCACCACCAGGAACTCGCTCCACCCCACAACTGCCACTCCAGACCTCCATAATCACCCCCCGACCAACCCACCATCTCCGGCCACAGGTTGACCTAGGCACGCACGCCTAGGCCGACCGGCAACCTGCAGCATCACCCACCGCCTACGCCGTGCTACGGCGAAGGTTTCCAGCTATTCTGATTGGGCCAATAGGCCGTTCTGTTGGATGTCAGGTGTACGCCCCAGCCGCCATTAACAGCCGAAGCAGCAGGGAGCTTGGAGCAGCAGCAGGCATCAGGCTTCCCAGGCGGCAGGTGCAGCAGACTCTCGCAAGTGTCGCGAAGCAACCGAGGCCAGCCAGTAGCGCAGAGGAGTCAACAGCTTGGGCAATCGAGCGACAAAACTCTGCGGGCGCGCGTGAAGGCGAGACCAGATAGTCCCACATCGTGGGATTGCAACACGCAGGTACCATATAAGTTGTTTTTGTGTTTTCGTCTTAGTGCCTCCGTAAGCACAGGGGTGAGGTCCCTCACTGCCCTCACCCGCCTCTTCCGCGGCTTGACCACGCGGATCTGGCGGATCCAACCCGACCTAGACCTACGCACTCCTCGCGCATCATCACTTGCCGGTGTGCCTGGTCCGGGTTGCGAACCCGACCCGACTACCCGTGTGGCTCTGGGAGAGCGTCCCTGAGTGAATTGCTTGAGAGAGAGAGACGCGTGGGTAGAGGGAGAAAGGATAGGTTTTGCTCTGTGTAGGCACAGGCTGAACGTTGAGGAAGAAAGACTTGGTCGCGAGAAGGAAAAGAAAGAAGAAAGAAGGAAGAAGGAAAGGCAGGAAGAACAGAGAGACCAAAGAAGAAAGAAAGAAGCCTTCACAGGAGAAGAAGAAGGAGCAAGACAGAGAAGAAACAAGGCAGAGAAGAAGAAGAAAGAAAGAAGCCTTCGCAGGAGAAGAAGAAAGAGAAGAAAAGAAAGCAAACACAGTAGCAGAAAAAGAAGAAACAGAGAGACTGCTGAGGAAGAAGAATAATCAAGAAGAAAAGGGAACCTACTTTTAAGACGTCTGATCACAAGATCAGACGTCCAATTTCATTTCTTTTTGTCCTAACTACTTTTAATCGCATACATTCATAGTTGAATTGATATTTTGAGTAAATTAGAGTGTTCAATTACATTTTGACTAGTATTAAATTCCATTTGCTCCCTGTGATCGACCTCGGATACTCCGATTTTCGAGTAATAAAATTCTTTATATATGTTTAAACATTTTGTCGGTTGTACCACAACGTGATATACTTTAAACCTGCACAAAACGTTGACAACAGTAGACCGTCTCGATTATGCAAGTCTACCCCGAATGTATGGGCCATATGTTTTAGATTCTTGATGTGTTGGAAAGGATCCTCGGAGTTCAAGCCATGAAATTTTGGGGTCATGTGAAGCATACTAGGCTTAAGCTCCACCTCGGGTCCTCCCACAGGAATGTTGATTCGAGTTCGATCTCCACCGCAGCAGGATTGTAGTGATCTTGCATTTGAGGACGTGGCGGTGGGTTGATGTAGGCATTGATCCGATCTCTGAAATCAAAGAATTGTTGTTCAAAGTTAGGTTGTTCTGGATGATCCATGGTTGTGGTTGGAGATTCGGGCTCAGAAGTGGAGGAGTTGCAAGAGTTGTCGATGTGATCGGGTACTTGCACAAACAAAGAAGTCAAGGCTTGGCCTCAACGAGAGTGAAAAACTAGTGGAGGCCTCAAGGGTGGTCTTAAGGACCTCCTCCTGTACATACACCGATGGAATAGATGAGGGACAGAAGGTGTGATGGAGCCAATCAAGACACCAAAAGATTTTTGGATGACTATAGAGGTTCGAGGCAGATGATACCTCTAGATCACAAAGTCGTCCACTTGAGAAATACCTAGGCAGCTAGGAAGGGAGAGACCTGCAAAGACCCCTACATGGTAGAACATCCCCATGGGTTACAGGGTTTCTCCCACCCGACCTTCCTTGTCACCACGGATCCAGGAAGACCAAAATGGATAACTTGACCTCTTAAGTCTACTAATTAGTTTAGATGAGGTGCTTAGGATTCCACTTGAACTTTAGAATGAATTTGTGAGTGGTGACCTAATTTAAAGATTGGTTAACCCCACAAGGTGGGTCAACTTCACCTGATTTGTCCTGAGATTATTAGGTCCCAATTTTATGATTCAAGTGGATCTTTAGAGCTTGCTTTTAGGGTTTTTTTGATTAGGTAAATTCAACCAAGGCCTAGGAAACACACAGTTTGGGGAAGTAGATTCTTTTTTAAGCAAGTGTGATCCTCAACCCTAAAGTGGAAACCCTAATTTTGGCTCTAGTTGGTACAATCAATTTTTGTCCAAATTTGACACCTAGGGCTCAATCAAGAAGGTGAGTAGCCGTAGGTGTCTTAAATCCCTAATAGGTGTAGAAAATCAAGTTCGGGATTTTTCTAATCAAATCAGCCAACTTGATGATTAATTCTAAGTAGAAAATGCAAGTTGATCCTACTTGATTTCTTCCTTTTTTAGCTTTTCTCATAATCAAGGGCTTAATGGAAAAGGAGATGAGATTACCTGCCTCTGGAGTGTTTGATGTGCAACTGATCTTCCTCCAATGAATTCCCCCTGCACAAATCATAGCCAAATAGATAAAGCAAGTTAGTATCTAGGCAAGAATTGTAATCAAGAGGTCAAATTGCACATTGCTCCCCAGCAATGGTGACAAAATGTTAACATGCGAAATCGATGTTTTAAAAGATGTGTTGTAATATAGGTCAAAATTACATGAAAACAAATACAATTTATACTCGAATTTGAAGTCCGATGTCTTTTACTGGGAGCAAGTATTGCAATTAATCTCAATATCACAATATAACCACAAAGATGAGCAATTTATAATGAAAAATCCATGTAAGGATGATATATATATGAGAGCAAATGTCAATGATGCAAAAAGATTAGGGTAAAATGGTAATTTGAATCACCAATTACCCTAATTACAATAATAGCAAATATCTGAATAGTATCAAGCAAGTTTAATCCACGCAAAGTCAAGTGCACAGTGCCCTATTAGAGATATCAGACGACAAGGCTTCAGATCAAATAGCTTAAACTCCTCTTTGCTACAGTGCAAAGGCACTGTTCTCCGCTTCTTCTCCTTCTCTCTCATCCCTTTCTCTTCTTCTCTTCACGCACAAGGGCTTTGCATAGCTCTTTCAACGACCAAGTGTTGAGGCTTCACTCTACAGAGCAAACCCCCCCTTTCCTCCACTATTTCTCTTCTCTTTCCAGGTAACCGGAATATAATCAGGTATTCAGATATCCGGTTGACCAGGGCTACTGGCGTGGGTGGAAAACGAAGGTGGGTCAGATGTGTCGGAGGTCAAAGCGGATGTCTGAAGTTGTTGGGATTGATCGGTAGAGGTCGAGGGATCGATTAGAGTGGCTATTGGATGAAGGGAGATGGAGGAGGCGCCGGAGAAGGAAGGTGCTCCGAAGGTGGATAACAGCGACAATGGAGGGTTAGAGGGCACCTCGCCGGTATTACGAGGTGGGGAAAGGCGAGGGGAAGAACCAGCCACCTATTGTACGTGGCGGCCGACGAAGAAGGCAGAGGTGGAGAGTCGCTGGAGCAAGGTGGAGTGGACCTGAGGTTGAGGAAGAAGAGGTGTTTTTGGCACTATTTCTCACAAAGGAGGTGAGCAATGTCATGGGATGTCTTTTATAGGGCTTAGGAGAGCTTGGAGAACAGAAAACAAGCTCCATAGCTTGATTGGGATTCAAGAAGAACCCCAGTGATTTTGTGGGTTCACATGCATGAATCAAAGGGAGTTAGGAGTCGAAATTGATCCCAATAGGTTTCCCTAGGTGTGAACATCAATCCCACCAAATTTGGTGGGATTTGATTGAGGTTTAAGTAGGATTTCGTTTGGTCAAAGCTCGCCTGGAGGTTAGTTGACCTCCAATGGCGGAAAAGACTAAATTGTGACGAAGATGAAGAAGTTGGGGGCCTTTTTGCAAAGATTTTAAATGCCGAGGGGTTGATTAAGAGAACAAGAGTCAAACTTTGACCAAAATGCAAACTAGGTCAAAATGATCTTAAATTAGACCCAAATTTTGGTACAAGCATAATTTGGACCCAAGGAATCTAATGGTGAAGTTGGATTTTGGTTTGACCACGTTTGCCTGGGAAAATTACGTAGAAACCTAAATTAGGGTAACTTTCCGTCTAAGACTCTGTTTCAAGTCAAAATGGGTTCTAATGGTCAAATCAAAGATACCAAACCCTATAGAATATTTTTCTATGAATTTTAAAGGGTTTAGGTGAATTTTATCCTAACCAGAACCTCAGTTAATTAATCAGATCTATTTTTAGGGTTTCAGATGTCCATTAATTCTTGAAATGCATGAAAAACCCATTTCATTCTGCGTGGACCCACTTATTAGACATTAATGACCATATGACCTTTAATAAACTCTTAAAATACCCCATGGTTATTATGTATTTGTGGAATGCTGTTAATTTTGCAAAAATAACCTTGTATTCTTCTCTTCTTTTTAAAATAGGATATTACGCCCTTAGGACCTTCTGATGGATATGTAGGAGCATTTGTCAACCTTTTTAGACCAAATTGTGCTAGTTATTGCTTATGATGGTGTTCCCATCAACGTCCAACCATCGTTTATCAAACATCTAACATAAGGGGTAAGACGTCTAATGTCTAATTCCAAGGACTCCTGAGATCAGACCTCAAACCTAGGTCATCGTCTAATCAACTAGATCAAGACATCTGGACATGGTTCTAGACATCTGAAAATCAATATTTTATTGATTTTAAATTTAAAATCAGGTCTTCTGGATAGTCAATCGGATGAGTGATATCCAAAAATGAACATAAAGCAAAATTAACAATTAGACATTTGCATAGAGAATTAAACATTTGAGGCTAAAACTTAAGACGTCTAGATGTATCATTAGATATCTGATTTTGCACATATTGTGCATTTTAATTTCCAAACTAATTTGAAGGAGTCCTAACTTGATAAAGTCAACATTCCTCCAATGTTCACTGACAAACAAAATTAACACTTAACTCACTAAATCGTTCAAATATTAGTGAGCTTACATATGCCCAATTTTTTAGGAATAAAGTTAAAACAACCATAGTTTAAAGGTTTACTGAAAATATCAACAAACTGCAACTCAGTACAAATAAATTCAACCTTAATTTCCCCTTTTACCACATTGTCCCTCAAAAAATGATGCCTAACATCAATGTGCTTTGTATAGGAGTGGTGTACAGGGTTCTTTAAGTGGTTGATAGCACTAGTATTATCTCATAATATTTTTATTTTACTAAATATCAAATCAAAATCTCTTAAAGTATTTTTCATCCTCAAAACTTGGGAACATGCTAGAGCGGTGGCTATATATTCAGCCTCCATAGTTGATAGGGCTACACTAGATTGTTTCTTTAAGAACCAAGAGACCAGTGAATAGTCACATTCCACTAGTACTCTTTCTATCGGTGCAACTACCTACATAGTCAACATCACTATATGCTAATAGGTTGAAGTTACTGCACTTAGGGTAAAATAGGCCGTAATCTGATGTGTCTACTAGATATCTAAATATTCTCTTAATAACATTTCAGTGTGATTATTTTGGATTTGATTGAAACATAACACATAAGCAAGTACTAAACAATATATCAAGCCTACTAGCAGTGAAGTATAATAACGAACCTATATCATGCCACGGTAAAGTTTTTGATCAATAGGTGTACCTAATTCATCCATATCTAATGAAGTGTAAACACTTATGGGATTGTTTTTACCTTTACATTTGTCCATTCCAAATCTCTTGAGTATTTCCTTTGTATATTTGGACTAGTTCACAAATGTACCATACTCGAGTTGAGTGATTTGTAAATCCAAGAAAAACTTGAGCTCACCCATCTTACTCATCTAAAATTCTTCCTGCATAAACTTAGAAAATTCTTGACAAAGAGATTCATTAGTAGCACTAAATAGTATGTCATCTACACATATTTGAACTAATAGAATGTCCTTTCCCTTTCTCTTAAGAAATAAAGCATAATCAAGTTCTCCTATAGAAAGGCTTTCTCCTAACAAGTATTCTTTAAGTCTTTGATACCAAGCTCTAGGAGTTTGTTTTATCCCATATAGTGCCTTATTCAACTTGTAGACAAAGCCTGGTTTATCATAGGACTCAAAACCAGGAGGTTGTTTTATAAAAACTTCCTCCTTAATGAAACCGTTAAGAAAGACATTCTTAAAGTACATTTGAAAGAGCTTAAAGCCAAGGAAGGCGACATAAGCAAGAAGCATGCGAATTGACTCGAGTCTAGCTACGAGAGCATAGGTCTCGTCAAAGTCAACCCCCTCTTCTTGATTATATCCTTATGCTACCAACCTAGCCTTATTTGGAATAACTACACCAGATTCATCTAACTTATTCTGGAGTACCCATTTGGTGCCTAATACCATTTGCCCTTCAAGCTTGGGTACTAGATCCCAAACTCCACTCCTTTGGAATTAGTTAAGTTCCTTCTGCATAGCCATCAACCAAGGCTTGCTGAAACATGCTTCCTCAACACTCTTCGATTCAACTTGAGATACAAAGACGGAGAGATCAAGAGAGCAATTAAATCACGATCAGGTTTTAACGCCATCGGACACACTTCCAATGACTTGACTTTCGGGATGATCCCTTTGAAATATCCAATCTTTTAGCAGATTATGAATATTGGAGTCTTGAATGTTAGACACATCGACGAATGAATCATCCTCATCATCCATATTGACATGGTCAATAGAAGAAGAGTTGGGTGATTCATCAAAAGAGACATGAAGGGTCTCTTCTACTAATGTGGTCTTGTTAAACACCCGATATGCCTTACTTCATGAAGAATAACCAATGAAGATGACTTCTTCACCTTTGGCTTCGAATTTATCTAAATTAAGGCAAGTATTCAAAAGAAAACTTCTACATCCAAAAACTTTAAAATGACTAATTTTGGGTACTTTCCCATAATAGAGTTCAAAATAAGTTTTTCACAATCCGAATCAAATTAATATGCGATTCAACACATAACAGGTCGTGTTAACCACCTCGGCCCAAAAGTACTTCGGCCACCCAGAGTCTATGAGCAATGTACGAGCACACTCTTAAAGAATGTATTTCTTTCTATTGACTACCCCATTTTGTTGAGGTGCTTGAGGGAAAGAGAACTCATGAGAAAACCAAGCTCCTGACAAAAATCAACAAACAAGGAATTTTCAAACTTTTCGTCATGATCACTACAAATTCGAGTGATATGGTAGCCTTTTTCAGTTTGAACCTTCCTAGAAAAAATGGAAAATATGGAAAACACTCCATCTTTGGATCTCAAGGAGACCCATGAAAATTAAGAAAAATCATCTACAATAACAAGGCAATATTTACACCCACTAGGACTCTCATGCTTACTAGGTCAAAACAAATCCAAGTGAAGCAATTCTAATGACCTAGAGGTGGATATTACTTCTTTGTTTTTGAAACTAGATTTCATGATTTTTTGTAATTGGCATGAATCGCAAGTTTTTTTTTTTTAAAGGAAAAAGGTCTGCTACCGTTGATAGTAGCAATCCAGAAATTTTTTAATCAAGGCAAAGGTTCATTACAGAGAACCACAAACGGCCTAAAACAAAAGCATCATTACAAATCTTCTCCGACCACCCACACTCATTAAATAAAACATCATTTCTAGCACACCAAACACACCATAAAACAGTCGCCCTTTTGGTACTAAAGGTGGATTGATTGAGGAGGATGGCCCACAACCCATCCCACGTGCGGAGGGGTGAACCACAACTTCTCTGCCAAACTCTGTTGTCACCAGATAAGAGCTCATCAGGTGCTTGACGTCATCTTCAGTAAACTTGCATAAGGGTCACCTTATAGGAGGGGCATTCATCAACCTTGCATGCAGGGAGCCAGTGGTAAGGCCACCCCTATAAGCAAGCCATAAACACTTGTATTTTTAGGGGGATCTTAATCTTCCAAATAGCTGAATAGTGGGTCACATGGGGATCATCAACATTAGGGGCCAACATCTATTCATATGCCTTCTTAGGGGAGTAGATGTTTGCATGCCATGAGAAACCATCTACGCCTTCAATTGGTCGAGAGGCCTAGACCATCTCCTCCATATGGTGGAACTCCTCCTACATACAACTAAAATAGTGCTCATTTGGCTTAGGAATATTCCAACAAACATCTGCAGGGTTCCAACAATCGGCCACACTTCTATGCTTGTCTTTGGCGGCCTCACAAGCTCGTGGGAATAAAGACTTGAAGTTGCCTAAACCAGACCAGTTATCACTCCAAAATTTGAAATTAGAGCCATCGTCAACTATAGGTGAGAAGAGACCCCATCTCTTTGTGACAGCCTTAGCAAAAGAGGCCCAAAAAGGAGAGGCCCTGGTAGGTTGAACCACATCTGTCGGAGAAGCGTTGGAACTATATGAGTCCTTGATAACATCTTGCCACAATCATGAATCCCCTCTAAGGATGATGACTCCCCATTTCAAAAGTAAGGCATCTCCAAACTCTCTCAATGATATAACTCCTAAGCCACCCTTCTTCCTAGGCATGCAAATGGTCTCCCATTTAATAGGTTGCAACAACCGCCCATCATGCGTTGGGCCTTTCCAAAAGAATCTCTTTCAAATTATATCCATTCATTTCAGCACATTTTTTGGTGGATAGAACATAGATAAATAAAAAATAGGGATTGCAGAGATGACAGAATTAAGAAGAATGAGCCTCCCCCCTAGACAAGAATCTGCCACACCAACCAACCAACCACCTATAGATCTTCTCAAAAAGACCAGTCCAGTCTATACTTTTCATTTTTCTGCCAAGTAAGGGAAGACCCAAATATCAGATAGGTAGACTCCCCACAAGAGTTTGCAGGATCTGCGCTAGTTGCTCTTTCAAGTTATTAGTCGAACCAAAGTAAATGAGGGTTGATTTGGCCCCATTGACTTTGAGCCTAGAAATCTCTCCAAAGATATCTACAATGTACTTTACACACTCTGCCGCTTTGGCACCCCCCTCAATGAAAAAGATTGTATCATCTACATAGTGAAGGATAAGGGTCAACACCCTTCTAGAAGACAACATGTACCCATGCATCAAAGAACTAGAACATGTTTGAAAGGCAAAGTTGGCCAGCATGTCTACCGCAATCAAAAAGATAAGTGGAGCCATTGGACATCCCTACCACACCCCTTTCTCAAGCTAGATCCAAGTACTAGTTGGTTTACCATTAACAAGAGGACAGAAAGATGTTGTGGTAATACACCTTTCCATTATCTAGATCCATGCCTTCAGAAAACCTCTTCTCTAGAAAATCTCCCATAAGTAAGGCCAAGATACCGAATCATATGCTTTGGAAAAATCAACCTTCCACATGAAGGTCATTTCCTTTGTTCTCTTCCAACCTGAAACCATCTCTTACACTAGAATAGAGAACTCCTATAGTGACCGCCCTTTCAAGAAAGCTGACTAGATCGAGCTAATATGTCTTCCCAAAACCTCCCACAACCTGTTAGCCATAATTTTCCCAACTAGAAGATAAATGGATTTGGAAAGGGAAACAAGCCTAAAATCCCCCAGCGTCTCTGCCCCTTTCTTCTTGGGCAATAGGAACAAAAATGATCTATTTATCTTCCCAAGCCCATAGTTGCCAATCTGGAACTCCTCCAAGACATGCATCACATCCTATTTAACAACTAGCCAAAGTTCTTTATAAAAAAGCACCTAGAAACTATCGGGCCCAGGAGACCCCTCGGCCTTCAAGCCCTTCAAAGCATGCTTTACCTCCTGTTCATCGACTTGCCTCACCAAAGAAGATGCCTCCTCGTCGCTAAGCCTGGACATATCAAAGGAAGACATTCACCAACCCCCAAGATGGGAGGCCGTAGTCACCCAATGGAAATGGCTATTGAGCTCTGCATGGATTTCCTGGGGGGAGTTGATGTTCATGTCCCTCACCTTAAGCAAGGAAATTATATTGAACTATCTTCTCACACTAGTAGCAGCGTGGAAAAATTTTGTGTTCAAATCTCCTTCAGGAAGCCAAAGTTGTCTAGACTCTCCCTCCAATCAATTTCCTGTTGCCTGTCTTCATTAACAATGACCACCTATAGTTCTTTTCTCCTATTTCTTTCCTCCTCAAATAAAGAACTAGTTTCTTTATTATCTAGGCATTTGACCCCCTCAATAGCATCATTTCTTTTCTGGGCTTTAAGTGCATGTAAATTCTTATACTCCATCAACATAAGGTGCAATTCTCTGAGTTTGACATAAGGTGCATGCATGGCTGACCCCTCCACCACCTTGGTCGACCACCATGTAGAAACCATCTCTCTAAAACCCAATTCTATCAACAAGGACTTTTGGAATTTAAAGTAAGACCCACATGCAGCCCCATCCCCATTGTCCCATACAATAGGCATATGATCAAAGAAAGGACACCCAAGAGCCAGGACCATTCCCAATTGAAAGGAACTCATTCATTCCACATTACACAAGAACCGGTCAATGCATGACATCTATCCATTCCCGTTCTGCCATGTATAAGAAGTGCTAGAAGTAGGAAGTTCCACAAGCTCGAACTCTGACACCACAGACTGGAAACCCATAGTAGATGAGTCGACCTTGCCATCTGGTCTGTCCTCCACTAACAAAGTTGCATTAAAATCTCCACCTACCAGCCAAGGCCCTCCCTATGCAAATTAGAGGATTAGCGCAACTCCTCCCACAGATTCTATCTCAGTGCTAAAGAAGAAGGCTTGTACAGACATGAAATGAAAAGAGATCCACCATATAATTTCTTTCAGAAGTTAGTCATCAAGATATACTCCCCTACATGGACATCAACCAAGGAAAGAGCATCAAGTCTCCACCATATAACAGACCCCTAGCCCTTCCAACGGTCTGGATGCACTGAATGTCAAATCTTCCTTTAGAGATGTGCGTCTCTTGCAATAGAGTGTAGTCAATCCTCTACTCCTGTAGATATCGGGCTAACGTCACATGCCTACCCCCATCGCGCAACCTATTCCATGATAACACTGTCATAAGGATGACGTGTGGGCCTCCTTCTTCATCTGGGTTGTACGTTCAACCCTTAGCAACCGAGCCACATGGTCAATGTCAATTTTCAGTGTTTTTGAGGACCCACAGCTTTGTAGATTATAGCCACCCTTAGAGGAAGAGGCGGCTTTGGCCGTAGACATGGCCTCCATATCAAATGTGGTACCCTCCCCTACACTTGCTGTGGAGAAAACAAATCCAAAGTCTTCGTGACCAGTAGTCCCACCTAGCATGCTGGCAACCACCAACTCCTTGCACACAGACTCCTATGGACTCCCTAACAGAGTCTCAGGAACCTTCCTATTTGATGATAACGTCATCATCAGCCATATGTAGCTTTAATTAGTTATAATCAACAGATAAATGCTCCTACATAACCGCCAGAAGACCGTAATTCATTGCAAATCCATTCTGAGATATAAACATGAAAATAGGGGTAAAACTGTAGTTTAATAGAATATCCTAAATGCAAAGTAATTACGGGATTTCTCAGGGGTTAATTAAAGGTCAAATGTTCATAAATGCCTAATAAGTTGGTTCATGAAGGCAGAAACAAGTTTTCACGCATTTCAAGAATTAAATGACATTTGAAACCCTAAAAAAAGATCCACTTAAATAACTGAGGTTATGATCAGGATAAAATTCATATAAACCTTCTAAAAACCATAGGAAAATATTCCTTAAGGTTTGGTACCTTTGATTTGACCATTGGAAGCCATTTTGACCTAAAACACAATCTTAAACTGACAATTACCCTAATTTGGGTTTCTACACAATTTACCCAGTCAAACTTGGTCAAAACCTAAATCCAACTTCACCATCAGATTCCTTGGGTCTAAATTAGGTTTTTACCAAAATTTGGATCCAATCAAAGATCACCCTGACCAAGTTTGCATTTTGGTCCTATCTGATTCTTCTTCTCTCACTTAAACCCCTAGATTTCAAAATTCTTTTCAAACACCCCTCTAACTTCATCATCTTCTTCACAAATAGGTCCCCTCCGCTTCAGACTCCTAAACCCAACTCCGGTGACCTTCAATCAAGGAGTTCTCCCTGATTTCTCACCCAATCTCTTCCAAAATTGGAAGGATGACTCCTAAGAGATTTCCCTACAATCTGAGCTGCATCTTGGGCTCTAATTCCTTCTCATTGGCTCATGCGAATCATTTGAAGGAGTGGGTCTCCTATTTTGCGAAGCTTCCAAGCTTGGTCTCCAAGCTTAGAAAGCTCTCTTGAGGCCTATTTAAGGACCCAGGTCGCAAGGTTGTGCTCCTTAGCAAGGTTTTGAGGCCAAATACCCCTTCTTCCTCCATCTCCAGCCAAGCTCCACCTTAGCTCCAGCAGCCTCCTTCCCCATCTTCCCACGGACGGCCAATATCCAAATTGGCCCGCCCATCCTCTTCCTCATCTTCCTTCGTGCCTTGCCAGCCACAGCGAGGGCTGTCTTCCCCTTTCCTCGCTGTTGTTCACCTCACCGGAGCAAGCTTCATCCTCAGTGCTGGCCAACCACAGCCGACGCCACCCTGCCTCCTTCGTCCACTAAATTAGGTCCTTTAGCTTTGTCTTCCTCTCTACTTCAAATTCTCCTCCTTAGACTCCAATTCTGACCGCAAAACACTTCGCCATCACTCTCCTCGCCCCACGATGATGCTCCTGAACTATTTTAATTGGGCCGAGAGGCCATATGTGTCTTTTTATGTCTTTGCAACCCTCCGGCGTTGCCTTCGTCATCTCCGACGCCGTTACGCTTCCTTCGGCCATCACCGTTGCTAATTCCACTCGCAATCAATGTGGGCACATCCCAAGAGCAGAGCTGCATCTTCAATTAATCACAGAACAAATTCGAGTAGCTCGCAATCAAATGCTGCACTTCCTGCGACTTTGTGAAGAAAAGGCATTTCCTTTAGTGCCACATCATGTGTGGACGAGGGTCTGAGCATGCATAAGTTGAATTCTTGCTGATAGCTATTCTCCCAAGCACACGGGGGGTCGGGTCCCCCACACATGCGCCTCCTCGTGCCCTCACGCCTCACCCGTGCACACGCACGTAGGTCTGGCCACTTCATAGGATCCAATAACCTGACCTTTAACTCGATTACACCTGAGTATGAGAAGGAAGAGAGAGGGAGAAGGGGAAGATTTGTGAGAGGGGTAGGGGGTTTTGCTCTTCAGGGCAATCTCCCAACACTTAGTCGTAGAGAAGGGTCATGCCTCTAACAAAGGGAAGCTAAAGAGGAATTAAGAAGTAGAAGAGAAAGAGAAGCAGAGAAGTGAAGAAGAAGAAGCCCTATGCTCATGTTGTTAAGTCGTCTGGTCATCAGACCCGATGTCTGACTTGGTTGAAAACGTTGTGGCATTATTTGAGACACTGTGCATTTATTTGAATTATTGAGTAATTGATATGTATATGCTTAAGACTTATGATTGGTGATTTAAATCACCATTATTTTGTCTTAGACATCTTTTTGCCTCATTAAACTCTTGATATACTCTTGCTTAGTATTAAATATCATTTGAGTAGATTGTTATTCATTGAATGTCATAATTCTTAGCTCAATTATTGTGCCCATTTCTATTTTGATTAAGATTAGTGCGTGAATGCAATACTTGCTCCCAGTGAACGACCTCGAACTCATTTCTTGATTCTGAGTTATAAATTGCATTTGTTTGATGATGATAATATAAACCCTCGATAGATCACTTTAACACTATTCCCGTCTTCATTATTGCCGATATTAAGATTGGCAACTCCCTCCATGCGGTCATCACTAACCTCACGTGAAGTTTCATTTGCCTCTTTCCTTTTCTTGTGATTCTTACCATGGTGGACAACCTTCCATTGGATCTAAGTGGCACCCACATCACCATCCTGTTTCTCCTCATTCATCTGTTGCACTGGTTGCGACACACGCACCACAACATGGAGCATCCATGAACTTCCTCCACACCAGAGGATCACTTTTTCAAGGAAAGGGCCACCATGCCTAAGGTCAACCTCCACTAAGACCTTACACCTGTCGCCTTCCTGAAGGCCCACAACAGAACCACTCTTCAATGAAGAGAAACTGACCACCACCTGTTAGACGACTGCATTTGATCTGAGGTGCAATGGCAGACCCTGGATCTCAGCCACCCCCTGTCTCTAGAATACCTGCTGAGGAGGACGTTCAGCAAGGGCCCCGTCAAAGGGCAAAACCAATCTCCACATCACACATAGATTATTCAAAGTGGATGTGCAGAATTTAAGTCGCTCAACATCATTCACGGACACACCACATACCAAAAACATCGATGGGTTTAGAATCATGACCTTCCACATATAGGAGGACAGAGATAAGGAACTCACCAGCCGTCGTATCTCGTCGATAATGGCGGTGTCGACCATCTCTTCCCCAACAAGGGCATTGCAGAGGATGCACTCGGTGGCCAAAACCTCCGAAAACAAAGGAACCTCCACGTCAAGGCAGGAAGGAAGAAGAGGCGACGGCAGTGGGGGTTTATCAGAAACCCTAACATGGGTCTTCTTCCCACGGTCAGCGTCATGCGGCGATAGGGGTCCTCCAACCACCCTCCACGCATTGGTGCGACGTCGGCAATGGCTTCGCATATGCTCGAGGCCACCACACACAAGGCACACCACACTATTCCTGCATGTTGCTGCCAGATGCCCACATTCCCTACACCAATAGCAAACCAGTTCTCTTCTCCTCCCTCCCGTTGCCCCTCCATGACGACCATCGTCCCCACGTCAATAGTCACCGAACCACCCTCGACAAGCCTTCGAATCCTCCCCCCCCCCCCCAAGGAGGTTGTCGCCCTCTCCCTCTCTCTCCCAGCCACCGAACCCTCATGCTTCCTCTGGCTCTTAATCCCACTTCAAGTATCCCATCTTGAGGGAGACCCTGAACTAGTTGATGTTTGGCTAGTTTGTGGACCAATCCCATATGCATGTCTGAGTCGCCTATGCCAAATATTTACTTCATCATTTGCTATAGGACATTCATATGTTCCATTTTTATAAAATTCAACTATATAGATATCTTAATATCTAATTCCATTAAGAAGGGTTTCATTTGTCAAGGCATGCACTAATTTAAATATTTTGGAGGTGAAAATTACTTTATATCCCTTATCACATATTTGACTAACACTAAACAAATTGTGTTTTAAACCTTAACGTAACCATTCCTCCATCCAAAGGTCGAGCCTCCAAAACAAGTCCTTGTCTCCAATCATGTGTTTGGAGGATCCCGAGTCCACGACCCATCAGCCTTCTTGATGTTTCTTCGTCGTCTTTCTTGTAGGTCTTCTTGTTCCTACAAAAGATCTCTTTGGGTGACTTTAGGAGTTCTTAGGCCTTTCTAATTTGAGTTGTCCATCCTTCATCTTATAGATCCAATTTTTCACATTATACTCTCCTTTGAATCCTACAAAACAAGATTCAAGTTGCCTTTTTGGTATTCGCATGAGTATGGATCCAGATTTGTTAGTAGTCCTCCTTGTGGGAGGAACCTTTTCCAACTCATTTTGACTACTACTAGCCTCATAATAGACTAGACCATATTTACTAGAGGATGGGTTTTGGTGAGCTATGAGTTTATCTAAGTTTGCATTTCCTTTAGTAAATTTAGCTAATTCTTCAAGAAATTCATTTGATTTTCCTCAAAGGTGAGTTATCTCTACTTTCATTTTGTCTATTTTTTCTTCTAGACCTCTAATTTCAAATTTAAGCAAGACATTTTCCTCTCTTTTGAAGGAGTTTGTTTTCTCAATAATATGTATTTTATCAAGTAGTTCTTCCTTATCAAGAAACTTTGGTTCATTCATAGATGTGTATAACTCTTTAGTCAAAGATTCATTTTCAATAATGAGATTGCCTACTTTCATGGATAGACCGATTATCTCGTTTGTAAGAGCTAAGTTCTTCCCTTTAAGGTCCTTAGTAGCTTCCTAAGCCTCTAGATTTTTTGCTTTTAATGATTTTCTTTTAGTTTTTAATTCTTTCAATTCTAAGTATAAGGAATCAAAAGCTTCTTGCAACTCATCAAAAGTACAAGAGGGCACCTTAGTTTCCTCGGAGTCGAATCCGGAGTCAGGGTCGTCTTTTGTTGCCATGAGACCTAAACGTGCAGTTTCCTCATTTAAGGATTCCTCTTCTTCTTCTTCAGAGCTTTTGTCATCCCAAGTTGCTTGAAATGCTTTCTTCTTAAAGGATCTTGGTTTTGAAGTCTTCTTGTGCTCCACCACCTTCTTGTTCTTTTTCTCTTCATCCCTTCTTAATAAGGGACACTCCTTCTTCATGTGGCCTCTCTTTTTGTAATTATAGCAAACTAGAGGCTCTTCCTCCTTTCTATTTCCCTTGCTATCTTTTCTATTCTTGAAAAACCTTTTAAACTTTTTAGCCAACAAAACAAAATCTTCATTATCGGTACTTACCTCATCATCAAATGCCACCTTGAATGCCAAATTTTTCTTCTTTGGCTTAGGAGTGATGGATTTCTATCTTGGACCCACCTTTGTTTCGTAAGCCATTAGGTTCCCAAGTAGGTGATCCATATTTAAATCTTCTACTTGGTTGGCTTCCTCAATCGCCATCACCTTTTGCTCCCACTCTAGTCTAAGGGAGAGAAGGAGCTTGGATTGAAGTTCGCCTTAGATGAATGTCTTTCCCAAAGACTTGAGGTTATTCACGATTAACGTGAATCAGGTATACATATCCCCAAGTCTTTCATTTTCCTTCATAGTGAATGCATCAAATTCCTAAGACAATAGGTTAAATCCTAGAAGTTTTAACTTTAGACATACCTTCGTGTGTTACCCCAAGTGTCCTCCATTTTTATAGGCAGTCTTGCATTGCATAATTCGGTTGAACTCCTTCGAGCTTAGGGCACACAATACAAGTTGTTCATTGCTTTTGCATTGAGGTTGAGTTGGTGGATTTGCTCGATGGCATACCTGGTCTCCAGTTTTTCGGGAATTGTGAAACAGGTTTTGCACTTCTCCCAAATTATGAAGTCATTTGCTTCCAGCCACATCTTCATCCAAAGCTTCCAATAGGTGTAGTTTGGTCCATCGAAAAGCTGTGGACAAGTTGTGGACTATCCCTCTCTTTGGTTAGTCGTGACAGCCTTCCCCTCCAATGGATCTTACCTGAGGAAGTTACTCCAAGTGCACGGGAACCTGCTCTGATACACTAAGAGGGGGGTGAATAGTGTAATTAAAGAAATTATAAATAAATAAAATTCAACCACACAAAAATGACACAAAGACTTTTAGGTGGAAATCCAAATCAGGAGAAAACAACCACCAAAGTAAACCTGACTTAGGATTTGTCGATCACAAGGTGATCAAATCATTATCCACACCAATTGAAAATGAGGGTGGTGTACCTCAATTACAAAACTCAACTCCCATCCCTAAATTGAGGTTTTTCCCTTCACAAGGAAGAGATGGGGATCCAACAGGATGGACACCCAAGTACAACTATATGAAAGTAAAGTAGAATTGAAGCACAACCTATAGAGCACCCAAAAAAAAAAGATAAAGTAATATAGTAACAATAGGCAATAGAGAACTCCCTGAGATGGTTGCTAGAAGCTAAGTACGTAGTGAGGGAGACAGAGTTTTGCCTAGAGTAAGAGAAAGCACAATAGTAGAGCAAGTTGTAAGTGGAGCAAAGTAAGCCGTAGAATATTACAAAAAATATGTGGTTTGATAAAAGCAAATTTTTAGGTTGTTGCAACACATATAATTCAATCAACTTTTGAATTTATAAAACCTAGATAGGGTGAATATCTAGGGTCGTCCAAGGAGGACAATTTGTTAGTTTATCAAAATATTCTCTCTCTCGCTCTCTCAAATCTCCTTTTTGTATTTTTGGTTTTGATATTTTTTTAGGATTTTGGGAAATAATCAAGGCAACGAAAATGTGAAATTAACTACACCTAAGTGAAAAAGAAGTAATCCTCCTTTCTAAACTCACCCTAAACAAGTGTGCCTAGGATAATTAGAAAGGAAGAGTGGGTGCACTCAGAATTTAAAAGAACTTGAATTGAAAGCACAAAAATTGAAAGGCAAAAATCTTTTTGTATTGCTAAATAGAAATAGAGTCACATGTAGAGGAATGCTGGTTACAAAATAAAGAAAATAGTGAATACAAAAAAAGAGATAGAAGAAGATAGAAATTCTCCAAATGATGCTCTCAATGAACTTCGCTCTAAGTACGGCAGCTTTTGCACTTGAAGAAGAACCTCCTTTGTACCTCTTCTAGATGATGGTGAAGTGCTCCAAGTGATGCTCCTCTCTTTCTCCTCCAAGGTTGGACGTCCACCACCCTAATCTCCTTCTTGTCTGGCCATTCCCTTCTAGTTGCTCCTTGGCTTTAGGCATAAGGAATAGGGAAGAAGAAATAGAAGATGCACACCAAGGGAACAAGGTAGCCTCCTTGATCACCTTTCCTCCTCCTCCTTCTTCCTTGGCTAAATTTGTAGTGTATATAGGTAGGAAATATGGTAAGCCAAGGATGGATTTTGGTGGTAGTTAATGGGGGTATATATGGACATAGGGGAGAGGGAAATTGGTGCCAACTAGGGTTGTCCTAGGGTTAGGTGGCATGGGATATATCAAGGGTTAGGATTAGGTTTAGGATGGTGGTTATTAAGGTGGAATGATATGTTATTTCTCAACACAGTTAATTAAGTGCATCAAAATGTAACTTAGGTTAACTCGAATTAATATCGTGAATGTAGTATAGGGTCAAGTTAACCTAACATTTTAGATTTTTATTCTTTTTTAACTGGTTGAGTCCAGGTCGTTCACTGGGAGGCATAATAGTAAACTTAATTCACATTAATTCCTAAAGCATAATTACTAACTATTTAATCATTCGAATTAATAATTATCATACTTTAAGCACATGAATAATTGCACAAGAGATTAAGCAACTAAAACATGCAATATTCCATTAATGAGAACAACTATGTAAGAAAGATTTATCATTGAAAAATCAAATGTAACATTGGTTGTTACAAACAACTTTAAGATGAAAGGCATAAAAGAATATTACAAGTGTTCTACAAGCCTTTATTACGACATTGCTAATCTCAACAGCTTCAGCCATTAATCAGGCGTCTGAAAAAGATATTAATCAACTTAAAAAGGGAAATTTGACTTCTGATATAAAGCATGGACATCTAATTTTTCTCATTTCACCTCTTTCATTTTTTCTCTTATCTCTGCTTTTATATTTCCTCTTATCTTTTCCCAACCCTTCTCTTTTACTTCATCTTCTACTCTTGTCTTTTTCCTTAGGTTCTCCTCAGACTCTTTACTTAAGCCCTCGCCCTCCTTCTTCTCTTCTTTTATCTTCCTCCTTAATCTCTCTTAACTCTTAACTCTCTCTCTCTTCTTAGCTCCTTCAACATTCTCTCTTCAGCTCTTCTCTCGAGCTCTTTATTCATACAACATTTCCACACTTAGCCATTTTCTTAACCCATTTTCTCTCTTTACTTAACAAAAATTATTGATGGGTGGTCAGACCTCTTTCAAGGATACACTACACCCCATAGGGTGGGACCAGAGCCTACTCGAGGGCTGACCTAATTTTTATTAGGTGGATTGTAGTTCATTTTTAGCCCATGCACAGTCTCAGGCCCATCAGGCCCACAAGCTCACTCACCCACCCCGGCACACACATAGGCACACACCTGCACACACACACATGCACGTGCACACGCACGCGCCCATTCAGCTCAGAGTATATGTTCTATTTTATGCACCCAGCGCTATCGACTGGAGCACTGGGTTCACAAAATCGAGATATACTATGTCGGCGCTTTAGATCTCCCTGAGGTGGGATTAAGTTCGGCGCACCTCCTCCACGCACAGTTGTAACAGGCTGGATCTTCAAAGATCGATTCCAGGCGATTCACTCAACAAAATTGGTTGATCCAAAGCTCAGTTGAATGCTCTTGATGTTCTCTACATGATTACATCATCAATTCAATGATCGGATCAAGTTTGATCCCCTAATTTAGAAGTGAACATGGCTACTTCGCCATGTTCGGGATGGCCTACAGTGAAGGAGTATCAGGTCTATCATCTTGCAAAGAGAGTATGCCCCTTAACTGAGGACCTGAATGCCTTCAGTAGGACATTCCATAGCATTTTGAGTAGGAAGGAGGTCTGGAAGGAACTTCAGGAAGCTCCAGGAGAAGAGAAAGCTCCAGTGGAAGCTTCAAAGCTCAGATTTGAACTCTGATTGGGCCAACAGAGATCCAATAGACAGGAAGGATCTCAGTTGGTTTTAGAGGTTCAGAAACAACAGATTCAAGTGGATTCTAGATCCAAATCTCGTCGAAAATACTCAAGAACAGTGTTGGGTTCAAATGAACCCAAACTGCTCAGAAATCCAATTCTCAATTATCTTCATTGTAACTCACTCAAATCAGTCTAAACAAACTTAAATTCATCCTATGAACCTGTTGGAACCATTGAATTAGAGAAATAACCAATTAATCATCGAGATTGTTCTAGGTTTGACCTAGAAGATACAAAGTTTGACTTTAAAGATCAGAGCCTCTCTTATCAAATTAAAAACCTAAATAGGTCTAATTCAACCTCAAAAAGCTAATCCTCACATCAAAGTGGAGTTTTGAACACTATAAGGTAGTTCCAGGCGTCGTCTCCTGAGATTGAAATGCAGTGTGTTCAGCAAAGAGAACCATAGGTTTTCAGACCTAATTTCGTTCTTAAGTGGATTCTCTAAGCTCTTCTAAAGCTTATGGACCTATTAAAGAGCTAAGAATCTCAATGAACAAGCTCCTCCAACTCTACTGGAGTTGGAGAAGACAAGGTTCAAGGATGAGTTCTAAACATTAAAACATAATTCCAAATACAGATTCCTGATCCTAAGGTCTATTCTAAGTAATCTGGAGTAACTCAGGAACTTTCACAGGCTAAAGCTTGAAATAAGGTCACCGAAGCTCGTCGGAGCTCTGGTGAACTCAAGAATTGGTGACTGGAGTTAAAAACTCCATGGAATAGATCAATAGTGGTCTAAACAAGCTCCTGAGATTGCAAGGAACCTCAAGAGGACAATAGAAACTTCAATTGAAGGACTTTACTCTAATTTCATCAAGAATTCAGTGAACTCACATCTTAAGTTTGACAGAACTCAAGGATTGATGTCCCTCCAAATTAGATAAGGGGAACACTTGTTTAGAATGTAGCGATGATAAAGAGATGGTCAATTAGACAGAAATACTCCTCTTGAGCTGCCATTGACAACAAGCTCAGGAGGTTTGGGTGTTTTGTGTGTAGTTGATTATAGGTGCAATTGATTAGGTAGAAAAGGTCCTTAAGGTATCGTGAGGGTGATGGAGGACCTAATTGGGTGTGAGAACAACTCTGAACACCTCACCATAGACAGTGAGGTGTCAGGTGAAGGTGTAGGTGAGTTAGTCATTTAGATGCTTAATTAGATAAATTAAGAAGTAGAACGAAGCCCTAAGATGATGAAGAGGTGACAGAGGGCCCCAAATGGATGTGTTCTATGCCTATGGAACTCTACCATGGATAGCGAAGGTCAACGGTGGAGGTGGAGGTGGAGGTGGTTTAGGTGATTCAATTGATAAAAAGGAGGGAAAAGAAACAGAGGAGGATCATGAGGAGGTAAGATAGGTGATTAAATGGAGGAAAGGGTGAATCGAGGTCCAACAACGTCAGAATTAACCTCACCGGAGCCAGAGAAGAGAGGTGACCAATTGAGCTACTTACTCCTACTACTATAACCTACCTAATTAACTAGTTTAACCTACTCCTAAGTGTTAGATCTACTAACCTGACGAAGGAGGTAAGGGAATCCACCGTTGGCAGGGCAGAAATGAGATTGAAATCTAGAGTTTGGTGAGGAAAGAAACTCCAGCCGATCGAAGTGAAGAGAATCCAAAGTGTGGTGCACTCAATCGCCGTTGGCAAGGCGAAAGAGAGGAAGAGGGGGTGAGAGAGGCAGCGCTCCTCGGTGGTAGCACTCGAGAACGGAGAATGGAGACGTCGAAGTTGCAGAAGAAGCCTACTGACCGACCTCAATGTGGGGTAGAGGGAAAGGGGGTTGATAGCGCAAAATCGGAGGAGGTAGGCAGTATTTATAGGTGGTAACGGAGGCAAGGGGGCTTGCATCTGGACAAGTGGAGGTCTAAGTACATTGTAACAACCGGCGTTGTTTCCGGCGCCAGTGAGGTTAAGCTCCTAACCTAATTAGGATTTAAACTCAATCCGCACCATCGGATGAAGTCCAGGAGGTGAGCATACGACTAGCGGCAATGGCAGTAGCATTCGGACATAGGATCAAGGGTGATCCAATGGTGCGGTGACCGACTGTCGTCAACTATCCAGAGCAGATGAAGAAGAAGAAGAAGAGGAAGAAGATGATAGCGTACATAGGGACCTATTTGCAAGAAATCCTAAGGACCTAAACTGAATAAAAGTACTCAATGGAAATAGAACTTAAGGACCTAAACGTAAACAGAGGCATTTAAAGCTTATTTTAATTTATTTCTTTTTCAACTTTCTATATGTTATTGTAAATTAGATAAATAATATATTCATGCCTTGAGATTACGTTTTTGCCTTTTTTAGCTATATTTATTTAAATGATTAAGTTATTTAAGTTAATTACATACTTAGGGTTAGATATTGATTAATTTAATTTAGATATTAATTAACTAGCTAAATATTTAATATTTGAGTCCAAATTATTCGTTAAATTATTTAATAATATTATTTGATATTTAATTTAGTGTTTTTAACTTATTTTAATGGTCCTTAACATTTTATCCCTTTATTATAATTAACCCCTAAATAGACATGTTCTTAGCTAATTAACTAAGGAAACTAGTTAATTAGGGGTATTTAAGAGCCATGATGAGTCTCTCATCAATGGTGGAGATAGGTTGGCACCATATTAAGGGATGTAGGAAGGGTGATTTATGTAGGGTTGATGCCAAAATAGGTGTGGTTAGGGGTTAGGATTTTTGGCGCCAAAGATGGATGGTGGAGCTGGGTTTAAGGGGGTAGATGTAAAGTGGAGATGGGACCATAGTTGGTGCCAATTTGAAGGGGTGTAGGAGGGTATTTTGGCACCAACTAGGGTGGTGGTTATGGGATGTTATGGTGGTGGAGGGATGCTATATGTTGCCGCCAACATGAAGGGATGTGAGTGAAGGTGGTGGTTATGGGAAGTTGGCGCCAAAAGAGAAGGGAAGGTGGAGGTTTAGGTAGGTGGGTGGCCGGTCATGGTGAGTGAAGAGGGAGGTAGCATAGCTAGCTAAGTAAGCTAGCTAGTAGTGTAGGGTAGTATAGGTAGGAGCTAGGAGGAGCCATATTGGACCTATCTTGAGCTTCATGGAGATAAACTGTAGATGAAGAAGGTCTTCTTGTAAACTCAGCTATTAGCTTAGCTAACCAGTTCTTTGCTAGTAGCTAGGCTAAATAGGGTATGCTGAGTTGAGCTGGTGGACTCAACTTGTCTGGAGCTTAGGTGAGTTGGAGTTGATCTGCCTGAAGACTTCCTAGCTATCTTGCTTAGGTCTAGTAGCGAATCCCAACTAGGTTGAGCAAAGTTGAGCCTTCATGAGCTGGAGATGAGCTGACTTGAGCTAGTTTGTGACACTTCAGCTAACTTAGCTTAGCTAGTTGTGGACTAGCAGCTAAGCTAAGTGGAGTTGAGCTGCCATGAGCTAGGTGGAGCTAAAATGAGTTGAATCCAGCTAAGATGAGCTAGGTTGAGCTAGAATCTAGCTGAGGTAAGCTGGATTGAGCTGGGATCTAGCTGGAATGGACTTCCATCTTCTTCTTCTGTGGTGTATGCCTTTCACATTGCCAGAGTTTAGATGATTTCTACTGGATTCTCATCCCTAGCAATCCAATGGAATGCATAAGCACATAAAATGATAAGAAACAATGCTAATGCATGCCTAAATCCTAAATGCATGAAATGCTAAAGGCAGCCTAATACCATAATGCAATGCAGAAACCCTAGAAACTAAATGTGATTTTTAGCTTAAGAATCATGATAACTGGTGCTTATCACATCCCCATGCTTATCTTTTTGCTAGTCTCTTAGCAAAAATTGATTCGCAAAATGGTATTAGGGAAAATTAATTTTTTTATTTTTGAGGAAAATATTTTTACTGGATTTTGGTTGGTTTGAAAAGTAAGGAAGATACAGAATTTGTTTAAGATAAAACTGTAGGATTTATCCTTGGATCCAAAGGTTAGCATAAAACAGGATCTATGTATCTACCCAAGAATTTGACAAATTTTCCTTTTTTGTTTCCAATCATTACGTCAACCATGTTTACAGTAAGAATCCCCTTGACTTAAGAAATCGATCCAAAATTTGTGTGACGATAAAAAAATCAAGTGTCAGTGCTTTGTGATAGCCAGCATTTTTTTTAAATTATATTTTGATGT
This sequence comes from Thalassia testudinum, assembly GCA_037157565.1. NCBI lineage: Eukaryota > Viridiplantae > Streptophyta > Magnoliopsida > Alismatales > Hydrocharitaceae > Thalassia > Thalassia testudinum. The sequence continues at coordinate 1,671,022 of JAZHRO010000044.1, forward strand.
TTTTGTTATTTTCTTCCCCATGCTTAGCCTCACATTAACCTTAACAGAATTGTGTCAGAATCTTTTTCCCTATTACCGATCCTGGAGGAGGCTCTTGCTCTGACAATATAAAAGCACCGACCAAGACACCTTCAGGAGCCCTACACCCCAACACCTAGTGGCACCGTGAGAGGAACTTTTAGCAAATCTAGGCTCTCACTTCGATACTTCGGGATAGTACCGTCCGAGACACCTTGATAGAAAAATGTGTTTATCTGCTCTATATATAGATATGGAATATAGATATGGAGCAAGCACCAAGGGGGTAACATGTTGGCATCACTTTCTCAAAAGAAAATTTTCTACTTCTCCATGGTAGGGACTCATCCAATCAAAACTGCTTTAGGTTTCACCTTAAGTTAAACACGGGGAATTATTTATTTGTGTGTTTTGGGGATTTTTATTTTTGTTGGCTTGTGAGTGTGAAATTTGACACTTGATTTTCAAAAGAAATTCAAATTTCTAGATTGAAAACCAAGTACTATTCAAACCGCTAAACAGAATCATGGATGATTGGTTTCTTCAAGGGTTAAGGAGGATTTCTTTAGGAGATACACTAATCAAATCTAAATTTCTAAACTTGAAAAGTCTAACCAAAGGATCCTTTGATTCGTCCTTAAGTTTATAAAAGATTAAATCACATGTGTACCTTTATTGAAATAAAGTCACAACCTTGGTCCTATATTTTGAAATTTCCTCAAAAAGTTTTTGAATATAAGTGATTTTTTAGGTTCTTGAAAAATGAAAGCAACAAAAAGATTTTTTTTATTTTTGGGTTCTGAAAATCCTGAAAAGACCGACAAAATTTAAAGCATCCCCCTCATGCTAAAGATATGCAATGTCCTCATGCATAGGCAAGGTAAATAGATATCACCTGAGTGAGGAGATTGAAATCAGGATGGTCAGAACCTAAGAAAGAAATGAAAAAGGAAAGCTGAAAAGGCAATGGTTACCTCCCATCCAGGGCTGTCTTTTGCAGCTTTTAGCTGGGCGTGAAGCTCATCAATGATCAGTGTCGAGTAGCTCATGTAAATCGAGAGAATGGAAGGGTTGATTTGGAGAATTATCAAGATAGGGCTTTAAAAGTTGACCATTGACAGTTAATGAAATATTCATTTTTGGATCAAAAATATCAACAGCTTCATACGAATGTGTTTTGAAGACAATATAAGGACCAATCCATTTTGATTTTAACTTTCCTGGAAAAATTCATAATCATGCATCAAAAATCCATACACGTTAATTTGGTTCAAAAGATTTCCGAACTATATATTTGTCGTGAAAGAGTTTAGTTCAGTCTTTGTAAATCTACGCATTTTCATAAGAAAAATTACGAAGTTCTTCCAGTTCAGTTAATTATAATTTTCAGTGGGTGCCAACTGCAGTTAAATCAGAGTTTAATTGTTTTATCACCCAAAAAGCCTTATGTTCAAGTTCAACCGAGAGTTGGCATCCCTTTCCATAAACCAAAAGAAACAAGGACATCCCAATAGGAGTTTTGAAAGCCGTACGATAGGCCCATAAAGTGTCGTCCAACTTATTGGACCAGTCTTTTATGTTAGGCCATACCATTTTTTACAAAATATATTTGATTTCCCAGTTAGAAACTTCAGCCTAGCCATTAGTTTGGGGGTGGCAAGGAGTAGAAATTTTATGATTTACCTCATATTTAGACAAGAGTTGACGGAATTGGGAGTGAGTGAAGTGAGATCCACCGTCACTGATAATGGCCTTAGGGACTCCAAATCTTGAGAAAATGTTTTTCTTGATAAAGTCCATGACAACCCGATGATCATTAGTGCAGGTAGGTATTGCTTTGATCCATTTAGACACATAGTTGACTACGTCTAAGATATACAGGTACCCCAAATAGTTGATTAACGGTCCCATGAAATCAATGCCTCAAACATCAAAAATTTCAACTTCTAAAATTGGGTTTAGGGGCATCATATCTTTTCAATTCATGTTGCCGATGCTCTGGCAAAGCACACAGGACTGAACAAATTCTTGAGCATCTTTGTGTATGCTAGGCTAATAGAATCCAGAATTAAGAATTTTGGCTACGGTTTTCTTGCCCAAGAAGTGTTCGTTGCAGGCCATCATATGACAGTGTATTAGAATATTATGAATTTCTGAGTTGGGAACACACCATCGATTGACCTGATCAGTACAGATGCAGAACAGATTGGGCTCCTCCCAAAAGTAATATTGGATTTCGACCAATTAGGAGGGATTCGTCCATTAGCCAAATAATTTGCTATGGTAGCAAACCATGGGAGGTTAGTGACAGTCAGGAAGGATTCATCCGAAAAGATATCTGGTGGGGTAAGCATATCCTTCGTCGTGAGATGAGTGAGATGATCGACCACTACATTTTGCGAGCCTGCATTATCTTAAATTTCTAGATCAAATTCCTGGAGCAGAAGGATCCATCGAATAAGTTGGGGCTTCGCATCTTTCTTGTTCAGTAAATATTTAAATGCTGAGTGGTCCGTGTCAACTATGACATGCGACCCCAAAAGATATGATCGAAATTTCTCTAATGCAAACACAATGGCAAGAAGTTCTTTCTCAATAACAATGTAATTTCATTGTGTATCATCTAAGGTTTTGCTTGCATAGTAGATCACAACGAGCTTCTGGTCAATACGTTGCCTTAGAACTGCCCCTACGGCAAAATCTGGGGCATCAGTCATTAATTCAAAAGAATGATTCCAATTTGGTCCCTATAAAATTGGTGCCTTAGTGACTTCTTTCTTCAATTTCTAAAAACTCTCCAAACATTGGTCATTAAAATCAAAAGGTTGGTCTTTAGTTAAGAGTTACCTTAAGGGTTTTGAGATTTTGGAGAAATCTTTGATGAATCTACGATAGAATCCCACATGCCCCAAAAATGATCATATCTACTTAACAAAGTTAGGCGAGGGAAGTCTAGAAATGGCATCAATTTTAGCTCTGTCTACCACAATTCCATCTTTAGAAATGACATGTCCCAGGACGATGCCTTCCTGGGCCATGAAGTGGCTTTTTTCCCAGTTGAGGACTAAATTGACTTCTATAAATTTTTGGAGAGTCTTGTCAAGATTCTTAAGACATAAGTCAAAAGAGTCTCCAAAAACGAAGAACTCATCCATAAAAACCTCGAGACATTCACCTACCAAATTAGAGAATATTGCAAGCATACACCTTTGAAAAGTTGCAGGTGCGTTGCAAAGACCCAATGGCATCCTTCAAAAATAAAAGGTTTCAAAGGGACAAGTAAATATAGTTTTTTCTTGGTCCTCAAGGTGGACTGCTACGTGATTATAGCCAAAGTATCTGTCAAGGAAATAGTAAAACTCCTATCTGGCTAAGTGCTCCAATATCTGATCGATGAATGGGACCAGAAAATGATTTTTCTTGGTGGAGGTGTTTAGCTTTTTGTCATTAATGCATACCTGCCAAGAAGGAGCAATCCTAGTGGCAATATTTTCCCCTTTCTCATTTGTGATGACGGTTAGTCCTACTTTTTTAGGAGTAACTTCAATAGGACTAACCCAGTTACTATCATAGATAGGGTAGATAATGCTAGCATCCAACCACTTCATGATCTCCTATTTTACCACCTCCTGCATATTAGGATTCAATCTCCTTTGAGGCTAGCCGGAGGGGCAAGATTCATCCTCTAGATAGATTCTATGAGTACAATAGGATGGATAAATACCCTTAAGATCTTTCAAAGTCCAACCAATGTCTTTTCAATTCTTGCTCAAAACTTGGAGAAGTTTTTCCTTTTGATCCCTTATAAGATTATCATTGATAATGAGGGACATAGTATGTTTTGGTCCCAAGTAAATATACTTTAGAGAGTTAGGCAATGGTTTTAAGTCCAATTGCGGGCCTAACTCGGAAAGAGATTCAGAATGGAGGTCCAAAGGAGAAGAGAGAAAAGAAGAGTTAAAGGGAGAGTTGATGTGGAAGGTGAAGTCAGGGTGGGAGGGTGAGGTGACTCAGGAACGGATTCAACTGCAAAGCACATGCCCTTGTGCGAAATTTGCATAGTTTCTTCCACTAAATTATCTATCTCAGAATCTGAATCATCAAAGAAATCAAGTTCTTGGAATCTCCTTGAAGCTTGAAAAATATCCAAAGTAATGGATTCTCCATTGCAAGTGATCTTCATCTTTCCATAACACAATCAATATTCGCTTTTGCGGTGGCGAGTCTTCTAAGAATAATTGGGGAGTTCTTTAATGCCTCTAGTACCTCAATATCTAAGATGAGAAAGTCTACGGCAAATAGACAATTCTGGACCCAAACAATGATATCCTCAACAATCCCCTTTGGTTTAATTGTAGATCGGTCAGCCAATTGTAATGTAACTTCAATGGGTTTTAATTCACTGAATCTAAATTCCTCAAAGATAATAGTAGGGATGAGATTTATGGAGGCACCAAGATCAAGAAGAGTGTGATCAAAAGTGGTGTCATTAATGACAACCTGAATTAGAGGAGTGCCTAGATCTTTCTTTTTTAGGGGCAGTTTACTCTGCACAATTGAGTTAACTGTCTCTGAGAGGATCACCTTTGCTAGGTTTCTATACTGCCTTTTAGGAGTGCATAAATCTTTTAAAAACTTAGCATAGGCAGGGATATACTTAATTGCATCTAGGAGAGGGATGTTTAATTCCACTTGCCCAAAAAGTTCCATTAATTCCTTACCAGAGGGCTCGGATTTCTTTTCTCTTTACTGGTGGAATGAAATGCTTATGGAAAAGGGATAGGGCTTTACTCTTTTGCAGTCAAAGGTTCCTGAATCATGGTGGAAGGAGAGCTATCTTGCTTATTTTTGGACTAGGTTTCATGTATGGAGGTAGAGGGCCCAGGATCTTGAGTTGTCTTCTCACTCCTCAAGGTAACTTCATTGGCAGTATGGTCATTTCAAGAAGGAGGTCAAGGAGCCTAATTCTGGTAGAAACTTGGGGGGGTTGAGGTGCTAGTTGGATAGGATGATTGGGATACCCACCCTGATACTTGTTCCTTTGATTGCTAGGGTTGGGCATGGGCTAAAATGGTAAATTTCTTGTAGGTCATTGATCTGGAGTGACCCTGATTTGATTTTGCAAAGTAGTCACAATGCTGGTCACCTCGGACATCTAGTTTTGCATGCCTTGCAGGGTTTTCATAATCTTAGTATTGATATCATCTTGAGATGGCCCAGGTTGGTACTAGTTCTACCCATAAACCTCAAATTGATTTTACTTTGGAAAAGGAACCGAGTTAGGGGCCATCCAGGAGAAATTCGAGTGATTCCTCCAATTTTGGTTAGAGTGATTTCTAAAATGTTCCTCAAAGGCAGAGATATTCACAGTTGGGGGACTGAAGGAATTTTGATTTTAAAAGTCATATGTCCCAGCCAGATCCTTTGTAATCTCAGGGAAATAATTCTGCTCTGCCGAGACAGCACCAATATTATGCAAGTTTTCTCTCTTGAGGACGTTAGGTGGAGTTAGATATGGAGCTTGTTTTTGAGTGAATTTTTCTTCCAATTTCATTTGGTGAATCTACATTCAATCTAGTTTTTGTGCTATCATTTGGATATCATCCTGGATTACTGGAATAGATGTAGATTTAGAGTTAATTTCATTTACTCCGAGTCTTGCGTTTGAAGTCCTACCAAAAGTGTCCATCGAAGCAAGATTATATGAGTTTTCACTCATTTCCTCAAAAAGTTGGTAGGAACTCTCAACATCCTTGTTTAGGAAGTTACCACCACATGAGGCATCCACAAACTATCTCAATTAAGCTTTTAATCCATGATAGAAGATCTACACTAACTGCCAAAGTGGAATCTCATGATGTGGACAACTTTTAAGCAATTCTTATAACCTTTCTCAAGACTCATGAAGTGATTCACCATGTTTTTGCTGAAAGGTCGTAATGGATCTTCTCAATGCTTTAGTACGATCAATTGGGAAAATTTTCTTCAAAAAGGCACTCTTGAGTTGCTGCCAGGTTGTAATAGGTCTACCAGTTGTCCCAAACCAATAGGTGGCCTTATCTTTGAGGCTGAGAGGGAAAACTCTCATTAGCCATAAGTCTTCCTGCACATTGCGAGAATGGGTAGTCTAGGTGAGGATGATTAGTTCCTCTAAATGGCTAAAAGGATCCTCTCTAGGAAGGCCATGAAAATGCTTAATCAAGGTCAGAATAGCTAGCTTGATCTCGAAATCCCCCTTCAGAATTATCACTCCAAGTCTTTCCTCATAATTGGAAGCATCATAAAAATCCTTGAGAGGAATGATAAGCTCCACGACTGGTAAATTCCCTCTTTGGTTGGCTAGGTTCATGACAGTCCTAGCCAAGCATTGCTGATTACTTTGGAGTCAAGCCAATTGCTTCACCACCATGACAAGAGGATTAGGCAAGATATTCTGATTCTGATTTTGATTAATTTGTAACACAAGGTTTTGAGGTAGCTCCAAGTTGGGGAAGTTAAGAATGGGAATGTCAGAATGTGGGTCAGCTTGTGGATTTGGAATGGGAGGGTCAGGTTGTGAGTGAGAAGCACAAGCAGAATTGGACTCGTTTTGTATATTTTCCATTTTTTTATGCAAATAGGAAGAAGTAAAATGAGAAGAAGTCAAATGTTTTATGCGGGGGGTGAAATCAATTGGTCCCTCCAAGTGCAGGTTCTGGGACCATCGCCCGTGCATACACTTTCAAGAAGAATGAGAGGAGAGAAAGGAAGAGATGAGAAAAGAAGTGTGCACTTCAAGAAAACAAAATTCTAATCCTATCTTAGGGTTGACTCTTTAGAAACCTAAGACTTCGTTACTTGAGTTATCAAAAAGTTAACAATGGACAACCCTTTAATTTAACCTAATTAAGCTACAAGGGGGGATTAGGCCTAAGCATGTCCTAGGAAAATCACTAGAGGCTTTGATTATAACGTCATCATCAGCCATATCTAGCTTTAATTAGTCATATTCCATTATTAAATGCTTCTACATAACTGCCAGACGACAGTAATTCATTGCACATCCTTTCTAAGAGAATAACAAGAAACCAGAGTTAAAACTGTAATTTTACCATCCTATCATGAATGCAGAACAATCACAAGTTTTCTCAGGGGTTTACTAAAGGTCAAATATTCATTAATGTCTAATAAGTGGGTTCATGCAGAAAGAAATAGGTTTTCACGCATTTCAAAAATTAATGGACATCTAAAACCCTAAAAATAGATTCTCTTAATTAACTGAGGTTATGGTCAGGATAAAATTCATCTAAACCCTCTAAAAATCATAGAAAATATTCTCTGGGGTTTGGCATCCTTGATTTGAACATCTGAACCCATTTTGACCTAAAATAGAGTCTCAGACAGACAATTACCCTAATTTGGGTTTCTATGCAATTTAACTAGTCAAACTTTTTCAAAACCTAAATTCGACCTCACCATCAAATTCCTTGGGTCCAAATTAGATTTGTACCAAAATTTGGGCCCAATCAAAGATCATATTGACCTAGTTTGCATTTTAGTCCAATTTAACTCTTTTTATCACGTACGCACCCCTAACTTTTTGAATTCCTTACAAATGGATCCCTAAGGTTGTCGTCTTCTTTGAAATTAGGTCCCTCTACCATTATCACGGAGGAACTACTCCGACGACCTTCGACTAAGGATTTTTCCCTGATTGATTGGCAAATCCCTTCCAAAATTGGAAGGGAGACTCCTGAGAGATTTCCCTACAATTTAAGCCGCATCTTGGGCTCTAATTCTTACCCAAATCCTCATGCAAATCGTTTGAAGGATCGAGTCACCTACTTGTGCGTAAGCTCCAAGCTTGAAAGGCCTCCTTGAGCCTTATAAAAGGCCCAGGTTGCAAGGCCGAGTTCCTTAGTCCAGTTTGGCCTTAAAATTCCTCAATTTTCCCTCTTCCCCCGACCACCTCCACCGCGACTCCAGCAGCCATCTCGACCTCCTTCCTCCGTGCCTCCAACGGCCAAATTGGAAGCGTAGCGACCTTCCCCATCTTCCTCCGCGTCTCGCCAGCCACCGCAAGAGCGTTCTCCCTCTCTCTTCGCTGCCGTCTCCCTCACGGAGCTTCTTCCTTCTCCGGCACCGGTAATCACACCAATGCCAGAATCTCCCTCATTTTGTCCTTAATTTAGGTCCTCTCGACTCCTTTCCCTCGACCTAACCACTATCCACCTTCGTCTCCACCTCCGACAAGGTCTTCCGCACACTCCACACCTCCAAAAGCCTCATCAACCCTCCCAAAATCTCCCCTACATCACACTCATCAAAACCCCTCACCTATTCCACCCTTTCGCCCACTCACAACCGCCACAGAACAAACCCATCTTCATGCTTCACCTCTGTCACTAACGCACATCCTCCGGCCACCACTCGCTTGCTAACCACCACCACTGAGTTCGCCTCATCACTGCAGACCTTTTGAGCACTCTAATTGGGGCTTAGCACACGTGTTCATGATTTTCAGGGTTTGTCGCTGCTCCGCCGCCATTACCGCCGACATGTTCTTCATGCTCAAGGCCAAGCAACCCCTAAGTACTATGCCCAGGAGTTGCGGATGACTTCCAGGCATCTCCCCAGGCAGTCCAGTAAAGGAATCACCACCCACTGCTGCTCTAATTGAGGAGACCTCCACCTATAGGCGTTGGTAGTTTAGATCCTCAACACAGTTAATTAAGTTATTTAGGCTTAATTAATCGCATGAGAAAGTAACTTAGGTTAACTCGAATTAATGTCGGTTGTGTAGTATAGGGTCAAGTTAACCTAATATTTTAGATTTTTAAATTCTTTTTAACTGGTTGAGTCCAAGTCATTCACTGTTAGGCATAACTTAATCTTAATTCACCATTAATTGCCATGGAATAATTAAGATCTAATTAATTAACTAACTATTAAATTAGAATACTTTATGTCTATGAACATTGCACAAGAATTAGTCAAATTAACACATGCAACATTCCATGAATAGAGAACATATTTACACATGTGATTTGTCATTAAAAATCAAGTAAACATGTTTATTACAACCATTACATCTAATTACAAAAGATTAAGTCAAGAAAAAGCTATACAATTGAATACAAATGCCTTCTTTCATCATTTAAAGCTCAAAAATATGAAACGAGAATATGAGATTACATTATTAAGGCAAATCAAACATCTTAAAAATAAAAGTCAAATGACTAAAAATTAAGCAAGAGACCTAATTTTCTTCTTTCTATTTCTTCTCTTCATTCTTTCTTCAACCCTTTTCTTCTTGTTATTTCCTCTCCTCTGCTATTGCTCTCTCTCATTCCCTCTCTTTTTCTTTACTCTCTTCCTTAGCTTTATTTCCTTATCTCTTCCCTTTATCATAACCTTAACTTCTTTACTGTGCCTAATGTCCACACCTAACCAAATTATAAAAATTTGGTTTTCTAATTGGCGGCCCAGACCAGTCGAGGATACATAGCACCCCCTAGAGGGTGGGACTAGACCCTACTGGGTCCAAGCCTAGTTTTACTTAGGTGTCTTATTTTCCAATTCAAGCTCGTGCACAGTATCTAGCCTCCCAGGCCCACACGCCCACTTACGGGCCCACGCTCACACCCACAGGCGCACGCACCCACACCAAAAGCTCAATTTTCTTTTCACGCCCTGCACTGACGACCGAATCGTCCAGTGCAGGAAATCGTATTAGACCATCTTGCGTGTCAGCAAACTCCCGAGGTGGGACATTGTTTCACTTGTTTCAGGCTGATCTTCGCCTGAGGATTCCAGTTGATTGGCTGAACCAAATCAAGCATTCCAAAGCTCGATTGAAAGCTCTTGAGAAGTTCTATCTAATTGCAACACCAATTTGGTGTTCAGATCAAATCTAATCTACTAATTTGAATGGTGAACATGGCTGCTCCGCCATATCTGCTAATGCAGTAGAGAAGGATAAAACAGGTCAAATGACCTGCAGAGAGAGATTTTACCCTCAACTGAGAACCTGGAATGCTAGAGTGAAGCATTCTGCACCATTTGAAGGAGATAGGAAGGTGAGGAATATCTTCAGGAAGGTCAGAAGCTGGAAAGCTTCACACTGAAGCTTCAGAACTCTAATTTGAGTTCAGATTTAACTAACAGAGAGATCAACCAGTCAGAAGGGATCTTATTTGGTTTTAGAGGATCGAAAGCAACATATTTGAGCTAGATTTTGCTTTAAATCTCAACAGAATGGCTCAAGAATAGTTTTGGGTTCAAGTGAACCCAAACTGTGTAGCAAATCAATTCTCAGTCAATCCTCGATAAAACATATTCAAATCACTCTAATTGATCTCTCATAAATCCCAGAAACTCATTAAACCCCTAAAATCAAAGATTCAGCTCTTCATTCCCTAAGTTCTTGATGGGAACACCATCATGAGCCATAACTAGCTCATTTTGAGCCAATTAAATCAGTAAATGCTCCTACATAACTGCCAGAGAGTCATAAGTCACTGCATAATTATTCTGAGGAAAAAATAAGAAACTAGGGTTAAAACTATAATTTTACCGACATATCATGAATGCAGTACAACCATGGGTTTTCTCAGGGGTTGAATGAGGGTCAAATGGTTTTAAAAGAATAACAAGTGGGTTAGCACAAGTAGAAAAGGGTTTGCACATGTTTTGAGAAGTAAATGACTTTTGAAACCCTAAAAATAGACCTACTTAATTAACTAAGGTTCTGGTCAGTATAAAATTCACCTAAACCTTCTAAAATTCATAGAAAAATATTCTCTAGGGTTTGGAATCTTCAATTTGGCCATCAAAACCTGTTTTGATGTAGAACAGAGTCTCAAACAGACATTTGCCTTAATTTGGGTTTTTTCATAAATTTCCCAGTCAAACATGGATAAAACCAAAATCCAACTTCACCATTGGATTCCTTAGGTCCAAATTAATTTTATAACAAAATTTGGACCCAAGATGAGCTTTTCTTGACCTAGTTTGCAATTTGGTCCTGTCTGATTATATTTTTGCCCTTAACTTTCAAAATCTTTTCAAAAAAACCCCCAACTTTGTTATCATCTTCACAACTAGGTCCCTGCCACCATTACTCCTATTCCTACAAGCACCGGCGACCTAAAAATGGCAAGAACTCCCTTATTCCTTGACGAATCCCTCTCAAAATTGAAAGGGAAGTTCGTCAAGGAATTCTCTTCCTTTTGAACTGCATCTTGGGCCACAATTCTCACCCAAATCCTAATGGGAACTCATGGAACAAATGGGTTTCCTACTCCAACAACATTTCCAAGCTTGGAAGCTTGGCTTCTAAGCTTAAGATCCTTCCTGAGCCCTATAAAAGAAACCCTAGGGCACAGCCGTGCTCTTCAGCTAGTTTTTGGCCTGAGAAACCCTCTTCTTCTCCATCTCCGGCCACCTTCAGAATTAGCTCTGACAACCCCTCTCCACCCTCCTCCTCTAGCCGTCCAACAATCAAATTGGACGGCCGACATCCTACCCTTGTCTTCACGAACCTCTCCTGCCAACGAGAGGTCGTGCCTCTCCCTCAGTCGACATCGCCGCCTCGCCGCACCATCCTCCTTCTCTAGCTGCAGTCAACCAACATCGACGTCCTCCATCTCTTTACCACATCCTTAAGTTCCTCTTGCCCCCATGCCTAAGTTTTGCTAGTCCCTAGCAAAAATGAAAAATAATAGAAGTAATCAGAAGATTTCTTCTTCCCTTATTCCAAAAACTTAGAAATCCAGACAAATGTGAAGCGATAGTAACCTAGGAATGGATCCAAGTGAAAATAACCAACTTACATTTGCAGTTCGTACTTATCCCTGGGCAAATATTTCTATCGTGATAGGCAACTACTTCACTCGGGGATAAAGTAGAATATAATCTGAAATTTGACCCCAGCTTTCTAGCTTAGGTAGGAGATGCTAAGTTGAATGGATTTATATTTAGTGGCACACACTTATCTAGTGCTACATGTAGTCTAGTACTACAAACTCTAGATATCCATACTATCAAATGAGTCAACCCAGAGAGAGGCTAAACAGCTGTGCTCTCTTGATGTTCCTTGGTGCTCACTCTTTTCCTTCTTTTCTTTCTGAGATCACAAATCTTGCCAGATTTAGTAAGTGTACTCACTATTTGGTGGCCTCACATGGCATTCACACTTCAATTAAAGTCCTAATAACTCTACAACTAAGTTAGAGTCCTCAGCCAGTATTCGGGCGATCAGAAACACTGAAAGGTAGGTATGGGTCATATTTGGTGGATCGTGATGGGTGTTTTTGATACCTCAGAAACAACGTCACGAAGATAAAATTATAAATTTGGACTCTTTTTTTTCTTTTCTCTCTCTCTTTTCTTTCTTTCTTTTTTATTAAATATAATTATTTCTTTTTTTTCCTTCTTTTTCTTTCCTTATAAATCAACATAACATGACATAGACTTTTATTTATGAGGCATTATTAGAGATGATGATGGTCAAGAGGATATTATGTGGCTTATTTAGTGGAAGTGTCTACTCTCGGTACCAAGAAGGAATGGATAGGATAAGCGTATTTCTGACCTTTGACACTATTACCCTCCTTCAGCCGAGGACTCTATAAAGGACGCTCGTAACCATCCACCATAGTCATAGCTTTATTAAGACTCAATCTCTGTGTATCTACCTTATTTGGTAACTCTCAGGAATTCACACAATGTACACACACAGGAACAGAGAGTGAAACTATGCCTAACTCTGAAGTATCATCATCTAATTGTCCAAAACTTAAGACTCCTTGCACTAGACTTAGTGCACCAGTAATCTCTCTACTTTCTTCTCACAAATATGAGGTGAATCTACTAGAAGATAGTATGCCTGACTCCCTATTAACTGTCCAAGGGTTCAGTAGACTAAAAATACTTATTGGTTCTCTTCAAAGATCCATTACCCAGCCTACGTGCCAAGTGAAGTAAATGTACTGGATTCTAAACTTAAGAAACAATTTAAGAAGAAAAATCTTTAATGACACCTCCATGACAAAGATGTTTTGCTAGGAACTGACCAATTCAGCTCAAGAAAAGAAATTTTTTTTTTATATGCTAACCTAAATGCATGAATGCTTCCTAAAATGCAAAATGCACCCCCCCATGCCTAAATCCTACAATGTCCTCATTGTAAAATGAAAACAGGGGGAGAAAGGAAGGAAATCACCTGAAGATGGTGTTATTCTGGATGCCGGGTTGCCTCCCAACATGCACTGCATTTTCTGTCAGCAGCCAAACTTATAGGGAACCTGTACGTCTGGTTCCAGACAGAAAAAGCCAGGCCCTAAAAATATGCGTAACAGTGTGGGCCTAGAAAATAGGTAGCCACGGATGTTGGTGAGCTGATGATGCAGTGTGATTCCAAATGCTCACCAGAAGATATGAAAATAGAGAACCTCGTAGGCTACCTGGGGAGGTCTAGGGATACAAAAAGGAATATGAAAAGGGACCTCCCAAAACGAAATAAGTGGAGGATAATAAGGATCCTTCAAAGTAGGACGGGTTTTAAAAGATATAAACATTATTATTTCACACCCATGAATGGCGAGACTAAAAGTACAAGCATCAATCCACACTCGCCATTCTACCCGAGGATGTACTAGCCTGATATGTTCTCCAGAAAGAATGTACATGAGCAGAGACCTGAGCCGAGGATTAGGTAAGGAATCTACAGGTTGCTTGAGTGATTGGGTAGTAATTATTAAGTCCAAAGAGGACTTAGTTTGTTTAGGTTCCATTCCCAATAAGAATTCATCTTCCACATCCTTACCTAACTTCATTGTTTTATGAATCTCCAACTGCTCCTCTACAATAGATGAGTCATGAATAGCATTCAATATCTCATTAGTAGACTCATGATCAACATGCTTTGACGACAGTTGGGTTTCTAGGGAAGTAGCGAGCTCAGAATTATCATGAAATCCATCCTCAGGTTCTTTCTTGTCAATTACATCCTTTCCGGGGACTTTGTGTGCTACTTCATTATCCTTAATATCTTTAGGAGGATTATCATCTTTAATGTTATGAAGAAAACCTATATCACTGAATTCGCTGTTCTTCTCAGCGTATAAATCCTCAATTGATGTATATTGTCCCCAAGAGTCTCCCCTACACTTCTCACTATTTTGTTTGTCTTCCTCCAATATCAACTCCTAATTTTGCGGAGGATGATTCTCAAAATCAAAAGAAGGGAGGAATACGGATTTCACCAGATTATTTACATCCTCAGGGGGCAAGTCCTCAAATAACACAATCTCCCTGTGATTCACTCCAGATTTTCAGTCCGGGTTCATCCATTGGGTCATCCTCATCCTCATCCTCTAAAATAGACTCTTTATATCCCTGAGACCAAAATAGATCTAATTCATCCTTCATTCCCTTAGGGTCACCTTCATTGGCTGCATTTAAATCCTCAGGATGCTGAATGGTAGGTGTTGATTCCCTAAGTGGAGGGTCAGGAGTAGGCTCACTAAGGGTAGAATGGGATTCCACCAGATAATTAATAAGGGAAGTGATATGAATAATATGACCTTGACCCGGGCTATCAGGGGTAAGGAAAATACTGTCATTAAGTTCAAGGTCCTCAAGAGGTACCATCTTCCCTTTCTTTTGACTCCAATATAGCTCGGGTGGATAATTACTAAGATCGTTCTCCTCTAGTGGTCGTGTCTCATTGGGAGAGTCTAAGTGATAGCTACGCAAAATGGGATCCCTATTGTCATTGGTTTCCTCAGAATTATTTTTATGATCATGGTCGTAAGAGTAGGGATCAGAATTACTAGGAAGAGCATAGCTAAGCTGTCTAATTTCTTTGTTCAATTGTTGACTATTCCTCAACATCTGTCCCATAGATTCCATCATTTCCTTTTGTTGTTTTTGCATTTCTATCATAAAAGAGGAGAGGCTACTTCTATCAGATTGGGGAGGATAGTCAATCTCAGGCTCTGGTTGCCTAGGGGTATTGGTCCAACCTCAATATGAAAAATCATGAATTGTGGGAGGGTTGGGTGTTTGCATAGAAGTAGGGATTCCAGGGTTGGAAAATCCCGCTCCTAGGCTCTGCTCAGAAGTGGGAGCTATTGGGCCAGTACTCCCAGGATAACAATATGAATGATCCCATGGATTATCAATATATCCATCAAAGGATGGATACGCTCGGGACATGGGATCCTAGTTAAAATGATAGGAGTAAGGATAGTCCATTTCTTTCAATTAAACAAGTTAAACTCTCTTAGGATTGAAAAGAAATCAGAAACTTCCTAGAGAGCTCTACCACTGTCAAAACAAATGCAAATACATTGGAATCTGTTTTTAGTAGATTCTAGGTCTTAGGTGTTTCGTTGGTGGCCAAACAAGTTTTGCAGAAATTACGTTTCCTAGGCCGACCTTTGTTGGTCCTACAACCTACTCACAAGGGATGGAAGTCTCGAATCAAGCCCACGCACGAGGAACCGAAGTAACTTGGTGGATAGGCTTGTTAATTTCCGACTAACTTCCCTTGTGGTGCAAAGAGGAGAGGTAGAAATTTATCAAGTGACCTTATGTGTGAGGTGCACAGTGTCTTAAGTGTGCAATCATACGTTCATGTTTTGAGTTTTGAAATCTCGCAAACAAGATCCTTTTGTACACAATTTTAAGTCACAAAAATTAAGGTCCAACCTCTTAGCAATCCTAACTTTTAAAGTGACCACTGAATTAATTCGATTCAAGCACTTTAGTGGTCTTAGATTTAGGTTCAAATCAAATGCATGACAGGTAATTGATGCTCAAGAAAAAGGCATACCTTACTCTAGCTTTCTTCAATGCAGGATGCTTTCAACGCAAAAAGAAAAGCTAGATGCTGCTCATTCAATCCTAGATGGTCACCCTATAGGTATGCAACTTTTAGCATGCAGTTTGAATTTCTTTTTAATAATAATAAGCAAACAAACCTAATCTAACTAACTAACCAACATGTAGTTCAAAGAATTTGAATAATCCTATAATCTAAATAAAATGGGAACACACTCCCGAAAATACTCTCCCGCATACAAGAGCGATAAAAAATAAAGAAACACTGGGAACACATTCCCAAAAATGCCCAACAAGGGTCCACAAGACAGAAATTAAGTTCTAATTTCTATCTAAACTAAATCTAAACTAAGATCTAATGACGAAATCAGAAAAAGGTTCCTCCGTACGGCTACGTTCGTGGGATCAAGGCCCACAAGCACCCGTTGCTGGCTCTAGGTGGCGTCAAGGTCCACCAAAAAGATCACCTCCGTCGTGCGCACCCGCCGCGTTCATTGCGTGTTTTTTACACAAAAGAAGATCCACAGTTAGTAATTCAGAAAAGCTTTCAAAATAGCATAAAAATAACATAAAATTCCTGAAAAAATTAATAGCCATGTTTCCTCCCTGGCAACTATGCCATTTGAAAGAGCGATCTTCGTTTTCGTTGAAAACTTTAACATAAAATGTCATGTCGTTATAGTTCGTTGGGTGGTAGAAAATCACTTTTCAATAATATTTAATAATTCAAAACTAACCACGAAGAGTTAGGTCGTCTCCATAGGGAGGAATTAGCCTATTTAAACTATTGAATCATGTCTTGTTTATTCGGGAATCTCAATGTGTATGCGTACTAACTGGTGCACATGTTTTCAACATAATTTCTTGATTTAAAGAATGAATCACTAATGTAAGGGTGCACATGCAAAATCACCACTAATGAAATACCAGGTAAAATAGTGATATTGATATAGGTAACTCCATAAATATTAATTTCCTACAAGATAGAGCATGTTCACTATATCTAATATCCATATTCAATATCATTCATGAGTAGAATTCAGCCATAAGTAATTAATCAAAAGTAGAGGGATATTCATGCAATTTGATGTAATATATTAAATCAGGAAAATAAATGAATAATGCATTTGACAATGCCATATATTGTAAATTTTAATTGTGACCTTCACTGTAGCAAAACAGGGGATTACTTCCCCTCGTGCTCGCACGAAGAGGAGGAGACGACGGACGGTGTGGTTGCCGATGGTGGGTCTCTGAGGTGTGGCCTTTGCTATGGTGGTGACGCAGTGACCGGAGGTGGCCGGCAGCGGCCGAACAGAGGAGGAAGAGAATGCCGGCGACAAGCATTGTGCGCACGTGCGTGGGCTATTGTGGCTTGCGTGGAAGCGTGGAAGGGGTTGGCGTGCTGCGTGGAGGTCCCTGGTGGCAGTGGTGGTGAAGATGGTGGTCGGCGGTGGTGGCTGCGTGGAGGGGGGGTGCAGCAGCTTTGGGTTCTTTCAGGAGGTTGCAAGCGGTGGTGGAAGGAAGAAGAGGAAGAAGAAGAAGAAGAAGCCGCACGCACGTAGGCTGGAGCACGGCTTCGCTGGTGTGCGTGGAGCGGCGCAGGCGTGTGGCTGCAGGTGCGTGAGGGCGTAGTGCACGCGGTCTGGCTGCGCACGATGAGGGGGTAGCACGTGCGGTGAGGCTGCGTGGGGAGTCGTCTGCAGTGGTGGCGTGCGCAGAGCGTGCGCGGCTGTGGCGGGATGGCACGATGAAGGCAGCGGCGAGCGGCTATCACCACGCTCATTGCTGCCTAGGAGGATGAAGGGGTGGTCGGTGTGGAAGCTCACAAAGGTTCACAGTGTGTGCTTATGGGTTCACGGTGTAAGCTTCTGTCACGGTGCTGGAGATGGAGAGATAGTCCCCGCCAGGGGGAAGGGAATGCCTCTCTTGGTGGATGCGGCTTCTTTTTAAACAAAAACCTCCTCCTTTTCCTTCGACCGCAAGTGTCTCCAACTACTCGCGACGATCGCAAGTGGTTGGAACAGTAGATAAGCACGGGTTCTTCTTCAGACATCTAACTAGAGCATCAGACGTCTTAAAAAAAATGTAATGCCGTGAATTTGTGGTAGCAGTTCCAAACGTCCAATCAAAGTTCAAGACGTCTTATAGAAGTAAAAATGAGCGTCTGATTCTTTCACCTAACCTGCATTCATCAAATAAATTATATTATCATAACATATGTTATTAAATGTAAAATTAAAACATAAA
The DNA here is from genome assembly GCA_037157565.1 of Thalassia testudinum. NCBI lineage: Eukaryota > Viridiplantae > Streptophyta > Magnoliopsida > Alismatales > Hydrocharitaceae > Thalassia > Thalassia testudinum. Next base: position 1,689,118 of record JAZHRO010000044.1, read on the forward strand.
ATTAAATGCAGGCCAAGGTGAATTGCTATATAACTCCTAATTAATTAACAACTAAGAACAAATAATTAAATAGTACTTAGGCTAAATAATAGTCCACAAAAGTGGACTTATCACCTCTGTCTCTCTCTCTCTCTCACTACACTTTCTTCTCCCAATCTCATAACACACGCACAACCACAAATCCGCGCTCAACACCGTCACCTTCTTCCGCTCCAGCGAAGCTCAGGCAACACCTATCCACCGCACCACTGCATGAATCGCGCCCCTACCACCCTCATAAGCTCCGCCATCACTCCATGCATAAAAGCCCTAACCTAATTCCACCTATCGCTCGCCCAAACTCACCCCCAAACACACCCACTCTCACTCACATAGTCTAATATCGCCACGCACACATGGACCTTGCCATGCCTCACAGCCACCACCGTCGCACTCACCGTGGTCCAGCGATCCTTCCTGAACCTTCTGACATGGCCAAAAAACCTCATTGTTGATTACAGGTACTCGCCCCCTCCACCACTGACGTGGCACGCCTCGAGCTTGCTTGAAGCTCTATCCAGACCTACAACTCCAGGTCCTCAACTCCAGACAGAGCAAAGTTGGTCCTGGAACATACTCACGTGGTCAATTGGAGCCTTTGACCGCTCCATACTCACGTGAAGGAAGCAGCAGCAACGTGTGCCAGCAAAGTGGGGGCAGATAGTCCCACATCGGAAGTCACTGAAGCAAAGCATACACATAAATTGAATTTTTCAATAGGGCTTACTACCTCCAAACATGGGGTGAGGTCCCTCTCACCCACGCACTGCCTCGTCCGTGACCTCTGCCCTCGGACCTGGCCTAACCCATTAACCTGCCTTACCCTCACTCCTCGGTCATCACCCACTGCCGGTGAGCTTAGACCCGGGTACGCTAGGTCCGATAACCCGATTACTCTATGGCTCTGGGAGAGAGGATCCTAAAGAGAGAAAGAGAGAAGGAGAGTCTGCGCAGGTAGGGGAAGAGTTTTGCTCTTAGTGAGACCCGGCTAACACTTAGCCGAACTCAAGAAGCCTTTCCCCTGCTATTGTGTGAAGAAAGACAATGAAAGAAGAAGAGGAAAGAAGAAGTAGAGTTGCAAAGGCAGAGAAGAAAAGAAGAGAAGAACAAGGGCAGAAGAAGAAAGACAGAGAAGGGAAAGAGAAAAGAAGAAGAAGAGAGAGGCATAAATAGTTTAAGCCATCTGATTTACTAACCAGACGATTGGTTTGGTTGCATTTCATTTCATATATACATTGAGTTCATTAGCTATCATTGTAAGGAGTATTTGGTGATCTAAAATGACCATTTTACTCCATTATTTTTACATTCTAACACTTGATCTTAGTGTTACTTTTCTCTGAAGCAGTTTTTATTTACAATTTCATAGCTTTCTTATCTTAAATTGCAATTCTTGAGAACTGAATTCCATATTGCTCCCTGTGTTCGACCTCGGAACTTTTTCGAGTAATAAATTTATTTGTTTGAGTGCTATTTTGGCTACACTACAATGCGACAATCTCAAAACACCAATCTAGCACTCGAACATTTTGGCACCGTTGCCGAGGAGCAATGGGCAATTTTGAACTCTTGATTGCAATTCTTGATTTGGATTCTAACTTGCTATATCTCTTTTGCTATGATTTATTTCAGGAGGGATTCATTAAAGAAGATCAGCCGCACATTAAACATGCCAGGGGCAAGTAAGTTCTAACTACACTCTCTCTTAAGCCCCTGATTCTGAAAAGGTTAAAAGAAAAAAATCAATTAGGGCTACTTGCATTCTATCCTTAGATAATTCATCAAGTTTCCTGAATTAATACATTCTATTTGGACAACAAATCCTGATCTGTGCACCCACTTAAAGCTTAAGGTATCTAGGGCTATCACATTCTTGTTTGAGCCTTAGGTACCACATTTTGACAAATTAAATTGGACCAAATTAGAGCCAATTAAGGATTACAGTTTAGGGTTTTTAAAGACACACTTGCTTAATCAAGAATTTATCTTTCCAAACAGTGTGTGCCTAAGCCTTGATTGAACTAATCTATTCAAGCAAAACCCTAAAATCAGGCTCTTAAATTCATTTGAACACTAAAAGAGGAACTTAAAAATTCTCAAGAGGACAATACAGGTGAAGTTGACCCACCTTGTGGGGTCAACCAATCTTCAAATTAGATCACTTTTGCACTCAACACATCTTAAAGTTCAAGTGAAATCCTAAGCACCCTTGCTCTTAGTTAAAACTGGTAGACTTAAGAGGTCAAGTCCCCATTCTAGTCTACCTAGAACATCAGTGACAAAAGAGGTCGGGTTGGGGAAACCCTGTAACCCGTGGGGCCACTCTACCACGTAGGGATCTTTGAGGGACTCTCCCTCTCTGGCTGCCCAAGTAATTCTCAGGTGGACGGCTTACTGACTAAGGGGTATCATCCGCCCCGAACCTCTATAATCATCCAAAATTATTTGGGTGTCTTGATTGGGTCCATCACATTCTACCTCTCATCTTCTCCATCGGTGCATGTTCGGGAGGAGGCCTCTAGGACCATCCTTGAGGCCTCCTTTAGCTACTCATTCACGTCGAGGCCAAGCTTCGACCTCCTTGTTTGTGCAACAACACAATCCTATTGATATCTCTTCTGATTCATCTGAACCTGATTCTCCTTCATCCATCATCATGCCACAACCCGCAAAAGAAAATAATCTTGAAAATCAACTTCAGCGCCTCAATGATCTATTCCAAGCCTTCATGAACCCACCGTAGCATCCAATGATGCGAGATCACTACAATCCCGCTACAGTGGCAATCGAACCTCGAGTACAAATCCCCACTGCAAGTCCTGACACTGAACTCAAGCCCAATATGATTCATGCCATTCCCAAATTTCATGGGTGTAATTCCGAAGATCCTTTCCAGCATATCAAACAACTCAAGCATCTAGCCCAGACCTTCAGGTCAGAAGCACAAAATCGAGATATTCTACTCATGAAAATGTTCTCTCTCTCATGGATAAAGTTGCTCACTGGAACCAAACCCAATCGCGTCCAATCAACACCCGGGTGGAACTTCAATCCGAGTTCTTGAGAAAGTTCTTCCCTGTTGGTCGGACAAATGCTTAACGGCACCAGATCACACATTTCACACAACAAGCAAGAGAACCACTTCACAAAGCATGGGATCGTTTTCTGGATCTCATGCAAAAGTGCCCCCACCATGGAGTTCCTAAATGGGAATAAGTCCAGTCTTTTTACCAGGGACTCCATGAGGATATTCGATTATTCGTCAATGCGACTTGCGGAGGAAACATCATGGGTCAACACGAAGACACCGTGTGGAAGATTCTCGAGAATATGTGCGAGAACTCCATTAATAATGAATCCATGGGCATGTTCGACCAGACAAATGCCCGTGCATTGACGAATCCAAAGGTAGCACATGAGACGTGATTAGCCCATAGTTGTGGGCTATTTAAGTATTTAAGTGCCTAGACATTAGGTTAATTCTAACATTTATTTAGCATAAATTATGATGTAAATAGATTAATTCATATTTCTAATTCAATTACATAATTCATGCATCTTATTCATATTTAAATGCACTTAGAATTAACTTAGAATTGCATTAGTTAACTAATTAGGTACATTGCATGCATTAATTTAGGTTAACATAAAAGTTGAGGGTCTGTATATAAATAAACATAATATTTTAACGTTATTTTCTTTATTCTTCTTCTTGCAGGAACGGCTGGCTGCTGCTCCAACGCCACCAGCTGCCGCAGTGAAGAACCCATTCAAGGAGGAACGGATGTGTTGGATCTGGTCGGGCAACTGATTTCAAATTTGTGCAAGCCACTACAAAAGGAGGAGAGAGGCAGCCGAGCATGGTCGGCCTCCACCACCGACCCACCACTGTGCAGAGAGATCTCTCTTCCATTCCATACCACCAGCCTCAACCGTGGCGGCGAGTCTCCACCACCGTGGGCGTGTGGTGTGACAGGCCACACCGCCATCCGAAGCTCATCCGCATTACCGTGAGCACCTTAGCGTGCATCTCCCTCGCCGTCGTCACCAACAACCACCGCCGCAGCCACTCTACAATCACCTTCTCAATCAGTTAAGACATCCGGGAAATTTCCTGGACGTCTGAAGCCACCCCCCCCACTCCAGCAGCAATCTCCATCCTCCCACTTCACTTCCACCACCCACGCCGTAGCAGCCACCCGCTCATCTCCAGCCGCACGCAAGAACCCGCCACTTCCTCCCGCTCTCACCACCTACACACCCACGCCAACAGAGCACGCAACAGCCCTCCAGCCACACGCAAGGCGTGCACAGCCTCCAGCCCTCACGCCCGCTCACTCCACCTTCCACGCGCCTGCAGCCTTCGCCATCTCCACGCGCAACCGCCTACGCACCCACGCCAGCTGCAACCGCACCTACAGAATCACTCCCACGCCCGCAGCACCTTCCCCGCGCCTGCAACCTTCGCCATCTCCACGTGCAACCGCCTGCGCACCCACGCCAGCTGCAGCCGCACCTGCAGAATCACTCCCACGCCCGCAGCACCTTCCCCGCGCCTGCCGCACCCGCTCTCACCGTCAACAGAGTGTGCACCGGCTGCAGTGCGCACCCACGCCTCCAGCCAACACGCAGCAGCAGCGCACGGCAGTCCTCACCACCAACAGGCCGCACGCGCTCCCGCACCCACCTGCAACGCACGCCAACAGCACCTGCAACACCGGCTGCAGCCACCTCCGCCAAAGCTCGTTCGGCCGCCTCCGGCTGCTGCGCGACACGCCGCCACCACTGTTTCGAAGCCCTCGGTCCAAGGAACTTCCTTGGAGCTTCCCGCGTCCGGCTGTCCACTCCTCGTTGCGCACGCCAAAGGGGAAAAATCCCCTATTTTTCTACAGTAACCGGGCCATTAAAAATTACATTTTCTGCCATTGTCAATTTTTATTAATAGTTTACTGATTCTGCATTGCGACAAATATCCTCTAGTTACTCATAATTGTTATTTCAGCATTGTTTCTTGTTTCAATCTTAATCTGAAGGCAAATCAGGCTTGATTCTTGTCCAAACTAACTACGAACAAACATTTTTAACTGGTGCGAATTTAAATATGTCATTGCCTCCCGGTGGATACAACCTGCTCCTCTGCGAGTGGTCATTTCCTTTTAAATATTGATTAGTCGATTTTTCCACCACATAAAACTGCAAATGACTTTAAAGCGAACAATCGACTAGTCAAATGGTGCTGTTGCCGGGGAGGCAACAGACGCAATAATTTCTCCTGATTTTATTTTGATTATTTGTCAATTACACACTGATTTGACCATTTATTATTTTCTTTTCTGTGCAAGAAAATTTGTGCAAGAATCAGCCACTGTGAGAAGGCGACCCTTGACGTCGCCAAAGGAGAATTGGACGAGCAATTTTGAAAGGAGGAGAAGGACGAGGACGCGACAGACATCATTGTATATTTAGTCGCTAGTTAGAATAGAATTAAGACTTTAGATTTAATTTTTCATTGCATTTTATTTGAAACCCTTGTTCTGGGGCATATTTTGAGGGGTTTGTTCCCCGATTTTGTTTTGGGCCCGTGTTGGGTAATTTTTTGGAGCCTGTTTCCTTTTCTTTAGATTTAGGTTTTTAGTTTATTGATTACTTTTATTTTCCTATGCATAAGTAGTTTAAAAATTAAAAAAAATAAAAAAAAACTAGCTGCCTACTAGAAGTTGCCTGCCCTAGGACGAACCATTTAGGTCTGTATGAGCAGCCTCTAGATTTATTTCTCTGCATTGCGTGCATTCTTGCTTTGTTGATTGCTGGAAGCAAGGTACGCATTTTCTTACTTTGCATCCTATTCTTGATCACGCATTGCATTAGGACTTAATGCGAAGACCACCTAATCTATACTGAATAAATCTAACAAGTGGTCACATATTTTTTAGAAAAAGGACTAATTAAAGGAGGGACATTTTAAAAATCAAGGATTTGATTTTCAAACTTGGCGTGCGATTCAAAATTCAAAATCTTTTACTGTGTATGCACACCTATTTCACTTGCACCACGACACGCTTCTAGCCACTCCTTAGGTTTGGAAATACTAGGACAAGAGCCCTCCTATCGTTGGATTCTGAAGTGTTCGGAACTTGAGATCAAAGGTTTTGTAAATCCAAAGAGGGGGATACCCTGTCACGAATTTTTGGGGGTAGTTGAGAAGCACCGCGAAAGCACAACTTCAAAGGAAGGCTTAGGCCTACTTGCATCCCTCGATCTTCCGTCTTTGGATTTACTTAACCATTTGAGATTTAGGGAAGAACACCTAAGCTCAAACTAGGTCTTCTTAGGCGACCCGTAGGTCGACAATAGGCGCATAAATTGATTGAACAAATTATCTTGTCACCTGCTATCTGACTTAAAATCAAAAGCCTAAATTGGGAAAGACCTAAAAGGTCCTTTTTGAATTGTGTTTTGCTTGGGGAATTCTGATTGAGGTGTGAGTTAGAATGGACCACATTGATTTTCATCCTTTCACATCTTGCCCACACCCTCACCCCCACTCTGCATCATTCGATCCCAGACGCCGAGATGGTCCATTCCTTGATGGACATAATGACAATCATTGGGATCTGTTTTACTCCTATTATAGGAATATTGGCCTGGTTAAGCCCCAAATCAGTGAGCAGAACCTAGGAGCGGGATTTGCTTTGCCCAATATCCCACATACCATAGAAATACCCAACCCACCCTCCCTGAAAAATTATAATGGTTGGACAAACACTCCTGGGTACTATAAGCCTGAGCCTGACTTCTCTCATGATAGAAATGACCTCTCCTCTTTGAAGATGGAAATACAGAAAATGAAAAACAAAATGATTGAATTGTTAGGAGAATCTTCGAGAGCAAGCCAACAAGAAAGAGATGAAATTAGCCACCCAATCTACCCCATTGAGGATGACGTATACCCCTCTACAATAGATGCATCTCCCGTAGGAGAGCTACACTTTAAGTTGGAGGGAAATTCTAGGGAGAATAGCTACTTTTCGAGGATCGATTTTGAAACCTCCCCATTAGATGACACTTCCTTGAGAGATCCACACCTTAGGTGGGAGGAAGATACACATGAAAGTAGCTATGCATTGGATGAAGAAAGGTGGCAACCCGAGTAAGATGATGATAAGGTTGAGTATCCACCTGAATTATATTGGAGTCAAAAGAAGGGAATGATGGTACCATTGGAAGACCTCGACCCAGATGATAGTATTTTCGTGACATTTGATGAAGTGGGTCAAAGTCATGTTGTTAATCCTACCCTCCCTTCTAATCACGATATGGAACTCAAGCCCACCCTTAGGGAACCTAACCCTAAAGAAATTGACCTATCTGAGGAGTCTGATGTTACCAGTGTAAATCATTTACCTCAAATAGAGCACCCTAGGGGATCTGCTGAGATATTAAATGATTCTAGACCTCCGGTATATGATGAATTGTGTGATGAGGAGGAAGACGAATTATATGAGGAACCTACATTCAATATTTGGAGTGACACTAAGGGTGATTATGTCTTATTTGAAGAGTTAGCCCCTGAGGATGTCACAAATTTGACCAAATTAGGTTTCCTTAGCACACCCATTGATGATATTTCTCCTCATGATGAAATGATGGAAAATTTGGAAGTAATTTCTGAGATTTATGTGGATTCACATATAGACTCCAGGGAAGATTTGAGTAAACAACAAAAACCCAGGGATGACATTGATAGGATAATCCCTAGATCTGTTGCTTCCAACCTGCCGTCATTCATTTCGAAGTCACCCTCTGATTCGCTTATATCTGAAAGCGAAATTGTGACTCCTGATGAAGAGCAGGAAGATACATGTGATGGTGCAAGGAATGTTAGGGATGAAATTGAGGATTTAGAAAGAGTGTTAGGGATGGACACCGAGCTGATTAAACCCAACCTAGATCTTATGGCAATCCCGCAACCTCGTAACTTGGACACCTTAGACGATCCTTGCCTTAGAAAATTGCTCACTTTTGTTCTGACCAGGGGGCTTAACAGACCAATATTTCCCGTAATGGAGTATCGGGTATGGATTGATGATTTCTTTAGTCAGTCCATTACCCTGGGGGTTTATCTCTGCACCATTCCTTCCCCATACCTTTTGGAGGATCCTTATCATCCTCCCCCTACCCCTTTAGAGGTTGTTATACATGTTTATCCTTTAGAACCTCTTCTGGTGACCTGGGAAGATTTCATTCCCATTTTAGTTGGGCAAGCATTTGCTATCGGGATTCATCATCAGCTCGCCAACATCCTAGGTTACCTATTTTCTAGGCCAACATTGCTTTGCTTATTTTTAGGGCCTATTTTTGTAATTCTTGAACCTGATTTGCAGGTTCTTTGGCTATTCAGCTCAGCTCTGACCCAGGTAATATCCTTCTATGCAATGAGGACATTGCAGAATTTAGGCATGGGGGGGTGTACTTGGGGATATACATAGCATAGTGCATTCATTGCATACATTTGCATTAAAAAAAAAAAACAGAGAAGAGAGAAAATGACAAAAAAAAAGGATTTTCGAGCTTAACTGGCTAGATCTTGCAGTCTTAAGCAAATCAGAACTCTAGGGTAGACTAAGTTAATTCTAAGGTCAAACTTTAGAAGCTAAATGAGCTACTAGCTTTAGACCTTTAGGGTCCTTTGTGGACTTAAAAACTTAAGTAGAAGTTAAGTTGCGGACCATTCCTCAAGAGGTTGAGGAAGGGAAGCTAGGGTTTGAATTAAAGGTGGGGTAGTACCTGGAGTCTTGTTCTACCTTTTGGTTTACGGGTCCTTGTAACCCAAGCATCCAAATTTCACACACATGGTCTGGTAATTAACTTAATTTCTATCTTTCTGAAAAGAGATTTGGTTCTCTTAGTTTGACTTAGGAGAGGCTTGAAAACACATTTTGATTGGAAGAGTTCCCGCCACAGGAGAGGTGGAGTATATACTCACCTTGAGGATGCGATGATAACATATTACCTCCTCGGTGCTTGTCGCTTAGGATATCCATCTTACTGGAGGCATGTAAGTGCTTTGTGCGGTTCAGGTACCATGGGCGGACCTATCTCGAAGTGCCGATTGCCATAGGCCTAAATTTGCTTAAGAAATCCATGGGCGATACTATCTCGAAGTGTCAATTGCCAGGAGTTCTTGGGGTCATTATGGGCGGTGTTATCTCGAAGCATCGAAAGCCAGGCACCCTTCGAGGTGTGGTAATGGGGACAATGAATCCGACACAGACCGTGTTGATAGCTGATCTGAGGTTAGACTTAAAAGAATCAAATAAAAAAAAATATAATAATAATATATATATATATATAAATTCCTTTAACTCAAATAACTCAGACCAATGCACAGGCACTGATATCAACAGACTAGATGATTGCAATGATGACTTTATGAATGATTATTATGATCATGTCGTTGCAGTATAGTGTGTATAATATAACATTTAGAATGTCGTATAGCGGTGAGTATGGGTGAGTACCAGTCATTACAACCATTATTATTATTTACTTATCTAATTTTTACTGGTTTTGTTCCAGGACGTTCACTGGGAGGCAATTTATTGAATTACATCGGTCAATCTTTGATCTCAAAATTATCCTCTAATTCCAAAAAGAAACTTTACATCTTATTAAAGAATGAATGAATATAAAAATGGTTTGCCTACTTACTAAAAGTTAATTGTAATGCTTGTAAAAATTAACTAACTAAAAACAAGCACCAAACAATTTATTACTATACTAAAAACTATGTATTTACAAGTTATAGTATTAATACTAACATGATAGTACCTAATACACTAGGATGCCATAGTGTAAAAACTTATATTACTAGTCTGTTATCTACAGTAACATATACAGCAGTTTTAATAACAGACATAAGCGTCGCTAAATCTCAGAAAACACTATATACATCCTAAGGAGGGAAAACTGAGGTCTTTAGCGACGTTTATGGTGTCATTTTATTCTGTTAGTAATTATATAAGTTTACTTATACAAATAATAGGGCTATATACTACATGTACATATGTATATCTTTTTCTGTTATAAACACTTAAGTTGTCATTAGCTTTTATTAAGCAAATTCAAAACGTCTTTAATTTGCGGGCGCGCCATTCGAGGGATACACAGCACCCAGAAGGTGGGACCAAACCTCTACTAAGCGCACCTTAATCTTAATTAGGCGGCTTAATTACGCTTTCAGACTCGACGCAGGACCTTAGCCCCACGCCGCACGCACACAAGCTCGGGCCCCCGGCCCCACACACATTCGTATACTCATCACATCTCAGACAGAATGCTCAGATCATATGCTCAATGGTAATCGGATCCTGTATGCATAGGCAATGTTTCGGGCGCCCGGCGCCCGTGACGACTGGCTAGCTATAGGACGAATTCATGATAAAGCACTGTGCTTGGTTTGCAGCGCACGATGTGGCGCTATTCCAGCGCCACATCTGCACTGAAAATCGAGTGTAGCTGCACCTGGAAGCACATTTGGTCCTCGATTTGAGGACCATAAATTATTAAAAAAAATAAAATAAAATATGGACATTAAAGTATTTACATAATACTACATAATTGGTTAATTAATTTCGAATTTTAATTAGGTTTACTATACAAATAAATTCATTAAAGTAGGCTGTTTGTACAGGCTGATTTAGATGCTTAATTGGTTAATTACTTATAAATTAGTTAGTAAATGGTCTAATTGACCTTATACAGATTTAAATTACATACTTAAGTATTTTATACATATTTTTATTATATTTTTACGAATTAATTTATGTCTTATTTATATTGGAGTAGCAGCTTGTGGTTGTTTAACTTATAAAGTAAATAGCAGTAATCTAAAATAGGTAAAAATATACTTTACTAGCTTAAATTACTTAATATATATTAACCTAAGTCTACATATTCAATTAACTTAATTATACCCATAAATTACTAATTTATCTAATTTATATGTACATATACTGTTCAAGAGGTGATTAATTATGTACACTTACATTTCAGTAGATATATACATACTTTACACAGTTATTATGTACATTATAGTTATAATTAGTTGTATATGTATATATACAGTATTAGATTTAAGTATGTATAATTAGATTTCAGTAGGAGGTTAGGAATGAAGGATTGATTAAGTTTAATTTCATTTTGTTTTCAACAGCAGCTCCAGCCACTGTCAGAGAAGGTGAAGAAGAGGAGAACATGTTGGAATTCAGTACTTCTTTAGCAGTGGCTTAAGCCACTATCAAATGGGCTAACTGCTGCTGCAGTTAGTCCATTTGAAGAGGAGGATGAGTTCTACAGATGAAAAGGAGGGAATTTAGAGAAGAGGGGAATTTAGAGAAGAGGGGAATAATGTAGCTGCCAGATGCAGCACTTTACTGAGTAACTGGGATTAAAAATAATCAAAACCAACTAAAAAAAATAGCTAGGTGAATCCCAAATCTGACAAGGGTTTAAATCTCACGAAAATCACACAATATCTCAATTCAAATACCCAAAAAGAAGCCCTCATCAAAAACATCATTTCAGATTAAAACCAAAAATAACACTGAATTAGCTCTTCCTAATGCTATAGACAGCATGAAGGAAGACTTAATTCAGTATCTTAAAACCATTAAATCCAATCCCAGTTTCTTGCAACCTTAAGGAGTATGGAGAACTCCTTAGGTTAGGAAATCACCATACTAAAGTAGTTATCAAAACAGATGGTGTATGGCAATTCTGAATTATCAAGACAATACTGAGAATTCATTAAGGGAATTCACAGTAACTTGTAAATTCATTCAAAACATAGCAAACCAGATAATGGATGGCTCTTCTGAGATAGTTTCTGTCACCAGAAATTCTCTCAGAGTCCTTGCCAATAGGAAATTCCAATCCTCTTCAATCTGCCAGATCAGGCAATGAAATCCAGAAAGCAAAAATTCCTCAAAATCCATGTTGAAAATAAATCTGACAAACTGACGAATTCAACCCAAAATCAAGGGGCTTTTGTGAACAATATGGGGTGAGTGAGAAGCCCCAAAGGTGCTTGTGACGCCAATTTCAGATCTGAGGTAGTAAACCATCAGATCTGAAATTGGGTCAGGGTGTGTGGGTGAAGGATGAGAAAAACTTGTCGTTAAAAAGAAATCAGAACTGGATTGTGAAAAAAAACATGGAGAGGGAGATAATTTCAAAAATGATTTGATGAATTCTTCCCCTCTGATCTGGACTGATCAGAGGAGGTGAGGGAAGGGAATTAAAACTAATTCTACTCTAAACTACTTAACTACAGCTAAAACTAACAATTATGCTAATTCTACTCTAAACTACTTAACTACAGCTAAAACTAATTATGCAGAATTAAAAACCTAAACTAAAAGGAAGAATGGGACCTATGGGTCCTTAGCCAACGGCTAAGGAGGAAGAAAGGAGTAAGGTGACTCCAGCGGAGGGAAGAGTCTGCTAGTGAGACTCCAAGGTCGTCCTCAGGCGCTACGAAGTCCTTAGCGACGAGGAGTGTCGACAGCAGGCGATGATTTCACAGCTGGTGGCTGTGAAATCAAAGGTTGGATGGGGAGGAGAGACTGGAGTGGACGAATTGATCGCTAAGAGGTGTAGGAGGGAGCGATCCCTTGCGCGCGACACCACTGAGGTGCTTAAGTAGCAGCTCAGTGGCTGAGATCACCGCGCAGGTGAGAATAAACAAGATGCAACCTGCGGCGACGATGTGAGGGGCGGAGCGCACGGTGAGCTGAGCACAAGATCTGACCATCAGATGAGATCTGGGGAGAGAGGTGAACACACGCACCGAATTGCGCGAAAGTTCCAATCGAATCCAACCGCAGATCAAGATCTAAAGAGCGACGGACGGCTGAGATTGGCCGTGTTCTTCGCGCGCTACAGTGCGCGTGAAGAGCAGCAGGCTTCTCTCTGAAATGAGGGAAAAATTGCAGGAAGACCCTTGAACGAAGGGGTAGAAGAATAGCGTGCAGGCCCATAAGTGAAAAGAACTATAACTGGAAGGGCCCTGCAGGTTTTCAAAAGGGTCCCTGCGGCTTACAAGTAGGTCCAAAGAGGAGTTTTTTAAGGGTAGGAATGTAATGCATGAAGGACCTAAATGTAAAATATCTATTTCCAAACCTAAATGATGTCCAATTGCCTTCAAATTTTTACATGTGCTTAATTGAACATTTAAGACATTGATTTTACTTCTGATTTGGCCTTTCAAACTTGTTTATGTGTTCAATTGATGTATGGATCATCATTTGTTCTTTTGCTTTCAGAATATCTCATTTTTGTGACCTAATTAGGAGGTTTTAACACAAAGTAAAAGTTTTAGGTCTTTTTCCTTAATTCCTACACTTAACCCTTTTTATCTGTTAATTTGATATTGTGTTGCTTAGTGTTTAGCTTAATTTCAGCTTTTTAGCCATGATGAGTAGCCACTCATCAGACACGGATGCTTTAATCTCAGGGATCAATAAACTTTAGGGTAAAGTCAGAAATCAAGGAAACTTGTGCCTGCAACTTGTCTTTAGCCGACCTAGTCTGTAACTTAGCAACTACTTAGGAACCTTGGGTCTAGAGTATGAACTTAATATGCTTCTGAAGGAAGACCAAGTGGGTTGACTAGTCTACTTGGAGTGCTAGGTTTCGCTTAATTTTGCTAGGGACTAGCAAAAACTAGGCATGGGGGTATTTGATTAGCCCATAGTTGTGGGCTATTTAAGTATTTAAGTGCCTAGACATTAGGTTAATTCTAACATTTATTTTGCATAAATTAGGATGTAAATAGATTAATTCATATTTCTAATTCAATTACATAATTCATGCATCTTATTCATATTTAAATGCACTTAGAATTAACTTAGAATTGCATTAGTTAACTAATTAGGTACATTGCATGCATTAATTTAGGTTAACATAAAAGTTGAGGGTCTGTATATAAATAACATAATATTTTAACGTTATTTTCTTTATTCTTCTTCTTGCAGGAACTGCTGGCTGCCGCTCCAACACCACCAGCTGCCACAGTGAAGAACCCATTCAAGGAGGAGCGGATGTGTTGGATCTGGTCGGGCAACTGATTTCAAATTTGTGCAGGCCACTACAAAAGGAGGAGAGAGGCAGCCGAGCACGGTAGGCCTCCACCACCGACCCACCACTGTGCAGAGAGATCTCTCTTCCATTCCATACCGTCGACCTCAACCATGGCGGCGAGTCTCCACCACCGTGGGCGTGTGGTTTGACAGGCCACACCGCCATCCGGAGCTCGTCCGCATTACCATGAGCACCTTAGCATGCATCTCCCTCACCATCGTCACCAACAACCACCGCCGGAGCCACTCCGCAATCACCTTCTCAATCAGTTAAGATGTCCGGGAAATTTCCCGGACGTCTGAAGCCACCCCCCCCACTCCAGCAGCAATCTCCATCCACCCACTTCACTTCCACCACCCACGCCATAGCAGCCACCCGCTCATCTCCAGCCGCACGCAAGAACCCACCACTTCCTCCCGCTCTCACCGCCTGCACACCCACGCCAATAGAGCGCGCAACCGCCCTCCAGCCACACGCAAGGCGTGCACAACCTCCAGCCCTCACGCCCGCTCACTCCACCTTCCCCGCGCCTGCAGCCTTCGCCATCTCCATGCGCAACCACCTGCTCACCCACGCCAGTTGCAGCCGCACCTGCAGAATCACTCCCACACCCGCAGCACCTTCCCCGCACCTGCAGCCTTCGCCATCTCCACGCGCAACCGCCTGCGCACCCACGCCGGCTGCAGCCGCACCTGCAGAATCACTCCCACGCCTGCAGCACCTTCCCCACGCCTGCCGCACCCGCTCTCATCGTCAACAGAGCGCGCAGCGACTGCAGTGCGTGCCCACGCCTCCAACCAACACGCAGCAGCAGCGTGCGGCAGTCCTCACGGCCAACAGGCCGCGCGCGCTCTCGCACCCACCTGCAACGCACGCCAACAGCAGCTGCAACATCAGCTGCAGCCACCTCCGCCGGAGCTCGTTTGGCCGCCTCCGGCCGCCGCGCGACACGCCGCCACCACCGTTTCGAAGCCCTCGGTCCAAGGAACTTCCTCCGAGCTTCCCGCGTCCGACTGTCCACTCCTTGTCGCGCATGCCAAAGGGGAAAAAATCCCCTGTTTTGCAACAGTAATCGGGCCATTAAAAATTACATTTTCTGCCATTGTCAATTTTTATTAATATTTTATTGATTCTGCATTGCGACAAATATCCTCTAGTTACTCATAATTGCTATTTCAGCATTATTTCTTGTTTCAACCTTAAGCTGAAGGAAAATCTGGCTTGATTCTTGTCCAAACTAACTACGAACAAACGTTTTTAACTGGTGTGAATTTAAATACGTCATTGCCTCCCTGTGGATACAACCCGCTCCTCTGCAAGTGGTTATTTCTTTTTAAATATTGATTAGTCGATTTTTCCACCACATAAAACTGCAAACGACTTTAAAGCGAACAATCGACTAGTCAAGATGCAGGGCCTATCCTCTTCTGTTGACTTGGAACTGATGGCCAGTATCTGGACAAGGTCTCTATTATTGAGAAGAAGGTGGATGAGCTAACTCGACATTTGCAGCGAGCCACCTCTGCGCAAAACCCGTTCACGCAACCACCCTCTGGCAGGGAGGCTGTGCACAACATCTATCCCTGACCTTCTTAGGGGATGGATTTGTATCCACCCCATCTGATTCTGGTTTCAGAGGAAACCCTGGAACCACCTACTCTAGTTGGAGGAACTCTAAACCCTCGTATTCTGATTTTCCTGAGGTTCCTCAGACCTGCGAGAACCTCAACGCCATTCAGAATGATCCATTCTCAAACACTTACAACCCAAGATGGTGTAATCATCCCAATTTCACGTGGTCAGGCAATAATCAAAATCAAAGACCTCAATATCCGCCCCGAGCACAAGCTCCTCGTCTATATCAGCCGCCTCAACCTCGGCCTAACCCAACTTATCAATCTGGGCTGACTCAGACAGATCAAATGACTCTTATCCTTCAGACTCTGGCTAACATTCAGAAGACAAATGCAGCTATGCAAAAACAGCACAGAGATGAGATCACAGATGTTCTCAACCAACTTGCCCAGATGGCAAATCCTTGCCAACCTTGTTTATCAGAGCCCTTCTACTCCATCACCCAACGGGATGGAGGCTTCGACATCGTATACGAGTTACCAGCAGCAAGCACCTTTTTACCCACACCAAACCAAAACTAGATGGGATTAAATTCTATTACTACCCACATTGGCAAAACAACACAGGACCCACCTTATCCAAGCCAAACCCAGCCTGGTAATACAAACCCTAACCCTAGGATAGTCATCCAGGACACCTCTATCCCAGATCAAGAACCTGGACCCATTATAAAGGAACCATCTAAGGTTCCATTTCCTAAGGCCTTAACCAAGGGAAAAAGGATAACCAAAATCGTGGCACCTGAGGAGGACCTGGTTAAGCTCTTTGAGTAGGTCCATATAAACATCCCCTTGATGGATGCGATACACCACGTACCGGCTTACGCACGATTTCTGAATGACATATGTACACCTAAGTGTAAGCCGCGAACCAAAGACAAGAATCCGATCATACTATCGGAGCAAGCCAACTCTGTCATTTTGAGCAAACTCCCGCCTAAGGCAAAAGACCCAGGCACCCCTTTGATCTCCTACGAAATCGGTGATATACAATTTGACCAAGCATTATTAGACTTAGGAGCCTCCATAAATTTGATACCCACATCCCTACTAGACTACTTCGAGGAATCTGAGCTTAAACTGACAGAAATGACTTTACAACTAGCCGACCGATCAATTAAGTCACCAAAAGGAATTCTCAAGGATGTCATAGTTAGGGTGCATGATTTCTATTTTCCAGTGAATTTCATTGTCTTAGACATGGACACTCCTAAGAATGTGAAGAATACACCAATCATACTAAGGAGACCCTTTCTGGCCACCGCTAGGTCCAAAATCAATTGTGAGCAGGGCCAAATTGAATTAAAATTTGGAAGAAAGACACTAAAGATCGACATCTTTAAGGCCCAACAAGGAATTACTTGCGGAGTCATAGAACAGATTTGTGATATCAAAGCTATGGTTGACGACTTTATCGAGGAAAAACCAACTATTTCTGATCAACCACAAGAGGATCAAAACCCGCAATTAAAGGAGCCCAAACTCAACCTAGACATACCCATAGCTCCTTCCTTTGCTCCCAACACCCATCCTAAACTTCTCACTACTGCTGACAACCCGATTTTGGAATTAAAGCCTCTTCCCGATCATCTCAAGTACATCTTTTTGGGTTCCAATCAGACGTTTCCTGTAATTATCAACTCCCGACTCACACCTGATCAGGAAACACGGCTGATTTCTATTCTCCAGCAACATCGAAGAGCCATTGGATGGACTCTCGATGATCTCACTGGTATCAGCCCCTCATACTGCACACATCTCCTCTACACTGAAGAGGGCTCACGACCATCCCGTGAAATGCAGAGACGCCTGAATCCAAATCTGCAAGGTGTCATGAAAAAGGAGATCATCAAGTGGTTAGATGTAGGGATCATTTACCCAATCTCTGACAGTCGGTGGGTGAAGCCCAATCCTAGTTATGCCTAAAAAGGCAAAGGTCACCGTCATCACAACTGAAATCGGAGAAACCATACCGACCCATATAGTAAACTCGTGGAGAGTCTGCATTGATTACAAAAGACTCAATATCTCCACGAAGAAGGATCATTTCCCACTACCGTTCATTGATCAGATTCTCGAGAAACTAGTGGGAAATCAATTCTTCTGCTTTTTGGATGAGTACTCCGGTTACAATCAGGTTGCAATTCATCCTGAGGACCAAGAGAAGACCACCTTGACCTGCCCCTTTGGAACATACGCATTCCAAAAGATGTCATTCAGTCTCTGCAATGCAAACACTACTTTTCAGTGGTGCACACTTCCATATTCTTAGATATGGTAGGTGAATACCTTGAAGTCATCATGGATGACTTCTCGGTATTTGCTGAATCATTTGACAATTACCTCATGCACTTGGTTTAGATCCTCAGGCAATGCATCGATGTGAACTTGGTTCTTTCCTGGGAAAAGAGCCACTTCATGGTACCTGAGGGAATTGTCATGGGACATCTCATCTCTGAAAAGGCATCCAGGTTGATCGAGCCAAAGTGAATCTGATTTCCAAACTCCCTATGCCGAGCTCGGTCAAAGACATCCTATCCTTCCTGGGGCACATTGGTTTTTACCATCGATTCATTCCTGATTTCTCAAAAATCGTGCGCCCCCTGACTAATCTTCTATCTAAGGATGTCCCCTTTGAAATCTCCAAGGAGTGCGCTCTGGCATTTGAGATCCTGCGTGATTGAGTTACCCAAGCACCTATCCTGCTGTCCCCTCATTGGTCTCAACCCTTTGAGATCATGTGCAATACATCTGATTATGCTGTAGGGGCAGTACTTGAGTAGAAAATAGACGGGAAACCCATGGTCATCTACTATGCTAGCAAGACACTTAACGAGGCTCAGTGTAACTATATAGCTACTGAGAAAGAGCTGCTAGCCGTAGTATTTTCCCTGGAAAAATTCAAATCATATCTCTTGGGTTCCCACATTATCATATACTCAGATCACACTACAGTAAGGCACCTCCTTGTGAAGAAGGACGCGAAACCTCGACTAATCCGCTGGATCTTGCTGTTGCAAGAATTCAATCTCGAGATTCACGACAAAGTGGGAAAATGGAACGTGGTAACTGACCACTTTTCCCGCCTTCCTTCCTCCGTCATTGACCCATCGGGTCCAATCACTGAGCATTTTCCAAACAAGCACCTACTAGCCACTCACAATCTCCCTTGGTTTGCTGATATTGTAAACTACTTGGTTACGGGGAAAGTTCCGCTAGATTGGTCGACTTCCAAGCAAGACAAATTGATTGCCGAGGCCAAGTATTATATTTGGGAGGAACCATACCTTTTCCACATTGACAATGATCAGGTGATCCGAAGATGCATTCCTGACGACGAGGTCAATGACAAAATGTCATTCTGTCACGACCAAGCCTGCTGTGGCCATTTCTCTGGGCGTAAAACCGCAGCAAAAATTCTCCAGTGTGGGTTCTTTTGGCCCACTTTATTCAAAGATGCATAGACGTATTGTAGGGCATGCACTCGTTGTCAGACCCTCAGTAACATGGGCCCGTGGGATATGATGCCCTTGAACCCGATTATTGTGTACGAAATCGTTGACATATGGGGAATTGATTTCATGGGACCCTTTCCCAGATCTAATGACTTTGAATACATTCTACTCGTTGTTGATTATGTCTCTAAATGGGTCAAAGCCGTCCCCACGAGAACGAACGATCATAAAGTTGTCCACCGATTTATCCAAGAGAACATCTTTACCAGATTTAGGGTTCCTAAAGCCATCATCAGCGATGGAAAGTCTCATTTTACCAATGTGCACTTCTAGTCCCTGATGAAAAAGTACGGGGTGTCACATCGTATCTCGACTCCTTACCACCCCTAGACTAATGGGCTAGTGGAACTGTTAAATCGAGAGATCAAGAAGATCCTTCAGGTCACTGTTCGGCCTAATCGAAAAGATTGGTCTACTTGCCTTCCGAAAGCCTTGTAGGCCAATAGGACCGCCCATAAGACCCAATTAGGCATGTCTCCCTTCATTTAAGTGTATGGGAAGGCGTATCACCTCCCCGTCGAATTGGAGCACAAAGCCTATTGGGCGATACAGAACTGCAATCTCGATCTTTCTAAGGCAGGAACCCACAGAAAGCTTCAAATGAGTAAGATCGATGAACTACGCCATGACACGTATGAGAACTTGCGAATTTACAAGGAGTGGGTTCAGGCCTTTCACGAAAAGCACATATCCAGAAAGATCTTTTTCTCTGGTCAGAAAGTCCTACTCTTTGACGCCAAACTCAAATTGTTCCCAGGAAAATACAGATCAAAATGGATTGGACCATACCTTGTCGGGTGAATCTTTGGAAATGGAGCTGTCAAAATCAGTCAACTCAGCCATAATTCAAAACCTTTTGTCGTGAATGGTCGGAGACTCAAACCGTTCATTGAACTCATCGATACAAACTTAGCTGAGGTATCTTTTACCCTCCATTCTCCCTGAGCTCATTACACCCAGCTAATGGTGTTAAACTCAGCGCTTAACGGGAGGCAACCCGTCATTTTGGAAAACCCGAAACCCTTCTTGACACATCTTATGCTGAACTCATATTACACTTTAGGGTTCATCCATTAGAACAGCCGACTCCACCTCTGGTACCCTTACTTGAGCTTGAAATCATCCGCAACAGTCACCCCGTCCCATTCACCCACCCAACACCTGTTCTAATGAATGATCTAAGCTGAACTCGAACCCACCTAATTTACAATGAGGACATTGCAAATCATAGGTATGGAGGGTACTAAAGTGCAAAACGCTGTGAAAAGCACTTCACAAGAAAGGGTTTCATAAAAAAAAAATCACATATTCCAAAAAGAACCAAAAAAATAAAAAATTTTGAAAAAAAAATAAAAATAGTAGAAGGGAGGAAATTTTGATGGCATATCATTTTTGAGGAGAAAAAGTGGAGATAAAAATGTCAAAAAGGAGCACAATTTGAAAAGAAAAGAAAAAGAGATAGTCGTTAGTAAAAGATTAAGGAATTGACTTCGTTCTAGACCAAATCAAAAGAAAGAAAATGAAAGGAAAAAGGTGCTAAAGAAACAAAAAGAGATTAGTAGGAACGCTGATCTTAGGCCTCTTGGGCTGCAATCCTAGGCTTAAAAATTCAAGTACCTGCTAAGATCTGGATAGTCCTCAAGAGGTTGGGGAAACTGCGAAGCTTAAGTATTAGGTCTAAGGCTTAGGGATTATTTGGCCTCGTTAACTGACCTCTGGTTTGCAGGACTCAGTAACCTAAGCACCCCAATCCACACACAGTTTGGTTCAGTGCACCTAAGTATCAAAATCATGCAAATGCGTTAAATCTGTTCTGAAAAAAAGTTACCTAGATTAGGAGCGGCTGATCAACACAAGTTGATTTAGATGAGTTCTCGGTGCGAAGAGGTGGGAAATTCCCTCGAAGATGTACAATAACATATCATCTCCTTGGTGCTTGTCTCTTAGGATATCTAAATATCCTACTAGGGGCATGTAAGCACCTTGTGCTGGTTCAAATGCCATGGGCGGCATTATCTCAAAATGTCGATTGCCAGGGTCTAGATTTAGCTACAGAACACCATGGGCAGGATTATCTCAAAATCTCAAAAGCCAGGGTTCTGGGGGTTGCCATGGGTAGTGCTATCTCGAAGCATCAATTACCAGGGACCCTGTAAGGATTGATGATGAGAACTAGGAAACTAATACAGACCGTGTTGTAAAGCTAATTTAAGGCTAGAAATAAAAAGAAAAGAGAGAGAAAACTCTCCAAAAAAAAAAGAAAAGTTCTTCTATCTCTCTCTTACAAAAATGCACTGCAAACTGAACCTGGGCTAAAACATATTATAAGCACAGGTGCTTTAACCGCGGAGTTCAACGAACCTTAAGTTAGTTCCTGTGGGCCTTAGAAACCTTTGTGGCGGACTGAGGCAAGAGTTGGTCAGGTCCGAATCTTGGTTGGTACTTGATTACCTCTAGACCAACTATTGGCATTCTAACCTAATCCACAAAAGAAAGCACACATCAAAGTTTTAAACATCAAAAGTCAGATGGTCTAGAATCAAAGTTGATACCTTAAAATTTTGCTAAGGGACTAGCAAAAGCTAGGCATGGAGGTATGATGAGAACACCATCATGAGCCATAACTAGCTCATTTTGAGCCAATTAAGTCAATAAATGCTCCTACATAACTGGCAGAGAATCACAAGTCACAACATAATCATTCTGAGGGAAAAATAAAAAACTAGGGTTAAAATTGTAATTTTACCAGCATGTCATGAATGCAGTGCAACCATAGGTTTTCCCAAGGGTTGAATGAGGGTCAAATGGTCTTAAAAGAATAACAAGTGCGTTAGAACAAACAGAAAAGGGTTTGCACATGTTTTAAGTTGAAACCCTAAAAACAAACCTGCTTAATTAACTAAGGTTCTGGTTAGGATAAAATTCACCCAAACCCTCTAAAATTCATAGAAAAATATTCTCTAGGGTTTGGAATCTTCAATTTGGCCATCAAAGCCCATTTTGACCCAGAACAGTCTCAGACAGACATTTACCCTAATTTAGGTTTTTTCATAAATTACCTAGTCAAACGTGGTCAAAACCAAAATCCAACTTCACCATTGGATTCCTTAGGTCCAAATTAGGTTTATACCAAAATTTTGACCCAAGATGAGCTTTTCTTGACCTAGTTTGCAACTTGGTCTTGTCTGATTACATTTCTACCCTTAACTTTCAAAATCTTTTCAAACAGACCCCCAACTTTGTTATCATCTTGACAACTAGGTCCTTTCCGCCAGTACTTCTATTCCTAAAAGCACCGACGACCTAAAAATGGCTAGAACTCCTTAATTCCTTTACAAATCCCTCTCAAAATTGAAAAGGAAGTTCGTCAAGGAATTCCCTTCCTTTTGAACCACATCTTGGGCCACAATTCTCGCCTAAATCCTAATGGGAACTCGTGGAACAAATGGGTTTCCTACTCTGGCAACATTTCCAAGCTTGGCTTCCAAGCTTAAGATCCTTCCTGAGTCATATAAAAGAAACCCTAGGGCACGGCCGTGCTCTTCAGCTAGTTTTTCACCTAAGAAACCCTCTTCTTCTCCATCTCCGATCACCTTCAGAATTAGCTCCGGCGACCCCTCTTTGCCCTCCTCCTCCGACCATCCAACCATCAAATTAGACGGTCAGCACTCCTCCCCTCGTCTTCGCGAACCTCTCCCACCAACGAGAGGTTGTGCCTCTCCCACAGTCGATGTTGCCGCCTCGCCGCAACATCCTCCTCCGGCTTCAGTCAACCAACGCCGGCGCCCTCCATCTCTTTACCACGTCCCTAAGTTCCTCTGTCCCTCTCTTTCTCACTACACTTTCTTCTCCCAATCTCACAACACACGCACAACCACAAATCTACCCTCAACGCCGTCACCTTCTTCCGCTTCGGCGAAGCTCAGGCAACACCTATCCACCGTGCCACTGCACGAATCGCACCGCTACCACCCTCATAAGCTCCGCCATCACTCCATGCATAAAAGCCCTAACCTAATTCCACCTATCGCTCACCCAAACTCACCCCCGAATACATCCACTCTCATGCACATAGTATGATTCTGCCACGCACGCACAGACTTCGCCACACCTCACAGTCACCACCGTCGCACTCGCCGTGGTCCGGCAATCCTTCCTGAACCTTCTGACGTGGCTGAAAGGCTTTATTGTTGATTACAGGTACTCGCCCCCTCCTCCATTGACGCAACATGCCTCAAGCTTGCTTGGAGCTCTATCCAGACCTGCAACTCCAGGTCCTCGGCTCCAGATAGAGCGAAGTTGGTCCAAGAACATACTCGCGTGATCAATTAGAGCCTTTGACCGCTCCTTACGCGCAAATTGGGTGAAGGAAGCAGTAGCAGCGTGCGCGAGCAAAGTGGGGGCAGATAGTCCCACATCGGAAGCCACTGAAGCGGAGCATACACATAACTTGAATTTGTTAATATGGCTTACTGCCTCCAAACACAGGGTGAGGTCCCTCTCACCCACGCACCACCTCATCCGTGACCTCTGCCCGCGGACCTAGCTTGACCCATTAACCTACCATACCCTCACTCCTCGCTCATCACCCACTGCCAGTGAGCTTGGACCCGGGTACGCTAGGTCCGATAACCCGATTACTCAATGGCTCTAGGAGAGTGGATCCTAAAGAGAGAAAGAGAGAA
The DNA here is from genome assembly GCA_037157565.1 of Thalassia testudinum. Classification (NCBI taxonomy): domain Eukaryota; kingdom Viridiplantae; phylum Streptophyta; class Magnoliopsida; order Alismatales; family Hydrocharitaceae; genus Thalassia; species Thalassia testudinum. Next base: position 1,713,133 of record JAZHRO010000044.1, read on the forward strand.
GGAGAGTCTACGCGGGTAGGGGGAGGGTTTTGCTCTTGGTGAGACCCGACTAACACTTATCCGAATTCAAGAAGTCTTTCCCCTGCTATTGTGTGAAGAAAGCCAGTGAAAGAAGTGGAAAGAAGAAGCAGAGTTGCAAAGGCAGAGAAGAAAAGAAGAGAAGAACAAGGGCAGAAGAAGAAAGACAGAGAAGGGAAAGAGAAAAGAAGAAGAAGAGAGAGGCACAAATAGTTTAAGCCATCTGATTTACTAATCAGACGATTGGTTTGGTTTCATTTCATTTCATATATACATTGAGTTCATTAGCTATCATTGTAAGGAGTATTTGGTGATCTAAATCACCATTTTACTCCATTATTTTTACATTCTAACACTTGATCTTAGTGTTACTTTACTCTGAAGCAGTTTTTATTTACAATTTCATAGCTTTCTTGTCTTAAATTGCAATTCTTGAGAATTGAATTCCATATTGCTCCCTATATTCGACCTTGAAACTTTTTCAAGTAATAAATTTATTTGTTTGAGCACTATTTTGGCTATACTACAATGCGACAATCTTAAAACACCGATCTAGCACTCGAACAATTCTCCTTAGGTTTGACTAATAAAGCTCAGAAGTTGACATTCAATTGTATAGCTTCGTAGATCAAATTAAGCACTTAAGTTGACCTAATTCAACCTCAGGAAGTGAATCCATACTTCAAATTGGAGTTTTGATTGCTTCAGAGGGTTCTTAGACTTCGCCGCCGGAGCAATAAATGAGTTGTGTTCGTCATGGAGATTCAGAAGCTCTTAGACCTAATCAAGACCTAAGACGACTTCCTTAGTTTCTACTGAAGCTCAAGAACCTGATTCTAAACTCAAAACCTCAATGAATAAGCTTCTCCAACTCCATCGGAGTTGAAGAAGACAGAGCTTAGTAAGGAGCTCAGATCATTTAAACACACTTAAGAGCTCAGATTTTTTATCTTTAGGACCAACAAAAGTGATCTGGAGCTTTGCAGAGTGTAACATTGGCTGAAGCTCTAAATAAGGTTGCCGAAGCTCGCTGGAGCTCCGGTGAACTCAAAAATTGGTGACTAGAGTGAAATATTCCATAGAACAGGCCAAGAAAGGTCTCAATGTGTTCCTGAGGTTGTAAGGAACCTCAAGAAGATGACTATAACGAACGCACGCTTCAGACGTCTTTTAAGATGTCTGGGAGGTGGCCCAGACGTCTGACCAGACGTCTGGAACCACTTCCAAACGTCTGGGAATCGGTTATTTTTGGCACACGTGATTCGTCTGCACGCCTGAGCGCGCAGACCTGCGTACGCTCTCTCTCCCTCTCTTTTTCCCTCTCTCCTGCTGCCGCAGACCTACCCTGTCCGCTCTCTCTCTCCTCCTCGCACGGCCTTAAAAGGCCACACCCTCTCCCTCACTCCCGTCACCTCCGCCCCCTTCCTCTTCTCCTTCCAGCCAGTGCTCGAGAGCGAGCGCGAGTGAGCGGCGGTGGCGACAGCCGCGGTGAGCGTGGGAAGAGGTGCTGCGCATGGAAGAGGCGCTCGGCCGTGAGGGCGAGCTCGCCGGGGCTGCTAGAGCCGGCCGGCGGGGGGCGCAGCGAACGCGGAGCGACGGGAGGTGGGGGACTGCTGCAGTTGAGCAGCAGGCAGACGAGACGCGACGCGGCCGAGCGTCGCGAGCGGAGGGCGAGTGGCGCCCTGATTCTGGAAACTTTTCCAGAATCAGACGTCTTGGAGTCTAGCCAGACAACGGGGACGACGTCTGGAAGACTGTCCAGACGTCTGAAAGGTGAGTTATTTTCGTCTCCTTCGTTTTCTTCGACTGACCGTACTGAGAGAGAGAGAGATGGGTACGCACAGTGTCTGAGATTCGCATCCAACGCGAATCAGACGTCTGGCTGAAGTGCCAGACGACGGGAGCGACTTACAGACGTCCTGGGTGACCATCGGACGTCTGGGAACTAGGCCAGACGCCTCCGTAGGCTTTTGGACGTCTGAGAGACCACGCAGAGCAAAGGTAACCCCTGATCCACTTTTTAAGACGTCTGGAATAAGTTCCAGACATCTGATTTTGCACTGTTTCGTCGTTTTCGACCCGTTTAGGGCTCATTCGGGTTCCGTTTTCCGCGTTTCGAGTTGCGTTCTTTTCGGAATTAAATCCTCTACCTGTCTACAGTAGCTGTATACTGTTTTGAGAAATTCCTTGTGTTTGATCCTTGTGATAGGACCCCATTCCGTTGCAGTCTCGGGGGTTGCAGAGGCACGCAGGATTCCCGACCACGCCCCCAGTTCGCCTGTTGTAACCGGTAGAGTGGCTTTAAGTATAATCTGTTAAATTATGAAACCATAAATAGAACCTAGGACATTGCATGAATCCTAGGAATGAGAAATAGAATGAATGGTAGATCCTAGGGTGTTGCATGAATCCTAGGGTTGGAAAACTAGATTGTATGATAGATCCTAGGATATGGCATGAATCCTAGGACGGGAAAACTAGTGGAATGTATGAATACTGCAGTCTTGGAAAATGTGGAAAGGGATTAATAGCTTCCTGTGAATTGAATTAACAACTGCCTGTTATGAATAAATGAACATGATTAAGAATATGGGATGTTTGAACGTGAAACTGGAAAGGTGAAACCGGAATGCGCTAAGTTAAAGAGCCGGTACCCTACGGGGAATTAGGAGAACTCCTAGAAAGTGAATGGAATAGAATTAGGGAAGTGAGATGGCCCTTGAGTACGGAGTACCAAGAAGAGAGACTGTCCCCCCTATTTAGTGCAGAGCGGAGCCAGCCGCCCCAGGGACCCGAGGTTAGGACTGGCCACTCTGTACCGACTTGTTGGCCCTCGTGTACGTAGTACCGAGGAGAGCTACTAGTGTAGGGAGGTACTAGCTGCCCCACGGGCCCCGGGGTTCTGCTAGCCTCCTACACTGACTTGTTAGGCCCACTGGGGCAAACCAGGGTAGTCAGGCGAGGGTGCGCGGACTGTGGAGGGGCAAGGCCCCTGTTTGGTTACTGTGGAGGGGTTGGACCCCTGTTACTGAGATGGCTCTACCCTGTACTGGTTCCGTGTTGTGCTTTGGGCGCACCCGTTAACGGAAACGATTGACCGCGTGCCAGTGAGGGTTAGCTACCCGTGCGTTTACCGCGCGTGCCGTAGTCACCGTTACCTCTGTCAGTGACCTTGGGGTGGTTGACTGAGAGTAGGATCACCACGGGGGACTCTCCCGGCCAGGAGAGCACCTCGTGCTACTTCTACTGTTCGGAAAAGACTGCAATCAAGATCGTTCCCACGAGGAACATTCGAGATCAAGTGAAGGATCTGAGAAATAGATAAATTGTGAAACAATAGAAAGGCGTAAATAAATGAAGAAAGAAAATTAAAACAGCTAGTGTACACTTTACTGTTTCTTTAGTTTAGCTGCCACTCTACTCAGCGTTTTGCTGACGTGTTACACTCGTTACCTTTCAGGACCAGGTGTTGAGCAGCCAGGGTCAGCGGCTGCAGAGGACGCTGGGCCGAGTAGCGTCCAGTAGAGTTACCACTGTTCTCTTGTACCTCTTTTTGGTTCCATTGTAGTGAGTAGTTCTTGTTTCCGCTGTACTTTTCTCTACCTGCAGTTCATATTATGTTATGAATGTTGTTCTACTGTTGTGGTGGTACATACTATAGTGGTTTCTTTCCTTACTACTGTATTTTCTTACTGTTAGTTATATTCATGTTGAATGTGGTTTATTTTATTACTCTTTTGGTTACTTCCTCGTTGGACAACCAGGTCTTGGATTTAGTCAAGTCGGTCCGGTTCTCGTGTCTCATAGGGACTCGGGAATCGGGTTGTTACAAGATGATATCAGAGCAAGGTCGTCCCGAGAAGTGAATCAACTGACTGGAAAATAACCAATTCACATGTCTATAACTAGAGTAGCCACCACAACATATCTTTTGACATGAGTTCTTAGATGTTTCCGTTAGGTATCGTTCCGTAGTGACGTGTTCCGTTTTGTTTCGCGTCTCCTTGCAGGAGATGCCTCGTCGTGGGACCAGTGAGGCGGGCCGCGGGCGCGGCCGAGGACGAGGTCGGCGAGGTGGGCGTGCCGTTACCGACGCCCCAGTGGACCAGCCACTACTCCCGGGCGTCCAGGCCCAGGACCTCGCCCGGCTGATACGAGACATTGTACGAGAGGAGCTCCACCCACCACCCCGAGCGCCTCACCCTGGGGCTGTGGAGGGGGAGTCCTCTGTGGGACCACTCGACAGATGCGGCGCTGGACACGGGGGAGGGGATGGGCCGCCGCAGCCCCCACCTTCCTCCGATACTTCTGTGCATGAGGCACCGTTGCCTGGGGGTGGACCAGCATCCCCACTGCAGCGCCACTCCGAGCTCTTCGGGCAGTTCCGGAAGCTGAAGCCCCCCTCCTTCAAGGGGGATGAGGACCCGACCGAGGCAGAGGACTGGCTTGAGCAGCTGGAGAAGATCTTCGACACCCTTCGCCCCCCGATGGAGTGCCACGTGGCCTTTGCCACGTACCAGCTGGAGAGTGCGGCACACAGGTGGTGGAGGGTGGTCGGGGACAGGAGAGGGACGAGCCGACCTGGGACCAGTTCGTCACCCTCTTCTGCGAGCAGTACTTTCCCCAGACGTGGCAGGACCAGAGGAGGCGAGAGTTCCACACCCTCTGCCAAGGGACGATGACTGTGAGCGCGTACCACACGCGTTTCTTGGAGCTATCCTGCTTTGCAGCGACAGCAGTAGCCACAGAGGAGGAGCGCCTTTGGAGGTTCACCGAGGGGCTCCAGCCTGCAATTCGGGGGTATGTCAAACCCCTGAAGCTGCCTACGTTTTCGAGGGTGGTGGAGGCAGCCATGACTTACGAGGAGACCAACCCGTCCGCGCGAGACACTGACGGCGGGAGGAAGAGGCCCTTTCAGCCAGACTTTTCACAGGGCCGGCGAGAGAGGAGACACGTGGCGTCCGCAGGAGAGCCATCACGTTTTACAGGGCCATCAGTGGCCTTTGGGGGCCCTCGACAGGGGCCAGTCGCCAGCACTGGACCCCTGCCCAGCCAACAGCAGGGACCCACTGAGGGCGGGAGCCGGGTTCCCCTCTGTTACCAGTGTGGCCAGCCGGGCCACATCAGGAGGGACTGCCCGTCTAGGGCAGGAGGTCAGCAGATACTCCCCGCGCAGAGCACTGGAGGGCGCGCAGGAGGCCGCGGTTCCCAGGTGCAAGGAGGAGGACAACAGTCGCGAGGAGGGTACCGGCCAGCACCTACCCGTCCGACGCAGAGTGTGGCTGCTTCGTCCGCACCTAGAGCTGAGGGGCATATCAACGCCTTGACACACAGGGACGCCAGAGCTTCGGGATCGGTGGTAGCAGGTATGGTTTCAGTTTCCGACAGACTCGTTTACACACTTTTCGATTCCGGCGCTACGCACTCGTTTGTCGCAGCCAGTTTCGCAGTTAGTTTGGACCAGGATTATACACTATTAGAGAATCCGTTCGTAATTAGAGGTCCGAGTGGTCAGCTGTTTGTAGCTGAGGAGGTGTACACGGATTGCGAGGTCAGCGTCGGGGGACATAGCCTGCCAGCTGACCTGATTATGATACAGATGGAGGACTTTGGAGTGATTCTGGGGATGGATTGGTTGTCTGCTTACCACGCCTTGGTGGACTGTTTTGAGAGGAAGATCGTCTTCTCCATTCCGGAGTTGCCTTCTTTCAAGTTTCACGGATAGCCAGTGGACGGAGGCTTCAGGTGCATTTCGGCACTTCGGGCGGCGAGACTTTTGAGCCAGGGGTGTGAGGGTTTCCTAGCTTGTGTGGTGGTAGAGCTCAGCCCTGTGGCAGACTTCCAGAGCATCTCGGTGGTTAGAGAGTACCCTGACGTGTTTCCAGACGAGTTACCAGGACTACCGCCTGAGCGTGAGATCGAGTTTGAGATCTCACTAGTACCAGGGACCAGCCCCATCTCCACTGCGCCATACAGGATGGCACCGCTTGAGCTACGAGAGCTCAAGTCTCAGTTGCAGGACCTTTTGGAGAAAGGTTTCGTGAGGCCCAGTGCGTCTCCCTGGGGAGCCCCGGTACTGTTTGTGAAGAAGAAGGATGGGACCTTACACCTTTGTGTGGACTACCGACAGCTGAATAGGGTCACCATCAAGAACAGATATCCACTGCCGAGGATCGACGACTTGTTTGACCAATTGCGGGGTGCCACGGTATTCTCCAAGATCGACTTGAGGTCGGGATACCACCAGTTGAGGATCAGGGAGACCGACGTCTCCAAGACAGCTTTCCGCACCCGGTACGGACACTACGAGTTTTTGGTCATGCCGTTTGGGCTGACCAATGCCCCCGCTGCTTTCATGGACCTGATGAACCGGGTGTTTAGACCGTACTTGGACCAGTTCGTGGTGGTTTTCATAGATGATGTACTCATCTATTCTCAAGTTTAGACGCAGCACGGACAACACTTGCGAATGGTTCTGGACACTCTGAGACGACGTAGGCTGTACGCCAAATACAGCAAGTGCGAGTTCTGGTTGAGGGAGGTGACCTTCTTAGGTCATGTGATCTCTGGAGACGGCTTGGCGATGGACCCAGCCAAGGTCGAGGTAGTACTCAGGTGGGAGAGACCACGTTCAGTCACTGAGATTCACAGTTTCCTGGGACTGGCAGGCTACTACAGACGATTCATCAAAGGTTTTTCACAGATTGCACGTCCTATGACACAGTTGACCCGGAAGGACGTGCCCTTCGCTTGGACAGACGCCTGTGAGGCGTGTTTTCTGGGGCTGAAGGAGAGGTTGACCTCGGCTCCCGTGCTCACCATCCCTGACAGCAGTGGCGGGTTCGTTATGTACACGGACGCCTCCTTGCAGGGGTTAGGAGGTGTGCTCATGCAGAGGGGCCACGTTGTCTCTTACGCTTCGCGGCAACTGAAGCCCCATGAGCATACCTACCCTACCCATGACCTCGAGTTGGCAGCTGGTTATCTTCGCGCTGAAGACTTGGAGGCACTACTTGTACGGTGAGACCTTCGAAATTTTCACATATCACAAGAGCCTCAGATACCTTTTTGATCAGAAGGAGCTCAACATGGGACAGAGACGTTGGTTGGAGCTCCTGAAGGACTACGACTACAGCATCTCCTACCACCCAGGAAAGGCCAATGTGGTGGCTGACGCCTTGAGCCGTAAGGCGCCCGCACACTTGGACAATTTACAGTTACAGAGTTGGAGCCTTTTGGAGGAGGTGGGCAGCTGGCGACCTCTAGAATTACGGGGGTACTGTGGGGCAGTGACTGTGACACGGCAAACTAGGCCAGAGCTGATAGACCGCATCATCACAGGACAGATGGATGATCCGTACTTACAGTCCTTGCGCGACAGAGTACTGTCGGGAGACCCGGGGGACTTCTCTTTCACAGACCAGGTGCTGCGCCTGAGGGGACGGTTGTGCGTTCCCAGAGACGAGGAGCTGTTGAGAGAGCTCCTGACTGAGGCACACGGTTTCAGGTTCACCATACATCCCGGAAATACGAAGATGTACCACGACTTGAGACGCAAGTTTTGGTGGAGGGGGATGAAGCAGGATGTGGGTGGATTCGTGCAGCAGTGCTTAGTGTGCCAGCAGGTGAAAGCCGAGCATCAGAGGCCTGCAGGGCCGCTACAGCCGCTTCCAGTGCCAGAGTGGAAGTGGGAGATCATCACCATGGACTTGGTGGTGGGCTTACCTGTTACCCAGCGAGGGCACGACGCTGTCCGGGTAATTATGGATAGACTGACGGAGACGGCACGATTCCTGCTGATCCGAGTCACTTTGGGACCAGCACAGTTGGCAGAGAGGTATATCCGTGATGTGGTACGACTACACAGAGTTCCGCTGGAGATCGTATCCGACCGGGATACCCGCTTTACGTCACAGTTTTGGGCTGAGTTTCAGCAGGCCTTGGGGACGCGGTTGAGGTTTAGTACGGCTTACCACCCCCAGACAGACGGACAGTCTGAGCGCACGATACAGACACTTGAGGACCTTTTGTGTGCCTGTGTACTGGACTGGAGGGGCTCTTGGGAGGAGCACCTGCCCCTAGCGGAGTTTGCATACAACAACAGTTATCACTCGAGTATCGGCATGGCTCCCTACGAGGCTCTGTACGGACGGAGGTGTACGGCACCCTTGAGTTGGGTTGAGGTGGGGACCAAGTGGGAGGTTGGCCCCAGGTTGATCTGGCAGAGTCAGGAGGTGGTCGAGCAGATCCACAGGCGACTCCGCACTGTCAGGAGCAGACAGAAGAGCTACGCAGATCGGAAACGCAGAGAGGTGCAGTTCAAGGTTGGGGATCACGTCTTTCTTCGTGTTTCGCCCATGAAGGGCCTGCAGCGGTTTAGGGTGAGAGGGAAGCTCGCACCGAGGTTCGTGGGGCCCTTTGAGGTCCTGGAGCGGGTTGGACCCGTTGCTTACAGACTTGCCCTCCCCCTCGCAGCTTTCTGGTGTGCACGACGTTTTCCACGTGTCCAACCTCAGGAAGTATGTAGCCGATCCCAGCCACGTACTGAGTCACGAGAGCGTCGAGGTGGGCAACGACCTGACCTACCCCGAGCGGCCAGTGTAGATTCTAGACCGACCCGTCCGCAGTTTGAGACGAAAGCAAGTTCCCCTGGTAAAGGTTTTGTGGAGGAGCCAGCGATACGAGGAGGCTACCTGGGAGCGTGAGGCGACAATGCGGGAGCGGTACCCGAAACTCTTCGCGGATACGTCTTTTCGGATCGGCTTCGGAACTCTTTGAGTTTGTTATGGTATTTATGACGTTTTCCCGCACCCTAGTTAGCGCAAGTTTAGGGGACGAAACTTCCTTTGAGTTTGTTATATTGTAACGAATGCGCGCTTCAGACGTCTGGGAATCGGTTATTTTTGGCACACGTGATTCGTCTGCGCACCTAAGCGCGCAGACCTGCGTACGCTCTCTCTCCCTCTCTTTTTCCCTCTCTCCTGCAGCCACAGACCCACCCTGTCCGCTCTGTCTCTCCTCCTCGCGCGGCCTTAAAAGGCCATGCCCTCTCCCTCACTCCCATCACCTTCGCCCCCTTCCTCTTCTCCTTCCAGCCAGTGCGCGAGAGCGAGCGCGAGTGAGCGGCAGCGGCAACAGCCGCGGTGAGCGTGGGAGGAGGTGCTGCGCGTGGAAGAGGCGCTCGGCCGTGAGGGTGAGCTCGCCGGGGCTGCTAGGGCCAGCGGGTGGGGGGCACAGCGGGCGCGGAGTGACGCGGGGAGGGACTGCTGCAGGCGGACGAGACGTGGCGCGGCCGAGCGTCGCGAGCGGAGGGCGAGTGGCGCCCTGATTCTGGAAACTTTTCCAGAATCAGACGTCTTGGAGTCTAGCCAGACGACGGGGACGACGTCTGGAAGACTGTCCAGACGTCTGAAAGGTGAGTTATTTCCGTCTCCTTCGTTTTCTTCGACTGACCGTACTGAGAGAGAGAGAGATGGGTATGCGCAGGGTCTGAGATTCGCATCCAACGCGAATCAGATATCTGGCTGAAGTGCCAGACGACGGGAGCGACTTACAGACGTCCTGGGTGACCATCGGATGTCTAGGAACTAGGCCAGACGCCCCCGCAGGCTTCTGGACATCTGAGAGACCACGCAAAGCAAAGGTAACCCCTGATCCACTTTTTAAGACGTCTGGAATAAGTTCCAGACGTCTGATTTTACACTGTTTCGTCGTTTTCGACCCGTTTAAGGCCCGTTTGGGTTCCGTTTTCCGCGTTTCAAGTTGCGTTCTTTTTGGAATTAAATCCTCTACCTGTCTACAGTAGCTGTATACTGTTTTGAGAAATTCCTTGTGTTTGATCCTTGTGATAGGACCCCGTTCCGTTGCAGTCTCGGGGGTTGCGGAGGCACGCGGGATGCCTGACCACGCCCCCAGTTCGCCTGTTGTAACCGGTAGAGTGGCTTTAAGTATAATCTGTTAAATTATGAAACCATAAATAGAACCTAGGACATTGCATGAATCCTAGGAATGAGAAATAGAATGAATGGTAGATCCTAAGGTGTTGCATGAATCCTAGGGCTGGAAAACTAGATTGTATGATAGATCCTAGGATATGGCATGAATCCTAGGACAGGAAAACTAGTGGAATGTATGAATACTGCAGTCTTGGAAAATGTGGAAAGGGATTAATAGCTGCCTGTGAATTGAATTAACAGCTGCCTGTTATGAATAAATGAACATGATTAAGAATATGGGATGTATGAACGTGAAACTGGAAAGGTGAAACCGGAATGCGCTAAGTTAAAGAGCTGGAACCCTACGGGGAATTAGGAGTAGAACTCCTGGAAAGTGAATGGAATAGAATTGGGGAAGTGAGCTGGCCCTTGAGTACGGAGTACCAAGGAGAGCGACTGTCCCCCCTGTTTAGTGCAGAGCGGAGCCAGCCGCCCCAGGGACCCGGGATTAGGACTGGCCACTCTGTACCGACTTGCTGGCCCTCGTGTACGTAGTACCGAGGAGAGCTACTAGTGTAGGGGGGTACTAGCTACCCCACGGGCCCCGAGGTTCTGCTAGCCTCCTACACCGACTTGTTAGGCCCACTGGGGTAAACCAGGGTAGTCAGGCGAGGGTGCGCGGACTGTGGAGGGGCAAGGCCCCTGTTTGGTTACTGTGGAGGGGTTGGACCCCTGTTATTGAGAGGGCTCTGCCCTGTACTGGTTCCGTGCTGTGCTTTGGGCGCACCCGCTAACGGAAACGATTGACCGCGTGTCAGTGCGGGTTAGCTACCCATGCGTTTACCGCGCATGCCGTAGTCACCGTTACGTCTGTCAGTGACCTTGGGGTGGTTGACTGAGAGTAGGATCACCACGGGGGACTCTCCCGGCTAGGAGAGCACCACGTGCTACTTCTACTGTTTGGAAAAGACTGCAATCAAGATCGTTCCCACGAGGAACATTCGAGATCAAGTGAAGGATCTGAGAAATAGATAAATTGTGAAACAATAGAAAGGCGTAAATAAATGAAGAAAGAAAATTAAAACAGCTACTGTACACTTTACTATTTCTTTAGTTTAGCTGCCACTGTACTCAGCGTTTTACTGACGTGTTACACTCGTTACCTTTCAGGACCAGGTGTTGAGCAGCCAGGGTCAGCGGCTGCAGAGGACGCTGGGCCGGGTAGGGTCCAGTAAAGTTACCACTGTTCTCTTGTACCTCTTTTTGGTTCCACTGTAGTGAGTAGTTCTTATTTCCGCTGTACTTTTCTTTACCTGCAGTTCATATTATGTTATGAATGTTGTTCTACTGTTGTGGTGGTACATACTGTAGTGGTTTCTTTCCTTACTGCTGTATTTTCTTACTGTTAGTTATATTCATGTTGAATGTGGTTTATTTTACTGTTCTTTTGGTTACTTCCTCGTTAGACGACCAGGTCTTGGATTTAGTCGAGTCGGTCCGGTTCTCGTGTCTCGTAGAGACTCGGGAATCGGGTCGTTACAATGACAGATGCCTTAATTGAAGGACTTAACATTGAATTCATTAAGAGTTCAGTGGAATCACAACTTGAGTTTGACAGAATTCAAGAACTGATCTCCCTCAAAACTGAATGAGGGCAACACTTCAGTAAGATGTGGCAAAGGAGATGAACTACTTAATTAAGTGATTAACTCATCTCTGAGTTTCCATTGACAGCGAGCTCAGAGAAGAGGGAAAATTGGACATTTTTGATACACTGCTCTATAGGAGAAATTAAAGGGATCACTAAAGTCTTTAGGGGTTAGGGAGGTGATGGAAGACCTCTGTTGGATGTGGAATTAACTCTGGGCACTTCACCATGGATAGTGAAGTGTCCAGGTGTATGTGAGTTGGTGTAGGTGATTAGGTGCACAATTAGGATGGATCTAAGGTTAATTAGGGTCCTAAGGCGATGGTCTTATGATGATGGACCCTGAGTGAGTATGAAACAGCCTCGGGGACCTCCACCATGGACAGCGAAGGTCGCCGATGACGGTGATGTGGTTTAGGCAGTTTAGGTGATAATTGCAAGTGGAAGAAAGTGAGAATGGATCGTGGAGAGGTAAAAAGAGTGAAACAATTTCTGGAAGTGTGAACGAAGGCCTAATGAGGCCAAACTTGACCTCACCGGAGCTAAGGAAGGCAATACTGGAAGTCTAACTAAACTAATTACACTAATCTAAGCTACACTAAGTAATCTACGATTCCTTGGATGAAAAGAGGGGAAAGAATCTCCATCGAAAGGTGCGTAACGGAGGACGAAATCAGAGGGTAGGGGATAGAGCTCCAGCGAGAAGTTGAAAGTGGTGATAGAGAGGAAGTGGTGCTCCTTGGCCCTGTCACAGCCGTCCGGAGAGGAAAAGGAGGTGAGAGAGGCAAGTCCCTCGTGCGAAGGAGCTCCGATAGGGGGATGAGAAGTCACCGAATGTAGACGGAAGAATAGCCTATCGTCGGCCGTAGTTAGGGAAGAAGGATAGGGGACCGACCCTTGAAATCGGAGGGGTCAAAAGGTATTTATAGGGTTCAGCGGCTGTGAAGGAGGGTGTATCTGGATACCAATAGGTCTTGGTTCAAGGTAACCACCGGCGTTGTCTCCGACACCAGTGAAGTTAACCTTGAGCCCTAATTAGGATTTTAGGGGCATCCAGACCATAGGATGGAGAGACGGCGGTGAGCGCAAGCTCCAGGAGCTTGACGAGGAAGACATGTCGCGAGATGGACGATGATCATGAGGTAAACGCACCGTCGATCATGAGTCGTCGAATCACGTGAAGAAAGAAAGAAGAAGAGAAGTGTTCACAAGGACCTGAATGTGAGAAAAATTAAGGACCTAGATGAAAGGAAAAGGACTCGATTGTAATAAATTATAGGGACCAAAATGCAAACAGAGGCTTTTAAGGTTAATTTAAATTATTTTCTTTTCTAACTTTTTATATATATTTATAACTTAGCTAAATATTATATTAAAGCCATGTATTCACATTTTTGACCTATTTATTTATATTTATTTACTTATTAACTTACTTAAGTTATTTAAGACTTAGGTCTTAAGTTATACTTAAATTAAATAAGATATTAATTAGGTAACTAATTAGTGGTATTTCGAGTCCATTTATTAATTAAATTATTAATAATATTAATTGGCTAATAATTTAGCATTTTTAACTTATTTTAAGGTTCTTTAATGATTTGTCCCTTATTACATAATTAACCCTTATAGATGCACAGTCCTAGCTAATTAACTAGGGAAACTAGTTAATTAGGAGTAATTAGAAGCCATGATGAGCTTCTCATCAGACATACATGAAGGATGTGGGACATTTAGTCCCACATCGTAAGTGGGTGAAGCGCCAAGGCAGAATAAATTATTTTTGTGTTCAGAGCTTACTGCCTCAGAACATGAGGGTGATGCCTGCATACACCGACCCGACCCGTATACCTACCTTCACTCCTCGGCTATGACCACGCCTGCAACCCTGGACCTGGGTACATGCTTGACCTGAATACCCGATCTGATTACCTGGTTTCAGTGAAAGAGAAGAGGAGGAAGAAAGAAAGAAAGAGAGAGCGGGGGAGGGGAGGGTTTTGCTCTCTTGTGTTAAGGCGTGGCTGAACACTTAGTCACTAGGAAGGTTTGAGAAGGAGGAGGAAACCCTTGGCCATGGTTAAGAAGAGAAGCAAAAGCGGAGAAATTAAGAAGAGAAAGAGAGAAAAGCCAGAGAAGTGAAGAAGAAGAAGAAGCCCTGTGCTCATACTGTTAAGTCATCTAATGATAAATGGCCGACGTCTGACTTGGTTGAAACTGTGGCATTATTTGAGGCACTATGTATTTATTTAGATCATTAAGTAATTATTATATATGTATCTAAGCTAATAATTGGTGATTCAAATCACCACTATTTTGTCTTAGATGTCTTTTTGCATCATTAGATTCTTGATATACTCATTTGCTACATTGAATATTAGTTTTGAGTAATTATTTGTGCTTATTTATATTTTGATTGAGATTAGTGCATGAATGCAATACTTGCTCCCTATGTTCGACCTCGAACTTAAATTCGAGTAATAAATTGTATTTGTTGACGAGCGATTTTGATCTATACTACAACGTATCAATCTTAAACACCAATTTCGTGCGTAAAACAGGCTTGTACAAACCTGCACCAAATCATTTAATGCAACCCCTCAGCCTAAAATTAGGTTAATTCAAAGAATTGATGTTAATTGAGAATAATCTAATAAACAAGTATCAAGCCTAATGTGGATAAATTCCTTAAGGGTTAAATTACTATAATTTTTAGATTAGGCTTAGGATACTATAAGTGCACAGTTTATGAAGGGCATTAGGGGGTAGTTGCTCGATTATTTTTGTTTTTGTGTGTGTGCGAATTGGGCAAGAAAGTGATGCCCAAGCCAAAACAGGTGGTTTACAAGCAAAGGATTAAAATGAATGTCTTTTAGGGTTTGATAGTCTTAAAATTGCTTTTAAGGTTTCTCCTGTTAAATCTTCAAACAAGTTTGAATTGTCACACAATCAATTGCAATCAAGTTATAATTGGTGAATGGCAATTTCGTTAGATAGGTGTGTGACTAAGATAATAGAAAATGAAGCCTAAAGTTGGAATGCTATGAATGCAACTCCTAAGAAATGAATCTCTTTCAAAATATCTTTTTATGTCGTGGTCCAAACAAGACAAAAAACACCACCACTAGCAAGGAAATCAAATAAGGATTCTAAAAATGATTTTTTTACAATTTTTGAAACTTATTTGACTTATTTTTGGGATTCTTTTCTACACTACTGTCAAAATCCAAAAAAGATAGATTTGGAAAATTGATTCTACAGAATCCTTAAACAACCTTTAAACTTTTTGAAAATTTTACATGTTGGATAGATTTCTCTAAGGTTTCTAGAAATATAAATTCTGTCCAAATCTGATGAGTACAAAAATTTATAAAATTCTTGGACAGTAAGAAAACAGTAAGGAATTAGGGTTAGTCCACAAATTTTTTAATTTTTTATATTTAGCGAAATCATATAAAATTTAAAACATAAGTTCTTGACTTAAAGAGGCTTCTTTGGGTAGAGTTTGAAAACTTTAGGAAACGTTTTTAAGCCCGAACTTGATTTTTGAAAGTGGAGACAAAAGTTTAGAATTTCAAAAATAAAACACCGATGTAAGAAGGATGGTGGAGAATTGAAGCAAACAAGCAATCAAATGAATTTTAGGGTTCCACCGCCCCAAATTTTTCTTGTTTTTATGACTTTTGATATTTTAAAGATTTTTTTGAGATTTTTCTTAGGGTTTCCGAGAAATTTTTGGCTAAGCACTTATCTAGAAACCATAAGAAGAAAAGAAATCTTGAAGCTTCCGCTCCAAGTGAATCCAAATCCCTCTCCCACTCCTAATTCACACCTATCAAAACACAAACACAAACACAAAACTAGTGAAGACTCAAGTAGAGAAAGAGAGAGAGATAAAAGTAACTAAGCCGTGCCTCCCCAACAATGGCACCATAAAGTGATACGAAAAATACACAATTTGATAAAAGTGAATTTTTATGTCATTGCATCGCATATAATTCGATCAACTTTGAATGTATAAAACCTAGATAGGGTGAATATCTAAAGTCATCCAAGGAGGCCAATTTGTTAGTTTATCAAAATATTTTCTCTCTCGCTCTCTCAAATCTCCTTTTTATATTTTTTGATTTTGATATTTATTTTAGGGTTTTGGGAAATAATCGGGGCAACGGAAATGCGAAATTAACTATGCCTAAGTAAAAAAGAAATAATCCTCCTATCTAAACTCACCCTAAACAAGTGTGCCTAGGATAATTAGAAAGGAAGAGTGGGTGCACTCGGAATTTAAAAGAACTTGAATTGAAAGCACAAAAATTGAAAGGCAAAAATCTTTTTGTATTCCAAAATAGAAATAGAGTCACATGTACAGGAATTCTTTTTGTATTACAAAATTTAAAAAATAGATAATAAGAGATAGAAGAAGATAGAAATCCTCCAGATGATGCTTTGCATGAACTTCGCTCCAAGTATGGTGGCTTCCACACTTGAAGAAGAACCTCCTTTGCTCCTCTCCTAGATGATGGTGAAGTGCTCCTAGTGATGTTCCTCTCTTTCTCCTCCAAGGGTGGAGTCCACCACCCTAATCTCCTTCTTGTTTGGCCGTCCCCCTCTAGTTGTTCCTTAGCTTTGGCCACAAGGAAGAGGGAAGAAGAAGAAGATGAACACCAAGGAAGCAAGGTAGCCTCCTTGATCACCTTCCCTCCTACTTCTTCCTTGGACAAATTTTTAGTGGATATAGGTAAGAAATGTAGTAAGCCAAGGATGGTTTTTGGTTGTAGTTAATGGGAGTATATAGGGGGGAGGGAAGTTGGCGCCAACTAGGGTTGTCCTAGGATTAGGTGGCGTAGGATATATCAGGGGTTAGGATTGGGTTTAGGATGGTGGTTATTACGGTGGATGGTGGAGATAGGTTGGTGCCACATGAAGGGATATAGGAAGGGTGGTTTATGTAGGGTTGGCCCCAAAAAGGTGTGGTTAGGGGTTAGGGTTTTTGGCACCAAAGATAGATGGTGGAGATGGGTTTAAGGGGGTAGATGTAGGGTGGAAATGGGACAATAGGTTGGCGCCAACTAGGATGGTGATTATGGGAAGTTATGGCGATGGAAGGATGCTATATGTTGGCACCAACATGAAGGAATGTGAGTGAAGGTGGTGGTTATGGGAAGTTGGCAACAAAAGAGAAGGAAAGGTGGATGTTTAGGTAGGTGGGTGGCCAACCATGGTGAGTGGAGAGGGAGGTATGGTAGCTGTCCAAGTAAGGAGCTAGCTAGTAATGTAGGGTAGTAGAGGTAGGAGCTAAGATGAGCCATATTGGAGCTGTCTTGAGCTTCATGGAGCTTAACTGTAGCTGAAGAAAGTCTTCTTGTGAACTCAGCTATTAGCTTAGCTAACTAGTTCTTTGCTAGTATCTAGGCTAAATAGGGTGAACTGAGTTGATTTGGACTCAACTTATCTAGATCTGAGGTGAGCTAAAGTTTAGTTGCCTGAAGACTTCGTAGCTAGCTAAGCTAGCTAGCTGAGGTCCAATAGCCAAGCCCAACTAGGTTGAGCTAAGTTGGGTCTTCATGAGTTGGAGATGAGTTGACCTGAGCTAGTTTGTGACTCTTCAGCTAACTTAGCTTAGCTAGTTGAGGACTAGTAGCTAAGCTAAGTTGAGTTTACTTGCCATGAGCTGGGTGGAGCTAAAATGAGCTAGATCTATTTGAGATGAGCTAGGTTGATCTAGAATCTAGCTAAGGTGAGCTGGATTGAGTTGGGATCCAGCTGGAATGGACTTCCATCTTCTTCTTGTGTGGTGTATGCCTTTCACATTTCCAGGGTTTAGATGATTTCTACTGTATTCTCGTCCCTAGCAATAAAATAGAATGCATAAGCACATAAAATGATAAGAAACAATGCTAATGCATGCCTAAATCCTAAAATGCATGAAATGCTAAATGCAACCCAATACCGTAAGGCAATGTAGAAATCTATGAATTGGACATGATTTTTAGCTTAAGAATGATGATAAACCAGTGTTTATCATAGAGCTTGAAATATATCTCCAATGGGTGTATTTTCCTAATGGGGGGTTAAAGGCTATTTATAGGCTTAAGAGAAGCTTCAAGAAGGCTTAGGAGCCTTCTCCTAGCCGTTGGAGACAAACCCCTGAAGATTTAGTCGAAATACAAATCAAATCAAGGTCAGACATCTAAAAAATGTCATACGTCTGATATGGGATTTCTGGATGTCTGACCAAAGATATGGATGTCTGGTAATGAGGGTCAATGTTACTAGAATTAATTGCATCTAAACAGTGTACTTGACACTAAGTATTGGACATCTGATTACTCATTATAAGATGTTTGATAGCATTTTGGGCATCTAAAAATGATAGGGTTTGTTCCTGGATTTGATCATATCAAAACAAGGATCTTGTGTATAAGGGTCAGATGTCAATTGGACATTTGACAATCTTATTGGACATCTGATAGTCATGATGATCTATGGGTTATGATTTCTATAGAATCTCACAATCGAGATTACGACAGACAAATTTCACTTTATGCCAAATAATCCATAATGTTCAATTGTTGGATGTCTGTAAGGACTTCCAGACGTCTGATAATAATATTAAAATATTCCTAACTTAGCTCGTGAAGATTTTGGTCTGACAAAGTGGGATTTTAGGCTTGATGAAACACATCTTCATCTTCGAGACTTCTTTTTGAGATGACATGAGACCTGCAACTTAGATGGTAGAGGCAAGAAATAGTGATTTTATAATATTTATTTTCTTTTTGTTATTTTGTAAAATCATCAAAACATTTATTAAAAGAGGTTGAACTAACAAGAAAGAGATTGGCATAAAATGAAGAAAAAAGAGAGTAGGATAACTTATCCCAATCCACAAACCCTAGGATAGCCTAACCCAAACCTAGAACTACCTCCACCTTAGTTGACCTAATCCTATGACCCAAAAACACGGATAACACTATCCATGACCCTATCCTCACTATCCATTATCTCAATCTACCTACCACTATCCCAATTTCACTATCCCTAGCCCAATTACCCTTTTAATTTTCCAAATAGGTTAGTGATAGCCCAACTTGACTCTTCCTGAGTCAATTGGGTTAGCTAGTACCTAATTGGGCTCACATAAATTTAATTATGTTTAATCAAACTTGATTAGATCCACCTAGACCTAATTAGGTTCACAACCACCTAAACTAAGTTAACCCAACCTAATTCTACCTAAACACCACAACCTCGGCTACAAAATTTAAACACACACTGCACACACACATTCAATGCAAACAGTGCCCACCCTCCACCAAAAGTGGCGACACACTACCCCATCCCACCTTAAACCCTCCTCTCAAAAATCGCCATTTATTCATTCTTCACCTCCTTCCTCGACCTCCAAATAGCCACCACCATCACCTATGCTCCTACTACCTCTCCAAAGCCAACCCCCCTCCTCCTTTAGTGGCTACCCACCCTACTTCCTCTACCATCAAGGCAGGTGGCACCCTCCTCCTTAGACCACCACCACCATCCTCCTCCCTACCTCCATAGCTAGTCACCCCTCCTCCTCTCTATTTACTTTATGTGTGTGATCTCCTCTATCTAGGCCATGCCCAAAGGCTCTCCCATAGCCTCTTGGATGTGAGCGTCTCCTTGTGGTGTGTAGATGGCTAACTCGACCTTAGTTTAGCGACTACCACCCTCTAAAAGGCAAACGCTCTTCGAGGCGATAGCGGTAGGGTGGCTTCCTGTTATTGTAGTTTTTTTATGTTAACAAGCATTCCTCTATGTTTTGTTGCTTTGATATATTGATGCAAGTTTTGTTTGATACAATATAATTTTTCTTATTGTGATTAGCATTTTCTTATCAATCTTCGTTGTTTTCACCTACCCCGTTGTAATCATCACATGCCCACCACCACCCTCTGAGTGGTGGCTGTCCCCCGTCCCCATGAACAATACCACACACGCCACCCCTTAGTTAGGTTAGATTAAACCTAGTCATAGTTAGGTTCATATTCGCCTTTAGTTTCAAAAATTAAAATCATAAAAAAATTACAAAAGTAAAAAGCAAGCAAAAAACGTTAGTAGTTTTATTCCTCATCACACCCATGACCACTACCACCACTGCGTTTACACCAAACCCGTTTCTGCATCTCGCACACACAATGCACCTACACATCCAACGAATCACCTATCACACCACCATCATCATTCTCCTGCTAGATTAAGTTTTTCACATTACGTCACTTGGATTAGTCACTTTTATTTTGAAAATCAAAAATGCAAAAAAATCATAAAACTAAAATCAAAAGAAAATATGGCTACCCCAACTCACGTTAACGACGCAAGCATTTTTCTCTACTCACTCGGAAGCGTGCGAGTAATCGAGAGTGCAAACAAACAATTTACGTTTACGTTTTACATATTCCTAACACACATTCATTATTCGTGTTACAAATGCCACGGGTGAGGTTCTCGTGTCAAAACTAGCGTTTAGGTTTAGTTTAAATTTAGATTAGGTTAGTTCTTAGGTTAGTTTAGGTTAATTAGTTATAAAAACAAAAACAAAAAATATATATTGCAAACAACGGAGTGGTAAAATTGAATTCAGATCAGTAACCCCTTTGCCTCGAGTTCGAGCAGGATCCAATTTCTGAAAAATGTGTTTCATTAAATTTTTGTTATTCAAACTTACGCAATAACTATACTATGACGTAAATATTAAATTTTTTTGCATAAAACATACCGAACACCCAGCGATTGGTCGGCTGTATATTAGGTGACTCAATTAGTTTGGAAAATAGGGAGGGGAAATAATGTTTGTAATCGCAGGTGATTGAAGTCTGGATTATTATTTGTTATAATAGGCAAGTAGCCACGCATGAAGAAAAGATGGGCATATCGCTGCCCATGTAAATGGAAATTAGGCATGTCCCCGCCTGAATTCCTGGTGGATGTTAAAACCATCGTCATGGGACTAAATTCCATATGATGTAAGGTGTAATATTGCGGGTGATGGCCAATCACTGTAAAAGAATGTTTGTTATTTAATAATAATAAGACAGTCATTAATTGCCGTTATGATAAGAGATCTCAATGATTCGCTTGCAGAGGCATTAACTACTCGTCATGACGACAGTAATCAAAAATTTCAAATGTTGCATCAGGAGAGGCTATAAATATGGGTAGGGAGGTCAGTAAATTCCCCTGCATCCTGATGTGCATACATCTGATTAACCTAAGATGTCTATTAATGCATGTTCTTAGTGTCACATTAGCATCATATATTGTAAATAGTGCATAACATGCATAATCATGTATTTAGATTAAGTTGTATAAATTGTACAGTAATTGTCTCCCTTTTATGGTCAGAGACAGGACGACTTTTTATCGGGACCTCGAATCGAATATCCAACCATACGGATCTGATCAAGGCGACAATTGGAGTTCAACAACTCCAAGATCGCCCTAATCGGATATCCGTAGCATCAGATAGAGATCGAAGAACCCTAGAAGATCAAGGGCCAAGATGGTGTTAATCTGCACTTCATACGACAAATCCGATCGCACGGATGGGTTTGGTTCGACAATAGCAACCTAACGGCACAAAAATCGATCCAATCCGATACCCGTGGCACCATCTACATCACTCAGAAGATGGACGGCCAAGATGGCGCCACGTGGTGCCATCTCAGCCGCCCAACTGACCGCATGCGCCCACCGCAGCCTTTCCTCTTCATTTGAGCGACGCTTCTCTACGGTTGGATGCTCATCCAACGGCTGCGGGGCGTGTGCGCACGAAACGAGCGCTCGACATAAACGCACCTGCAACGCGTTGGTCGAGCGCGCTATCAAGAAGAAGAGACACCCGTTCGAGCCACGGGCGCCTCAATTTGGAGCGGGGGCGAGCGGGCGCGCAGGCGCGAGGAACCGCACGATCGTGATCCAACGACATCGTGCAACCAATAGCGCCCATGCGCGATCGGATGCACGGCGAGGATGCGAGATCGCACGCATAGGCGCGTGTAGTTCAGGTGCGGCGAGGAGAGATCTAAGTCGTCCGATCGTGATTTGAAGAACGTGACATGCATTTTAGGTGCGGAAGAGGAGCGGGCACACAAGTGCTGCCCACGAAGGCCACGTTCGAGCCTTTAGTGACGGATTTACCTGTCACTAAAGGTCCTGAATTAATGTTTTTCAAATTGTAATGACCAAAATGCCCCCACTCCTTGCAACTATAAAAGGAGACCCCCTCCATACGAATTTCTCATCCCTTCTCTTCTCTCACCTCTTCCAAAGCTCTAAGAGCTTGTCTCAAACCTGGGATGCTCCTCTAGAGTAGAAATTATAATTTTTCCACCTTCGTCCCCCTTCGTGGAGTATCCTGCGGTTGTCCTCTCTCTGCATTCGAGAAGTATATCCCACGACGATGACGTGTTGCTTCGTTCCCGTTCTTCCCGCTTCATCCTCCTTCTTCCTGCTCTATTCCTTGTCTTCCAGGCGTTGTCCCGTCCGGCTCATCCTCCAAGCGATCGTCGAGGAGGATATCTCTCTTTCCATTCTTTTTACTGCTTTCTAAAGTAGATTTACTTCTTTCTAGTGTAATCATTTCCGGATTTCTAGCCGTAATGAGTAGTGAACAATTTTTGATAATGAAATCCATGTTTATTCTACATCCCTTTTGCTTTTATTTGTAATATTCTCTCTCACTCTTTTATTTATTGCTTATTAAATAGATAGCTAGTTTTCAACCACCTATTCTGTTTCATAACAAAGAAAATAAATGCGTATTTTTAATCAAACGTCCGCCTCCCTGTGTTCTACTCAGAACTTCTTTTGGATTTTTCGGTATAAATTTTAATTGTTGAACCCGAGTTCTTTGCTATTCAAACTACAACAAGTTTTCAAAACCAAATCCAATTGTGTAGTCCTTCGACGTTTCAACATTTTGGCACCGTTGCCGGGGAGGCAACGCTCTTTAATTTTTTTCGCATTTTCCAACTTATGAATCATTTACCTCACTTCTTTCCTTTGTTATTGTGATTGCAGGTACTCTTTTGAGACGAGCAAAAGCAGTAGATTAGAACAAAGTGCTATTGAAGGTTCTATAGGTTTTCCCCCACTCCCACCCATTAGTTTTCATTCCACCACGTAATAATACAAACATAAATCAACCTAAGTGTTTTTATAAACTCTAAGGTTAGTTTTGTTTGTTTGTTTGACACCTGCACCCGCCTCAACCTCCACATTTAAAAAGAAAAATTTTTTAAAAAAACTCACAGAGGTACACAACCTCACCTGATTTTCAAACTCAACCGGTAAACCAATCTTTGGAATCGGCACACACATCCTAACACATAATCGAGTAGAAATCAGATTAGGTAATCACTTGTATGCCTAATTAAGTGGTGCAACAGGCCAATTATTTGAGTTGATTGGGCCACACCATTTCAACTAAAATCAACTCATTAAGTATCTACCACATAGGTTCAACCCTTAGAGATTTACCAGGCACTCCACATTCTTTTAAGCTTCAAAGGAAAACATCTTTACCTGTGCTTTCAAAACCCGGTGTGCCAACAAAACTTATTTGAAAATACCTAAAGTTGAATCCTAAAATTCACAACATCAAAAACAATCTTGCTTGAAAACCACTGTTGTGCACGCACACACATCAATCAATCATTAAGAGCACAACCCAGATAAAGGGTCTATCACATTCCAAAGCACATTCAAACCTAGCCTTAAATAAAACAGAGTAAACGTTGGCCTTAGGATTTGACTCGCTCTTCGGAGCCTAGAAAGAGATTATTTTCGATTAGTCTGTTTCTACTATTCAATCTGATGTCTAGCTAGGGAGAAGAATCAAACGATCGTGGCTGGGGGGTATACTAGGAATCGGAGGCGCAAGCTGAAGGAAGAACCTTCTCCTCAGTCTCTTACTCTAACTGGTTGGATTGAACAAATAGAAGTATATCAAATCGTTTCTTTATCTCAAGACAGATTCTGGGAGTCTGTAGCTCTTTAGGCTAGCCCACTTAAGGACAGGTTTGATTGTTTGTATTGCAGGGTGCCTTTCTTCCTCTCGTCTATCATGAATCCTTCCACATTTTATATGCATTCCCACTCTTTCCCTCCTGTTATGAGTTATCCTCAACATGACGATTATCCTGACTCGTACTGTAACCAACAATCAGTTAGTCGAGACAACTCGGATTGGGGATTAAGTTCCGGACCTCTATGTTTTGGGTCTAACCATGAACACTATGATTGTGATTTCTGTCCTTCTTAGAGCCACATCGATTATAGATTGCCACCCTTTCATGAACAACCTAATGCAATTTACAATCAAGGAGGATGCACTGATCCTTACCCATTCCCTGAATACACTGTCTTTAGGTCATCACCACCTTTTGAACAAACCGAAATAATCTATTATCAGGAAGGGTATCACGAATCTCAATTTGTTAACTCCTCTTCACTAATCCCAAACCCACCCAACCCTGAAACAAGTCATTTGGTTCAGGGTAACAAGGTTCAAGATAAGGTTTTGGCTAACTTGAGGAATACCATACAATCTTTAGAAGTTCAGCCAATACCTTGCATTGAAGAATTGGAGCCCTTGATTGAAATGATTGATGATCTGAACAAGTATTTGTTGGATTGGCTCCAGGATGTTAAGGATAAGAATCCGGGTGAGTTTCTACTTAGAAAGTTGGTGACATTGAGAATGAGATTTGTGGTTGCTTTAGTTCAATCGTGGGATTATTCCCAGGATGAACCCCCTTCAGGAGAGCCAATGTCAGAACCCGCTCAGGCACCTGTTGGGGGGAACACGTGTTACGAGGTTGACCAGATTGAATTAAAGCAACCAGTTAAGGATGATCTAATTTCTTCACCTGAAATCCTTGAGTCGAGGTACAAGGATATGTATGTCTCCATGGATCAGAAGTGACGGATGATTTTGGGACGTACATTAATACAGATTTTGATTTCTTTGATTCCGATGGTGAAGATTCAATTTGCGAAGTCTCACGTGAGTTTACAGAACATGATTTCTGTGAGATGATTGGGCCTACGGAATCGGTTAAATCATTTGATAGCCCAATAACTGAGGAAACTGATCTTATTAGGACTCACATGATGGATCCAGAATCACATTTTCTACAGGATTCAATCCAATGCCCTGATTGTTAGTTACACTTCATTGAGCTTACTGATGATTCTATTTTTGAGATAATTAGACCCAAGTCAATTCTGATTCAGCCACATCTTTTAGATTTGGAAATTTTCGAAGGGGTGATTAATATGCAGGAGGTCCCGGAATTTGACATTCTGAAGGAGGATAGGAACTGGGAAATTTCAATTTGGGAAGCAAACTCCAGAGGAAGTAGAAGACCGAATATAAGGGTTCCAATTAAGCTGAAACCATCAAACCAGGACCCTTACAACATTTGTTCTGAGGATGTCCAACCCAAGCACACATTCATTGATTATCCTTTGGAGCTTGATTTCTCTGTAACCCGACTTTTTGGTCTTGGGTTGCATCCTCATAAATCGCAGGCCCAACCCCGCGTGCATACTGATTTTAGGTTTTAAGTAATTTTTATCCAAAACCTTAAATATTCTCGATCATGGGGTATGGGTCTGCACCACAATCTAGTCCACATATGTGGACATTTGCTGGCAGGTCCTAAAGTGAATCTTTTTATTCTGATTCTGACATGCGCTTCTGAATTCTTTACTTCTCTTCTTTGTATAGTGTGCCTAGCTGAAGGCACTAAATTCAGCACGTATACAGTTTTTGTTTATCTCAGAGCAGACCTATCATTCACGCAATTCAGGTGCTTTCTACTCTATTCCACTCTGTTTTATGTCTTTTTAATACAATGAGGACATTGCATTAGATAGGCATGGGGGATGGATATTCATCTCTGAATTAATTCGTCAGCTCCGTAGATTCATTTTATTTTCTTTTATTTATATATATAAAAAAAAAGAAAAAAATTATGGAATTAGGAAGGAATATTTGGACATTAGGACTTTTCAATCTTAGAAAATATTACATTAGGATCTGAACACAAAGACCCTTCAGGTCTTTGGGCTTAATCAGCCCGGGTATCCACTAAAATGTGAATTTATTTTTCGAGTCCTCGCCAACCTGAATTCTATTTTAACTTGAGTAAATAAGTTTGGGTGATAAGTACACGACTTATCAACCCGCCCTCTGATTTGAGAGAACTTTAAGTCTAAAGCATCTACACACATTATGTTTTCATTGACTCGTTGTTCGACGATTTTAATAGAAATTAGGTAGCTAATGAACCTTCTAGGGTGATATGGCTAGCAAGTTATTGTGGGTAACAGCCCATAGGTAGGTTGTCCAGAGCCCAATCACTAGACCACTCTCTTCTTGTTGCCTTTAGGTAAATCTTAGACCAGGGAAGCCACCTACTTAAAAAAAAAGAAAAAAAAAAGAGAAAGTCAAAAAGAAAAGAAAAAAAGGAGAAAAGAAAGAAAAGGAAACAAAAAGAAATAAGCCACACTTTGCCGCACAAGTATGGCTGGCAAGTTGTCGGTGGTAACAGCTCATCGACCAGTTGTCCAGAACCCAACTCAAGAAATGCACTAAAAATTCCCAAAACACTTAGGAAGAAGCGGAGAAGTAGAATAAACCGGGAAGATATACACTGGATTCACCCTTGTGTTGATCCCATAAAAACAAAAGTAGGGAGAAAGCTACCGGTCGTAAAGATACACCTTTACGCAGAAGTCTCTTTTTAAAGTCACCTAAAGGCGTAGAAACCCGAAGTCCGTTCTAATTGTCGATCAACGAGTCTATCAAATTCATAATAAGATGCTTAGAACTTAAGGTTCTCATCAAATCTTGGGTGGGTTGAATGAGCGTAGAAAGCCACTCTTTAACCCTAAACTCAAAAATCCAAAAAAATCAGAAAAGAAGAACAAGAGAAAAAGAAATTTTTCTTTGAATAAGGCAAGGGCTTGAAGGGTCTGCATTTTGGTAGATACCCAGGTGCTATTGTATCTTTGAAAGTTCAGATCCTAAGTAAAAAATTTCTTAATGTTGAAAATAACTTATGCCCAAGCAATCCAACCTAATTCTTTTATAAATAGCATGCAGTCTTTGCTAGGGACTAGCAAAAGATAGGCATGGGGGTGTGATGTGCATACATCTGATTAACCTAAAATGTCTATTAATGCATGTTCTTAGTATCACATTAGTATCATACATTATAAATAATGCATAACATGCATAATCATGCATTTAAATTAGGTTGTATAAATTCTACAGTAATTATCTCCTTTTTATGGTCAAGGACAAGGCGACTTTTTATCGGGGCCTCAAATCGAAGATCCAACTATACGGATCTGATTAGGGTGACGATTGGAGTTCAACGACTCCAAGATCGCTCTAATCGGATATCCGTAGCATCAGATAGAGATCGAGGAACCCTAGAAGATCAAGGGCCAATATGGTATTAATCTGCACTTCAGACGACAAATCCGACCACACGGATGGGTTCGGATCGACGATCGCAGCCCAACGGTGCAAAAATCGATCCAATCCGATACCCGTGGCACCATCTACATCACTCAGAAGATGGACGGCCAAGATGGCACCACATGGCACCATCTCAGTCGTCCAACCGGCCGCATGCACCCGCCATAGCCTCTCCTCTTCATTTGAGCAATGCTTCTCCACCATTGGATGCTCATCCAACGGCTGCGGGCGTGCACGCACGGAACGAGCGCTCGACACAAACACGCTCGTAGCGCGTTGGTCGAGCGCGCTATCGAGAAGAAGAGATGCCCGTTCGAGCCATGGGGGCCTCAATTTGGAGTGGGGGCAAGCGGGCGCGCAGGCGCCAGGAGTCGCACGATCGTGATCCAACAGCGCCGCGCAGCTGATAGCACCCACGCGCGATCGGACGCGCAGCGAGGACCCGAGATCACACTCGTAGGCGCGTGCAGTTGAGGCGCGACGAGGAGAGATCTAGATCAGATGGCTAAGATTTTAAGAACATGACGTGCGTTTTAGGTGCGGAAGAGGAGCGGGCGCACGAGCGTCGCCCACAAACTTCTTATGGATTTTTCGGTATAAATTTTATTTGTTGAACCCAAGTTCTTCACTATTCAAATTACAACGACAGGTTTTCAAAACCAAATCCGATAGCGTAGTCCTCCGATGTTTCAACACACTCTTACAGCGAAAACTCGAACTGCTCCAGAGAAAGCTCTCGGTCGAAAGAAGAGAGAGTTTCTGAGACTCCGAGACGAGGGAGGTGCTTCACCAGAAGAAGATACTATTTCGGGAAGATGTCAAGGATTGCTAGAAAAGGTGAGTTCACCTCATCCTCATCTCTATTGTCAAGTGAAACTTTAGCATTATACACCTTCAGTTCTGACTTGCCTAGACAATCGGCTATAAAGGATTTTTAAAGAGAACACGGACTTGAAGAAGTCTGGTTTCATGCACCCGAGAAAAACACCTACCTTTGTTCACCTGGCAAGGATAATTTATTTATAATTGGTAAATATGCTATAGAGAATGGGCTAATGGTGTCGTTAAACCCTTTTATTGTCTCCTTCCTTGCATAGTACAAACTTGCTCCCTCCCAACTGAACCTAAACTGTTGGCCAGTCTTGAATACCTTTACTGTTCTATGCTTCAACTTGGGAATCCATCCCTAAATGGGGTTGTTCCGCCTTCTTTTTGGCTTAATGCCATTAAAAGTGAAGAAGCGGAATCCACCATCTGGTACCTATACTCTTTACAGCCGGAGGACCAAGTATAGAATAACGAACCTGCTGGATATCCTAAAGGAGTAAGACCATCATCTTTTTTATCCATAATGAGGAGAGGTTAAAGGTCCCTAGTACCTAGTAGCACCCGCTAGAGAGAGACCTTCCACTAGTCTCGCACGAGCTTGATCCTGATGCTCAGGAAGACATGAAGAAAATAATAAACTTTGGGGTGATTGCCCGAGCCAACTTATGGTGTCCTGCCATCTGGAAGGTGCTTTTGTGGGTAGCGGATTCATACCCCACACCAAGTAAGTTAAGGCTATGAGCATTTAGTCATTCAATATTTAAGAATGATTAAACAACTAAATTTTTTTTTATGGCAGCCTTCAAGGAATTCTCCCAACTTGAACCACCAAAGAAACGAAGCCAGGAGATGGGTAGTTCCTCTCATGGTAGTGCCCGCCAAGGGGAGGCAGAAGAGGCACCACCAAGGTAGCAAGATAGAGGGAGTGAAAGCAACATGCCTCCATGTCCTCGAGAGGAAAATAGGAAATAGGCAGCTAAAGGATCCAGTGCCCAAGAGGGGGGACCACTAAGAGACTGAGAAAAGGGCACGCCCGCAAGAAAACATCTCGCCAACATTATGTTGGCTTAGGTTCTACTAAAAGAACTGGAGATGAAGGGGAGAGTATCCTGTCCACCACGTCAAGCTGGCAATAAGAAGTTAAAATACCTCCTACCAAAGCCACCGGCTCTAGAAGCACCTCAAGCAGCGAGAGAGGCATGTTAAACCTACCACAATATGTTTCAGGAGCACCGAGTGCCGAGCGCCTTCATGCAAGTTGCAACGAAGGTAGTCGAGACTAGGAGGACGTTTGGCAGCATCCCTATGCAAGAGCCATATATTAAGTGGAGCACAACTAGCCAGTGGGTGCTGATTGACCCAACCAGTCAGGGAGGCTTCAGAGTCATAGGGCGAACCTTTGGGAGCATCCAAGGATCCATCCTAGAAGAGGCAGGAAAAGAGGGGGAAAAAGGGTCGAGACTCTTACAAGCCCCTTGATGACAAAGTCCTTTGATTCTCAGGAGTGTGCCAAAACAAGTAGGCGACCTCCCGGAGGGCATGGCTAGAACTCCCGAGGACAGAGTGAGGGAGGAAACTCCTGCCAAGGGTTTACTGCTGGTAGAAGTAGAAAGATAGGTGTTAAGACATCTAGAAACCTGGGTGGATATTATGAATGAGTTTGAGATACAGAGGGCCATGAGGGGCGATGACAGGGGCGACGCGAGGAGAGGAGATGGTCAAAGAGTGTGGGGTCGGAGAGGATTCAATGATCGTCGACATGGGGGTGGCTATGGAGGAGGGAGGTCGAGTGCCCTATGCTATAGGTGCAGGGAGAGGGGCCATGAAGAGAGCCTCATCATTAGCCCTAACTAGCTCATTTTGACCCAAGAAAGAGAATAAAATCTCCTACATAACTTAGAGAAGGGCTTAATGGAAGGAATAAGTGTTCTGAGAGGAAAACATGAAATAAAGGTTAAAACTGCAATTCTACCATTGCAGTACATAAATGGGATTTCTCAGAGGTAGAACATAGGTCAAATGGTCTGAATAAGATAAAAAGCGGGTTGGTTTAATCAGAAATGGGTTTATATGCAAACTAGGAATTAAATGACATCTTGTAACCCTAAAACAGACCCGCTTAATTCAACAAGGTTCCGATCAGGATAAAAATCAAGTAAACCCTCTAAAATTCATGGAAAAATATCCCCTATGGTTTAGAACATTCATTTTGGCCTTTGGAACCTATTTTGACCTAGATTGAGGTCCTATATCATCAATTGACCTAATTTGGGTTTTTATGCAAAATGTCCAGGCAAACGTGGTCAAACCTAAAATCCAGCTTCACCATTGGATTCCTTAAGTCCAAATTATATTTGTACCAAAATTTTGACCTAATGGGAGGTCATCTTGACCTACTTTGCAAATTAGTACACCCAATTACATTTTGGTCCATATCTTTTGAAAACCATTACACAAACCCCCCTAGCTTCCTCTCCACTCTTACAAATAGGTCCCTCCACCATTAATGGGGAGGAATCCTTCTCCGACAAGGAAGGGAGGGGTAATACTCCTTGATCCCTCAAAGATCTCCTCCCAGATTTGGAAGGGAGATTCTCTGAGGAATCCCGTTCCATCTGAGCCCAATCACAATCTTTAATTTCCATCCAATCTCTCATGCGAATGCACGAGTGATTTGG
The DNA here is from genome assembly GCA_037157565.1 of Thalassia testudinum. NCBI lineage: Eukaryota > Viridiplantae > Streptophyta > Magnoliopsida > Alismatales > Hydrocharitaceae > Thalassia > Thalassia testudinum. Next base: position 1,743,769 of record JAZHRO010000044.1, read on the forward strand.
AACCCCAACTACCTTCCTTCTCCGGCGAGACGTCAGTGGCAGAAGGCTTGCCCTCCACGCACCAGAAGCTCAGCCAGCACTTATAAAAGGACCCCCGACCTTCTGCAAATCTCTCAGACTTGTTTTGGCTGTAGAATCCTCCCAATTTCATCCCCCTCTCTCCGGCCAAGTAGCCCGCAAGCTCTGGCGATTCTTCCTCCCTCTCGTCACTCTGCTGCTATACCAGCAGCAGGGTTCACTCTGCCTCGTCCTCCCGCGTCGCGCTGCACCATCGCACGCCTTCCTGACCTCCTCGTCGTCGTTATCTCCCTCAAGGCCATCTTCTCTGACGACGGCACAAATGAGCCGTCCATCTCCGCTGCCCCCCCTTCACTCCCAACAATCCAGATAAGCTCCTCGTCTTCTACTCTTTCATTTTCCTCATTCTATTTCACACAACACCCCTCGACCGCCACTGTCCGCCCATCTCTTCCCCATCTCCGGCCACCCTCCAGCGAGACGCTTCCGTCACTCCACAACCCCACACGTCTTGCCACCCACCTTACAACCTCCGCCACACTCCACTGAACACCGTCCACCCATCCACAGACTGCCAACACCACCACAACTTCCCCCCCGACCTAACCCATCCATTCGATCACAGAGAGACCTAGGCACGCATGCCTAGGCCACCCCGTGGCCTGCCACCTACTGCCTCACCTTCTCCGTGGCACGGCAAAGGTCCTCCTATGGTCTGATAGAGCTACAAGCTTCTTTTTGTGTTGAGCAGGGTCTGAGCTCCAGCCGCCATTAGCGACAGCTCGAGGAGGTTGAAAGCTCGCTCCAGGCTGAAGGACTTCAGGATTCCAGGTCCAGCAGATTCGGGGAGGTCTCGCGAAGTCAGCTGTTCCAGCAAGTGGCTCTACGAGGTCTACAGCTGCTGCAATTGGAGGAACGATCTCCTACGGGCACGCGAGCAAAAGCAGTGGAACATTAGTCCCACCTCGGTAAGTCGTGAGGTGCTTGAGTAGTTTAAATTGATTTTGTGATATTGTCTCTTCACCTCCAAGTCACTGGGGTGAGGTCCCTCCTCACCTATACACACCTCGTCTGCGATTTCATCCCGTGGACCTGGTAACCCGACCCGATTATCCTCCTGTGCACTCCTCACGCACCAAACCCACGCCGGTGCGCCTGGACTCGGGTGCGCAACCCGACCCGATAACCTAGCTCTGGGAGAGCTGACGTGCTTTTGTGCGTGTGTGTTAAGGAGTGTCGTTATAGTCACACTTGCAACGTCGATTTTAAAATAATTAAACGGAGGTGAGTCCGAGTGTCGGTCTCAGGGAGGCATGAAAATCGGATTTTTACTTTACCACTTGTCACGGAAAGTGCGGAGTTTTGCTTGCGAAAGGTGCGATTTTGAAGAGAGAGAGAGAGAGAGAAGGTTTAGGGTTAGAAAGCTCTTTGTTTTGATCATGCAACTTGAACAGAAATTAAAATGGCAACTGAACGGAAAATAACTTCATTAAACATGCACTTGTAGTTCATAACTTACAACATTAAATACATGCTTCAACAAAAGTAATAGAAAGCTTAAAAGAGAGAGATAGAGAGAGAAAGTATGTGGAGAGCGACGAGGCAACCACGGCGGTGGAGGAGGCTCCGTCGGCGGCTCGCCGTCTCCGGTGATTACAAGAGTGCCTAAGGCTAGCTAAGAGAGGGGTGGAGTAGTTGCAAGGAGGAGTGAATGCCTTGAATGGTGGTTGGAGGGGTTTTAAATAGAGTTAAGGGCTTCCAAAAAGAAGAAGGGGCTTTAGCGACATCCAGAGCGTCGCTAAAATCACTTCCAAAAGCGTCGGTGAAGCCCTCTCGCCTCCAGTCCGCCTCTCGCCTCATTCCTTCTCCTCGCGCAATCCGCGACCGCTGAACGAGAGCCGTCCGATCGAAGATAAGACGGCTGAGAGCCTTCCTCGCCTGCGCTGGGATCGCGCCTCGAGCACGCGTGTGCGCGTGCATCTCCGCCCAACGTGAGCGTGCGCGTGGACGCTCGTGAGCTGCGGTCGAGCCGCGTGGCAAGATCCTGGCCGCCCGCTGTTGATCAGGCGGCCCAATTTCTCTGCGCCTGTCGCCCGTCTTCAATTTCCACCCTGCGCGGCTCGAATGCGCATCGTGTGGGTGCGGGCGTGCGCGCTAACCGTTGCGCCACGCCCGCGCTTTGTCGCGGCGACCGCGGGTGGGCGCGCAGATCTCGGCCATTCGATCGAAGATCAACAGTCGAGATTTGATCTCGGCTGGCTGAAGGCGCGGCGAGCACGGGGGCAGGGCTGACGTGGCGCAATCTAGGCCGTTGATCTCCAGATCAACGGTCAGAACTTCTTGGGCCCATTGTGGGAGCTTCGGATGTCGGATTTGGTCGATCTTGAGTCCGTTGGACTCCATTCGTCGTTCTGAATCTATCCGTGTGGTCCGATTGCTCATCTGAGGCCTGCTTTGACAAATGCTTACACAAATGGCCATTAATGCAGTTTATAAGCAATCTTGGTACATGATGCATGCAATGCTCCTATTCTACTTATGTTGTGCCTTTTATTCTAAAGATGGGCCATATTCAACATAATTATCACCCCCTTGTGTAGTGTTATCAAGAGCGTACCGAAGAGAGATTCAGAGAGAGAGACGCGCGGGAAGGGTAGAGGAATAGGTTTTGTTGCGTGGTGCTTGTGCAGGAAGAAGACGCTAAGGAGGAAGCAGCAAGAGAAGGAAGCAGGGACTTGACCGCTGCAAGCAAAGAAGAAGAAGAAGAAGAACACCCTGTAGCAGAGTGCGGCAGACCAAAGAAAGAAGAAGAGAGAGATCAAGGGGCAGACAAAGAGGAGAAGCAAGAAAGCAAAGGAAGAAGAGGAAGAAAAAGAAGGCAACCTAAGAAGAGGCAAAGCCAAGACTTAGCCGCAAGAAGAGAAGGAAAAAGAAGAGGAGCACAAGCGACTAAGGAAGAAATAGAAAAGGAGCAACCATAGCTGCAGTAGTGCAAATCACCAACAGATGAAAAGGATCTAAGAGATAACTTTAAGACGTCTGATGCAATATTAGACATCCATTCTTTTTGAGCAATTTCTTTCCATAACATTATCCTGTCACTTCTACTGAACTAGTCATTTCTTTTTATTAAAAAGTTGTGTTCTCAAGTTTTGGAATACTCAGATTGCTCCCTGTGTTCGACCTCGGATACTTTATTTTTCGAGTTATAAATTTTTATTTGTTTTCGTGGAAAGTTCATCTATATTACAACGAGATGTCTGTTAAAACACGATCTAGCTGCATGAACATTTTGGCGTCACTGCCAGGGAGCAACAGGCACTTCTAAAGCTTTTGATCACGACTTCTGATCCAATACTGACTTAATTCCTCTCTTTTTTTGTGCTTGTCTCAGGGAAAGCAGAGAAAAGAAGAGCAACTGCACAACAGCCACACCAAAGAACAGGTAACTTTCATTAGCCCTCCCTCTTAACCCCCTCAAAGTCTGAAAAGGAACAAAGAAGAATCAACCTAAGGCTACCTATTTCATACTTAGTAATTCATCAAAGTTGCCTGATTTTCATTTCCACACATCTTGAACTGCTCATCCAACTAAGGTAACTAGGGCTAAAACTTTCTTGATTGAGCCCTAGATACCAAATTTTGAGGCAACTAAATTGAACCAACTAGAGCCAACCTAAGGATTGCAAAGCTAGGGTTTTTAGAGACACATCTTCTCTTAAACAAAGAAAAAAGTTTTTCCAAAAAGAGGTGTGCCTAAACCTTATTTGAAAAGATCTATACAAGAGAAACCCTAAGCAAATCAAGCTTTTAAATCCATTTGAACCCTAAAAGAAAGGACCCAAAAGCTCTCAAAGGAACAAGAGGTGAAGTTGATCCTTTGGGTCAACCAACCTTAAAATTAGGTCACTTTTTCACTCAAAAGACCTAAAAGTTCAAGTGGAACCTTAAGCACCTTGATCTTAAAGTAAAAAAGGTAGACTTAAGAGGTAAAGGTCCCCATTCTGGTCTACCTGGAATCTCAGTGACAAGAGAGGTCGGGTGGGGGAAGCCCTATAACTCGTGGGGACGCTCTACCGTGTAGGGGTCCTTGCGGGACTCTCCCTCTCTAGCTGCCCAGGTACTTCTCAAGTGGATGACCTTTCTGACTAAGGGATATCATCCGCCCCGAACCTCTATAGTCACCCAACAATTTTTGGGTGTCTCGATTTGGTCCAGCACCTTCTAATCTCATCACATCCTTCGGTGCATGTTTGGTAGGAGGTCCTTAAGACCATCCTTAAGACCTCCTTTAGAAATTCACTCTCGCCGAGGCCAAGCCTCGACGCCCTTGTTTGCTCAACAACCTCACCACATAAATCTTTCATCCGATTTAGAACCAAGTTCTCCTTCTTCCATCATGGCACAACCCATTGAAGAAGAGAACAACCTTGAGCACCAGCTTCAACGCCTGAATGATCTCTTTCAAAACTTTGTAAACCCACCGTAGCGACCAATGATGCGAGATCACTATTATCCCGCTGCAGTGGCAATCGAGCCTCAAGTCCAAATCCCGATTAGAGGTCCTGATTCTGAACTTAAGCCCAATATGATTCATGCCATACCAAAGTTTCATGGGCTTAACTCCGAGGATCCATTCCAACACATTAAGCAACTCAAGCATCTGGCCCAGACCTTCGGGACAGATCCACAAAATCGGGATATCCTACTCATGAAAATGTTTTCTTTCTCCCTCCTAGACAAGGCTGCCCATTAGTATCAAACTCAGACCCGTTCGATCAACACATGGGAGGAACTTCAGTCCGAATTTTTGAAAAAGTTCTTTCCCGTTGGCTGGACGAATGCCTTGCGCCACCAGATCACCCATTTCACTCAACAAACAGGAGAACCTCTTCACGAAGCATGGGACCGATTCTCAGATCTCATGAGAAAGTGCCCCCATCACAGAGTTCCTAAATGGGAACAAGTCCAGTCTTTTTACCAGGGACTCCGTGAAGACATTCGACTATTTGTCAATGCAACGTGTGAAGGAAACATCATGGGTCAACATGAGGACACGGTGTGGGAGATTCTCGAAAAAATGTGCGAGAACTCCATTAATAATGACTCCATGGGCTTATTCGACAGGACGAATGCCCACGCATTGACGAATCTGAGAAGGGCACATGAGACGCAGGACCTGTCCACGTCCGTCGACTTGGAATTGATGGCCAGTCGGTTGGAGAAGGTTTCTATCATAGAGAAGAAGGTGGACGAGCTAACTCGGCATCTGCAGCGAGCCACCTCTGCGCAGAACTCTTTTGCATGACCACCTCTGGCGAGGGAAACTGTGCAAAACATCTACCACCAATCTTCTCAGGGGATGGACCCATATCCACCCCCGTCTGACCCTCGGACTGGAATGACCTCCGATCCATTCTACTCGAGTTGGGGAACTCTAAACCTTCGTATTTTGACTTTCCTGAGGTTCCTCAGACTTGCAAGGACGTCAACGCCATCCAGAATGACCCATTCTCCAATACCTACAACCCTGGATGGCGAAATCATCCCAACTTTTAGTGGACGGGAAATTCTTAGACTCAAAAATCACCGTATCAACCCAGTACACAAGCCCCACGTCCATATCAGCCGCCTCAGCCTCGGCCCAATCCCACCTACCAATCCCGGCCAAACCAAGATCAAATGACTCTTATCCTTCAAGCACTGGCTGACATTCAAAAGACGAATGTGGCAATGCAAAAACAACACAAGGACGAGATCACAGAGGTTCGCAACCAACTGCCCAGATGGAAAATTCCTACCAACCTAGCACCCTTCCTTCGCAACCTCTGCCAAACCCAAATAACGTGCGACCCAGAGGCGTGTTATAAACCCAAATTCAGGCCACTCACATTTGATTTATCAGGCCCCTGCTGCTCCACCACCAGACGGGATGGAAGCTTCGACATCTTATGCGAGATTTCAGCAGCAACCACCCCTCTTACCAAACCCAAACCAAAACCAGGCCGAATTAAACTCCGTAACGACACGTAGTGGTAAAACAACCCAAGACCCACATTATCCGAACCACCCCAAGCCTGGTAGTAGCCAAAACCCTAGGATAGTTATCCAGGATACCCCTGTCCCAGATCAAGAACCTAGACCTATTCTAGAGGAACCAACAAGGATTCCATTTCCTAAGGCCTTGACCAAAGGAAAAAGGATAACCAAACCCGTGGCCCCCGAGGAGGATCTGGTCAAGCTCTTTGAATAGGTCCAGATAAACATCCCCTTGATGGATGCAATTCGCCATGTACCGGCTTACGCAAGATTCCTGAAAGACGTATGTACACCTAAACGTAAGCCGCGAACCAAGGATGGGAATCCGATCGTACTGTCAGAGCAAGCCAACTCTGTCATCTTGAGTAAACTCCCACCCAAGGCTAAAGACCCAGGAACTCCCTTGATTTCTTGCAAAATTGGTGAAACCCAATTTGACAGAGCCTTACTAGATCTAGGTGCCTCCATAAATCTAATACCTACATCCCTCCTTGACTACCTTGAAGAATCCGACCTTAAACCGACTGAGGTGACGTTGCAATTAGCCAATCGATCCATCAAGTCACCTAAAGGAATACTCGAGGATGTCATTATTAGGGTACGGGACTTCTACTTCCCGGTGGACTTCATAGTTTTGGACATGGACACACCAATCATATTAGGGAGACCCTTTTTGGCCACTACTAGGGCCAACATAAACTGTGAAGAGGGCCTGATAGAATTAAAATTTGGGAATCAAACTCTGAAGATTGACATATTTAAGGCCCAACAAGGGATTAATTGTGGGGTTATAAAGCAAATATGTGATATCAGAGCCGTGGTTGATGAATCGCATACAAAGGACAACCTGATTATCCCTGATCAACCACTAGAAGATCAAAACCCGCAAACAGAGGAGTGCGAACATGATCTAGACACACCCATGACTCCGATCCTTGTTCCTAACACAAACCCCGAACCACCCGCTGCTGTTGACAATCCTGTCATGGAACTCAAGCCCCTTCCCGAGCATCTGAAGTACGTCTTTTTGGGTTCCAATCAGACGTTTCCTGTGATTATCAACTCCCAACTCACACCTAATCAAGAATCCCGTCTGATTACTGTTCTCCAGCAACATCGTAGAGCCATTGTATGGACTCTCGATGATTTGACTGGCATAAGTCCTTCGTACTGCACACATCGAATCTACACAGAAGAGGGCGCACGACCTTCAAGAGAAATGCAGAGACGTTTAAACCCTAATCTGCAGGAGGTCGTGAAAAAGGAGATCATAAAGTAGTTAGATGCAGGGATCATCTACCCGATCTCCGACAGTCGTTGGGTGAGTCCAATACAGGTGGTGCCTAAAAAGGCCAGACTTACCATCAACACGACTGAACCGGAGAGGTCATTCCTACCCGAATAGCTAACTCGTGGAGAGTCTGCATTGATTACAAAAGACTCAATTCCGCCACGAAGAAGGACCATTTCCCACTACCATTTATTGATCAGATCCTCGAGAAACTAGCGGGAAATAGGTTCTTCTGCTTTCTTGACGGGTACTCCGGTTACAACCAAGTGGAAATCCATCCAGAAGACCAAGAAAGACCACATTCACCTGCCCCTTCGGGACGTACACGTTTCAAAGGATGCCTTTCGGTCTCTGCAATGCACCCGCAACCTTTTAACGGTGCATGCTTTCCATATGCTCAGATTTGGTAGGTGATTATCTAGAAATCTTCATGGATGACTTGTCAGTTTTTGGAGCATCATTTGACGATTGCCTCCAACACTTGGTCCAAATACTCAGGCGATGCATCGATGTGACTTTGGTTCTTTCCTAGGAAAAGAGCCATTTCATGGTGCCTGAGGGAATTGTCCTGGGACATCTAATCTCGGAGAAAGGCATCCAAGTCGATCGAGCTAAGGTTCACCTGATTTCTAAGCTCCCTATGCCTAGCTCGATTAAGGACATCCGATCTTTTTTGGGGCACATCAGTTTTTACCGTTGATTTATCCTTGATTTTTCAAAAATTGTGTGCCCCCTGACCACTCTTCTCTCCAAGGATGTGCCTTTCGAAATTTTCAAGGAATGCACTCAAGCATTTGAGATCCTTCGTGACCGAGTCACCCAAGCCCCGATCCTACAGTCCCCTGATTGGTCTCAACCCTTTGAGATCATGTGCGATGCATCTGACTTCGCTGTAGGAGCGATTTTGGGGTGAAAAATTGACGGGAAACCCGTGGTCATTTACTACGCTAGCAAAACACTGGACAAGGCTCAGAGTAACTACACGGTTACTGAGAAAGAGCTACTAGCTGTAGTATTTGCTCTAGAAAAATTCAAATCATACCTTCTGGGTTCCCGTGTTATCATATACTCGGATCACACAACTGTGAGGCATCTCCTTGAAAAGAAGGATGCGAAACCTCGATTAATCTGATGGATCTTGCTGTTGCAAGAATTTGACCTCGAGATTCATGACAAAGCGGGAAAGCAAAATGTGGTAGCTGATCACTTGTCCCGCCTTCCTTCTGAAATAATTGACCCTTCCGGACCCATCACAGAACACTTTCCTGATGAGCATCTCCTGACTATCAATACAGGCCTTCCATGGTTCGCAGATATAGTGAATTACCTAGAATCACATCAAATCTCGTCTGATTGGCCGAAGGCCAAGAAGGACAAATTACGTTCCGATGCCAAGTATTACCTGTGGGAAGACCCGTATCTATTCCGCATTGGTGCTGATCAGATAATTCGACGGTGTGTCATGGAAGTAGAAATCAAATACATACTCTCCTTTTGCCATGACCAAGCATGCGATGGACATTTCTCAGGACACAAAACCGCATCAAAAGTCCTCCAGTGTGGCTTTTACTGGCCCACAATTTTCAAGGATGCATACTATCACTATAAGGCATGTACCCGTTGCCAGACCTTGGGCAACATGAGCCATCGAGACCTGATGCCTCTACAGCCGATCCTGGAATGAGAAATTTTTGACATCTGCGGGATCGATTTCATGGGACCCTTCCCTATCTCTGATGGCTTCGAATACATCTTACTCGTCGTTGACTACGTGTCCAAGTGGATAGGAGCCATTCTGACCCGAACCAATAATCATAAGGTTGTTATCAAATTCATTCATCAAAACATCTTCTCAAGGTTCGGGATTCCACGAGAAATAATTTCCGACGGAGGGACCCATTTTACAAACACTCAGTTCAGGTCACTGATGACCAAATACGGGGTGTTACATCGAATCTCTACTCCCTACCACCCCCAAACTAATGGTCTAGCTGAGCTATCAAACCGAGAGATCAAGAAAATCCTTTAGGTTACTATTCAACCTAACATAAAAGATTGGTCTTCTCGACTTCCGGAAGCATTATGTGCCTATAGGACCGCCCACAAGACCCAATTAGGAATGTCTCCCTTCAGACTGGTGTGTGGGAAGGCATGTCACCTCCCTGTCAAATTGGAGCATAAAGCCTATTGGGCAGTACGGAATTGCAATTTAGATCTTTCTAAGGCTAGAACCCATAGAAGGCTTCAAATAAGCGAGATCGATGAATTACACCACGACGCGTATGAGAACTCGTGAATTTACAAAAAATGGGTTAAAGCTTTTCATAAAAACACATTTTTAGAAAGATCTTTCATCCTGGTCAAAAGGTTTTACTCTTTGATGCCTGACTCAAATTATTCCCAGGAAAGCTACGATCTAAGTGGGTCGGACCCTACCTAGTCCGACAAATCTTTGGAAATGGAGCCATTGAAATCAGCCCACTCAGCCACGATTCCGAACCCTTTTTTGTGAACGGTCAGAGACTCAAACCGTTCATTGACATGACCGATACAAATTTGGCTGAGTCATCCTTTACCCTCCATTCTCCTTGAGCTCATTGCACCCAGCCGATGGCATAAAACTCAATGCTTAACGGGAGGCAACCCATCATTCTTTGAAAAAATCAGAAACCTTTTCTGACATTTCTACGTGGAATTCATATTGCACTTTAGGGTTCATCCATTAGAACAGCCGACTTCACCTCAGGTACCCCTACCTGAGATTAGAAATCGTTCGCAACAACCACTTCGACCCGTTCGGTCACCCAACACCTGTCCTAATGCATGAACTAAGCTGAAATCGAACCCACCTAATTTACAATGGGGACAGTGCAAATCTTAGGCATGGGGGGGTATGAGAGTGCAAAATGTCAAGAAAATTCATATCAAGAAAAGGTTTCAACTCAAAAAAAAAAAATCTTGGAAAAGAAAAAAAAGAAATAAGGAGGGGGGAGAAACAATTCGGGCCATACAAAATGACAGGAGGAAAAAAGAAAAATGCCAAAAAAGGAGCACAAAATGAAAAAGAAAAAGAGATAGTCATTAGTAAAAGATTAAGGGATTAACTGAAGATCTAGACCAGATCAAGAAAAGAGAAAAATAAAAGAAAAGTGTTAAGGAGACATAACAAGAGATTAGCAGGAACGCTGGTCTTAGGCCTCTTGGGCTAGATTCTTTAGCTTAAAAATTCACGTATCCGCTAAAATCTGGATAATCCTCAAGAGGTTGGGGAAAATGCGAAGCTTAAGTATTAGGTCTAAGGCTTAGGAAGTATTCGGCCTCGTTAACTGACCTTTGGTTTGCGAGATTCGGTAACCTAAGCACCCCAATTCACACACAGTCTAGTTCAGTGCGCATAAATATCAAAATCACGCAAAAAGCGTTTCAATATTCTGAAAAAGACACCTAAATTTGGAGCGGCCAATCAACACAAGTTGATTTGGACGAGTTCCTGGCATGGAGAGGCGAGAAATTCCCCTTGAAGATGCATAATAACATATCACCTCGGAGCTTGTCTCTTAGGATATTTAAATATCCTACCGGGGGCATGTAAGCACTCTGCCGGTTCAGATATCATGGGCGGCATTATCACAAAATGTCGATCTCCAGGGTCTGAATTCAGCCACGGAACGCCATGGGTGGGATTATCTCGAAATCTCAAAAGCCAGGGTTCTGAGGGTTTCCATGGGTGGTGCTATCTTGCAGCATCGATAGCCAGGGCCCTTGAGGATTGATGATGGGGATGAGGAATCCGATACAGACAGTGTTGAGAAGCCAATCCGAAGCTAGAAATAAAAAGAAAAGAGAGAGAAAACTCTCCAAACAAATAAATCTTCTATCTCTCTCTTACAAAAAATGCACTACAAATTGAACCTAGGCTAAAAATGTCTCAAGCACGGGTGCTTTAACCGCGAAGTCCAATAAACCCTAGGATAGTTTCTGCGGGCCTTAAAAACCTTTGCAGAAGACTGAGGCTAAAGCGGGTCAGGTCCGGATTTTGGTTGATACTTGAGTACCTTTAGGCCTATTGTCGGCATTCTAACCTAATCACAAAAGAAAAAGAAAAGCACTTATCATAACTGATGACAGACACTCAAGGTCTAGAACAGAAGTTAAAACCTTGAAATTTTGCTAAGGGACTAGCAAAAGCTAGGCATGGGGATATGATGAGAGCCTCATCATGAGCCCTAACTAGCTCATTTTGACCCAAGAAAGAGAATAAAAGCTCCTACATAACCTAGAGAAGGGCTTAATGGAAGGAATAAATGTTCTGAGAGGAAAATATGAAATAAAGGTTAAAACTATAATTTTACCATTCCAGTACATAAACGGGATTTCTCAGAGGCAGAACATAGGTCAAATGGTCTGAATAAGATAAAAAGTGGGTTGGTTTAATCAAAAATGGGTTTATATGTAAACTAGGAATTAAATGACATCTTGTAACCCTAAAACAGACTCGCTTAATTCAACAAGGTTTTGGTCAGGATAAAAATCAATTAAACCCTCTAAAATTCATGGAAAAATATCCCCTAGGGTTTAGAAAATTCAGTTTGGCCTTTGGAACCTATTTTGACCTAGATTGGGGTCCTATATCATCAATTGACCTAATTTGGGTTTTATGCAAAATATCTAGTCAAACGTGATCAAACCTAAAATCCAACTTCACCATTGGATTCCTTAGGTCCAAATTAGGTTTGTACCAATATTTGGACCTAAGGGGAGGTCATCTTGACCTACTTTGCAAATTAGTACACCCAATTACATTTTGGTCCCTATCTTTTGAAAATCATTACACAAACCCCCCTAGCTTCCTCTCCACTCTTACAAACAAGTCCCTCCACCATTAATGGGGAGGAATCCTTCTTCGGCGAGGAAGGGAGGGGGAATACTCCCTGATCCCTCAGAGATCTCCTCCCACATTTGGAAGGGAAATTCTCTAAGGAATCCCCTTCCATCTGAGCCCAATCACAATCTTTGATTTCCATCCAATCTCTCATGCGAACGCATGAGAGATTTGGAACCCCAACTACCTTCCTTCTCCGGCGAGACGTCAGTGGCAGAAGGCTTGTCCTCCATGCACCAAAAGCTCGGCCAGCACTTATAAAAGGACCCCCGGCCTTCTGCGAATCTCTCAGACTTATTTTGGCCGTAGAATCCTCCCAATTTCATCTCCCCTCTCTCCGGCCAAGTAGCCCACAAGCTCTGACGATTCTTCCTCCTCCCTCTCGTCGCTCTGCTACCGTACCAGCAGCAGGGTTCACTCCGCCTCATCCTCCCGCGTTGCGCTGCACCAGTGCACGCCTTCCTGACCTCCTCGTCGCCATTATCTCCCTCAGGGCCGTCTTCTCCGACGACGGCCAACGACGGCACAAACGAGTCATCCGTCTCCGCTGCTGCCCCCTTCACTCCCAACAATCCAGATAAGCACCCTATCTTCCACTCTTTCATTTTCCTCATTCTATTTCACACAAAACCCCTCGACCGCCACTGTCTGCCCATCTCTTCCCCATCTCCGGCCACCCTCCAGCGAGATGCTTCCGTCACTCCGCAACCCCACACGTCTCACCACCCACCTCACAACCTCCGCCACACTCCACTGAACACCGTCCACCCATCCACAGACCGCCAACACCACCACAACTGCCCCCCCAACCTAATCCATCCATCCGATCATAGAGCGACCTAGGCACGCACGCCTAGGCCACCCCACGACCTGCCACCTACTACCTCACCTTCGCCGTGACACGGCGAAGGTCCTCCTGTGGTCTAATAGAGCTGCAAGCTTCTTTTTGTGTTGAGCAGGGTCTAAGCTCCAGCCGCCATTAGCGATGGCTCGAGGAGGTTGAAAGCTCGCTCCAAGCTGAAGGACTTCAGGATTCCAGGTCAAGCAGATTCGAGGAGGTCTCGCGAAGTCAGCTGTTCCAGCAAGTGGCGCTGCGAGGCCTGCAGCTGCTGCAATTGGAGGAACGATCTCCTACGGGCACGCGAGCAAATGCAGTGGAACATTAGTCCCACCTCGGTAAGTCGTGAGGCGCTTGAGTAGTTTAAATTGATTTTGTGATATTGTCTCTTCGCCTCCAAGTCACTGGGGTGAGGTCCCTCCTCACCTGTACACACCTCGTCTGCGATTTCATCCCGTGGACCTGGTAACCAAACCCGATTATCCTCCTGTGCACTCCTAACGCACCACACCCACGTCGGTGCGCCTTGACCCGGGCGCGCGACCTGACCCGATAACCTGGCTCTGGGAGAGCGTACCGAAGAGAGATTCAAAGAGAGAGACACACGGGAAGGGTAGAGGAATAGGTTTTGTTGCATGGTGCTTGTGCAGGAAGAAGATGCTAAGGAGGAAGCAGCAAGAGAAGGAAGCAGGGACTTAACCGCTGTAAGCAAAGAAGAAGAAGAAGAAGAACACCCTGTAGCAGAGTGCGGCAGACCAAGAGAAAGAAGAAGAGAGAGATCAAGGGGCAAACAAAGAAGAGAAGCAAGAAAGCAAAGGAAGAAGAGGAAGAAAAAGAAGGCAACCTAAGAAGAGGCAAAGCCAGGACTTAGCCGCAAGAAGAGAAGGAAAAAGAAGAGGAGCAGAAGCGGCTAAGGAAGAAAAAGAAAAGGAGCAACCATAGCTGCAGTAGAGCAAATCACCAACAGAAGAAAGGGATCTGAGAGAAAACTTTAAGACGTCTGATGCAATATCAGACGTCCATTCTTTTTGAGTAATTTCCTTCCATAACATTATCCTGTCACTTCTACTAAACTAGCCATTTCTTTTTATTAAAAAGTTGTGTTCTCAAGTTTTGGAATACTTAGATTGCTCCCTGTGTTCGACCTCGGATACTTTGATTTTCGAGTTATAAATTTTTATTTGTTTTCACGGAAAGTTCATCTATATTACAACGAGATATCTGTTAAAACATGATCTAGCCACGTGAACAGGCCACATGGCCACGGAAAGCAAAAACACAGTGGTGTGCCTTGCGTGTGGAGGCCTAGGGCATAAGCCGATAGGTGCAAGAAGGCGTGGGCCAGCAATGGCAGTGGGTGAGGAGGCCACGCGAGGGTGCAAGCGGAGTGGAGAAACCCTGTCAAGGGTTCTGTCATGTGAAGGTTGGAAGAGGAGGTGCAATGCGAGGAGGCTCATGGAGGACATAGGCACCATGTCGGCAGCGATCAGCCTTTCGCATCGAGACAACCTCTGCTGCCTCTTTCTCCTCCCTCTCTCGACGTGGAGGTGATGGCAGTGGAGAACCTGCTACGTGGGGCAATGATAAGCGAGGTCATGTGTGGCTCATCAACAATTGAAAAGCTTCGGCAGGTAGTAAATTCTTTATCTCTCTCTTCATCTATGTGGAGGATTTTGATGTTGTGTGCATCGCGCTTCTTAGTGTTTAAGTTGGGTAAGGGGGATGTGGAGAGGTTGAAGTTCAGAACCTCGTGCATGGGTGATTTATCTTTTCTGTGGAGACTTGTATCTTCGTTTGATGGTGCACTTCCAGACTAGCCTCCTCAAAGAATAGTTGTTGGATGCGGGACTATCTCGATCCGTGGCTTGCCTCTACACCTTTGTTCAACAGTGGTGGTAGCTAATGTGGTGTCTAGCTTTGGGACCCTGAAGGAGGATGCGGTGGTGGGTTTAGTTGAGGGAGATAGCAGCGAGGTGAAAGTGGGCATTACCTTGAGGCAGGGCGACTCTTTTCCTGATAGAGTCGTGTTGCAGTGTGGTGGGTCTTCCTGGTTGCTGTGGATGAACGTGGAAGTCCAACCGGCCCATCCTATTGAACCGATGGAGGCGATAGTGAACAGTGAATAGTGTGAGGAGAGTGGAATGCAGTGGAGGGTAGTGCATCGTGTGGAGGTGGGGGGTGACACCGAAGGAGTAAAGAAGAGGTAGGTCCACAGCGTAAACAGGAGGAAGGAACGTGTGGCTTGTTTAAGGAATGACATGGAGGGTGTGAGCGAGTTGGAGAACACTGTTGTGAGGGAGGAAGGGAACCTTGGTAGCATGCAGCAGGGGGGAGTGGTGGGTGCAGTGGAAGAAGTAGGGGGGTTCACTTTTAGCACTAAGGAGGGAATGGCATATGATGTGGGGTCATCATCATGTGCGTGTGGTGGATTCGAAAATCAAGGAAGGTATAACTTGAGAAGCCATGGGCTGGTGCAGACCTCAAGGATGGATGAAGATATTGTTGCCAAGGCGATTAGTGTGATTCGTGTCCAAGGTGGAAATGTGGGGAGTCATGCTTTGTCATGGTAAAGATTCTGTTGTGGAATGTGTGTAGGCTATGCAATAGAGCCAGACGTAGGTCTTTGGCCAGGTATTGGAAGGAATGGAGGGTGGATTGTTGCTTGCTACAAGAAACTCAGGTAGATAGGGAGGAAGCAACAAACTGGCAGTCGTTGCTGATGGCGAGAAGGATATTTATTTCAAAGCCTCAGATTGACAATCCGACTACACGGATGGATTCGGGTCGACGATCGTAGCCCAACGGCGCAAAAATTGACTCAATCTGACCTCTGTAGCATCCCCTACAAAGGAAAGAAGATGGACGGCCCAGATTGCACCACGTGGCGCAACCTAGGCCACCCATTGATAGGTCCACTTTAGTGGACAAAATTAAATCCTAAGTACATGGTCATTGAGATAAGGAGTGAAGTTAGAATATCCATTATATTAACAAAATAATGTAAGAGGCAAAATCGTCATTTCATGCATTGCATCATTATGGAAGGGACAATTGGAAATCAGACTCAAATTAGAATGCCAGACATTTAATTTATCACAAAGGAAAGCATTCTTCACTTCCCATCTCCAATTTTGGGAAGTAGTGGACTCTATCCTAATTAGGAAATTCACCATGGGAGAGTTTGGAAATCACACACAAAAAAAGAAAGAAACAAAGAAAAAGAAAACAAACCTTATTTCTCTCTCTCTCCCTTACGTATCTTTCTCTACCCACAATCCCTCCATTCCATTTAGAGAGTTGGAAGCCACACCAAGACAAATGGAAAGAGAGAAAAAGGAAAAGGAAAAAAAAGAGAAACCTTCCTCTCTTTCTCCTCCAATCTCTCTCTCCCTCACGAATATTCTCTCTTTGATAATTCTTTTTCCTTCTCTGACTATCTCTTTCATTCTCTCTTTTTCTCCTTATATAATAGAGACGGTAGGACAAGGAAGACATATCCCCCACCACGGGGAGGAAGTCACCCATCTCCACATCCTCTCTCAACCTGCACCATGTGCCCAACTCCGCCACCGCGAGCCTCCAGCATCGGCCACATCCATGACTGCGACCTTCCACCACCGCGTCTCACCTCCGACGACCACCACCGCAGTCGGTGGTGACAGCACCGACACCCGCAACCGTGTCCGCCACTGCATCTTCGACTTCATCACCGTGCTCCATATCCTTCCTCTCTTGTCCTCAACCATGCCCTCAATCGCCACTGCGAGCCACCACCAACACCATCACCATGTGCCAGCCTCTTCGTTTAAGATGTCCGGGAACCTGAGACTCGCCCCTCTGGCCCCTCTCTCCTCCTTCACTCCCAGCAGAGAATCACCTCCTCAACTCCTCTCCGTGTCCTTACCTCAAAGGTTCAGCCCTCTTTGATCACCGCGACGACCTTCCTCCTCGCTCCTATCCCCAGTGTCCGCTTACGACTGTGAGCACCATCATCGGCAGAAGGCTTTCCCACGTACCAATGGCCTTTTCTCCTTCCTCTTCTTCTCCACCGACAGAGGAAAGGAGGAACCCACCACCACGTAGACCTCCGTGCACAGCAGTGTCAACCTCTGCCCTTGATCGCTTGCACTACCAGGCATCATCTTCCTCGACCATTCTCCTCCACTCGCACCCGCACTCGACCAGCTATAGCAGTGCACTCCTCACACACACAGCAGCTCCTCGCACAGCAACACCCTTGTGTGCACCAACCATGCACAGAGCCGGCCCCCTTGCATGCCAACCTTGCGTGCCCACCACCCTTGCGAGCACCTGCCTCACGTGCACCACCACCAACAGTACACCTCCCTCGCACGTAGTAGTGCCCTTGTGCACACGGCCAGCAGCAGCGGGCCCTCCGCCTTAGCGAAGGCAGCCTCCGCATTCTTCTTCTACCTCTTCCTCTCCAATAGACCGAAGGGAACCCAACATCAACGTCGGTCCTCCACGTGCAACCACCTCCTTCAGCCACCATCCTTCGCTCCATCGACGCTGTTGAACTCGCCGGCCCTCACGAGCATGGCCACGCCCTCAAATCCGCCAACGACAGACCACACGACCGCTGGCGAGGCTCCACGTCGCCGGCCAACCTTCCCACCAGCCATCGTTTTCCTCAGCGCAACCTCCGACACGAAGATCTCGACAATGCCAACCTTCTTCGATCTCTGCTCCTCCATCCGCAGCCTCTTCTCCTTACACGAGGAAAGGGGAGCAAGTCCCCTGTTTCTCTACAGTGAAGGGGGTACTAATATTTACATTTGATGCCCTTGCCAAGAGTTGAATTTTAAGATTAATATTTGTTATATGAAGCGAAGTTGCATGTGCACCCCTATCTTTCTCTCTATTTCGCATGCATGCTTATCCAAGACTCTTTCTCTCATTTGATGCAACAACGTATTAACAAATTGATTTTTGCATCATTTTTCCCTCGTACAACGTAGTCGAATACTATATTAGAAACATTGGTGAATTTATTGGTTTATTCCTCCCTGTGGATACGACCTAACTCTTCGTGGTTAGTTTTATTGACATATTTTTGTTCGGGATTTTCCATCACGATTTACACATTGCGATGACATATTTTTCTGGCGACACATTATTTCTGCCAAGCGAAAAATGCCCGATCACCTATGTGCATGCACGCACCACCGCACGCGCACAGCAGTGCGGGCACGTGGGTGCGCACGGAGGCATGCACGCGCAACCGCAACCGCATGCGCAATAGCGTAGTGCGAGTGCAGAAGCAGCGGCACGTATCACGCGTGTGCGTGCGACAAGGGCGCGTACAGCGTACGACAGCGGGGCGGCAACAGGGGCACGTGAGCGAGATCTTTAGCGACGTTTGCGGTAGATCTTCAATGACATTTATGACCATCACTAAATGTCCTGTATACGAATTTGATTCTTTCCTCCACTATAAAAGGACCCCTACCCCTCCCATTTTTCTTCATCTCTTCCTTTCTTCCTCTCACCACCTCCAAGGCTCTAGAGAGAGCTTGTCCCAAGCCCGGGATGCTCCTCTAAAGTAGAAAACCAAATAGTTTTCCCTCCCCTCACCCCCATTCGTGGAGCATTCCGTGGTTGTCCTCTCACTACCCTTCGAGAAGAAGATCCTCGCCGCGACGTCGTCCTGCCCCGTCCTCCGTCCTCCTTCGTCCCACTCCTCACCACCTTCCTCCTGGAGACATCAGAGTGAGTCGTCCTCTGAACGACCGTCGAGGGGGATTTCTCTCACCTCATTCTATCTTTTTACGCTTTCATAGTATAGATTTTCCACTTTCATAGTGTAATAAACATTCGTTTATAAATAGATGATTGTTTCTCTCTCTCTCCCTTATATTGTTGCAAGTAGATTAGCTAGAAGTCATCGACCTAATCTCTTACCCTATTAAAAATACCAAAAAAAATTAAAAAAGATAAAAATGACCAAAAACAAATAAAAGAGAAATATGGATTTGCAAAACCAAACGTTTGCCTCCTCGTGTTCGACCCGGGACTCACTTGTCAAGTTTCGGATATAAATTTTATATGATAGACACATTTTGCGAGCTACGACGACTGGTCCTCGGAACCCTCATTTTAATTCACGAAACGTGCCCCATCATTTTGGCGTTGTTGCTAGGGAGGCCTTGGTTGCGCCACATTGCGCAATCTAGGTCGTTCATCTTCTTTCCTTTATAAGGGATGCTACAGAGGTCAGATTGAGTCGATTTTTGCACAGTTGAGCTGCGATCGTCGACCCGAATCCATCCGTGCAGTCGGATCGTCAATCCGAGACTCTGAAATAAATATCCTTCTCTCCTGACCATAAAAAAGATGTAATTAACCTAAACTATATACAACTACTCTAAATGCAGAATGATGCATGCTATGTAATATTTATAACATGAAATGCAAATCTAAGCCTAGGAATATGCATGAATAGGCATTTTACCCTCAATAATTGTGTCTACATCAGTTGTCCTCCACAAATAGACTAGATGGGTGTATGAATTCTTCTACCTTTGATTTTCAGTCCTTGGTGGTAGATTTAGATCTAGTTGATCTCCCTATGTTAGGATCTATGTATACATGGCAGAATGGTAGCGGTCTAATGTCCAAGTTGGATAGATTTATGTGCAACATGGAAATGTCAGGCTCTTTTCAGTTGGCCTTGATGATGGCTTTGAAGTGGCCTTTTTCAGATCACACGCCTATAATGTGAGAGAGCAGGGAGGGTGCCAACACGCGCACCTACTTCCAGTTTCCGAGGTCATGGTTGAAAGTGGAAGGGTTTAGGGAGATGGTATCCTCGTGGTGGAATTCCCAGACAAATGTGGGTTCGACTACACAGAGTCTAGTGTCCAAGCTGAAAGGTCTGCACCATCTCTTATTTGAATATAGAAGGTCTATTGCCATCTCAAGAGCACAAAAGAGGACCAACGCTCTAGATGGAGTGAAGCATCTTGATGATAAGGAGGAAATAGAACCTCTTTCTAAAGAAGATCTACGGCATAGGAAGGAGTTTCAGTTCCCGCTTAATTGGCGCCAGCGCTCGAGGCAGTGATGGCTCAATGAAGGGGACACACACATGAAGTTCTTTCATGGGGTTGCCAGTGAGAGAAGAAGGCATAATCTTATTTCAGCCTTGAGCTATGATGGGTATGTGGCAGAGACATCACATGAGATACATGAATTGGCAGATAAGTATTTCTATGATATGTCACGTGCAGGGCTAGGGGGGCTGGCAGCTATGCTCCTCCAACATGCCGCTGCTAGGGGAGAAGGATGGCAGACTATTATGTAGACCAATTGTGGAGAAGGAGGGGATTGGAGAGCTGAATGGCCTTAAGACTGAGGGAACCCTGGGGTGGGATGGTTTTTCTGTTATGTTCTATAAGGAGTTTTGGTCTACGGTTGAGAGGGATGTGATGAAGGTGGTTGATGAATTTCAAGGAGGAAACTTTGGGCTTGAGAAGCTTAAAAGGTCTCTTCTTTTCCTGTTGCTTAAGAAGCAAGGTGCAGTGGCATGTTCGGACTTCTGACCTATTGCTCTTTCCAATTCCATCTACTTGATCATTGGGAAGATTCTTGCAAACCTCATGAGGGAGGTTTTGCCTGAACTCGTAAGCCCCACGCAATCGACTTTCTTGAAGGTTCATTCCTTGCAGGAATCTTTTATTCTGGCATAAGAGATGGTATCTAGGTGGGTGTGGAGAAAAAACCTTACATTCATATGGAAGGTCAACTTCTCCAAAGCGTATGACTCCATCTCTTGGTCATACCTTTGCGAGATCTTTTGAAGGCAGGGATTCCCGAAAGAATGGGTACAGTAGATGAACGCTGCATTACTATGTCCTTCTCCCTGTTGGTAAATGGCAGATCTACAAGACAATGGATCCAGCCGTAGAAGGGTGTGAACTAAGGTTGTTCGTTGGCACCTTTAGTATTTATTCTTGTTATTGATACATCGGCATGCCTCACATTTAGAGCTTGTGATGGAGGTCTTGTAAATGGGTACACACTGAAGAATAACCATGTGCTGACACCTATACTACAGTATGCGAATGATACAATTTTCTTCATTGAAGGGGGAGTCAGGGATGCAGAATGCCTCAAGTACCTAGTAGACATCTTTGGGGAGATTTCTAGGCTAAAGATTAATGGGGGAAAATCTTCCTTGATATGCTTTGGAGGCATGACCAGTATGTAAGAGCCTATATCACAACTGTTATAGACCCCTGTGGAGACACTCAGATATTTTGGCCTCCCTCTACGGGCCAAAAAAATGAAATGTAGTGGTTGTGAAGACCTCTTAGAAAAGATGTCAGTACACTTGTCTGGGTGGTGTGGCAAGCTGCTCTCCAAGGGGAGATGACTTGTGCTGTTATATTATGTTCTATCAGCTATGCCTATCTTTTCCTTATCCATGATCAAGCCAAATTCTCAAGAAGATGGAGATGATGGGAAACATTTCTTCTGGAAGGGGGCAGGTCATGAGGGGTGATTTATGCAGCCAATAAAGTGGAGCACTTTCTGCAGGCCAATGAAGGAAGGGGGTTAGGCATGCACTCCCTCAAGGAGTTTGGTGACTCCCTTCTTCTTAAGTATGGGCTTATCATCCCCAAAGGCAAAGAGGGCATGTGGCAGGATGTGGTTAAGGATTCGTATGGTGATACAGAGATGCCAATGGGTTGTTTGCACCCGAGTCCCCTTTTTGGTCCTCTATCTCTGCGGTGGTACAAGATCATAGGGCCTACTGCTCCCCACATCTTGGCAATGGGAACCTATTCCACTTATGGAAGGATGATTTTCTAGAAGAGGAGTTTTGGAGGACTTGTACCCACGCTCTTTTGGCCAGGTAGTTGACAAGGGGGTGAAGGTAGCAGGGTATTGTGAGGAGCTTGGCATGTGGCATTGTCCAATGCAAGTGGACCACTATGAGGGGAGATCTACAAAGGAGACGGGTAGAATGATGGAGATGCTGGAGGCCTTTCGACCGCGCTGTAGAGTGGATGGCTTCACTTGGAGGGAAGGTATCTATACACCTTCCAAGGCTTACGCTTGTCTGATTGCAAGTGGTAGGAATGATGAGCACCAGCATATGTGTTCGATAGTGTGGAAGCTAAGGATGCCCCCGAAGGTGCAGATTATCTTGTGACTGACTAGAAGGGATGGTCTGGAAACTGGTGAGTTTTGACACCGTACTACGGGCATGCCATCTGTGGTTTGTCCATTATGTGGGTTTGGTGAAGATGGTGTCAAACATATGTTCAGTTCCTGTCTTGTCTCAAGTGAAGTCTAGAGCTGAACTCTGTCCTCCTCCATGCCAGTGTGGGATTATTTGTGGATGTAGCTTCTGGACTCGACCCAGCGTCGGGTTCGAATGGTAGTGACTCTATGAAAAATTTGGAAAGCCAGGAATGTTATCTTTAATGGTGGACATTTGTTATGATGTAGTCTCTTCCGCTAACTTATGGCTTTCAGTTATGTAAATTGATTTTATATGAATAAATATGGGTGACTACTATTGATAGAGTGGTCCTTTCTTTCTTTCAAAAAGAAAAAAGATAACTGGAAGTCACCGTGAGCTAGGCTCTACCCCCTCAAGGAAGGGCCAATCTGAAGAATATTTACTTCTATTGTCTCCGCGTGGTAAGACGATTTGAAATCTTCATAAATTTCTTTTCAATAAATGGATGCATCGTCTTACCTACTGATTTGCACGTGGAGACAATTGGGACCAATTTTATTCCTAGTGGCCCATCACTAATACGACTACGGGGGCCAACTCATCAGCCACCAGCCAGGCGACCGAGAAGGCAGCAGAATGGGTCATGATGGCTCTAGTGGAGAGGAGATCTTTTGCCTGCCAAATTGAGGAGGCCAAGGCCAACAAGGACAAGGCAAAAAAAGAGGTGGAGGAGGCAAAGAAAGAGCTTATCTCCTACACAAATGACCTATTAGGGTAGTTGAAAGCAGCACAGAGGGGAGAAAAGCAAACTTGTCTCGCCTTGAGAGTCACTAGAGACTCAATCGATGGAACCAATCGAGAAAGGAGCAAAGTTCACCTGAATTAGCTTGACAAGCTAGGTGACAGGGTACACTTCGCCTGAACCGACATATCAAATATGAGAGAAGAGGTGCAGGTCTTTAAAATTATTCACACCTCCACCATAGAGGTATTCAAGGAGGCTCTAAAAGAAGAGCGTCTCCACCAGGACAACACCATTGATAAGCTCACCAAGTTTAAGGTGGCACGGGAGGAAGTGGAGGTAGAGGCAAAGAACTTAAGGAAGTAGCTCGAGACAATTAAGAGGATCGTGGAAGAAGAATCCCAAAAAGTTCGTAAGTTGCATGAACTATGCGGGCAGGGGATGGATCCCGAGTCCATAATGGAGTTCTTCTCCAATGATCTATCCTTCTCTTGGAGGAGATAGGAAAGCACATTCTAGCAGCTGTCCAAGCAGTACTAGAGGGTGGACATACCCTTGCAGAAGAGTTGCACCTGTTCGATCAATAGACTCAACTCAGAGCATGATTGACAAGTAAAAGACAAGATGATTGGCGAGAAGGAGCCCATTTCTCCCACGCAGGAGAACCAATATCCAAGCCCAATAGAAGAAAGTGAGGCAGCAGAAGCAAGTTTGTTGAAAATTCCGACAACTATGGAGACTGCTAAGAAGTCTCCAAGCAGGGACGTCTTTATTATCATACATGGTACAATCTTAAATTTACAACATGCCAAGTGTAGGGGATTGACTTGCCCCCTAATGTCTGTAACTTATAATAGTCACCTTCGCTTGCTTTACAAACTTTGTAGGGGCCTTCCCAGATGGCAGAAAGATTCCCACCTGGCTCTGCCAGGTTTAAGGCCTAAGTTTTCCTTAAGACTAAATCACCTTCAGCGAACTTTCTTTTGCGAACCCACTTATTATAGGTAGCAACGACCCCTTATTTGTAATGGGAAGCGGAAGCAAATGCTTCTTCCCTTATTTCATCAACGAGATCAAGTGCTAGGCGAACTTGATCATCATTGACCTGTGGATTATACCACTGTGACTAAAATGTTGGGAGGATAGTCTCGACAGGAAGTTGAGCTTCCATCCTGTAGACTAGGCTGAATGGAGTGTGACCTGTAAGGTTTTCTAACTCGAGCGATAACCCCATAAAACATCCGGAAACTCTTCAACCCATTGCCTTTTGCAAGAATCTAGCTGACATTTTAAGGTAGAGACAATTGTTTTGTTGGTCACTTCCAACTGTCCATTCGACTAAGGATGGGAAATAGAGGTGAAATGTAGGCAAATCCCCCAGCTAGCACAAATTTTCAAAAAATTTTTTGACGTGAATTGGGTGCCATTATCAATGACAATGCCTTAGGGGATCCCATAACAAGTAATAATGTTCTTTCGGATGAAAATTATCACCCTGTCAGTTGTCAGACTCGCCATAGCCTCAACTTCAACCCATTTAGAGAAATAATCAACAGTAACCAAGATAAAGCGCTTCTGGGCTAGAGTTGGTGGGAGTGCGCCCACAAAGTCCATTCCCTATCGGGCAAAGGGGATTGGAGAGAGAATCAATACCATTTTACTAGGAGGAATGCGATGGACAGCTAAAAACTTCTTGCACTTCTCGCACTTGCAAACAAAAGACTTGCAGTGCTATCTCATCTAAGGCTATAAGTAGCTCGATTAAAGCAAGTAGGCAACAAGGGCTCTATACCCCTCATGATTGCTGCAAATGCCACTGTGAGCCTCCTGAAGGGCTTGTGAAGACTCCTCCGAAGTTAGGAAACACAATAAGGGGGTTGAATGACCCCATTTATACAATTGCCTGTCAAGCAAGATGTAGCACGAGGCCTTTATCCTGAAAGCCTTAGGTTGTGTCCCACCTGAGGGCACATTGCTAGTGCTCAAATGCTACATTATGAGCATTATCCATGAGTTAGTTGGTTGCAAGACTAACATCTGAGGGGAAGATATCATGGGCGCATTTAGTGCCTGAAGGAATATATCATCCTCCTTGCCTAAGGGGATTGCAAATGCTAACCCGGCCAACTCATCTGCCAGGAGGTTGTCAGAATGTGATACATACCTAACTATAATGGACTTGAAGTCCATCAACTCCTCTCGAGCCTTATCGACGTATAGGCTCATACTGGCATCGTTTGCTTGGAATTCTCCATTGCTTTGGTTTGCCACCAGTTGAGAATCTGTGAAAATCTCTAAGGCTAATGGCTCCCATGGATTTAGCTACTTGGACGCTGGCCAAAAGGGCCTCATACTCGATTGCATTATTGGAGGTGGGAAATCCTAATTTGACGGCGTATTTAGAGTACTACCATCTGGTGCAATTAAGGTTATCCCAGCCCCAACCCTAACAGACATTGATAAGCCATCGACATAGAGCTGCCATGGGAGGTTGAGTGGATAATCTAGCTCGGTAAACTCGGCGATGAAATCTGGAAACACTTGTGTTGGTGCAAGGGCACCACAATTGTTAATTTTGATGATAAAAAAATACTTGTTATTTAATATTTGCATTTGAATTATAGTTTCAAGAATAATGCAAATGGATTCAAGTGTGAAGGAGCTCAAGCTCATGTCCATGGCAGATTAGAGGAGCTTGATGGAGGAGAAGAGAAGATGGAGCCTCGCTTGGAGCAAGAGATTGAAAATGGAGAAGAATAAGATAGATGTTTGTTTATGTACTTTGTACTTGTTTATGTTCTTTGCTCTATTTTCTTAGATTAAATGTTAAAAAGCTTAAAGTAACATACCTGGAGTCCTAGGAACACTTACACCACCCTAAAATACTTAGACAATCTTAGAAATCACTTCGAAAATCAAAACAGTAATCAGACAACCTAATCAAACATCCAATCTAGACTTTAGACATTTGATCTTGGACTTTAAGATGTATGATAGTTTGTACAGATGTCCAAACACTTAGGTTGGACTTAGTACTCTCTATATGTTACTTTCAGATGACCATCCCACAGTTCAGACGTCTGATGGCCTTGACAGATGTCTAACAATAGGACCGTTGGACTGTCAGAACATAATATTTGAGGATTTCCTTTTAATCATATTTATAACACTTTCCAGACATCCGTAGAGCCTTGCAAATGCCTGATATATAGACATTAGGCTAAGATCTGACACAAATCTACTTTTATTAAACCTAATAGCTAGTTGAGCCTCGAGAAATCAATTCCCACAAAGATTTCTCTTTCTAGACGTCCAGACACTTTGATAGACGACTGACCTCCCGTCCAACCTAAATCACCTAGAACCCTGTTTCGATCTGGTGAAAACAGGAAGCAAGCTGTCTAGAATTAGATGTCTTATAAATGACTTCTTAGACGTCTGTCTTGATCCAACACCATCCAGATGATCAACCCTTCTACATCAGACGACCGGCCTTTAGATCAAACAAAGACCCAGACATCTGAACTTAATTCCATACATCTGATAACCCTGTCATAATCATAAATGACCCTGATTTCATTGAGATTTGGACTAATATTGTGTGATTTATTCCCAACAACTATGAAAGCCTTCCAAGGCCTTCTAAACCCTTCTTAGGGCCTCTATAAATAGAGGAGGACCATTCCTTTGTTCAATACACCAAAGCAATACTTCTTCCACTCATATATGTCAAAGAGAAGAGAGAATCAAGAAGGAATGTCACGCTTCTCTCCAAGCTTCTAAGCATACATCCAAGAGCACCTTTTTAGCTGCACAACTGCTCTCCCGTCTCCACACATTCAAGAGTGTCTTTGTCCCTTGCATGGTTCACGCACTCCGACTTCCATCTAAGTGAAGTATCCGTTGCCTATAGAAGCTAGTTAGATTTATACCTATTTGGGATCTATAGGATATTTATAATTTTCTTTTGTGGTTAGGTATTCGCTTTGCGAATTCCCGTCTCCTTTGAAAGACAAAATACTCCTCATGAAGAGGAGGGGATTTGAGGTACGCTACCCTCGTTCAAAGCAACGTGGTTGTATTGAGGTTGAGTCACCCTCCTTTAAGTGACTCGGATAGCGGATTTGATTGACTCGGTCAATCAAGAAATCCTAAGTAGAGAGGCTTAGGTGGTGATTTTTACCCAAGTTTGGGTTTCCACCTAAAAATCATTGTGTTCTTGTGAGATTAAATTTTTGTGTGATGATTTATATTTCCACATCTTATTTGCATACCACAAATCTCACCCCCTCCGTAACGAATTACAACTTGCCCTTTAATGGACTACTAAGGTTGATATTTAATATCAAACTATGCCAATTCATTCTTTGGGGCCTTTTAAGGACTGATTCGCTCTTCGGGGCCCAAATCGAGATTTTTCACGATTAACCTATTTATACTAGTCAATCTGATGTCTAGTTAGCGGAGTAGCATTAAACGACCGCAGCTGGGAGGTACACTAGGAACCAGAGGCGCAAGCCAAAGGAAGAACCTTCTCCCCAGTTCCTCCTTCTAACTGGTTGGATTGACTGGATACAAGTAGAGTAAATCGTCTATAATCTTAAGATAGATTCTGAGAGTCTGTAGACCTTTAGGCTACGGAACCTAAGGGCAGGCTTGAATGTTTGTGCTGTAGGGTTCCTTCTCTTCCTCGTCCTTCTGACGTCCTTCCAGTGTATGCTTGGAAGGAGGTCATTGAACCCTCGTCTGGAAGGAACTTTAGACCATTCCCGGAGGCAGGGGTTGAGTTATAGCCAAGCAGATCCCATGGCTAATCAACAACCACCTCCCCCACCCCCGAACCAGCAGGAACCAGAGGCAATTGGAAGAATTGCAGCAGATGCAGCAATGGTTCCAATGGATGTATGGTCAAGGTGCTCAACCCTTGAAGGATTTCTATGATCCTTCAAACTATGGGGAATGTCCTGGCGTCATGATTCCCACCGGAGACATAGAAATCATGCCCCAATCTTCAGTTTGATTAAGCATTTCCATGGGCTTGGCTCAGAGGACCCATTCCAACACTTGGAGGATCCGACCACTTTGGTTCAGACCACCAAAGTGAGGAATGTGAAAGAAGAGCAAATGATCATGAGGCTCTTTCCCCACTCTCCTAGGGATATGGCCGCACATTGGTACCGGACCATTGGAAGGCTGATAGAAACATGGGTTGCTCTTAAGTCAGCTTTCTTGAAGAAATTCTTCCCAATCGAACAGACCAATGCCTTGCAACGGACAATTACCACTTTTGCCCAACGGCTGGGGGAACCATTTCATAGTGCCTGGGAGCGATTCTAGGAACTTTTGAGGAAGTGTCCACACCACGAGGTGCCAAAATGGCAACTCATGCAAATATTCTATCACGGGTTGGTCGAACAACTTCGTAATCACGTGGATGCCTCCTATGGAGGTAATTTCCTCAATAGGGATGCAGATAGCGCATATGACCTGTTTGAGGAAATGAGAAAGAATTCAATTAATCACACCTCCATGGATGTTACAACTCGATCCCAGATCCCTACAGGACTCGAGATCAGCTCGCCTCGACTAATCCCAAGACCCAGTCGTCCAACAAGAAATAACGAAAAGCAGAAAATATTCGACAACCACACATGCAATGTAACTAAGCAGAAATAACCAAAAGACAGTAAAGAAAATAGAACGAAATGTTTCACGATATTACATGCCATCACAACTACAACAGCAGAAAGTAAAGCAGAAATGTAACTGAAACAGTCATACATATATCAAGTACTTACTACAACAACCGAAGCTCAAAAACAAAAAGGGAACAATAGCTAAGGCTGGGCTTGATTGGGCCCAACTCCCTCTGCAGCCGATGGTGCTGGCTGCTCAACTCCCTGACCTGAATAAGGTTACAAAATCCGTGGTCAGCTAACGCTGAACAGAGTGATGGTTAAGCCATTTTCATGCAATTAACATAAGGCAAGCAACTAGTTAATTATTCTTTTCCATTTAGCTCAACTAAGTGGTTCTAATTTGTTTATTCTCTTAAGGATCCATTCATTTCTTGATCTTGCCTATCCCTTAAGGGAACGATCTTGATTGCAGTCTTTTCTGTGATGTAGGATATACACATGGTACTCTCCTGGCCGGGAGAGTCCCCCGTGGTAGTCCTACACCCAGTCAACCACCCCGAGGTCACGGTTGCGACGTAGCGGTGACTATGGCACGCGCGATAAGTGCACAGATAACTACCCCGCACTGGCACGCGGTTAGTTGTTTTTGCTAGCGGGTACGCCGAAAAGTATAGCACAGAACAGCACAGGGCCTTGCCCTCTCAGAACAAGGGTCTCGCCTCTCATAACAAAACAGGGGTCTCACCCCTCCACAATCCGTGTACCCTCGTCTGACTATCCCGGTTTGCCCAGTGGGCCTAACAAGAGTCGGTGTAGGGTGGCTAGTCCTAACCCCAGGCCCCATGGAGTGGCTAGATCCCTTCCTACACTAAGTAGCTCACCTCGGTACTATGTATGCAAGGGCTGAACAGGAGTCGGTGTAGAGTGACTAGGCCTAACCCTAGGTCTCAACCCAAAGGGCGACTAGCTCCCCTCTACACTAAAGGGATAGTCACTCTCATTGGTACCGTGTACACAAGGACCAGCTCACTTCCCGTCTACATACAAGATTCTTTCTGTATACAGGAGTTCTTCTCCTAGCTCCCCGTAGGGTTCATGCACTATATTCATTTCATTTCGTTTCTCAATATTCAAATCTCATTGTTCACATCCCGATTTTCACTTATATAATAGGAAGCTCGTGTTTTAATAACTGAACAAACAGCACATCAAGTATCTATACACTTGCTAGCAATTAGGGTTTTAACATGCATCTCAGAGTAAACAGTTTAGCTCAAGCATTGTTCATTCATTTCTGCCCTAGGGTTCATTTCACATCCTAGGGTTCAATCAAGTTATTCTAAGCATGTATTTTACTTATTTAAATCTTAACATTAAAGTAAACCACTCTACCGGAAAACACGGGAGGAATGGGGGCTAGAACCGCAAATCCCGTCATCTCCGCGGGCCTCAAACATGCTACAGGCTGGAGACCTATACCAATGACTAAGTCACATTAGATGAGTTCAAAATAGTATATTATTGACACTAACATGTAGAGAAACTCGAGCGAAAAATAATGGTACTTTGTTTGCATAAAATCGACCCCGTCTAGGCCCCGAACGGGCCAAGAACGTGCATACAGACTGAAATCAGACATCTTAAACGAGGTCAGCAACTCACCTTGTGTTCCTGCGTTGCTGGAGAATGTCTAAAACCCCTTTACAGTAGTCCTGGGGTCTTTCCAGACGTCTGTTAGTGCATCCGGACGTCTAATAGTTCTATCAGACGGGTGTGGAGATGTCCAGACGTCCTAAAGCACCTCGAAGAGCATGCTTACGTGCCTTTCCAAGGCCTGCACCTGCACATGCGTTCGTAAGTTTAAAACGTCGACACGCAGCACCAACATACTTCACATACGCACATGCATGAGCATACAGAACTCATACCTCAACACTCCGCATATTTTCAAACATCCGACTTCAACTCCAGACGTCCCGCTGCTGGTCCTAACGTCTGGTAGATTCTCCAGACGTCTGATACTGGAAAAATCCAGTACGTAGAAACTCCTCGCTATGTTCGTCTTCTCGCAGGCCTCCGCCGCGTGCGAGCTCTAACAGCTGCAAGAGGTCGAGAAGCTCTTCTCCATGAGCTCCTCCTCCTCGTGCGAGTCCCCTTGAGCTCCTTCGGCCACAACTCCAGCCGCGGCTCCTCTCCTCGCACCTTCGGACTCCTCGGAGGTCCTTGCACCTCTGGACTCCTCGCGGCTACAACAGCAGCTCCACTGCGCGTGAGCTCTCCTGCTCGAGCTCCTCCAGCCGTGCACGCTCGGGCTTCCCCGAGCTCTCTCCTCTCTCCCACACCGTCGCTTTCTCTCTCTCCCTCGCTCTCCCCTTCCTCGCAAGCTCCTCTCCTCCATGCGTGGCTATAAGTGGAGGCGGGAAGGCTATTGGTGGTGGTCGTCGGCTACAAGGGAAGGAGGTGGAGGTGGTGGTGAGGGTGTGAAGGTGGAGAGGGGTGTGGGGGGTTTTAAATAGATGTGGAGTTAGGGTTTTGGGGAGGAAGGAAAGGTGTGTGTGCGTGAGGGTGTGCGTGGGTGTGTGAGTGGGAAGGGAGGGAGAGACGAAAAATTATGTGATTCTCCCCCAAAGTTTCCTCTTTTCTCGTAAGCCCCACACGCCTAAACCCGAGGGGTTTAAAACATTGCACCCACGCCCCTAACTTTCCAAAAAAACTTTGAACGATCCTTGGAAAAGAGTCATTTCAATGGATGCCTTCAACCGGTCCCAACAACCCAGGTCAAATTCTAATGAGATCCAGGATTCTCATTCATTTGACATGGAATTTATTTGTAACAAGCTTGATAAGATGGACTTGGTTGCTAAAAGAATGGAAGAATGGATGTCTAGCAATTCGAGAAACACATCTACACTCACTCAATCCCAGAATTTGGGATTCCATTCCTCACAAGCTCCCACAGGGTGGAAATTCGTGAACCAACTTGAATTGGCTCAACCTATGAGCTAGGATTTCTCGGAACCTTATGGGTTCCAAACTAAGGCCTTTGATCCTAGTTTTTCTTATCCTTCCTTCTCTCCATTCTCTCCCTATGAGGATGCGTATGCAATACAGGAGAATGCTAGGTCCAACCTGTATTCCAGCACTTATAATTCAGGTTGGAGAAACCACCCTAACTTCTCCTGGAAAAGTCAAGGGCAACAAACCCAAACACGACCCAGCAACTATGCATCTCAAAGACCTATTGGTCAGGGTCAAATATACACCCAGTTGCCCTAGAGATTGGTTTCTCAGCCACCTTGGAATGCCCAACAATCTGCAGGGTAGGCTGATTTAAATTGGCAAATGGTAGAAATGCAAGGGTTCATGCTGCAGCTTATGTAGCAAATGAAGACATCCTTGGACAACTTACAATCCGAGCTTATTGCCAACACCCAACAACCCGGATCTCTACCATCCCAACCTGTACCCAACCCGCAGAATGTGAAAATCATGGCAATAGAGCCCAAGGGTACGGAAATCAAAGGGACCCACACGCACATGCTCAGGTGGTTGAGCAGGGTCACTTCCTCTTCTTCTTCTGGATACATGACCAATCAAGGCCCTCCAATACTCACTAACCCACCTCAAGACCCAAACCTGTACGCCTCTACAAACTCTGTCACCTTAGGAAGTGGAAAGCAAACCCAGGACCCTGAATTACCTTCTAGAAGCGAAAACCCTGGGGAGCTTGAGAGAGAAAAGGAGGTGATTGAAGAAGACAATAAGGCCCAGGGACCGAAAATTGAAGACACCACCCACATCTTGTTCCCTAAAGCCTTATTGAAAACCAGGAAGATGAAAACCTTAGAGAGCAACGAGGAGCTCCTAAATTTATTCAAGAGTGTAGAGATCAATATTCTGCTCCTCGATGCTATTAAGCATATCCCGGCTTACGCTAAATTTTTGAAAGATTTATGTACCCAAAAGCGTAAGACAAGAGAACCCACTCCGAGGAAGGTGATTCTCTCTTAGCAGGCAACTTCTGTCATCCTGCATCACCTTCCTCAAAAGAAGAAAAATCCAGGTGCCCCCTTGATTTCATGCACCATTGGGGAGTATACTTTTGATAGGGCACTATTGGATCTAGGTGCATCCATCAACCAAATTTCAACCTCTCTTTGTGAGAGGATTGGGTTAGGCGAACTTAGGCCAACTTCAGTAATGCTACAATTAGCAGACTATTCGATCACCACACCGAAGGGCATTATTGAGGATGAAATCATCAAGGTCAAGGACTTCTATTTTCCCGTAGATTTCCTAATTCTTTACATGGATGTACCTAACGATTTAAGGAACACACCCATCATTCTGGGGTGCCAGTTCCTAGCTACTGCGAAGGCCAACATAAATTGTGAGAGCGGTAGTATGGAAATCGCCTTTGGGGATAGGAAGCTAACTCTTGATATTTTCAAGGCGATAAAAGGATTTGAGGATTGTGGATTCATTGTGGAGCTCGAGGATCACGATTTTAATGTTGAGACTTGTATGACGATCAATGTACTTGAGAACTCCACCAGCTTTAACGAACCCAACCCACAACCCTCCATGGCAGACCTGCCACATCCTAAAGAGGTTGTTAATTTTGTTCATTCCCAACCTCTTCCCCTGGATCTTCCTGATGAATCTTCATAAGCATCCTCCCTTTCCTCTGTACTAAACCCACCTTAGCTAGAATTGAAACCATTGGCTAAAAATTTTAAATATGAGTTATTAGGACCTAAGAATATGCTACCTGTGATTATTAGTGTTGATTTGACTGAGGAGCAAGAAGTGAGATTAATTAAGGTCCTTGAGAAAAATAAAGAGGCAATTTGTTGGACCATCCATGACCTTAGGGGGATCGAGACATCTTACTATAATCACCGTATTTTTATGGAAGATGGATCCCGCCCTTCTCGCGAAATGCAAAGGAGATTAAACCTAAATATGTAAGAAGTGGTCAAAAAGGAGATAATCAAGTGGCTCAATGCTGGAATTATTTACCCAATCTCGGATATGTAGATCCCTACGAGAGGGGGTGAGATATGCGTGACATATAAAATGCGGAATTAAAATAAATAACAATCTCATAAAAGAAATTACACAATGGTACAAGTGATTTTTAGGTGGAAATCTAACCTGGGTAAAAACCACCACCTAACTCTCTCGAGTTAGGATTTCCAATCGACCGAGTCGATTAAATACACTAACTCAGTCACTTAAACAAGGGTGACTGAACCTCAATACAACAACACTACTTTGAATGAGGGTAGTGTGCCTCAAACCCCTTCTCTTCATGAGAAGGTTTTTGTCTCACGAAGGAGACGAGAATTCGCAAGGTGAATACCCAACCAAATAACAAAGTAAAATTACAACACAAACCTATAGAGCCACAAAGTAAATGATTGAATCTAGCTACTATAGGTGAAGGAACTTCCCTTTGCTGGGTGTGCATCGATTTAATGATGCATGTGCGTAAACCACGCGTAGGCACTATGTCACTCTTGTAATCGCAGAGTGAGAGTGGGTGCACAGTTGGACAAAGCTCTCAGGTGTGGAACGAATGCTTAGAGAGCTAGAGCTTCTTCTACTTCTCTTGGACACAAAGATGTGGAAAATGTGCTGCTTGGTGTGTGTTCACAAGGCAAGGGTCCTCCTCTATTTATAGAGGGCCTAGGAAGGCTTTGGAAGGCCTTAGAAGGCTTCCATAGCCGTTGGGGTTGAACCCAAGGCAAAATAGGCCGTAATCAGAATTATTTATGATTCTGACAGGGTCATCAGACATCTGGTCCAGGTATCAAACATCTAGAAAACTAGTTTAAGATGCCTGGGAACTAAGTCAGACATCTTATTCTAGGCAGGTTTCCTTCCTGACTTTCATCAAACCCAAACAGGATTCTAGTGTAAATCAATCAGACGACGTACAGGACGTCTGGTACTAGGTCTGAACGTATGGAAACCTATTGTACTAAGAGAATGGATTTCCCAAGGTCCAAACAGCTATATTAGTCTAGGAAAGTTATTTTGGGTCAATCGAGGCTCAACGGTCAAGTATCAGACATCTGAGGTCCCCTACGAATGTCTGATAGAAGCCTAATGGTTATTTTCCTCAACGTTTACTTTGTTAGCCAATGTTCTACTAATTGGATGTCTGGCACAACCATCTAACATCTTTTAAGACGTCTGGACTAAGGTTTGGATGTCTGATTTCAACAGACAGAACCTACTAAGTCCAGCCTAAGTTATTGGACGTCTGAGTCAACAGTCAGACACCTTAAAAGTCAACATCAAACGTCTGATTTCCAGATTGGACATCTGATCATGTCTGATGTCTATTTAGGTTTTCTATGTTCTCTACGGAAACCTAAGTATCCTAGGGTTGTGCAAGTGTTCTTGGGACAACTTTGAGGGTACTTTGAGGTTCTTTAACATGATACTAAGAAATAAAATAAAGAGCAACAAAAGAATAAAGTATAATGAACAAGAAAGGAAATCTATCTTATTCTTCATCTCTTTCCTTCTTCAAGCTTTTGCTCCTCACAAAGCTCCTTCTCATCCGTCAAGCTCCTCCAATCCACCATGGACGCGAGCTCGAACTCCATCTCTACACTTGCCTCTATTTGCAATTTGACCTGAAAGGTAGGACTTAAAAGCAAATGTTAAATAACAAGTGTTTTGTTATCATCAAAATAAACAATAGCAGTGCTCTAGCACCAACAGGATAGTCCAGGGGTTAGCCCCGTTCAAATTGTACCCAAAAAGGCGGGAATAACCATTACGACTTACGAGAAAGGGGAATCCTTTACCACCCATTCAGCTTCTGCGTGGAGAGTTTGTATTGACTATAGGAAGCTGAACACAGCCACGAAAAAGGATCATTTCC
Organism: Thalassia testudinum; assembly: GCA_037157565.1. Classification (NCBI taxonomy): domain Eukaryota; kingdom Viridiplantae; phylum Streptophyta; class Magnoliopsida; order Alismatales; family Hydrocharitaceae; genus Thalassia; species Thalassia testudinum. The sequence goes on from JAZHRO010000044.1 coordinate 1,779,330, forward strand.
CCTTGCCATTCATTGATCAAATCCTAGAGAGGTTAGCCAGGCAGAAGTACTTTTGCTTCCTGGACGGTTATTCGGGATATAACCAAGTCCCTATCCATCCTGAAGACCAGGAAAAGACAACTTTCACATGTCCCTATGGAACCTTTGCATTCCGTAGAATGTCGTTCGAGCTTTGCAATTCACCCGCGACTTTTCAAAGGTCCATGCTGGCCATATTTTCGAACATGGTGGGAGATTGTCTTAAGGTATTCATGGATGATTTCTCCCTTTTCGGAGATTCCTTTGAGTCATGCCTAGCTAACTTGGAATTGATCCTCTAGAGATGCATCAAGACACAGTTGGTCCTTAGCTGGGAGAAGAGCCACTTCATGACCCGAGAAGGCATTGTCTTGGGTCATGTGGTTTCTAATCAAGGTATTGAAGTCGATAAGGCTAAGGTGGATGCTATCTCTAGACTCCCTCCACCCATATCCGTAAAACAGATCTGCTCTTTCCTTGGGCATGTGGGTTTCTATAGATGATTCATCAAGGACTTTTCGAAGGTTGCTCGACCCTTGAGTAACCTTCAAGCCAAAGACATGTTGTTTGAGTTTGATGAATCATGCCACAAGGCATTTGATTTATTAAAAACGACAGTCACCTGTGCTCTGATGTTGCAACCACCGGTCTGGACAGCCCCATTTGAGATAATGGCGGACGCAACTGATTATGCAATCAAGGCTATCTCGGGTTAGAAAATCGAGAAAAAGCCCTCTGTAATCTACTACGCTAGCAAGACTATGGATGAGGCCGAGAGGAATTACACTGTAACTGAAAAAGAATTGCTAGCCGGAGTCTTCACCTTAGAAAAATTTAGGGCTTATCTTTTAGGTTCTCAGGTTATCATTTACACCGACCACTCAGCCTTGAAACATCTCTTGGCCAAAAAGGATGTCAAGCCCTAGCTTATTCGCTGGATTCTGTTACTTCAAGAATTTGATCTTGAAATCAGGGACAAAGCCGAGGCATAAAATGTAGTGGCGGATCACCTATCAAGAATCTTAATTGATTCTCCTTATCCGGATATCCCTATCTCTGAAACTTTTCCGGATGAGATGATCCTTACAGTCTCGGGTATTTAAACCCCATGGTTTGCGGATATTGTTAATTATTTGGCCATTGGTCAAATACCCCAGGATTGGACCAAACAACAACAGGATAGACTTATGTCCGAGGCCAAATATTATTTTTGGGACAATCTCGAGCTTTTTCGTATCGACGCCGACCAGATTATTCACCAATGCATCCCAGAAAATGAGTTCCATAGTATACTTAAGTTCTGCCATGCATCTGCTTGTGGTGGACATATTTCCGGGAAAAAGACGACAGCCAAAATTTTACAATCTGGATTCTATTGACCATCGTTATTTAAGGATGCCCAGGAATTCTCAAGGTCGTGTGCCCGATGCCAAACACTCAAGAACATGGCCAAGAGAGACATGATGCCCCTAAACCCAATACTTTCGGTCGAAATTTTTGACATTTGGGGCATCGACTTCATGAGACCCTTCCCTCCATTTGGACACCAGTATATTCTGGTCACTGTTGATTACGTGTCCAAATGGATTGAGGCAATCCCCACCTGGACCAATGACCACAAAGTAGTCATCGATTTTGTGAAAAGAAATATCTTCAGTCGGTTCGGGGTTCCTCGAGAAATTATCAATGATGGTGGCACACATTTCACTCATACTCAATTTTGGAATTTACTAGGGAAATATAGGGTAAATCATCGGATTTCCACACCCTATCACCCACAGACGAACGGATAGGCTGAGATCTCCAATCGGGAGATCAAAACATTTTGCAGAAAACCATAAGGCTTAATAGGAAGAATTGGACCCAAAAGCTAGATGATGCTCTTTGGGCCTACCGTACGACGTACAAAATGCCTATCGGTATGTCACCATTCCATTTGGTGTTTGGTAAGGCGTGCCACTTACCCGTAGAGTTAGAACACCGGGCATTTTGGGCCATCAAGAATTGTAATTTTGACCTAGAGTTGGCCGAGAAGACCATGAAACTCCAACTATCTGAGTTGGAGGAGCTTAGAAATGATGCCTATGAAAATGCCAGAATCTATAAGGCAAGGACTAAAGCTCTTCATGACCAAATGATTTCACGTAAGAGCTTTAAGCCAAACCAGAAGGTTTGGCTTTTTGATTCTCGACTGAAGCTCTTCCCTAGTAAGCTTGGGTCTAAGTGGAACGACCCATTTGTTATTGAGCGGATTTTTCCTAACGAGGCCTTCAAAATCTCTGAACCAAAGATGGGTAATTCCTTCAAGGTCAACAGGCAACGTCTCAAACCCTTTGTTGACCATGTGCTCCTTGAACCCATCTCAGACAAGGTTGCTCTCACCTTGCCCTAACCACCACTGGCCGAACATCGCCAAGCTAAAGGCACTAAACTCAACACGTGTAAAGGTTGTTTCGAGCTGACCAGAATCTCACAGAAATAAGGTGTTATTCTTCCATTCTACTCTCCTGCATGCTTTCATTTTAACAATGAGGACATTGCATTAGCTAAGCATGAGGGGTGGATATCTTATGAAAAAATCTTTTTGTCAGCTGTAACAGTAATTTCCTATTATTAAAAAAAAAATAGAAGTAGGAGAAGGGAACTTAGGCATTAGGAGTTGCAAACTTTAGGAATTAATACTTCGGGACTTGAATACTTAGACTCTTCAGGTCTTCGGGCTTAATTAGCTCGAGTGTCCACTCGAATGTAGACTTAGTCTCGAGTCCTCGCCAAATAATTTTATTCTAATTTCACTAATAAATTGGGGTGATAAGTACACGACTTATCAATCCACCCTCTAATTTGAGGGGACTATAAGTCTAAGCATCTACACATTATTTACACTGACTCACTTTTCGGTGATTTCTTCATAAATTAGGTAGCTAATGAACTTTCTAGGGTAGTATGGCTGGCAAGTTGTCATGGCTAACAGCCCATTGGCCGATTGTCTAGAGCCCAGCTACATAACCATACTCATTCTACTACTTTTAGGTAAATCTTAGATAAGGGAAGCCACCTACTTAGAAAAGAAATGATGCTCAAAAATAAAAAGAAAAGAAAAAATAAATAAAAAAAGGAGAAAATAAAAAAAAATAAAACCACACTTCACCACACAAGTATGGCTGGCAAGTTGCTGTTGGTAACAGCCCATTAGCCGGTTATCTAGAGCCTAGCTCACAAAAATGCACAATAAATCCCAAAACACTTAGGGAAGAAACGGGGAAGTAGAACAAACCGAGGAGATATAAACCGGTTTCGCCCTTATGTTGATCCCATAAAAAAATAAAGTAGGGAGAAAGCTATCGTTCGAATAGATAAACCTTTAAGTAGAAACTCTTAAGGTCACCTAGGTTCGTAAAAACCTGAAGTCCATTTTAACGGCCGCTTAGTGAGTCTTTCACTCTTTTCACAATATGCTTAGCACTTAGAATCCTTTTCGAGTCTTGGGTGGGTTGGGTAGCCGTAAAAAGTTATCCCAAAACTCTCAAACTCAAAAAAAATCTAAAAAAATTAAAAAAGAAGAAAAAGTAAAAAAAAAATTGTATCTTCCTTTTTTTTCAAATAAGGTGAGGGCTTGGGCGGTCTGCATTCTGGTAGACACCCAGGTACTGTCGAGTTTTTGTTACTAGGTCTTGGGGTTGAAATTTTATAAAGCAATCAACAAATCTTGCCTAAGTAATCAAATCCTGAATCTATTTTTATACATAGCATATAGTTTAATTTTGCTAGGGATTAGAAAAAGATAGGTATGGGGGTATGATGTAGACACAACTATTGAGGATAAAATGCCTATTCATGCATGTTCCTAGGCTTAGATTTACATTTCATGTTATAAATATTGCATAGCATGCATCATCCTACATTTAGAGTAGTTGTGTATATTTTAGGTTAATTACATCATTTTTATGGTCAGGAGGGAAGGAGATTTATTTTGGGATCTCGGATTGACGATCCGAATGTACGAATCTGATTAAGATGATGATCAGAGTCCAACACCTCCGAGATCATCCTAATTGGAATCCTGTATCACCTTATGCGATTCAAGGAAGATCAACGGCTAGGGGGCAATGCGACATCCTTACGGGCTTCGAATGAAAAATCAAACCGTACGGATGGATCTGAAGCGATGATCGCAATTCGGTAACATGGAAATCATCTCAATCCAAGCACTGTGGCACCCTCTACAATAGAAAGAAGATGAATGGCCCAAATGGCACCACGTGGCGACATCTAGATCGCCCAACATCGGCCAGCAGTAGCCGCTCCTCCTCAAAGGCATCTCCCCTCGCGAGATCTGGGTCGTTGGATGCCCATCCAACGGCTCTTGTGAAGCCACGTCTCCCAGCCTTCTTCATGAGAGCTTCCATCGCACGATCTTAACCGTTGGATGAAAATGCAATGGCTAGGATCACTTGACCACTGGCTACGGTTAATTCAAAATCATAACATCTTTGATGCGTGGCACAGTGGCCTCAAGAGGAGCTCGCACAGTCATGGCACGGGTTCGACTCTCCCAAGCTCCTCTAATTAGCCGCAGAAGAGGAGCACCTCAATTTTGACCACCCGATCACGCACGAGCGACCGAGATGAAGATACGTGGGCGCACAGATGAGCGTGGATGCAGCACGCGGCCATCAATGCACCTCTAGACGTGCCATCTCACACTCAATCAAGAGGCACGATCTCCGCACCATCTTAGCCGTCAACTTCTGATCCAACAGCCATGACGCTTCCAACCTTAGCAACAGCAGAGCGTGGGTGTGTGCATGGCTGGCACCGACTTTCAGCGACAGCTTGGGTGAGTCTTTAGTGACGCTTGCACCTGTCACTAATTGCCTGTATGCGCGAGGACAGCTGTGGGCATGAGCGGTGGGGGCGCAATCTTCAGCAACTGCTACAAGGGTCTTTAATGACGCTTGCAGCTGTCACTACAGCCCTATACATGAATTTCTTCCTCTTCCCTCCACTATAAAAGGACCCCTACACCTCCATCCTTCACCATTTCTGCCTACTCTACTCCCACTTACTCCTGAGCTCTAGTAGCCTACCAAAGCTCCCTTAGAGCTTGTTCTCAAGCTCCAAAGGTCTCTTATTAGTGTAATGCTCCTATATCTCACCAAATATTCGTCCTACATCCCACCACCTTCATAAGAAGCCTTGGAGCCATCCTCCCACCTCCATTTCGGTAGAAGATCTTCTCTAGCTCCTCATCCCCATTCTAAAGCCTTGGTGAAGCATTCCTCTAGCCGACATCCTCCTACATCTCACCTCCGTCGTCCAACACCTCACCCTCTTCAGCCAAGCTGCTGCCAAGAGCCGTCGTCTCGCCAAATAGCCAATTTGGGAGATTTCTTCTCACCTCTATCTCTTTTATGTTTTAGCATATTGTAATAGACATTTGAATACCATTGTGAAATATCATATTTGTTTTCCACTTTGTGAAGTTATCTCGCTTGTCTTTTTATTTCAAAACACCAAAAAATTCACAAAACCCTAAAACACCAAAAAGAAGCAAAATGAAGCACGAATTTCAACAAAAGTAAACGTTGCCTCCCTATGTTCGACCTGGGACTCCCTTGGTGTTTCGGTTATAAATTGTATTTGATAACGTGTTTTGTAAGCTACGACGACGGGTTCTTGAAACCCTGATTTTTCTTCTCCAAAACTCGTTGATCACCAGGGAAGCAACGAACTTTGATTTTTTGAGTTCTCCCTACTCTTAAGCTTTTGCCTCACTTATCTTCACTTTGTTGTTCTAAGAGTTTACAATCAAGGCGGATTGAAGGCGGTAAAGTAGAGCAAAGTGCTATTGGAAGGTTTTGTAAGTGTCAATCCTCTACCCCACCCACTAGATTTCACTTTTCCATTAAATAATTCAGATCCAAATCAACTTAGGTGTTTGCATAAACTCTAGGCCAGGTTTGATTGCTGATTGTCAACTCCACTCACCTCACCCACCCATATAAAAACATACAAAAAAATATCTCTTCTCTAATTGTGGGACCATATTAAAATTTACACGCCTTAAACACCCACAAACTTAAGGAGCACTACTCTTGCCTGATTCCATCACTTAACAAGAAACCTTACCTATATACCCCGTACACTCAAATTGCATACACATATACATGATTAGACATCATAATAGGTTAAAACATTCTGTGTGCCCTAATTTAGTGGTGCAAATAGCCAATTGTCTGATCTATTTGGGCTACACCACTAAATATATAATTGAGAAATCAAGTAGCATGCCCCATAGGATTCAATTTTAGGAACTGATCCAGGCACCCCACATTTGTTCTGATTTTTAAAGGAATATACTTATACTCGTGATTTAAAAACTCCGTGTGTCTCATAGAACCCTGATTGAATATACCTAAATTGTATCCTAAAAGATACTAAACAAGGTTGAACCCTAAAAGACATCACATTTTAAATAGACTTGTTTGAAAACCCTAGTTGTGCATGCACACACGTACTAACTTATTTCTAAGGGCACAACCCATTCCTAAAGGTCCCATCACATTCCAGAGCACATTCAAACCTAAGCCTAAATTAAAAGCAAGTAGACATTAGCCTTAAGGATTGGACTTGCTCTTCGAGGCTCAAATTGAGATTATTTTCGATTAATCTGCTTCCACCGGTCCATCTGATATCTAGCTAGGGGAGTATCGTCAAATGACAGCAGTTTGGGAGTATCAAAGGAACCGGAGACACAAGCCAAAGGAAGAACCCTCTCCCTAATTCCTCCCTTTAACTAGTTGAATTTACTGGATAGAAGTAGACCAAATCATTTGTAATCTTGAGATGGGTTTCGAGAGTCTGTAGGTCTTTAGGCTACCTTCTTAAGGACAAGTTTGGATTGTTTGTATTGTAGGGCACCTTTCTCTTTCCTATTTTACCTCCCGCATCTTCATGTATTCTTCCACTTCACACACACACTTCCACTCCTACTCTCCAAACACACCTTATCCCCAACATGATCACTATCCCGACCCGACCTGTACCCACCCATCCACTAGTTGGGATAATCCTAAATGGGGATATAATATAGGACCTCAATGCCCAGGGTTTAACCCTGGACATCAAGACTTCGATTACTATCCTTCTCATAGCTACGCTACATATAGATCTTCACCCTTTTTACAAACAGCCTAGTATGATCTATGCTAAAAAAGGATATGATGATTACAACCCCTACCCTCTCCAAGATTACACTGTTTATAGGTCATCATCCCTTGATGAACAACCTAAAATGACCTATTATCAGGGAGGACTCCAAGAACCTCAATATCTTGACCCTCATGGAATGAACCCAAACCCACCCAACCTTGAGCTGAACCATTCGACCCAGCGATTCAGGTCCAAGATAGGGTGCGGCTAACTTGAGGACAACCATACAATCTTTAGAAGCTCAGCCAATACCCTATAATGAAGCATTGGAGCCCCCAATTAAAATGATTAACGATCTTAACAATTCCCTACTAGATTGTCTCCAAGAGGTAGAGGATAAGGACCCAAGTGAGGTGTCACTTGGGAGGTTATCAAAATTGATGATGAAATTTGTGGTTGCTCTAGTCCAATCTTAGGATGATACTCAGGATGAACTCCCTTCAGATGAACCAATGTCAGAAACTATTCAAACACCCATAGGAGGGTACGTGTTTTATGAGATCTGGGAGGACAAGGCTAATAAAGAGCAACCAATTGAGGATGAACCGATTTCTTCACCCGAGATCACCAAACCAGGGTACGAAGAAAAATATGTCTGTATAGACGAAGGAAGAAAATATGATCACAAGACATATATATATATATGAGGATCAAAAATTCTTTGATGCTGAGGGTGAAGAAGCCTTACTAGAATTAGTCAAGTTTGAGGAGGATCTTAGGGAGACAGACCTCGAAGAGCATATTGAAAATTCTATTTTTGAAATCACTGAATCCAAGTCAACTCCGACTCAACCATAATTTTTTGACTTGGATATTTTAGATTGGGTCATTAATACTCTAGGGGTCCCAAAATCAGAAACCTTGACTTTGGAGGATAAGAGCCTAAAAATGAAAATCTGGGAAGATAATTCTGGGGAAGACAAAAGTTTAGATCTTAAGGTTCCTATATGCCTTAAACCACCAACTTTTTACTGGGACCCATATGATATTTGTAATTCTGAGGACATGAAACCCAAGTGCGAAACAATGGATTATCTTGTTGAGCTAAATTCGAAGTGGACAAACAAATCTATTGAATTAGACCTATCTTTAGTCCAAAATTTTAGACTTGGGTTACATGCTCCCAAACCACAAACCTTACCCCATAAGTAGAAAGATCTTCGGTTATGGGTAATTTTCATTCATAACGTTAGAACCACCCGACCCTGAGGCACAGGTCTACACCACAATTTGATCCACATTTGTGGACATACTTTCACAGGTCCAAAGGTCAATCTTCTTACTCTAATATTGACCCACAAATCAGAGTCCTTAATCTCCTTTCTATTTGTGTATTATGCCTAGCTAAAGGCACTAAACTCAACATAGTGTACAGACTGTTTATATTCGAAGCTAACCGGATCTGTCACGAAATACAGGTGCTATCTTTATTACTCTTTTTTTCATGCCTTTATTTACAATGAGGACATTGCATAAGTTAAGCATGGGGGGGTGGATATATTCATTTCTAAATTATTTTGTCAACTCTATAGAAGTTTTTCCATTTATTTTTATAAAATAATAAAAAAAATAAATTACAAGAAGACCAAAAAAATTAGAGAATTAGGAAAAGGGAACTTAGGCATTAGAAGTTTTTCAACTTTAGGAAATAATACAAGCAAGATCTGAACATTTGAACTCTTCAGGCCTACGGGCTTAATTGATCCAGGTGTCCACTAAAATGTGGACATGTGCCTCAAGTCCTTTCCAATTTAGAATATATTCTAAATGGTTAAATAAGTTGGGGTGATAACTACACGACTTATCAACCCGCCCTCTGATTTGAGAGGACTCAAAGTATAAGCATCTACATACTTTCTACACTGACTCACTTTACAGGCAACCTTAACAAAAATTAGGTAACTAATAAACATACTAGGGTGGTATGGTTGGCACGTTCCTGTGAGTAACCGCTCATAGCCAGGTGTCCAGAGCCTAGCCACGCAACCTAATCTCTTTGGTTATTACCTTTAGGTACATCTTAGATCAGGGAAGCCACTTGCTTAGAAAAATGAGAAAAAAAGAAAAAAAGAACTCCCAAAAATTAAAAAAAATAGAAAAATAGAAAAAGGAGAAAAAAAAAGGAACACTTCACTACATGAGTATGGCTAGCAAGTTGCCATAGGTAACCCCCTATTGTCGTCTGTCTAAAGCCTAATCATTAAAAATACACAAATAATCCCAAAACTTAAGGAGAAGCAAGGAAGTAGAATAAACCTGTGGAGATATATATTAGATTCGCCCTTGTGTTGACCTCACCAAAAATAAGAGCATGGAGAAAGCTACCGATCAAAAAGATAAACATTTAGGCAGAAATCTTCCACTTAAGGTCACCTAGGGTTTGTAGATACCTAAAGTCTATTTTGGTTGCAGTTTAATGAGTCAATCACTTTTGCACATAAAGATGCTTAGCTCTTACAGTCCTCTTGAGTCTTCGGTGGGTTGGGTAGCTGTAGAAAGCTACCCCAATACCTTAAACACAAAAAACCAAAATAATTAGAAAAGAAGAAAAAAAAAATCTTTTCACTTTTATGTACAGAATAAGGCAAGGACTTAGGCGACCTGCATATTGGCAGACACCAAGGGTACTGTTGAGTCTTTGGAGTTTATGTCATTAATATAATTTTTCTACTAATGATAATCAACTTGTGCCTTAGTGATCAAATCCTAATTCTATTTTTATACATAGCATTTAGTTTAGTCTTGGTAGGGAATAACACAAGATAAGCATAGGGGTGTGATAAGTATATAATATTTCATGATAAGATGCCTATTATGCGGGTTCCTAAGCTAGCTAACTTCACTTAGCTTTGTAAACATTGCATTAATAGTGTCACCATGCATCTAGAACAATTTGTATAATTTGTATATTAATTCATCTCTTTTAAATGGCCAGGGGATAGGGTTACACTTATACGAGCTTCAAATGAAAAATCTAACCATACAAATGTGATCAGGGTGACAATCAAAGTCCAATGCTTCCAAAATCACCTCAATTGGACACTTGTAGCATTATTTGCGAAGAAAAGAAGATGGACGGCCATGACAGCACCACGTGGTACCATCACAGCCATCCAAACCACCCTCAGCCACCTGTTTAGCCCCAATGCACATTTAACATGCATGCTCTCAACCTTTGGATGCTCATCCAACGACCGTAGAGCCACCACGTCATGTACCTCACCGCCCTCACATTTTAAAGGCCGAGATCATGCACGCAATCTCCGTAGTTGGATCTTGATCCAACGGCTCTGATCCATTGCTCCACGCCCACTGATTCTCAACACGCCCTCCATTATCTATCACAGTCATCAAATCGACATCCAAAGCCCAAGATCTCTCTTCCCCAACTCGTAGCTCAATGGTGCACATGCCTCACTCTCAAGGAGGGGGCATGGGTTCAAACCCTAATTTGTGCCCCCCCTTCACAACGCAGATGAAGAAATTGGACCACACGATCTTGATCATGTGGCCTTAAATGCACCATGCCAGCACCTTAGCACGCCTCATAGCAGCAACGCATAAGAGGCACGCAATGAGCACCATTTGATCTCCATCAAGCAGAGGCAAAAGCACCAAGTGGCACCACAGATGCTTGAGGAGCTAAATGCATGATGACACGTGCAATTGTACACACTATGAAGAGTAATCTCAACGCATGCCCTTGCGTGATCTCGACCCTTCATCAATGATCCAATGGTTGAGAGATTCCCATGCGATGCCAATGCATAGCTGCGCGCGCAGGGGTCGTGCCTTGCACACAACATTCACCTCATTGGTGTGCCAAATGATTTGATACACCCTCTCCTCAACCCTATAAATACTCCTCCACTCTCCCCTTTGCAAACCATCTCTACCTATGCTTCCCTCACCTACTCTAGAGCTCTAGAAGCCTTCCTAAGCTCCCAAGAGCTTGTTCCCAAGCTCTTAGGTAACCTATTAGTCTAGGCAATCCTCCCTCTACCAAAAATTTATCCTACTCCTCACCACCATTGTAGGAGACCTAAAGGTTGTCCTCTCACTCCCATTCAGGTAGTAGATCATCCATATCACCTCAGCCACATTCCCTTAGGCTAGGAACTCCTATCCCTCATCCCAAATTCCCCTTAGCTTGGCCCAAGCGTCATCGTCTTGCTGGGAAATCGTCTCGAGAGATTTCCCTTACCTCTCTCTTTCTTTTATTGTATTATCTTTATTTGTAAGAAAACACTTTTTAGTTATAATATCAAATTTCTCTCTCTCTCTCGTTAATTATTTTGCTTGGCTAGATTAGTGTTGACCTGTTATTCTACTTATATAAAATCCCATAAAAATTACAAAAAGTGAAAAGTACCAAAAATGAATAATCAAATGTGGTTTTAATCGAATGTCGCCTCCCCGTGTTCGACCCGAGACTCATCATCCTGATTATAAATATTATTCAATCAATAGTAAAATTCTGTGCAAACTACAAGAAGTCTTTCTCTTTACAGAAACCCTAATTATTTTCCTCACATGAATTCTTGCTCATCACCACCTCTAGCAACTTGTCGACTTCCACACTATTGTCTGCCACTGATCAGTGGATTTGTGCCTACGCGCAAACTTTATTGGATGAGCACCTAACTGAATATTCAATCGGTGCTCAATTATTGAAGGATCTACTCTCAGCAAATCATTGGCAGACGAAGAGAATACATCTGCGTTGGCTCACAATAGTAGTAAATCATGAACCTCAGGGGGATAAGATTTGACCCAGCCTAGACAAGCTTGTGAGCTACGTTAGGGTACAACTAGATCGCCATGATATATGAGACGAAGGCCACCCTGCTTTCTCCGACTAGGTAACCGGGTTTTCCTCGCGAACCATCTGCACTTGGTTCCGCTTCTTCCCCCATTTTTGTGGCTTGGGAGTCCTCTTTCCATCAAGCGTTTGAGCTCGATGCGCAAAAGCTCACATCCGACAGACTGGTTCCCATGCACAATTTCGACTCCTCGCAGGGTCAAGAAAAGTATGAATTAAAAATAAGATGAGGGATTACCTGGAAGCCGTGAGTTGTCGGGTGGCCTATCATGCAGTTAGACATGGTCGCCAGACTAGCCACAGTGAATGTAGCTGTCCTCTTAAGGTGCTGGTCACTGTCACATATAGACACTAGCAGCTCAATCTCTCCCTTAGGCATGACTTTATGGTTGCCAAATCTAACCACTGGGTATGGTAGAGGGGAGAGATCCTCTTCCTTAAACCCCTACTGAATAAGGGTTTTGAGGAAGAGAACATCCACCACATTGCCTTCATCAACAAGGAGTTGTAGCAAGATTTGCCCTACTAACAGCATGGTTAGTAGAAGTGGATCTGTATGGTCACCTAGCCACCAACAAAAGAAAGGGTTCGATAGTGGAAATCATGGGGCGAAAGCTAATGTGTCAATTCTTGTTCCACCAAAGCTATTGTGGGGTCTGTCGAAGACCCACCTTTGAGGAGTACCATGTGTACACCACGAAGATGCTGAAACTTCTCTTTATGGTACTCTTTTGGGCCCTCCATGGGCCGCTTGCGTTTGTCTTGACCCTCATTTTGTTTAACAAACTAGGCCAGATTCCCATGCTGATGTGCACGCATGTAATTGGCCTAAAATGTCTATTTATGCATGTTCCTAGGGTCATAGAAGCATCATGCATTATAAATATTGCATAACATGCATCACCATGCATTTAGATTAATTTCTACAAATTGTATAGCAATTCACCTCTTATTGTGGCTAGAGGACACGGCGATATCATTTCGGGGCCTCAGATTGAAGATCCAACCATACATATCTGATCAAGGCGACGATCGGAGTCCAAAGCCTCTGAGATCGCCCTGATCAGACCTCCGTAGCATCAAATGCAGTCAGAGGAAGATCAAAGGTCAAGAGGCAAGATGGTGAAAATTTGAACCTCAGATGAAGAATCTAACCTCAAGGATGGATTCAAATTGATGATCGCAGCCCAACAACGTAAGAATCGATCCAATCAGACATTCGTGGCACTACTTACAAGCGTTTGAAGATGGACGACCAAGATGGCACCATGTGGCTCCATCCTAGCTACCCAAATCGCCCAAGAGCATCCACAGCAACTCTTCATCTGCTAACCAATGCATCTCAGCCGTCGGATCGGAGATCTAATAGCTGAGAATCCATCAAGGCAACACCTCATTTCATCTGAAGACAACACTCGAGCATCCTCAGTCGTTGGATCTTCATCCAATGGTCAAGGACACGCGAGCCTTAAAACACAAACACGACAAAGGTGAGGCTCAATACAGTGATTCAGATCCTTATGCGATGAAAGTGGTGCGCACTAGAATTCGTGCGAGAGGATTAAATCCACAAGAAGAGGCGCACGGCGAAATTCGCCCGTTGGATCGAGATCGTGTTGTTGCGAAGCGACAATGTGGAGCGATTAGGTGCAAAGGATGCGAGCGCAACGCATACGTGCGTGATGACCCGCCATCACATGCGTGATCGCATGCGGAAGCGTTAGGTAGATCTGAAGGAGATGCGACATGTAATCTAGGTCGTTGATTCGTGACCCAACAGCTGAGTGGCTGTCTCTTCACCGCCTGTAACGCACGTGCAAACCGACACCTTCTCCGTGCCATGTGATGAAGATACAATGCTCCTCGCCTCTCTACGCACCTTCACCGACGTTTGGCTTCAGCAACATGTGCGTGTGTCACTCAAGGCATATATTTAATTTTTAAAGATGTAAAGTCCCTCTTTTTCCCCCATATCCTCAACTATAAAAGGGACCCCATACCCATTCATCAAGGCATCCCTTCCTTCTCTCAACCCTATAAAAAGCTAAGAATAAGTTATTGAGCTCACTCTAGTGCTCCCAAGCTATGAAAAGCTCCGCTAGAGTAAAAAACAAATTTTTCAACTTCTCACCCTTCGTGGAGCTCTTGTTAGCCGTCCTCTCACCCTCGTTCCGGAAGTGGATCCTATGACGTCGACGCCCTGCCTCATCCCCGATTAGTCTAGATTTTTCCTCCTGCCTTGATTGCACAGCAATCATAGGCCCTAATTTGCCTGAATTAAGGTAGAACCTAGCTTAACATGGGCATTTTACATGCATACACACCGTACTTTGCATCTTAGATGAGTTATATGTTTTATACATAATAATGTGTTATTTGAGAGGTATTAATAATTACAGGTAATCCAAGGCTGTAGATGACTTATCCAGCCTTATGGATCTGTTTGAAATAACAACAGGAGTCCAACGCTTCCAAGAGCACATCAATCAGACCCCCGTAGCACCCTAGGGAGTCTGCAGAAGAAGTAGAAGACAAGGGGCAAATGGAAGAATATCCAAACCTCATATGACAAATCCAACCACACGGATGGATCCGGATCAATGTTCATAGTCCAACAATGCAGAAATCAACTCAATCGGAGGCCTACATCATTAGATATAAGGAGAAGAAGATGGACGGCCACGATGGTGCCACATGGCACCACCGCAACCACCCCTCACTGTGCCCCAATCTAGAAAGAAGAGCCATGTGCCATAGGATCGTCATCCAACGACCACAATGCAGCCACATCGCCCACCTCCACCCGCCTCATTAAGTAAAGGCAAGATCTCGACCGTTGGATTCCCATCCAACGGCCGAGGGCGGCTGCGCAGGTTTTGGAAAGCGTGACAATCCGCGTGCATGGTGCAGCAAAGAGCACGCTTAACAGACAGCGGGCGACGCGGGATCGAAGAGTGACTGGGAGTCGGGCTCCCGCAAATGAAATTCCACCACAGGATCTTCATCGGATGGATCAGCAGCGAATGCGTGGCGAGTGCGAAAGCATTGGATGCAGACGCACGTGATGACGCACGCCTTAGGACTCAGCGGCCACTGCGCATACTTTTTAAGTCGTCCGATCGAGAGATCGGACAGTTGAGAATCCTTAGGATTTGAGGTGCATTTGAGCGCTGAGCAGCGGACAGTGGTGAAGCAGCAGGCATGCAGGCGAGTGGGAGCCGTTGGAATAGAATCCAAGGGCGCACAGAGCGCCACGTGGCAGCACCAGATCAAGCCATGGCTGAAAGAAGGATTTGGAAGGCTTAATTTGAAGCTTTTGCACCAGATTAAGGGCTCAAATACCCTAAATGCCCTTCACAAAAGCGATAAAAAGAGGCCTAAGGGCCCCCTTTGAAAGGCATTCTCTTACTTTCTTCTTCTTCCTCCTTCTACACCTTCTCTCTCTTCTTCTTCCCGTCTTCTCTGCACCTCCATCCGAAGCATCCATTGGGCCACCCCGACGGATCATTGCTGCTCTTCCCAACCTCTCCAAAAGGCCACCACAAACCACCCGTGGTGCCCTCGTTCTGTTACATAAATGTTTACGTTTATGTTAGAATTTGTTTAGTAGATGTTTGCAATTCATGTTCAAACTCTTGATTGATATATATATACTACGATATTGTGTCTATACTATTTAGTAATTATATTGGGAACAAACGTATATAATCAAAAGTGCTTTCTGCCACCCTGTGATCGATCGAGACTCACCAAGTTTCGTTAATTTATTTGCTCGAGATGTATTTTGTGCTATACTACAATGCGCTAATTTTCTACGCGATCTACACACCGAATAAATTCGCGTCGTTGCCGAGGAGGCACGGTGACTTTTGATTTTATCTCTAATATAGTATTTTCATGTGCAAGTACAACGACACAAAGCGACAAATAAGGAAAAGCGGGTGCTGCGAAAATCAGGTGCACACATTTTTATTAGAAACTCAACTAGAAATTAATTATCATTTTTAAAATTCAATAGCTTTGTTTCTGATGCTCCAAAAATCTTAAAATTTGGATTGGAACTAGATCTTCAAATTATCTTTCCAACGCTACCTTTCCCAAGAATAAATTTCTTTTGTAAAATTTTTAAAAATTCATGGAGTACATACTGATTAGATTGCTTGAAAATAGAACTTTTATAAATTTTAGAAATCAATTTTGACCAACATATAAATTTGATTTACCCACGATTTGTGGGGTTTGAAAGATAATCAAATTAGCTTTCAATATCATATTTTTACAAATTTTTTGGCGCATATTTGATATCGTTTCAAACAGAAAAACCAAAATAGGGTCTAAATTCCACATTTGATCCCTGGTTTGTTAAAAATTCATAACTAATTGCTGGAAATAGTAAAAATTTTGAAAAAAATACTCTCTGAAAAGCCTATTGAAAAATGAATCTTCTTACCAAATTTCAAATCATTTGGATTCCATCTTACTTTAGAAGTTACATTTAAATTATGGTCTTCAATTTGAAAAAAAAAACTTGGAAGTGTATGAGCCAATAGGATCATAACTTGGACTTCAATGAGCCCAAGAATTAGTCGGAGAGGCGAGTCACCTTGTGGACCACCCACCTTCTACTAAATTGAAGAAACAGGTTAAAAATTTACGAAAATATATCAAATAACCTGCATTTGGCTTGAAACTACTGGGTAGTTCCAACCTCTATTGCAAAACCTGGTGTCTAAGCCTGCAGGGTAGCGTCAAATTGCCGCGGCTGCGGGGTAACAGAACAGGAGGCGAAAGCCAAAGGAAGAACCTTCCTCGTAGTCCCCTCGTAACCAGACTGGTCGGGTTTGCCTGAGAGGCAGGAATTCCTTACAGTCGGTCTCTCGTCGAATTTTTAATAACACAAACTTAAATGAAAATCCAGTCATCTGATCTAAAGGACCACTCTAATTAACAAGGCCTTAGCCTTGCTCTGCTTGACTACACCAACCCTTTGAGTTGGTGTATGCAAGGAAGAAGGTCGTTAGGACCTAAACTTGTGGGACCTTGAGCCGAACCCAAGGCGGCAAAGGCAATTTTCGCCCGACCTCTCTTCTCAACCTTCTTCCACTAGATTAGCTAAAATGGCTAATCTCGATCCTCGAGTTCGTCAAGACCCTGAGAATCAAGACCCAATGGCTCGTCTGGAAGCCCGGGTCGAGGAAACAGAACAGAAATACGAGTAGAGCATCGACAGGATTCTCACAACACTCGACCGGATGCAGCATCCACCATGCAAAGAACAACTACGGGACTTCTACGATCCAGCAGCAACAATTATAGCACCTCAAGTCCAGATTCCCGCAGGCGGAGACGCATTCAAGTTGAAGCTGAATATCATAAGTCTAATTCAAACTCATTTCCATGGAAACACGAATGAGGATCCCTTCCAGCACATAGAAGATCTGAGTCGGATTGTAGAGTCAGTTCGACCCAAGAATGTAGGTATCGGAATTGTTCTCATGAAGCTTTTTCCTTTTTCTCTCAAGGATAAAGCTACTTATTGGTTCAAGACTATCGGGAGGCCAATTGGAGCCTGGAAGAAATTACATCGCGAATTCTTCCAAAAGTTCTTCCCGATCGATCGAACAAATGCTATCAGGCACGCGATCATGACTTTTACCCAAGGCCCTGGAGAGAAGCTGCATGATGCCTAGAATAGATTCCATGATCTTCTCAAGAAGTGCCCACACCATGGTGTACCCAAATGGCACCTTGCTCAAGTATTTTACCATGGGCTGGATGACACACATTGGTACCTACCCATTGCATCTAGCGATGGGTATTTCCTCGCAAAGGACGAGAACAACCCATTTGAACTGTTCGAGTCCTTAGCAGAGAACTCAATGAATACCACCTCAATGAAGTAGTTCCAGTGACCTAGACAGTAACAAGTCAGTGTCCGCGAAGCTCAAGCCGAGTTTACTCGAGCTGACATGGACATTATCACCAAAAAGCTGGACAAGGTGGAGTTGCTCAATAAGAAGCTCGACGAATTAATGCGAGCGAGATCTGGATCTTCTAGCAGCACTGCTCCATCTTACTCTTCTCAAGCATCCCTAGCCCCCTCTGCTCGTACACATCCATTTACTCGAGATGTTTTCTCTCCATCTCCGTGGGATCCTGCATACCAGGAACCTGTAAACAATATGGATCTGGTGCCGTATAATCAGGGTTACGCACCACATGACGATTGATGGGAATACCATCATGAGCCATAACTATCTCAAAGTAGTCATTATCAAGGAATAAATGCTCCTACATAACTGACAGAAGGCCATAATTCACTGCATAATCATTTTGAGAGAAAGATAAGAAAATAGGGTTAAAACTGTAATTTTACCATCATATCATGAATGCAGTACAATCATGGGTTTTCCCAGGGGGAATTAAGGGTCAAATGGCCTTAAATGTCCAACAAGTGGGTTAGTACAGACAGAAATGGGTTTTCGCATGTTTTGAGAATTAAATGACTTTTGAACCCTAAAAACAGACTTGCTTAATTAACTGAGGTTCTTGTCAGGGTAAAATTCACCTAAACCCTCTAAAATTAATATAAAAATATTCTCTAGGGTTTGATATCTTCAATTTGACCATCAGAACCCGTCTTGACCCAAAACAGTCTCAAACTGACATTTGCCCTAATTTAGGTTTTTGCATAAATTACCAAATCAAATGAGGTCAAAACCTAAATCTAACTTCACCATTGGATTTTTTGGGTCCAAATTAGGTTTTTACCAAAATTTGGACCCAATCTGAGATCATCTTGACCTAGTTTGCAATTTAGTCCTGTTTGACTCTTTTAGTTCACACACATGCCCCTAACTTTTGAAATTCTTACAAATAACCCTCCAACTTTGTCTTCTTCTTCACAAATAGGTCCCCACTGCACCAAAATCCTATTCCTACAACTCCAGCGACCTTCAAATGGGAAGATCTCCCTAATTTCTCTCTCAATCCCTTCCAAAATTGGAAGGGAGATTCCTTGAGGAGTTCTTTCTCCAATGAATTCGATCATGAGTCTAAAAACCTTCTCAGTCTCTCATATGAATGCATGAGAGATTTTAGTACCTTAAAACTTCCATCTTCGGTGACATTTCCTAAGCTTGGAAGCTTGTCTTCCAAGCTCGAACCGACCTCTTGAACCCTATAAAAGGAGCCCCAGGACACGACCGTGTTCTTCAGCAAGGTTTGGAGCCAAAACCCTCTTCAAAACTCCATCTCCAGCCCCTCTCCGCCCTAGCTCTGGCGAGCCTCTTCCTCCGTCGTCTCCAGCCTCCCAACCACCAACTTGGGAGCACCAATATCTTTGTCTCCATCTGCGCCTGGTCTGCCAAAGCCAGGGCCGTCCTCCCCTCTCTTCCTCGCCATCCACCTCAATGAAGTTCTCTTCCACAGCACCGGCCAATCAAAGCTGGCGTCCTCCTTCCCCTTTCATCCCTAATACTAGGTCCTTTAACTCCCTCTTCCCCTCTACTTCCTTTTCCTTTCTTCTATCATTCAATTCGACCTTCGCTACCGTCGTTCACCCTCATCGCCTCCATCTCCAGCGCCCACTCCAACGAGGGCTCCCATCCACTACACACATCCACCCCCCTCTCTAACTAGTCCACAAGCTCCGCCACAACTCCACCATCAAAAGCCCTCTCCTATTTCGCTCTCTTGCTCACCCTAGCTCTCCACCAACCAACCCACCCTCGCAACACCTTCGTTAACTTCGCCACACGCACACACACCTCCTTACACTATGCCACCACCACCAATACATTCGCCAACGTCTGGCGAACCTCCTGAGCAAGTTTAATTGGGCCGAAAGGCCATGCTTCTCCTTTTAGGTGTTCACCATGTCTCTGCCACCCTCCGCCCATCACCACCGTGTTCTTCAAGTTCACGGTCACGCACGCCCCAGGTTGCATCTCCAGGTCATGCGGTTTAGCTCAACGCACACGTCCAGGTCTCCAGTTAGGGGTGCTAACCTCTGCAGCTACCCAATTAAACGAAGCAACAGCTGCAACAGTGCACGCAAAGGAAGGGTAGGACTTTAGTCCTACCTCAGAAGCTAACAAGAGCCCATGCCCGCATAAATTGAAAAAGTGACAGAGGCTTATCGCCTCAAATCACTTGAGGGGTGAGGTCCCCCGCGCACCCTTCACGCCACGCCCATGACACCTCCACGCAGGCCTGGGTCCGAACCCGATAACCCGCACAAGCTATACTCACACCTCGGCTGCGACCCACGCCCGTAGCCCTGGTCTTGGGTACACGCTCTAATCCGAACCTGAATACCCAGTTGTCCTTAGAAAAGGAAGAGAAAGAAAGAGAGAGCGAGGTAATAGGGGTTTTGTTCTTCTATGCATTGGCTAATACTTAGCCAAAATTCGAGCCTTTTCCTTGTGCTTGAAGAAGAAAAGAAGAGGCAGAAGAAGGAAGAAGACGGGTAGAAGAAGAAGCCAATAGAAAGAAGAGAACAGCTTAAGAAGATAGAAGAAGAAGAAGGAGCAAAAGCCATAAAAGAAGAGAGAAGGCATAACTGAACAAGAAACCAAAGGAAGGAAGAAGAAGAATAACATCAGAAGAAAAGAAAGAAGGAGCACTGTAGCAACGCACTTTAAGTCATCTGATTGTAAAATCAGACGTCAGATTATCTGTTCCTTCATTTGATTATATTCAGTAAATACTATATATGTGTTAGGCTAATAATTGGTGATCCAAATCACCATTATTTTGTCTAGAATTCTTTTTATCTCTTTATATACTCATGTTATACATTGCATATTAGTTTTTGAGTAATTAATTGTGTTCATTTATATTATCTATTGAAATTAATGTGTGAATTCCTATTTGCTCCCTGTGTTCGACCTCAAACTTCATATTTGAGTAATAAATTGTATTTGTTTTTCGCACTAATTCGACCTAAACTGCAATGCGACAATTTTCAAACCCATTTTAGAGCGACTAACAACAATGCAAGTGTGTATTCTTTTGATGAATTTACATCTGAGACATCTTCGGCCTATGAAGATGTCAATGCTATTCAGGGTTATGGGCGTAACAACCCATACTATGAAACATATAACCCTGGTTGGCGCCAGCATCCCAATTTCTCCTGGTTTAGTAACCCACAAAGACCAAGTCAAGCTCTACACTACCAGACCAGACAATAAGGGAATGCGCAAAACACGTATCCTAGGCAGCAGCCATTCCTGTCTCAGCAGTAACAAACACACTATCTATCAGCCGCTACACCAAGCTGCCAACTACCCTCCAAAGTGGGCCAACCCTTTGGAATCTCTAAAGGAGGAATTGAAGGCATCAATTCGAAAATCTACTCATGACAACATGCAAATAATGAAGGCAATGGCTGACCAAATACAGAGCATACAAAACATGCAAAACCAAATGATGCAAGAGCATAGGTCACAAGGAGCTTTGCCCTCCCAACCTATCCCAAACCTGAGATATGTACAGAATCAGGGTGCCCCGCCTAGATTCCAAGCACCACAAGGGTAGGCACATGCTATTCTGCAGGCACCTCCCGCACCACCTGGTTATGGGCTTGGTCAGCCACCTCTGTTGCCAAACCCTGTATATCTAGACCAACCCACTCCTCTGCCCCTTCATGGATAGCACACCGATGCAAAAGTTGTCACCTTAAGGAGCGGAAAGACTACACAGGCCTGCTAGCTAGGCAAGCAGGTAATGATTTTTCCTACACTCTACCACAAGATGGCTCACAACCCTCTTCCTCTCACAAGCCATCTTCATTAGATAAAGGAAAGAGACCCCTAGACCCTGAAATTCCCGTTCCTTTTCCCACGGCTCTAACGCGAGATTCAGCATGAAAAAAGGATGCGGAATTTTGAGAACCTGAAATCTATGTTCAAGGAAGTTCACATTCAGGTCCCTCTCCTCGAAGCAATAGATCACATCCCAGCTGTTGCTAGGTTCTTCGAGGACTACTATACTTCGAAGCGACAACAGAGAACTGGACGACAGGCGGTATTATTTGAGAAAGCTAGCGCAGTTATCCTAGCCAACCTACTGCCCAAAAAGGACCCGAGCACACCGCTGATTTCTTGCTTTTTGCAGGATTCCCCTTTTGATAAGGCCCTTCTTGATTTGGGGTCGTCCATCAACCTAACTCCCACCGTAGTATTTGATCGATTTCAATTCGAGGAGTTAAAGCCCACCTCAGTTACCAAACAGTTGGCTGACCGATCAATGAAAATGCCAAGGGGGGTGGTTGAAAATGTGATCATAAAAGTCCAAGGATTCTGCTTTCCAACGAACTTTTCTGTTCTTGATATGGAGGTTCCTCTCAATCTCTGTGATGCACCGATTATTCAAGGTCGCTCATTTTTGGCAACCGCCCGCGCAAACATCGACTATGCATCAGGATGCATGGAGATTGCCTTAGGGAATGAAAAGCTTAGACTAGACATTTTCAGGGCATCAAAGAACTTTGATTGTGATTTAATCGAGGAGGATAGTGAAGATGAAGATTCAGCTTTCTATGGGAACATTGGACTCCTCTGCAACGACCCAATGGCACATTCATCTTCACTATCAGGGGCATTAGATCACGATCCACATGGGACTGAGACTAATGACATCCACATTTCGTCCCATGGATCTGGTTGTCATGGGTGTTCATCTTCTTCCAACACCCCAGATCCTGACTATCATGTACTATCTAACACTAATATCTTAAGGTAGGATTACATGACCACTACGGATGGATTCTCTAGTAGTCAAGATCAGTAGATTTCCACTATTGTTTCCTCTCCTGCCCTGCACAAACCCTCTCCCCATCCTCCTCTATTAGAGTTATAGCCCTTACCCAATTCACTCAAGTACGTGTTTCTGGGAGAAAGTGAGACGTATCCCGTGATTATCAATGCTCACTTGACTCTGGACTAGGAACACCAGTTGATCTCCATTCTGCAAGCACATAGGGCTGCTATCGGGTGGGGCATTGTTGATCTCCACAGGATTCGCCCCTCATATTGCACTCACCATATCTACACTGATGAAGGGGTGAGACCATCGAGACAACCTCAGAGACACCTAAATCTAAATATGTTGGAGGTTGTCAAGAAGGAGATCATTAAATGGATGGACGCGGATATTATCTATCCTATTTCTGACAGCCAGTGGGTGAGTCCCATTCAAATTGTGCCCAAAAAGGCAGGACTCATCATGATAAAAAATGAATTGGGCAAATCCATCCCGACCCGCACCACAACTTCTTGGCGAGTCTGCATTGATTACAGGAAGCTAAACTTAGCTACCAAAAAGGATCGTTTTCCTTTACCCTTATTGATCAGATTTTGGAACGGCTGGTCGAGAGTAGTTTTTCTACTTTCTGGATGGATACTCCGGGTACAATCAGGTAGCAATAAACCCGGAAGATCAAGACAAGATGACTTTTACGTGTCCCTTCAGAACATTCGCTTTTAAGTGGATGCCTTTCATCCTCTGCAACACACCAGCTACTTTTCAACGATCCATGATGGACATCTTTTCAAAAATAATCGGGGACTATGTAGAAGTATTCATGGAGGACTTCTCCGTGTTTAAAGATAATTTCTCATCTTGTCTTGATAACCTCACAAAGATCCTGAGATAATGTATGGAAGTTAACCTAGTACTTTCATGGGAAAAAAGTCATTTTATGGTGAGGGATGGCATCGTACTAGGTCACAAGATCTCCTCTAATGGACTCAAGGTCGACCGAGCTAAGTTAGAAATCATTTCGCGATTACCTCTGCCTAGCTCGGTCAAGAAAATCAGATCATTCTTAGGGCATGTCAGATTTTATCAAAGATTCATTCGAGATTTCTCGAAAATTTCTCGTCCATTAACGAATCTTCTGGTAACCGACACGCCCTTTGGTTTTGACTCCTCGTGTCTCAGTGCTTTCGAGACCTTGTGAAGCATTGTTTCAAGTCCACCTATTCTCCAACCTCCTGACTGGTCTCTCGACTTCGAGATGATGTGTGACGCCTCCGACTTCGTTGTCAAAGCCATTCTTGGCCAGCGTCAAGAACACCAACCATTTGTAATATACTACGCTAGCAAAATGCTGAACGAGGCTCAGCGTAACTATGCAGTCACTGAGAAAGAACTGCTAGCTGTGGTATTCGAGTTGGAGAAATTCAAGTCATACTTACTCGAGTCCAAAGTTATCATCTACACTGACCATTCTTCCCTCCAGCATTTGTTGGCAAAGAAGGATGCCAAACCCCGTTTTATCAGATGGATCCTTCTGCAAGAGTTTGATGTCGAAATTCGTGACAAAGCAGAAGCACATAATGTTGTGGCGGATCACTTTTCTCGACTAGACCCAAATTATATTCCATACTCCCCACCGATATCAGATTGATTTTCGGATGAATCTCTGTTGTCCATCAACTCTATTGAGTTTCCTTGGTATGCTAATATAGCAAACTATCTTGTCGCAGGCAGGCTACCTACGGGATTATCCGAGGATCAAAAACTCAAATTTATATCAGAGGCTAAATTCTATTTTTGGGATGACCCACTGCTCTTTCGCATTGGAGCTGATCAGATCATCCGTAGATGCATCCCTGATTCGGAAATCTCTAGTGTGCTATCCTTCTACCACAGCAATGCTTGTGGGGTCATTTTTTGGGCCAGAAGACCACAGCAAAGATTTTGTAGTCGGGATTTTCTGGCCAACCATTTTCAAGGATACACACAAGTTTGCCAAGTGTTGTAAGCGATGCTAGGTGGTCGGTTCTATGACCCGGAGAGACATGATGCCTCTCCAATCCATTCTTGTCGTAGAAGTGTTTGACGTATGGGGCATCAACTTTATGGGCCCCTTCCCGAACTCGTATGGCTTTGAGTACATACTCCTCGCAGTAGACTATGTCTCAAAGTGGGTAGAAGCTATCCCGACAAGACGAGTCGATCATAAGACTATTATATCCTTCGTCCAGGAATTCATTTTTGGGAGATTCGGAGTTCCCCGTGCCCTGATAAGCAATGGGGTAGTCACTTCATCCATGCCCATTTCAGGTCATTATTGAAGAAATCAGGTGCAGCAATACATTATTGATAAGTAATCAGGTGCAGCACCGCATTGCTACCCCGTATCACCCACAGACCAATGGGCAGGCTGAAGTATCAAACCGTCAAATTAAGCTTATCCTTCAAAAGACGGTTAGACCTGATAGGAAGGATTGGTCCGATCGGTTGATTGATGCACTATGGGCATATCAGACCTCGTACAAGGCCCCGCTCGGAATGTCGCCATACTACATGGTGTATGGAAAGGCCTATCACCTTCCTATGGAGCTGGAGCACCATGCCTTTTGGGCTATGCAGAAGTGTAATTTTAACCTCGAGGCTGGAGGTTATGAAAGGAAGCTCCAACTCAATGAATTAGAGGAGATTAGATGGGAAGCATACGAGAATGCAAAAATATACAAAGACAAGACAAAAGCTTTCCATGATCGACACATCCGGAGGAAGGAGTTTGCACCTAACCAGCAGGTCTGGTTGTTTGACTCCCAACTCAAATTCTTTGCGGGAAAGCTCAAGTCCAAATGGACTGGGCCGTTTCTGGTGATCCACCCATATCCTAATAGGGCGGTCCAAATTAGAGACCTAAAATCTGGGCATGTTTTTACGGTTAATGGCCAGCGCCTCAAACCATTCTTTGCCCAGGAACCTCCTCCTGCTGATGAAATGATACATCTTCTTGAGGACGTGTGACTGATGAGCTGCCCAACTAAAGGCGTTAAACTCAGCACGTATACATATATACATACCATATATACATAGCATATTTCATTTTCGCATATTGTTTCGCATACTGTGTATGGCATTGTAGTGATGGCATGTGCTGAACGACAACTCAAAAGTAGTTTCAGGTGATTTCTATCCACATACACCCTGCCTTATTTCTTTTATTCATGTATAAGGACATGCAAACACTTAAGCATGGGGGGGTAGTCCATAAAAACTGAAAATGCTCTGCCAACAAGAGGGGGATTAGATCATTTTATCAAGAGGTTTTATTAAAAATTTATTCTTTAGTAGATTCCTAAGCTTAGAATCCAGTATAACCTCACATCTACATGTAGAATTTGCAATGGATCCACTGTGAAAATCGATAGACATCTCTAGTTTGTCGAGAAGAAGCACTGCTTCTTCTCCTGAACCCTTGGACAGTAATCAGGGAGTCAGGTGAACCATCTTCTAGTAGATCCACCAAAACATATGTGAGATGAGAGTAGAGAATCTACTGGTGCTCTAAGGCTAGTGTAAGGAATCTTTAACTTTGAAAAAATTGAATAATGACACTCAGAGATTGGCATAGTTTTCGCTCTTAGTTCTTGTGTACTAATTTTGTGAGAAATTTCGTACGAGAGCCACCAAATAAGGCAAAAACACAAAGAGCGGGTTCTGATAAAACTAGGACTGAGGTGGATGGTCACGACCATCCTTTACGGAATCCTCGGCTGAAGGAGAGTACTGATGTCAAGATCAGAAATACGTCATCCTATCCATTCCCTACCCGATGCCAAGAATAGGCACTTCCACCAACTAAGCCACCCGAGATCCTCTTGGTAATCACCAAAAATCCCAAATAATGCCTCACAAATAAAAGTATGTATGTCGTGTTGAATTGTTGCGTTATGTTATGTTGGTAACGACATTGTGCCAGTAGATATATATATATATATATATATATTGATAAAAAAAAATAAGAAGAAGAATAAAAAAGCATACAAAAGAGGTATTTAAGTGAAAAAAAATAAGTGTTATGTTAAGAAGTTTGAGTTATGTAAGTTAAATTATTTTGAGGCAAAAATACCTACCATCCCCACAAACCACCAAATACAGCCTTAACATATTTTTCTGTATTTTTGACCGCCTGAATACGAGCTGAGGAGTTTGGCTTAGTCGTAGGGTTATTAGAACCTAATTAAAGTGTAATGCCATGTAAGATCACCAAATACAGTTGCAAATTTGGTAAGATGTGAGCTCAAGAAGAAAAAGAAAAAGAGAGAGAGAGAAAGAGAGAAAAGAAAAGTACAAAAGATTAAAGAGAGCATAGTTTTCCAGCCTTTCTCTAAGTTAATTTATTCAATAATCTAGAAATCTAGATTCTGAAATACTAGTCTATGTAGCACCAGAAGAGAGTGAGCCACCAAATATAAATCCAGTTAACTCAAACATCTTCTACCTAAGCCAAAAGCCGAGGCTAAAATCAAAGAATAGTTTATATCCCTGAGAGAAGAAGTTTGCCTATCCCAACAGAATTTTACTAGGGGTCAAGTACAAACTTTAAATGTGTATCGACTCTTCGCTTGGATCCGTTGCAGAAGCTATAACATTACATATTCATGGTTATCTGGATTTTGAATTTTTGGATGAAACAAAAAGAAATAAACCTTTAGTTAAACTCTTCATAAAATACATTTAGTCATGCACTTTCTAGGGACTAGCAAGATTTAGGCATGGGGGTATGATTGCGCAGTAATCATAGGCCCTAATTCGCCTGAATTAAGGTAGAACATAGCTTAACATGGGCATTCTACATGCATACATGTTGTACTTTGCATCATAGATGATTTATATGTTTTATACATAATAATGTGCTATTTGTGAGGTATTAATAATTGCAAGTAATCCAGGGCTGCAAGTGACCGATCCAACCTTATGGATCTGTTCGAAATAACGACAGGAGTCCAATACTTCCAAGAGTACATCAATCAAACCCCCGTAGCACCCTAAGGAGTCCGCAGAAGAAGCAGGAGACAAGGGGCAAATGGAAGGATATATAGACCTCAGATGACAAATCCAACCGCACGGATGGATCTGGATTGATGTTTGCAGTCCAATGGAGTAGAAATCAACTCAATTGAAGGCCTACATCATCAAATACAAGGAGAAGAAGATGGATGGCCACGACAGTGCCATGTGGCACCATCACAGCCGCCCCTCATCGTGCCCCAATCTGGAAAGAAGAGCCGTGGGCCGTTGGATCATCATCCAACGGCCGCGATGCAGCCACATCGCCTACCTCCAGCTGCCTCAACAAGTGAAGGCGAGATCTCGACCGTTGGATTCCCATCCAACGACCGAGGGCGGCTGCGTAGGTTTTGGAAAGCGTGACAATCCACGCGCATAGCGCAGTGAAGAGCGCACTTAATAGATAGCGGGCAACGCGAAATCGAAGTGCGATTGAGAGTCAGGCACCTGCGAATGAAATTCCACCACCGAATCTTCATCGGACGGATCAGGCATGAACGTGTGGAGGGCATGGAAGCGTTGGATGCAGACGCGCGTGATGACGCATGCCTTAGGACTCAACGGCCGCTGCATGTGCGTTTTAAGCCGTCCAATCGAGAGATCGGATGGCTAAGAATCCTTAAGATTTGAGGCACGTTTGAGCGCTGAGCGGCGGGTAGAGGGCAAAGCAACGGACATGCAGGCGAGTGAGAGCCGTCGGATTCGAATCCAAGGGCGCACAAAGCGCCACGTGGCAGCACCAGATCAAGCCATGGCTGGAAGAAGGATTTGGAAGGCTTAATCAGGACCGTTGATCTCCCGATCAACGGATCTGATTAATCTAAAGCCTTTGCATAGGATTAAGGGCTCAAATACCCTAAATGCCCTTCACAAAATCTATAAAAAGAGGCCTAAGGGCCCCCTTTGAAAGGCATTCTCTTACTTTCTTCTTCTTCCTCCTTCTACACCTTCTCTCTCTTCTTCTTCTTCCCGTCTTCTCTGCCTCCATCACTGCACCTCCATCTGAAGCATCTGTTGGGTCACCCTGACGGATCGTTGCCGTTCTTCCCAACCTCTCCAAAAGGCCACCACAAACCACCCGTGGTGCCCTCGTTCTGTTACATAAATAGTTTACATTTATGTTAGAATTTGTTTAGTAGATGTATGCAATTCATGTTCAAACTCTTGATTGATATATATATACTACGATATTGTGTCTATACTACTTAGTAATTATATTGGAAACAAACGCATGAAATGAAAAGTGCTTTCTACCTCCCTGTGATCGATCAGGACTCACCAAGTTTCATTAATTTATTTGCTCAAGACGTATTTCGTGCTATACTACAACGCGCTAATTTTCTATTCAATCTATGCACCGAACATGCCTCCGTCTCCACTCTCCTTCCTCTAAGCATCGCTCGTCCAACTCATCCTCCAAGCATTCGTCGAGGAGGATAATTTATCATCCCCTATCTTTTTACATCTTTCTAGTGTAGATTTTCAGCTTTATAGTTGGAGCAAGTAGTTGTAATTGACATTATCATAGTTATAAAAGTTGTTACTCTCTCTCTCGCTTTCTCTCTCTTGTTTATATTGAAAGTAGATTAGCATTATGAATGATTTCTTTATAAAAAAATTTACAAATATATATATATATATATATAATTGCGGATTTAGAATCGATGTAGCCTCTCCATGTTCGACTCGGGACTCAAAAGAGTTTCGGTTAAAAATTATTTGGTAGCGGATTTTCTTGCGAATTTTACAATGACTCAGGTTTTCCAAAATCCAACTTTTCTTCGCAACTATTTCTTGCTAATCACATGCCAATCTAGAATTCAATTAGATCCTACAAATCCCAACAGCCTAATAACACTAAATCTACGTGATTAAAAATATAGAATTGTTGTAGCACGCAAATAAAGCGATCAATTGAAATTGATAATACCAAACTACAAGGAGTCTGGGTCAAACACAGGGAGGGAGTCATTATTGCAAACCTTTCATAGTTATTATATAATAGAGTAGAGTAGCAAATAATATCAATAAAGACAAGGATTTCAAATGAATACTGATTTTTATTGCCAATATCAAAAAGTCTCACAAATAACATCATATCAAAGAATACAATAGGAATAAAATGTAAGAAAATAGAGGAAGAAAGTAGAGAGAGCAAAGCTACTTAAGGAATGCTTATTGGAAGCTTCTAACAGAGCTTCAGATCTAGGGCACTGGGAGGAAGAAGACGAAGACCAGAGAGGCTATGAAGGTGGAGGAATAATGGTGGGCATGCACTGGAGTGGAGGACGGCTACTACTAAACTAGGCTAATTCCTAAGAGGCTAATTGGCTCCTAAGGGTTGGAGGCTAGGTGTTTTTATAGATGTGTAGGATAAATGTAGGTCGTAGGATCTGGATCTAAGGGTTAAGGAAGACTAACAACCTAAGGGATATGTGGACCGTTGGATAGTGATCCAAGGGGGTGTGTGTCATGGTTGGTTGGTCGACCCTATAGGGTGTTTCTAGGAAGCTAGGTGGTCGGCCACACAGTGGGTTTTAGGTCCTTAGGATAGGTATTGGATGGTTGAGATTAAACTAAGAGGATATGTTCTTTTGTGCATTTTTGGAAGGGGATAAGATCTAGGTTTTTAGAGAAAGGATAAGGGTCGGCTAAGGTGTTTTAAAGGGAGCCCTAGGATCTAGTTTTAATGGTGGATAATTAGGTGTAGGTGGCGGCTAAAGTGATGTGGATAAGATCTTTAGTGGGTTTTTAGGGAAGGGATAAGATCTAGGTTTTGGTTTTCTAAAAATAGGTAGGTCTTGGACAAGGTATTTTTGTGGAAGGGTTTGTCCTAAAGGTTAAAGGTAGGGAGAAATTAGGGAAGGACATGTGTCCTCTCTTGTCTTCATTTCTTCTTCCTATCTTCATTACTTGAGCTCATGCCTTGATCTCCCTTGTAACTTCATAATTCAAGCTCCTACGTAGTAGCATCTTCTCTCTAAACTTTATTCTTTAGTCCCTCATTTTGTTCTTCTGGTGCAATAACCTACATTATTCACAAAAGAGTAAAATTAAGAGTTAGTTATTTATAAACTAAATATAAAACATAAATACGCATGCATGCTTTAAATGAAATATTTATAAACCTAATGCATGATTTTACTAAGGATCTAGCCCAAGATTAAGCTGATTAGGGTAATAAATTAAGCTGTTATCACAATCCTCAATGGAATGTCCCTGGGCTTGATGATATTTACTGTAAGGCCCGAAGTCCACCTTCTTCATCATTGGGTGGGAAGGCAGAAGGAGCTCCTTATTAACCGACCAAACCTCAGCTAAAATATTGGCCCAATTTACAGCCATGGGGGTATATTCTTCATAAAAATCTCACTTTGGTTGTCAGGGGCCTTTGTTGCCACCGCAATTCTGCCGATCACCCTTTTGCTCTTGGACATTTCCCTTCTGCTTATTAAAGCGGTTACCACCGCGAGTTGTGATGGCGAGTGCTTCAACAATCGCCTTCTTGTCTTCTAGGGAATGATACTGGTCTTCCTTGTAGCTATTTGCCAAACGGCCACAAGAACAGAAAGAGTCATCTTGTTCCGCAAATCTCGTGGCCCTGTCCCATAATGCCGCCATCTCTCTAGGTGATAAATTGTCAATATTATACTAGAACCTCTGAGCCGGAAGGCTTGACTTGAAGTACTGGATGACAATAGCGTCACAAGGCTACTTGCACTTAAAGTACTGAGTCTTGAACTTGTTGAGGTAGGAGTAGAAGGATTCATTCCTTCGCTATCGAACTTCTGACAATCTCTCTGAGTTGTCTCTAACCCAAATTAGCCAGCAAAATATGGGCAAAACTTGTCGGCTAGCTCTTGAAAGCAGCCAATCTATCCAACTAGCAGCTCATTAAACCATTTGTGAGCCATGCTAAAAAGGTAAGGTGGGAATACCCGACAAATTACTCCATCTGGGCACCCGTGGACCAACATCATCTGGCAGTAACTTTCAGAAAAGCTGTTAGGATCAAAACTACCATCATACTGGGCCACCACAGGGTGCTTGAACTTCTCAGGGAGAGGAGCGATCATCACCTCCTCTGTAAAGGGGTACGTGGTAACATACACCTAGGGATGTATGCCCCTCATTACCCGAGTCACCTGACAAACAATCTCGGGGATGGAACCTCCTCCGCTCAACACCAAAGCCATGAGGATCAACTGCTCCTTCGACTCTCAAGAGGGTGGAAAAGGAGGCCTTGGAGGGCCAAAAGGGGCTTCACCCTTCTAGGTATTAAGCTCGCGTTTAAGCTTCTCAAACTATTCATGCAAGCAGGCATTCTCCTCCTCAACTAGGTGGCACCACTTCACCTAATCATTAATGGCACTGGAGTTATGAGGCTTGTCCTACTGGGACTTAGCCTTCTCTTTCATCTACTAGACCTCTTTGAGTTAGTCCACGAGTAGCTCTTGCTCCGCCATGAGGGCAGCAAGCCTGACCACGTACTCCTCCTCCCACACCTAAATCTCTTGGTAAGATGGCTTAGGTTGTTCTCCAGCTTGAACTTCCTTTACCTTGCCTATCTCTTCGACCTGACAGTGACTCTTCGAGATGGAAAGGCTGGACTCCACGGGTGCCTACTTGTCCAGGTTTACCCGAGAAGAGTGGCGAGTGATAAGGTGTGGCTCATCATAGCTAAAATGCAAAAGCTAGAAACTAGGTTAAACACTACACAATTAACACAAGAAGTGGGTTAAATGTGAGAATTAAGCAAAATGACCTAAAACATCCAATTTGTGTTAAAAACGCATAATTAGGTCACAAAATGAGAAATTCTATTCAAAAGTGTAATTTGGTGATCCAATTGCAAATTGAACACATGTTTCAGTTCAACAGTATAAATCAACAGTTGAATTAACTTCCTAAATGTTCAATTAAGCTTCAATAAAAATTTGATTGCATTTGGACATCAATAGGACCCTGCATTCATTAGATTACATTTAGGTCCTTAGGTCATTCACATTCCTTCACATAAAACATCCAAGGACTAAATTGCAAGCCACCAAGGACCTATCTATGAGATTGCAGGGACTACTCTGCCATCATTGTTCGCCACTAATGGGCTTGTCTACAAATCTTCTACCCCTTTGCCCTTAAGGGCTTCCTTACAAAATCACCTTTAGACCTGAGGCTGCAGTGTATTGTTGATACGCAAAGAACACGGCCAATCATGGTCGTTGTTTCCATGCACTCTTGATCCAAGGGTCGATCCTTCATCGCTTTGCGCATGCACCTAAGCATAGCTTCACCGTGCCTACCAGATCCCATCTAACGGTGGGATTTGACTCTAAAACTTCCCTCCATCTCGAGTCCATCCCACCACCCATACCCTAATCACATAATCACACCACGCCGGTTCTCAGATCCAGTAGCAAGCCTATTTAAGCACTTCCTTGGACCCTCACACGAGACAACCAGTTCCCTCCCCTTGAGTGGTTCCCTTTGTCCATCCCCTCAGCACTCCTACCGCAATTCTTCACCTGCAATGACAGAGCAGGCTCTCCTCCCTCCTTCAATCGCCTCCAGCTACCGACTTTAGGCTCTTAGACACCTCCTTCTTCAGCTGATGGTCTCCTCCATTTCGTTGTCATTGACCTCAAGCCGGTGGACCTTGGACACCTCCTTCGTCTGTTAGATAGATTTATTGCTTTCCTAGTGTAGTTTACTACTTTCTAGGTTAGATTTAATGCTTTCTAGTTTAGTTTAGATTAGTTAAGAGTAGATCAGATAGCTTAATTCATGGATTTTGTAGTTTAGTTAGGAGTAGAATAGTATAGATCCATCTCGCCCTCTCTTATCAATTCAGATCAGGGAGGTGCTTTCACTCTCTCACATCAACTCATACATCTCCCTAATCATCTCACGACCATTTTCTCTGATTTCCTCTCACTTTATTCATCGTTCACCCCTCCATTAAGGTTAAATTCAGATATGAAGTCTTGGCTTGTACATCTGAAGTTGAGCCAAAAAATTCACCAAGGGGCCTCCCATTCATTCTAGAAATTCACAAATACCCCCTGATCTGGTTTTGATTGCCTTAAATTTCTTGATTCTATTAGATTTGGTTTTCACACCCAATCTCGCAATTTGGAGTTCATTTTGTTTTATTTGGATTCAATCGAGCTAGTCGAGGTTTTAATTGCCTAATTGGGTGTATTAAGATGAATCTTATGTGTTTTAATTCGAATTTGAATTGTAGATGAGCTTATACCGAATTTAAGCTTTGTTTTGGATAGTTTGACCAAGGAGAATCAGTGATACTGATTTGAGGTCAAACAAGGACCCAAATGATTCTGATTAGTCATTAGATCACCTTGAACACCAATCAGTGGTGTTTAAGCATGTCTGATGACTTATTCAGAAATCAAATCAAAATGAAAAGCCCAAATCAAGGCAAATTGGGTTTTTGGATTTAAACAATATTCAATCTGAAAAATGATGTTCATCAGTGGTTTTAGGAGATTTTAATGTCGCCTAATATGATCTATTTTCTCTAAAGTGTCTATAATGTCGGGAAAAGATCATATTAGGGTCTTTAGGGATTTTGAAATATATGAATTGATTTTTATGTTTTCAAATCTTCAAAAGAGTGTTGGGATTGATCTTCAAGTAGTTTTACAAGGATTTGATTTTCTAGATCTACATCTAAATTTGATGAATTCAAGTTAGACTTGAGAAGATCCGATTGAATCCACATAATCTACTTTAAGCCGTCTGATTCAAACCAATTGGATTGCTGCTGATCTGATGTAGCAGCAGCACCTAACTTGAATTTTCAGCAACTGTCAACTGCTGATCTGAAACAAGGCAGCAGCAGCAGCTAAATTCAACTGCTGATCTGATGTTGCAGCAACAATAGTTGCTGATTTCAACAAAAGAAAATAGCAACAGCAATCATTTCTACTACTGAAAGTGTAGTAGCAGCAGTCTGGAAGAAATTCAGAAAGTGGACTGGAGATGATTTGTGTGACGACCCGAATCCCATCAACTGATGAAACCTGAGTCACCGTGTGCTAACATTAGCACAAGCACCCACAAGATCGCAGTTACCCAACAAATAATCATAAAATATAAACATAGCCAACAAAAATTCATATTTCAAAATTTAAAGGAACATAAATTGAATACCAACTAGAAGATTTACCATAGTATATAAGTCCAAGGAGATCTACAACGAAAATCTTGTGGCGAACTGCCAAGTACACCTAAGTACGGAACCCAAAACATGTCAGTAAAAACTAAGTAGAGTAGAAATAACAATAGTAGAGTGCAACAGTAACCAAGCACAAGAGAGAATGGGCACTATTAATCCATTTATTAAGCATTGTTCAAGCAGCTAGATCGTGTTTTAATAGATATCTCGTTGTAATATAGATGAACCTTCCGTGAAAACAAGTAAAAATTTATAACTCGAAAATCAGAGTATCCGAGGTCAAACATAGGGAGCAATCTAAGTATTCCGAAACTTGAGAACACAACTTTTAAATAAAAAGAAATGACTAGTTCAATAGAAGTGACATGATAATGATATGGAAAGAAATTGCTCAAAAAGAATGGACGTCTGATATTGCATCAGATGTCTTAAAGTTATTTCTCAGATTCTTCTCTTCTGTTGGTCTCCTTTTCTTTTTCTTCCTTAGCCGCTTCTGCTCTTCTTCTTTCTCCTCTTCTTGATTCTCTTCTTGCGGCTAAGTCCTGGCTTTGCCTCTTCTAGGTTGTCTTCTTTTTCTTCCTCTTCTTTCTTTGCTTTCTTGCTTCTCCTCTTTGTCTACCCCTTGATCTCTCTCTTCTTCTTTCTCTTGGTCTGCCGCACCTCTTCTACAGGGTGTTCTTCTTCTTCTTCCTTGCTTGCAGCGGCTAAGTTCCTGCTTCCTTCTCTTGCTGCTTCCTCCTTAGCGTCCTCTTATTGCACAAGCACCACGCAACAAAACCTATTCCCCTACCGTTCCCCCGCGTCTCTCTCTCTCTCTGAATTTCCTTTCGGTATGCTCTCCCAGAGCTGGGTTATCGGGTCGGGTCGCGCGCCCGGGTCCAAGCGCACCGGCGTGGGTGTGGTGCGCGAGGAGTGCTCAGGAGGTAGTCGGGTCGAGTCACCAGGTCCGTGAGATGAAGTCACGAACGAGGTGCGTGTATAGGTGAGGAGGGACCTCACCCCAGTGTATTGGAGGCAACCCAACGATATCACAAAATCAATTTAAAGTACTCAAAGAGGTCAACGCTTACCGAGGTGGGACTAATGCTCCACTCCTCTTTCTCGCGGAGATCGTTCCTCCAATTGCAACAGCTGCAGACCTCGCAGCGCCACTCGCTGGAATAGCTGACTTTGCGAGACCTCCTCAAATCTGCTGGACCTGGAATCCTGAAGTCCTTCAGCCTAGAGCAAGCTTGCAACCTCCTCGAGTCACCGCTAATGGCGGCTGGAGCTCAGACCCTGCTCAACACAAAAAGAAGCTTGCAGTTCTTTCAGACCACAGGATGACCTTCGCCGTGTCACGGCGAAGGTGAGGCGGTAGGTGGTAGGCTGCGGGGCGGCCTAGGCGTGCTTGCCTAGGTCGCTCTGTGGCCGGATATATGGGTTAGGTCGGGGGGCAGTTGTGGTGGTGTAGGCGGTCTGTGGACGAGTGGAGGATGTTCAGTGGAGTGTGGCGGAGGTTGTGCGGTGGGTGGCGAGACGTGTGGAGTTGCGGAGTGACGAGAGCGTCTCGCCGGAGGGTGGCCGGAGATGGGGAAGATGCGGGCGAACAGTGGCGGTCGAGGGGTGTTTTGTGAAATAAAATGAGGAAAATGAAAGAGTGGAAGACGGGGAGCTTATCTGGATTATTGGGAGTGAAGGGGGGGCAGCGGAGACGGACGACTTGTCTGTGCCATCGTCGAAAAAGACAGCCCTGAGGGAGATAACAACGACGAGGAGGTGGTCAGGAAGGCGTGCACTGGTGCGGCGCAACGCGGGAGGATGAGGCAGAGTGAACCCTGCTGCTGGTATGGCAACAAAGCGACTAGAGGGAGGAGGAAGAATTGCCAGAGCTTGCAGGCTACTTGGCCGGAGAGAGGGGAGATGAAATTTGGAGGATTCTACGGCCAAAACAAGTCTGAGAGATTCGCAGAGGGTCGGGGGTCCTTTTACAAGTGCTGGCCGAGCTTCTGGTGCATGGAGGGCAAGCCTTCCTCCACCGACGTCTCGCCGGAGAAGGAAGGTAGTTGGGATTCCAAATCTCTCGTGCGTTCATAGGAGAGATTGGATAGAAATCAAAGATTATGATTGGGCTCAGATGGAAGGGGATTCCTCAAAGAATCTCCCTTCCAAATCTGGGAGGAGATCTATGAGGGATCAGGGAGTAATCCCCCTTCCTTCCTCGCCGGAGAAGGATTCCTCCCCACTAATGTTGGAGGGATCTGTTTGTAAGAGTGGCGAGAAGCTAGGGGGGTTTGTGTAATGGTTTTCAAAAGATAAGGAGCCAAAATGTAATTAGGTGTACTAATTTGCAAAGTGGGTCAAGATGACTTCCCCTTAGGTTCAAATTTTGGTACAAACCTAATTTTGACCTAAGGAATCCAATGGTGAAGTTGGATTTTAGGTTTGACCACGTTTGACTAGATATTTTGCATAAAAACCCAAATTAGGTCAATTAATGAGCTAGGACCCCAATCTAGGTCAAACTAGGTTCCAAAGGCCAAATTGAATGTTCTAAACCCTAGAGGATATTTTTCCATGAATTTTAGAGGGATTAATTGATTTTTATCCTGACCGAAACCTTGCTGAATTAAGCAGGTCTATTTTAGGGTTACAAGATGTCATTTAATTCCTAGTTTGCACATAAACCCATTTCTGATTAAACCAACCCACTTTTTATCTTATTCAGATCATTTGACCTATGTTCTGCCTCTGAGAAATCCCGTTTATGTGCTGCAATGGTAAAATTTCATTTTTAACCTTTATTTCATGTTTTCCTCTCAGAACACTTATTCCTTCCATTAAGCCCTTCTCTAGGTTATGTAGGAGCTTTTATTCTCTTTCTTGGGTCAAAATGAGCTAGTTAGGACTCATGATGAAGCTCTCATGAGAATGGGTCCTATTAATCCATTTATTAAGCATCTCGTTATCCGGTTCTGTTTTGTCTATTAGAAGCCCAATTTATTATAGTTCATAAATTATCAATTGACATCTTAGGGCAAGAGACGATTTCGTGTAACTTCCTGCAGCGCAAGAACAGTATAAGCCACCCTCCTGGTCTAGAGGATCGCTTATTTCCCATCAAGTTGCTACTTTCCATCACCCTAGGGTCATTGCGGAAAAGGGTGGTGACTACATCGTATGGTGTGAATACGTACACGCGCTATGTACGCTGAGCCACAAACAGCCAATGACCCAGCCACCGGTCAAAAGAACTACTCCAAACCTCTAGCCCAATGATTCCGCTATCCTAGTTGGCCGCTAAGCCTAACCAAAAAGTCGTAGGGAGGCCAGTAACTCCCTAAACCAGCCCCTGAACCTGGTCTAAAAAGACCTGAAGTTACGGCCGAAAACCCGGCAAGTAGAAGGGCTCAAAATCAGTTATCTATTCCTTTTATTTTTCCCAACATATCCGTCATACTGATTGTTTAATCATTTTCAGATAACTGTATCTTTCATTTTCATCCATTCAACCATCCTTAATAATTTCGCATTATTAATTCCACAATTAACAATTTTTCACAGCATCTTCCAACTTATCCATTTCTCAAGATTTCTCAATTTCTGATCGGGGTTCCAAGCAATTTATTATTTAACCATCTTGATAATGCCAGTTTTACTCAAAACAGAAATTCATTTCTCACATGCAATGTTAAGATCATATCTAACAAGCTTAATTATTTTATAATTCATTTCATGAAAATTATCAAATAATTTGTCATTGACTCCTTTTAATCCGGCAATTAACAATATTACTCTGGTTATTCACATTCCAAGTCAACTTGATTTTCATCAATATATTTAATATTCCAGTACCCAAAGCAACAAGAGATACACAAACGGGTCCGATCACAGCAAGAGGTGAGAACGCACACTAAAATGGTGCAATACGCGAAGAAAATCACTATGTGGATAAACTATACGGAAAATGAGAGAGACTACTCTACCTAATGTCACTGGAGGGCCACGATGACTCCAAACCACACGCACAGGGCCTAGGGGCAGTATCCATGACTACCTTGAAATCCGCGCACCCACCAGGGAAAAGACCTGATTTAAACGAACCCACGTTGGGGTCGGAGGCACTTAATTTCGTTTCTAATTTTTCACTAATCATAACGTACTCAAAAGTGAAAATAAATCATACCAATGCGTAGTACGCATTGATACAATTCCAATGGTACCTTATTTGTTGAAATCCGAGGTTGGGAAGGCCTCAAACCAGACGAAACAGCGTAAGGGGGTCTAGAGTCAGGCTAGAACACCCATGCATGCCCTGGTCGACGGGCCTGGGCATGCCCAGCTGCATGCGCCACGTGTCACACCAGGATTTGCGCTCGCCTCGCACCGGAGACACCATGCGCACCTGCCTGCAGCTAGTCGATCGCCATGCGTCGCAATCCTACGCATCCCTGCTCGCATGCCGTCGCTACCATGCATCGCGCGTTCGCTGCGTGCCACCACCGCCGCCGAGAATTTTGCGGTGGGAACCCTAGGTTTTGAGGAATCGCAACGGGTCCCTGCGAATAAATTTTTTATTCTTGATTTTTCTACTCCCTTTCTCATTTGATTAAAGAGAGTTGAAGATGAATGATGATGAGAACCTCATCATGAGCCATAACTAGCTCATTTTGACCTAATACAAAGGATAAAAGCTCCTACATAACTCATGGAAAGGCTTAACTCAGAGAATTCTGAGTTTAAGGAGAAAACAAGTCAAAAGGGGTAAAAATGCGATTTTACCAGTATAATCTGCATACAGGTCCAAACATAGGTCAAACAAACCAAATAAGAAGGAAGGTGGGATGATCTGATAAGGGTTACAGCAATTCCAAGGAACTAAATGATAATCTGTAACCCTAAAACAAACCCACTTCAATTCACGAGGTTCAAGGCAAAGCAAAAATGGAATAAACCCTCTAAAATTCATAGAAAAATAATCTCTAGGGTTTAGAACCTTCAATTTGGCCTTAGGAACCCATCTTAACCTACATTGAGAACCATACCCAACTAATAACTTAATTTGGGTTTTTGCGTAAATTGACCGGTCAAAAAAGGTTTAATCTAGAAATAAAATTCACCATCAGATTCCTTAGGTCCTAATTAGTCATGTATAAAAACTTGAGCCTAAGAAGAAACCTTCTTGACCAACTTTACACTTTGGTCCTCATATATTTACTTTTTGACCCTCAGCTTTTGAACCCTCGCATTTTGGCCCCTAACTCTCCTTCGTTCTTTGCGTTCAGGTCCTCCCTGCAAAACCTGCCAGCACCATGCTCCGGTGACATTGCGCGGAGCATGGCGCCGCGCAGGGTGAGGGGGAGGGCCTGCCAGGACAAATGGGGGTGCCCTGCGTCGTCAGCCGTCGCAGGAGCACCCCCTGGTCGCTGCAACCCACCATACCGGCCGTGCGAACGCACGGACGGTATGGGTCTCCATCTCCGGCGTCCTCCGACGAGGGAGACACGTCGTCTCCCTCCGCCCTCCTCTCTGATTCCGCCTCTATAAATACCCCCGTCGCTCCGCCGTTCTGAGCAACTCGGATCTGACGGAGAAAACCCCCAACTTTCCTCTCTTCTCACTCCGGCAGACGCCCACCAGCTCCGGCGGTTCCTCCTCCTCCTCCTCTTCGCTCTGCCGCAATACCAGCAGTAGAGACTTCTTCCCCTGCTCTTTCCGCGTCGCGCAATACCGGCGCACGCTGCCTCTGCCCCGTCGTCACCGCCGTCCTCCCCCACTGGGCACCTTCTTCTCCGGTGACAGCAGGTACAGCCGTCCGCCTCCTCGCCCCCTTCGTCACTTTAGTTAGGTTAGAACTACTTCCCACTATTCTCTCTCTCTTTTCCCCCTGCTATTTTTATCTAATTACCCCTCGACCGCGCTTAATCACCCTCACCTTCTCCGCCTCCGGCCATCCTCCGGCGAGCCGCTCCCATCACTCCAGCATCCCACACGGTTCGCCGACCTGCACATAATCTCCGCCTCCTCACCCTGATCCATTTCCGCCCTTCCAATTCCCACCACCCGACCTCTGCAAGTCCACCGAACACACCCACTTTCCGACCCACAGTCCGACCTAGGGCAGCCCTTGCACGCCGCCCCACGCCTCACCACCACCCGCACGAGCTTCGCCGCACTCTGGCGAAGCTCCCGGCACCTTCTGATTAGGCCGAGAGGCCGTTTTGCTGTGAACAGGTCACCCGTCCTCCGCCGCCATTGCCGTGCAGAAGGAGCTGCTTCCGCCTGCAGCTGCAGGCGCGCCGCGCCCAGGTCACGCTCCCAGGCTGTGCGGGGGCATTTCGGCAAAGCGTCAGGCTGCAGTTGAGGCAAAGCCCTCGCGCGAAGGTCTCGCGTAAAGCCGCGATTCCCAGATGCTTCCTCCGCGCAGGCGCCAACTTGGGGTGGGACATTTAGTCCCACCTCGGAAAACTCTGAAGAGGCGTAGCGGTATAAAGTGAAAAAGTGCTGGAGGCTTATCGCCTCAGCACACGGGGTGAGGTCCCCTTCACCCGCCTGGTTACCCGGTCTCGTCCGCGCTCACGCCTCGCGGACCTGGCCCGACCCGACTTAGACCGACCTGCACTCCTCGCCCACCACGCACGCCGGTGGGCCTGGACCCGGGCGTGACCCGTACCCGGCTACCCGGCAGCTCTGGGAGAGCTTTCCTAAGAGCGCCTTCTGTGAGAGAGAGAGACGCGGGGGAGGGTAGAGATAGGTTTTGCCCCACCTCTGATCAAGCTGCGCAAGTGTGCAGGCACAAGTGAAGAAGAACCGTGGAAGAAGACGAAGGCTGAAGGAAGGAGGAGCACCGAGCGGCACTGTAGCAGCGGCGGTTTAAGTCGTCTGATTGGAAAATCAGACGACGTCCTGAAGGCAAAGAAGGAGAAGGAAGGCGAGGCAGAGGAGAACACAGAGAGGCCAAGTGAAGACTCTGCAGAAGAAGAGCACGTGAAGAAGATCTGAAGAAAGGAAAAGAAGAAAGAAAGAAGAAGAAGAACAGGACCGCAAGGGAGAAGAAAAAGGAAGAGACGAGCAGAAACAGCTGAAAGAAGAGGAAGAACATCACCACTGCAGATAAAGAAGAAGAACAAAGGAAGAAAGCAGAAGATCTGAGAAGGAAGAGAAGGAGAGGATAAGCAAAGAGAAAAGAAGAGAAGAAGAAAGAAGCCAACAAATTCTCTCTCTCTTTATTTTTGTAAAAGAAACTTTGTACCCCTAGAATACAACTTGCTCCCTGAGTTCGACCTCGGGAACTCTTTTATTTCCGAGTAACAAATTGTATTAAACTGGTAATCACTTCTCTATACTATACTACGACGAAATAATAGAACTATAGAGGAAGGTCGTCACCAAATGACGACCCAAAGGACCCAAGGGATCCTTAAATAGG
Source organism: Thalassia testudinum (assembly GCA_037157565.1). NCBI lineage: Eukaryota > Viridiplantae > Streptophyta > Magnoliopsida > Alismatales > Hydrocharitaceae > Thalassia > Thalassia testudinum. Next base: position 1,821,813 of record JAZHRO010000044.1, read on the forward strand.
TCTTAGGGGTGATTTAGAATAGGTTTATTAGGGTGAAATACCCAAATTGCCCTTAGAGTTGGGTTCAGCTTACATTTAGGTCCTTTTCAAATTGTTTTGGCCATAACTTGAGCTATACACCTCAGAATCGTGCAAAACAAGCATCTCCGAAAAGCTTGCGACAAGAGGAATCTAATGGTACCACATATGGCACCCTTTTGACAATGTTTGACAAAGGGTTGACTCGACATACGCATTTTTTGGTAATTTAAGGAGGTGCTGACACCAGCACCAAACCACAACCGGGTTTCCAGGACCAAATTGACCTGAATCACTTTGAAATGACTCAAAGTCTGGATTTTGGGATGTTACAATTTGAGTTGAATTTAGTGTGTCTAATGAGCTGACCTTATGTTGTATGGATAGAACTTAGTCAATAAGCATTCATGTACATGTGTTTGAGCTTTAATCTGATCTTAAATGGCATGTGAATTTCATTTGAAGTCATTATCAGCTATCTTAACTGTCCAAACTGTGATTTAATGGAATTCTTGGTAAAAATCATATTATCTACTCAATTACGTCCCATGTGTTGTGCTAAGCATCTCTAAACTGTCTATTTGACTTATCAGCTCATAAAACTGACATCGAGGCCTTTAGTTCCATGTTTCCAACTCATTATAGGCTTCTTTCGTATGACTTTTGTAAATAAATGAAATACGTAAAAAATTCATTAAAAAAATAAAATAAACCTTTCTTGAGTAACATCAGGTATTTTTCTAAGTGTGAGTCAAGTTTCAAAGTAATCTAAACCCTCGGCTTGGTAGAACATACTATCCGACGGTTCAATCTACTTTGGAATGTAATAAAAGACCAAAGTTGAAAAAAAACACTAAAAGGAACTTCCCTCTCATCTCATCCTTCCTCTCTCATCTCCTACCTCTACTATATATATAAAAGCTATAAAAATCACAAAAAGTCCAAAAATACCTTGTACAATGTGTATATACTTGTAACTATAATTTAAAACTAAGCTATATGCATATATTGTATAATACGTAAATAATGTATATAGATAACTTATGTATGTATTCTATATATTAAATTAAATATTTAGAATGATTTATTGTATATATATAACTTTATTGTACAACTATATATTAATTTATATTAACTAAATGTATATTAACCTAAGTAATTATACAAACATATGTATATGTATATAATTATATCTAATACTATACATATGTATTTAACTAAGTAATATATACTGTACTATACCTGTAAATTAATTTAATTATATATTTACAGTAGGTAATTAAGTTATTAAGTTAATTAAGTAAATTACTAACTTAAAATAAAATAAATTAGCAATTTAAGTTAATACTAAAGTAATCTATCATGTATATTTGTATAGTATTATTTTAAGTATTTTCAACTTATTTATACTGTATTTGTACTATATTACAGTATTTAGAAATTATTTACATATATAACTATCTAGAATGTGTATTTAAATGTAAATAAATTAAAATGAAGTCTATAAAATAAATTAAAAATGTATAATAAATACCCTGGTATGTTAATTAACTATTTATCAAGTCAGTTGAATAATTAATTAACTAATTTGAACTCTAATTAATGAATTAAGCCTTAATTTAACGTATACACAGTAGCAACTTTAGGTAATTTTTAAATATAATTAATTAAGTTATCTTACTACATTAACTATATAATTATCTAGTCATATATAAGGGCTTTCTAATGATATATTTTAATTAGAAATTGGAACTAGTTATGGTCCTCAAATCTAGGGCCAAAACCCTTGCATTCGAAGGCTACAATGCGCAGCACCAAGTGAATTCTACCGTGTGGGATAGTCCCACATCGAGCATGGCAGACACGCTACTGCGATATATTACATTTTTACGCTGATGGCCTTTCGATCGTCGGTACAGGGCACAAAACTCATGAGCATGTATTCATTCTCGATTTGCATGCACGCCTATGTGCACGTGCACATGCCTACGAGTGCATGTGTGTGCACGTGTGTGGGCACGTGAGCGCGTGGATGGTGGGCCTGTTGGGCCTAAAAAATGCACAAAAATATACCTTAAATGAACAAGGGCTGGCCCCCTAGTAGTGGTCTAGTCCCACCTCTTCGAGGTGGTGTATCCCACAAAAAGGAGTCAACCCGCCCATTAGAAAAACCCAATTTTTGGGTTGAGGAACAGTGAACCGGCTGTGTGTGTGAGAGAAAGCATCGTAAATCCAGCTAAGTGTTGAGAAGGAGAGTGAAAAGAAGAGTGCACATAGTGACTTAAGTGTTGGACTTGTTGCATGTTGTCTCTGTGTGATAGTATATGTAAAGTATAAAAGTACAGTATATGTATATGTATATTAAATGTATATAAATAATGTAAAAAAATAAATGTAAATATGTGTACGTATAAGTAGAATAGTATAGATATGTTTGAGCCTCTTATGTATATAAATAACAATAGGGCTTTAGCAACAGATACATTTGTCACTGTAGATACGTTTATATGTTAGTATAGGTGTTACGAACATGGGCATCAGACGTAGTTTAAGACATCTGGGAAGTGTCCCAGACGTCTAGAACCCTTCCCAGATGTCTGGTATTAATTTTTTTCGGCGTACGGGTTCGCGTCTGCGCGCCTGCGCACACAGACTGAACCCGCAACCTTCGTTTTTCTCTCTCTCCCTACAGGTGTCGCTTTCCTTCTCTCTCCCTGTGGCTGCCTTATAAGAACGCTCCCCCTCTCCCTCACCCTCACTCCACCGTCTTCTCATCTCCTTCACCCTGCCAGCAAGAGCGCGAGCGAGCGAGTGAGCGAGTGCGGCAGCAGCGGCTGCTGCGAGCGTGCGGGAAGGAGGAGTGTTGAGAGAGGAAGAAGAAAGCTCGACCGCGAAGGTGCGAGCTTGTCGGGGCAGCTAGAGCCGGTCGGCGGGAGAGCAGCGAGTGTAGGGTGGCGCGGAGGAGCTGCTACAGCTCGGGCAGCAGGCGGACGAGGCGCGACGCGGCCGTGCGTCGTAGGCAGAGAGCAAACAGGGTCCTGATTCTGGGAAGATTTCCCAGAATCAAATGTCTGGACTTACGTCCAAACGACGCCTAAGATGTCTGGAGGAAGGTCCAGACGTCTGACAGGTACAATAATTTCCTACCTTCTCCTTTCTACGCGTGTACGGCCATGTAGCCGTCCGCCGCGTTCTTCTGCGCCCCTTCGTGATGAGAGCGGGTGTGTGTGTGTGCAGGTTCTACTCGGGAGGGTGCGAGGGCTCGCCATCCCACACGGATCAGACATCTGGCCTCAGTACCAGACGACGAAGAGGACCTTCAGACATCCGGGGTGACAATCGGACGTCTGGGAACTAGGACCAGACGATCCAGCGGGCTTCTGGAGGTCTAAAGGACTGCACAGACCAAGGTATGACCTGATCAACCTTTTAAGACGTCTGGAAGAAGTTCCAGATGTCTGATTTTGGGCAGATTCGTCGTTTTTGACCCGTTTAGGGTCCGTTCGGAGTCCGTTTTCCGTGTTTCAAGTTGCGTTCTCTCCAGATTTAATTCCTCTACCTATTTACAGTAATTGTATACTGTTCTGAGAAACTCCTTGCGATGATCCTTTTGTTAGGACCCCGTTCCGTTGCGGGTCTGGGGGTTGCGGAGGCGTGCGGGATTGCCGACCACGCCCCTAGTACTCCTGATTTCGTGGGTAGAGTGGCCCTTTAATTTATTTAACAAAATTTGTACAATCATGAAACAATTAATAGAGTCTAGGGCATTGCATGAACCCTAGGACTGAAGAATTAGATTGAATGATAGATCCTAGGGTATTGCATGAATCCTAGGACTGGAAAACTAGATTGAATGATAGATCCTATGGTATGGCATGAATCATAGGACTGGAAAACTAGTTGAATATATACATTGCAGTCTTGGAAAAGTGGAAAGGAAATGATAACTGCCTGTAAATTGGTTAACAGCTGCCTGTCATGAATGAATAAATACGGTTAAGAACATGGGTTCTATGAATATAAAGTTGGAACGATGGAACCTAAATTGGCTGAGTTAAAAGAGCATGAACCCCACGGGGAATTAGGAGTAGAACTCCTGGAAAGGGAATGGAATAGAATTAGGGAAGTGAGCTGGCCCTTGAGTACGGAGTACCAAGGAGAGCAACTATCCCCCTGTTTAATGCAGAGCGGAGCTAGCCCCCCCAGGGACCCGAGGTTAAGTCTGGCCACTTTGTACCGACTTTTGGCCCTCGTGTACACAGTACCGAGGAGAGCTACTAGTGTAGGGAGAGTACTAGCTACCCCACGAGCCCCGGGGTTCTGCTAGCCCTCCTACACCGACTTGTTAGGCCCACTAGGCAAACCAGGGTAGTCAGGCGAGGGTGCGCGGACTGTGGAGGGGCTAGACCCCTGTTTGGTTACTGTGGAGGGGCTGGACCCCTGTTACTGAGAGGGCTCTGCCCTATACTGGTTCCGTGCTGTGCTTTGGGCGCACCCGTTAACGGAAACGACTGACCACGTGCCAGTGCAGGGTAGCTACCTGTGCGCTTATTATGCGTGCCGTAGTCACCGTTACGTCTGTCAGCGACCTTGGGGTGGTTGACTGAGGGTAGGACCACCACGGGGGACTCTCCCGTCCAGGAGAGCACCACGTGCTACTTCTACTTTTCGAAAAAGACTACAATCAAGATCGTTCCCACGAGGAACATTCAAGATCAAGAGAAGGATCTGAGAAATAAATCAACAGTGAATAAATGGAAAAATATAAATAAAGAAAGTAAAAATATAACAGCTACTGTACACTCTACTGCTTCTTTTAGCTTTTAGTTTCCACTCTACTCAGCGTTTCACTGAGGTGCCACCCTTGTTACCTTTTCAGGACCAAGTGTTGAGCAGCCAGAGTCAGCGGCTGTAGAGGGCATTGGGCCTAGTAGAGCCCAGTAGTGTTATCTGTAGTACCTTCTGTACTTTTCTTTCCGCTGTAGTGAGTAGTTTTCTGTTACTCCCTGTACGCTCTTTCTTGTAAGCCTCATGTTATGTACATGTTTATTTCTCTTCTGTTGTGGTGGTGTATACTGTAGTATTTCCTTTCTTTACTGTTGTATTTTATTACTGCTAGTTATATACATGGTGAATGTGGTTTATTTTACTGCTCTTTTGGTTACTTTCTCGTTGGACGACTGGGTCTTGGGATTAGTTGAGTCGATCCGATTCTCGTGTCTCATAGGGATTCGAGAATCGGGTCGTTACAATAGGTAATTATTTTTGCTTTAGGTTGTATATATATGTTTTACTAAGACTATAGAGACACATGATATGTTACTGTATATATAAAATACGTTACTAAAGATATTATTATGTTAATATAACTTAATGTAGTACATATTAGTAGCTATTTTTATACCTATATTTAGGTGTTAAAGTAGTTGTATATAACTTAGTGTAGTTGAATAGAGTTTTTTTAAGTCCTGTTATTTGTAAATCTATTTTAGGCATTGTAGTATTTACAAATTGATTCTTTTGTATAAAATTAACCCACGTATTCATTGCTTGATTCATTCATTCTTGTTGTGAATAAAATTAACATTTTTTGAAATAAAAGAATATTTTTGGACTTAGAGAATGATGTATATCAATAACTGCCTCACAATGAATGACCTGGAAACTAACCAGTAAAAATTGTAATTAAATTGTTAAGACCCAAGGCACCAAAACACTTTAAGACGTCTGGGAGTTGGTCCAGACGTCTGGTCAGACGTCTAGATGCCTTCCCAGACGTCTGAAAATAAATTTTTACGTGCGTACGATCATGAGTCTGCGCACGTGCCGCACGCAGACTGAAACCCGCCACCCTCTTCTTTTTCTCTCTACCCTCGCCGACCTGCAGACGCCTTCCCCCAAGCCTACAAATACTCCTCTCCCCTCTCCCTCATTCACCACATCCACCCGTCTTCTCCTTCCTCCAGCGTAAGCGTGAGAGCGAGAGCGAGGGCAGCAGCTGCTACCGGGTGTAGTGCGGAGAGGAGAGGTGCAGCGAGAGGGAAGAAGAGGGAGAGCGCGCGAGAAAGAGAGAGCCCGCCGGAGCAACTCGAGGCTGGTCAGCGTGCACCTGGAGGAGCGTCATGCTGGGAAGATCTCCCCTGGTGCTGCTGCAGCTCGAGCAGCAGACGAGCGGCTGTGCGACGCGGCCGCGCGCAGCAGGAAGAAGACGAGGAGGTTCTGATTCTAGGAATTTTTCCTAGAATCAAACGTCTGGACCTACGTCCAGACGACGTGGGCGACGTCTGGAGGGAGCTCCAGACGATTGAAAGGTATGTATTTCCTCCTATACCATTTTTTGCGGATACGGCCATGCAGGCCGTTCCGCCGAGGTTCTAAGACGTGTCGTATTGAGGTTTTCATCACGCGTGCAGGCTTCGTTTCGGGAAGGCGCGGGGACACGCCCTACCACGCAGTTCAGATGTCTGGGTAAGGCACCAGATGGTGGAGAGCATCTCCAGACGTCCGTAGAGGTGGTCGGACGTCTGGAACTGGGTCCAGATGGTTCAGTATGATCCCTGGATGTTTGAGGAGCAGCGCAGAGGGAGGTATGACCTGGACCACTTTTTAAGACGTTTGGAAGGTGTTCCAGACATCTGATTTGAGTCAAAGTTGTCATTTTTGACCCTTTTAGGGTCCGTTCGAGGTTCGATTTCCACGTTTAAGATTCCGTTCTTCTCAGAATTAGTTCCTCTACTTGTTTGAAATACTTTTATCCTGTTCTGAGTGGTTCCTTGTGATTGATCCTTGTGTTAGGACCTCGTTCTGTTGCGGCTTTAGGGGTTGCAGAGGCACGTGGACCTGCTGATCACGCCCCCATTACTCCCGATTTTGCGGGTAGAGTGGCTTCCCTTAGTTAATTACAAACATTAATGCATGTCTGAAATAAATGATAGATCCTACGGTATGGCATAAATCCTAGGACCTGTAAACTAGATTGAATGATAGATCCTAGGGTATGGCATGAATCCTAGGACCTGAAAACTATATTGAATGATAGATCCTAGGATGTGGCATGAATCCTAGGAACAGAAACACTAAAATGAATGTCTTGAATGTCTGAATTGCAGTCTTGGATAAGTAAATAGAATAATGATAATTGCCTGTAATTGGATAACAGCTGCATGTGAAATGTAGAGTACTGTTGCTAGTAATTGCTACATGTAATTCTTGTTGTTTGGAAACTAAATTCGAGCTGCTTGTATATAAATGGATATTAAATGTTGGAAACATGGGCTATATGCGAATAAAACTGAAATGATGAAACCTAGTATGGCTTGGCCTGGGAAATATGAGCATGAACCATACGGGGAATTATGACTAGAGCTCCTGGAAAATAAATAGAATGGAACTGGGAAAGTGGATGGGGAAGTGAGCTGGCCCTTGAGTACGAAGTACCAAGGAGAGCGACTGTACCCCTGTTTAGTGCAGAGCGGAGCTAGCCGCCCCAGGGACCCGGGGTTAGGTCTGGCCAATTTGTACCGACTTTTGGCCCTCGCGTACACAATACTGAGGAGAGCTACTAGTGTAGAGAGAGAGCTAGCCACCCCACGGGGCTCGGGGTTCAACTAGCCATCCGACACCGACTTATTAGGCCCACTGGGCAAACCAGGGTAGTCAGGTGAGGGTGTGCGGACTGTGGAGGGGCAAGACCCCTGTTTGGTTACTGTGGAAGGGCTAGACCCCTGTTACTGAGAGGGCTCTACCCTATACTGGTTCTGTGCTGTGCTTTGGGTGCACCCGTTAACGGAAACACCAGTGCGGGGTAGCTACCCGTGCGTTTATCGCGCATGCCGTAGTCACCGTTACATCTGTCAGCGACCTTGGGGTGGTTGACTGAGAGTAGGACCACCACGGGGGACTCTTCCGGCCAAGAGAGCACCACGTGCTACTTCTACTTTTCGGAAAAGACTGCAATTAAGATGGTTCCCACAAGGAACATTCGAGATCAAGAGAAAGACCTGAGAAATAAACCAAGAAAGGGTAAAATAAAGAAAGAAATTAAAACAACAGCTACTTGTTTACCTTACTATTTTCTTAGTTAGCTGGTTGCCACTCTACTCAGCGTTTCGCTGACGTATCATACTTGTCACCTTTTTCAGGACCAGGTGTTGAGCAGCTAGAGCCTACGGCTGCGAAAGGTGCTGGGCCTAGTAGAGCCTAGTAGTTGTACTTTTATTATACCCATTTTTCTGTAGTAGTGAGTATTTCTGTTACACCTTTGTACTTTTTATTGTAAACTTCATATTTCTGTACCTGTTTTTAATTCTCTACTGTTGTGGTGGTGTATACTGTAGTAGTTCTTTTCTTTACTACTATACTTTTGTTACTGTTAGTTACTTGCATAGTGAATGTGGTTTATTTTACTGCTTTTTGGTTACTTCTCGTTGGACGACTGGGTCTTGGGATCAGTCGAGTCGATCCGATTCTCGTGTCCTGTAAGGATTCGGGAACCGGGTCATAACATAAATAAAATGACGCGACATCTGTTTGCATTGTGATGAATATACTATAACAATAACACCTTAAAACACCATTTTATTGCAACACGATGGTTACTCATCAGCAGGTTTATGGAGCCATCAAAGCAATAACAAAAGTTGGAAGCATGGGAAATATATCGATTTCCCACAAACAACGCCAATTGATAGAGCCTCGTAGAATACAAAACTTGACTCAAGAGCAATCACACAAAAGAAGACAGAGATTGATGACCTACTCCACCTTAACTAATGTACGTCTCGGGAGAGTGTGACTCTCAGAATTCACTATTGGTTTTTGTGAATACAGAATACAAGAAGATTCTCTCTTTTCTCTTCTCTCAGATTGTGTAACCCCTTCTACCTAAATAACCTCAGCTTATATAGGTTACGCGACCTTTGTGAAATTCCCAGCCCTACCAGGAGGGGGTGACGTAATAATTGCGGAATTGAAATAAACAATCTTCACAAAATAACAATCACACAAAGTACACAAGAATTTATAGGTGGAAACCCAAACCGAGTGAAAACCACCACCTAACCCTCTCGAGTTAGGATTTTTCGATCAACCAAGTTGATCAAAATCCATTAAACCGAATCACTTTAAACGAGGGTGATTCAACCTCAATACAACCACGCTACTTAAACGAGGGTAGCGTACCTCAACCCTTTCTCTCCACAAGAAGGATTTTGTCCCGCGAAGGAGACGGGAATTCGCAAAGCGAATACCCAACCAAATAACAAAGATAAAATAAACAAGTAATCCTATAGAGCCAACAAAGTAATTATAAACCTAGCTTCTGTAGGAATTAGGAAACTCCCCTTTGCAAGGAGTGCGTCGAGTTGATGATGCGGTGCGTGAGCCACGCGACGGCGCAACTTCGCTCTCGTGAACAACGGCGGGAGAACAAGTGCGCAACAGCTTGATGCTCTCAAGAGAAAGGAACTTGAGCTTGGAGAGCAAGAGCTAGCTAGGACACAAGAGAGTGGAAAGTGTATTACAAAGTGTTTCTTGTGTATCTTGGTCTCTCTAAGTGTGTCTTAGTGTGTGTTTGTGTTGCAAAGGTTCCCCTCTATTTATAGAGGCCTTAGGAAGGCTTTGGAAGGCTTAGGAAGGGTTCTATAGCTGTTGGGAACAAAGCCCAAGAGAATCAGCCCGAAATCAGGAACAATCATTGTTCTGACAGGCTTATCAGACGTCTAATTCTGGCATCAGACGTCTGGAAGTTCACTTTAAGACGTCTGATTCCAAGATCAGACGTCTGATTTTGGGCGGGTCTCTTCCTGACTTGGATCAGATCTAAACAGGGTTTTTGTGCAAGTCCATCAGATGACATACAGGACGTGTGGAAACCTACTTTTTCTGTGGGAATGGATTTCCAAACGTTGCAACGGCTAGAAAATCTCTGAGAAGAGATTTTGGGTCAGCCAAAGCAAAATGGTCAATTATCTGACGTCTGGACAGTCCTATGGACGTCTGATAAGGCTCTAACGGTCGTATCCTTGAGTGTCTGGTAAGCCAGCCAATGGTCCACTAATTGGACGTCTGGAAAAGTCATCAGACGTCTCCTAAGACGTCTGGTCTAAGGTCTGGACGTCTGATTTCATCAGAAAGAACTAACTATGTCCAGCCTAACAGTTATCAGACGTCTGAAACAACAGTCAGACGTCTTAAAATACTTTATCAGACGTCTGATTTTGGAATTAGACATCTGGAAACTCCGTTTGAACCCTATATTGGTTTTCTAAGTTTTCTACAGAAAATCTAAGTATCCTAGGGTTGTGCAGATGTTCCTAGGACTACGGTTAGGGTACTTTGAGGCTCTTTAACATGAATCTAAGTAACAAAAATAAAGAGCAACAGAAGAAACGAAAAATACAAGGAGTACAAGAGAAGGAAATCTATCCTATTCTTCATCTCCTTCCTTCTTCAATATATCGCTCCTCGCGAATCTCCTCTGTTTTCCATCAAGCTCGTCCAATCCGTCCTGGATGTGAGCTCGAATTCCGTCTAAACACGTCTACATTTGCAATTGACCTGAAATCTAAGACTCCAAGTGCAAATGTTAAATAACACGTGTTTTGTTATCATCAAAACAAATGATCGTGGTGCTCTAGCACCAACACTTTGAACGTGGAGATCGTGGTCAATTAAATAGATGATCGTGAGTCTAAAACCACGATCCCACGATCTCCTTAAATAATGAAGGCGCGCCCCTAAAATAACCATCCCTATTGTAGCGACCGGCAGAATTCCAAGAGGACCCAAGAAATACATTCAACTTGTCCAACTATCTACCTCTTTGGTAGTCAGAGCAAGCTGGCTTACCGGGTAGTCGGGTAAAGATCTGCCTCCAAGTTGTTGGACTACCAAGGCAAGCAGGTGAAGATCTACCTCTAGATAGCCGGACCTAATCGAGCTACCGAGCCGACAGATTATCGAACTGGGTCCATACAGGCATCCTAAAATAAGCTTATTTCCTTTAATGAGCCTTATTGGCAAGGCCCAAGTGAAAGGATTTTTCCTCCCTCATCACACATCAAGGGACAAGGGCATCAAGATAGATTGTGCGATTTTTTCCATCCCACCCTCACCATGGAATAAGATAATACAGGTTTTCCATGTTCATCCCAAGATAGAATTGACACAAGATTTCTTTGGACAAATGCGAGATAAGTCATGCAATCCCGGAAAACAAATGGTCCCTTGCAAGGTGGATGAGTTCATTTGTTTCATGTTGGCTTGATGCTAGGGTATCTCCATAGTCTCCTTCTGTAGACTAATCATTATGACAAGCATCACGCATTTCTCAGAGATTTGCCCAACTCTGATACCATAGGTTAATAGAGACAGTCTATCTTCTAACCTCAACAATAGCAAATGGATAATGGGGTGGGGAGTCTTCTTCTTTCAACCTACATTGTGGCTGAACATTGACCTACGGGCCTTGAACTCCTCTTTGTAGCATTAGCATATGCACCATGGACTCATACAATTAAACAACACTACCACCACTCCTTATCATTTTCTTCTCCTCCGCTGTGAATGCCAACTTGTCATAATGCCACGGTTGGGGGAACCTTCTTGCCATTTGTATCCAAAGGAACATTTGTTAGGATCATTTCCATACGTAAATAAGCCATATATGACAAAACAATGCTTTTCCTGATTGACTTTTCCTGGCAAATTACAAATCAATAGCAAAAGAAATAATCAACAAAGCGGATTATTCCCAGTGAAGAAAGATTATGTGTGATAATCTTTTTGTGAGGGCATTTTTTGTGGATGGCTCGATCGTAGTCACCATGAGCCATATTATGGTCGAGGCATTTCCTTTTTATTGTCTTTTTACTAAAGGAAAAACTTTCGTTTAACCAAAAAGGTAATTTGTCTGCAATATTAACATTTAGTAAACAACTGGGAATGATGTTTGCATCTTAGAAATTAAAATGCTCCATAGTAATCTTCGACTGAGTAAAATGATTAAAAATATAGGTAAATATAAGCAGGTAGCATCACTAAGAGTAGATGATAAATATTTATGCTACAGGATGATTGAAGATAAAATTCAATTTGTGTCGTAATATTCTTTATTGATATCTAAAATCGTTGTCAAGAATGCACACGAATCAAATTAGATTGGAGTTTACTAAATTTATAATCCAATCTACTCATTTCTAGGTAAGATCTTTATAAACTAATTAAATTTGATTTAAAGTCTAACATGATCCCATTCAATTAGTAAAATTTTGAATTGGTTGTGATTGGATTTACTTTTATTATAATTTTAATGGTATGTGATTGTATACGCTTTTCTACTGGTTAATCAAACTTTCATGCATTAAAATTTTAAAATCTATCGTTAAATACAATGACACTAAGATCTCTTAAAAGAACTAAAAAATTTAAAAGTAGAGGGGAACTTTGAAAATTTTATATTTAATATTCTATGAGTATTAAGATCTATTTTTCTGATGAAATATATCGTGTGTATGTATAAATTATATACAAATAATTTTTCTATGAATTACAGATCAGATGGAATTGAATTATACTTATTATAAATTTTATAGACAGTGGACTGATTTAGATTGAAAAGGGTCTCAACCCAATTTGGTCTGATTTTTAATTAATTGAAAATTTTTTAATTCAACCCAATTTATAATATCCAATCTAAGCGAGGGGGAACCAATCGAATTGTAAATGTTGGGGTGTTTAAAAAATTAAAAAAACTATAGGGGGCCAGAAAAAAGGCCCGATGCCTATTCTCATTGACGTCATGGATTTGGACGATGATTAGGCCGCTGGAATCAGCATTTCCTGCGGAAGTATACCTGTAACCTGACGATCAATGGTGGCGAATTGGCCCTCACGTAAAAAGGTTCCACCAGATGGATTCCTAGGACTTAATTTGTTTGGGAGGTTAATTTCTTGTTTACGTAAATATTTAATTTTATATTATTTTGAAAAAATACTTAACCTTATATTTACTAACTTAAATGTAACAACTTTAATATAGATTAATCTAAAGTCAATTTTAATTAAAGTTAATTAAGTTGGCAGTAAAATTATATACAACTTATATCTCTAATATCCCTTATATTTTATATCTAATATCATTATCAAGTAAATATTATAAAATTTAACATAATAAAATCACCATTCAAGTAAATATAAATTAATATTGATATTACTTTATAAATAAATATAATCATAAATTAACATTAATTTTACATTTATTAATGTTACTCCCTAACCTTAAAACTGGGCCCGCGGGGGAGTCTTCCCTTCTGCCGAAAATATAATCCCATTATCCATGCATGGGAGAGGAAGCTGGCTTTAGGTTCCTCTCGGTGGGCTTGGGTATTTAAACTTTAATTGGTACATTATAACACGTACACACATGGTCCGTGGGGTTGTAGGAGTTTTTTTATATGTAATACCCATTATATTTGTGTGGCATAACTTTTATTGGCAATTAATTCCTACCACCGAATGAGGAGGGAGGAAGATGTCCTCATCGGCGAACACTAGACGCCGGTCATTGTCTCTCTCTCTCTCTTTCCTCCTTCCCGTCCCATAACATACGTTTCGTTTCGACCGACTCCTTTTCCTCTTTTCAAAATGAGAAGAAATCGTCGGAGGAATACCAACCTCTCTTTGTGGGACGCAGGGGTACTCAGGGGAGACACAGCACACCAGCTGTGACAGTCCAACGGGGGCGTAGCCACCGTCCCCTTCACCTTTTCTTATTTATACTCATTCGTGCCGGTTGATAAGATTTGTGTCCCACTCTTTTTTGCCATTTTCCCCTTCCTCGATGACGACATAATGTCAACATGTCCATACCGACGCCGCCCCTCGTAGTTCTGAGCTCACTAAAAAGCTCATTAGCTGCTGATGAGGTCACATTGCCTTCTCACAGGCGTGTATAAGAAAGTGCCCGAGGGCCGCAACGCGAACGCACACGCACTTACCACCTCTGCCGCTTGCTTACGTACGTAGTTACTTGGTTTGTTTTGTTTGCTGGCTTGTCTGGTTTTCGAAGGATGGGAAAGGGCCAGCGCTGCTGCTACTGCAACTACAACGACTACTACTTTGTGTTGCTCTTGAGTTGCTTCTTCCTAATTATCATCGTTCCTACCACGTTGGCTTCCGGCGAGTGCGACTGCAGCAGCGACCTGAAGAGCAGGGGTTCGGCCACCCTCAAGCTGAAGATGGTGGCGATGGTGTCGATTCTGTCGGCGGGGGGTCTGGGGGTGGTGATACCGGTGCTGGGCAGGTGGGTGGAGGCCCTGCGCCTGCGTCCCGAGAAGGACGTATTCTTCGTGATAAAGGCGTTTGCGGCGGGGGTGATCCTGTCGACGGGGCTCATTCACATTCTCCCCAGCGCCTTCCGCAGCCTCACCTCGCCGTGCCTCACGGATGGACCCTGGGGGCACTTCCCCTTTGCCGGGTTCGTCTCCATGGTTTCGGCGCTGGCGACGATGATGGTGGACACGCTGGCTACGAGCTATTATAAGAGAGCTCACCTCAGCAAGGCGCGGCCCACGGACGAGGAAGAGGAGCTGGAGCAGCAGCAGCAGCAACAAGGTGGTGGTGGTGTTGTTGTTGCTGGTGATCAGTCCCCGATGAAGAAGATGGCGACGAGCGAGAACGCCGCCCATGTCGTGCATGTTGACACGCACGCCGCTCATGGCAACTCGCACGACTCCTCGACTCGGTTGGCCGACGACGAACTGGAGAGCCTTTCGCAGCGGATCCGCCACCGCGTGGTTTCGCAGGTGAGTTGTTGCCGTCTCCATCTTCGATTCTTTACTGCGCATTAATTCATTTTCCCAAACACACGCACACACACACATGCATGCACGTATATGCGTCTTCTTCTGGCTAATTAAATTGGTCACCTAACTACAACAGCAGAGCATTGCATTCATGTCCTCTTACTCCATATACGTATCTACCTATGCATTCCATTGCATTGCGAGGATATGGTTGTTTCTTGATTTCCTCGATCCTGCTCTGCCCCATACGAAGCCAGAGGAGATTATGGCTATCGATGTAATCAATGAAAAGCATGAGGATGAGAGATTAAAATGAATGGTTTTGGTACATGATTCTAGGAAAAAATAATAAGCTATTCAGTGCTTGTTCTCTGCGTAGCACGAGGATATATACAGTGCATGCTAATGGGAGTGTGGATGGAAACTTGTAGGTGTTGGAGTTGGGGATCGTGGTTCACTCGGTGATCATCGGGATCTCACTGGGGGCTTCAGACAGTCGACACACGATAAGACCCCTGGTAGGAGCACTGAGCTTCCACCAGTTCTTCGAGGGGATGGGTCTTGGTGGATGCATCATTCAGGTAAATTAGTTAACATGCTATGCTTTTCTTTTACTTGGTTTCCCCGATTTTGTTCTCACTTTCATTTTAATTAAGTTGTCAGCAGTCAAAGGAACTTGCATGTAATTATTCTGGTAAATGGTATCTTCTTGGTGGAAAAGTGTAGCTTTTGGTAAATGGGAACATGCATCAACTTAATGTATCATATATAGTTGCCAGGACCAGGTCAAAGCTGTTGGGTTTGGAGGATAAATCGTTTAAGAATATCCTGCTACAATAAGGATTATGCTAGTCACCTTTGAATAACTTTATTCCTTGCATAATCCAATTTCACAATCGAACCATAATAAACAAGCATATCGCAGCTATTCGTCACTTAAGGAAAGCCTAGGGTCTAGTTTGATACCTGTATAAACCTTCCAAAACCTGGCTTTAACATTCATTCTCTAGCGGGTTTAATTGAATCGCCAGTCAAAGGGTTAAGCCTCCTTTTGCTGTCCAAGATTGCTGCAGGGGTCCGGGCTTGCCATTCTTCTTAGCACAATATGTCCCCTTCCACAAACATATGCTTTCCCTTAGTTCTGGAATTAATCTACTCCAAATAAAGAAGTTAACCTGTGAAATCTGTCCCGCCTACCAAACTAAAATTATGTGCTTATAATGATTTATGGCCTTCCAAAAAAGAAAAGGGAAATCTTTCCATTCTCTCCCCCCACCCCCTCTCTCGCAGACTTTGTTTTTCAACAAAGTGAACATAAATTCAAAGTCTCTAAAAACAAATCACAATCATGGATAACATATTTCACTTTTGTCTGTTTGGAGACAATCGAGAAAAATAAAAACATATATCGCATCTCTATTTAAGGAGAGTTACCGCAAAAATATGAAAACTACCCATACTACAACAAAAACAGTGGATCAAAGGGTTGCTACGAACAGGAAGCATGTGTGTTTGTGTGTTGGTGAAAATTTGGTGCAAGAGGGTGACATGTTCCTTTGTGCTGCGATGGATACTATTTTCATGACAGGGGACAACTGAAGAATTCTTAAGTGGGCTTGATTTATGCAGTAGCTATATGCTGGAAGGTTAGATTTGGTGTTTTAAGCCAAATAAGTTGTTGGATCTCACTATTGGCCTCGAACAACAAAGATGAGAGGTAACAACCACAATCCAATATCAGGCTGCCAGTATGTAAATTTAACGTCGCAACCATTGCAATGTGGACGCTATTTGGTAGTCACTATGGTTCAAGTTTTGGGGGATTGATCCAGGTATTTGTTTCAACATCAAGCTCCAATTTCCGTGTTAAGGGGGTTCGTGTTGGGTTAATTTCATTGATTCAATAATATGGATTAATATGTGTGTATAATCACACATTTATTATGACGGTCAGTTAGAGTCCATATTTAAAAGTGATCAATTGAAACATTATTGTTATAATGGACTTTAATGTATAGAATTATTGTATAGAAACTCATAGAGGTAATATTTATTCTATGATGGGCTGAATAAAAGTTTACCATGAATTAATTGGTGGTTACCAATTAATCTACGGGTTGTGGTCCCTAATCCTACACACACACTTGCATTCTTAGAGAGAATGACCCATCAATTCTAAGAGAAAGAGGAGAAAAGGATGCGGCTGAGATTTCTAGGATTGCTGGCTGCCATTGGATTTGTTACTCCTCGTTTCAGGTTGTGTAGAGGTTAAAAGACCATCTCTAACCTACCCTACTTCAAAGTTATAGTCTCTGCCTTAATCCCAATAGCTGGAACTACAAGTATGACCCATACCTCATCTTATTTCATGTAATAGTTTACCTGATTTTATTTGCATGTTTATATGTATCTTATATGTCAAACCATGTCTCATTTAGTCCACAAGGATCAGCATAAACTTAGGTCATATGCTAGACCCTTGGACTTCTGGAAACTCAAGATATTTTTTCCCGTAACTACAACTAATACCAATAATGTTCATAGGTACTGGTACTAGTTGATTACAGAACGACCTACAATAGTAATGATCGTTGATGAGTACCGATACTTGTTATGTGTACCAGTACTCAATGGATTTAGA
Source organism: Thalassia testudinum (assembly GCA_037157565.1). Classification (NCBI taxonomy): domain Eukaryota; kingdom Viridiplantae; phylum Streptophyta; class Magnoliopsida; order Alismatales; family Hydrocharitaceae; genus Thalassia; species Thalassia testudinum. The sequence goes on from JAZHRO010000044.1 coordinate 1,839,276, forward strand.
ACTCAATACTGTATCAATGTAGTATCGGTACTTACGACTGGTACTGGTACTCGTTGGTTACAGATTCAATCTTTAGCTCTACGTGATCTGAGATTGTGGGTTACATATACCAATACAAATCTTTAGTACCGGTACGTGTTAACCACAAGTCAAAGATCATTGACTCAGCCAACTTATCCAGTACATCATGTGTGTCGCTATTATTCATCAGCACTGATTCAACATGGGTATTGTCTAGGTGGTCAAGGTTCATAAACTCAGAGCCAGTACTCATGTAATACCGGTACTCAAGATGAGTACCGGTACTTACTGAGATCAGATGAGTTCTAAACACATTCCAGTGCTTGTCAAGTACCGGTACCCTTCATGAGTACCGGTACATCTTAAGTACTGGACATTTACCTGTAAGTCAAGTGTACCGGTACTCATACATGAGTACCGGTACCCCTTGAATATAGGATACATACTTGAAGTCTATAGTTCTAGTACTTATTCCAAGTATCAGTACTTGTTAGAAAAGTGCGTTCAAACTTGGGTCAGCTTACAGGTCCCATCATAAGGTTAAAGGTGGCTTGATTGTGCAGTTAACCCCAACAGTTCGATCATGCATTGATGTTTGATTTGGGGGGCTCAGTCCTCAGCATGGAGACTCAATCTTCTCCATCAGCTTTCAATGTAGACACATTGAATAGGAGAAGAGAGGAGGAGGAGAATGGGGAGAAAAGAAAAGAGAGTGACTGTTGAGAATGAAGGGCCTCTGAGGAAAGCTTTTGCTTTTGATCTTGCTTCTCTCGACAAGGGCATGCACATATTTAATTCCCTAGGATTTATGCTGGCCTAAAGTGTCAAATATCTCTGGACACTAGGAGGTGGATATTCTTTATTCGCCAAGCACTTTGCATCTTGTAATGGAATTACAATGCATGGCAAAAGATTATTTAATCAATAAAGATTCATTGCTTCATTTCCCTCACGTCCTCATTTTATTTTTGTTTTGTAAGCTAAAGGCTTATGTCTTAGCAGGGCAAAGACTGAGTATATGAAATGTAAGTTTAGTGGTAGAGGGAACAATGAAGGGATGGATGTAAACATTGGAGAAGAGTGCATTTCAAAGAAAGATATTTTTAAATACTTGAGAATCATTTTATAACAAGATGGTGAAATTAAAGGAGATGTTACACATAAAATTAATGCAGTGTGGTTGAAATAAAGAAAAGCGTCTGGTGTTCTTTGTTATAAAAGGATTGCTTTAAAAGTTAAAGGAAAGTACTATCGTGTAGTTGTAAGACTTGCTATGTTTTATGGTTGTCATCAACTATAGGTATGTACAAAAGATGTCTGCCATAAATGAAGATGTTAGGATTGATGTGTAACGTAAGGAATGATTGTATTTCAAATAAGATTATTAGAGAAAAGGTTGGGATGGAATCAATAAAGGATAAAATGAGAGACATATATAAGGTGGTTTGGACACTTGCAGAGAAAACTACTAAATGCCTCAGTCAAGAGATGCGAGTTGTAGGTTAAACTCGCTAGGAGGGGGCAAAGAAGATCAAAGAAATATTGGAAGGAAACTATTAAGTATGACCTCAATTACTTTAATTTAAGTTCAAAAATGATTTAAAACAGATCCAAGTGAAGGCAAAAAATCCATGTAGCCGATCACTTGGTTGTTATTTTATTACATAAGAGTATTTGACACGTTAGTATCCATTTTCTCTGGACAAATCATTTAGAGTTCTTAATGCAGTCAAGAGCTACAAAACAACATTCTTTTTTATCTTTTTTTAAAAGGAAAAACAACATTCATTTTATTTCCCATTTGCATGTGAAGGCAGATTTATAGTCAATAGGGATCATTTTGGCCATTATTATTGACTTGGTTGCGTTGGGGTTCTTTTACATATAAATGATGCAATACCATGTGCACCCCTACAAAGCTTAAAATTACATATGCACCTTGCAAAGTTTCATCATGGTACTCAAATATCCTGACCTCAACTCTTCCACCCTCCCCCATCCCACCCCACACAAACACATCCCTCCCTCCCAACACCCACCAAAAAAAAAAAAGAGCTCATCGTGCCTTCTCCTTGCTGCCTCTTCCTTCATGTGGGTTGTTTTATGAAGACCGCCACCTCACCTTTTAGTACTCTTCACCTTATTCCCCTTCTCTCGTCTCCCTTTATCCCTTGTCTTCCATCCTTTGACCCCCCTTTGCCTCCACTCTCTCTGTTACGACTCAATCCCAACTCCCTACAGGATATGAGATCGGTTCACTTCGACTAGATCCCAAGACTCAATCGTCCAACAAGAAATAATCAAATGTAGAAAATATTCTATAACCACACATGCAATGTAATTAAATAGAAATAAATAAAAGACAATAATGGAATTCAGATCGAAAAGTTCCAAAAGTATTACATGTCACAAGCGGAAGAGTACTATAACATACATAGCCATCACAACTACAACAAAGTAAAATAGAACAGAAAAATAACAGAAACAGTTAATACATGCTAAAGGTACTCACTACTACACAAAGAGCTCTGAAACAAAAAAGTAACAGCTATAGATAGACTCAGCTGGACTCAGCACCCTCTACAGCCGGTGGCGCTGGCTGTTCAATTCCCTAACCTGAACATGGTTATATAATCCGTGATCAGCTAACGCTAAGTAGAATGGTGGTTAAACTATTTACATACAATTTAACATAAAGAAACAAGCAAGTGACTAATCATTCGTTTCCATTTATCTCAACTAGATGTTTCTGATTTGGCTATTCTAATAAGGATCCACAACATTTCTTAATCTTCTTGTTTCCTAGGGAAATGATCTTGATTGTAATTTATTTTGCGACGTAGGATGTACACATGGCACTCTTTTGGTCGCGAGAGCCCCCGTGGTAGTCCTACACCCGGTCTACCACCCCGAGGTCACGGTCGCTACGTAGCGATGACTACGGCACACACGGTAAGCGCACGGGTAGCTATCGCGTACTAGCACATGGTCAGTCGTTTTCGCTAGCGGATACGCCCAAACGTATAGCACAGAACAGAACAGTACCTCGCCCTCTCAGAACACGGGTCTCGCCCCTCAACAGTCTGCGTACCCTCACCCGACTATGCCGGTTGCCTAGTGGGCCTAGCAAGAGTCGATGTAAAGTGGTCAGTCCTAACCTCGGATCCCATGGGGCAACTGGCTCCCTCCCACACTAAAGTAACAAGAGTCGGTGTAGGTTGGTCATTCCTAATCCTGAGTCTCAACCTAAGGGCGGCTAGCTTCCCTTACACTAAATTGACGGTAGCTCTCCTCGGTACCGCGTACACGAGGGTTAGCTCACTTTTTATACAAAAGTGACAGTTGCTTTCCTCGGTACCGTGTACTTGAGGGTCAGCTCACTTTTCTTCTACATACGATATTCATTCCATATACGTGAGTTCCTCTTCTAGTTCTCCGTAGGGTTCATGTCTTATATTCATTTCATTTCGTTCTACGACATGTATATCTCGTTGTTCACATCTCGATTCTTAATCATATAGCAGGTACCTTGTGATTTAATAACTGAAAGAAGCATCACATCATTTAACTATTCATTTGCTACCATTAAAGGTTCTAACATGTATTTCAGAATAGACCATGTGGCTCAAGTAATGTTCATTTACTCAATTCTGTCCTATGGTTCATTTCATATCCTAGGGTTCAATAAATCATTCCAAGATAGCATGTGTTTTGATTAATTAAGTCATAGTATTAAGAAAAATCACTCTACCGAGATACACGGGTAAAATGGAGGTTCGAATCGCAGATCCCGTCGTCTCCGTAGGCCCTATATACGTTACTGGCTGAAGACCTATACAATTGACCAAATTACATCAAACGAGTTCAAAATAATATACGAGTGACAAACACATAGAGAACTCCGAACGGAAACCAACAATACTTCGTTTGCGCAAAATCGACTCCGTTTGGGCCCTGAACAGGCCAAAAATGTGCATTCTGACTAAAATCAGACGTCTAGGACTAGACCCAGACGTCTTAAACGACCACAAAGTCTCACCTTACTTTTATTACGCTGATTGCAGACGTTTAGAACCCCTCACGGTCGTCCTGAGGTCCTTCTAGACGTCTGTCAGTGTACCCGGACGTCTAAGATGGTTATCAGACGTCTGCAGAGACGTCCAGGTATTCTAAAGCACCTCAAAAGACGCACCACGCACCTTTCCAACACACTCGCGCCTTCATATGCACGTGCCGCTCAAAACGCAACACATAACAACCAACGTACATGCATGCAGACGCGTACAGAGTACATACCTCAGCACTCTGCGTGCTGTCAGACATTCGGCGCCAACTCCGGATGTCCTGAGGCTCCTCTAGACGTCTGATACTGTGGAAAAATGGTTTCGCAGTACGCCCTGCGAAGCTTCTCCCCGCTCGACTCTCCACCCGCAGAACCACAGCTGCTGCTCCAACAGCTGTAGGAGGTCGCAGAGCTCTTCTCCACGAGCTCCCTTGATCGCACCTCTCCTAAGCTCCACCGAGCTCCTCGCTCCTTCCCTTGCGCACGCTCTCCCTCTCCCTTGCCTACGCTCTCCCTCTTTCCCTCTCCCCCGTGCTTCTCCCCTCTCGTCTCCCCCACTCACGGCTACAAGGGAATGGGGAAGAAGGGGCTCGTCGACGGTGAGGTGGTGGAGAAGTGGAGGTGGAGGTGGTGGTATGGAGATGGAGGGGTTGGAGGGGTGTGGGGTTTTAAAGGAGAGGGTGTGTGTGTGGGTGTGTTGTGTGGGAATTGATAGAGATAAATTGTGAAATCTCCCCCGCAAAGTTTCCTCCCTCGCATAGCCCAAGATTTAAGCCCAGGGGGTTTAAATTTGCACTTACAACCCTATCCCTTCTAGAAAATCTCGAACGACCCTTAAGAATGGTCATTTCACTCTCCCTTCCTCCTACTTCCCTTGATGGCTCTCTCTTCCTAGCCCCCCTCAATCGTGTTTCAACCTTCCAATATGCCCTTGCTCTCTTCGCTCTCCAAACCAAGCTTGTCATCATCTCTCCTCTTTCTTGTGTCTTGCCTCACCTTGCTGCCATTAGCTCCCACTCTTCACCATCTTGCTCTACCACCTATGGTCACTCTTGCCATGCTGCCATCCTCTAATGGTATGATGCCTCCAACACCACCTTTGTAAGGCTTACATCACTCCCCTTGTCTCTAGTCACTCCTGTAGATCCTCAAGGTCTCTATTGAGATCCACTATCGTATGGTAGATAATCGCCAAGAAGGGGAGAAGCAGAAGTTTCAAGGGCACATTTTCTGATGCAAAAGTGGAGACGGAAGAGGGATCTAGCTTAAGACCATTCTCAGCAGTGTGGTTCTCTCTCTATCTCAAAGATTCTTTTTTTGTAAGACCTTTTTCTAGCTTAAATAGCATATCTTATAAATTGATATTCAGATGAGTCAAATGTCATTCTTTTGACGATAACCCAGACTTCACAGTCCTGTTGCAACAACATAACGAGATATGGCCGAAATTCGCAAAGGCATGAGTGTAATTATATTATAAGTTATGCAGGGGCATTTATGTAATTGCAATTATGTATAAGGAGCTATATACAAAGATGTCAGTATATTTTGCCACACTTTGAGGTCTAAATACTTGATTGTTGTCATGTCGTCCTGAAGGATGGAAATAGAAGTACCAAGTAGCTTGAATTGTTCATGTGTTTGGTGGAATTATCTGTTTATGTTGTGTTGCTTGAACAATGAATTTGACTGATGGAGAAGAAGGACCCATCTTTCAGGAATTGTGATACGTGCAAGTTTTCCAGTTTTTTCACGGTCATCATATATTCAACGACTATTGCCATCTTGGATTTTTAAACTTTAACGAGGTAAAAAGAGATCTCTTCAGCAATTAACGAAAATTTTTGGCTTGGAATTGGGCAACCTCATTTTCATCTCTAAGAAAGGCAATCCTGGCATTCATCTGACTTGTACTCTTTATGCAGGCAAGATTCAGGGCCAAGGCTGTCGTGATCATGGCCTTGTTCTTCTCTCTTACTACACCTTCAGGTATTCTCATCGGCGTTGGAATTTCTTCCATCTACAATGAGGATAGCCCAAGAGCTCTGGTGACGGAAGGAATACTGAATGCAGCATCAGCTGGGATTCTAGTGTACATGGCACTTGTTGATCTTCTTGCTGCAGACTTCAGAAGCACAAAAATGCAGACCAATGGCAAGCTCCAGCTGTGGTCGTACTCAGCACTATTTCTGGGTGCAGGGCTCATGTCGCTTCTTGCTGAATGGGCCTGACTTAATCCACTTGAACGGTTAGGATGGTTCGGTTGGTGATCTCCCATCTTGAAGACCAGGGATTGAATCTTGCCCTCAAAAAAAAAAAAAAGCGCATGACTACCACACTCTTCTTGCTAACCTGTTCCGTGGAATCACAGTAAACCGGAGCACTCCTGTTGACTCTTTCAGTACCTCACAATTCTTTCCTGCTTGCTTTTCCAAGTTCACTGGTATATTCCAATTCGTCCGCACTCCTGTTGACTCTTCCAGTACCTCACAATTCTTTCATGCTTGCTTTTCCAAGTTCACTGGTATATTACGATTCGTCCGCAATCCACTTGACCGAACAATAATTCGAAGGATAAAGAATGATGCAGGACATCCAAATTCTTTTTTGGTTTTTTTTGAAGTTGTCAAACGATTCCCAATTCATCTTGCTTCATTTTGCTTACATTTGATAGATTCACCAAATGTTTACTAATTGACTCGTGAAGAACCTGATGAGGGCGATAATTACTCTCACCATGTGTCGTGCCTTTGAGATTGCACGTTAAAGGAGGGATGAAAGGTTGATATATATATATATATATATATATATATATATATATATATATATATATATATATATGAGAAGAAATAAAAATTCCGAGCACAAAAATCACGTTGAAACAAGGAATTTTGGGTGAAAAACATCTTGGGTAAAATAACATCAGAGTTCACGTTGGCTTAAGATTCTTCAATCAGTTAATACCAATCGATCTACTAAGCACATCATTTAAAAAATGAGGGTGGTGTACTATTAGAGAAAAAAAATCTTTGCTCCATACTCATTTCTCTCCCTTTTCAGAGATAAGAAGGAAACCTAGTACGCTACGGTACAAGATAACTTACAAAAAAGTTAAAATTATATAAAGGAAATAAGTGCACCATAGGGTTAAGGAAATTAAACACCAACGAATCTACTATGTACATTATTTAAAAAGTGAGGGTGGTGTACTATTTAAAATAACCTCTTTTCTTCCTACTCTCATCTCTCCCTTTTCAGAGATGAGAAGTAAATCTAGTACGCTACGATACACGATAACTTAAAAAAAGTTAAAATCATAGAGAGGAAAAAGGTGTACCATAGGTTAAGGAACTCCTTTTAAACAATTCATGAAGCACTTAATCAGGGAAGATGAGTGTAGTTACTTGTAGCTATTCAATATCCTTACGAACAACTCAAGTGCTCTAGGGTTGCTAGAGTGGATATCTGTAACTATTCAGAATTTTGACAAAAATTTTATCCAACGGAACTTTCGTTTGGTTGAATTTATTTTAAATTCAACAAAGGTATTGCTCGCGAAGAAAATGTAATTAGAGCACTAGGGTGAGAAAATCTCGTAAATAATGTTGAATTGATTTAAATAATTTTGGAAAAATTATATATCAAGTGTGTATTTGCAAAGACGATGAGGGTATTTATAGGAATTTCTAAGATCGATCAATTAGGAATACAAATTGTTGTCAACGGTCATGTTTCAAGATTACATAAAATAAGTATAGAAGTCAGCATCTAGAAAGGGTATTTGGCTATTAATTGGGAGATAAAAAAAAATGTCAACTAATAAAAGTAAGAGATCAACATTTGCATGTCCTTAAAAATTCTTCAATTAGATGAAATAACGAAACAACAACCATGGAAGAGAGTGGTTGACCAAGGAGAGAAGTTTTGATTGGCACCTAAAAAGATAGCCTTTGTTCTGAGAGTTAAATTTTTATTAAGCCTAATTAAGTCAAAAACCTTAATTACGTTGCTAATAAATAGATTAAGGGATGCTTGAGAGTAATTTTTTCTAATATAGGATTAATTAGCTAGGTACTTTATTCAAGCCTTAAGAAATATAGGCTTTGAGGGGTTGATAGAGAAAAATCAAGGCTCAAAGTGTATTTTTTAGGTGGTAGGTTATATTTGCAAAAAACCCCACTTAATATAAAGTCCCATTTCAAAGGAATGCACCCATTGCATTCCAATGTAAACTACTCCCCTCCCTCTCCATTTCTCTGACACCGCGAACTCCTCTCCTTTTCTCTTCCCCTCTAATTGCTACAACATTGAGGGTTGATTTGGGTCCAAATTGAAGCTCCCAAATCCAAGGTAAGACATTTCTTAAGCCCCGAATGCAATTCTTCTCCTAATCTCTCTTTTTCTTTGGAGACTTAAGAGAATTGAAGGAGAGGAGAAGAGGTAGAGAGGCCCTACTGCAATAGTTGGTTGAGAAGCTCGACCTTAAGAAGATCCCAAGGAGGAGGATATCATGGAGAAGGGGGAGAAGACCAAGAGAGATCATCTCTCAACAAGAAGGTCAAATAGGAGTTCTAGCCTCATTTCAAGGTAAGGACACCCATCACCCTGTCTTGTAGACATCTTGTGAATATCTTGGGCTAGGAACCTTAAATTGGGTGTTTAGGGTTATGGGAATTGATTGCATGTTGAAGAATTTGTTGCATGTACACGTTATGGTTGCACATTGGGTGAAATCACTTTCTTGGGGGGATAGATAGTAGTATTTAAATTCATGTGGGTTGATAGGTTCTCTTGGTGATTCCTAGGGTTTAATTTGTTCCCTTTGTATTAGTTTTGTTGTGGGATTCATTCTTGTGTGCTTAGTAGTGTTGGGATTAGAGTTGGGGCTCCAAACAAGGGATTTGCAACCTGACCTTAGTACTCACTGGCCACCAAATGTTAGTTTATGAAACAAATGTTAGGTGCGTTACCTACTATCTAGGAGGGCATAGAGGCAAACACTAAAGTTACTTAATAAAAGCTAATGTTACTTTTGCCTGGTTTGTAGGCTATTTAAGTGATTATGTTGATTTCAAGCCTAATTGCGTCAAAATCGTAATGGACCTTAATGAAACCATAATTTGGGACTAATTGATGATCCCTGAAATGACCCTTTTCAAGGACCATTTGGAGTTTCTATGGAAAGTTAAGGGCGTGAGCGAAAATTTTGACCCTTTAAGTTGAGTGTGTGGGCTTTACGAGAAGAAGAGAGGATGGTGGGAAAGTTTCCACAATTTTTCCCTCTCTCTCCTCTCTCTCACCACACTCACCCACACATACACTCACGCACACACACTCACAACCCCTCTCCTCCCCAAAACCCTCACCTCCCTCTACATAAACCCCACCACCCTCTCCATCTCCACACCCTTCACATCACCACCTTCACCTCCATCTCCTTCGCCGACGAGCCACCAGCCCCCTTCCTGTCCCCTTGTTGCCACGAAGAGGAAGGAGAAGGGCAGAGCATGAAGAAGAGGGAGAGAGGGAGAGCGATGCTGTGGGAGAGGAGAGAACTCGGGGGAGCTCGATGTTGGAACCTTGTTTCACATCTTGTTTTGGTGTTAAAAAAATTATTATAGATTAATGTTTGCAATTGAGTTCTTTCAGATTTAGGTGAAGATCAAGGCAAACAGGAAATGATGGAGGCTTAATGAAAAGGAGAAGATCATGATAAGAAGGAGGCAAGATGACAAGGAAGAATCAAGGGGGAGAAGATCATCTTCGACCTTTAGTGTTTCTAGTTTAGATTTTTTATTTATAGATTGTATATGCCTCTTAACAAAGGAATATAACTTATATCATAAAAATAATTAGAGATAAATTAGGATTAATATTGAGATTATTTTAAAAGAACGTAATTGATTAAATCATTTAAAAAAGGTACTTGTGAGCCCACAAGTACTGGTACTAAAGTTTAGTACCAGTACATGTGAGTTACAGATTTGGGTTTTCTCAAGAAACAAACCTGTACCCCACGAGTACCGGTACTCATGATCAGTACCGATACTAGAGGTAACGAGTACCGGTACTAACCATGAGTACCAGTATAAGTGGGTTACAAATTTGTGTTAAGAGTTTGAAACCCAAATCTGGAAGCAACTAGTACCGGTACCCACACTTTAGTACCAGTACCAATTAGGCGTTGGCTCATTTCTGAACAGCTAGAAAATTTATTTAGGCTATGTGAACATTGGGAATTAAATCCCAACATCTAGTAGACAAATCCTTGAGGTCCTAAACTCTATAAATAAACCCTTTGACCCTTAGTTTGCATATGAAAAATAGAGAAGAAAAATCTAGAGCTATATTTCATATTCTCACAATATTTTGAAGAAGAAGGAATAGTTTGCTGCTATCAATCTCTCTACGATTTTGCAAGCACATCAACGTGATTTCTTTACACATTGTCAAGGCATTCACTTTTATTCTAGGCTCTCAAATTGGTAACATTATATTTACATTTGTTGAGAGGCTTAGGTTCTAGTTGTAAGATTTATTTTTCTATCTAACACCTGTATTTCATTTGTTCTTGAGCATTTGTTCGTTGGGTTGTAACAAACCCATTTTTGTACTTGGGTTGAGGTAACCCGTTAATTACCTCGGTTAGTAAATTGATTTCCTTGAGGTTGAGGGAATCGGGTTAAAAACCCTAAGCTGGGAGGCTTAAGTAGTATAGTACCAAAGGGAAGGGAACCACTATACATATTGTGCCTATTTCTGTGATTTGATTGATTGTGTAAATTTTCTTGTTATTACTAATTTTGTGTTTGAGTTTTTATGCGCATAGCCATATATCCTATCTTTAGATCCTACAAGTGGTATCAGAGCGAGGTTGCGAGAAGACGTAACAAATCAACTCGCAATGGCATCTACATTAAGGTGCGTCGAAGGACAGCCTTCTACTCGTCCTCCCTATTTTGATGGGATGGACTATGGGTATTGGAAGAGGAGGACACAAGTCTTTCTCAAAGCCATGGATGAAGATTCGTGGACTCTTATTCAAGAGAGGTACATGGATCCAGAACCGCTGGAAGGAGTTGAATGGACAGCTGAGCAAAACAAAAAGATTGCGGGAAATGCGAAGGCCATGAACGCACTTTATTGTGCGTTATCAATGGAAGAGTTCAACCGGATCTCTGCATGCGAGTCCGCCTACGAGATTTGGAATACTTTGCAAATCACCTACGAAGGTACAAGCAAGGTAAAAGAAACACGTATTTCTATTTTAACAGAAAATTATGAGTGTTTCAGGATGGAAAAAGGAGAAACAATCAAGGACATGTACACAAGGTTTGGAGAGATCGTGAATCCAATGAAAAATCTAGGAGTCAAGCTGAAAGAGGAGCAGCTTGTAAGAAACGTCTTGAGATCACTTACAAGCGATTGGTCTCCAAAGACCACAACGATCCAAGAGGCAAAGGATCTATCCACTCTCCCCTTGGATGATCTGATTGGAAGCCTCATGGCGTATGAAGTTCAATTGGAGAACATAAAGAAGAGCGAGGAGAAGGCAACAAGCAGGAAGAAAAGTATTGCTTTTAGAGCAATCACAAAGGACTCAGACTCAACAACATCGGAATCCGAAGACGAGGAGATGGAAATGCTTACTAGAAAATTCGACAAATTCCTCAAGAAACAAGATAAGCAAGTCAATAAAATTTCAACTAATGTTATTTGCTATGAGTGCAAGAAGAAGGGCCACTTGCGGAAGGATTGCCCTATGAATAAGGAGAAGGAAGACAAAAGGAAAGACACAAAAGAAGTCAAGAAGAAGAAGAGGAGAGCTTTAAAAGCAACATGGGATGATAGTGACTCCGACATGGACACCGACTTTAACAAATCGGATGACGACGAGGTCGCTCATCTATGTTTGGCAGCAACTACGGAAGATACAGACAATGAGGTAAACCGTGATTTCTCTTTTGAAGAATTATTAGAAGCTTATGAAGAACTATATCATAAAGCTAAAACATTTAAAAAGGAAAATAAGGTTTTAAAGAATAATTATCAAACATAAGAATTAGAAAAATCATGTTTAGAAATAGAATTAGAAATGTCAAAAGAAACTAATAATCAGCTGCATGCAAAGATATTAGAACTAGAAGATATTTACGAGCACTTTGAAGGGACTTTAAACAATCTTAAAATAACAACTAGGATAAACACTGAATTTTGTGATTCATTAAAATCAAAATTTCAAAGTAAAAAGAATACACAAAATAAATCACATGCACCTAGGCATGCATGGATGTATCAAAAGGCTAAAAATCCCAAGAATTATAGATCTAATACTAAAAAGTTCTATAAATCTCAGGATTTGAAAGGTACAACTCTAAAGGACCCACAAAAAAATGGGTACCTAGAAAAGATATTTGTTTTGCAGGAGTAGATCAAAGTAACCAATGGGTGTTCAAGGCACATAACGGAACACTTCAACCTTTCTATAGGTTGAATGAAGACCAAGAATGTTGGACGAGAGATGCTTGGGATTCATAAGCTCCATTTTACTATTGGTAAATTTTATGGCATGATATTTCTTCATTTTTTTTTGTGATTGACAAAAAGGGGGAGAAAGATAGAGGGCAAATAGTAATATTTTTAGGGGGAGCATATATTAAAGGGGAGGATTTAATTAAAAGTTTTTTTTCCTTCATATAACATTATTAAAAATTATTTTTATTCTTATAATTATCTATTTGCAAGATAGTTTTGTCAACACCAAAAATAGGGAGATTGTTGGAACTTTGTTCCACATCTTGTTTTGGTGTTAAAACAATTATTATGAATTAATGTTTGCAATTGAGTTCTTTTAGATTTAGGTGAAGATCAAGGCAAACAGGAAATGATGGAGGCTTGATGAAAAGGAGAAGATCATGATAAGAAGGAGGCAAGATGACAAGGAAGAATCAAGGAGGAGAAGATCATCTTCGACCTTTAGTGTTTCTAGTTTAAATTTTTTATTTATAGATTGTATATGCCTCCTAACAAAGGAATATAACTTAGATCATAAAAATAATTAGAGATAAATTAGGATTAATATTGCGATTATTTTCAAAGAACATAATTGATTAAATCACTTAAAAAAGGTACTTGTTAGCCCATAAGTACTGGTACTAAAGTTTAGTACCGGTACATGTGAGTTACAGGTTTGGGTTTTCTCAAGAAACAAACCTGTACCCCACGAGTACCGGTACTCATGATCAGTACCAATACTAGAGGTAACGAGTACCGGTACTAACCATGAGTACCGGTACAAGTGGATTACAGATTTGTGTTAAGAGTTTGAAACCTAAATCTGGAAGCAACGAGTATCGGTACCCACACTTTAGTACCGGTACCAATTAACCGTTGGCTCAATTCTGAATGGCTAGAAAATTTATTTAGGCTATGTAAACATTGGGAATTAAATCCCAACATCTAGTAGACGAATCCTTGAGGTCCTAAACTCTATAAATAAACCCTGGGACCCTTAGTTTGCATATGAAAAATAGAGAAGAAAAATCTAGAGCTATATTTCATATTCTCACAATATTTTGAAGAAGGAATAATTTGCTGCTATCAATCTCTCTACGGTTTTGCAAGTACATCAACGTGATTTCTTTACACATTGTCAAGGCATTCACTTTCATTCTAGGCTCTCAAATTGGTAACATTATATTTACATTTGTTGAGAGGCTTAGGTTCTAGTTGTAAGATTTATTTTTCTATCTTACACCTGTATTTCATTTGTTCTTGAGCATTTGCTCGTTGGGTTGTAACAAACCCATTTTTGTACTTGTGTTAAGGTAACCCGTTAATTACCTTGGTTAGTAAATTGATTTCCTCGAGGTTGAGGGAATCGGGTTAAAAACCCTAAGCTAGGAGGCTTAGGTAGTGGAGTACCCAAGGGAGGAGAACCACTATACATATTGTGCCTATTTCTATGGTTTGATTGATTGTGCAAATTTTCTTGTTATTACTGATTTTGTGTTTGAGTTTTTATGCGCATAGTCATATATCCTATCTTTAGTCACCTCTACGTCGCGACCGTGACCTCGAGATGGTTGACTGGGTGTAGGACTACCACGGGGGACTCTCCCAACCAGAAGAGCACCACGTGTACAACCTACATTACTAGAAAGACTACAATCAAGATCGTCTCCTTGAGAGACAATCAAGATCAAGAAATGACCAGATTGTTAAGAGAATAAACAAATCAGAATACTTAGTTGAGCTAAATGAAAATGAATAATTAATTTATTACTTATCTTATGTTAATTGCATGTAAACGGCATAACCACCACTCTACTCAGCGTTAGCTTACCATGAATTTTATAACCTTGTTCAGGTCAGGGAGTTGAGTAACCAACACCACTGGCTGCAGAGGGAGCTGGGCCTAGTTGAGCCCAGCCTTAGCTGTTGTTCCCTTTTCATTTACGAGATTCTGTTGTTGTAGTGAGTATTTAATATCAGTACTACTGTTTCTGTTACATTTCCACTTTCCTTTCCATTGTTGTAGTTGTGATGGCATGTAATATTGTGAGACATTTCATTCTATTTCCTTTACTGTCTTTTGGATTATTTCTGCCTAATTATATTGCATGTGTGGTTATGAAATATTTTCTGTTTTTGGTTATTTCTTGTTGGACGACTGAGTCGTAGGATTAGTCGAGGCGAGCCGATCTCGGATCCTGTCGGGATCTGGGATCGGGTCATAACAAAGATGATATCAGAGTAAGGTTGTCCCAGGAAATGAACCAAACGGTCTAAAAGTGACCATTCACGTGCATGTAACTAGGATAGCCATCACAACATATCTCTTTGACCTTCGCTTCCTTTCTTTATGTAATCATGTATCATTGACAGTTCATGTTCTTTCCCTTGTATCTCTGTGCAAGAGATGCCTCATCAGGGAGCCCTTGAGGCGAGCCGCGAACGTGGTCGTGGACGAGGGCGGGGTCAGAGGGGTGAACGTGTCGGACCTAAGGCACCAATCGACCTACCTCTCCTTCCGGGCATCCAAGCCCAGGATCTCACCCAATTGATCCGGGATATAGTACGAGAGGAGCTCCAGCAGGCTCCTCGGCCACCCCTCCCTGAGGACGTGGAGGGAGAGTCCTCTGTAGGACAGGGGAATCGCCATAGTGTCAGACGAGCTGGAGGGGGAGGGGACGATCCTTGATGAGAGCCTCATCATGAACCCTAACTAGCACATTTTGATCCAAATAAGTGTATAAAAGCTCCTACAAAACCTAAGGAAAAGCCTAAATCAGAGAATTCTAAATTTAAGAATAAAATAATTCACAAGGGGTAAAACTGCAATTTTACCAATGCAGTACACAGACGGGGTGTCTAAGGGTCTAAACACAGGTCAAATGAGCTTAATAAGAAAGAAAGTGGGATGACCTGATCCGAAAAGGGTTATAGCAACTTCTAGGAATTAAATGACATTCTATAACCCTGAAACAAACCCGCTTTAATTCACGAGGTTTCAAGCAGGATAAAAATCAACTAAACCCCCTAAAATTCATGGAAAAATATTTCCTAGGGTTTAGAACCTTCAATTTGGCCTTTGGAACCTATCTTGACCTAAATTGAGAACCATACCCAATTTTTGACCTAATATGGGTTTTGTGCAAATTGACCAGTCAAATGTGGTCAAAACAAAAATAAAACTTCACCATTGGATTTCTTAGGTCAAAATTAGGTTTATACCAAAATTTGGACCTAAGGGAAGGCCATCTTGACCTACTTTACAAATTTATCCTCTTGAATTACTTTTCGACCCTTATCTTTCTGAACCCTTGCATTTTGCCCCCCAACTTCTCTTTCATTCTTTGCAGAACGGTCCTCTGCCACCCTACGTAGCCGCCCATACCTCCAGTGACCTTGCGCGGAGGATGGCGCCGCGTAGGGTATAGGGGCCGCTCTCAAAAATGAAAGGGGGGTTTCCTGCGTCGTCCTCTTTCGTAGGGACCCCCTCCCATGTCCTGCCATCGCCCACTCCTCTCGTGCGAACGCGCGAAAGGAATGGGTCTCCATCTCCGGCCAACTCCAGCAAGCTCTCCACGATCTCTCCTCGAGATTCTCCTCTCGCTAGCTGCTATAAAAGGGATGGTAGGGCTCTCCGGTCGTCTCAAGCTCATTTTGGCCAGAGAATTCCCCCAAACTCGTCCCTTCTCACTCCGGCCAGACAGCCCAACTCTTCCGGCAACCCTTCCCCCTCCCCCTCGTCGCTCTGCTGCCACACCAGCAACAAAGTTCACTCCGCCTCGTCCTCCCGTGCCAGGCCGCACCAGCTGGCACCTTCCAGATCCCCTCCTCGTCGCCGTTACCCCCCTCCGGGCATCTTCATCTCCGGCGTCGGCAAGCACGAGCCGAGCGCCTCCTCCCCCCCTTTTCGTCAGTTAAGTAGGTGAAACTCTTCCCCTTACTCTCTCTTTTATTTCCCCCATTTTTATTTGCTATTTCCACCCACCGACCACAACTGTCCATCACCACCTTCTCCATCTCCGGCCGCCCTCCGGCGAGGCATTTCCGCCGCTCCACGCCTCCATCCGCCTCGCTAGCCACCCCTTAAGCACCGCGACACCTCACTGACCCTAAATATGCACTCCATTCACAACGCCACACCTCCATAACACCCCCTGAACACACCCACTCTCACGCACGCAGTGTGCCCTAGGCGCATGACCACAGGCACTCTCGTGTCTCGCAGACCACCGCTGCACACTCGCCACACCTGGGCGAACCTCCCTGAGCCTTTTGACATGGCCGCAAGCCCATTTTAGTGTTTTCAGGACCCAGGTGCTCTCCACCATTGTCAAGCAAGTGAAGCTTGCTTGGGAGCTTCACCCAGGTCTCCTCATCCTAGGTAGCAGGTCCCAGGTCGCGCGGAATCTGCTTGTGCACACACTCAGGTTCGAAATTGGGGTCGCAGGCCTCTGCCGCTGCCCCAATTGGACAAATCCTCTTCCTGCAAACGCTCGAAAATGAAGGTGGGACTTTAGTCCCAACTCGGAAGTGTGTGGGCATGCACCCACACATAAATTGAAAAAGTCACAGAGGCTATTCGCCTCGAAACACTGGGGTGAGGTCCCTCCTCACCTGTCCACCGGGTCTCGTCTGCGGCACTGTCCACGCGGACCTGACCCGCGACCCGACTGCCCCCACTCCTAAGCACTCCTTGCGCACCACACCCACGCCGGTGCGCCTGGACACAGGCACGCGACCCGACCCAATTACCTGGCTCTGGGAGAGCGTACCAAAGAGAGATTCAGAGAGAGAGAGACGAGGGAAAGGGTAGGGTTAGGTTTTGCGTCACGTGTGCGCAGGGAACAGGTGAGGAAGAAGAAGAAGAGGAAGAACAGGCGGCGAGGACTTAGCCACAAAGCTCCCACAGCAGAGAAAAAGAAGAAAGGAGGAAAAGGAAGGGAAGCGGCGAAGACTTGGCTGTGAGAAGCAAGAAGAAGGTGAAGGAGAAGCCGTAGCAGCTGAAGAAGAAAGAAGAAAGAAGGAGGCATTGTAGCAACAAGGTCGATAAGGCGTCCAACTCGAAGAATCAGACGTCCGGAACAAGGAAAGGCTGAAAGAGAAAAAGAAGAAGAAGGAAGGAGCTGCTAAAGAAAGAAGAAGGATAAGAAGACGCAGAAGAAAGAAGAAAGAAGAAGAAGCTACTGAAAGAAAAGAGAGAAGAAGAAGAAGCCAAGAGAAGAAAAAGAGAAATTTTTGCTCACTCTCTCTCTTAAATTCTTGTAACAGTATTGTAAACTTATATGTTTCTAGAATGACGTGTGCTCCCTGAGTTCGACCGCAGGATAATCTAAATCTCGAGTAATAAATAAATTAAACTGGTGACCGTTTTTTGCAATATACTACAACAGATATATCATTATAACACCGCCAAGAGCGAGAAACAACGCACCAATCCTCCACCACCCCCACCACCCTCAGACACTTCTGAGAATGAGTCCTCCTTGCCTGGAGGCATGCCTATTCCCCCGTTACAGCTCCACCATGAGCTTTCCGGCCAGTTACGGAAGCTGAAGCCCCCCTCCTTCAAGGGGGATGAGAGCCCATCTGAGGCAGAGGACTGGCTGGAGCAGATAGAGAAGGTATTTGACACACTCTGCCCTCCTATAGAGTGTCGCGTGGCCTTTGCCACATACCAATTGGAGAGCGCAGCCCATAGGTAGTGGAGGGAAATTAGAGGTCAGGAGGGGAAAGAGTCGTCGTAGGACCAGTTGGTGGCTCTCTTCTGCGAGCAATACTTTCCGCAGACCTAGCAAGACTAGAGGAGGCGGGAGTTCCACACTCTCCACCAGGGGGCGATGGCGGTTAGCGCATATCGCATGCGTTTCCTGGAGTTGTCATGCTTCGCCCCGACAGTTGTGGCTACTAAGGAGGAGCGCCTGTGGAGGTTTACTGAGGGGCTCTGACCTATGATTCGGGGGTATGTGAAACCCCTAAAGCTGCCCACTTTTTCTCACATGGTCGAGGCGGCCATGACCTATGAGGAGACCAACCCGACCGCGCAGGACACTGACGGTGGATGGAAGAGGCCCTACTAGCTAAAGTACTCATAGGGCCGTCAGGAGAGGAGGCACACGGTCCCCACAGGAGAGTCGTCTCATTCTATAGGGCCACCAATGGCCTTTAGGAGCCCCAGATAGGGGCCAACTACCAGCATTGGACCCTCGCCCAGCCTTAGCTGTTGTCCCATTTTCGTTTACGATCTTCTGTTGTTGTAGTGAGTATTTGATATCTGTAATACT
The DNA here is from genome assembly GCA_037157565.1 of Thalassia testudinum. Lineage (NCBI taxonomy): Eukaryota > Viridiplantae > Streptophyta > Magnoliopsida > Alismatales > Hydrocharitaceae > Thalassia > Thalassia testudinum. Next base: position 1,858,155 of record JAZHRO010000044.1, read on the forward strand.
ATTTATGTTACATTTCCGCTTTCTTTTCCACTATTGTAGTTGTGATGACATGTAATATTGTGAGATATTTCATTCTGTTTCCTTTATTGTCTTTTGGATTATTTTTGCCTAGTTACATTGCATGTATGGTTATGAAATATTTTTTGCTTTTAGTTATTTCTCGTTGGACAACTGGGTCTTAGGATTAGTCAAGGAGAGCCGGTCTCGGGTCCTATCGGAATCTAGGATTGGATTGTAACAATCCCAAGTAGTGACTAATATTGGTAATTTACCGTGAAACCCTATTTGAGAATTATAAGGCCCTAATTGAGCTTTAAGCCATCCAATTGGACTAAAATTTATGTTGATTGGCTAAGTATTATCCTAACCCCTAATGAAGGACTTAAAATGTTGAGAAAGGGATAAGATCTGATGCTTAGGGTCCTTAGGATATAAAGCATGTGCTAGAGACCTATTAGAGTCCTTAGGTTGACGATGAAACTCTACAAGAAGGAACGTAAATCACTAAAAGTAAATGGTTAAATCACCATAAGTGGTTCTATAGCAATTACACTTCGACCTTATGAACCTATGATTCATTGTCTTAGGTTAGAAAGTTGATGAATGTTGGTAGCTAGCACCTCTAGTTAATGAAACTAAGAGGGTTCCTAGTTGCAATGATAAGCTAAGAGGTTATCACTAACAATGGGGTGATGTAGTGAAAGCTCTGTAGGCACTCGTAAGTGCAGATAACGTTGAGGTACCTAGACTCAAAGCTAATGGCACTTGTAGCTTAAGGTTTGTAGGCACTCACATAAGCAGATGACATTAGGGTACCAAGGGGTGATTGAAGGAGATCTCATTAGAGGTTGGACTAAGCAGGCACACCCAAAGTATCTTGCTCCTATCGAGAGCTTTGGTGTGGCTAACCCATTTTCCCAACCTCTTCCATCAAAGGTCTAAATGATTGACGACCAGACATTGATCGATTTGAGTTAAGTTATCTCCTTAAAATCTCGAGGCATTAGTATGGGTATCTCCCAAAAGGCCTAACTCTTCTAACTGATGTCAGCAATGCTCATGTATATTGAGAATGTGTAACTCAAGGATCACAAGTACCACTAATCTCTCCATTAATCAAAGAGAGACTTTATGGACTATGAGTCTAAGAAGAGAATAAATCTCCATCATCTCTCTTAGAGAAGGATGATTAAAAGTGATATGACTTGTGAGGTGAGCGAGAGAACAATAAATTAACAATGAACAGGGTAACTGTTGGGTTTGGGATGTGTCAGTTGGTTAACTTATAGTGTAATTACTTACACACTACCCTCTCTTTTTTGTTTACACCTGTAATTCTGTCCCTACTAAGCCACTTACCTCATGCCCTTCTTGTGACATACTTTTAGGACATGATGGCATCTTGGGGCAGTTGGTTCTGAATGTCATGAGATTAGCACTATGCCTTGGAGTAGGCACAACAGCGCTTCTACCAAGCACTATGGCACTTGGAGTTGGCGATGGCGGACCTTCAAATTTAGGGGCTTGGGTGGACTCAACTCGTTAACCACTACAAGACTGATATATTCCTATTTAATTACTTAATTCAGGCCTAACTAGTGTTAGTTTGAGGGTAATTCAAGTCTAATTGCATTAGAATAGGTTAGATTATTCATTTTGCATCATTTTGTAAATATTGCATTTTTAAGGGTTTTGTGCAATGTTTTTGTTATCTATATCTAGTGCCTTGATGTATTTGTTTATATCTATGTAGGTACTAAGTTTGGATTCAGTTGGAGCTCCACTTCACTGAGAATTCAATTGAGCTCATCTATGTCTAATTTGGGCTAACCTAAAATTCCACACTATAGCCCAATTAATCCTAGACCTAGGCTATTTGAACACCCAAAGCCCTACCTAACCTAGCCTAATTCACCTTAGGTTGGCCGGCAAATGCACCATAGTTTTCTACCTATCTTGGTCAACCAAACATAGAACTAATCCTAACCATAGGTTCTACATCCGAAGGCCTATGCCATTCCCATATCCATCCTAACAAACCCAACACTCAGCCATCCCTACTTGCTCCAATACACTTATGTTGGATGGCCATTAATTGTCCCTAATCTCAACCTTCAAATCTGAATCCTATGGCCCTAAATCTCCACCTAGACGTAAGATCATATCCTCTCCAACCAACCTAATAGCTGGCCCCCTTATCCTTTCTAAAAATCCACATGGTTGACCACTTTGTTGCCCACTTCTCTACCATTGGATCAACATCCCAAGGCGATGATTAACCCTTCAAAAACCTAGCATATCCCTTCCTTCAAAAACACTATAGCCAGTTACATCATTTGCTTGGATCCTAGCCTTCAAATCCCATCCAATGGCCCTCATTCCATTCTACTATGGCCAGCCATGTAGCCTCCAACCAACATAGGTTGCCTAGCCACTTGTGATTAATCTAGGCCCTCCATCTTTCCTTCACATCCTAACTCTCCATGAAGTTCAACAAAAATTAATCATACTTATCTACATCCAAACTTGATTCTATAGGTTCTGACGGAGGGGGGTGAGATTTGCGTGATATGAAATAAAATGTGGAAATAAAATAACAATCTTACAACAATTAGCAATCACACAAGTACACAAGAATTTTTAGGTGGAAACCCAAATCTGGGTAAAAATCACGACCTAAGCCTCTCGACTTAGATCGATCGAATCGATCAAAGCCACTAACGAGCTATTTCAAACGAAGGTAGTTTAACCTCTTACAACCACACCACTTATACGAGGGTAGTGTACCTCAAACCCTCCTCTTCATAAGGAGTATTTGTCCCACGAAGGAGATGGAATTCGCAAAGCGAATACCCAACTAAGAATAAAGGAAAAATAAGAACCTATAGAGCCACACAGTAAATGTAATATAATGCTACTATAGGCAAGAATCTCCCCTTAGTAGGAAGTGCGTAGGCGTGATCTCGGTAAAGTATCGATGCTCTCGAATTTATTGAATGGGGCTTGGAGAGCAAGATCACTTCCCTTCTTGATAATTACTTCTCTATGACACAAAGAGTGTGGAAGTAGTGTTACTTGGTGTATGTAACAAAGAAAGGGTCCTCCTCTATTTATAGATGGCTTAGGAACCTTTTGGAAGGCTATGGAAGCCTTAGGTAACCATTGGAAATAAATCCAAGGCTAATCAAGCTAGAATTAGGGCTATTAATGATTCTAATAGTGTTAATAAACATCTGAATCTATTATCAGACATCCGAGCCATCGTCTGAACTAGGAATTGGTCGTTTGATCTAGAAAGGTAGAAGATCTGGATTGGGTTAGATCAAGACGGACGTCCAAAGAAGTGTTTTAAGATGTCTGGGAATCTAATCAGACGTCCAATACTAAACAAGTTTCCTTCCTATTTTATCCAAACTAAAACAGGGTTCTAGGCTAAGTTTCACAGACAACAGATCGGACGTCTAGCACTAGGTCTAGATGTCTGGAAACAATAAATCACTGCGGGAATGGATTTCTCGAGGCACAAACGGCTATAAGGTCTAAAGAAGTAATTAGGGTCACATCTTAGCCTAACGTCTACTTATCAGACGTCTAGGGTTCTCTAAGGACGTTTGAAAATAAATGTTAATCAGATTAAGGGTTGATCCTCAACGATTAAATCTGGCAAGCTAACAGTCCTCTAGTTGGACGTCTGGCAAGGTCCTCAAACGTCTAAACTATGGGCTGGTCGTCTGAAATCAACAGACAAAAAGCACTCAGTCCAGCCAAAGTGTTTGGATGTTTGATCAAACAGTCAGACGTCTTAATGTCTAAGATCAACGTCTGATTTCCAGATTGGATGTCTGATCAGGCTGTCTGAAATGTATTTTGGTTTTCTAAGTTCGCTATGAGAAGTCTAAGTATCATAGGGTTGAGTCAGTATTCCTAAGACTACTATTTTGTTACTTTGAGGCTCTTTAATATATAATCTAAACAAAATAAAGAGAAAAGAACAAAGATACAAAAATAAAGTACAAAATACAAGACAAAAAGAAATCTATCCTATTCTTCTTGTCTACAAACTCTAGCTCCACGCAAAGCTCCTTCTCCTCCATTAAGCTCCTCCAATCCACCATGGATGCAAGCTTGAGCTCCTTCACACTTGTATCTATTTGCAAATATCCTGAAACTCATAAACTTAAATTGCAAATGTTAAATAACAAGTGTTTTGTTATCATCAAAATTAACGATCGCGATGCTCTTGCACCAACAGATCCTAACCCTTGATTTCCTAACACCTAATCTTAGTTGTCCAAATCATCAATCCTTAGCCTAAACTTTCCACTAATCAAATGCCACTATCCTTTCTATAAAAGGACACTATGGATAGCCATGGAGGGGGACTTCATCTTCATTCCATGTGTTGGAGTGAAATGCCCTTGGGGACCATCATGGAACTTTTCAATTCCCTCGGGTGGTCTCTGCAATTTTCACATGTCAAAACAAGCACCCCAGAGTTTCTTAGAAATTTTCTAGACCCTAGAGGTTTTACTGTAATTTTCGTGCATTAATTCTTGTGTCCCTTGATCTCGGGAAGTTTCCCTAAGTTCTGGGGGCCTTCTTGTAATTTCTGCATGCCAAATTGCGAGGTTCGCGGGTCCGTCGTGAAACTTCTATTCCGGTTGGTAGATTTGTGCAAATCTCACAATCCTAGTTTCCCACCACGAGGGCCCTCTTACCAAAGACCCAAAACTTGGGGTGAAACCCATACTTTTTCTCAACCCCGCATCACCTTAAAACCCTACAATCTACCCCATAAAAACCCCTCCTCAGGACCTGCACCAGCCCGACCACCTCTCCTCGTCCACCACACCACTCTGATTGAGAGAGAGTGAGAGAGAGAGAGAGGTCAACGTAAAGAAAGCATCTCTCTCTCGTTCCCGCTTCGGCATGCATGGCAAGGTTTAAGCAGTGCGTGCACACAATGTGAGGACATAGCGCATGTCGTGAGGGCGAGCGCGTGGGGTGTTGTGCGAACACGTAGGCCACATGCACACCATCCAACGGGCATCGCGCGCGCGTGCTGCACAATCAAATGGCGGGGAAGCGAGATCCGCGCACTAATCTGTGGCTAGGCGAGCACACAAACAGTAGTGCACCACGTGGCAGCCCCATACGCAAGGTGGAGATTGATCTGTGACTAGTTCAGCTAAACCAGTGGTCGAGTCAGCTCAGGGCCGGTCCAAGTAGACAAGTGAGCTTTTAGAGGACAATTGAGGGGTCTATCGGACTCGAATTGCGCAAACAAGGTATCATTGGAAAGCTCTCATGATTCCCCATCTTTTGAAATCTTATCTACTCTATTTTATTCTCATTTAGATACACTGAAAAATCATTGAAGCTCCTAATAGCACTCTTGGGATTTGTGATGACCTAGGTTTGCTACACGAGAGCGATCCAACTCCAAGGGGAGTCCGTGAAAGTATTACTGAGGACGAGGGTAGACCTATCTCGTCCTAGGTTCTCCAATCTAGTAGAGGCAGAGTGGTCGCCCTCTATTCCCCATACTCTTGTAGAATGACCCTACGCTACTTGTATATCATGGATCCGATTAATTGCTACTTTTAAATAATTGTCAGGAGATACGATAAATCATACTTTCTTACACCTATTAGTAACCACCTAGGACTCGATCATGAACTTTAAGGAGAACTAGATGGTTGTTTGTCGGTGCCCAAAGCCAGGAGCTACGAATGGGTAATCATGGTTAGTAACTAGTAGGAAAATTGTCCGAACCTTAAGGAGGAACTAGTTATGGCAATATGTGAAGTACTGGAACTAATGATGATGCACTCATTAGAAATCAATTATAGGTTTTTCTTGACCCCTAAGGTGAAACAGAGGTGATCTTAAGGGTGAAATGGAGTCCGGAGATTAATGATGAAATGAGAATGGAAATGTGGAGGCCTAAGTGGCCGGGCGTTGGTTTTGTTGTGGGGATGAGCTGGCCCTCAGGTGTGTACCGAGGAGAGCTGATTGCACTGTTGTGTAGGTAGACAGCTGACCTCCTCGGGTAGAGACTCGAGGTAGGTACAGCTTCTGACACCGACTCCTGTTTGACCCATGGGGCCAACAGGGATAGTCGAGCGAGGGAGCCTAGACTAGTTGAGGGGGACAACCCCTACGTTGTTCTGTGTTGTGTTGTTAGTGCGCACCCATTTGCGGAAATGACAGACCACATAATAGTACGAGGTAGCCTCCCGTGCGTTTATCATGTGCGCCGTAGTCACTGCTATGCCGTGACCATGACCCCGAGGTGGTAGACCGAGTGTAGGACAAACACGGGGTGCTCTCCCAGCCAGGAGAGCGCCACATGCACTCTTTGCATTATGAGAATACCACAACGAAATCTTCCTGATAGGGAACATGTGAAATAAGAGGAAAGGTGATCCAGCCTTAGGGCTACTATTGGAGGAAACTAAATAAATTGACAAGAATAAATTAAAGAAATGGGAACCGGATGCGATGCACATTACGTTTATTTTTCTTACCTGTATTTAAATACATTCATGAATTAATTTTTTCTACTGCCACTCTACTCAGCTTTTTGCTAACACCTACTCTACTTGCACCCAGGTCAGGGGAGTTAGTAGCCAGTTCCACTAGCTGCAGACAGAGTTAGGCCTAGCCACGCCCAACCGTAGTTAGCTTCATTTTCATCCTTTACAGTTGTAGTGAGTACTAGCTTTAAAGTTAGTTTCTGCTTTCGCTCTTTTATCATTTTTGTGATGTGATCGCTATGGTGCGAACTCTATTCTATTATTTTGGTACGATTGCCAGTTCATGGTTTATCCTACTACTTTCCTGTCGTTTAATTATTTTTCTTGCTATAGTGCATGTGTGAAAAATGTAATTGTTTTGGTTTATTATTTATTAGATGACTAAGTCTTGGGATAATTGACATAGTCTGGCCCAGTTCTCGTGTGGAGCTGGGTCAAGTCGTAACATGGAGTCTCCTTCCTTCTACCTCCATATACTTTTCCACCTTGGGTGTGAGCTTCTCATAGGCCAAGGGATCCCGTACTAGTCTCTAGTGTGGTTTTGCATGGCAACGCTCTCGTCACCACCTCCATATCCTCTACTCGTAGCCTCTATCGAAGAATCACTCCGTGTCACTCTCAGCTTCGCATTCTATTTTCTACTTTTGTTTTTGTTGTTTTGATTTCTTATTTGCTAGTTGTAAAAACCCAATCATTTGGTTATCAATAACATAGTTCTTTTTATGCTTGCTACTTGTCTTTTCTAATTGCATGATTAGCCTCATTAAATTACGTAGTAATTAAGTCCTTCGTCTCCGCATGTTCAACTAGGACTCACCATACTTTATTTGAGACTATTTGAGAGTTTGATTTATTTTGACATTGTTTTTCTACGCTACAACAAACACTTAATATTATTTCTTGAGAAACAAGCATCAAGGACCTCATCTCAGAGTTCATCACTGCTGCTTGCCTCATGCACCAGACAATATGCTAACAAGCTTCCATCTGTGAGAAGACATGAAGGACTAGATGATAGTTGACATGGACACTTTTTAGCGATTTTGATTGAAGCATCACAGAAGCATGAAAGTGAACATTTAAAAATTTCAAAATGCAATCAAATCGATGCCAAAACTCGATCAAGCTATGAAATAAAATGTCCTAAAATAGGAACCACATAGGAGAAACTAATTTTCTCCCATTCTAGGGCCCTACAAGTATAGGAGTATACCTTTACGGGTGGCGTAAATCAATACCCTAAGAGTGATGCCTCCTACAATAAGTCCTGGAGCACTTGGAACCCTCCTCCTTAATGGGTGGATGAAACCCTTTGTGTTGAGGATGTACAACCATGACCGAATCCCATGAGCTCCTTCACGAGGATCAAGTACAAAGATTGTCCCTTTTCTTTCTCGACATGATGCTCTTGACATTCAGGAACAGAAGAGAAATTGCAGGATTAGATGTCAAGAATAGCTTCTGGACGTATGTTGCCCTCTCTATTAGACGTCCAAGGCTCTCTCTAGATGTCTGGAAGGGCCTCTAGATTTCTGATACAATGATCATAAGTTTGATCTTAAAGGGAGAAAAAATGCAAACATTGCTCTCTCTTCTCTTCTTCTCTCTCTTCATGCCTGTGGAAATGATTGTGGTTAATTTAGGATTTAGGGCTTGCTCTGGGAGGTACTTATAGGGATTCCAACCCAAATCCTAATAAGATGGGGACCTTTGGATCTCCATCTAAGGGTTAGGCTCTAATCCTACTTAAATTTTATAGAATAAATAACAACTTATAAGATGTTAAGATTTAGTTTCCTAACATTAATTAATTGTAATCGGACACTTTGATTTTAACCTAATCAAATTAGGTGTAATTAATCACCAAATCAAAAGCAAATTAACTCATTAAATAGCATTTGATTTATCTAATAAGTAGAATCCCATCATGCCAATAATGAAGCATTTAGGATTTGTGGAATTGTGGCGCTATGCCTCCTTAGGTATTCTAAATACTCATGAATCCTTCACACAAGGAGGATGTTGAGGTCTAATTCCATTAGGTAGTCGCCATTCCACCTTTAATAATATTATTTTTGACATCTCTTTGTATCATTAGGACAAAAATGAAGATCAGATCCTTCCCCAAATGATTGTCTTCTCTTTCTCCCATTAAGTTAGATCAGGACTCTGCAACCACATGCGAATTTCCATTCCCAATGTACTCAAAGTGAGCTCATTTCTTCAATCTGTCACAAACACATGTGTAATAGAATTGTGTGATCCCTTTGAGAGATCATACATCTCCTATCCCTTCCCACATACACCAACTTTCCAATATTAATACCAAGGTGGGTGCATCTACAATTGGTCCACCAAATGCATATGTTAGTGAACAGAGACAAATATTTGTCTCAAATCAAACTATGTGCCTTCTCCATAACAGTATTGGACAAGGTCTTTGGTTATCTCTTGTTTTATTGGGTTAACTGCTTCACCTAACCCGAGTGATGATGAATACAAGAATAATACTGGTAACAAGCCTAAATTATGATAGTTCATAGGTAAACATAGCATATATAACCATAAATAAAGTATTAGAAGCATATAGGCATAGTTAGGCCATGCACACATTTTACATTTAATTTTTATATATTACAATAATTTGTAAGTATGCAAGATTTGAGCAGGAGCAAGGACTTAAAAGACAAAGTTGAAGCATAGGAGCTAGTTGGAGAATGAACTTTGTAAAAGATCATTTATTACAAACCAACCTAGGATTGTGATCATCGTGAAATCAGTCGTAAAAGTATGTTCATAGTAGAAATTGCGAAGATGCTTTGAAATTAAAATATTGAACTCGAAAAATTGCATAAGTTAAAATGGAGTCTGGGTCGTCTTTGGGAGCCAACCGGTGTTTTTCACTTCCTAAGAGAGTCTTTTTTTATATAAGAAGAAATATAGTAGCAAATTGAACTATGCTAGCAAATAGGAAAGCAAATGTGAGGAAACAAAGCAGCCAACTACGAAAATAAATGCAAGGGACACGAAGATAAATAAAAGAAAGCTATATTAATACTAAAGAAGAGTTTCAATACACCAAAATGAAACTACAATAATGGTTGCTACAAAGAAAATAACTAAGTAAACAAAAAGTGAGAATAGAGTTGGAGATGGCTACGAAGGCAAAGCCCAGAGAAGTGCAAAGATGGAGTAGACACAAAGGTGCACCTAACGAAGCTTTGATCTTGGAAAGGCCCAAAACCAAGCTTGGAGATGGAGAGGGGGTGGCGATGATGGTGGAATATGGTGAAGGTTGAAGATGAAGGTGATTACTAAATTGCGTGATTTATAAAAATCGTGTTTTAAGTCGTTACGACACGCAATTTGGATTGCTTTTAAATTTCTAAACTTCGAGTATTTGGGAAAGTATTCAGATCATCCCAAGAGAGGTAGGAATGCTTTTAACAAAATCTCTCACTTGAATCTTGGAAATCAACTTCTTTTTTTAGGTTTTGAAATATGTAATTTTTTTAGGGTTTTGAGTATGGAAAAACAAATACAAAAAGAGAGATGGAAATTGAAACTACAGGAAATGCAAAGCAATAAGTGCCTTGCTTCTCCAACTCACCCTAAGCACGGAAGGCCTAGTGTAATGAAGAAGCAAGTCACAACACAAGCACAAGCTATCTAACAGAAAATTGAGGAACGCTTTTGTTGAATTGAAAAGCTATTTTACAACGGGTTAGAGAACTCACAAATGAGAAGGGTTCTCACTTGTAATCTCCAACAAAAACACTATACTACCATGCAAAAGAAATAACAAGAATATAGAAGAAAGCTTAGGAAGATAATGTTGATGATGATGCTGATGCCTGGAATTCCTACTCCAGTCTTGGTTGCCCCAGGGCTAAAAGGAAATCTTCTCTCCTAAATGTCCTCCTTGTGGCAAACCCTAGGTGGGCGTGCCTCCTCCTCCTAGAGTGGAAGATCACTCCAAGAACTTCTCCTTAGGGTGGCGTGGACCACCCTCAATTTCTCCTCCTCTGGATGTCCTCCTTGCCTGGCCTTCCTCCTTGGCTTGGTGGTGACACAAGGAAGAAGAAGTTGAAGCCACCAAGGAGACAATGTGTCTCCTTGATCTTCTTCCTCCTCTCCTTTCCTCCTTGGATGTTGGCTATGGATATGGGTAGAAAAAAGGTAACCAAGGATGATTTTTGTAATGTTAAGATGGAGGGTTGATGCAAAGATTGCGTGATTTGTTAAAATTAGAGTTCAAGTCATTGCAACACAATTTCGCAATCGCTTTTAAAATTTATAAACCTAGATAGTGGGGTATCTAAGGTCGTCGAAGGAGTCAAGTTTGCAAAATATAATGCTCTCGCTTGAAAAAGGGAAATCAACTTTCTTTTTAGGTTTTTAAAAATAAGATTTTTTTGTTTTTGAAATAACGAGTAACTACGAAAATTAAAGCGGGAAAGAGATTACACCTAATTTGCTAATGCTAACACTACAGTGAAAAGATAGTATTCTCTCTAAACTCACCCTAGGCACGTGGAGGCCTAGAGTAATTAAAGAGAGAGTGAAAAGTACTAGAAACAACAAAAAGATGCAACATAATTGAAGAGAAGGCAACTTTAATTAGGTAGAAAAAATGCTTTACACATGACAAGTAGAGGAATGCTTCTACTCTAAAATAAAAAATACAAAAGAAGTAAAACACAAATCCTCTTGATGATGGTGGTGAGGAGGAGAGTCCTTGCTCCAAGCTCAGTTTCTCCTGGGCTTGAAAAGGGTCTCTCCAACTCCTTCCTTGAAAAACTCCTTTAAGGTGATGTCTTCCTTGGCAAGCCCTAAGGGGGGGCGTGCCTTTGCTCCTCCAAAGGTGGATGATCTCCACCCACAAATCTCCTCGTAAGGTGGTATGCACCACCCTCAAGACCTCCTCCTAAGGTCTTCCTTGCCTGGTTGTCCCTCTGGCTGGTGGGGACACAAGAGAGAAGGGAAGTAGGGAAGGCACCAAGGGGACAGAGTGTCCCCTTAATCTTCTTCTTCTCCTTCTTCTCTTGGCCGACTATAAGGTGAAGTAATGGTGGAATTAATGAAGCCAAAGGATCCAGGAAATGGTGGTGGTTATAGGTCTAGAGTAGCGGGGGTGGAGGTTAATGTTGACTATGGTTAAGGGAAGAGTGGTGTTATGGATGGCTAGGAGATGGAAGTTGGTGGATGGATGGTGGATTAGGATTGGCGTGGAGGAAGAAGAGTGCATGAGGTGGTAGTTATGGTGGGTGGAGTAGAGTTCGCGCCAACTCTATGTGGGTTAGAGTTAAGGGGTAGGTTGAAGTGTTGTATGGGGTGGTTAGGAGATGGATGGTGGAGGCTAAATGGCACCATATAAGAAGGTGTAGGGTAGGTGGGTTTATGTCAAGTTGGCACCACTTTTTATGTGGTTGGTGCTAAGGTGTGTGGAGGGTAGGTGTAAGGGTAGGATGGTGTTTTAAGTGGTGGTTATAGGACTCGATAACTTAAGTACCTTAAATCACACACAGTCAAGTTCAGTGCGCTTTAAAAGATAAAATCATGCCAAAAGGCATTTAATCTATTCTAAAAAAGGTCCAAAGATCTAGATTAAGAGGGGCTCGAAAACACAAATTGATTTAGATGAGTTCCTAGTGTGGAGAGGTGGGAAATTTCCCTCAAAAATGTGCAATAACATACTGTCTCCTCGGTGCTTGTCTCCTAGGATATCTAAATATCCTACTGGGGGCATGTAAGCACCTTATGCTGGTTCAGATTCGATGGCGAGATTATCCCGAAATCTCGATTGCCAAGATCTGGATTTAGCTACAGAATGCCGTGGGTGGCACTATCCCGAAGTGTCGAAAGCTAGGGTTCTGGGGGTTTCCACGGGCGGTGCTATCTCGAAGCATCGATTGCCAGGGACCCTGCGAGGATTGATGGTGGGGACAAGGAATCTGATACAGACCATGTTTAGGGCCAATCTGAGGATGGATCTAAGGAAAAATATAATGAAAAGAAAAGAGAGAGAAAGCTCTCCACAAATCAAATTCTCCTTCTATGTCTCTCTCAAAATGCACTAGCAAACTGGGCTGAAGAACCATGTTTTAAGCATGGGTGCTTTAACCGCTGGCTCCAACAAACCCTAGGTTAGTTCCTGCGGGCCTTAGAAACCTTCATGGAAGACTAAAGCGAAAGCTAGTAAAGTCTAAATCTGGGCTGGTACATGAGTACCTCTAGGCCTATTATTGGTATTAAGATCTAATTCCTAGAGATGCAGCATAGTAAGGCATTTGACAGTTAAAATCCAACAAAGATAACTGGTTCGATTCAGATAGTTTTACTAAGAGACTAGTTAAAGCTAGGCATGGGGGTATGATGGGAACACCATCATGAGTCATAACTATCTCAGTTTGATTTGATTAAGTCAATAGAAGCTCCTACATATCTTTCAGAAGGCCTTAAGGGCACAAAACATTGATTTGAGAAGAAGACAAGAATACAAGGTTATTTCTACAAATTTACCATTCTATCACAAAAATAAAATAACCACAGGTTTTCTCAGGGGCTAAACAAAGGTCACATGTGCTTTAGAGTCTATTAAGAGAGTTCATGCAGAACGAAACGGGTTTTCATGTGTTATGGGAATTAACGGACATCTGAAACCCTAAAAATAGACCCACTTAATTAACTGAGGTTTCGATTAGGATAAAATTCACCTAAACCCTCTAAAATTTATATAAAAATATTCTCTAGGGTTTGGTACCTTCAATTTGACCATCAGAACCTATTTTGACCTAAAACAGAGTCACAGACATACTTTTGCCCTAATTTTCAATTTTTACATAAATTACCCAATCAAACAAGGTCAAAACAAAAATTAAACTTCACCATTGGATTCCTTAGGTCCAAATTAGATTTGTATCAAAATTTGGGCCCAATCTGAGATTGTTTCGACTTAGTTTGCACTTTGGTCCAATCTGATTTTCTTTATTTCACATGGCCCCTCAGCTTTTGAATTTCTTACAAAAAGGCCCCCAACTTCTTTGTCTTCTTCACAAAAGGCCCCTAACGCACCAAAATCCTATTCCTACAACCCAGGCGAGCTTAATTTGGCAAGATCTCCTTGATTTATTGATGAATCCTTCTCAGATTTAAAAGGGGAATTCGTCAAGAAACTAACTCCCTTTTTAGCTAGATCCGAAGTCCCAGAAATCGCCCAAATCCTCATGTGAATATTTTAAAGAGTTGGGTTTCCAACTCCGGCAATCTTCTAAGCTTGAGAAGCTTGCTTCGCAATCTCTAATCACTCTCTCACGGCCTATATAAGACTCTCCAAGGCAGACCATTCTCCCTAAGCTCGATTTCGACCGGATCTACCCCAATTCCTCCCTCCTAATCCGGCCGAAAGGCTCCTTGAGCTCCGACAACTCTCCCAGACTCTCCTCGTCGTCTGACCGCAAAACCTGTGGCAGATACTCCTTCCTCGTCTTCCTCCACGTCGTGCAATACCAGCCTGCGCCTCTATCTCCTTTGTCCTCGCCGTCATCACCCCACCGAAGCCATCTTCGTCTCCGACGCTGGTCATACCGCAATCGGCGCTAACTCTGATTCCCATCATCCGCTACCTATCTCTATCGACTCCTCAGCTTCTCCTCTTCACTACAGCACCTCTGACACTACGCTTCAACTTCCGCACTGCCCTCCGCAATTTCATTTTCCACCTCACCAGCGTACCACCAGCGAGTCTACACGGCCACCACACCTCACCAAAACGGCCGCCACTTATCCTTACACCTCCGCCTCAACCTCAGGAGCGAAAACCCTAATGCATTTAGGTCGATTGCCCCTCCAAACCTTCTGATGAATAGACCCACCATCACACGCACATTCCAAGGTCATAAGACCTCCTCACTCCGCCAATCACCTCCGCACCACCACCGTTGCCTCTACAAAGTCCAATGATACTTTCTAAACTATTATGACGTGGCCATTAGGCCTTGTTCTTGTTTCAGGTACAGGACCCCCACACCATTGTTGGAGCTTCTTCGCGAAGCTCCAGGCCTTGTTTGTGTAGGGATTCGCCCAGGTACCTGCTCCAGGCGCAGCAGAATTCCTCCAAGAACACAACCAGGGACCAATTTGGCCCTTTGACTAGGCCTTTGACCAGAATTAGATGAAGTAGCGGCTGCGGCTAGTGCTTGGAAGAAACAAGGGACCTTCAGCACCACATCAGAAGCGGCAGAATGATTGAAGGCGCATAAAAGGAAAAAGTCACATGGGCTCTTCGCCTCCAAACATGGGGTGAGGTCCCACTACACCCCTCTCACCCGACACCTGCCTCGCTCGTAACACTGTTCCACGTGGGCCTGTGTTAAGACCCGTGCTATCAAAGCACTTTAAGACATCTGGGAGTTGAGCCAGACATATGGCCAGACGTCTGGACATCTTCCTAGACGTCTGGAAATCAAAGTTTTTGTGCGCACGTCCTCGAGTCTGCACACGTGCCGCGCTCAGACTGTGCACAGCCGCCTCCCCGCACCTACTTAAACCCTTCTCCTCTCCTTAGTTCACCACCCCACATCCAGCCACCTTCTTCTTCCTCCAGCGAGAGCGAGTGCAGCGAGCGAAGCGGCGGAGAGGAGGAGCAGCGAGGGGGAAAGAGAGGAGAGCACACGAGCTCGCGAGAGAGCACGCCGGAAAAGGTCACGGACTGTTGACCGCGCGCAAGGTGGAGAGGTGTGCCAGGGAGGTTCTCCACGACGCTGCTGCAGCGAGAGCAGCGGTCAAGCAGGAGCGACGCGGCTGCGCACAGCACGAGGAGGCGAGGGCAGTCTCTGGTTCTGGGATTTTCCCAGAATCAGACGTCTGGACAGACGTCCAGACGACATTGACGACGTCAGGAAGAACCTCCAAACGACTGAGAGGTACGTTCCTCCACCTTCGCCTTCTTTGCGAATACGGCCATGCAGGCCGTTCCACCGAGGCACTGCTCCGTGCCCTTTTGAGAGGATTTTTCTGTCGCACGTGCAAGATTCATTTCAGGAAGGCACGGGACACGCCTTCCCACGCAGTTCAGATGTCTGGGCGAAGCACCAGACGGCGGGAAGCGTCTCCAGACGTTCGGAGAGGTGGTCGGACGTCTGGAACTAGGTCTAGATGGTTCAGCAAAGCCCCTGGACGTCTGAGGAATAGCGCAGAGTGAGGTATGGTTCTGGACTTCTTTTAAGACGTCTAGAAGTTGTTCGAGACGTCGAATTTGAGTCAGAATTGATGTTTTTGACCCGTTTAGGGTCCGTTTGAGGTCTGATTTCCGCAATTAAGATTCTGTTCTTCTTCGTATAAGTTCCTCTACTTGTTGGAATACTTTTATCATGTTCTGAGTAATTTCTTGTGGTTGATCCTTGTGTTAGGACCTCGTTCCGTTGCGGATTTTGGGGTTGCGGAGGCACGTGGACCTGCCGAACAAGCCCCCATTACTCCTGATTTTGCTGGTAGAGTGGCTTCCCTAGTTAATTATAAACATGAATGCATAACTGGAATGAATGATAGATCCTAGGGTATGGCATGAATCCTAGGACTAGAAACACTGGATTGAATGTCAGATCCTAGGGTATGCCATGAATCCTAGGACTAGAAACGCTCAAATAGTTGTATGGAATGTATGAATTGCAGTCTTGGATGAGTAAATAGAATAATTGCCTGTAATTGGATAACAGCTGCCTGTGAAATGTAAAGTACTATTGTTAGCAACTGTTGCATGTAAATTTCTATTGTTTGCAAGTAAATATGAGCTGCCTGTATATGAATTTGGAATGAAAGATTGAATGTTGGAAACACGAGCTACCCGCGAATAAACCCGAAATGATGAAACCTAATATGACTTGGCCTGAGAAAGATGAGCATGAACCTTACGGGGAATTAGGAGTAGAGCTCCTGAAAATAAATGGAATGGTACTGGAATGATAATGGGGAAGTGAGCTGGCCCTTGAGTACGGAGTACCAAGGAGAGCGACTGTCCCCCTGTTTAGTGCAGAGCGGAGCTAGCCACCCTAGGGTTGGGACCCAGGGTTAGGATTGGCCACTCTGTACCAACTTTCTGGCCCTCGTGTACACTATATCGGGGAGAGCAACTAGTGTAGGGAGAGAGCTAGCCACCCTACGGGGCCCGAGGTTCAGCTAGCCGCCCAACACCGATTTGTTAGGCCTACTGGGCAAACCAAGGTAGTCAGGCGAGGGTGCATGGACTGTGGAGGGGCAAGAACCCTGTTTGGTTCTTAGGGGCTAGACCCCTGTTACTGAGAGGGCTATGCCCCATACAGGTTCGATGTTGTGCTTTGGGTGCACCCGTTAACGGAAATGACTGACCGCGTGCCAGTGCGGGGTAACTACCCGTGCATTTATCGCGCGTGCCGTGGTCACTGTTACGTTTGTCAGTGACCTTGGGGCGGTTGACTGAGTGTAGGACCACCACGGGGGACTCTCCCGGCCATGAGAGCACCACGTGCTACTTCTACTCTTCAAAAAAGACTGTAATCAAGATTGTTCCCATGAGGAACATTCGAGATCAAGAAAAAGACCTGATAAATAAACCAAGTAATGAAAGGAAGATTAATTAGTTAAATAAAGAAAGAAATTGAAAACAACAGCTACCTGTCCACCTTTACTGTTTTTAGTTAGTTGGTTGCCACTCTACTCAGCGTTTGCTGATTTCATGTACTCATAACCTTTTTCAGGTCCAGGTGTTGAGCAGCCAGAGTCGACGGCTGCAGAGGGTGTTAGGCCCAGTAGAGCCAGTAGTTGTACCTTTTTGTTGTACCTGTTCCGTTGTCGTGAGTATTTTTGTTACACTTCTATGCTCTTTTATTGTAAACTTTATATTTATGTACCTGTTTAAATTTCTACTGTTGTGGTGGTATGTACAGTAGTAGTTTTCTTCTTTACTGCTGTACTTTTATTTCTGTTAGTTGCTTGCATGGTGAATGTGGCTTATTTTACTACTTGTTGGTTACCTGCTCGTTGGACGGCTGGGTCTTGGGATCAGTCGAGTCGGTCCAGTCTCGTGTCCTGTAGGGATTCGGGAACCGGGTCGTAATAAGATGGTATCAAAGCAAGGTCGCCCCGAGAAGTGAACCAACTAGCTGGAAAATATCAATTCACGTGCTTGTAACTAGAGTAACCACCACAACGTACCTTTTGACATCTGTTCCGAGGTTCTTTCGTTGAATGTCGGTTAGAATTGACGTCTTTTCTGTTCTATGTTCGCATCTCCTTGCAGGAGATGCCTCGACGCGAGGTCAGCGAGGCGGACCGCGGACAACTGAGGACGAGGTCGAAGGGGCGAGCGCGTTGAGCCCGACGCCTCAGTGGACCAACCACTACTTTCGGGCATTCAGGCCCAGGACCTCGCCCAGCTGATACGGGAGATCATACGAGAGGAGCTTCGCCCACCTCCATGAGCGCCTCTCCCTGGGGCTGTGGAGGGGGAGTCCTCTGTGGGACCACGCGACAGACCCAGCGCCGGACGTGGGGGAGGGGGTGGCCCTCCACCACCCCCACCTTCCTCCGACACTTCCGGGCACGAGCCCTCCTTACCTAGAGGCGTACCAGTTTCCCCACTTCATCGCCATTACGAGCTTTTCAGACAGTTCCGGAAGCTGAAGCCCCCTCCTTCAAGGGGGATGAGGACCCGACCGAGGTGGAGGACTAGCTCGAGCAGATCGAGAAGGTGTTTGACACCCGTCGCCCCCCCGTGGAGTGCCGCGTGGCCTTTGCCGCGTACCAGCTGGAGAGAGCGGCACACAGGTGGTGGAGGGCAGTCAGAGGTCAGGAGAGGGTCGAGCTGACTTGGGACCAGTTTGTCACCCTCTTCTGCGAGTAGTACTTTCCCCAGATACGGTAGGACC
The DNA here is from genome assembly GCA_037157565.1 of Thalassia testudinum. Classification (NCBI taxonomy): domain Eukaryota; kingdom Viridiplantae; phylum Streptophyta; class Magnoliopsida; order Alismatales; family Hydrocharitaceae; genus Thalassia; species Thalassia testudinum. The sequence goes on from JAZHRO010000044.1 coordinate 1,876,597, forward strand.
AGAGGAGGCGGGAGTTCCACACTCTCCACCTAGGGACAACGACCGTGAGCGTGTACCGCACGCGTTTCCTGGAGCTATCTCGTTTCGCCGCGAAAACTGTGGCTACCGAGGAGGAGCGCCTTTGGAGGTTCATCGAGGGGCTCCGACCTACTATTCGGGGGTATGTTAAACCCCTGAAGTTGCCTACGTTCTCGAGGGTGGTGGAGGCAGCTATGACATCTGAGACCAAGCCATCCGCACGTGACACTGACAGCGAGCGGAAGAGGCCCTACCAGCCAGACTACTCACAGGGCCGACGAGAGAGGAGGCACGTAGCCCTCGCAGGAGAGCCGTCACGCTTTACGGGGCTGTCAATGGCCTTTAGGGGCCCCCAACAGGGGCCAGCTGCCAGCACCGGACCCCCGCCCAGCCGTCAGCAGGGACCCACTGAGGCTGGGAGTCGGGTTCCCCTTTGCTACCAGTGTGGCCAGCCAGGCCACATCAGGAGGGACTACTCGTCTAGGGCTGGAGGTCAGCAGATGCTTCCCGCGTCGAGCACTGGAGGATGAGCTGGAGGCCGAGGTTCCCAGGCGGGTGGGGGAGGACAGCAGTCGCGGGGAGGGTACCGGCCAGCGGCTACCCGTCTGACGCAGAGTGTGGCTGCTTCGTCCGCACCTAGGGCTGAGGGGCGTATCAAAGCCCAGACACACAGGGACGCCAGAGCTTCAGGTTCAGTGGTGGCAGGTATGGTTACAGTTTCCGACAGATTAGTTTACACACTTTTTGATTCCGACGTCACGCACTCGTTTGTCGCTGCCAATTTTGCTGTTAGTTTGGGGCAGGACTGTGTGTTGTTGGAAGATCCATTTGTGATCAGAGGTCCGAATGGTCAGTTGTTTGTAGCTGAGGAGGTTTACACCAGTTGTGAGGTCAGTGTTGGGGGACACAGCCTCCCGGCTGACTTGATTGTGATACAGATGGAGGACTTTGGCATGATTCTGGGGATGGATTGGCTGTCCTCTTACCACACCTTGGTGGACTGTTTTGAAAGGAAGATCGTCTTCTCCATACCGGAGTTGCCTTCTTTCGAGTTTCACGGACAACCAGTGGACGTAGGCTTCAGGTGCATTTCTGCACTTCGGGCAGCGAGACTTTTGAGCCGGGGGTGTGAGGGCCTCCTGGCTTGTGTGCTGGCGGAGCCCCCTGTGGTAGACTTTCAGAGTATCCTGGTGGTCAGAGAGTACCCCGACGTGTTCCCAGACGAGTTGAGAAGACTATCGCCCGAGCGTGAGATCGAGTTTGAGATCTCACTGGTACCGGGGACCAGCCCCATTTCTACAGCACCTTACAGGATGGCACCTCTTGAGCTGCGAGAGCTTAAGACCCAGTTGCAGGACCTTCTGGAGAAGGGCTTTGTGAGGCCTAGTGCATCTCCATGGGGAGCCCCAGTATTGTTTGTGAAGAAAAAGGATGGTACCCTATGCCTTTGTGTGGACTACATACAGCTGAATAGGGTCACCATCAATAACAGGCACCCGCTGCCGAGGATTGACGACTTGTTTAACCAATTGCGAGGTGCCACGGTATTCTCCAAGATAGACTTGAGGTCTGGGTACCACCAATTGAGGATCAAGGAGACAAACATCTCCAAGACAGCTTTCCACACCCGGTATAGACACTACGATCTTTTGGTCAAGCCATTTGGACTGACCAACTCCCCCGCTGCCTTCATGGATTTGATGAACCGGGTGTTCAGCCTGTATCTGGATCAGTTCGTGGTGGTATTTATTGATGATGTGCTCATCTATTCTCGAGATTAGGCGCAGCACGAACAGCACTTGCGGATGGTTTTAGACACACTGAGACGACGTAGGCTGTACGCCAAATATAGCAAGTGCGAATTCTGGTTGAGGGAGGTGACCTTATTGGGTCATGTGATCTCCGGGGATGGCTTGGCTGTGGACCCAGCCAAGGTTGAGGCATTGCTCAGGTGGGAGAGACCGCGCACAATGACAGAGATCGGCAGTTTCTTGGGACTAGCAGGCTACTACATGCAGTTTACCAAAAGTTTCTTGCAGATTGCACATCCTATGACACAGCTGACCCGGAAGGATGTGCTCTTTTCTTGGACGGATGCTTGTGAGGCATGTTTTCAGGAGTTGAACGAGAGGTTGACTTCGGCTCCCGTGCTCACCATCCCAGACAGCAGTGGCGGGTTCGTTGTGTACACGGATGCCTCTTTGCAGGGATTAGGGGGTGTGCTCATGCAGAGGGGTCACGTTGTAGCTTACGCTTCGCGGCAACTGAAGCCCCATGAGCATAGCTACCCTACCCATGACCTAGAGCTGGCAGCTGGCGTCTTGGCGCTGAAGACTTGGAGGCACTACCTGTACGGTGAGACCTTTGAGATTTTCACAGATCATAAGAGCCTCAGATACTTGTTTGATCAGAAGGAGGTCAACATGAGACAGAGACGTTGGTTAGAGCTCCTGAAGGATTATGACTGCAGCATTTCCTACCATCCGGGGAAGGCCAACGAGGTGGCTGACGCCTTAAGCCAGAAGGTACCCGCCCACTTGGCCAGTTTACAGGCACAGTGTTGGAGACTCATGGAGGAGATGGGTAGTTGGCGACCCCTAGAGTTACTGGGGCACTGTGGAGCAGTAACTGTGACACGACAGACGAAGCCAGAGCTGATAGACCGCATCATCACTGGATTGATGGCCGATCCATACTTGCATTCGTTACGTGATAGAGAACTGTCAGGGGACCCTGGAGACTTCTCCTTTTCAGACGAGGTACTGCCCATGAGGGGGCACTTGTGCGTTCCCAGGGACGAGGAGCTGTTGAGAAAGCTCCTGACTGAGGTACACAGTTCCAGGTTCACCATACATCCTGGGAACACAAAGATGTATCATGATCTAAGACGCGACTTTTGGTGGAGGGGAATGAAGCGGGATGTAGATGAATTCATGCAGCAGTGTTTAGTGTGCCAGCAGGAGAAGGCTGAGCATCAGAGGCCTGCAGAGTCGTTGCAGCCACTTCCAATGCCCGAGTGGAAGTGGGAGAGCATCACCATGGACTTGGTGGTGGGCTTGCCCGTTACCCAGCGACGACATGACGTAGTCTAGGTGATCATAGACATATTGACGAAGACGGTGCGTTTCTTGCCAATCCGAGTCACTTTGGGACCAGCACAGTTGGCAAAGAGGTATATCCGTGACATGGTACGTCTGTACGGAGTTCCATGAGAGATTGTATCCGATCGGGATACCCGCTGTACATCCCAGTTTTGGGCTAAGTATAAGCATGCCTTGAGGACTCAGTTGAGGTTCAGTACAGCATACCACCCCCAGACGACGAACAGTCAGAGCGCACGATACAGACACTTGAGGACCTTTTGTGTGCCTGTGTACTGGACTGGAGGAGCTCTTGGGAGGAGCACTAGCCCCTGGCAGAGTCTGCATATAATAACAACTATCACTCGAGCATCAGCATGGCACCCTACGAGGTTTTGTACGAACGGAGGTGTACCGCACCGTTGAGTTGGGTTGAGGTGGGGACCAAGTGGGAGGTTGGCCCCAGGCTGATCCGACAGAGTCAGGAGGTGGTCGAGCAGATTCACCGGCGACTCCGCACTGTTAGGAGCAGGCAGAAGAGCTATGCAGATCGAAAATGCAAAGAGGAGCAGCTTGAGGTTGGGGATCACGTCTTCCTTCACGTTTCGCCCATGAAGGGACTGCAGTGGTTTGGGGTGAGAGGGAAGCTCGCGCTGAGGTTTGTGGGACCCTTTGAGGTCCTACAGCCTGTTGGACCCGTTACTTACAGGCTTGCCCTTCCTCCCCAGCTTTCTGGTGTGCACGACGTGTTCCACGTGTCCAACCTCAGGAAGTACGTCACCGATCCCAGTCACGTTCTGAGCCACGAGAGCTTCGAGGTGGGTGACGACCTGACCTACCCCGAGCGGCCAGTGCAGATACTCGATAGAGCCGTCCGGAGTCTGAGACGGAAGCAGGTACCCCTGGTGAAGGTCTTGTGGAGGAGCCAGCGATACGAGGAGGACAGCTGGGAGAGTGAGGCGGCGATGCGAAAGCGATACCCGGAGCTCTTTTAAGGTACGTCTTTTCAGACCGGCTTCGGTCCTCTTTGAGTTTGTTATGCGTATGTTGTTCTTTTTCCGCACCCTAGCTAGCGCAAGTTTCGGGGATGAAACTTCCTTTGAGTTTGTTACGTTGTTAAGACCCGTGCCATTAAAGCCCTTTAAGACGTATGGGAGTTGGGCCAGACGTCTGGAAATCAAATTTTTTGTGTGTACGTCCTCGAGTCTGCGCGCACGTGCCGCACGCAGACTATGCGCAGTGGCCTTCTTCTCTCCCCTCTCACCGACGAAACCCCACCCCACACCTACTTAAACCCTTCTCCTCTCCCTCGTTCACCACCCCACTTCCAGCCACCTTCTCCTTCCTCCAGCAAGGGCAAGTGCAGCGAGCGAATCGGCAGAGAGGCGGAGCATCGAGGGGGAAAGAGAGGAGAGCGCGCGAGCTCGCAAGAAAGCTCACCGGAGAAGCTCACGGTCGGTCGGTCGGGCGTGCACAAGGCGAAGAGGTGCGCCAGGGAGGTTCTCCCCGACGGCGCTGCAGCGAGACCAGCGGTCGAGCGTGCACGGTGCGGCCGCGCGCTGTGCCAGGAGGGGAGGGCAGTCTCTGGTTCTGGGATTTTCCCAGAATCAGACGTCTGGACAGACATCTAGACAACGTTGACGACGTCTGGAAGAACCTCCAAAAGACTGAGAGGTACGTTCCTCCACCTTCGCCTTCTTTGCGGATACGGCCATGCAGGCCGTTCCACCGAGGCACTACTCCGTGCCCTTTTGAGAAGATTTTTCCGTCGCACGTGCAGGATTCATTTCGGGAAGGCGCAGGACACGCCTTCCCACGCAGTTCAGATGTCTGGGCGAAGCACCAGACGGCGGGAAGCGTCTCCAGACGTCCGGAGAGGTGGTCGGACGTCTGGAACTAGGTCTAGACGGTTCAGCAAAGTCCATGGACTTCTGAGGAAGAGCACAGAGTGAGGTATGGTTCTGGACTTCTTTTAAGACGTCTGGAAGTTATTCCAGACGTCTGATTTGAGTCAGAATTGCTATTTTTGACCCGTTTAGGGTCCGTTTGAGGTCTGATTTTCGCAATTAAGATTCCGTTCTTCATCGTATAAGTTCCTCTACTTGTTGGAATACTTTTATCATGTTCTGTGTGGTTTCTTGTGGTTGATCCTTGTGTTAGGACCTCGTTCCGCTGCGGATTTTGGGGTTGCGGAGGCACGTGGACCTGCCGAACAAGCCCCCATTACTCCTGGTTTTGCTGATAGAGTGGCTTCCCTAGTTAATTATAAACATGAATGCATAACTGGAATGAATGATAGATCCTAGGGTATGGCATGAATCCTAGGACTAGAAACACTGGATTGAATGTCAGATCCTAGGGTATGGCATGAATCATAGGACTAGAAACGCTGAAATAGTTGTATGGAATGCATGAATTGCAGTCTTAGATGAGTAAATAAAATAATTGCCTGTAATTGGACAACAGCTGCCTGTGAAATGTAAAGTACTATTGTTAGCAATTGTCGCATGTAAATTTCTGTTGTTTGCAAGTAAATACGAGCTGCCTGTATATGAATTTGGAATGAAAGATTGAATGTTGGAAACACGAGCTACCTGCGAATAAACCCGAAATGATGAAACCTAGTATGACTTGGCCTGAGAAAGATGAGCATGAACCCTAGGGGGAATTAGGAGTAGAGCTCCTGGAAATAAATGGAATGGCACTGGAATGATAATGGGGAAGTGAGCTGGCCCTTGAGTACTGAGTACCAAGGAGAGCGACTGTCCCCCTGTTTAGTGCAGAGCGGAGCTAACCGCCCTAGGGTTGGGACCCGGGGTTAGGATTGGCCACTCTGTACCAACTTTCTGGCCCTCGTGTACACTATACCGGGGAGAGCTACTAGTGTAGGGAGAGAGCTAGCCACCCCACGGGGTGATGAGAACCTCATCATGGGCCATAACTAGCTCATTTTGACCCAATACAAAGGATAAAAGCTCCTACATAACTTAAGGAAAGGCTTAACTCAGAGAATTCTGAGTTTAAGGAGAAAACAAGTCATAAGGGGTAAAAATGCAATTTTACCAGTATAATCTGCATACAGGGTAATTCAGGGTCCAAACACAGGTCAAGCAAATCGAATAAGAAGGAAAGTGGGATGATCTGACAAGGGCTACAGCAATTCCAAGGAACTAAATGATAATCTGTAACCTTAAAACAAATCCACTTCAATTCACGAGGTTAGAGGCAAATTAAAAATAGAATAAACCCTCTAAAATTCATATAAAAATAATCTTTAGGGTTTAGAACCTTCAATTTGGCCTTCAGATCCCATTTTGACCTACATTGAGAACCATGCCCAATTAATAACTTAATTTGGGTTTTGCATAAATTGACCGGTCAAACAAGGTTTAATCTAGAAATAAAATTCACCATCAAATTCCTTAGGTCATAATTAGTCATGTATAAAAACTTGAGCCTAAGAAGAAACCTTCTTGACCAACTTTGCACTTTGGTCCTCATATATTTACTTTCTGGCCCTCAACTTTTGAACCCTCACATTTCTACCCCTAACTCTCCTTCGTTCTTTGCATTCAGGTCCCTCCTGCCAAAACCTGCCAGCACCATGCTCCGGCGACCTTGCGCGGAGCATGGCGCCGCGCAGGGTGAGGGGGAGGGGCTGGCAAGTCAACCGGGGGTGCCCTGCGTCGTCAGCCGTCGCAGGAACACCCCCCTGGTCGCTGCAACCCACCATACCAGCCGTGCGAACGCACGGACGGTATGGGTCTCCATCTCCGGCGTCCTCCGGCGAGGGAGACACGTCGTCTCCCTCCGCCCTCCTCTCTGATTCTACCCTATAAATACCCCCCGTCGCTCCACCGTTCGAAGCAGCTGGGATCTGACGGAGAAAACCCCCAACTTTCCTCTCTTCTCACTCCGGCAGACGCCCACCAGCTCCGGCGGTTCTTCCTCCTCCTCCTCTTCGCTCTGCCGCAATACCAGCAGCAGGGACTGCTTTCCCTCGCTCTTCCCGCGCCACGCCGCACCCAGCTGGCGCCTCTCCGGCCCTCTGCTTGCCGCCGCCCCTTCCCCCGGGCATCTTCTTCTCCGGCGACAGTCGATACGACTGTCGCCCGCTCCGGCCCCTCCTCTTCCTGCTAAGTAGGTAGAACTCCTCCTCTTCCTCCCCTCTTCCTTTTCCTCATTTTACATATTTACTGTCGCCCTCGATTCCGACCAATCACCCTCACCTTCTCCGCCTCCGGCCATCCTCCGGCGAGCCGCTCCCATCACTCCAGCAACCCACATGGCTCGCCGACCACCGCAGAACCTCCGCCTCCTCACCCTGATCAACCTCCGCCCTTCCACTTCCCCCAAATCACCCTCTGCAACTCCACCGAACAAACCCATCTCCCGACCCACAGTCCGACCTAGGGCAGCTCTTGGGCTCCGCCCCGCCGCCTGCACACCCCCCGACCACCTTCGCCGTGCCACGGCGAAGGTCCTCTGCGTTTCTGATTGGGCTGAGAGGCCGTTTTTCTGTGGGCAGGTACCTGCGCTCGTCGCCGCCATTGTTGAAGCGAAGCAGCTTCTTCACCTGCTGCCCCAGGTGCGATGCGCCCAGGTCACCCTCCCAGGATGTGCGGGGGCACTTCGGCAAAGCGTTAGGCTGTAGTTGAGGCGAAGCTCTCGCGCGAAGCCCCCGCGCTTCGCCTCGACTGCCGCTGCTTCCTCCGCGCAGGCACCCAAATTGGGGTGGGACATTTAGTCCCACCTCGTAACCTTTCAGAGGAGAGCGCCCGCATAAAGGCAAAAAGCGCCTTATGCTCGTTGCCTCCTGAGCACGGGGTGAGGTCCCTCTCACTCACTCGCTCGCTCGACCCGGTCTCGTCCGCGCTCACGCCTCGCGGACCTGGCCCGACCCGACTTAGACTGGCCTGCACTCCTCGCCCACCACGCACGCCGGTGGGCCTGGACCCGGGCGTGACCCGTACCCGGCAACCCGGCAGCTCTGGGAGAGCTATCCTAAGAGCGGTTTCTGTGAGAGAGAGACGCGGGGGAGGGTAGAGGTAGGTTTTGCCCCTCTCTCTGATCAAGCTGTGTAAGTGTGCAGGCACAGGTGAAGAAGAACCGTGGAAGAAGACGAAGGCTGAAGGAAGGAGGATCACCGAGCGGCACTGTAGCAGCGGCGGTTTAAGTCGTCTGATTGGAAAATCAACGACGTCCTGAAGGCAAAGAAGGAGAAGGAAGGTGAGGCTGAGGAGAACACAGAGAGGCCAAGGGAAGAACTGAAAGAAGAAGAGCACGAGAAGATCTGAAGAAAGAAAGAAGAAGAAGAACATCACCACTGCAGATAAAGAAGAAGAACAAAGGAAGAGAGCAGAAGATCTGAGAAGGAAGAAGAGGAGAAGCAAAGAGAAAAGAAGAAAAGCCAACAAATTCTTTCTCTCTCTCTTTATTTTTGTAATAAGAATTTGTATCTCTAGAATACAGTTTGCTCCCTGAGTTCGACCTCGGGAACTCTTTATTTCCGAGTAACAAATTGTATTAAACTGGTAATCACCTCTCTATACTATACTACGACGGAATAATAAAACTATAGAGGAAGGTCGCCACCACGGGGCCCGGGGTTCAACTGGCCGCCCTACAACGACTTGTTAAGCCCACTGGGCAAACCAAGGTAGTCAAGCGAGGGTGCGCAGACTGTGGAGGGGCAAGACCCCTGTTACTGAGAGGGCTATGCCCAATACTGGTTCCGTGCTGTGCTTTGGGTGCACCCGTTAACAGAAACAACTGACCACATGCTAGTGCGGGGTAGCTACCCATGCGTTTATCGCGCGTGCCGTAGTCACCGTTACGTTTGTCAGTGACCTTGGGGTGGTTGACTGAGTGTAGGACCACCACGAGGGACTCTCTCGGCCAGGAGAGCACTACGTGCTTTCTAATCTTCGGAAAAGACCGCAATCAAGATCGTTCCCACGAGGAACATTCGAGATCAAGAAAAAGACCTGATAAATAAACCAAGTGATGAAAGGAAGACTAATTAGTTAAATAAAGAAAGAAATTGAAAACAACAGCTACCAGTCCACCTTTTCTGTTTTTAGTTAGCTGGTTGCCACTCTACTCAACATTCGCTGATTTCGTGTACTCATAACCTTTTTCAGATCCAGGTGTTGAGCAGCCAGAGACTACGGCTGCAGAGGGTGGTGAGCCTAGTAGAGCCCAGTAGTTGTACCTTTTTGTTGTACCGGTTCCATTGTAGTGAGTATTTTTGTCACACTTCTGTACTCTTTTATTGTAAACTTTATATTCCTGTACCTGTTTAAATTTCTATTGTTGTGGTGGTATGTACTGTAGTAGTTTTCCTCTTTACTGTTGTACTTTTGTTTCTGTTACTTGCTTGCATGGTGAATGTGGCTTATTTTACTGCTTGTTGGTTACTTGCTCGTTAGACGACTGGGTCTTGGAATCAATCTAGTCTGTCCGATCTCATGTCCTGTAGGGATTCGGGAACCAGGTCGTAACAGCTTGGCACCAACCCGACCTGCCTAGCCTGCACATACCTCGGCTGCTACCCCACGCCGGCAACCCTGGTCCCGAGTGCACTCTAGACCTGATTACCTGTTACTGTGGAAGGCTCTGGGAGAGCAGAATCAAGAGAGAGAAAGAGAGAGAGAACACGAGGACAGGGTGTTTTGCTCTCACTAGTACCTGTGCGACACTTAGTCACGAGAAGAGAAGGAGAGGACCGAACAAAGAAAGAAGAAGAGGACTGAACAAGAAGAAGAAAAAGGAAGCGAAAAACACTGTAGAATCAGACGTTTAAGACGTCTGATTTGAGCTTCTTAACTTAATTGATATTGTGCATCTATTTGCTATTATTGTGAGAGGTAATTGGTGATTCAAATCACCATTTTAATCTCTTATTTTTGCACATTGCTACTTGAAATTATTGCTATATCATTTTGAATCAATTTTATTACAATTTCTCATATCTTTTACTTAGAATTGTGATTTTGAGATTAAATTCCTACTTGCTCCCAGCGAACGACCTCGGATTTCATTCGAGTTACAAATCTTATTTGTTTTTCACACTGGTTCGTATTGTACTACAACGCGACGATTTTAAAACCTGTTTCAGAGCAACAAACAATTGGCTTGAGCTAGGTTGAGCTAGGATGAGCTGCCCTGAGCTACCATTCAACCAAGATGAGCTAAAGGGAGCTAAATGGAGCTAACCCTAACCCAAGTGAGCTAGTATCCATCTATGATGAGTTGGAATGAGATTCCTCTTCACCAATTGCCTTCATGAGTGCTAGGATTTTAGGGATCTGTTTATCTATTTGTCTCTAACACTCAAATAAACGTATTAAAAATACAATAAAATATGCAATGCATGCCTAACCTAATTGATGCCTAAATGCAGCCCAAAAATCCATTTGCAGAGTTAAAATCCTAAGAGCTAGGCTTATTTTAGGGCATAAGAGTGATGATAAACTGGCATTTTTCAGGGGCATATATAGGGCTTATGAAGGGAGAGGTTGGCATGGACACATGTAGGGCTAGGATGGGTTGAAAGGTTAATTATGGGTGGTTATAGGGATTCAGTGGAGGGGGTAAGTTGGCTCCACCTAAGAGGGTGTTGTGGGGGTGGTTATGGTTGGCCAAGGGGTGTTTAAAGTTGGTGCCAACCATGGAGGGGTGCCATGGTTTGGCGCCATCTAAAGGTGGTTCTAGAAGTAGGGGTAGGTGGATGGCTAGGATGGCTTGTAGGGGTAGGTGTATGGTGGTGATGGAGAAGGTTTTTGGAGGGAAAAGTGGCACCACTTTTGTGGTGCCCTTTAGTGGTGGTGGTGGGTTGAAAGGAGGTGAGTCGGTTGGCACCAGAAAAAGGGTTTTAGGAGTAGGAGCTAGGTGGACTAGGCTTAGGTCTCTTTTTGGTGAAATTAGCTAGGTAGGTTGGGTGGCCATGTAGGTGGAGCTGGTTTTGAGCTTAACTAAGCTAGCTAAGCTAGCTTAACTAGTGGGTGAGTAGAAGAAGAGGTAGGAGGAATGAGGGTTTAGGGAGGAGGAGTTAAGGGAGTAGCCTTGAGCTGCTCTGAAGCTTGTGGGAGCTGACAAGTGCTAAAGAAGTCTTCTTGGGAGCTCAACTACTCAATTTTAGTTAGCTAGTTCTTTGCTAGCTACAAAGTTGAATAGGTTGAGCTGAGTTGAGCTGGTCTCAACTTTTCTGGAGCTGGGGGGAGCTAGCTATGAACTTTCTGCTGACCTAGCTTAGCTAGCTAAAGACTAGTAGCTAAGCCAAGTTGAATGGAGCTTCTGTGGGCTAAGTAGAGCTAGGATGAGCTGAAATGAACTCAACTGGAGCTGGACTGAACTCCTGTCAACTAAGCTGAGCTAGCTAGAGCTCCCAATGATCAGATTGGAGCTAGGATGAACTAGACTCAGCCAAGTTGAGCTAGATCTCAGCTAAGTTGAGGTAGGTTTAGCTAAGTTGAGCTACCTTGAGCTATCATCCAGCTAAGATGAGCTGGATGGAGCTGGAGATAGCTAAACCTATCCCATGTAAGTTGATATCTAGTTGAGATGAGCTGGATCCAGCTAGAGTTCAGCTGAAATGAACTTCTTCTTCACTTTCTTCCTTCTTGAGTGCTAGGGTTTTAAGTGTCTAAACATTTGCTTAACCTTCGCACTCAAGTAAAGATGTTAAAAATACAAAAAGAATGCAATGCATGCCTAACCTAGATTATGCCTAAATGCAACTCAAAAACCTATTTGCAAAGTTAAAATCCTAAGAGCTAGGTTTGTTTTAGGGCATAAGAATGATGACAAACTAACATTTATCATAAGGTGGTGTGCTAATGGAACTAATTAGAGGACCTATAAGCTAATGGGACTTAATTGCAAGCAACGGACCTAGAGAGGAACTTCATGCCCTATGGTGGACGTCTAAGGGGGTTTAAATAGAGGAGGGGAGATGTCTAGATGATAGGTTGGACGGTAAGGAAGTAGGTTCTAGAATTAGGTTTAGGATTTAGGCTAATTATCTAGGTAAGTAGGAATCCAAATAGGCTTATGATATTTCCATAATTATTAATGTAATTAATGCCTAACTAATGTTGGTCTGAGGGTAATTTGGGTTAGATTGCATTTAGTTAGGTCAAATTAAGCATTTTAGGTCATTTTGCAAATAATGCATACTTTTGGACTTTTATGATTTTTTTTCTGCAATTGTACCTAATACCTTGATGTGATTATTTTGTGTGCAGATACAAAAATTTTAGGTTGATCGAAGCAAGGCTTATTGGATTTTCTGAATTAAGCTTAGTTGGAAAAGGACTAGCCTTGTAAGTGGACCTATTTGGAGACCCAATTGACCTTGACCTTGACCCAATTTAGAAACCTAATTGCCTAGCCTAGAAACCCCTTAGGACCAACCTAGACCTTGACCTAATACCTGATAACATAGCGAAGCCTAGGTGTGAGAGATTGAATCGTTTAAGTTGTCGTTGTAGTTTATCTTTTGCAACTAAATCAACTAAACATTTAATTTTTATTACGAGATCACTAATCAAATTTTTTAGATGTTAGATTTGGTGAGCCTCGGTGGATCCTCAGATTTGGTGATTTTAGTCTGCTCTCTCGCTTAGGTCAATCTCTCAATATTATTTTTTTTCGACTTTTTCATTTTGTAATTTTTGTGGTCTTTTGTATTAGGAGCAAAATCACAACAACACTACAAATTAAATCTTTTTGGTCTTTTGCTTGTTGTACTTTTTTTATCTTTTTGGAATAAGAACTAACGGAACAATATGAGAACATGAGAACAATGAGATTAAACTTGTAACTTTTATTACATAAGCATAAAGAGAAAGTACATAAGAAAGGAAAATGACAATCGACGAGACAACCAAGGTTGCCTCGAACTTATGGAATTAAAAGACAATAAGAAAGAAAAAGAACAAGGCCTTGAGTGATGATTCCCAGGTTGATCTATACAAAGCAAAAAGAAAATAAGGGGAGTGAATGTGTGTGTGTTGGTGGTGTGTAGGGGTGGCATGTGATGGTGTATGTGAGAGTGTATATTACCAACTACTAAGTAAGATAAAAAGCTAAAAAGTAAGTAAAGAAATGCTTAAAAAGAAAGAGATATTCCACTGAGCAAGTATTGAAACTAATCTACTAAGAAAGTAAAAAGAGAATGGGGGTAGAGAGAATAAGGTGACCTCTCCAATGTGGGCAAGATTGCCTATTGGGAGATGAGGAGAATCCTTGGCACTTGGCCTATCTCCTCTTCACCTAGAGAACACCAAAACTAAGTGGGCACAAGTAGCCATTAGCCATGGTTGTGGAGCTTTTAAGGTAGAAACTCATGGAGGAGATGAAGGTGGGGAGCATGGAGAGAATCGGGAGAGGGAAGGTGCTGCCCAAGAGAGAATGGAGAGGGGTGGTGTGTTTTGGCTATGGGCGTGGGTTTTTATAGATGTAGCTTATGGTAAGGTGCACCTTAGGTGGGTTTTAGGCAAAGGATAAGGGGGTACAACTCAAGGGGTAGAGAACATTCTAGAGGGGGCTAGAGAGTGTGTGCACCTAATGTAGTTTCCCTGGCAGGAGGGGGTGACGCAATAAAGTGCGGAATAAAAAATATAATAATCTCACAAAAAGACAATCACACAATGTACACAATAATTTTTAGGTGGAAACCCAAACCCGATGAAAACCACCACCTAACCCTCTCGAGTTAGGATTTTTCGATCAACCAAGTTGATCAAATCCACTAATGTACTTCTTAAACGAGGGTAGTACAACCTCAATTACAACCACACCACTTTATACGAGGGAGCGTACCTCAAACCCCTTCTCTTCATGAGAAGGATTTTGTCTCACGAAGGAGACAGGAATTCGCAAAGCGAATACCCAACCAAATAACAAAGAAAAGTACAAATAGTCCTATAAAGCCAACAAAGATAATCTTAAGCTAAGCTTCTATAGGAATTAGGATGCTTCCCTTTGCAGAAGTGCGTCGACGACGCGGATGCGTGAACGATGCGATGATGCAACGGTGCTCTCGTGAACTACGGTGGGAGAGCAGGTGCGCAAAAGATTGATGCTCTCTAGATGTAGAACTTGATCTTGGAGAGCAAGAGCTTCTTTTCGACACAAAAGAGTGGAAAGTATGTTGCTAAGTGTGTCTTGGTGTATATTTGAGTGGCAAAGGTTCCCCTCTATTTATAGAGGTCCTAGGAAGGCCTTGGAAGGCTTCCATAGCTGTTGGGTGCAAGCTCCAAGAAAATCAAGCTGAAATCAGGGTTAATCATTACACTGACAGGGTTATCAGACGTCTGATCCTGGCATCAGACGTCTGGAACTAAGTCTGGACGTCTGGAAATCTACTTTTCTACAGGAATGGATTCCAAGAGAGTGCAACGGCTATAAAATCTCTGAGAAGAGATTTTGGGTCAGCCGAGGCAAAACGATCATGTATCAGACGTCCGGTGCCCTCTACGGATGTCTGATATGAGCCAACAATCATTTCCTTCAGTGTTTACTTAGGCCGCCGACAGTCCACTAATTGGACATCTGGCAAAATCATCAGACGTCTTCTAAGACGTCTGGACTAAGGTCTGGACGTCAGATTTCATCAGACAGAACTAACTAAGTCCAGCCTAAACATAATCGGACGTCTAAGTCAACAGTCAGACGTCTTAAAAGTATTTATCAGACGTTTGATTTTCAGATTAGACGTCTGAAAAGGCTGTTTGAACCTTATTTTGGTTTTCTAAGTTCTCTACAGAAAACCTAAGTATCCTAGGGTTGTGCAAGTGTTCCTAGGACTACTGTTAGGGTACTTTAAGGCTCTTTAACATGAATCTAAGTAACAAAATAAAGAACAACAAAAGAAACAAAAATACATAGAGTACAAGAAAAGGAAACCTATCCTATTCTTCATCTCGTTCCTTCTTCAAGTCATCGCTCCTTGCGAAGCTCTTGTGTTCTCTGTCAAGCTCCTCCAATTCATCCTGGATGTGAGCTCGAACTCTGTCTAACCACGTCTCCATTTGCAATTAACTTGAAATCTACAACTTCAAGTGCAAATGTTAAATGACACATGTTTTGTTATCATCAAAATAAATGATCGTGGTGCTCTAGCACCAACACCTAAGGTGGGATTAAGGAGGGGTTAAGGTGGCATGGGGGGTTAATATGGGGTTAAGGGTGTTGTTGGGTGGCTAGGTGATTAGGCTAGGTGGTTAAGTGATGTGGCGGGCTTTAAGGTGGATGGGCTTATGTGGTGTGTAGGTGTGGGCCTAAATAAAAATAGAAAATAAAAACTGATATGAAAAAGTGTGATTTGTTAAAATAGGTTTTCAATGTCATTGTAACACGCAATTCTGATCGCTTTTAAAATTTATAATAACCGAGTTCTTGGAGAGTATTCGGATCGTCCCAAGGGAGGCAGAAATGCACGTTTGATAAACTCTCTCTCGCAATACAAAAATCACCTCTTATGGTTTTATATATGTAATTTTTTTAGGGTTTTAAATAGGGCAAAATACTATCAAATAGATATGGAGAAAGAGTGGGAAGCAAAACGAAAGCAGCAAGTGCCTTGCTTCTTCAACTCACTCCAAGTACGGGAGACTTGGAATAATGGACCAGCAAAAACACAAAAATCAAACACAAAGCCAAAATAGTAGAAGAATGCTTTTTATAAAGAAAATTGTTTTACAACTACGGAGAGCTCGAAGTGGCAAGATTTCCACACTTATAATCTTCAAGAAAGAAAAAGCAACTAGCTACAATGAAAGCAAATATAAAGGTAGAAGAAAGATTAGGAATGAAGAAGATGCTACTTGGAATTCCTGCTCCAGTTCTAGTCACCCTAGAACTAAAAGGAACTCCTCCTCCTAGACGTCTCTCTTAGCAAGCTCAGATGGCCTGCCTTCTGGCTCTTCCTAGGGTGCACGAATTCTACCCTTAGTCTCCTCCTCTACTTGGTCATCTCCTTGAAGTGAAGATCACGTTGGCTTGTCCAAGGTAGTTTGAAGAAGAAGTAGGCACCAAGAGAGCAAGGGTTGCTCCCTTAATCTACTTCTTCTTGGCTCCTCATTTGGATGTGGATATAGGTGGACATGCTAGGATAATAATGTAGCCAAAGGTGGGGTTTTAGTGGTGGTTAGATGGGGTAAATATAGGAGGGGCAAAGGGGGTTGGCGTGGGATTTGATGGAGGGCTAAGATTAAGTTGGAGGGGTGGTTATTTGATCCAAGGGTGGAGATGATTTGGTGCCACCTAAAGGGATGTAGGGTGGTGGTTATGGTGGTATTGGTGGCCCTTGGTGGACATTCACCTTGAAGGGACACCACTATTTTGGCACCAAGAATAGGTGTTCTAGAAGGAGTCTTCTTGGCACCAAAAATCAAGGGTAGGGATGGCTTTTAAGGGTGGATGGATGGTGGAGATGAGAGGGATTTTGGAGGGAAAATTTGGCACCAATTAAGGGTTGTTATGGGAGGTGGTTGCCATGGGTTTTTGGTGGCTTTTGGAGGTAGTGGTGGTGTGAAGAGATGCCTATGCATTGGAGCCAAAATGGGAAGGAGGTGGAGGCGATTTTTGGTGGAGTTAATAGGGTAGACTACCACAATAGAGGAGGTGCTGCTAGTAGGGTAGTAGTGGAGGAGCTAAGGTGAAGTAGCTAGGAGCTGGTTGGAGGTACTCTGGAGTTAAATAATCTTCCTAGAGTTGATGATGGCTGAAGAGGTCTTGTTACAACCCGATTCCCGAATCCCTACGAGACACGAGAATCGGACCGACTCGACTGATCCCAAGACCCAGTCGTCCAATGAGAAAGTAACCAAAAGAGCAGTAAAATAAACCACATTCATCATGCATGTAACTAACAGTAACAAAAGTACAGCAGTAAAGAAAAGAACTGCTACAATACACACCACCACAACAGTAGAGAATTAAACAGGTACATAAACATGATGCTTACAATAAAAGAGTACAATTTTAATAGAAAATACCCACTACAACAGAAGAAACAGTATAGTAGGTACAACATAAGTAAAACTACTGGGCTCCACTAGGCCCAGCACCCTCTGCAGCCACAGGCTCTGGCTGCTCAACACCTGGTCCTAAAAAGGTGACAAAGGTGACACATCAGCGAAACGCTGAGTAGAGTGGCAACCAACTAGCTAAGAAAAAAAGTAAAAGTGGACAAGTACCTATTATTTTTAGTTTCTTTCTTTATTCCTCTATTTACTTGTTCTTGAATTATTTCTCAGATCTTTCTCTTGATCTCAAATGTTCCTCGTGGGAACGATCTTGATTGCAGTCTTTTCTGAAAAGTAGTAGCACGTGGTGCTCTCCTGGCTGAGAGAGTCCCCCGTGGTGGTCCTACCCTCAGTCAACCACCCCAAGGTCACTGATAGACGTAACGGTAACTACGGCACACGCGATAAACACACGGGTAACTACCCCGCACTGGCACGCGGTCAGTCGTTTCCGTTAACGGGTGCGCCCAAAGTACAGCACGGAACCAGTATAGGGCGGAGCCCTCTCAGTAACAGGGGTCTAGCCCCTCCACAGTAACTAAACAGGGGTCTTGCCCCTCCACAGTCCGTGCACCCTCGCTTGACTACCCTGGTTTGCCCAGTGGGCCTAACAAGTCGGTGTAGGACAACTAGCTGAACCCCGGGCCCCGTGGGGTGGCTAGCTCTCTCCCTACACTAGCAGCTCTCCCCGGTACGGTGTACGCGAGGGCCAGAAAGTCGGTGCAAAGTGGCCAAACTCACCCCGGTCTCGACCTGAGGGCAGCAAGCTCCCCTCTACACTAAGAGGTAATATGTGCTCTCTTTGGTACCACGTATCCAAGAGACAACCCACTTTCCCGTCCTACTTTTCCAGTTCCATTCCATTTATTTTCAGGAGTTTTACTCCTAATTCCTCGTAGGGTTAGTGCTCATGTTTCCTCAGGCCAAGCCATTTTAAGTTTCGTCAATTCAGTTTTATTCTCATATAGCCCGTGTTTCCAACATTTAATAAACATTCGTATACAAGCAGCTGTTATCCAATTACAGGCAATTATCATTATTCTTTCTAATTTTCCAAGACTACAAATTCATGCATTCACGACATTCATTTTAGTGTTTTTGTTCCTAGGATTCATGCCATACCCTAGGATCTATCATTCAATCTAGTTTTCCAGTCCTAGGATTCATGCCATACCCTAGGATCTATCATTCAATTTAGTTTTCAAGTCCTAAGATTCATGCCATATCCTAGAATCTATTTATCTCACAAGTGCATTAATGTTGATAAATAATCAAGGGAAGCCACTCTACCTGCAAAATCAGGAGTACTGGGGGCGTGATCGGCAGGTCCACGTGCCTCCGCAACCTCTAGATCCGCAACAGAATGAGGTCCTATCACAAGGATCAAACACAAGAAACTACTTATAATAGGATACAAGTACTTTAAACAAGTAGAGGAACTAATTCTGAGAAGAACGAAATTTTAAACGCGGAAAATGGACTTCGAACGGACCCTAAACGGGTCAAAAACGACAACTCTGCCTTAAATCAGACGTCTGGAACACCTTCCAGACATCTTAAACGATGGTTCAGATCATACCTTGCTTCTGCGCGGTTCTTCAGACATCCAGGATCCCGCTGAACCGTCTGGACTTAGTTCTAGACGTCTGACTATCACTCCGAACATCTATGGACTCTCTCCGTTGTCTCGTGTAGTGCCCAGACGTCCAATCTGTGTGGGAGGGTGTGCCCTTGCGCCTTCCCAAACGGACCTGCACGCGTACGCAACCATCCTTAACATGTCAAAGAGGCAAAACCTTTGGCGGAATGGCCTGCATGGCCACATCCGCAGAAAGGAAGAAGCTGAGGAAAATAGTAGCTTTCAGACGTCTGGATCTCACTCCAGACGTCTCCCGCGCCGTCTGGACATGGGTCCAGACGTCTGATTCTGGGAAAATTTCCCAGAATCAGGACCACCTCACCCTCCGCCTGCTGCGCACGGCCGTGCCACGCTGCGCTCGCCTGTTGCCTGAACTGCAGCAGCACCGGGGCAACATCCCCAACACTGCGCTCCCGCTGCACGCCCGCTGGCCGGCCCTGGCTGCTCCGGCGAGCTCGCCCTCTCTTCCTCACGCTGCACCTCCTCCACCCCGCGCCCACCCGGCAGCAGCTGCTGCCCTCGCTCTCTCACTCTCACGTTGTCACTGGAAGAAGAAGGAGGAGACGGTGGAGGAAATGGGTGAGGGAGAGGGACGGGTATTTGAAAGGTGGGGAAAGGGGTCTGCAGGACGGTGAGGGAGGAGAGAGAAGAAAAGAGGGCGGCGAGTCAGTCTGCGCGTGCATGCATGCAGACCCGCAATCGTACGCTGCAAAAATTAATTTCCAGACATCTGGGAAGGCATCCAAACGTCTGACCAGATGTCTGGACCAACTCTTAGACGTCTTAAAAGACGTTTGATGTCGTGGGTCTTAACAGGTCTTCTTAGGAGCTCAGCTACTCAACTTAGCTAACTAGTTTTTCTACTAGCAGCTAAGTTGAATAGGGTGAGCTGAGTTGAGCTTGAGTGAGCTGGACTTGCTTCTCTTGAAGACTCCTTAGCTAGCTTAGCAACTAAGTTGTCAAGTAGTAGCTAAGCTAGAAGATGTTCAACTACCACGAGCTGAGTAGAGCTGAGGGGAGCTGGACTGAATCTAAAGTGAGTTGGTGTCAACTAAGTTAAGCTAGCTTAAGCTCCCAGTGAATTGATTGGAGCTGGAATAAGCTAGCCTCAACTAAGTTGAGATGGAACTGAGCTGGTAGAGCTAAAATCCAGCTATGTTGAACTTCTCTTCACCTTTTGCTTTCTAGAATGTTAGGGTTTTACGAGATCTAGCTTTTTGCTTATCCCTGACACTCAAATAAACACTTAAAAGACAACAAAAAATGCAATGCATGCCTAACCTAGGTGAATGCCTAAAATGCAACCCAAAAACCCATTTGCAGAGTTAAAACTCTAAGAGTTAGGTTTGTTTTAAGCTGTAAGAATAATGATAAACTGGTGTTTATCACACCCCCATGCTTATCTTTTACTAATCTCTTAGCAAAATTAATTTTCACAAAACGAAAATTGGGAAATACTAATTTTTTTACTTTTGAGGAGAAAAAAAATTATGCATGACCTTAGTTGATTGAAAATAAGGCAGGTATGGGATTTGTTGAAGATAAAACATCAAGATTTGTCTTTGGATCCAAAAGTTAGATAAATCGGGATCAATGTATCTCTCAAAACATCATAAGTTAACTCCTTTTTAATTCAAATGACCCAATATCATTTTTGCAGTTAGGATTTCCTTAGCTTTCGAATCCGACTCGCAACTTGCATAATCATTAAAATCTTGTGCCAGTGCTTTCCGAAATGCCAATATTATTGGGATAAGGTTGTGTTATTTTTTTTTTGGTTCCCCCATGCTTATCCTTAGCTTAGTCCTATTGCAGATTTGTCAGGATCATCATTCTCGTTACCAATCCTCAAGGGGACTCTAGTGCCAGCACTTCAAGATAATATCGTCCATGGCACACCTTAGGAGCTCACAACCCCAAAACATACAGAGGTGTAAAGGGGTGCTCCAAGCAAACTTAGGCCCTCACTCCGACGTTATGGGTAGAGCACCATCCAAGACACCTAAGTCGCAAAATTGTGCCTTAACGCCCCATCTAAAGATATGAAATATAGGTATAGAACGGTGCCCAGGTAGTAACATGTCGACATTGTGTCCTTAAAGGAGGTATTTTCCTCCTCGACGGTGGCAACTCACGCCAATTATCTACCTCAGATTTTTACTAAGACTAAATAGGGGGCTTTTCTAAATTTTTTAGATGTTTTTGGGTTTAGGTTGTGTTGGCTTTGTGTGTGAAATTTTGACTCAAGAATTCCAAAAGATACACAAGTTTTTGGGTTGGAGACTAAGCCAAGTAGTTTCCAAATCGCAAAATGAGGTCATGTCACCTGAATCATCAAGAGTTTAGGAGGAATTCATCAAAAGCTACTTGATCTAGTCTAAAGTAGACTCAGAAGTTCTAACACTTAGATCCGCATCTTGGTCACTAGTTTGTTAAAGGTTAAATCCCATTGTACCTTGAAGTGAATCTTCACCCTTGGTCCTGATTTTTCAAAATGTCCTCAAAACGTTTTCATGATTTTTTTTTATGAATATGTATGCAAAAAGGAAAATTTTTTTAATGTTTTTAGGTTTTGAAAATCCTGAGATGATCGTCAAATTTAAAAACATCCCCCTATGCTTATGTTATGCAATGTCCTCATGTATTGGGAAGGGAAAATATATCACCTTGGTGAATGCGGTCAAACTCAAGATAGTCCAAACCTCTGAAAAGAAAGTGGAAAATAGAAATCGGGAAAAAACGATGGGTTACCTCCCATCAAGTGTTGTCTTTAACGCCATTTAGCCAGGCGTGAAGTGCATCAATGTTCGTGATCAAGTAAGTCAGTTAAATTAAGAGATTCTGAAGGGAGATTCGGGGAGTTGTCCAAGCAGGGCTTTAATCTTTGGCCGTTGACTTGCAATGTATTATTTGTTTTTGGGTCCAATAGGTCAACTGCGCCATAAAGATAAGTTTTGAGGACAATATATGGGTCGGTCCACATAGATTTTAATTTTCCAAGAAAAATGCGTAAGCGTGCATCGAAAAACCAAACATGCTAATTGATTTCAAAGTGTTTCCGAATGATATACAACAATAACTAAGCCTTTTCCCACACTAAGTGGGGTCGGCTATTCAGAATGATATATTTATCATAAAATTTTTTGGTTCGATCTTTGTAAATACACGCGTTTTCGTAAGAAAAATTACACAATTCTTTCAGTTCTATTAATTGCAGTTTCCTTTGTTTACCGTCTTCAAATAAATCCAGATTTAATTATTTAATTACCTAAAAAGGCATGTGTTCGAGTTCTACCGGGCAATGGCATACTTTTCCAAAAATGAGGCAGAAAGGGACATGCTGAGAGGAGTTTTAAATGTAGTGCGGTAGGCCCATAAAGCATCGTCTAACTTATTGGACTAGTCTTTACGATCGGGCCTAACTGTCTTTTGTAAAATCTTTTTAATCTCCCTATTAGAGACTTCTGTTTGGCCATTTGTTTGGGGGTGGTAAGGAGTGAAAATTTGTGATTGACCCCAAATTTAGATAAAAGGTGACGGAACTAAGAATGAGTAAAATTTGAGCCTCCATCACTGATGATGGCTTTTGGAACTCCGAATCTTGAGAAAATGTTTTTCTTGATAAATTCCATGACTACCTTGTGATTATTGGTGCGAGTGGGCACTGCTTCAATCCATTTCGATACATAGTTGACTGCAACTAGTTTATATAAATACCCATTTGAATTGATGAACGGTCCCATGAAATCTATGTCCTAGACATCAAAAATTTCAACTTCTAAGATAGAATTCAGGGGCATCATATCCTTTTTAGTCATGTTGCCGATGCTCTGGCAACACACACAGGATCAAGCAAACGAGTGAGCATCTTTATGTAAGTTGGGCCAAAAGAATCCAGAATTTAAAATCTTAGCTATAGTTTTCTTGCCTGAGAAGTGTCCGCCACATGCCATCGAGTGACAGTGTGTAAGAATGCTATGGAATTCGAAGTTGGGTACACTCCATCGGATGATCTAATCTGTGTAGTTGCGGAAAAGATCGGGCTCCTCCCAAAAATAATATTTGATATCAGCAAAGAACTTATCCGGTTTGGTTTTTGGCCAATCGAAAGGGATTCGTTATGTTGCTAAATAGTTTGCAATAGGTGCAAAATAAGGGAGGGTTTTGGCAGCTAATAAAGTTTCATCTGGAAAGACATCTGAAGGGGTCAGTATATCATTCATCATAAGACGAGAGAGATGATTGACCACTACATTTTGCGACCTCACCTTACCCTTGATTTCCAAGTCAAATTCCTGGAGCAACAGGGTCCAACAAAATAGGCAGGGTTTGGCATCTTTCTTGTTCAGCAGATATTTAAGTGTTGAGTGTCGATGTAAATGGTGACAAGTGACCCCAACAGATGGGAGAGAAATTTTTCTAAGGCAAATAAGATGGCAAGAAGTTCTTTTCAGTTACCGTGTTATTCCGTTGTGCATCATCAAGGGTGTTACTAGCGTAATAGATCACAACGGGGCTTCTTGTCAATTTGTTACCCTAGAATGTTCCTTACAGCATAGTCTGAGGCATCCGTCATTAACTCAAAGGGACAATTCCAATCAGGTCCCTGTAAAATAGGTGCCCCAGTGACTTCTTTCTTCAATTTATTAAAACTCTCTAGACATTGATCAGTGAAGTGGAAATGTTGGTCTTTAGTGAGTAATTGACTTAAGGGCTTGGAGATTTTGGAGAAGTCCTTAATGAAATGGCAGTAGAAGCCCACATTCTCCAAGAAAGATCGAATCTATTTTACAGAGATGAGCGGTGGGAGTAGAAATATCATCAATTTTGGCTCGATCTATCACAATTCCTTCTTTAGATATGACATGGCCCAGGACGATGCCTTCCTGGACTATGAAGTGACTTTTCTCTCAACTGAGAACCAAATTGACTTCTATGCATTTTTAGAGCATCCTTTTAAGATTTTTAAGACATAAATTGAAGGAATCTCCAAAATTAGGGAAATCATCCATAAAAACTTCTAAACATTCACCTACCAGATCTAAAAATATTGCAAGCATACACCTTTAAAAAGTCACAATTGCATTGCACAGACCAAAGGGTATCCTTCGGAAAGCAAAGGTTCTGAAGGGGTAGGCGAATGTAGTTTTTTCTTGATCCTTAGGGTAGATCATGACTTGATTGTAGCCGGAGTAACCATCAAGAAAACAGTAATAGTCTCATCCGACTAATTGCAAGATCTGATCAGTAAATGGGAGCGGGAAATGTTACTTCTTGGTGGTGGTGTTTAATTTGCGATAATTAATACACAGTCCAAGTGGAAGCAGTCCGAGTGGCTATATTTTCCCCATTTTCATTAGTGATAACAGTTAGTCTTGATTTTTTGGGAACAACTTGCGTAGGACTAACCCAGGAGCTGTCAGAAATGGGGTCAATGATGCCAGCATCAAGCCACTTAATTATCTCCTTTTTTACCACCTCCTACATATTAGGATTTAATCTCCTTTGTGGCCGGCGGGAGGGGCGAGAGTCGTCCTCACGATATATGTGATGAGTATAGTAGGACGGATTGATTCCCTTCAGATCAGAAAGGGTCCAACCAATAGCCTTTCGATTTTTGCTGAGAAACTAGAGAAGTTTTTCCTCTTAAGCCCCGGTGAGTTGAGAGTTGATAATTAGGGGCATTGTTTTAGTTAGGCCCAGGAAAACATATTTTAAGGAGTTGGGCAAAGGCTTTAACTCAAGTTGTGGGCCCGACTTCGAAATTATTTTTGCTTTGTGGTCCATGGGGGAGGGGAGAGAGATAGTAAAGTGGAGAGTTAGATGTTGATGGTGAAGTTAGGGTGGGAGGGTGGGTTGAATCAAGAGTGGGTTCAGGATTCGTTTCAACTTCAAAGCAAGATCCCACTTGTGAAATTTGCATGGTTTCCTCCACTACATTTTCTATTTCAGCATCTGAGTCATTAAAGAAATCAAGTTCTTGGAATCTCCTAGAGGCTTGAAAGATATCTGGGGTGATAGATTCGCCACCGCACATGATTTCCATCTTTCCAGAACCACAATCAATGTTTGATTTGACAGTGGCTAAAAATGGTCTTCCAAGAATTATCAAGGAATTTTTCAAAGCTTCCGGTACTTCAATATCCAGGACCAAAAAGTCTACAACAGATAGACATGTTTGAACCCAGAAAAGTACATCCTCAATGATCCCCTTTGATTTAATTGTAGATCTGTCAGCTAATTGAAGTGTAACCTCTACCGACTTTAATTCATTGATCTTGAATTCCTTGATTACAATAGTAGGGATAAGAATTATTGAGGCACCGAGATCAAATGGGGCGCAATCAAAGAAAGTGTCATTGATGACTACTTGAATCAGAGGAGCGCCAGGATCTTTCTTTTTAAGAGGCAGTTTGCTTTGCACAACTGAGCTGTCTCTGGAAGGATCACCTTTCTTAAGTTTCTTGGCTGCCTTTTAGGTGTGCATAACTGTTTTAAAATTTTAGCACAGGTAGGAATGTATCTTATGGCATCAAGGAGAGGAATATTTATTTCTACTTGCCTAAAAAATTTTATTAATTCCTTATCAGTGGGCTCGGATTTCTTTTTCTTATTCTTTGTGGAGTGAAGGGCTTGTGGGAAAGGTATGGGGTTGCCTTGTCCTGCAATTGATGGCTCCTGAATGGGGTTAGAAGAAAAAGAGGAAGAAGAGGGAGAAGAGTTGATTTGCTTTTCTCTGGAGTAGGTTTCTTGAGCAGGCATGGGATCTTGAGTAGTTTTCCCGTTCCTTAGAGTAACTGCATTAGCAGTATGGTTGTTTCTGGGAGGAGGTCGGGAAGCCTGATTTTGATTGAAAACTAGTGGGTGTTGAGGTGTTGGATAAATGGGTTGATTGGGATACATGCCTTAATATTGGTTTCGTTGATTATTAAGGTTAGGCATGGGCTAGGATGGTAAATTGCCTGTAGGTCTGTGATCTGGAGTGACCTTGACTTGATTCTATAAATTGGTTACCATGCAGGTCACTTTAGTCATTTGGTTCTACATGCCCTGCAGAGTTTTCATAACCTGGGCATTGATATCTTCTTGAGATGGCCCAAGTTGGTACAAATTCTGCCCATAAGCCGCAAATTGATTTTGCTTTGGAAACGAAACTTGATTCTGGGTTTTCCAGGAGGGGTTCGAATTGTTCCTCCAATTTTGATTGTAGAAGTTGGAGGAATTTCTAAATTGCTCCTGGAGAGTTGAAATGTTCTCAGTGGCAAGGTTAAAAAGATTTTGATTCATGAAATCATTCGTCCCTATCAAATCTTATGAAAATTCAGACAAACATTGCTGCTCAGCTGGGATAGCACTAATATTATGCAGATTCTCTCTTCTCATGATGTTAGGGGGGATTAAGTAAGGAGCTTGGTTTTGAGTCAGCTTTTCTTCAATCTTTTTCTGGTGAATTTGCATCTGATTCAGTCTTTGTGAAATTAATTGCAAGTCATCTTGTGTGACTGGGATCGATGCAGAGTTGGAGTCAATTTCATTAACCCCGAGTCTTGGGTTGGTTGTCCTACCAAAGGTGTCCATCAAAGCAAAATTAAATGAGTTTTCACTCATTTCTTCAAAAAGTAGATAGGCACTATCAGCGTCTTTATTAAGAAAGTTCCCCCAACATGAAGCATCCACGAACCATTTTAATTGATCTTGTAATCAATGATAGAAGATCTGCACTAGCTGCCATCATGGAATCTCATGGTGGGGGCAACTCCTTAATAATTCTTGAAACCTCTCCCAAGACTCGTGGAGAGATTCACTAGTCTTCTGCTGAAAGGTCGTAATAGGTTGTCTTAAGGCATTCGTATGACTGTTCAAAAAAAACTTTCTCAGAAAAGCTCTTTTTAATTGAGGCCAGGTAGTCATAGGACGTCCAGTCATCCTAAACTAGTATGCTGCCTTGTCTTTTAGGGAGAGAGGGAACAATCTCATGAGCCACAAATCTTCCCTCACATTGTGGGCACGGGTGGTATGTGCGAGGACAGTCAACTCCTCGAGGTGGCTAAAAGGATTCTCTCTCGGAAGACCATGGAAGTGTTTAATAAGGTTCAGGATAGTGGGCTTGTTTTCAAAATCCCCCTCGAGTATAACCACCTCAGGTCTCTCCTTGTAGTTGGAAGGATCGTAAAAATCCTCAAGTGGTACGAGAAGTTCCCCGAGCGGTTGACCCGATCTTTGGTTGGCTAGGTTTGTGACTTTCCCAGCCAAATGTTGTTGGTTGAGTTGAAGTCAAGCTAGTTGTTCAACCATCATAAAAAGGGGCTTAGGTGGAATTTGATTCTGCTCTTGCTATTCTGGGTTTTGAGGTAGCTCCAAACCCGGGCAGTTAGGGATGGGAATGTCAGCATACAGGTTAGCGATGGATTTTGTACAAGGGGGTTAAGTCAGGTTGAAAGGTGGAAGCGAAAGTGGCAGTGTTTCTAGACCTATTTTCCATTTTTTGTGAGAGGAAAAATGTAAAGAAGAAGATTTTTTTTTTGCGTGGGCCGAAATCAAATGGTCCCTGAAGATGTGGATTCTGGGACCTTCGCCCATGCATACTCTGGACAACGGAGAGGGGAGAAGGGAATAGATGAGAAGTGTGCAAATCAAGCAAACAAAGCCTAAATCTATCTTAAAGTTGACTCGCTAAGGAAACCTAAGACTTGGGAACCTGGAAAGTAAGGGATTAATAAGTGAACCTACTTCACAAAAAGAATCTCGGTAGACTACAGAGGTGGCTTGGACTCAAGTATGTCTTGGGAAAATCACCAGGGGCTTGTGTAAACCCTTACCCATCGTTTGACTTCCCTCTAAGTCTGTCGGCACGTTTTCTAAGGGAATTAGGAGCGATTAAAGATCCTTAAATCCCAAATATCAAGCCTAGCATTAATGAAGTCCTTTAGTGGTCAAACGACTTTTTTTTTTTTGTTAGGCTTGGGATACCTAAATGTGCACAAGAATGTGGAGGGCGTTAATTGGGGTAAATGCCCAATTATTTCTTTTTTTTTAGTGTGTGCGGATTGGACAAAGTGAGTCCAATGCCAAAACAGGAGGTTGTTACACAATTTTTTTATTTTTCTACCTTTTAGAGTTTGATATTGTTTAGTGTCTTTTAGGGTTTTCTTTTTATGATTTTAAACAAGTTTGAATTCCACAATCATAAGGAAAACAAGTTGTATAGGTGATGAGAGACTTCCTTTATAGATTGTGGGACTACAAAAATAAAAACAAACCCTAATTAAATTGAACCCTACGCAGAAAATTAACTATCAATGAATCTTTTCAAGCTTTTCTTTTTACATAGTGATCCAAACAAAGTAAGAAACACCACTACTGGAAGGAAAATCAAACAAGGATTTTAAAAAATATTTTTTGTGATTTTAGGAATTCATTTGATTTTTTTTTGGGATTTTTCTTTATACTAGGGTCATAGTCTAGAAATGATAGCCGTGGGTATGTTGAACTTCTTAGTAACACCACAGGCCACCAAAAAGTTTTTGGATTTTATATGTTGTGTGCAATTTTCCAAGAATTCTAGAAAGCTAAATTTCACAGAAATTGAAGTAGAAAATTTCCTAAAATCATGAACACTAGAAAAATAATGAAATTGGAAGGGCTGACCCCTCTGATTCATGAATTTTTAAAAATTTTCTACCAGTCCAAATGCTACGAAATTTGGCAAGTATGTTCTGAAATTGATTTGAAATCTTTGAGTGAAAATTCATGAATTTACAAAGCCTTTAGTGTCAAGAATTGATTTTTGAAGTCCAAATAGAAGTCTAGACCCGAAAATCAGAATACCAACACTTTGAATAGGGTGGTGGTAAACAAGTCAAACAAGCAACAAATGAATTTTAAAAATCACCACCCTACAAAATTTTTATGTTTTTGATTCTAAAAGCCTATTTTAATATGTTTTGATAATTTTTTTAGGAATTATGCGGCAAGAAAGAGGGCATTGACCTTAGAATCCATGGGAAGAATAGGCACTTGGAGCTCTCGCTCCAAAAACCTGCTTTCTTCCTATAGATACCTGCACACACAACATTACAAGAAAAATAAAAGAGGAAGAGATCTATGTATCAAGCAAGAGAACAAATGTAATGCAAAGCCATCCCTCCCCGGTAACGGTGCGAAAAAGTGATACGAAAAAGTATGATTTGTTAAAACAGGTTTTTAATGTCGTTATAACACGCAATTTTGATCACTTTTAAAATTTATAATAATCTAGTATTGATAACTCTACATCTAATAATGATAATTCCATCAACTAGAGTTAGTTTCGAGGATATATGTGCATTAATGACATACCATAATGGGCTTGGGAGCATTGCATGCATGACGAATTAAGATTGCTTATAATCAATGTTTAATGGCTATGTGTACAAGTGCATGTTGAAATAGGCCTCAGATGAGCAATTGGACTGCATGGATAAATCTAGATCGACGAACGAAGTCCAATGAACTCAAAACCACTTAAATCCAACATCCGGAGCTCCCCCAACAAGCCCAAGAAGTTCTGGCCGTTGATCTGATGATCAACGGTCCACAAAGATCAACGACCCATAAGCGGCAACGTAGCGCCATCCACCGCACTCCCACTGATGCAGCGCCTCCGCTTCATCACGCAGAAGCATCCTAAGCCATTCGATCCAAGGATCAGACGGCTGAGGAATCACAAGTGCGCGGGCCTCACCAACGTGCTCTTCACCGTGCCAAGATTCAATCTCGGTCGTCCGATTGCCATCAGACGTCTGAGCGTTTGCGCACAACTAAGACAAAGCGCGGAGGCAGCGCAGCAATCAATGTCCCACCACACGAACGTTCGACGCACGTTCGATTCGCACTAGCTACATCCACGCATGCAATTGAAATTTAGCCGCTGATGGGTGCGCGAACGGATCAGATGGAGGCACACGGCGTGATCTCGAGCATCCAACGTAAAGGCTCATGATGACACGTGCTCATCTTACATGAGGCGAGATCCAGCGCACCCGGTCGCATGCAATCACAACTGTTGATGAACGATCGGACGACCTATGTTGCGAGCACACAGATTGCGCGAAGGCAGCACCCGCGGGCGCAGCAGGGCGCGACGTGGCGCGCCCTCAGCTATCCGATGGTGATCCGCGCCTCAGATCTGACGGCTGAGGATGCGTGGGCGCGACTTGAGAAGAAGAAGAACGGGTGCGCCTAAGGACCGGTGGGCGTAGACCTTTAGCTCTTTTGGAAGCCCTCTTCCACTATATAAACCCCCTCAACCACCCCATTCAAAAGCATTCAATTCTCATTCACTCTCCATGCAATACTAGCACTCTCCTAGCTGCACCAACACTCCATATCCGCTCTCGGAGTTGTCAAGCCGCCGACGGAGCCCCCCTCTACCGCCGTGGCCGCCTCACCTCCTCCTCGCACTCTCTTTTACTCTAGTTTTATGTTGCACTGTTTTAAGCTTTCATCTATTGTTGTAGTTGTAAACAATCTCTAATTGCATGCTATATGTTGATGTTGCTTCTTATATCATAGTTCACATCTCCTTAAGTGATTGTCATGTTTTAAACCAAAACCCTAACCCTACTCTCTCTCTCTCTTTCGCTCTTGTTTTTGCAAGCAAACCACGCTACCACTTTATGACACCCAAAGCGACTAAAACTAATCTGATTTCATGCCTCCCTAAGATTGACAATTGGACTCAACTCCATACCTTAATTTAAAATCGAAGATGCAATCGCATGCTACATTGACATAATTAAACCAACGCGTTCCGCGCGCATCAGTTTTTGGCGTCATTGCCGAGGAGGCAATGGATTTCTTTTGTCACTTTCATCCTGCATTAGTATTGACATCTTCTGATTCATTTTTCTCTCTCTACTTGATTGGTTGCAAAAACTCGATGCCTTGGCGACAGAGGAGCGCGATCCAAGACAGTAGACAAGGAGTAAAGTGCTACGAAGACTATTGTGAGTATTACTCCACCCATTGATTGTTTGCTTGCCTAAAAGAAATACAATATATATTCAAAATTGGTATGGTGAATGGCTACTTGACCCGCATTCCAAACTCATCACCCAATCAAAAAAATACACTCTAACATTCTTGAAGAGATAATCTTTTTGGAGTGTTCTTCTTTCTTTTGAGTGGTGTTTGTGAAGCCATCATGACTTGAGTGGTGGAGGTGTAAGGAGCCACCTTTAGTTTACAAAAAAGTTATTGCATGCCATGGAAATCAGGTTTAGATTTGCTATTTCTAATGATCATGATGATTTAGGGGTATTTGGGAACCTGAAAGGGGATCTACATAGTGTTTGGATGTGTTTCCCTTAAGTTCCTAGGTGATTGGAATTAAGTAGAGTCGAGTGCAGGTAAGTGGAGTGCACAGACACCTTCAGGCATCGTTAATAAACACCAGTTCACCATCTTCCTTAACTTGGAAATCGCATCTAATTCCTAGGTTTTTCAATATTCATTATGGTATTGGACTGCATTTAGGCATTCTCTTAGGATAAACATGCATTACATTGTTTTTGTTATTTGACACATTTATTTGAGTGTCAAGGACAAATAGACAATCAGATCCTACAAATCCTGACACCAAGTAAGGCAAAAAATGAAGGATAAACCCAATTCAACTAGATCTCAGCTGAATCCAGCTCACCTCAGCTGGATTCCAGCTCATTCCATCTCATTCCAGCTCAACTTAGTTGGGATCAGCTCATCTCAGTAACATTTAGTTCACCTCAGCTAGATGGCAACTCAACTCAGCTCCTCCCAACTCCATCCAGCTCATGGAAGCTCTACTTGGCTAGGGTTAGCTACTACCATCAACTCGCTAAGCTTAGTCAGCTGAAGAAGTTCTCAACTAGCTCAGGCCAACTCAACACCAACTCCCGAAGACTTAACTCAGCTCAACTTGGTTGAGCTTAGCTACTTGACCTAAGCTAGCTAGCTAGGTAGTCTTTGGGAAGACCAGCTTCAGCTCACCTCAACTTAGATTATAAGAAACCAGCTTAACTTAGCTTGGTTTAGCAGCTACTAAGGAACTAGCTAGCTAAGCTAGCTATTGAGCTCAGCTACAGCTCTCTTCAGCAGCAGTCAGCTCCAAGAAGCTTCAATGCAACTCCTTCTCAGATCCTCCTCAGTAAACCCTAATTTCTCTACTCCTCTTCCACTACTCTACTAGATAAGCTAGCTTAGCTAGCTTATCTTAGATTCACCTCCCCTACTTTGGCTTAATACATCCCTAATTCCACTAGTTAGCTCCACTAAATAGCCCTACCTAAAGTCCACCTAAGCTACCTATTCCTACTCCCTTTTGGTGCCATCTTGTAGCCATCTCTTCACCCCACAACCACCACCAAGAGACACCTATTTTTGGTTCCAAAAGACCCTTCTAGAACCCCTCCTTTTTGGCACCAAAATCAACCTAAATCTCTACCATACACCTCACCACCTAAAGCCATCTCTACCCTTCATCATTTCCCTCCAAAAACCCTTTCTAGAAGCCCCCCATTTTGGCACCAACCCATGGTGCGTTTCCACTATAGACAACCACCAAAGGGTGTCTAATCACCCATAACCACCACCACCTACACCCCTTTGGTTGGCGCCAAACTATTCTAGTCATCCATCCATTAACCACCTACCCAAAAGCCATCCTAGCCCTCCAATTATCCACGCCACCTAACCCTCCTTTCCTTCCTATAAAAACCCCATTCCTGATGGGAACACCATCATAGGCCCTAACTAGCCCATTTTAGTTTGGAATAAAAGATAAAAGCTCCTATATATCCATCAGAGAGTCATATATGCATAATGTTCTATTTTGAAAAGATAAGAAACCAAAGTTATTTCGACAATTTTAACTGCATTTCATAAGTACAGAATAACCACGGGAAATTCTAAGAGATAATTAAAGGTCAAATGGTCATTAATGTCTAATAAGAGAATCCATGAAAACAAAAACAGGTTTTCGCGTATTTCAATAATTAATGGACATTAGAAATCCTAATTTCAGACCTACTTAATTAACTGAGGTTCTGGTTAAGATAAAATTCACTTAAACCTTCTAAAAATCATAAAAAAATATTCTATAAGATTTGGTACCTTTAATTTGACATTTGGAACCCATTTTGACCTAAAATAGTCTCAGATAGAAAATTACCTTAATTTAGGTTTTTGCATAAATTACCCAATCAAACTTAATCAAAATCAGAATCCAACTTCACCATCAGATTTCTTGAGTCCAAATTAGATTTGTATCAAAATTTGGGTTGAATCAAAGATAGTTAAATTTTAGCTGTTAGATGTTTACTTTACTACAAACTATATATTTGAATCTTTTATTTTGCGTTACTTAATTCAATTCACACAGTAATTATTTGATATTTGATTCTAGAACTTAAACATAGTATACTAGATTATATGTTGCATATGATATTTGGATATAACATTATTATTGTTGTATAAATCTATTTAAGCTTGTGATTTATTTTAAATTCTAATTATTTTAACTACCTCTGCCATTTTTGTCGATATACATTAGCATGCCTACGACATGCCTTCAGCATGCCTTCGAAATGAACTATTTTTAAGACATCGAAATCATCAAAATCTTATGTCAAAATACAGTCATTTCCATGGCATGCCCTTGACATGCCTTCGAAATGCACGCCTAAAATTTATCGAAACAACGTCGAAATCGGCACTTCAAACCTTGCTTGAGATTATCGTCACACCCTCTCATGATAAATTTCAAAAAAGTGACATCATGTTGATATTGAAAAAATGGAATTGTGGAAATGTGATGGTTATAGTTAAACTGTAGTCTCATGTATGGTATCAATGAACATGGCTAGCTATATTGTGTTTAGAGGTAGAGATTAATCAGGGAGTGGGCTAGCCTTCTTGCGTCTCTTCTATTAAGTTGTTTAGTCAACCTAGTAGCTAGGTGTGATTGGGTACGTGTTGATTATTGTGAGAGGGTACTGTTTGTCTGTAGCCTGTAGTGGATATGACTAACTGTGTTGTAGTGCAAAGTAGCACCCCACATGCGTAACACATGAGCTCGCAGTCACCACTTCACCTAGGCTAGGATTTGAGGCGATTAACCAAGCAATAGAGTAGGTGTAGGCCATTCTCTTGACCAAGAGAGTGTCTCGTATAGACCATGGTGTCTGGGATATTACAATGATATATCTCCTGTCTTTCGAGGAATCAGATTATGGCTTGGTGATGACTGAAAAGTGAAAAGGCATAAATAATATGAAACTTAAGTAATAATTGAATAATTAAAAAATTAATATGAATAAGTACTTGTTCTTTGGTTCTTATAGCTTTTCTCTTGTTCCTATAGGTATTATGTCCTATTTTGCTACTCTACTAAGCTTTTGCTAACCTTTTCATTTGGACTCCGTACTTAAGGCTTGGTGACTAGTAGTCCGATTCCATAGTTGCGATGCTGGTTCGAGTTCAACACCTTAATCAGTTAGTAGAACTTCTTAGTTAGTTACAGTTAGTTTTCCTTTTTGTATTTTCCTCTCAACACTATTTTCTTCGAACCTCTATTTTTATTACTGTGATGGTTATGAAAGACAATTGAACTCTTTAGATATTTGTTTTAGTTAAGATTTTTCCTCTTCTATATGCTTTATATATGTGATGTTACTTGTTATACGATGTTATGTTTTATGCTTATATGTTGGGTGATTAAGATCTCAAGAGATTTCAGAAAATCGACTTGGGTACTTATTAAGGTTGGGGTTCAAGTCATAACATAGGCACATAATATGGATATGCACAAGATATATACGATTAATTTTCATTCTAACAATATTGAGTTGTTCATTATCAATAAAATCATAATTAAGAGAATTAATGTAGCAATTTGAAAAATTCAGGCTAATTCAAAACCATTTAAGTTATGGTTAATTATGTTTTAAGGGGGGGTCCCTTGGAAGAATATTTTCATTTCTTTTTGGGGTACTTGGTTCTCAAGTAAGGAGTTAAGGGACTCATTAAGTAATTTCCTTTTTCTTTTTTTTCTTATTTCTTTTTTTCTCAACCACACATTCGGTTGGCTCCCTTGGGAAGCCAACTTTTGATCTTTTAGGCATGTGTGATGAGGGAGAGGAAACCCCATCACCTTCGACTCTTCCTCCTCCTCTTCTTCCCACACCCTTCTCCTCTCCCCATTCCTCATGACTGCAGCTGCTGCTGCTCCAATCGCAGCTACTGCTAGGGCCTCCATGGCTGCTGTTGCTACCCCTGTTGTCGGTGTAGGGAGAATGAGGGAGGAGCCACCATCACCCTCCTTCACGGCAACTGCTCCAGCTACTACTGTTGGTGCGGCCATTGTAGGGGAGGAGAGGGAGAAGGAAGGGAGGGTCAATGACTCCTCCTCCTTGGTGACCTTGAATGTCGATCTCCTCCCATGACCACCTCAAATGTTACCCCCAGCTCCATGGTTGTTGTTGTTGCCCCTGATCGTTCCTGGAGTGGCAAAGACGAAGAGGCAAGGAAGGAGAAGGAGAGGAAGCTAGGGCAGCACCCACCTCCAAGTGCTTAGGCGTGTGCTACTCAAGATCAGGTAGGGATGGTAACTCCTTTCCTTGGAATGCCTCCTTGAATTTAGAGCCAATGATGGCTAGATGTGCTATGGTATATGCATGCCTAGGGTTTATGTATGTAGGAGGGTTGGAGGCATGCTAGGAAAATCACAAAAAATTTATCATGTTTCTTGCTAGGTTTTGCTTGGTATTAAATGATTGTGTCATACCTAGCATCATGAGGATTTTGAATCCAACATAAAGGTATCAAATTAACTGTTTCAAGGTGAGATACAAGGTTAAAATCATGTTGAACTAGGGCCTGGAATCGCCTAGTATACCGATGCTCAGTTCTAGTATTGGATGGTTCTTATGACCCCATGACGCATTCAAAGGAGGACTGAATTGGCCCAGTACCGGTACTAAAGATTGGTATCGGTATTGGCCTGAGTGACCATGATTCTATTTCATCTTAAGGACGAAGGTTGAAACATGCAAGCCTTGCTATGAGATGCTAAACTAAGAAGAGTTTAAATCTGCAAAATACCAGGAGATCACCACATAGAGAAGGTGATAAATTAATCCCAAAAGGGTATGAATGAAGCCTGAATAAATGGATTAAGTGCAAAATGAATATGAAACGTGTGAA
The DNA here is from genome assembly GCA_037157565.1 of Thalassia testudinum. Taxonomy (NCBI): domain Eukaryota; kingdom Viridiplantae; phylum Streptophyta; class Magnoliopsida; order Alismatales; family Hydrocharitaceae; genus Thalassia; species Thalassia testudinum. The sequence goes on from JAZHRO010000044.1 coordinate 1,912,590, forward strand.
ATTATTGGCTCTTATAGAGTCTAAATGAAGAATTGCTTGGATCCTAAGGTCTGTAGTCAGACCCTAGGCAATCCACTATGTCTTTAGGATGTTGTTTTGGACATGGAACCAAATGAAATAAAAATCTAATAGGCCTGCTAGGCAGGCTCGTAAGGTTGTGCCCTTGGACTTAATGAACCTCAGGTTCACTACTCGAGATGGAGTCCCAAGATAATGCGGTAGCTAGGAGCTACCTAATGATCTGCCTTGGGACTTAGAGAGTTCCTAAGTGTGGCGACGAGCCATGGGCTGTCATCAACTGAAGGTACTTAAACGCATTTGAATTTGACTCGATGTAAGGGTACTCGAGCAAGAGGCTCTCTGGGTACCCGCATGTGCGGAGGTCGCTGGGGTACCGGATGGGTCTGGTTGAGATCTCATCCAACGATGGACTGAGAGGGTACACCCGAAGGCTACGCTCCTAGTGGAGAGATGGTGTGACCCGACAATTCTGATCAACCTTGCAATACGATCTAAATAATTTACAACTAGGCCTCACTGAAGGCAAATAGAGCTTGCTCTTCACTGATAAGAGGCACTAGCCTGGGTAGCTCCCAAGAGCCCTGACTCTTTTGACTAAGGTTAGAAATATTCTCGATACGTCAAGAATGGGTACGCCTTTCACAAAGATTGCTCGTCCTATTAGCCTCTCCCCAGATCAAGGAGAGGCCACCAGGCAAGGGTCTAAGGGAAGGATACATCCAAATCTCCTCTAAGTAGAGAGGGATGATTTACTAAATCTGACTCATGTGGTGAGTGAGGGAACGGATGATTAGAACCAAAATAACTCATCTTAAGAATCTAAAGTGAATTTATATTAGAAAGTGGCTGGTAATGTATAAAACCCCTATATCACCTCTCTTGCTGGGCTTGACATGTAGTTTGGTCCCAATTGAGTTGTTTAGCTCATCCCTTTCGTTGTGACCCATTTCAGGTCCCGATGCTGTGGGCCAGCGGATTTCGCCTCACCCATGAGCAGTGCCAGTGCCTAGCGGCAGCGGATCAGCTATTCGTGAAGACACTCATTTGCTTGGAGAGGGCAATAATGGAAGCACAGTACCTGGGAAGGTGGAAGGACCCACCTACTGAGTCCCTTCAGGTTATTGCTGCAGAGTTTGTGGAGGCTGCCTGCTAGCTGGAGCAGGTGATTTGTTTTGTGAGTTTTCAGCCTAAGAAATCTTGCGAGGACTTTTGAATGGCTGGTCCCCTAGTTTCTTCTTCACTTTAGGCCCTTGTTATGCTAGCCACCTCCTTTTTGTGATGGCGGTAGTGGAATCTTCTTTTGTAGTCTCTCTCTCTTAGACGAGAAAGCATTTTGTGATGTAGAATGGAATGACACTTGTACATGTATGTGTATATATGTATGGATGTATTGACCATGGTAATTTGTATATTTTGATGGCGGTGAATGATATACCTGATATAGCATGGCTTTTTGAGATGATGTTGGGCACTTGAAATATACATTATAGCAGGTTTCTTGGTGAAAATGCTTATGATGTGAATGCCTCAGTTTTAGTTTCCGTTGGTTTTCATGTTTTACCGTTCACCGTGGTGGGGTGTACCCACTCATTTTTCTCGTTTCTATTTTCACCTTGTTGTGGAAGTGGTGGGGTGTTCCCACCGTATATTTTCTGGTATGCATGCACAGGTTCTTGTTATAGGTACAAGAATTTGGAAAATGTCCCGTAAATAGGGGAAACTTTGCCGAATTTTCGGTAGAATTAAAACCCCTTTTTCTCAAAGGGATTTTCCACTCCAAATTGTACTTTTTTTATGAACTACGTGATTAACCCTAACTGCCTCGCTGCTGGGATGAAGTTTCTGCCTTCACCCGTAATAATCCATTCCCAACTCGATGAGAAGGATTTTTGAGGTGTGACAATTAAGATGCCTAATGGCAGATGCAATATAGAAATGACCATTTTGGAGTAATTTTGATCAACAAAATGTATCATTCGATTGACCATTCAAGTAATTTACAATATGAATCGCTTCTATCTGGAAATAAAACCCCATAGATTGTACCAAAATGCTTTTAAACAAATTCCACTATATTAAATACTTTTGATAAACCTCAATTTTCCATTTTTAGTAGCCATTTTAACAAATTAGCCCAACATAGGCATCTAAAACTCAATGTGCACCAGCAAAGTTCATAGTTTCAAGTATTTAACACCACAACTATCCCCAATCCACCTACACCTCAATTATCTTGGTGTCTTCTTACCTCAAGACACCTACTCTACAACATTACCTACATTTGATAGATCAAAAGAGGATAGAAGAGGACAAATTTCATAGCTTCAATGTTTTTATTATTGTTTTCTCAAATTATGAGATTCAAACCCAATTTGACCTTTAATTTCTCTTACGTACCTTGAATCAGAGTTCCCTCAAGTTCCTAAATCTAAAATATGATCAAATATGTCAACATTTGATATGAATTTAAGGGGAAAAACATCATTTCCATTTCCCTTATCTTAAGAGCACTTCATGGACCCATAACCTTAAGAAGTCATGAGCCAATCTGGTGTTAATAAATGATTTTACCTTCAATCTGAGATGTGGGGGACTATTGATATATTTCCTTCTTCTTAACCTCCAAGAGTGGTGAACTTAGCCCTTAATGGGTTGCTCTCCAAAAATTTTCCTTCAATGGAGAAGAGAAGGAAGAGGAAGGTGAAGAAGAGGAGTGAAATGTTCTATGCAAGTGGAAGATATTGTTGTTGGGGACACTTGGGGGTTGATAATGGCAGATGTCCCGACAGAACCGTGGCTAGTCTTTGTTTGTTTTAGTGCTTATTACAGAAATATCGTTGTGGTATAAAATAGCTACGGTTGTCGTTGCTATTACAATTTTTTTACTCGGAAATAGTTTCCCGAGGTCGAACTCAGGAAGCTATTGGAATTCTAGAAGTACAATGTTTCTTTATTACAAAAATAAGAGAGAGAGAGAGAGAGTAATATATTTGTGTCTTGTGGCTTTTTCTTCTTCTCTTCTTTCTCTCTTTGCCTATCTTCTCTTCTTTCTTGGGTCTTCTTCCTTGGTCTTCTGGTGGCCTTCAGTTCTTCTGTATTTCCTTTCTTCTTCAGTTCTTCTTCTTCTTCTTTTCTTTATCTTCTTTCTTCCTTCTTTTCTTTTCTTTCACTTCAGCTGCGGAACCTTTTCTTTTCTTTTTCTTCTTCTCTGCTTTGTCTCCCCTGAAGCTTCATCCGTCGTCTGATATCTCAGTCAGACGACTTAGATGGCGGTCTGCTACAATGCTTCCCCTTTCTTCCTTTGCTGCTTCTCCTTCTTCTCTTCTTCTTCTTGCTTCCTTGGCCTTCTGCCTTGCTCAGCTGCAAGGCTTCTTCTTCTGTTCCTCTTCTTCTTCTTGCGGCCAAGTGTGAATCTTTTTCCTCGCACCCTGTCCCTGCACAAAGCAAAACCTAACCCTTTCCTCTACCCGCACGTCTCTCTCTCTCTCTGCAAACCGCTCATAGGAAGCTCTCCCAGAGCCGGGTTATCGGGTCGAGTAGCGTACCCGGGACCAGGCGTACCAGCGTGTATGGTACGCGAGGAGTGCGTAGGTGGTATCGGGTCGGGTTCGCCGGATCCGCGTGGTGAACTCTCGGACCGGGCAGGTGAGTGGGGTGCGGGACCTCACCCCGTGTTTCTCGAGGCGCTTAAGAGAAAACACAAAATCAATTTAAGCCGGTGCGGTGTTTCGAAATCCCATAATGTGGGACTAAACTCTGTCCCTTGCTCGCGCGCGCCCGCAGGAGAGCCACGACCTGGCCTCAGCAGCTGCGTCCTCGCCTCTCTTCACAGACCTGCTCGTTGCCTTCGCCCAAGTCCCTGCAGCTCGCCTCAGCTGGGATCCTACTGCTGCAGGGCCTAGAGCTCGCGTAGAAGCTCCTTCAGTCGTCGTCAATGGCGGCTGGGGCTCCGACCCTGTCAGACAGAAACATGGCCTCTCGGCCTAATCAGACTACAGGGTGACCTTAGCTGTGGCACAGCGAAGGTGATGCGGGGTGTAGCAGGTCGCAGGATGGCCTAGGCGTGCGTGCCTAGGTCGACCTGCGACCGGAAAAGTGGGTGTGTTCGACGGGGCTTTGTGTGGGTGTGGAGTGGCAGTGAAGGGGCGGAAGTGGTTCAGCGTGATGAGGCGGAGGTTTTGGGTCAGTCGGCGAGTCGTGTGGAGTGGCGGAATGATGGGGGCGACTCGCCGGAGGTTGGCCGGAGGCGTGGAAGACGAGGGTGGTCAGGCGTTGTCGAGGGGCGGTTGAACAAATTGAGTTGGGGAAAAGAAAGAGGGCAGGAAGGGAGATAACTGTTACCTACTTATAGGACGAGGGGGGCCGGAGCAGGGCGGCAGTCGTACTGACTGTCGCCGGAGAAGAAATACCCAGAGGGGGAGGGCGGCGGCGAGGAAGAGAGCAGGAGGGCGCGCGCTGGGTACGGCGCGACGCGGGAAGAGCAGGCGAAGGCGGCTCTACTGCTGGTATTGCAGCAGAGCGACGAGACGGAGGAGCCGCCGGAGCTGGTGGGTTTCTGCCAGAGTGGGAAGAGAGGAATGGTAGGGGTTTTCTCTGTCAGGACCAAGCTCTCAGAATCGGCTGGCGACGCCGGTCCTTATAAAGGCGGTGGCGGAGGGGTGGGCGTAGGGAGGCGACGTGTCTCCCTCACCGGAGAATGGCCGAGATTTTGACCCATACCTTCCGCGTATTCGCATGAAAGGTGTGGGCGAGGACAGAAGGCATGGTGGTGTCCCTGCGACAGCAGACGTCGCAGGGAACACCGGGTTCAACCTGCAGGACGCCTCCCTCACCCTGCGCAGCGCCATGCTCCGCGCAAAGTCGCCGGAGCATGGCGCTGCGCAGAGACTTGCAGGAGGGACCTGTATGCAAAGAACGACGAAGAACCTTGGGGCCAAAATGCAAGGGTTTCGAAAGTTGAAGGTCAAAAAGTAATAGATGAAGACCAAATTACAAAGTCGGTCAAGAAGGTCTCTTCTTAGGCTCAGGTTTTTATGCATGACTAAATGTGACCTAAGGATTCTAATGGTGAATTTTATTTCTAGGTCAGACCTTGTTTGACCGGCCAATTTACGTAAAAACCCAAATTAAATCATTAATTGGGCATGGTTCTCAATGTAGGTCAAAATGAGTTCCCAAGGCCAAATTGAAGGTTCTAAACCCTAGAGGTTATTTTTCTATGAATTTTAGAGGGTTTAGTTGATTTTTACCCTGCCTCGAACCTCATGAATTAAAGTGGATTTGTTTTAGGGTTACAGAATGTCATTTAAGTCCTTGGAGTTGCTGTAGCCATTGTTGGATCAGATCATCCCACTTTCCTTCTTATTAGGTTAGTTTGACCTATGTTTGGACCCTGAGTTACCCTGTTTACAGATTGTGTTGGTGAAATTGCATTTTTACCCTTTATGACTTGTTTTCTTGTTAAACTTAGAATTCTCTGAGTCAAGCCTTTCTTTTAGTTATGTAAGAGCTTTTTCTCGCATATTTAGGTTAGATTGTGCCAGTTAGGGTTCATGATGAGGTTCTCATCAGGGGGTTATATGGTGAGGAGAGATTTGGAATGAGCCCCTTTAGTTAGCCATTTTAGTCCTACCTTACAATATGCTGAAGGCTTCAGTCTTTGATCCCTCTTAACATAAATTTTCTTAGGTTTTGACCCTCAACTTTTGAATTCCCTATCTTAAGTCCTCTAATGACTATACTGGGAGTTTTAAGTGGTTTTATTTATTATGAATAGTCATTAAACCATAATACCAATTCCCAATGACCTTAATTAAATATTAATATGGCTTAATAATTTCAAATCCTTACATTTCTAAGGGTCATAGGTATGAATTCTAAAGGTATAAATCCCAAACAAATTGGAATGAGTAAGTAATGTGATGGAGTAGGTCTTCACTTGCTTAGTTAAGCTATAACCTAAAACTAGCACCTAAATTTGACACAAGAGCCAAGAGCTCATAGAGTGCGCATAAACATTAGCTACCTGTACTTAGTTCTTTTCCTTCTTCGATGAGCTTTTAACTTACTTCCTTTTATTTTATGTATGGGTTTCGACATACATCTAGGCGATAGTAGGAAACTATCTAAGGAACACTTGTGACAATGTTATCACCATTAAAATAAATACATTTATTCTAGTTCTAAATACACTTTCCTTAGCTTAATTTATTTTAGGTTGTACAATTTGATAATTTTGTGTTTTAATAAAAGTAATTAAGGTAAAGATCTTGAAATGTTTAGTCAAGTACCATTCGATTTCTTAGTAATGAGTTATTTGAAGGTTGCTTCATGACACTTAATTATAGTACATAATAATTCCACCCTAAAGGATGAAATTTTAGTTTTTCTTTCTCAAAAGATTGATCTTCTTGTGTTTAATACCCTTTTAATTCCTTGATTTGACATTTCACTTACCTAAACAAAAACAAACATTAATTATACCTTTTTCCTAATTCTTCTTCTAATATCTCTTTTTCAAATAGCGAAGTAAGTGTTGGTGAGTGGTAAAAAAAGAAACATCTCTTTTATAAATTATATTAGTGAGAAATATTATTTCATTGAAAAGGTGGAATAAGTTAATTCCAAAATCAAGATCTAATTATATAATAAATTTTTTTAAAGTAGAAATCATACAAATATAATTTGCTAGATCTAATTTCACTATCTAAAGGCATTTGTATTATATTTTTATTTACTTTGAAAAAAATTTTGTATTCTTGTAACATATTGATGTTTGGTAGATAAATTAAGTAAATTAACCTATATTTATTTATCATTTAACCTACTTTCCATTTATATCATATAGAAAGAAATTAACTCAATGTAAATTTATTCTACTTCCTATGTAAAATAAATTTAACTTAACCTAAACATCACTTAACCTAGCATTTTATTTTACTTTTTTTTTTTCTATTCTTACGCCCATTCCGCGAACATATTCCCCAACGCCACAAGGGATGTCACAATTTTTTTTGAATATACAGAAGAAGTTTACCTTACAACGAAAACAAACGGAGAAGAAACGAGAGAGGGGCAGGATCTGGAGCGGGAGCGTGGGGTAGACACGGAGATAAGTCGGGAGGGAGAGAGATACCATCCCAAGGAGAGAGATCCTCTCCATCTCCATCCAATCTCTCTTTCGCTCTGTCTGTCTGTCTTACTCCGACTCTCCCTCTGTGCTTCCCTTCCTCAATCTAATTAAATGTACAAATCCTAGTGTCTCTTGAGATCCCTAATTCAGGAGTTATTGGATTGCCTCAACGACATTACCTCCATTGTTGCTTGGCAGAAGGGGGGATCTGTTGAGAGGTTCCGCTGTTATTCGTCGAGATCCGCCGCTCGGTGGAAGCCCCACCTCGCGAGATATTGCTCTTCTTGGGTGGTTGGTATGGCTTCCGCTCAGGTACTCCCGAATTCCGGAGCCGCTTCGGCACGCAAGCAGGGCCACCTCGAAGCCGGAAAGCGTCGGGTATGATCATTATCATCATCGTCATCACCATCGTCTGACGTTTTGTTTCCAGATATGCTCATCCATCTGTCAATTAATTTCGTTGAAGAAAACTTTTAATCCTTGACCTGATTTCGAGCTTTATTTCTCTTACCTACCGTATATAGTCGCCACACGAGCAGATGCTAACGAGAAAATCACGTCGTCAATTCACATCGTTCACTCTCTTGCTTCGTTCCAGTTTTAGAGGATTAGTTGTCACTAATTGGTTGCTTCGTGTTTGGGATTAGGGAGAATGTAGTGAAGGATCCTGAACATGGATTCGAATTGCAGTCTGTCTACATCGGAACAGTGGATTCTTTATACCAGGCCGGGAGAGGAGATGTAAGTCGAAGGGATCTCTGTAGGCATTCATGCCGATAAGTATGCTTCTCCGAGTTCCCTTGTGAATCTGATGGGTCATTTCTAGGAATTTGATACATGTACTCTTGGACGTGTTCTTCACACACACACACACACACACACACACACACACGTATCTACGAGTGCATGCACATGTGCACACTGCTCCTATCTTTTGCAATATATTAGGAACAGTCTAGCATGTGATCAGGAGTAATCATTGAGAGATGTAATACGTCAGAAATAGTCTAATAATTATTAACTGCATTTCTAATATGAAGGGTGATTTTTTAAACCACCTTTTGATATGTGAGGTGATTTTCATCAATGGAAACATCATCTAATAGACATAATATGGGCTCTTTTATGGCCTTTCGAGTACAATACTCAAATGATACTTTTTCTTTCAAAATTATCCAAAAGTTCTGATTATTGTAATCACTATAGAGTTTTCGGGGGTTGCAAAGTTTGTCTTGAAAGTTAGAGAATTTCTGTCTAGTCCAAGAACTTTCTAAACTTAGTTTTTTCTTGATTTTATAGCGCTTTGTTGAAGGTTTTAGCCCTTGATATTGGCTAAATTGGGCTGAAGCCTGAAGGGAGATTTTTTTCCCTAGGAAAATGGCTAAAAATAAAAAAAGAGTAAAGAGGAATGAAAAGAAGGTTGCAAGATTCTTTTTATCTTCTATCTTCTTTTTTATGTATTTCTTTGAATTTGACAAAAATGTGAGAAAAGGGAGAGAAATAGGTTTTACCTTATTGGAGACTTTTATGCTTTATCTGGTGATTGCCAATTTTGTGTTTTTGGTGCCACTTACTACACTTTTTATTGGTAATCTGAGGTCTTGCTCTTTGCTAATTTGCTTCTCAAATATGGGGCTACTTTCTAGATGACTGAAGGGATTCTAGTCTCTTTATAGGACTTTAATTTTGTAATAGGCTGATGATGTGCCTTTGTGAGAGAAACCTTATTTTTTGACCCCTATTTCTATGTGTTGAGAAAGAAACTATTTCCAATTTATTGGTTATTTTGTCTTTAGCCTTGTTCACTCTATTTTCTTTTTTTGAGGGCATATTTGTAATTGTCTCCTAGATTTTCTCTGTATATAGTGTAGCATTCTATTTCACTAGAAAGCCCTAAGCCATTATTTATAAAGGAGAGGCTAAGGGAAAATAGTAAACAAGCTCCTTAACAATATGAAATAGAACAAATAAGCCACAGAATAACAAAAAGTAGAAAACAAACAGGTACAACTTCCAACACTTCCCTTCAAGCTGGAGCAAAGATGTCTATTGTGCTTAGCTTGGAATAGCATTGGTTGAAGGAGGATCGAGGAAGGGCCTTAGTGAACATGTCTGCAGCGTGATCTTTAGATGACACATGATCCCTTTTGGATCATATCCTGAGTATCATGACAATTCATTTCCACCTGTTTTGTCCTTTCATGGAAGACTGGATTGTTGGCAATGAAGAGAATTACCTTGTTATCACATTTCATCTCCATGGGGATAGGCATAGGAATATTAAGATTCTCAAGGACAGCAGATCCATATGAGCTTAGAAGTGGTTTGGACCATTGCCCTATATTCGTACTCAACACTTGATTTAGCTACCATAGTTTGTTCCTTGCTTTGCCATGTAACCAGATTCCCTCCAAGTACAAAATCCTGTGATGGACTTTCTATCATTCAGACACCTCACATTATCCGCATCTATGTGTGTCGCTACATTTAAAACTTTGCCTTTCGTAGATAGTAAGCCTTTCCTTAGTGCAGATTTTAGGTATCTAAGAATTATCATCGCAACATCCTAGTGTAAGTGTACCTATCTTGGCTTATCCATAAATTGATTCACCTTACTTACTGGAAGGGAGATATCAGGGTGCATGACTGTAACATACAACAATTTTCGTACTGGATCCTTGAATTGCCTAGCATCAACCTATCCTGTACTTAACATGCCTATCTCCTGAAGAAGATCTACCATATATTTCTTCTGGGGAAAAACTATTTTGTGTGCATTTTTGGCTACCTCGATCCCAAAGAAGTATCAGAGAAAACCCAAGTCCTTTGTAACAAAATGCTTGGCCAAGAACTCCTTTGTAGCTTTGATTCCTTGTGCATTGCCACTAGTCAATATGATATCATCTACATACACCAGGATTACGACGATCCTCTTGTTAGCTTTTTGCACGGAGAGAATGATTTGCAGTAAATCTTCTGAACTTAATCTTTTTAATGACCTTAGTAGCTTTTGAAATCATGCTCTTGGACTTTTCTTAAGTCCATATATCACCTTGTGTAGTTTGTAGACTTTGGTTCACTTCCCATTAGACTCAAACCCAAGAAGTTGTTGCATATACATCTTCTTTTATATTTCACCATAGAGGAATGTATTCTTGACATCAAGCTGATAGAGTAACTAGTACTTTTGAACAACTACAGAGATGAGAATATGAATTGTAGGCATTTGTGCCATTGGGGAGAAAGTGCCAAAGTAATCTATGCCATACATCTGAGTGTATCCCTTTACTACTAGACAAGCTTCATATCTCGTAATAGATCCATCAGGATGATACTTAACAGTAAACACCCATTTGCATCTTATCATTGCTGCATCATTTGGTGGTTGAATGAGACTCCAAATTCCACGAGAGTCTAACACAACCATCTCTTCCTCCATAGCCTGCTACGACTTTGGATCACAGAGTGCCTCATGATGGGTGGTAGGTGTTTGAATAATAGAAAGAGTAATAGCAAATTGTTAGTACTGAGGAGTGAGACTCGCCATAGACATGTACTTGGACATCAGATGCAGAATGCATAACTTGGTGCCTTTTCGCAAGGCAATTGGCAAATCAAAATTGGCTTCCCCAGAATCACTTGCCTTACCAGGCTCAGGCTCTTGAGTCATTGGTTATTGCAAACTCAGCCTCTCCTTAGAAGAAGAAACTAGTTCTGAATAAACATAGGCATAGGAAGAGGAACTTGGATCCCTAGATCATTTAAGAAATGTACAAGCCACATAACCTTACACTTCATATGAGTCATAGCACGATACTCAGCTTTTACACTAGATGTGGCAACCATCGTGTATCGTCTACTTATTTTGCCAGGTAACGACATTGCCACAAGGAAAAGTAGCATGGTATGTACTAGATCTCTTGTCCTATACAGACCTTGCATAGTCTGCATCAGAATACGAATGGAGATTCGCATGCCCATTGTTCTTCATATAGAGGCCCTTTCCAAGATTCCCTTTTAGGTACTTGAGGATAAGACAGATAGCTTGCCAATGGCTATAGTGAGGATTTTCCATGAATTAACTTGCTTTGTTGACAACAAAATTGATAGTTGGCTTGGTCATAGTAACATACAAAAGCTTGTCCATAATGTTTCTATACATCTTATCTTCAAACAGTGGATCATCTTCTTCACTTAGTCACCCTTGTGATTTCATTGGAATGAAAGAAGGCTTGGCTCCAAGTTGGCTGGTCTTTTCGAGGAGCTCCAAAACATACTTCCTTTGTGGGAGAATCATTCCAGGAGAATTCTTGGTAGTTTCAATGCCCGAAAAGTATCACAAGGTGCCCAAGTCCTTTGTAACAAAAGTAGCATGTAGAAACTAGAAAGTCCTTAGGCTCCTAAATCCCAATGACATCATCGCCTAATTTCCCATGCCTCGCAATGTAGAGTGATAAGAGGTAGATCTAAGAAAGCCAATATTCTAAATATGCCCATTAAGCCTCTCAGATCATACTCTTGGACTCTGCTTCAGACCATATATTACCTTTCGTTGGCAACAAACCTTTTCCCTTTCAACCACATAGCTTGGTGGTTGAATCATATATACTTCCTCCTATAAGTTGCCTTAATGGAAGGCATTCTTCACATCAAGTTGATATAGAGGCCACGCCTTGTTGATAGCCATAGAAAGAATAACACAGATAGAGTTGATGCGTGCTACTGGGGAGAAAGTATCAAGAGTAGTCAACTCGATAAGTTTAAGTATAACCCTTGGCAATCAACCTGCCCTTCAATCTGTTAACTATCTCATTCGATTTATACTTAACAGTATAAACCCATTTGCAATCAACCACCATTGCTCCATTAGGAAGATCAATGAACTCCCAAAGTCCCAAGCGCCTCATGTAGTGAGAGCAGTCATCTCCTCATCCAAAGCATGTCGTCGACCTGGATCCTGGGCAACCTCATGGTAGTTCCTAGGAACTACCATGGTAGATAAAGCTGTGGAGAACTCTTGTAAAGCGGGGCTCAGATGATCAACAACAATGTAATGAGATTTAGGATGCAAAGTACTAATTATTACTGCCTTTCTAAGAGTAGTAGGCAACTCCTCTAGAAGCCGAGTAGGAGAATCCATATTAGATGTTGGTGGGGAAGATAAATCAGATGGTCTCTTCTTAGGAACCTCAATCTGCATAGGTGGCAAAGGCACAAACATGGGCTCCTTATGGCAACACTCATAGGTGTGGGTGAACTAGCCAAGTGAAGAGCTTTCATCTGAGTAGAAAGGCACCTTCTTAAAGAAAAAGACATTTGCAGACACAACATCTGTTTCCCATAGGATCAAAACAACAATATCCTTTCCAAGATTTGGAGTACCCTGGAAACACACATTTGATAGATTGAGGGTAGAGCTTATAAGCAATCTTCAAAAGGTGAATAAAACATGTGCATCTGAAAATTTGCAGTGTTAAGGCAAAAAGATTGGCATTAGGTTGAAGGAGTAAGAATGGGTTGTCTCCATTCAGAATAGGGGAAGGGACCCTACTTATAAGGTATGTGGTAGTGAGTATGGCATCTCCTTAAAAATGTTTAGGGACATTCAAAGAAATAAGTAAAGTGCAGGCCATATCAAGAATACGGCGAAGCTTACGCTCAGTGACACCATTCTATTGGGAAGCATGGGCGCAAGATGCTTGATGAATGGTCCATTGTTGATTAAGAACTCCTGAACATCATCTTTCACAAATTCAAGTGCACTATTATTATGAAAAATTTTGATGCTTATGGAATAAAAATTTTAGACTTCATTGAAAAATTTTGGAATTACAGAACTAATCTCTAACCGATCCTTTAACAAAAACACCTAACATAGATGACTATAATCGTCCATAAAGATCACAAAATACAGGTTAACAGATTGGTGACTTATTTGACACAAACCCTAAATGTCACAATGGACTAATTGAAAAGGTGACAAACTCCTCTTATTTTGTCTGAAATGAAAAGTAACCAGGTGATGTTTGCCAAGTTGGCAGGCTTTACGGTCAAAAGATGTCGGTATAGTAGACTTTGGAAACATCTGTTGAAGACTAGAAATAGTTGGATAACCTAGACGATGATGCGAGAACTCAAGATCAGTAGAGATAGACACAACACTCGCAAAAAGCTGAGTATCAATGCAATAGAGATCATCTCTCTCAATCCCTTCATTAAACCGAATGTCCTGAAAGAAAACAAAGTGCTTATAAAAGATCGAAGGGAGATTAGGGGCACAATAAACATCTGACAACTATAAGGAGTTAGTGAAGTGAACATCTCCAATTGTAGTAATTGGGGAATATGATCCATTTACCAATCAGCTGAGGTAACAGCAGAAGATTGTTGTAAAGAGGTAAGTGCATTACTCTTTCCAGTGAGATGGTTAGAAGCACCTGAATCTACCATTTAAGAAGAGGTGAAGTAGTGGTCAAATTGGTTGAAGTGCTAGCCGTAGCAAAAGATGCACTAGTATTCTGAGGCGTAGATAACGGGGCTGCTGAATGTCGAAGAAGCTGCAAAAGGCGTGCATAGTCGTTAAAGGATAGAGAGGGGCGTCCAAGAGGGGTAGACTCCCCCTGAACTACTGCAGCATTGGCTTGACTATGTTGACCAAACTTGGCCCAACATCTCTCAGAAGGGTGGTTTGTTTGCTGGTGATGAACACATGGCTCATACAGCCTCGTCGTTGGCTGTGGCCACGACTAGCTCCAGAACTATCACTCCCCCTAGAGATCGCAAACGTAGAGGTCTCCGTAGGAGAAGCACCAGGTGACGCAACCATAGATATTTGATTGCTTGTGTTGAGAAACTTTTGAAGTCGGCCATACATCGTTTCCATATCATGAATGTCCTTTAAGGCTAGTATCTGGTCGTGGGTAGACAAGTATCTGGAACTTAAACCTTCCAGAAATTGATACGCTTGCCATGTCTGCTGTTGTCTAATCTGTGTGTCACAGCATGATGGTTAGAATACATTCAGCTCCTTAAATAGGGCCCACATCTCAGTATGGTCGCCCACCAGAGATTGGTCACCCTGGGGTGTGGATCAGATCCGACGATAAATGTCAGCATGACGGGCATGATTAGATCTCTAAGAATATTTCTTCGCTAAGCTATTCCATACCTCTTTGGAGGTCTTCTTGTAGAGCAAATTTGCTGCAAGTTGAGGCTCAATACTATTTATCATCTAATTTATAACCAAGTAATATTGTGAGCCTCTTTAGTGACTAGCTGGCTCACCGGTCACCGATGCTGGACCTCCTCCTCCGGGCGACCACTTTGGTGGGGGTCTTTTAAGGTAGCAAGGTACCATGCGATAGCAACCCTCCAAGAACTGAAGATTGGTCCTTGGCTTGGTGGCACTGCTTGTTGGTGATGGAGATCTTCGGCGTGGAGTGACGTATTGGGGGTTGGCTATGGCGCTTCGGTGTGGCCCCGACTTGTTGTACATGAGTCGGGTTTAACCTGAACCCAACTCGACCCAAGCCGATTGGGTTAGGTTGGGTTGAGAGTTATAATGGGTTGGATTGGGATTTTCCCAACCTGAAAAAAAATGAGTTGGGTTGGGTTTGAGGTTTAATCAACCCAACCCAACCCAACCTGCAACCTGATACAATTCGATTTATAATTTTATACATACATACATATATCATATATATATAAAATATATATAATACATGCACATATCTATATTTATATGTATTAAGGTTCGAAATGCTGGTTTCGATGCCATGCCGATGAAATTCTAAGTGTGCATTTCGTGGGCATGCTGAGGGCATGTCGTGGAAATGCTCGTTTTTCGATGGGTATGCCGATGCATACCGACAAAAATAGGAAAAGTAATTAAAAAAATCAATAGCAACCTCGGCATGGGCATCGATTTCTCCAGCATGCCGATCATGCCGAGGGCATGCCGATCGTGCCGAGGGCATGCCGACAATGTCGATGGCATGCCGACGATATCCCTGTAAATCGACATTTTATCCATGTTGGCACGACCCTTGCTCAGAAATGACCTTGCCGATGGCATGCCACATGCCGTCGGCATTTAAATCACTTTATGTATATAATACCTAAGGCCAAACTCTCCTAGCTCAATCTCTCTCAAATGGCAAACTCTTGCCCAAACTCGTCAAATTCTTAAATTCCCCTTCTCCAAACTTCTAAATTCCACCTTTGAAGTCCTAAATTCCTCCCATCCATAAATGCCCCTAACCTTAAGTCCATAAACTGTGAGCCATGCCTCAGCAACAACAACTCATGATCTCCCTCATCGACCCTTTACTCCCTCGATCTCTCTTACACGGCTGCACCTTCACTAACTCCAAGTGCAGGTGACGTCGCCCTCTTCTCTCCCACCTTCACTAGCTCCATGTGTAGGTCTTGCTCCTCTCCCACCTTCAGGCTCCACTACCTCCACGCGACAGTTCAACCGTCTTGCAAGTGAGGTCAGAGGTGGGAAGCGATTGGTGATCCGATCCCACTGTTTTCCATGTTGCGAGATTCGTTGAAACTTTCCGAGGTATGTTGTGGTCTTCAATTTTTTTCTACAATTAAGGAATGAGACGTCGGGAGCTATTAGAGGCACAAATGGAGTTGTGAAGATCAAGGTGCTAAGGTTGTTGGAGCACGTAAGGGAGAAGGTCATGGAAGAAGTGATTCTTGTAGTTGCTTTTTCTCTCTCTTAGTGTGTTTTGTGTTATGTTATTAAGGAGGAGCCAGAAACTCAGTTGGCTAAGAATGCTATGTGTAGTGGAGCTTCTTCTTGAACAAGAGTGATTGAGTAGGTTTTTTGTTTGAATATTTTTTTGAGTTATTATATATAGCTTGTTAAATTCGAATACTTTGCAAACTCAAAGTTTGGATTAAACCTTTTTGTCCTACCTAGCAATGGAGTTTTTGTTTAATCATTGACTAAGCTTTGGTATTATTGATCTTTGTCATTCTTGTTTTGTTTTTTTCTCTTATTATAAAAATGTTTTGCTAAATAAATTTGTTCTAAATTAGTTGTGTTTCTAAATTAGTATGTAAGGGACAAACATAAGGTTTGACTACTCAACAACCCGCTCAACCTAACCCAACTCGACTCGATTTTAGGTTGGGTTGGGTAGCGTAACGAGTTGGGTTGGGTTGGAAAAATTCCAACCGGCAAACCGTGGGTTGGGTTTGGGTCGAGTACCAACTCGACTCGTGTACACCCCTAGTGTTGCGATTGGTCACTGGTAGCCTCTGCGGCGGTGGTGGTTAAATCGAAGGGTCCCTTTCCTTGGGTCTTGTGACCTAAGGCTTGGGACGTTAGAGAATCTTGGAAGATATTTCTCTCTTTCTTCTCAAGAGAGGCACAAATCCCCAAGAAACTCTAGGTTATTTGGTAGAGAAACAAAAAGAGGGGGAGACCAAGGAGGTATTAGGCTCTAGCCTAGGACTGTCGCTCTAATACCATGTGAAAGAAAATGAAGCATTTTATGTCATTTGGAAACCTTAGTCTTCTATTTATAGAGAAGAGGTCAAGGGAAAATAGTAAACAAGCCTCTCAATAATATGAAATAGAACAAATAAGCCACGAAATAACAAGTAGAAAACAAGACTGACAAGACTCAACATATAGAGGTTCAGGGTTCTTGAGAAATGAATGACTGATTTTCTTCTTAAATGGTATTAGAGTAGTGGTCCTAGGCCAATGTTGATACCTCATTGATTCCCATTTTCTCTATTTTGTTTTTCTCTACCAAATAAAAAACATAAGCAAACGACAAAACAAGAACGACACTTACCGGATCATCTTTGTTCTTCCTTGAATCGCACCTATGATGCCATCATTGGATCACCAACCCTTTGGCAATCGACTGGCAACACTTTGACGACCGTCAGCCAGTCGATGCAGACCCAGTTTGGCCATTTTTTAAGCCTTGATCTTGGCCTTGCCCCCTCTTATCGCTGCTGGTCATTTGGGGCCACCGGAGGCCCTCTTTCTCATTGCTGGGTGGTCCTTTCCCATGCTATTTGGTCCAGCAAGACTTTTTTTGATCGTATAAGTGATGCCTAGCCTTAATGATCTTCAATTATAAACAATAGTTTGCGAAGTATTCTCTTGTGATTAATCATCCAAATACCTTGGTTTGGGGTACATATTGGCATAGGAGTTGAAGGTGTAGACCATGGAAAACAAATATCTTGACATATCTGTGATATATCAACTATATATCCATATTTCCAACATAACTCATATCGATATCATGGGAATATCTTTTTTCGAGGATATTGGCGACATCACCCATATTAATGAGTCTTGATGGATATCCCTAAATATTAGTGGATATTGATGTGGTTGATGAGGATCCCGTAAAAATATTTTTCGAGCCAAGGTGTGTTAGGCTTCAGGATCAAAAAATAATACATAAGAGACCAAACATAACAACCGGTGAGTTGACTCCCTGTGATCTTTGTAACCCACCTTCAAACTTTGGATAGAAACCTAAAGGCTTGGATGGTCTACTAGGAGATGATTAAAGAAATTACATCAAAGTGCTTAATTTGATGAAAGTACTTTCTATCGAAATGAATATCCCATAAAACAAGCACTATGTTATGATATATCCTCGATATTGTTGTGTCTATTGAATTGTTCTCAAGTTTGAGGTTTGATTGACTTTGATTTGCAGTTTTTGAAACTTTTCTCAAGTATCTAGCCATTTCCATTTTTTAATCTCTTTCAATTCTCCACTTTTTCTATGATTTGAGGTTTTATTCTCCCTTCCTCCATCTCTATTTTTTTTATATGATTTTTTTTTGTTGATCGTTACTAATCAACCCTTACCATACATGTGAATAATACTTAACACATGTTTATGCTTATATTGACCATCCTAATCAGTCATATGTGTAACAAATCTATGCTTAAATTTTCTTTTGGCTTTCCATGCTAATGCTTTGCTCATATTTGATCTTGTATGTCACTTGTTTCATGTTTTCTCTATCCATTTCTCAATGATGATTTCGTAAATAATACACTCTAAATCTTGCTTGACTCATGATCCGTTTTATTCTTTCTTACTAGTGGACTATTAATACTCCTTGTTTTCTCTGATCATTAAATGTCTGGCTATCATCTTTTGGCTATCTTCATTTATAGTGAGTTCTCATACTACTTATGAGGTTATTACCATGTCTTTTATTGTTCCATTTGAATGTTATGAATGTAGCATACTCTATCATGTCATTTAAAATTTAGTTCCAATAGACATTTCTTCATTGTAATAATTAAAATTATAATTTTATATACTATCAATAAAATCATAATTTTGTAAAATCTATAGCATTTGCGACTGTTTTGAACCAATTTTGGGATATCACTGATATATCTCCGATATGCCCCTTTTTTGACTTGTTGATATGGTGTCAACATCGACATTTGAAACCTTGGTGTAGAGACATCGATTTCGTAAAAAAAGGGAGGTGGACTTTATCATAGTCCATTTACTTCTTGTAGGAGATGGGGATAAGGGGAAGTGCGAGAACCCTCATTTGACCCGATCGTGGAGTCCAATGGATTCAATCATGTGTCCTTAAAAAAAAAGGGTGCAATCATGTGATGTGGTAAAAAACATTTCCTTACGGTGTTGAGGGATTCAAAGAAGAGAACATCTAAGCCAAATTAGAGTCCAAAGAGAAGTGCTTATCCCTATGACTCTCTTGGGGAAGAGGTAGAGGTAATTCGTTGTCTACTCGAGGATGAGGACGTGGTCGTGGTGGCCAGAGACATAGGGATGAGTACTAGGCCTTTGTTGCACTTAGGCTAGTGCACGAGATAGTTACTCTTCCACGGATCGAGTATGATACACTAATTCAGACACTTAGAGAGTATAGAGCTTCCTAAGTGGGTGTTGCATGTTAGTCTTAGGCAGAGGATGCATATTGGCTGGTTGATTCAGGTGCATCTTGACATGTGATGATGCGAGACAGTTTTCTAGACTTAGATCAGTTACATCAAATAGAATCATATGTTGCCGATGGGCGACATTCCCTTATCATGGATCAGAGGGAGGTATATTTTGCGCCTCACATACGGTTGGAGAATGTTCTTGCTCTAGACTTTCCTTTGAGCTTACTATTTGTTAGTCAGATTACGAAGGAGCTAAATTGCTGAGCAATGTTCGATGCTGTCACTTACATTTCAGGACACATTAACAGGATGAGTTATTGGCTGTGGATGTAAGCAAGGTGTCGTCTATTGCCTTCTACAGTCATTATATGCTGGTCGTGCATCTCTTTCATTTGGAGGGTCTTTGCATCTCCGATTTGGCTCTCTTCTTATCTAAACTTTAATGGGTGATACTGCAGATTTCACCAATCGCTGTCTTTCAATGCAAAGCTTGTCAACTTGGTAAACATCATAGGAGGTCCTTTCCAAAAATGTAACATCTAAGTTTTAAGGTGATGCATCAGCTACTTCATCGAGATATTTGGGGATCGAGTCGTGCTCATCATTCGGGATACATGTTTTACCTTGTTGTTGTGGATGATTTTTTTGTTGGACTTGGGTATTTCTGTTGAAATCTAAGTAGACCTTTCTGGTGGAGATAAAAAATTAATTCGGGATCAATGTGAATGTCATTGATCATATAATGCCTTGGAATTTTGCACATACTCCCTTTATACCTTCTACTGGAAGCATGTGATCATCCACCAAACTAGTTACTCCTACATGTCACAACAAAATGACGTGGTTGAGAGGAGACACTGGCATATTTTGGATGTAGCATGGACACTTTTGGTCGAATAGCATGCCAATTTCATATTGGGGAGATGTAGTGTTAATTGTATACTATCTCATTAATCAAATTCCATCCGCAGTGCTTAATGAGTAGTGCCCCTATTTAGTTCTTTTTTATCATGAGCTTTTTCGAGTTCCACCCAAGTTTTTCAGATGTGTTGCGTTTGTACACTTTCATGGCACCAATAGGAACAAACTTTTATCTTGAGTAGCCAAGTATGTCTTTGTTGGGTACTTAAGGACTCAAAAGGACTATAGATGTTATGATTCTATTGGTAGACACTTATGTGAGTGTAGATGTTACTTTCATGGAATCCATTGCTTACTATTCTTTGTTTGGCTTATGCATTACCATTCCAGCACTTGAGGAGAGAGGTTGTCATCTCGATTCCAGTACTTGTAACCAAACCACAGAGGCAATTACTTGAGGGTTCACCTCCTCTTGATGATCACTCAGTGAGTAGGTTCAAGATCTATTTTCATCGTCGGATTTAGGAGGAAGAACCACCCCTTCTTGAGCCTCTTCTTGGGCCAATTCCTTCTCCTACTCATTACATAGACCACCATTTTTGCTACTTAGGGAGACTTTGATATACCTCAGCAGCCTGAGACTACAGCAGCTGAAGACTTTGAGCCTGAGCATGGTGAGGTAGATGATCCCGTGGATGACAACTTTGATTTGCCTATTACCTTACGGAAGGGTATTAGGTCATGTACTTTACATTCGATGTCCAAGTATATGTTTATGGCGGGTCTTTCTCCTCAGTATTGATAGTTTGATATCGCTTTCTCTACTGTTTGGACACCTACTATTCATTAGGAGGCACTCTGTGATCTAAAGTGGTGATAGGCTATAGAGGAAGAGATGGTTGCATTAGTTTCTTGTGGAACTTGGAGTCTCGTTTAGCCTCCACATGATGTAGTTGTGGTAGGATGGAAATTAGTGCTTACTGTTAGATATTGCCCAGATGGGTTGGTTGTGAGATATAAAGGTTGCTTGGTAGCAAAGGGGCATATTCAAACATATGGGGTCGACTACTGTTACGACCCGATTCCTGAATCGTTACGAGACACGGAAATCGGACCGACTTGATTGATCCCAAGACCCAGTCGTCCAACGAGAAAGTAACTAAAAGAGCAGTAAAATAAATCACATCCATTGTGTACGTAACTAGCAGTAACAAAATACAACAGTAAAGAAAAGAACTACTATAGTGCACACTACTACAACAGTAGAGAAATAAACAGGTACATAAACATGATACTTACAATAAAAGAGTACAGTGGTAACAGAAAAATACTCACTACACAAAAGAAACGGTACATTAGGTACTACACAAGTAAGACTACTGGGCTCTACTAGGCCCAGCTCCCTCTACAGCCATTGGCTCTGGCTGCTCAACACTTGGTCCTGAAAAGGTGACAAAGGTGACACGTCAGCAAAACGCTGAGTAGAGTGGCAACCAAAAGCTAAGAAAACAGTAAGGTGGACAGTAGCTATTATTTTTAATCTCTTTATTTTTTCCAT
Source organism: Thalassia testudinum (assembly GCA_037157565.1). Classification (NCBI taxonomy): domain Eukaryota; kingdom Viridiplantae; phylum Streptophyta; class Magnoliopsida; order Alismatales; family Hydrocharitaceae; genus Thalassia; species Thalassia testudinum. The sequence continues at coordinate 1,934,088 of JAZHRO010000044.1, forward strand.
TTACTCATTCTTGAATTATTCCTCAGATCTTTCTCTTTGATCTCGAATGTTCCTCGTGGGAACGATCTTGATTGCAGTCTTTTCCGAAAAGTAGAAGTAGCACGTGGTGCTCTCCTGGTCAGGAGAGACCCCCGTGGTGGTCCTACCCTCAGTCAACCACCCCAAGGTCATTGACAGACGTAACGGTGACTACGGCACGTGCGATAAACGCACGGGTAGCTACCCCGCACTGGCACGCGGTCAGTCGTTTCCGTTAACGGGTGCGCCCCAAAGCACAGCACGGAACCAGTATAGGGCAGAGCCCTCTCAGTAACAGGGGTCCAGCCCCTCCACAGTAACCAAACAGGGGTCTTGCCCCTTCACAGTCTGCGCACCCTAGCCTGACTACCCTGGTTTGCCCAGTTGGCCTAATAGGTCGGTGTAGGAGGGTTAGCAGAACCTCGGGACCCGTGGGGTGGCTAGTGCTCTCCCTACACTAGTAGCTCTCCCCGATACTGTGTACGCGGGGGCCAAAAGTCGGTACAAAGTGGCCAGGCCTAACCCCGGGTCCCTGGGGTGGCTAGTTCCGCTCTGCACTAAACAGGGGGACAGTCGCTCTCCTTGGTACTCCGTAATCAAGGGCCAGCTCACTTCCCCAATTCTATTTCATTCCTCACCCAGGAGCTCTACTCTTAATTCCCCGTAGGGTTCATGCTCATATTTTCAAGCCAATTTAGGTTTCATCATTTCAGCTTTATATTCATATAGTCCATGTTCTCAACAGTTAATATCCATTCATAAACAAGCAACTGTTATCCAATTACAGGCAATTATCATTTTTTCTTTCTACTTTTCTAAGGCTGCAATTTATATATTCACGACATTCGTTTTGGTGTTTTTGTTCCTAGGATTCATGCCACACCCTACGATCTATCATTCAATCTAGTTTTTCAGTCCTAGGATTCATGCCATACCCTAGGATCTATCGTTCAATCTAGTTTTCCAATCATAGGATTCATACCACACCTTAGAATCTATTAATTATCTCACCAGTACGTAAATGTTGGTAAATAATTATAGGGAGCCACTCTACCCGCAAAATCGGGAGTACTGGGGGCGTGATCGGTAAGCCCGCGCGCCTCCGTAACCCCCAGAGCCGCAACGGAATAGGGTCCTAACATAAGGATCACATACAAGGAACTACTCAGAATAGGATTCAAATACTGTAAACAGGTAGAGGAACTAAATCTGAGAAGAACGAAACTTGAAACGCGGAAAACGGACTTCGAACGGACCCTAAACGGGTCAAAAATGACAAGTCTGCTCAAAATCAGACGTCTGGAACATCTTCCAGACGTCTTAAACGGTGGCTCAGGTCATACCTTGTTCCTGCGCGGTCCTTCAGACGTCCAGAATCTCGCTGAATCGTCTGGACTTAGTTTCCAGACATCCGACTGTCACTCCGGACGTCTGGAAACCCTCTCCGCCGTCTGGTGCTATGCCCAGACGTCTGATCTGTGTGGCAGGGCATGCCCTTGTGCCTTCCCGAATGAGACCTGCACGCGTACGCAACCGTCCTTCAACACAAAGACGAGGCAGAACCCTTCAGCGGAATGGCTGTATGGCCATACACACGAAAGAAGGGAAGGAAAATATCGTACATTTCAGATGTCTGGACCTTCCTCCAGACGTCTCCCGCGTCGTCTGGATGTAGGTCCAGACGTCTGATTTTGGAAAATTTTCATAGAATCAGGACCTCCTCGTCCTCCGCCTCTTGCTTGAGCTGCAGCAGCACCTCCCCAGCGTCACGCTCCTGCTGCGCGCCCACTGGCCGACCCTGGCTGCTCCGACGAGCTCGCACCCTCGCACTCTAACCCTTCTCCCTCTCGCTTCAACTCCTCGCGCACCCATGGCAGCAGCTGCTGCCCTCGCCTTCTCACTCTCACGCTAACAGGAAGAAGGAGAAGACGGTGAAGTGAGGGTGAGGGAGAGGAGAGGGGGAGTATTTGAAGGCGTCGTGGGGGGGAGAGAGAGAAGGTTGCGCCTGCAGGGAGGAAAGAAAGAGAAGAAAAGAGGGTGATGGTTTAGTCTGCGCGCGCATGCGCGCAGACGCGAAACCGTATGCCGAAAAAAATTAATTTCCAGACGTTTGGGAAGGCTTTCAGACGTCTGACCAGACGTCCGGACCAATTCCCAGACGTCTTAAACGACGTTTGATGCCGGTGTGATAACAACATAACAAACTCAAAGGAAGTTTCGTTCCCGAAACTTGCGTTAGCTAGGGTGCGGAAAAGAATAATATATGCATAACAAACTCAAAGAGGACCGAAGCTGATCCAAAAAGACGTACCCTCAAAAAGCTCCGGGTACCGCTCCCGCATCGCCGCCTCAGGCTCCCAGGTAGCCTCCTCGTACCGTTGGCTCCTCTACAAAATCTTCACCAGGGGTACTTGCTTTCGTCTCAGACTGCGGACGGCTCTGTCGAGAATCTGCACTGGCCGCTCGGGGTAGGTCAAGTCACCCACCTCGACGCTTTCGTGACTCAGGACGTGATTGGGATCGGCGACGTAATTCCTGAGGTTGGACACGTGGAACACGTCGTGCAAACCAGAAGGCTGAGGAGGAAGGGCAAGCCTGTAAGCAACGGGTCCAACCCGCTTCAGAACCTCAAAGGGTCCTACGAACCTCGGCGCGAAGGAAGACGTGGTCCCCAACCTCAAACTGCACCTCTTTGCGTTTCCGATCTGCATAGCTCTTCTGTCTGCTCCTGACAACTACCTCCTGACTCTACCGGATCAACCTGGGGCCAACCTCTTACTTGGTCTCCACCTCAACCCAACTCAAGGGTGCCGTACACCTCCGTCCGTACAGAGCCTCGTAGGTGCCATGCCGATGCTCGAGTGATAACTATTATTATATGCAAACTCCGCCAGGGGCAAGTGCTCCTCCCAAGAGCTCCTCCAGTTCAGTACAAAAGTACGCAAAAGGTCCTCAAGTGTCTGTATCGTGCACTCAGACTGTCCGTCCGTTTGGGGGTGGTATGCTGTACTGAACCTCAACCGCGTCTCCAGAGCCTGCTGAAACTCAGCCCAAAACTGGGACATAAAGCGGGTATCTCGGTCAGATACGATCTCCCGCGGAACTCCGTGTAGACGTACCACGTCGCAAATATACCTCTCTGCCAACTGTGTTGGTCCTAAGGTGACTCGGATCGGCAAGAAATACGCCGTCTTCGTCAATCTGTCAACGATTACCCAGATTGCGTTGTGTCCTCGCTGGGTAACAGGTAAGCCCACCACCAAGTCCATGGTGATGCTCTCCCACTTCCACTCTGGCATTGGAAGTGGCTGCAGCGGCCCTACATGCTTCTGATGCTCGATTTTCACATGTTGGCACACTAAATATTACTGTACAAATTCACCCACATCTCGCTTTATTCCCCTTCACCAAAAATCGCGTCTCAAGCCATGGTACATTTTTGTGTTTCCGGGATGTATGATGAATCTGGAACCGTGTGCCTCAGTCAGGAGCTCTCTCAACAGCTCCTCGTCTCTGGGAATGCACAACCGTCCCCTCATGCACAGCACCTGATCTGTAAAAGAGAAGTCCCCAGGGTCTCTTGACAGTACTCTATTACGCAAGGACTGCAAGTACGGGTCGGCCATCTGCCCTGTGATGATGTGATCTATCAGCTCTGGCCTCATCTGTTGCGTCACAGTCACTGCCCCACAGTACCCCCGTAACTGTAGGGGTCGCCGACTGCCCATCTCCTTCAAGAGGTTCCAACTCTGCACCTGTAAACTGGCTAAGTGTGCGGGCGCTTTTCGGCTCAAGACGTCAGCCACCACGTTGGCCTTTCTCGGGTGGTAGGAAATGCTGCAGTCATAGTCCTTCAGGAGCTCCAACCAACGTCTCTGTCTCATGTTGAGCTCATTCTGATCAAACAGGTATTTGAGGCTCTTGTGATATGTGAAAATCTCAAAGGTCTCATCGTACAGGTAGTGCCTCCAGGTCTTCAGCGCGAAGACGACAGCTGCCAGCTTCAGGTCGTGGGTAGGGTAGCTATGCTCATGGGACTTCAGTTGCCGCGAAGCGTAAGCGACAACGTGACCCCTCTGCATGAGCACACCCCCTAACCCCTACAATGAGGCGTCCGTGTACACAACGAACCCGCCACTACTGTCTGAGATGGTGAGCACGGGAGCGGAAGTCAGCATCTCCTTCAGCTCCTGAAAACACGCCTCATAGGCATCTGTCCAAGTAAAGGGCACGTCCTTCTTGGTCAGCTGTGTCATAGGACGTGCAATCTGTGAAAAGCCCCTGATAAATTACCTGTAGTAGCCTGCCAGTCCCAAGAAACTGCGAATCTCAGTGACCGTACGCGGTCTCTCCCACCTGAGCACTGCCTCGACCTTGGCTGGGTCCATAGCCAAGCCATCCCCGGAGATCACATGACCTAAGAAGGTCACCTCCCTCAACCAGAACTCGCACTTACTGTATTTGGCGTACAACCTACGTCGTCTCAGTGTGTCCAAAACCATCCGCAAGTGCTGTCCGTGCTGCGTCCGATCTCGAGAATAGATAAGCACATTATCAATGAATACCACCACGAACTGGTCCAAGTACGGTCTAAACACCCGGTTCATCAAGTCAATGAAGGTACCAGGGGCATTGGTCAGCCTAAACGGCATGACCAGAAACTCGTAGTGTCCGTACCGAGTATGGAAAGCTGTCTTGGAGACGTCTGCCTCCTTGATCCTCAACTTGTGGTATCCAGACCTCAAGTCGATCTTGGAGAATACCGTGGCACCTCGCAGCTGGTCAAACAAGTCATAAATCCTCGGCAGCGGATACTTGTTCTTGATGGTGACCCCATTCAGCTGTTGGTAGTCCACACAAAGGCGTAAGGTACCATCCTTCTTTACAAATAGTATCGGGGCACCCCAGGGAGACGCGCTGGGCCTCACAAAGCCCTTCTCCAAAAGATCCTGTAACTGAGACTTGAGCTCTCGCAACTCAAGTTGTGCCATCCTGTACGGTGCTGTGGAGATGGGGCTAGTCCCCAGTACCAGTGAGATCTCAAACTTGATCTCACGCTCGGGCGGTAGTCCTGGCAACTCGTCTGGGAACATGTCGGGGTATTCTCTGACCACCGGGATACTCTGAAAGTCTGCCACAATGCTGGACTCTGCCACCACACAAGTTAGGAAGCCCTCACATCCCTGCCTCAAAAGTCTCGCTGCCCGAAGTGCAGAAATGCACCTGAAGCCTCCGTCCACTGGCTGCCCGTGGAACTCGAAAGAAGGCAACTCCGGTATGGAGAAGACGATCTTTCTCTCAAAGCAGTCCACCAAGGTGTGGTAAGCGGACAGCCAGTCCATCTCCAAAATTATGCCAAAGTCCTCCATCTGTATCATAATCAGGTCAGCAGGAAGGCTGTGTCCCCCAACACTGACCTCGCAACCCGTGTATACCTTCTCAGCTACAAACAACTGACCACTCGGACCTCTGATCACGAACGGATCCTTTAACAGCATACAGTCCTGCCCCAAACTAACCGCGAAATTGGCAGCGACAAACGAGTGCGTAGCGTCGGAATTGAAAAGCGTGAAAACGAGTCTACCAGAAACTGAAATCATACTTGCCACCACTGATCTCGAAGCTCTGGCATCCCTATGTGTCAGGGCGTTGATACATCCCTCAGCCCTAGGTGCGGACGAAGCAACCACACTTTGCGTCGGATGGGTAGCTGCTGGCCGGTACCCTCCCCGTGACTGCTGTCCTCCTCGCGCCTGGAAACCGCAGCCTCCTGCTCGCCCTCCAGTGCTCGGCACGGGAAGCATCTGCTGACCTCCTGCCCTAGACGGGCAGGCCCTCCTGATGTGGCCCGGCTGGCCACACTGGTAGCAAAGGGGAACTTGACTCCCGCCCTCAGTGGGTCCTTGCTGTCGGCTAGGCGGGGGTCCGGTGCTAGCAGCTGGCCCTGGTCGAGGGCCCCGAAAGGCCACTGATGGCCTTGCAAAATGTGATGGCTCTCTTGTGGGCGCCACGTGTCTCCTCTCTGGTCGGCCCTGTGAGAAGTCTGGCTGATAGGGCCTCTTCCGCCCGCTGTCAGTATCTCGCGCGGACGGGTTGGTCTCTTCGTATGTCATAGCTGCCTCCACCACCCTTGAGAACGTAGGCAGCTTCAGGGGTTTGACATACCCCCGAATCGCAGGACGGAGCCCCTCGGTGAACCTCCAAAGGCGCTCCTCAGTGGCCACTGTTGTCGCTGCGAAGCGAGACAGCTCCAGAAAACGCGTGCGGTACGTGCTCACGGTCATCGTCCCCTGGCGGAGAGTGGAACTCCCGCCTCCTCTGGTCCTGCCATGTCTGGGGAAAGTACTGCTCGCAGAAGAGGGTGACGAACCGGTTCCAAGTCGGCTCGTCCCTCTCCTGTCCCCTGACCGCCCTCCACCACCAGTGTGCCGCGCTCTCCTGCTGGTACGTGGCAAAGGCCACGCGGTACTCCATCGGGGGGCGAAGGGTGTCAAAAACCTTCTCGATCTACTTGAGCCAGTCCTCCGTCTCGGTCGGGTCTTTATCCCCCTTGAAGGAGGGGGGCTTCAGCTTCTGAAACTGTCCGAAAAGCTCAAAGTGGCACTGAAGTGGAGATGCTGGTGCACCTCCAGGTAAGGAAGCCTCGTGCTCGGAAGTGCTGGAGGAAGGTGGGGGCGGTGGCGGCCCATCCCCTCCCCCGCGTCCAGCGCCAAGTCTGTTGCGTGGTCTCACAGAGGACTCCCCTCCGCAACCCTAGGGAGAGGCGCTCGTGGCGGTGGGTGGAGCTCCTCTCACACGATGTCCCGTATCAGCTGGGTGAGGTCTTGGGCCTGAATGCCCGGAAGTAGTGGCTGGTCTACTGAGACATCGACCTCAACGCACCCACCCCTCCGACCTCGTCCTCAGTCGCACCCGCGGTGCGCCTCGCTACCTCCTCGTCGAGGCATCTCCTACAAGGAGACGCGAACACGGAACAGAAAAAGGCGTCAATATGAATCGATGTCAAGCGAAGAAGTCTAAGAACAGATGTCAAAAGATATGTTGTGGTGGTTACTCTAGTTACAGGCACGTGAATTGGTTATTTTCTAGTCAGTTGGTTCACTTCTCGGGATGACCTTGCTCTTATACCATCTTGTTACGACCCGATTCTCGAATCCCTATGAGACACAAAAATCGAACCGACTCGACTGATGCCAAGACCCAGTCGTCCAATGAGAAAGTAACTAGCAGTAACAACATACAGCAGTAAAGAAAAGAACTATTATAGTACACACTACTACAACAGTAGAGAAATAAACAGGTACATAAACATGATACTTTAAATAAAAGAGTACAGTGGTAACAGAAAAATACTCACTACACAAAAGAAACGGTACAGTAGGTACTACACAAGTAAGGCTACTGGGCTCTATTAGGCCCAGCTCCCTCTACAGCCATTGGCTCTGGCTGCTCAACACCTGGTCCTGAAAAGGTGACATGTCAGCAAAACGCTGAGTAGAGTGGCAACCAAAAGCTAAGAAAACAGTAAGGTGGATAGTAGCTATTATTTTTAATCTCTTTATTTTTTCCATTTACTCATTCTTGAATTATTCCTCATATTTTTCTCTTTGATCTCGAATGTTCCTCGTGGGAACGATCTTGATTGCAGTCTTTTTCGAAAAGTAGAAGTAGCACGTGGTGCTCTCCTGGTCGGGAGAGACCCCCGTGGTGGTCCTACCCTCAGTCAACCACCCCAAGGTCACTGACAGACGTAACGGTGACTACGGCACGCGCGATAAACGCACGGGTAGCTATCCCGTACTGGCACGCGGTCAGTCGTTTTCGTTAACGGGTGCGCCCCAAAGCACAGCACGGAACCATTATAGGGCAGAGCCCTCTCAGTAACAGGGGTCCAGCCCCTCCACAGTAACCAAACAGGGGTCTTGCCCCTTCACAGTCCGCGCACCCTAGCCTGACTACCCTGGTTTGCCCAGTTGGCCTAACAGGTCGGTGTGAGAGGGTTAGCAGAACCCCGGGACCCGTGGGGTGGCTAGTGCTCTCCCTACACTAGTAGCTCTTCCCGATACTGTGTACGCGGGGGCCAAAAGTCGGTACAAAGTGGCCACGCCTAACCCCGGGTCCCTGGGGTGGCTAGTTCCGCTCTGCACTAAACAGGGGGACAGTCGCTCTCCTTGGTACTCCGTAATCAAGGGCCAGCTCACTTCCCCAATTCTATTTCATTCCTCACCCAGGAGCTCTACTCTTAATTCCCCGTAGGGTTCATGCTCATATTTTCAAGCCAATTTAGGTTTCATCATTTCAGCTTTATATTCTTATAGTCCATGTTCTCAACAGTTAATATCCATTCATAAACAAGCAACTGTTATCCAATTACAGGCAATTATCATTTTTTCTTTCTACTTTTCTAAGACTGCAATTTATATATTCACGACATTCGTTTTGGTGTTTTTGTTCCTAGGATTCATGTCACACCCTAGGATATATCATTCAATCTAGTTTTTCAGTCCTACGATTCATGCCATACCCTAGGATCTATCGTTCAATCTAGTTTTCCAATCATAGGGTTCATGCCACACCTTAGAATCTATTAATTATCTCACCAGTACGTAAATGTTGGTAAATAATTATAGGGAGCCACTCTACCTGCAAAATCGGGAGTACTGGGGGCGTGATCGGCAAGCCCGCGCGCCTCCGTAACCTCCAGAGCCGCAACGGAACGGGGTCCTAACATAAGGATCAAATACAAGGAACTACTCAGAACATGATACAAATACTGTAAACAGGTAGAGGAACTAAATCTGAGAAGAACGAAACTTGAAACGCGGAAAACAGACTTCGAATGGACCCTAAACGGGTAAAAAACGACAAGTCTGCTTAAAATCAGACGTCTGGAACATCTTCCAGATGTCTTAAACGGTGGCTCAGGTCATATCTTGTTCCTGCGCGGTTCTTCAGACGTCCAGAATCCCGCTGAACCGTCTGGACTTAGTTTCCAGACGTCCGACTGTCACTCCGGACGTTCGGAGACCCTCTCCGCCGTTTGGTACTGTGCCCAGACGTCCGATCTGTGTGGGAGGACGTGCCCTTGCGCCTTCCCGAACGAGACCTGCACGCGTACGCAACCGTCCTTCAACACGAAGACGAGGCAGAACCCTTCGGCGGAACGGCTGCATGGCCGTATATGTGAAAGAAGAAGGGAAGGAAAATATCGTATCTTTCAGACGTCTGGACCTTCCTCCAGACGTCTGCCGCGTCGTCTGGACGTAGGTCCAGATTTCTGATTCTGGAAAATTTTCCCAGAATCAGGACGTCCTCGCCCTTCTCTTGCTGCGCACGGCCGTGCTGCGCCGCGCTCGCCTACTGCCTGAGCTGCAGCAGCACCTCCCTAGTGCCACGCTCCTGCTGCGCGCCCGCTGGTCGGCCCTGGCTGCTCCGGCGAGCTCGCACCCTCGCGCTCTAACCCTTCTCCCTCTCGCTTGAACTCCTCCCCGCGCACCCATGGCAGCAGCTGCTGCCCTCGTCCTCTTACTATCACGTTAACAGGAAAGAGAAGAAGACGGTGAAGTGAGGGTGAGGGAGAGGAGAGGGGGAGTATTTGAAGGCACCGTAGGGGAGAGAGAGAAGAAGGCTGCGCCTGCAGGGAGGAAAGAAAGAGAAGAAAAGAGGGCGGCGGTTCAGTCTGCGTGCGCATGTGTGCAGACGCGAAACGTACGTCGAAAAAAAATAATTTTCAGACGTCTGGACCAATTCCTAGACGTCTTAAACGACGTTTGATGCCGAGGTGATAACAACTACTTAGACACCTCTCTGGTTGCTTGACTTTCTATAGTTTGCATACTTATTTTGGCTGCTATTCATTGTAACTGGCTTCTCCACCAGTTCGACATCAAGAGTGCCTTCTTCTATGGTGATCTAACGGAGGAAGTTTACATGCAGCAACCTCTATGATTTAAGGTCAAGCGGGAGTGTTCCAAGGTCTTTACATTGTTTAAGGCAATTTATGGACTCAAGTAGAGTCTAAGGGCATGGTTTCAAAATCTCTCATATGTGGTTGAGAGATTTGGCTTTAAGAGATCTTTTGTCGATTACTCTCTCTTCCTAAAGAAGATTGAAAAATGAGTGATAGTGATTCTAGTAAATGTGCACGTATTATATTGACCGGGGATGATGTGGAGAGCATTACAAGTACCAACGAGCTTCTAGCCAAGTATCTTGTTACAAAGGTAGTCCATTCCATCATTTGCTTGGAATTGAGGTGGCTTGGAATGCATGTGGTGTTGTTCTTTTTCAAAGGAAATATGTAGGCAATTTACTTTGTGAGATTGACATGTTAGGGGCAAAGCCCGCTTCTATTCTCATGGACCCTAGCGTGCATCTATATGAAGATACCTTAAAACAAGATGATTCTAAGTAGTTTAGATGCTTAGTACGAAAGCTACTATATGTCATTGTCACGAGGCTCGATATTGCGTCGCAATAAGCAAAGTGAGTCAGTTCATGGACAAATCAAGGAAGGTACATTGGGATATAGCCATGATGATCCTTAGGTATCTGAAGTTGGCTCCAAGAAAAGGATTGTATTTACTTGTGGGAGTTCTTTAAATGTGATGGTCTTCATTATGTTGGATATCACAAAGATAGGAAGTCTAAGCAAAAAGCAAATTGTAGTAGCTAGGTTGAGTACATAATCAAAGTATAGAGTTATGGTACAAACTACGTCTGAGCTTATGCGGATTAGATCTGTTCTCATGGATTTACATATTCCAGTATCTGGTTTTATGGAGATGAGGTGTGACAAAAGGGTAGCATTCTTCATTGCTAACAATCCAGTCTTTCGTGAAGGAATACACGTAGAGGTGGATTGCCAGGACACTCGTAATATGATCCAGAAGGGATATATCTGCACCTTACATGTGACGTCTGGAGATCATGCTATTGATATGTTCACTAAAGCCCTTCCACGTGCCTCGTTTGACTGATGCTATTTTAAGCTAAGTATGATGGATATCTATGCTCTATCTTAAGGGGGAGTGTTGAGAAAGCTTTTTTCAGTTTATTGGTTATTTTGTTTTTAGTCTTGTTTACTCTATTTTTCTTTTCTTGAGGATATATTTGTGAGTTCCCTTAGCCTCTCTCTATACATAGAGGTCTAGGGTTCTCCTAGAGAAATATATGACTCATTTTTCTTCTCACACTATCGGGTCTTGTTGTCTCCCTGTTATAGAAACCACTTTCTCGAAGAACTTATAAGAGAGAGGCCTCTCTGCTCTTGGGCCAGTGCTTTGTGATGGGGATCACTAAAGTCTCCATTATTGAGAGATCCTTTTCTTCTTAAGCCATGTTTTTCGTTGCAAGCCTTGTGGCTTCAAATGGGGAAAAAATGCAATACCTTTTTGAAAAAGTAAGGGGCAGTTATCCCATAGATAACCACCCAAATTTATTCCACCTCAGAACAAAATTACATCAGGAGTTACAAAAAGGACCTCCAGAAACCAATCTGGGAGGAGATAGAGGACACAAAGTTTTCAACATAAGGCCTCTCCTCCCTAAACACCACCCCATTCCTCCCTAGCCACACTCCCCACAAAATAGCCAAGACCTTTGCCCGATCATGCTTTAGAGCAAAAGGTGAAGACTCCGCCACCCGCACTTCCCTGCGAAAGGAAGACCAAAAGCTAGTGGCGTCCTGGTGGGAAATCTAGCCAATCCCCATCTCTTGCCAAACTTGTGCTACAAACGGGCACTAAAACAGAACATGTTGCACATCCTCAACAGCCCCCCCACAAAGGGGGCACGCTAGATCGTCTGTTTGAGCCCATCTTGCTCTCCACTGCTTCGTCATGATCCTTCCTATTCTCACCAACCAGGCAAAGATCTTCACTTTCAACGGGCACTTCGTCGTCCACATCAGTCTGCAGTCCCACATGAAGTCAACGTCCAAATCATCCTCACTAGTCCCTAACCTGCGGTACACCTTTGCCACCAACAAGTTTCCCTCCTCCCAATAAAAACCATCAAGGCCTTCGCCTGGCGCCCAACCCACCAACTCCTGTAACAGCCGTTGGAAGTCCTCACATCTCTGATCGGAAAGACGCCCCCGGAATATGGGGCATCAAGATCTGTCCTAGCATTCGCCAACCCTCGCCGAAATATTCACTATACTATTCACTCAGTGAGGAAACCTCTCTCCTAGAGTAGAGTCGGCCCCCTGCCAGTCGTCCTATCAGAAATGGAAGGAGTCCCTCGCACCAAGCACCGGGTCAAAGAAGCTTCACACTCTCACAGCTATCGTCGCCAGGCCCTTGAGGAAGTGAGACGCTTCACGGGGAGGGGAGTAGAAAGGTCCCCACGACAGGAAATCATCGTAGCATCGCAACATAACATCTCCAAGAAGCCCCTGCTCATGCCCCACCAACCTCACGATCCATTTCGTGAGAAGGCTAATGTTCGTTCTGTCCACATCTCTGACCCCAAGGCCCCCCTCCTGTGTAGGCCTGCACACTTCTTTCCATGCCACCAGCCTCGCCCCCTGCCTGTCGCACCTGCAGTAGACTAGAAGAAGTCTCTCATCAATCCCGAAACCTTCTTCTCAATCTGGCGCGGCAACTGGAAGACTGACAAGAAGTAGGATGGTATAGAGGCTAGAATCGCCTCCACCAAGGTTAGTCGCCAGCCCCTAGACAAAAGTATGGAGGACCACCCTGCCAGCCTTCCTTCCATTCTTTCTTGCAACAGGAGCCAATCCTGTAGCTTGAGACAACGGTCTGACAGAGGGAGGCCCAGATACACCAATGGCAAGGAACCCATCTCTGTCTTTAGAGCAGCACCCACCCTCTCTGCCTCCGTGGCAGACAAATTGACTGGAATGAAGCTTGATTTATGATAGCTAATGTGTAGCCTTGATGCCTCACCAAAGAGCTCTAGTAGGATCCTCAACCTCCTTGCCTCCAGCCCGGTTCCTTCGACTAGGAAGAGTGTATCATCAGCATATTGAAGGATCACCACCTCCCTGCCACCACCAAAGTCAAAGCCCCTAAACAGCCCCTTGCTGCAAGCTCTGTGTGCCGCCAGTGCAAGTACGTCTGCCGTAAGAACAAAAAGCATTAGCGCAAGAGGGCACCCTTGTCTGACCCCTCTTCTAGGTTGGACCCATCCTCCCGCCGGGTTCCTGTTGATAAGGACTAAAAAGGATGATGTTGTCACACATCTCTTCATCCAGTCAATCCATATCATTGGGAAACCCCTCCTCTGTAGAGATGCCTACAAGAAGTTCCACTGAACCAAGTCATATGCCTTGGTGAAATCCATCTTCCATAAAAAAACTTGCTTCTTCTCCCTTCTCCACACTACCAAGGCTTCCATCGCAATCACAAAACCATCTAGAATTTCTCTCCCTGGAACAAAAGTTGTCTGAATAGGGTAGACCAAATCCCCATAAGGTCCCTCAGTCTGTTAGCCTAGACTTTAGCCATAATAAGGTAAACCGCATTAGACAGGGCGATCGATCTAAAATCCTGGATGGCCTCCGCCCCTTCCTTCTTAGGCAGCAAAAACAGGTAGTATCTATTCAGCTTCTCAAAACCTCTATTGTTGGATGCGAACTCCTCCACCACCCGCATCACATTTGCACCCACCAAAGGCCAGAACTCCTTGAAGAAGAAGACAGGGAAGCCATCTGGGCCAGGGCATCCCTCCGCATTGAGGCCCCACACCGCCTGCATCACCTCCACCTCTGAGAAGCCAGCCGTAAGACCCTCCGCCTGTGTCTCCGTGATGTGCTGCACAGACAGAGGGATGAAATGCAATACCTTGAGCCTGAGACATTTGCAATGTCAATGAGAGGGATTAAATGAGACGGCTTATTGTATGTTCTCCTGGATCCAATCAGTTTTGGTGTTTGAACCGTTAATGTTGTAAGTACATTGCTTATGTTGAGATTGTTTCAGCTTCTGGGCTTATATAAAGAGCACTGTAGTGGTTTTTCTTGAGGAAAAAAACATGATCCAACTTTTAGAATGCTTCTTCTGTTAGGTAAGGTGGTTTCATGCGATTATGAGCCACAACTCGAAGTCTTCAGTATTGTGATTGTGTTTCAAGATCAAAGCCAAAATCACGACTAAGTCTTCATGAATAAAATGGGGATGGTCATGTTGATTCTTTGCCTCTATTTAGAGTTATCCTCGGCCATTTGAGGACTACAGGGACTGAACAAGAGACTTGAATTAGGCAAATACGTATATCCCATTGCTCAATTTAAAAAACTTGAATTTAGGGGCTAAATTGAAAACAATGTTGTAGGATATTGTTTTCAATATGCATTGGTTTTCTCCTTTTGCTTGATTTGAATCTATTCCGGTGTATTTGCTTTTGATTTTTGCACACTGGTGTGCTCTTTAAGCATCTTCTTTTATTGTTCTATATATTTTGTCAGGCAAAAAATAGCTTAACTCTTATAATTGCTTGTGGACAATTTAGAAGAGAGTTGAAAACTAGAATTCGGGAAGATATTGTTATATATTTACATGGAAAAATCTAAATTATCATAGTAATGGTCTATGCTGCATTTTCCCTCTTCGTAGCTCGAGGAATTTCGTAAGAAAAAGGCTGCTAGGAAGGCTGCTTCTGCTGGTCAAGTGCCATCAACTGATTCTGAAGTACCTGATAATAGATCCTTGAATGAAGATATTGGTCAATTGACTTCTGACAGAATCTTCAGTAATGCACAGGACCCTTCTAGCTTAGGTGCTTGTGATAATAAGAAAGGCATTTCTTCCCAGCTTTTTGGAGTAAATTTTATTGATGGAATTGAGACTGCTCCTGGTAATGGCAATGATCGATCTGGCAGTTCTGTCCCCCTTGGCACCGAAGATGAGGGACATGGGATACGTGGATCATCTGGGTTTCTAAAATTGGATAATGGTTCTAATATTATCCAATGGGGCAGGAGTAATGCACTTGAGGGTCGTGAAATTGATCAGGTTTCGGTACAAATTCAAACAGAATTAGATCCAGTACAAACCAATCTGATGGCTGCTGCAGATGTTGTGAAATCCAAAAGTCATTCTCAAGGTGATGCTAACTCAATTGATCTTGGGGATTCTGACAATCACAGTAAATGCTTTAATCCCTCTAATACTTCTGGTTCTGTGGACTTATTTGATGGTGCCAAGCCTCTCAAAGAACAAGTTGCAGGAGTTGGTACTGAGTCATCTAGTTGCGTTCTTTTTAGTGCAAATGATGGTAAGTTTTTTTTTAGCCTTCATTTTTGCAGAAACCATTCTGTTTTTCAGTTTGAGATATTGTTATCTTATTGGTTTGATGACCCTTTGAAGCAGATCCATTCATTCCAAGTAAAACAGACCAGGAAGTCCAAGCAGATAATATGAGATGGAAAATAAGTGACTCCATTAATTTTCGACTTAATGTTAAGGAACCGGATTCTGTAATGCCAGAATATTCTTCTGTAGATTACGCTTCGGGCTTTAAAAGTTCAACTCAACACTCATTTCCTTCTAGGATGCAAGGGAATGCCACTGTGAGATTGCGTCCATCATTTCTTGACTCAATTAATGTATCATGTAATTCATCAGCTCCGGATATGCTCTCCAATTCCATGGAAATTGATCGAACGATGTTAAGTGGAATTTCTAACGATGGAGAAGTGCAGAAGATGTCCACACAGCAATCTTCAAAGCAGATTGATACAACAGAACCATCCGTAAGGATACCATATTACTTGCCCCCAGCATAAACTTGCAGGAATCCAACTCTTTAGTTTGTGGTTAACTTGAATGATGAGTCCCATTGAACCAGGTCAATGGTCACAACAATACAAGTAATGACTTGAAAGTTTCTTTGGACAAGGACAATGATTTTGCGGCTTTAGAACAGGTGATGAATCTGACCTCTGTGGCAAATCATATGCAGATAGTACTTATAACAATGCATTCTTGAGGGATGTGACAATAATGTTTATATGTGTACAAGTTTGCATGGGTGGTGATTGTATACTAAGCTGTAAATCACATGCATGATGAGAGCTCCAGGGTTGGCTTCGTATTGACTAGCCAGAATTCCATTCAAATACTAATAAGGTCATGATCAACAGTCAAATAAGGACCCAGGTCCAACTTGTCAAGATTTTTCTGGTTGGAATGGCTTGTCCTGATCTGGCTGCTTGTTTGAATCTTGCTTGGCCTGGGATAGATAGGTGATTGACGAGCATTCTAGTATTGGCAACTCCAATTCTATAAAGGTCGATGTGTGTGTTGAAGTCATTTGAAATCCATCCCAGGCTATTTGAAAGTGTACATTTACATTCTTTACTCGAGTTAAACGTTTTTGCATATACAAACTTACCACTTCCTTTCTACAGCACATTGAAGATTTGACACGACAGAAGTTTGCTCTGCAAAGAGCACTTGATACATCGCAATCATTAGCAGAGTCTCTGGCTTCTGAAAATTCTTCATTGACTGAAAGTTTCAACCAACAGGTGCATCTTTATTTTTAGATACTAAGAAGATGTTAACATCTTTCGATCTGTTTAGCTAAATGAGCTCTTTCAGCATACTGTAGTGATGTTGTATTTGCAACTAATTTAACAGATATGTTGAAATAGTTGACATCCGTTGCATCTCTAGCATTAGAAAATGCATAAGTAAAATGCATTTTTATTTATTTGTGAACTCCACAACTTGAATATAAAAACCAGAAAACTATGAGATTTCATGCAACAAATAGACATTTGTTGTCAAAGAAGCCACTGCAGTGAGTTAATTTACTACTGTGCTTCAGTAATAATCCTAGCTTGGTTCCTAGCTTTTGGTTGTTGAGAGAGAAGAATGCTTGTTGTTAGGTAATTGGATAATGTGGAGATTTAATTACATGTTGCTTAGTCTCATATAGTGGAAGTGAGAACTAGAGGGGTGTGTGGTGTCTTATGTAACAGTCCATATATTCTTCATTTGTCTCTGAGACACACCATAGGGGTGTTTCTCTTGTGGTTTTTTCCCCTCTCCTTGTGAGAGAGGTTTCCATGTAAAGGCAAGTATTCCATTGCGATGCTTTAATATTTTTTTTTCATTTTATTTTTATTATTTATTTCAACATGGTATTAGAACAAGTCATTCTTGGGTTTGTTCTCAAGTTTTTATCATTATTTATGTTGATGTTGTTCTACATGGGTATCATTGTTTTCATTATTCTTGAGTTTTTATCATTATTTGTGTCTCCATTTTCTTTTTCTTTTCTATGAGTTCTTGGAGGCACAATAGGATCAACAAAGATCTTTCTTGTAGTTTTGATAGGTTCCAGTCAAACACTAACTAGAAGACTCCAGATCGAGATTAGATGCCATCATTACTAAGGATCCATGACAAGATCTTGAGGCCACTGATGTGTCCAGCGACAAGGATGCGTAGTAAGAAGATGGTTGTGGAAATTTGCTTACCGCCATTGGTGTTGGTGGCTTCATCGACCCTAGCGGACTCTTGCAGTAGCACCCTCTCCATGAGGCGGGGCACCACCTGCCAAGGCCTCTTTTGTTGCGGTTGCCCCTTCCTTGATTAGGGACTCGATCCGTCAGATCCGATTGTGGCTGGGCACCTATGAGATCCCAATGAGATTCACGTTTTTGGGATCCATGGTGGTGGTCGACGTGTTCTAGTGGAAAGTGCATTGAACACTTCGGATGCGATGGCGACGCGTAGAGATGCAAAGGGCGGTGTTCACAACTTGTAGAGCGAGGTTGGTGAGGCGTAAGGGTGTGAGGCCAACAACAGATGGTGTTGCAGTTGTTGGGTTATTGTGTGAGAGTGAGAGTTGATGTGTGGGAGCGCACAACCTGCGAGGCTAACGCTATGGTGCTAGAGAGTAGGAGCCAATGTGAGAGGGCTTGTAGGATTAAGGTCAATGAGTGGAGATAATCATTGACAATGGCAATGGTGACGTGGATCTACTGGAAATCGCAAGGGGGTTGCATCTTCTAGGAAATCAACACAAGGCAGGGATCTCGCATGAGATTGTAGGGTTACAGAACCTTAACAATAGAGAAGAGGTAGTAGTGGGGCACTTGTTGGTGATACTGAACCCTAACAAATATATTTTAGGTATTTTTGCATCTTTTATCCTTTCTTTTATTTTATTTCTTAGTTTGGTTGGTGGTGTTGTATATATGTAAAAAAAGAAAAAGGAAAGGAAAGGAGGAAATGGTGAAGAAGAAAAATAAAAAGGAGAGAGAGAGATAGAAGGATGAAAAAAGTGTAAAACAAGAAGAAAAAAGGAGAGAAAAAAGAAACAAAAACTACATAAAAGGAGAGAAAAAATGAACTGAAAAAGAAGAGGGGGAGAAGATCTTCTTTGTTTGTTTTCTTCTTGATGTAGTTTCTTTGTCCACATGAGTATGGTAAAAGAGGGGAGTGTCAGGCATGTATGAGAGGCCATTGTAAACCCCATATGAGGGAGACTTTTTTTTGGGGTCCCAATATGAGAGCTCAATATTGGTCTTTATATGAGAGGAACATATTCCTAGTCCTTATATGAGAGAAGTTTAGTGTAAATTTTTGTATTTGAGAGGCTTGGTCCTCAGTTCTCATATAAGAGAGGTAGACTTTTAGTTTCTGTGTGGGAGAGCCTTGATCTCGAGTTGTCCAAGGGAGAGACCTAATTCTGAGATCTTCGATGGGGAAGGCACCCATACTATTTAAGGTTTGTATGAGAGAGACCAATTAAAGCCAGCTTTAGCAGTTCATCTATTAGACTCCAGCCTATGCTGATGTGCTATTATCAGCATACTTGCCTACAAGCAAGAATGAGAGTGCAACTGTTGTCATTCGCTTGAGAGAGAGTCATGACCCAGTTGCACTAGTTGAGAGTTGTCTTATGTTTGTGAGAGTAAGGAATTATATTGTACAAGCTGAGCATTTCATGTTCTAGCTTAAGGGGTAGTGTTAAGAGATGAATATTTGTTGTTGGCTAATTAGGTGATGTTGAGATCCAATTACATGTTGTTTAGTCCAACATAGTGGAAGTAGGAACTAGAGAAGTGTGTGGTGGCCTATATAAATTTCCTTGTACCCCCCATTTGTGTTTGAGAAGAAATATCACAGGATCATGCCACAAGGGTGCTTCTCTCGTGGTTTTTTTCCTTCACGTGAGTGGAACTTCATATAAACCCAAGTATTCCATTGCGATGCATTGATATTTTTGCTCATTTTATTTCTATTCTTTATATCAACATAGGTAAAGGTAGTACCGTTGGTGTTGGAACATGGAAGACTCGTAGTGTGATTGCATATGATCTAACTGTGGACTCACTTATTTGACTATGCTTTTGGTTCCTTCCTGTGTTCACACCGATATAGCTGGCAACAAACGAAGTGTAACTAAATCTATAATCCACCATCTGCTGTATTCTCTTATTTCAACAGACAAATACAATATTCTTTTATGATTTCTTGAGTTATTTTGACCACATTCGTAGATGGTGTCCAAAATTTTGGAGTATTTGATTAGTGTAGACATTTTACTAATTTCGTTCGTAGTTCGTGTTAGAGAAGGTGGATAGTTTGGATCTTCTCTAGAATCCCGTCAATGTTTGTTGTTAACTGTACTTCTATGCCACTAAGGTTTTAGACTGCCATGAGGGTGTGAGCCTCCTTTTCCATAAAAGGGAGTATATCAAATGATCATGCTATCAGGCTGCTATCCCCGTAGAGGTGGCTATATGCCATTATAAATGTTGTAGTTCTTGTATTCTTGTTGCTGCAGCTATTCTTGCTTATTATTTTTTTTGAAACAAAAAAGTTTCATTATAATAAGCTATTCTTGCTTATTATACATGGTATTTGAGTGGGAAATTCTGAAAACTTGCTTGAAGTTCATGCCATAATGTTTCGTTTGCTGTTGAGGTGTTTGTTGCAGTATTTGTATTTGTGTTGCTGCATTTATTTCTTATTTATTCTATATGATAATTGAGTGGGAAATTCTGAGATTGCTTTCTTGAAGTTCATTCATAATGTTTCATTTAGATTCGAGGTTCATTTCTCTTGTGGTTGCTCTTCTGCTGCAATGGTTTATTTTGGTGGTATTGTTTCTCAATGCTTCATTTGGTGGGACATTTATGTATTCATTGGGTAAGTGCCTCCATTGCAAAACCCTATATGCTTCTTGATTGTTGCTTAGTGAGTAGAACGCTGAAGTCCTGACGATCTGGGAACTATAATGATGTCAGCAATTTGATCTAAAGTCCTATAGTCTTGGACAACTTATCTGATGTATGAGAGAGTTCTCTCAGTTATCTCCTTCATACACATTGGAGATCATCTTATTCCTTCAACCCAGAGATACAATCCAGATTAGTACCCTTCTATGCACCATTTGCCCATTGCTGTTCCTTGGTTAACCACTTGAGATTAGCTCATCATCAACACTTAGAGAAACAGTATGTGGTATTCAGTTCACTGTTCAGTATGGGAATGAGTATCTGAGTATGCTATTTTGAATTTTAAATATTAAAAAGATATAACATGATTTTAAATAATTTTTTGTATCATTAGTTAAAACTTAATTAACATAATCATGCTATAATGCATACTAATTTCAACAAGATAAAAAATAAAACTAACTTGCTACATACATGATTGATTAACAGAAGCCTCACAAAGGAAAAAATAAAAATTTATTGATAACGTAGTCATAAAATCACCATCAAAATATAATTAAGTGGAAGCATAAATCAAAGCAATAAAATAATTATGCAATGTTTGAGTTTACATGGAAATCCCACTCATGAAGTGTGGTGAGAAAACCACGGGAGAAGGCCCCGATAGGGTACTGATTTGTATTTCTTCTTCTCAAAGGAATATGGGAAGAGTACACGTCTATTTATAGGCCACCATTCACACACAAAGTTCACATCTTCCGATGTGGTACTAAACCCACAACCCAATTCTCTCAACACTCCCCCTCAAGAGGGAGCATGGAATACTTAGCTTGTAACACAAAGAAACCCACTTTACACAGGCGGAAACATAGGCTAGAGCTGCTGAAGGAACTGTAGCTATCTTTGACAATGGCCTCTCCTCTGGAGACTTGGTGTTGGTAGCTCCTCATTCAGTATCTCTGTAAAAGGGGTCTTCCTCTGAAGGCCTCAAAAGTGGATCTCCCTCTCTGGAGTCCACAGAGCTGGATCTCCCACATAGAAACCCGAAATGGGCTCTTCCTCTGAGGACCTCAAAATTGGATCTCTTTATCTGAAGATCTCAAAACTTTAGACTTCCCAGAGTTGGGTTTCTCATGTGTAGTCCAGGAACAAAAGAGACTCTCGAATGGGGGATGACTACAACATGCTTCCACACTCCCCTTTTCTCTCATACTTGTATGGTAGAAAAAATAACAAGAGAAGAAATAAAACAATAAAACTAGAGAAGACTTCTCCACATCTTCTCTCTAACATAAACCTCATCATTTTTTTTTTCTCTACCTTCTTTTTTTTTTACTTTTTTTTTTGTTTTCTCCTTTTTTTTCTTTCCTTCTCTTTCTTTCCTTTTTTTCATGCCCTCTTCTTATTTCTGCTGCCTCTTCTTTTCCACCTTCCTTTTTTTTTAGAGGAAACAATGGGAGATAAAAACCTAAATCAAACCTTAGGGTTCGGAGAACCCAACAATGAAGAGGTTGGTAGCTCCTCCCGCTGCCAACCGCGGTGCCACCTCCGACCTTGTCCGCTCTAGTCGCTAACGCTGCGCGATGCGACCTTGTAGATCGTCGCACCGCCGCTGCACGTGCCTCACCGCGATGTCCAGCTCATGTTCATCGCGTGCTCGAGCTCCTTCAGCTTCATTGTTCCGAAGGGCCCACCGATTTTCGTCGTCAAATCGTAGGTCCTTGCCAAGTGACACGCAATGCGTAGCATGATGGGGGTGCAGCTCTTCTCCGTGATGAGGTCACGGTGCTTCCTCTTGCACATCTGGACAATGACCTCATACTTGGGATTTACCTTTGGGTAGCATGTCGCCATTGCGCCAACAAAGAGGGAAGAGGCGTGAGGAAGGCTTCCCCATCGGCGATGTCTAGTCTGCATCAGCAACAGTTGCAGTAGGGCATCAATTGGCTCCACCTTGCTCTTCTCCTTGCGTAGAGTTGCCCCTTGACCACCGATATGCATGATGGGGTTGGGGATCTTGATCTGCCTTCCTCGAGGCGTTCGCGGCGATCTCCATTGACATCGGTCACAATGCACGATCCCACATCGCCAAAGCTTGATCTTGCCTTCGATCTCGAAGGCACAAAAAGAACCCTAATAACAAGTGGAATCGTATATGGACACGATAAAACCTAAGAGCGACTTGCTCTGATACCAAGTTGAAATATATAATTAAGAGGAAGCATAAATCATAGTAATAAAACAATCATGGAATGCTTGGGTTTATGGGAAAACCTCACTCACGAAGAGCGGTGAGAAAACCATAGGAGAAGGCCTGGATATGACACTGATTTGTATTTTTTTTTGTCAAAGAAATATAGGAGTACATGCCTATTTATAAGCTATCACTCACACACAAAGTCTACATCTTCCGATGTGACACTAAACCCACAACCCAATTCTCTCAACATACTGAAATGCATTTGCATAGCACAATTGTTTGACATACATATACTAATTAAAAATAAAATGTTCCTGATGAACAATATATATGGACATGGAATAGTGGACATGAGTTGGAGTGATCTTGGATCTTGAACTTTGTTTTTTTTGTTGTGTTTGTGAATAAGGGCTCTGTTAGAGAAACAAGTAAGGTAAGCATATGGAGTACTCGACCTAACTACTTGGATAGCCCGTTCATATGTATGCACTTGGTGAGGGTAGCGCCTATAGGTACTTAGATGCCTACTCAGCCTAAGTGGTCATTAACCGTTGCTATATGACCAAGGACTTATTTAATTAGTAGTTCTATGCTTAGTAGTACTTAAATAATACTTAGTAGTGACTGGCGAGAGGATGGGGGACTTGGGTTGGAAGAGGGTGAGAGGGAGAAGATTCGTGGGGAGAGCGAGTTTGCTGGAGGGCGACATGAGAGGGAGGAGAAGGCGTGTAGAGGGTCATCCTATGAGGAACGTCATCTGCTTTAAATGCCGAGGGAGTGGTCATCTTGCGAGGGATTGTCGACATCCTCTGGTATGCTTCCATTGTTGTGGTTGGGGGCATAAAAAGAGGAGCTGTCCGAGGTGGTTGTCGCAGAGGAGGTCCTCCTCGGGGCCCTCACATCATCTACCTCCACCTTCGCATGTGGTGACACTAATCAATGGTGTTGATGTCTCTTGGTCGAGTGGAACGAAGGATTTGGACACCTTATTGGAGTTTTCTCTGTTTGGAACCATCCTTCGAGGTATTGCGGATGCTTAAAAGGTTAGATCTACTTTAACTCGCTATGGTTGAAATCGAAGATCTGGAAGATTTCAATTTTATTAGAGAAGTGTTTTATGTTTTTTGGGTTGGAGAAAGTAGACGTGGATCATCCTAAATTTAAGGAGATTTCTTTCGGGAGCGAGGTGATCCGCTGGTCTCTTCCAAGCATTTATGAAGGAGCGTCGGATCAATGGATTCCTCTTCGTTCGACTGTGAGGTTTCGCATATTTGGGATATTGTTAGGTTTGAGAACTACTAACACGATTGTGTCTATTTGTTCATTTATGCAAGTTAGGTGCTGCTCAGAGGTTGGTTTGCAGGAGGGTGATGCATCATTAGTGTTGGTGGTTGGTGAATTACTGGTTGGGAAATCGATTCCATCGATTTTGCGGTTTGGAGGTGCGCTTGTATTGTCTCTTTCGAAGAGTTGTGGTTGGTCGGTGATCGTGATTTGACGTATGCGCGCGTAGTGGCTACGAGGGTCCTGACGAAAGATGTTTTTGTTTCTGTCTTCACGCGTAGAAGGTAGGTTCAATATGCTAATGGCAGAGTTGTGAGATCTAATCCGATGGTAGGAGCTGAGATGCAGGCTATGGGAGCCACTCCAGTAGCGTTGGACGATGGTTCATAGGTGGTGGTTGGCAGGACTTGGACCCATCGGCAGATCCGCAGTGAATGGAGATTGGTTCAGAGATCTACTAGTGCGAAAAATGCTACCAGTTCGGGGAAGAATATTCGAATTTTGAATGTCCTCTTGATTTTGGGGTTGATAACTTTCCATAATTAGTAGGTATTCATTTTTGAAGGATGTTTGGCTTTGCCATTTTTATATGATGACGTGGACCATCAGGTAAGAGGCGATGAGGTGTATGCATCCGCAGTGAATGGAGATCGGTTTAGAGATCTACTAGTGCGAAAAATGCTAGCAGTTCGGGGAAGAATATTCGAATTTTGAATGTCCTCTTGATTTTGGGGTTGATAACTTTCCATAATTAGTAGGTATTCATTTTTGAAGGATATTTGGCTTTGCCATTTTTATATGATGACGTGGACCATCAGGTAAGAGGCGATGAGGTGTATGCTAATTCTCTCGACGCACAACAGGTGGAATCTAGATTTGTAATCGAATCTGGAGGTGGTGAGTTTCCTGATCCATTTCTTGATTCATTTCACGCTTTTCTTACTGAGGGGGCCTTTTGCCCCTCTGTTGAAATTGATTGTATGCTGCAGAATTTGGGAGGCATTACCTATGGATCACGAGGTGGAGTGCGCACGGTCTCAGAGGCACCAATCCCGATAGTGGACACCATGGACTCTGAAGCAAACCTGATGATGGGAAGCACTGTATGCGTATATCGTCCTTTGTAGGTGGATACCAGACCCATGGCTGGGTCCGGTGATGGTGAGTTTATTTGCTTTACTTAGACCGAGCCTACGCCAAATTTTTCCAATCGATTGGCTACGTCGGGGTTTGGATTTACAATGTTTATGTAGGAGCAACAGCCCCCGTTGCCTTTGGGTTGATTTTTCTTGGCCTTAACACTGGTCCATTTGAGGGCTTGGTGGAGATTTCTCAGAAGATCATGTATGCTTTGGAAGATGTGGCTTCGGATGTCAATAATATCAGTAAAACACCTATCAAATCCATGGCCAAGTCGAAATCTACAAGTCGTCGACCCACATCTAGTAGATCTTCGGGGCATTTGAGCGCTATTCATCGTAAGCACAAATTGATTGTTAGTGCTTGTTACAAACGCAAGAGATCTGCGAAGAGCACTGTGGTAACCGACCAAGTGAATGTAGTGGACAATAGGGTGTCTAATGTGGTGGGAACCAAGAGGGTCCACAAGGGGAGTGTTAAAGGAAACATCATTGGTTAATATTTTATCATGGAATGTTCGGGGTCTTCGGGATGATAGAAGATCTTTTTTGAAAATCTATTTGGCCCATTGGAAAGTGGATGTGGCGTCTCTACAGAGCTTGACTCCGGAGTTGAACATGAACTTATGTGGTGAGTTATACATTGATTTTCTTGATGTAGAGGTGGTGGGCAGATTTGGTGGTTTACTTATGTTATGGCACAATGAGGTGTTGGAATTCTGCTCTTCGGAGCTAGCTGGTAGAGTGATGACAATGATCTTTTCAAGAAAAGCTGATGGGCTTACTTTTGCGATATCTACTGTGTATGGGCCTTGCGATGATAGTGCGAGGATGCGGTTCTGGGAGGGAGTTGAATAAACATCTTCCTTTGTACAAGGAATGCCTTGGTTGATATGTGGTGATTTTAATGTGACATTATATGCTGAGGATATACCTGATGGTAGAATTGGTGCATCTACGACACATTTTCAGCTCCTGGTGTAGAATCTGGAGCTTATTAACACCCCAACAGCAGGGTCGAGATACATATGGAGGAATGGTAGTGGTTCTATGTCCTGTATTGACAGATTTCTTTGCAATATTGCGCTGGCTGCGTCTTCACATGACAGATGTGATCACCTGTGAAAGATCTTTCTTGGACCACACTCTGTTATGTAGCAATGAGGAGTTAAGAAATTCATCTTAGTTCAAGTTCCAAAAATCTTGGCTCAGAGAATTGGTTTTAAAGATTTAATTTGGGATAAATGGTCTTCCACACTGCCCTCTACCTCTCCACATGCACCCTGGCCTGTAGGATTGGTGCTATTCATTTGGCAATGATGGAATTTAAATGTGATATCAAATCACGTAGGGGAAAAGAAGATATGAAGCCCTTCATAAGGTCTCTTCCCTTGATCAGAAAGAGGAGGTGATGTCGTTGTTATCTGAAGAGTGTCAAGAAAGATGGAGGTCTCGATCCATGCTACATGATGAGGATCTCAAAAGAGAAATGGATTGGAGACAAAAATCAAGACAACTTTGGCTCAAAAAAGGTGACACAAACACTAGATTCTTTCATGTGTCAGTGCCAGAAGGAGGAAAAATTTGATAAATGCATTGAAAGTTGGGTATGTGGTTCTTGATAAAAGGGACCAAATATGTAGTGCTTTAAGGGACTACCTCCAGGATTTCACTAAGTAGAAACTTTACGGTGATTGGAGGCTAGCCCATCTGCAGATGGAACAAATTGGGGAAGATGCAAAGAATTCGCTGATTAAGGATGTTGACGAGGAGATCTTGTGTGCTATGTGTGCAATGAAATCAGAAAATCTCCTGGATCTGATGGCATACAAATCCTGTTCTATAAAGAAATGTAGGATATGGTGGGGCTTGATGTTGTGGCAATGATTAAAGACTTTTTTGAGGGAATAATGGTATTGAGAGAATTAATAAATTTTATCTATTTCTTCTTCCTAAGAAGCTTGGTCCTAAGACGGTGGGCAATCTTAGACCCATTGCTTTATCTAATTTGATATATTTATTGGTTGCAAAGATTCTTGCCAACCGTTTGCACCATGTTCCAGATATTATCTCTCTGGTTCAATTTGCTTTTGTGGAGAATAAGGGAGACTTGGTGGGGAGGGTGTTCAGATCCTCCTATGGAGGCCTATTGCGTTGGGGCCTTCTCTTGTCCTTGCCAAGGGATGCTTTGCATTTCCTGAGAGGTCTATCGGTGGTGGCTCCTAAAGTGCAGGATTGTTTTGTGCCGATGATGGGGTCGGGGGAGGTCTTCAGGTTCTGGCAGGATGATTGGACAGGTCAGGGGCTACTTTGTAGAAGATTTTCGAGACTTTTCGCTCTATCTACGGGTAGGGAGGCGTAAGTGGCAGAGGTTTGGGAAGGTGTGTGGTGCCCATCCTTTACAGGGAATCTTTTAGATGCGAGAATCCAGGAATTCCAGAGGTTGCTTGAAGAGTTGGAAGGCCTCCATCCAGAGTTGGGGAGTGATGTTTTCTTGGGATGGAGATTTCTTGGTGAGGGCTGCTTATAGGAGACTGTCTGGCGGGGGACCCAATGGTGATTTGGATCTAGTGAGAGACTACAGACAGGTTTGGAAGGCGGCTTGCCCATTGAAGGTCAAGATTTTTGTTTGGTTGCTTAGGAGGTGAAGGCTCACGACGAGGGTGTGGAGGGTAAGATGGGCTCTTGGGGAGCTTAAGGTATGCCCCTTGTGTGGAGATGATGAGAATGTCAACCACCTTTTCTTCTCTTGCTCATTTGTATCACATATTTGGAGCCGTGTGGGAGTGGGATGGTGGAACTTTCATTCTTTTGACGAGGTTTGGAGCACGTTTAGAGGTGGAGGTGGCAACGCAGGGCAAAATGTCTTCCGATCGAAGGAGAGGGCCAGGCCTCTAGCGGTCCTTTGGGGTGTCTGGTTAGGGAGGAATGAGGTCATTTTCAGGGGGTAGAGGCCTTATGTAGAAAATTTTGTGGAGTCTATCTCTGCTTTGATTAGAATGTGGAGTGGATCGCTGTGATTGGTGTTTTGTTGTATTTTGGACCTAATGTAGGCTGAAAGGCTAGTTTTTTATAATATAACTGGGGTGGTTATCATTTGGATAACTACTCTTTCCTTTTTCAAAAAAAAAAAGATTCTTTCATTTTAGCTTAAGAATTTTCGGCGGCTTGGAAGAGAAGGAAATGTAGAGCTTTCATTTGGAAAGTTGATTTCTCAAAGAGCTATGACTCCATCTTGTGGAACTATTTGTGGGAGATTCTAAAAAGGAGGGGTTTTCCAGATCAATGGATATTGTTAATGAAAAGATGTATCACTACTTCATCATTTCCTATTCTCATTAATGGAAGACCCAATGGCTCATGGATTCAACTGCAAAGGGGGGTGCGCTAGGGATGTCCCTTAGCACCTATGCTATTCAATATTTGCTATGGATTCCCTTGCATGTATGGCCCTTAAGGCATCTTTCGGGGGCCTGTGCACAGGTTTCACAGCACATGGAGATGGTGGGGTCATAACCCCCATATTGCAATATGCAGATGACATGAGTTTCTTCATTGAGGGTGGTAGTAGAGAGGCAAGACAGGTTTGTTCTTTAGTAAAGATTTTTGCTGAAATTTCAGGCCTCACAATTGGTTCCTTTTGGTATGGGTGGAGTGGAGGAGAATGCTATCTCTAGTATCCTGGAGACTCCAGTGGCTAGATTGCCTATTAGGTATCTTGGTTTGCCATTGAAGGGGAAGAAATTGACCTCTTCGAATTGGAAGCCACTTTTGGAGAGACTAGTTAGTAGGCTATAATCTTGAAGTGGTAGACTTCTCTAGAGGAGGCGGTTGATTCTCAAGTCGGTTCTTTCTTCCATTCCGATTTTCTCTCTGATTTTGCACCTACAAAAAAGATTCTCAAGAATATTGATATGACGAGAGATTTTTTTGGATGGGAGCAGACTCGGTGGGAAGATTTGTACATTTGGTCTCTTGGGAGGAGGTTCGTAAACCTAAGAGTGCAGGTGTTCTTGGAGCTCGAAATCTATCGTCCGCCAACAAGACCCTCTTACTGAAGTGGATTGCTAGACTGTTGTCCAATGGTCAAGACATGGTAACCTTGGTTTTGAAGGATTCCCATGGTGAGAATATGAATCTGGAGCAAAGGGTGGTCTCAGTTAGTGGTTCCTTGACTTTTTGGCATTCTATTTGGCCATTATTGATCAAATTTTCAGATTGATTTTTGCCTTCTTTGGGTGATGGGCTATCTTTTAAGTTTTGTTATGATAATTAGTCTGAAAATGGCCCATTTTCTTACCTATTTCAAAGATTATTTCATCATATTCTGGATAAAGAAGCATATGTGAAGGAGGTATGGGATGATGAATTGAAGATTTGGGACGTCAGACTCTCTCAAGTTCTGTTTGATACTACATTCTAGGATTATCCTCATTCAGATGCTTGCTGATTTCTCAGCATTGACAGCCGAACATGATTATTTCTTTTGGAGGTGTTGGGAATCCGAAACCACGTGGCACATCAGGCCATGTGGTAGTGTCACGTGGTAGCAGCAGCAGTAGTAGCAGCCATCTGGCCCCCATTAGGGTTGGTTGCAAGGGGTCCTCTTGGACCAAATTTGGTGCACCAATATTGGTGCTTATCTATTTTTAGTAATTAGTTTTGTTAGGAATTAAAGTTGAAGGATTTGATTTTGTTAAGAGATTAAATCTTTCCAAATAAGAGAATATTTTCTCTTTAGGAAATAGAATTATTTGTTTCTTGATTTGTTGGGATATGTTCTCTCTATAGATAGAGAGCCTTCCCACCTTATTTTCTCTTGAGCAATGTAGAAGAATAATTCCAAACTCGCGAGGCTCCTCTCCTTTCTCTCTTCTCTCTCTCACCGTGCATCAACAAGGCCAATCGACCTCCACCTTTTAGCTGGTCAACAAGGAGCATCTGCTCTTTCGTCCTGTCGTTGCCTCCTTTCTAGACTTGCCTGATCACCCAGATTAGACATCTGGTCGATCGTCCAGATGTCCTAAACGTAGCAACTCTGTGTTACTATGTGCGCATAGGAGTCCCCACGCTTCGCTTCCACCACCTAAAATCTTTACAGGAGGCATGGAAAATTTACCATTAACAGTGTCTATAAATTCATTGTTTTGAAACAGGAGACACGGCAGCCTGCAGTGGGTGGGATGTGGTTAGAAATTGTTAGTGATTCCAAGCTTTTGTGGAGGATTAAGGCTCCTTTAAAAATAAAATTATTCTTATGGTTAATGAGGAGGAAGTGACTGGTCACCAAATCCTACAGGGCAAAGTGGTGCACGGATGAGGATATTATTTGCTCTATGTGTGGGGCTACTGAGGAAGATGTCCAACATTTATTCTTTGATTGCGGTTTCTCTAGGGATGTTTGGGGTAATTTCAACCTTCCGACGGTGGACTCTACAAATTTTGAAGGGTTCTGGTCTAGCTTTAAATAGCGTGATCACCTTGATATGGCTGGCTGGTTACAAGGAGTTGCTATCCTTTGGCCTATTTGGAGGCAGAGGAATGAGAAGATTTTAAAAAATGAGAAAGGTTGGGTGGATAGTATAGTGAGGGAGTTAAGATGTTTTTCTGATTTTTGGCTTATTTATTAATAAAATCTAAGGATGATTACCACCCTCAGGTAATCTTCCTCTTTTTTCTCAAAAAAAAAAAACTTAGTAGTTAATATGTAAGCCTACCTTTCAAAAACAACATAAATAATTAAAATGTTTATGTTAATCTCATGTGACCATCCTCTTTCCTTTACAAAAATGTCTATGTTAAAATGTCTATGTTAATATGTAATCACTATGGACATTTTTGTAATTAGAATTCATTCATTTCACTGGAAATAAATAGAGTTCTTCCTTTTATATAGAGAGGGATTAATCCTAATTCCAATCCTAATCCTAAGCATGAAAACAAATCAAATCTTAAACAAACCAAAACATATCTCCTATAATTTGGAAGGAGATAAAACACAGAATGTGATGATTCCTAATTCTATTTCCTAAAATAATCTCTAGCACTCCCCCCTCCCCCCTACCTTAAGTTGGAGCGTGTAATGCCCAACTTGTAGCAGTGTAGCAGGAGAGCTCGTCATTAGGTGTAGTCCAGGGTTGGAGCAGGTAGCCAGGTAGGTTTGCAGTCAGACAGGCATGTAGGTGGTCACCTAGTTGATCAGGCATGCAAGTAGTTGTCTCTTCACCAGTGGAAACCTAGCTCCCTTGAAGTTAGAACAAAAGACTAACTCGAAGACCTTTAGGAAGTTGGAAAGCGATTCCAAGCAAGCTGCAGAGTAGAGGAGACAATCCTAAGCAGCTGTGGAGTAGGGGAGACGATCCTAAGTAGGCAGCAAAGTAAGGGAGACAATCCTAAGCAGTCACTAGAGTAGGGTAGTCGATCCCAAGTAGGTTATGAAGTAGGGGAGACGATCCCAAGTAGTAGTAATCGTCTTACACCAGCAAAAAATCCTTCTCGCTAAGAGAAAGAAAAACGGATGTAGGGCATTTAGGTAGGCAAAGGGGAGGAGAGCATGATGCTTAATTCCCCCAAAAGATTTCTTTTTCTTAATTTTCAAGGGACGAAATCCCTTAAGGATTTTGAACATAACATCAAGCTGTCTGGATCCCACGTTTGCCCTTCCATGAAGATATGGAAGGTGCAGGACCACAGTATGTAGTTTGAGGTACTCGATAATTTAATTGTGGTTCCTTGAATAAGTATTAAGGGTGAGATCTTAGCCTAAGATGTCATCGTTGAAGTCTCTTCATCTGCCATCGTAGCAATCAGAATCTCGCTATCAAGAAGGCCAGAAATCGGTCGAAGAAGGTGATCAAACCACTAAATTGGACCTAAGTCGGTTTGGTGGCCTGTTTGATCTTCATGCGTGGCTTTGCCTGGTTACGTAATAGTCCTTGCTACGTGATAGGGGCCCACGTAATGATGCAGGGATTAGATTGGATCCCTTCGATCAGTGCTACATTGGAGATAGGCCAAACATTAATGTTTAGTGGTGCTTCGGGCGAGAGGAAGATCGACACTGAGGGGAGGAAAACCAAGATGAATATCTTGGTAGTATGGTGACACTGTGTGTTGCTGATATGAGTCAAGGGGTTAAAGCACGTGCCCCTAGGCAGAGGGGGGTTGGCGACACCCTTTGGGTGAGGTAGAGCACGTTGGGGTCCCAAGATCGACTTGCTCTGATATCATGTAGAGATTTTTGTAATTGAAATTCATTTATCTCATTGAAAATAAGTAGAGTTCATCCCTATTTATAGAGAGGGATCAATCGTAATTTCAAGTCTAAATTTCTAATTCTAAACATGGAAACAAATGAAATTTGAAACAAATCAAAACATATCTCCTACAACTTTGGAAAGATATAAAACATCCAAAGAGAATTCATAATGTCCTAATTCTATTTTCCAAAATAATCTCACATAGTCACAATTCATGATGTTTCTAGTTTGTTCCTACCACCGAGTCATTTATACTTACCAACTAAACTAAGACAAGATCGAAGAAAACTAGATACTTAGATTCTAACCAAATAAGACCCCCCAACTTCTCTTAAGCTCTCTTATGCTCAGCTGCTACCTAATAGTGTTGAGTTGTAAGTTGATTCTTTTCTATTTTTGTGCTTTCTATCATTTACTTCTTTTGTAAGGGTACTTTTGTAGTATCTCCTTAATCCTCTATATAATGGAGATTAGTGCCTTGGTACGAAATAAGATGAATCATTTTCTCTAACTTGGTATTAGAATAGCAGTCCAATTTTGGTGTTCTGTACCCACCTTGATTCCTATATTGCTTTTCTTCTTCCACACAAAAAAAGCAAAAACCCTAGCCTCAAGGAGGTCAAAGCTACAAGGAGTTGTTGGAGCATTGCCACCACCATCGCCACCAGTCTTTTGATTGGTTGGTAGCCTTATCGGCGACAACCCAAGGTTGTATCTCCTTGTTGCTAGTCAGATCTCACTTAGATTCGGTGCTACTAAGGCAGAGGAGCCCCTGATC
Source organism: Thalassia testudinum (assembly GCA_037157565.1). NCBI lineage: Eukaryota > Viridiplantae > Streptophyta > Magnoliopsida > Alismatales > Hydrocharitaceae > Thalassia > Thalassia testudinum. Next base: position 1,966,930 of record JAZHRO010000044.1, read on the forward strand.
CGGGCGGTGTTTGAGGGCCCCCAGGTTCATGTTGTGACCACCTTGAGCACCGTTAAGGCCTCCTTTCCCTCTGTAGACTGCCACCAACACCTTCTTGGCTCTCCGGCAAACCCCTATAGTGCCACCAACTCTTCTGTCTACAAGTGGCCTACAACATGCCCTTTAAGGCTTGATTTCTCCTTCTAGGGGTTTGTTACTCTCTTGGAAGGATGTGTTGGCCCTCGATTCATTGCTTCTTATCCAAATTTTAAGACATGTGATGCCTTAAACTTAGTATTTAGCATTTTTCCCTGGTTGAAGAGACAAGGCTTCCGAAGTTTCATTGAGGTGACATTAGAGCAAGCTACGGAGATAGGGGCCTATTAGAGCATGCTCTTTGGTTCCATGGTGAAGTTGGATGTGACCAACTATGCTTGTTGGTCACAGACCTTGCTTATGTTGGTGGAAGGTCATGGCAAGGAACATGCCTTGCTTCAACCAGAGTCCGTAGAGAAGAGTGGCAAGAATGTTACATGGGAAAAGGATAATGCCATGTCTGTGCTTGGATCATGAATTTTGTCATCCTTAGGATTGAGAATGAGATCATGTATTATAAGTAGGGATGAGCATTGGGTCAGGCCCTTACGGGCTAAGCTCAGCTTGGTCTAAGCCCATTCAATAGATAGGCCAAGAAGGTGACCTAAGGCCCAACCTAAAACAAAATTTTTTGACCCAAGCTTGGCTCAGCCTAAAAAAAAAGGGCTCGGACCAGGCTGGGTCGATCCATTTATTCATGGTCTCGTTATATATTTCATTGATGTCGGTAAAATAATATATAAATGGGAGATTCATATCAATAATTATTTTAAAAGTATAAGTAGCGATATGATTTGGTATAAGTAAAAAAAAAGACTTGTAAAGGATGATTACCATTTTTAGTTATGTAAAAGATAAGGTTATTATATTTGCCTTTTGTGTAGATTCAAAGATCTTTGATTTTCTTGTGGGTACACAGGTAACCAAAATGATTTTGTTACTTGAGTTGCAAATATTAAATATGATCTCAATTACTTCAATTTAAGTCCAGAAATGACTTAAAATAAATTTGAGTTGAGGCAAAGAATTCGTATAACTGACCTCACTTAGTGTGGGAGAAGACTTGGTTGTTATTATACTGCGCTACAAATATTTAGGTTGAATATTCTACAAATATATAAGATGACAAGTCAACTAAATGTAATCAAGTAGGGAGAAATTACAATAAAAAAGAAGTGTTTATCGTATGTGTTTGTATTTAGTTCAAACTTGGATGTCCACACTTCTTTATGGCAAGAAGTCAATGGTTTATATGTAGTTCGAACGGGATCGTAGGAATGCACAACTTGCAGTTACAAGGAGCATAAGGGCTTTAAGGTTTTGTTGGTGGAAAATGATGAGCAGTCCTTATTTGTTTAGTGTTTAATGTTTGATGCTTATATGATATATATTTTCATATATAATGTTTTGAGACTTTGGGGAGAATATGAACTTTATTTATTTGAAAAGAGAGGCCTTAGCTCTCATTATATAGAGAGAGGACCTTGGCATACATGGAAACACATTAACTTTATACTAAAAATAACCAAGACTAAATAAGGAAAAACACTAATCAAATATTTTCTAATTTATTTCCTAGCACTTCCATGCAAGTTGAGATGTGGGAGACGGCAAAGACTTGGATCCTTAAGGTAGTGGAGATCAACTCTTGTTGATGTGGTAGTCCCTTCGTGTCTTCAACCTTGGGTGTCTCTTCTTGTACACCCTCATAAAGCCAGTCTATGCTTGATTTTTCTTGAGGTGCGTGGGAGCACTACTCGTAATCTTGACATCTTGACGTGGCTCTCGTCTTCCTTGTTTCTTCCACTTAAACATATGAGGACCCAAACAATAAAATTGAGGGGTTATAGACAAGTACCCCAAAACAATGGACTCAACTAACAAAGCAAGTATTATTATTTTTTATGTATCTCTGATCACCCTTTTCCAGTCGAGCGCCTCCTGCGTTTTGTGTCAAGTAGCCAGGAGGAGGAGCAACCGAAGTCAGAGGAGTAGCCAAAATCCCATCGGCTTATCTTCTCCTTCCCATTTTCTTTTTCTTTCGGTTTCCTTTGGGAGGTACTATAGTGGAGGAGAACTGTAGTGACACTTCAGTGAGTCGGAGAAGATCCAGACCTCCTTGGTCCTGTAGCATGGGTTCCAAGGAACACAATAGTGTTCTAGATCTTCGAACGGGTGTGATTTGTTGACCTAAATCTTCGACCTGGAACTTTCTCCTCAAGGGTGGTACCGTACATGTTCTGGCTTCTTGTTTGGCCGGAGGTCCGTCGGAGGGGATTGGTCCGGTAGCAGGGGTTGTTGCGACCACCACTGTGAAGGTCCTTCACCAGATCGAGGTTGGTGGCAGCGTTGGCGACATGTTCTTCTTTGGCGGCGACAATAGTAACAGACTCAAACGAAGAGGAAGACAAGACAGATAATGAATAGAGGAGGGAGGAAAGAAGAGGATTTGGGAGAAAGGAGAGCCTCTCTAGTGGCTCATTGGAGGTTGGCGGCACTGTCGGAGGGCTTCCCCCCTCTAGGGTTTCTTCTCCCTTTTTTCCCACAGGATTAAACTCGCTTTGATACTATGTTGGGATTTTGGGGAGAATATGAACTTTTTTTATTTGAAAAGAGAGGCCTTAGCCCTCTTTATATAGAGAGAGGGCCTTGGCATACATGGAAACACATTAACTTTATACTAAAAATAACGAAGATCAAATAAGGAAAAACACTAATTAAATATTTTCTAATTTATTTCCCAACAGTATGAATATATGTGCATATATGATATATATTGATGTAATTGGGCTACTAGGTCAAGCTTTAGGTCAACCTCATAAATACGGGCTGGGCTGGGGCATATCGGCCCAAGGTCTAGCCCATTTAATAAATGGGTCATATTTATAACCTAAACTCAGCCAAAGTTAATTTCGGGCTTGGGCTTGGGCTTGGGCCGACCTAATCGGGTTAGGCTTGGGGCTAGGCCAACCCAATAGTCATCCCTAATTATAAGATTGTGAAGGAGATGTAGGACAATCTTAAGGATACCCATTCACATGAGAACTTCAACCGAGTATTCTAGATTTACAATGAAATGGCTCATCTTCATCAGGAGGGTCGATCTTTGTCCTAGTATTATTTGACTCTCAAGGCATTGTTTGAGAAGTACAATACTTGTCCAGTTTGCATATGTGACTCTTAGAAAGCATATCGAAAAGAGGCAGCTGTTCTATAGTTTCTGGTAGGTTTAGGAGTTGTGTACTCTACATTGCTATGCCACTTGCTACATCCGACATTATCGCATTAGTCACCTCACCAGGTATCTTGTTTCTCTCTTTGCTTAGATTGGTAATATGTGTGGCTCAGATTGGTAATATGTGTGACTCAGATTGGCTCATGGACCTTGGTGCTTCTCATCACTTGTATCAAGATTGATGATGATTTTGTCGATTCTGGTCTATTCCTATTGGTTGTACAGTTAATGTGGTGGATGGGAGACATTCTCCTATCATTGGTCAAGGGGAGGTGGCTGTTACCTCCACACTATGTGCTTGACAAATGTTCTTGTTTTAGATTTTCCTATCGATCTTCTTTCTATCAGTAGAATTGAATTGTTAGGCCATCTTTGATGTCATGTCTTCTACATTTTAGGATATCTTGACGGGAAAGACGATTGGTGTTGGCTGTAAAAGGGAGTATATTGCCTTTGTCAGTCTCCTTATGTTGCTATAAGTATAAACTCTTCTACCATTGTTGGGTCTTTCCCTTTAATGGCATCTGTGTTCGAGTTATCTTCCTCTTGGAATGCTCCATTGAGTCATTCCACAAACTTCATCTGGTTTTATCATTCATTGTGATGCTTGTCACTTGTGAAGCATCACCAGAGTACTTATCTTTCTGGTTAGAGTCTTGGGTCATAGTTCATGTTTGAGTTGGTTCATATGGACGTTTAGGGTTCTAGTTGCATCTCTGATAGGCTAGGACATAGATGTCATCTTGTTCTTGTTGTTTACTTTGCTAGATTGCCTTGACTTTTTCTTTTGCAACATAACTCTGAAGTTGGTATTATCATTAAAAATTTCATTTTGGAAATAAGGATGTAATTTGATGCCATTATTCTGATGTTGTTTGTACTCGGTTGTTTGAATTTAATAAATCTCAGGATATGTGCATCATACTACATATCCCTATACTTCCGAGCATAACGGTGTTGTTGAGTGCAAACATCGCCATCTCTTAAACGCTGCTAGGATGCTGTTGATCCACAACTGTGTGCCTCCTCTATATTGGGGTGGCACTATTCTAACTACATATTATCTCATTAACTGCATGCCTTCCTACAATGATTAGATTCCATTGTAGCTTTTGTATCTTGGTGGAGACCTCTTTCTTGTTCATCCTCAGGTGTTTGGGTGTGTGGCCTTCGTTCATCTTTTTAGTCTTGGATGAGACAAGCTGGCCCTAAGGTTGTGAAATGTATCTTTTTGGGATATTCTAGAACTCAAAGTGGTACATGTGCTACGACTCGGTTTATCGGCATTACTATGTCAACGTTAATGTAAGATTCTATGAATTTGTACCTTATTTCTCTACTATAGGGAGGCATGTGACCGATGTTTCTCCTATGCGTATTCCTTCTATTCCTTTGGAGGATTTCCCGGTATCTGAACTTGTTAGGCTTCAGGATCCCTCACTTATAAGCATTGTACTCCTTCCTTAAAGACAACACCGATGTCATTGGAGGTGAGAACATATTTTTTGCTTATTGATGATGTTGTGACTAGTGATGATCTAGGTTTGGAATAGAGCCTACCATCCAATGATGATGTTGAGCCGATTGTCACTACTGATCTAGACCTTCCTTTGCTGTAAGAAAGTCTCCTTGGACTTGTACTATGCATCTTTCTTTAAGCATGTTTCTATGGCATGCCTTGGACCATCCTACAATCATTTTTGCAATGCTCTTCTATGACATGTGGCACTTCTGGATCCAAAGTGGCGACAGGTCATGGAGGACATGTTTGCTCAAATGGTACCTACGAACTAACTAATCCACCTCTTGGAGTAGCTGTAGTTGGATGCATATGGGTATTCACTTTAAGTATAACTTAGATGGTACAGTTGATAGATACAAGGCTCGACTAGTTGCTAAGGGCTTTACTCAAACTTATAGAGTTGATTTCTTTGATACTTTCTCCCTTATGGCTTGCCTGCCTACTGTTCGTATACAGATCTTTGTGGCTGTTTAGCGTGATTGACCTCTCCATTAGCTGAATGTGAAAAATGCTTTCTTATATAGTGACCTGTAGGAGGTTGTGTATATGCAACAATCTCTTGATTTTGAATTTAAGGGGGAGCATTCCAAGGTCTATCATATTTGTAAGGCAATTTATGGTCTGAAGCAAGTCTTAGGGTTTGGTTCCAAAAATTGTTACAGGTGGTTGAGACTTTTGGTTTTCACGGATCTTTAGATAATTCTCTTTTTGTACAAAGGATTGGAGAGGGTTTGAACACAATATTGGTATATGTTGATGACATCATTCTTACTAGAGATGATTAATAGGGTATTGGTGACTTGAAGAAGTGTTTGGCAGATAACTTTATCATCAAAGATTTTGGACCCCTTCTCTCGAATAGAAATGGCTCGTAGCAAAAAAGGGGTTCTATCTTGAAGAAAGTATGCCGTGGATCTTCGGCAAGAGATAGGTATGCTGGGAGCCAAGTCAGTAAGTATACCTATGGGTCCTAAGGCATACCTGTATAATGAGGAATATGAACCTGTGGATAGTCGTCGATATAAAGGCCTTGTTGGGAAGCTATTGTACTTGACAATCCCTCGACTTGATATTTCATTAGTTGTTGGTAAGTAGAGTAGTTCATGGATAGGCCCACTATGACACATTGGGATGTTGCTATGATGGTGCTAAAATTCTGAAAGCTTCTCCTAAAAAAGGGCTTCTATACGTAAAAGGCACTACTATGGATATTGTTGCATATACAAATGTAGACTATGTAGGTTGTCTTGCTGATAAAGAAATCAACTGGGTTTTACGCTTATGTGGTTGACAACCTAGTGACGTGGAGAAGCAAAAAGTAGGCAGTGTTTTCCATATCTGGTGCAAAGTCAAAAGTATAGAGCAATGACTTAGATGGCTGTAGAGACGATGTGGGTACAATTTATTTTTTCAGATTTATATATTGGTATTGATTCTTCTATGGAGACGAGTTGTGACAATATGGCAACCATTTTTATTACGAACAACCCCATGTTTTATGAACGAATGAAGCATGTCGAGGTTGACTGTTACTATACCTGAGACCTGATCCAGCATGTACTTATTCATAGCACTCATATTTCTTTAGAGTATATATTTTCACCAAGGCACTTCTTTTTTGTTTTGAAGGAACCAAGGCACTTTTGAGGACTCTCTTTCATAGATGCTATTCTAAGTTGAGCATGATTGATATCTATGCTCTAGCTCAAGGGGGAGTGTTGAGTTATGAGTTGATACTTTTCTATTTTCGTGCTTTCTGTCATTTACTTATGTAAGGGTACTTATGTAATTTTTTCCTAGTTCTCTATATAATAGGGATTAGTGCCTTGGTATGAAATAAGATGAATCATTTTCTTTGACTAATAGAAATGAGGCACCTCTAGCCCTTTTATAGGCCAAAAAGTAAGGAAAATTACAAAAGCTATGAAACTGCCCAGAATGACAGGACAATACTGTCATATGTTAACACCTGGGTTGATTTTGGAAAAATTTCACTGTTATACCTTGATCTCAGCGGTTTAAACATTATATCTGTGAAGTTTTGCCACTATGTAGTTGATTCCCTATAATTTCAATGTGACCCATACATACTGGTATGCAACCTGGTCAAAGTAGCAAATATTGAAGGTATGCTGCTAGCATGACATTCCGTGCTAAGGAATCCAGTTTGTTGAGTGTCAAGTCTAGCTATGATCAAGGATAAATTGGGATAACAGATACTCTATGTAGCTCAGGAAAATGCAAGGTTTTAATTTTGGCAAGCTCCATTTGAGCTTAGTATGGTGTAACAAGCTTAGCAAACATAATATTTGACAACAATCTTGAATTTGCAATCTTTCAGTTTCGTCAGTTGATTAGCAAAGGCTGTTTCCAGTAATCATTATAAAAACTAGTTATTTTTCCCAGGCTTCATAGGTAATTCATGTTAAATATCTGTGCCATTGCTGCTTTAAGGTTCAAATTATGCTCATCTTTATTTTAGGTTTTTCCATCATTTATTCACTTCCAAATTGCTTGATATTGGATGTCTGATCACAAATTATAATTATTAAGTAGATCCAAATATTCTCTTTCTATGTTAATATTTATCTCATTACTTTTGTTCGAGTCTTGTTACAACTGTTTCCACAGTTTGGATGTAGAATTGCAGTGTAATAGTGCGATTTTAAATCATTGGTTTGAATCATAATTTATAACTAGTGCAATATAAAGAACTTTTTCGGTTTCCATCTTGTTACATTGCTGAATTTGATACATGGAAACATTGTTATTTTTGTCAGATTTGAATATAATTTATGCATCTTATCTTTGATGAGTGTCTTTGATTTTTGGTTTCAGGGAAAAGCTGTCAACCAACTAAAGTCGGATATGGAGAGGTTGCAGGAAGAAATCAAGGCTCAACTGGTTTGTAGATTTAAAACATTGTTGAGTTAGAAGAAGTTGCTTTCCTTTATGTTTTTTATTTTCTTGTTATGTTGGGTTTTATATGTGTTTTTTCCTCCATTTACTACCCCGAAATGGTTAGGGTTTATCAATGAAGATTAGGTCATTTTATCTTCTCTGACATGATTTTTTTTTTTAATGAAAGGAAAAGGAAGATTACCGGAGATCGGTAATCATCCAGAAACTTGTATTAATAAAAAAGGAACGGACTTCTAGATTGTGTAGCCAAAAATCAGATGAAAAAAAACCTCCCTCACAACATTATCAACCCAGCGTCGCTCATCTTGAAATATCTTGTCATTCCGCTGCAGCCATAAACACCATAGAGTAGGAAAAGCCTTGATCCAACCTACCGCATCAAGGACATAATGATCCTGAAAGAAAGTCCAAAAGCCATGCTGACTAGAAGCATTGATCGTGTGAATATGAAGTTGCTGCCAAACATTCTTGGAGAAATCACACCTGAAAAAAGAATGTTGCACATCCTCCTCCGCTTGATTACAAAGGGGGCAAGCCGTGTCAATATCGTCAGTCCACCTCTTCATGACAACTTTGGTGACCAACTGCTCTCTTCGAAGCAACCATAGAAAAATTTTGATTTTCAAGGGAAGGCTGCACTTCCAAATCTTCCTTGAATCAGTCCCAACATCGCCCAATTGCGTGCCACTGCAAACCAATTTTGCGTAAGCCTTCTTCACTGAAAAAGTTCTTCCTTCCAACAGAACCTATCCACCTCGTTTGCAACTGGATAGAGGCCTGAAATTGCTTCCAACAGCTGCTGAAATTCACTAAAAGATTGCTCAGATAATCTCAGGGGCATTCGGAAATCCCACGTCTTCCGCTCCTCATCCCACATATCATTAACTGTGGCCTCTTTGTTATTGACAAGCTGAAAAACTCTTGGGAAGAGGTCTGAAAAAACTCCCAATTCACCCCAGTTGTCTAACCAGAATTTGAAATGCATCCCATTACCCAAAATTGGGCTGAAACCACATGCATTTTCCTGCAATATCTGCTGTATTGACTGTCAGAAGGATGAAGAACCTCTACTAAGTACCGCTCTCTCATCCAAGTTCATATCCAAACCATAGGAATCATTTAGCACTGTAGTGACCATGGACCTTCCTCCGGATAACAGACTTACCACCCACTTCAATAACAAAGATTTGTTGAAAGCTTCCAAATGGCACACTCCTAAACCACCTTCATTCTTGGGTTTACAATTCTCATTCCAAGGGACCAACTGGGCAAATCTACCCACATGCTCAGCCCCCTTGCATACATTTTTTTTTCTACCTCCAAAATTCTAACAATCTTCTTTGGAGGCCTAAAAACTGAGAACACCGGAATGGAAGGCAGAATTGACTTGAATAACACTAGCCGTCCACCTTTAGAAAGCATTCTACCACTCCAAGAGGAGAGCCTCTTCGTAATATGTTCCACCGCACAATTCCAGTCTGAAGCCACCAACTTCTTGCCTTTCAAGGGAAGACCAAGGTATCTAATTGGCAAATGAGCCACAAGTGTTTGCAAAATAGTAGCAATATCCCCTACTTTCGACTTCGGAATAGAAAATGGGAGAAGAGGAGATTTTGCCCTATTAATCTTGAGCCCAAACGTAGATGCAAATATTCTCACCAGTGATGACACGATTGCCTCAGACCTTCCTCCCTCAACAAAGAAATTTGTATCATTAGCGTTGCAAAAGGGGGGTAAGTAGAGAATCATCACCTTGGCAAGTAAATCCAGCGAAGAGGCGACCTCTACAAGCCTTAAATGCCAAGAAAGCAAGTGTATTAACTGCAATATCAAACAATAATGGTGCCAACGAACATCCCTGTTTAACACCAAGTTGAGGTTGAATCCAAGCCCCATTTGAATGGCCATTCACCAACACAGAAAAGGAAGTAGTGACGCATCGCTTCACCAACTGAACCCATCTCTCAAGAAAACCTTTCCTCTTAAGAATTTTCAAAAGGTACGTTCAAGAGATCGAGTCATAAGCTTTGGAGAAATCTATCTTCCAAAGGAATGTTGGGACACCTCTTCTCTTCCATGCAGCTAGCTTCTCTTCCGCCAACATGAAAGAGTCCTGCAATGATCTGCCTTTTGTAAAAGCCGACTGGACTAGGGAAATGATGTCATGCATAACCATCTGAAGTCTATATGCCAATATCTTAGCCACCACCAAATAAATAGAATTAGATAATGCAATTGGTTTGAAATCGTCCACCGACTCGGCCCCTGGTTTCTTGGGCAAGAGGAATAGATAGAAGCGGTTAAGCCTTTTGAAGCCTTCATTACCCCTAGACAATTCACGAATCATGGCCACTATATCCGGTCCCACCACATCCGATATCTCCCTGTAGAAGAGGACTTGTAGCCCATCTGGTCCTGGAGAGCCTTTCGCTTTCAATCCATTAAGAGCACAAATGATCTCCTAACTAACATCCTGAAGAAGTTCTACCTTCGCCTCCTCCTTCGCCTGCTCCATCTCTTAGGTGCCCAAATGCCAATCTTCACTCGGCTACCTCCGAGTGAAATCATGAAAATGTGAACGGAAAGCAATAGAAATTTGATTTCTCTGATGCATCATACATTCGCCAACCTTCAAAACATTAATCATATTCACTCTCCTCCTATTGCTTGCTACTAAATGAAAGAATTTTGTATTGGCATCACCCTCCTTAAGCCACAACTGCTTGGACTTCTGTCTCCAATCCATTTCCTTTTTATGATCCTCTTTCCAAACCGTTGCTTTCATTCTCCTATGCCCTTGGCAATCAACGCTGGTCAAAGGAGACACCTTTTTATCAAAGGTGGAAATTTTCATCAACACCTCATTCCTCCTTGCTTCTCTACGCGTTTGGAGATCACGTTTAAAATCAATTATCACCTCCTGAATGGCTCGAATTTTACATGCCAAAGTGCGTGTAGTTGAAGAAGCAGGTGTATTGTCCCGTATCAATGCCTTAAAACTAGGTTCCCTCAACCAATACTTGTGAAATTTGAAGAAAGTCAACCGTTTGTAGATTCATTACTACACCACAGAAAGGGTGTGTAATCAGAAAAGGGCCTGTCACAAGTTACCACCTCCTTCCCATGAAAGGATTCAACCATTGTCACATTGCACAAAAATCTATCAATGTATGAAGCAGTACCATTCCAGTTCCTCCATGTGTGTCGTGCTCCTACTATAGGTAAGTCCATCAACTCGAGCTTGTACGGTGTGTTGGAAATCGATTGTCGACCTATCACACCTTCCATCTGGTCTATCCTCTGAATGTAAAGTGGCATTGAAGTCCCCACCAATCAGCCATGGCTTACCATCTACAAAAAGAGAAGCCTGGTTTATCTCCTCCCAAAAATGTAACCTAGCAGAATTTTCACAAGGACCATACACACAGGAAATGACTAAAGAAAAGCCATCCATCTTTCTATTAAGAACTGCAGTTGCCATCGTCTTAGCCAACAAAGAAGATTCCAACTCAAAGTAATCACCATGCCACATTAGAATAATATCACTTGACCTCCCCTCTGCCCTTACCTCTAGAAACGCTAAATATCTATCACCACACAAGCTATTCTTCATTTGAGTAGATAAACTATCAAGGTGAGTTTCTTGCAAAGGCACAATATCAACTTTCCAATATGCTAAATACCTCCTCAAAATTGATCTTCTACCTTCATCACGGAGGTCGCGAACATTCCAAGAGAGGACTTTAGTCATCAATAATATTTGTAACCCCCCCTTTATGCACCTTCTTCACGCTAATTACTTTGGCACACGCTCATCTACCTCTGCTGCCTCCTCCTCAACAAAGTTATGGTTGTCGGCTTTTTTGTAATTTTCTTATGTTTATAACAAGCACTGAGGACCAATTTGTGTTTCTGCGAAATTACTTTAGGAGGACATGAGGATTTGCTGGAGGAGGATTTGAATAGCATGCGTTTCTCCTTGCCATTGTCCCTCCTCTGCCGCACAACAACCCTTACATTAGAGGCTGTGTCTTCAAGGCCTTCATTTTATTGCAGAGCAATCCCCATCATCTCCTCATTGAGCCACCCAAGACCGATCTGGTGGGGTTCCTCTTGACTTGGGACTTGAAAAATTGATCTGTAGGTGGTGGGAATCTGCGCTTCTTGCATCAAATTACACGCAATAGCAGTAACCCTGATATCTCGGCCAACAAGATCATCCGTATTTCGGGATAAAGTGCGTTGGAGGTAAACTCAACACGCCCAGACCCAATATTGGGTTTGACAACCACTTGTGAACAACCCAACGTACTTTCAAAGGGTCCACGCATTGTCTCAATCTTCCCATGTGGCGCACCCTGATTTGCAGACCTTCCGACCGCCCTAGCTCCAGTTGCTGCCCTAGTTGTAATCGCTGTTCGCGTCCGCACATCACCACCTTGCAAACAAACTGCCACCGCACCAAAGGAGGGGCAACCACCCTCGAAATTCGAAAATTGGAAACACCTTTTATCCAAAATTTTTAACTCACTACATTTGGATCTGTAAACGGATCTGGAAGCCACCTGTTTAGGACTAAGAATATTCTCCGCCATTTCAGCACCTAAATTTGGCATGTTTTCCAAATTTGGAAAGATGTCAACCCCGAAATTTTGGAGGCCATAATTGGAGTAGCCAGCCATTTCTTGTGTTTTGGCCAACTGTTTTGGCAATAGGCCTCAAATTTGGTGTGATTTGGCTTGATCATCGGCAACCACCGTGGTTGTCACCCTGATGATCGGAACATCGCCGTGGTCACTGCTCCCCTCCAGATCGTCAACCATCACAATTGCCGTCAGACCAGTGGCCACCACATGAGCGTAGGACGTCACTTGCAGCACCTTCTCGAGCACTTCCTTGAAAGAAATCACACATGCATAGCCACCAAAACGGAGAACCTCCTTGTTGGGCAATGTCTTCCTAATCAGTAATTCCCCTTCAACCAACATTGAGGTTGCATTGCCTTCTTGTATCCCAATACCACGACATCTTCATACTTGAGCAAAAGAGGTTCACAAGGGCACCACAGTCCCTATTGTTCTCCACCTCAGTGGAATTCCGAAAATACGAAACACAATAGTAGGATGTAACGGAACTCGCTCATCAGTAGCACCTTTGTAGACACTCGGAGATGACCAACGAATGCTAACCCGATCAAAATGCATCACTCCAGACTTCGAACGAGCAACATCCGATTCATTCAAACCAAAGACTGACACCTTCATTTTCGAGAAAACCCCATCCTCTATTGGCAATCCACGAAGAGAAGTTCCCACCAATGAGAATTTCAGAATGGAGTCCATTGCACTCACCTCATTTGACCAAGGAGAATCTACCACCAATGAAGGAGGTTCAAATGGTGGTGATGGAAAAATCTGCGCTCCAGAAGAAACTTCTCTAGTCCTTCCCATCGGGCACGATCTCTGATGGTAATCGATTCCCTTGCAACGAAGACAAACCACTGGATCCCTGCAATCCCTTGCCTAGTGGCCCCTAGTACGACAGTTGTAGCACACCACTTGACGGAGATGACGAGAGTGGAAGCCACCCCCATCGCCTTCCCTCCTCTCTCTAGACTGAGCGCTCATCCTTCCCTCTCAAAAGCACTAACTCCTTGTTGCCTCTTCTCCCACATGATATTGAGCAATAATCTTAGGTAGGTCTCAATACTTGCCTTGATCTTCCTTATCGGTCTTTCTTCTCCCCTTATCTTAGTGTGTTTCACATCTCAAATCAAATGGCAGGAGAACCTAGAACAGACACCAGTACTTTGCATCCAGCTCAAGCAAGTGGTGGCATGCTTGCTATCTTTAGCCCCCAACCTCCCAGTTGTGAGGCTTTCAGGGTTTTAGATGATGATGCTCCCTATTCTGAGTTGCGTTACTCCTCCCTACTTTAGTGAGAGACATGCTTCCCCTTCCCAACTCCAAGTGGCGATCCTTTTTTAGCAAGGGACACACTTCCTTGTCCAGCTGTCCTAACTGTAACTGATCCAACAACATTCAACATAAGAATATATGCTGTATCGGAATGAAAATGAAACATGAGGTTTCCTACAAAGAATGTGACCCAGTACGGTGCATTGGATCTAGTGACTAGGGGAACAGTTTTTGTAAGTACTAGAATATAATGGAGTTGGTGATATCTTGGCCTTTATATTACGCCAAATGGACTACTTAGCATGGAAAGTGGCTGATATACATGATTTTTAATGGTCTACATACCTAATATCAACTCTCTAGAGATTAGAGACTCTCTTTAGACTCTTGAGCAGATCTTGAGGCTCTGCACAATCAACTTAAGAAGATTGATTTGGTAGTTTAATCTTTTAGCACTCCACAAGCTTCATCTATTATTTGGCAGCGACCTAACTTTCCTATTTCTAGAGGTCATGGTGGCTATGTAGGATGCTGTGGCCATGGTTATGAGTGTTCAAGACTTATTTTCTTATTGCTTATCTTGACGTTTTCCCTTTTCCTTTTGCCCAAGTAAGGGCCATCTTGTTATTTTCCTAGGCTCCCCTCCTATTTATAGGATCCTAGGGTTGGAATTGTGAATATAGAAATCAACCATTTCTCTATATGGTATCAGAGTGACGGTCCTGGGTTGACGTCCGATACCTCCTTGATTCCCATTTCCTTCCTTTCTTTACTAAATAACATGTTATTAAGATCTGTGTCCTAGAAACAACTCTTTTAGTGTGGATCTCCCTTAAATGTTCAACTTTATTGTGACACCTTCGAACATCTAAAGGTCCCCGAACCTCCGATTGCCCCACTTTGATGAAGATTCAGCTGGCCAATCACCGCCGGTGACGCGGAAAGTGCGCAACGTCGCTGCTTGAGTTTGGATCGATTTTTTGGAGAGGTTCCTCTTGGTATTAGGGCTATCTAAGGGACTTCCTGACTCGTGTCTCATGGGCTACCAATTCGTGATTGACTGATGGTCTGCTGCCTTGCTAGAGTTTTGCTGAAATTCGACCACTTCGCTGCGTCGCTAAAAGCTTCTGGAGGCTGTTTGAGCACTAAGTTGGTGCTTGGGATGTTATAGGAAGGTCGGATTCAGGTTTAGATAGATTTGGGGGTTCTGATAGGGATGTATGGCATTTGAGTTTATTGTTTCCTCTCATTGGGAAGGAGGTCAAGGGGATTTCAAGAGCCCCTTCTTTGGCCTGATTGCCAAGTTCGACGGGTCAAACTATGCCCTATGAGCTTAATTGATCCTTAATGTGGTTGAGGGTCATGATAAGGAGCATATACTCCTGGAAACAGAGCCCATCAAAAGGATTGGAAAGAATTCTACATTGAATGACAATGCCATGGTGGCGTGGATCATGAACACTATGGTTTAGCATATAGCTACATAGATAATGTATTACAAGACTGTTAAGGAGATATGGGATGTCCTTTGCCACACATATTCTCAAGACAAAAATGCAGTTAGAATGCCGCAACTTCACCATGAGATTGCCCACATGAGGTAAGATGGGCGACCCTTAGCCTAGTACTACTTTAGCTTCAAGTCTGCATTTGAGAGGCTCAATGCCTATAACTTTGTGTGCTCATGCAAGTCACATAAGTTCTACAAGGCCCAAACTATGGTTGGGCACTTTCTTGTTGGTCTGGATCCTTCCTATGAAGTTGTGAGGCTACAAATCTAACATTACCTAAGATCCCCACCATAGAGGAAGCCTACAATAGATTGAGCAAGCTAGATGTCTCTTTCACAGTTTCCAAGTAGGCGAAGCATACCTCTGCCATGGCTTTGGCCTCGGGCAGAGGACGAGGAGGTAGTCCATCGACCCACGGGTGTGGCCGTAGGCGCAGTGGCTAGGGGCACGCCAGATCTTAGTGTACATACTATGGTAGACCTGGACATGTGGAGGAGTCATGTTGGACCAAGCATGGGAGGCCCGTCAATGTTCACCACACGATGATCGGACCAGAGGTGACTCCTGAGCTTGCCCTCGTCACTCGAGCTGAGTTTGATTACTGGTCCAGAGGATCTCCTAGATCTCTTCAGGATCTCAGGCCACTACTTTTAGGCATGGTGATACTGCACTTGCCGCCATGATGTCAGGTAATGGTCTTACTTCCCATACATTCAGGGCCGGTACAGATTGGTTGATTCCGGTGCCTCTATCCATATCTATGGCAAGGCATAACAGTTCATTAGTTTGCATCTTGACACCTTTGCGAGGACTATCGTTGTTGAGGATGATAGGAACTCCCCTGTCACAGGGGTTTCCTCTGAGCTTGCTTTCTATTAGTCGCATTACTAAGGAACTTCATTGTTGCGTTGTTTTTGATGCCATGATGCTTGTGCTTTAGGATATATTGATGAGGCAGGTAATTGGTTGTGGCTGTGAGGAAAGAGGAGTCTATCGCTTGGAGTAGACCATATGTAGGCCATGCAATCGCATCTTCTGAAGGAGCATCAAGTTATCTGTGGCATCTTTGCTTTGGTCACCTTCCTTTGCCGAAGTTGAGACGAGTTATTCCGTAGATCCCACCTATATTTGTCTTTAAATGTGTGACCTGTCAGCTCGGGAAGCACCACAGGAACTCCTTCCTGAGTTGACAAGGGTGTAATTTTGAGTCCTTAATTTTGTTGTTACATTTTGATGTTTGGGGTCCTAGTTTGTCCCCTAATTAGAATAGAATAGGCATTAAAACTGTCTTAATATTTATTAGAAAAAAACTCTCTTCATAGAATAGCCTATCTGGTATTTTTTTCACCTAATTTGAACCAATCCATGACTCGTTTGCCCCCCGTTCTTCCTCCTCTTCGGTCTATAAGAAGATGGCATCCTTTTGTATTGAACCCTCATGTAAGTGTACCTCCTTATCTAGGGGTTGATTAGATAATTGATCATCAACCTCGACCAACTCATGTTGTAAAGCATGCAGGCAGTCATCCCTGGGTATGTGCATGCTATCTCTTGAGTGCTATCCTTACCAAATTCAGGATAGCCACGCATTTATAAGGGCAGGTACTTGTAGAATGCTTAGCTCTAAGTAGAAGAAAGAACATAAAGAAGCCTCTCTTTATTTGTCCAAAAATTGGAAGACATCAAAGTTTTTTTTTCAGGTTACACAAAACAAGTGACGTGCAATGCAACGTATCACTACATTCTACCTTTATACGGCAGTAAAGCGAGCCAAGAACCATTAGCAGGGGCCCTGGCCAGTCTACAAGCAATCTTCCCATGCCAATGGATTGATTGGACGAAGAAAGGGTATTTCTTGGTGTGAGGAATAAAGGCCATGTTGCAGTACCACGTGGCGGTCCGATTTTGGCACTAAGGGGTGCCGGCCCTAAGAATGTGGTTGTGGTTGCTTTGGGTATAAGTTTCTTGTTTTTAGTATGTCTTAGATGTCAAATTAGTTGGGTCAATTAAGGATTTGTTTTAAATGATTTGATTAGATTAGGATTTGGTTTGCTTCCTGTTTTAGAAGATTGTGATTTGTTTTCTCTATAAAAAAGAACCTTTTGTAATTGTTGTCTTGAGTTAATGCATTATTAGTTTCCAAACAACATCTACAACTCCCTGTCTCCCTTTCTTCTCCAAGACCAACTGCATGAACAGGAACCACCTACAGCAGCCTATTGCTGCCTATTTCTCCCCCGTGGGAGAGTCTCCACGCTTTGTATGCGTCCGAAACTTCACATGATATTAGAGCCTACGATCTAGGCTCTTCATGAGGGATTTTTTCTACACGCATGTGACGAGAAGAAGGAAAAGAAGCCTCTTCCCACGCAAGAGGTCTTGTCTGTGGTGTGGAGAAAGGAGTGTAGCATCGAACCGCGTTAACCTCGACCAAGGTTGAAGTTTTTCCTGACCTTTTAAAAGCCGAAGTATTTTCCAGTTCAAACTATCTTGAAGGATGATGGTGAATTCCGAGATATACAAGTTTCTAGTGAGACAAAGATGCTTGTACATGAAACTACAATCAAGTTAGTTGGTTCTTCCAACTATGTTCTCTGAGCAGGTGCATTCAAGATCTTTGTTGGTGGACAACAGATGCTACACGTCCTCCTTGAAGAAGCATCGGAAATGAAAGATGCAGCCAAGAAGAAGAAGTGGGAGAAGGAGAATTATCTGGTAATGAACTGGCTTATGAACTTTGTTGATCCTAATATTGCTTCTAATATGTTATACAAGGAGATGATGAAGGACATCTGGGACACCCTTGAGAGGTGATTTGCAAAGAAGATCGGATCCACTAAGCTTGCAGACAACTATTGGGGCATCTGGAACACGAGTCAAGATAATTTATCCCTTGACGCTTACTATGCAAAGATGGAAAGCCTATTTGAGGAGCTCAACATCTACGAGCTAGCATGTTGTGACAAACAATCCAAGTCTCGAGCAGGATGGCTAGCCTTCAAGTTCCTCGGGGGGCTTCACCCTCGATATCAATCGGCTCGTGACCAAATTCTATCTATGGAGGATGTTGACCTCGAGACGATCTATGGTCACCTCAAGAAATTGGAGATCTCAAGCCTAGCTGAGACACCTGTTGTAGACAATCCTGAGACCACAACCTTGGTTGCGATCAAGGAAAGAGTTGGATGTGGAAAGGGGTGCAAATATGGAAGTACTTATCTTCCATGCTAGCATTATGGGTGCAACAATCATGATTCCAAGAAGTGCTAGACTAAATATGGCTACCCTGTCCGCGACAATGTCCTCAATTTCTTCACTGGATCGGATCTTGAAAAATTCCTTGCCACATTGAAAGAAAAAAAGAAGATTGCGGCTATCACCACCACATGTGAAGTTACCAAAGAAGCAACCACCTTTGAAGTCGCAACAGGTCTTGTTGTGAACTCTGAGATGCCACAAGGTAGCCTTGATGATGCAGATGAAGAAGAGTGGTGCGGGGTCTAGCCTCATCATAAGTGTGCCAAGTCATCGTCTTCCTGATCTTGAAGGGGGAGTGTGAGGAGTAAAGGCCATGTGGCAGTGCCACATGACAAGTCTGTTAGGCTACATGGCAGTGCCATGTGGTAGTCTGGTTTTGGCGTCAAGGGGTGCTAGCCCTAAGGATATGGTTTGTGGTTGCTTTGGGTCCAAGTGTCCTATTTTTAGTATGTCTTAGGTGTCAAGTTAGTTGGGTCAATTAAGGATTTGTTTTAGATGATTTTATTAAATTAGGATTTAGTTTGTTTCCTGTTTTAGAAGATTGTGATTTGTTCTCTCTATAAAAGAGAACCTTTTATAATTGTTTTCTCTTGAGTTAATGCATTATTAGCTTCCAAACAACATTTACAACTCCCTCTCTCTCCCTTTCTTTGCCAAGACTGACTGCAACCCTCTCTCTGCGCTCCCTGTTGTGTGGACAGGAACCACCTGCAGCAGGCTGTTGTTGCCTATTTCTCCCTTGTGGGAGAGTCTCCACGCTTTGTATGCGCCCGTACGTACACACTTGGAATCGGCAAGTTGGTGACCCCATGATTGAAGGATGCCCTCAGCCTATTACTTAGAGAGTCGAACCACATTGAGATCTCATAGGATGATCAAAGGCCTGATAATTGAAGGGGACATCTCACCCAATGCCTCCCTGAATAAGCACCTCCTGTTTTGTTAATTGTTTGCATTAGTGAAGGCAAGGAATAAGTTAGACCTCCTTTATTAGCTGCCCAAACATGTATGAGCTGATCCATAGTGAAGATGCCGACATCCCACGTCTTTGCCTTTCAAGCGACCAGTATCCAAGCATTTCTTATCACGGAGATGTTGACTATGTGTTGCCAACCTGAAATCTTCTTTCTCCACCAAGATCACTATTGAAATTTTGCTTTTTTATTCTCATCATTGCAGATTTTGTTCTCTATATGTCACTTAAGGTGCAGCTATGGCACTCGACAGTGATAACAGCATTGGAAAATATGGCACGATGGTGGCTGTAGTGTGCTGCACCATGCAATGCAGTGTCACTTGTCAGTGCATTAGTGCTTCACTTCTCTTCTTCCTGCATTATGCAGTTGGTGCTGCATCAAATATCATGCATAGCACTACATGTTGCAAGTCAACATGCATGATGTTGGACGTTGCTGCCTATAATTACTAGCATATTACATCTATTGCATGTCTTATGTGTGTATTTTGTGCATTTGCTTTGATAATCTTGTTGGTATCTATAGGCTATCTTGATGTAGTTATCGTCTAAGTTGAATGAATTATTATTTCAGTGCTTCAGGGGGGTACTAGATTTTTCCATACTTGGGTAATTTGCAGTGGATGTTGACTGATAGCTTCTTTTCTAGAGACTACAATAGCACATCAACATTCTATTTGACCCTTAAAAAGACATTGTCATTTATCAACCCAACTTTCAGTCGACTATTTGAATGAGTCGACTATTTGAATGGATGACATCATCAACTTCTATAATATCATTGGAAAGGAAAGAGTGACAAGGATTGATGAGATTCTCATTGCAATGTATAAGGGTCTTTGACCATATGTGCCTTTGCATTTATCCTGAATCAACTCAATATGGTTTATGGTGCTGCACTGGTTGTAGGACATGCTGACCTGATTTGCAGCAATTCCTTCCAAAGCAGAATGATCTCTCACCTTCTACTTATGGGATTTCAGTGTTTTGCTATTTGTGTTCAACTCCCATTCATTATGAATTTAGGAGTTGCATCTTCTTTATTTTTATGGTCTACCTGTTTCTACTTCCAGTCATAAATCAGGAATCTAGTATCACCTCTGTGGAAGGTTTGGCTACATCTCTTCTTAATGTGTGGATGGTGATTGTTGTTAAGGCTTGGGAAGAACGGTTTGGCTTTAAATTTTGACCCCCTTCTTTGTCAGTTCTCTCTTTCACCCCCCTCTCTGTGAATTCTGTCTCTGCTCTAATTTCTCTGAACTTCCAGATACCTGCCTTTTCTCCTTTTCGACTTAGGCAAAAAGAAGTCAATGAAAAAAAATACCAATTTTGCTACCAAGATATGCTATATCTCGTGAATTTTAACACTTGTTATATGGATTTTTATCTTGTTTTCCACATCTTCCTTCCATATATAAATGATATTTTCTCTTGGCTTCATATCAAAAAGAAATAAATCTCTTGTCGTCTCTCCCTCCCCCCCTACCCCCCTCTTTCTGTGTGTGTGGGTGTCTTTGGAAAGGGCACTTTTGTTTGAGAGGGCATTTTTCTTGTATTTCATTTCTGATTTTGAGGTTTTTGGATTGTTTTTTTGATAATATCATAGAAAACTGCAGCAGGGAGACCATTCAGTGCAGTTGAATGGGAAAGAGAGTAACTTCATTTGTTGCACTTTGGTGATGATTATTAGAAGCTAGTGAAGAAAGTGAGATCAAGATTGGTTTGGCCCTTTCCTTTGTCCTAGTTATCTTTTGGTTTTGGTTGCACCAATTTCTTTGCATTATTGTTATGGGCAATCAGAGCCAATATCTGGTAGAGAAAAGAGAATTATAATGTTTCTTCATTTGTCTCGGAATCTTTAGTTAGCTTCACTCTGAGATGCATCCAAACCAATTCGGTTGAGTGCAGAGACCCAAACTAATATGAGCATTCCAATGCTATAGATGTGTGATAACTCTCTTAACACCCATCAATAATTTATGACATTATCATGCTTCATTATCAAGCTTTGCATTGAGCTCCTGGATGCTTGAATTTCAGAACTTACATTTTTTTTTGTTATACTGACAGTTGGCATTTGAGTCCCTGAAACTGGAATATGCTAATGTTCAGCTAGAGTGCAATGCAGCCGATGAACGGGCAAAGATACTAGCTTCTGAGATCATAAACTTGGAAGAAAAGGTATGTGAAATGAGTTTGTTTTCTTGATTAAGAGAGCTTGCTTTCCTGATAAGGCATCAAAGTTTCATGAAATGGGATAATATTTCCTCTCTTGTAGTTTAGGAAAAGTTTCTGTTTAGTCTTAAAGTTCTATAGAATTATTCTTACCTTGCCGAATCCATATGATTTTGGATCTCTTGTTTTGCTGAGAGTGGTTCTCTTTATCTTTCCTAATTTATATGTTCTCTTATTTATGTAAGGGTGTGCATGTACTTTTCACCAACAACCTTTTTATAGAGGGTTAGCGTTTCTCAATAATAGACACAAGTCATTTTTTCTAACAGGTACTGGAGTTATGGTCATAGATCAGCCCTGTTCTCCTTGTTCCTTTTCTTTCTTTCTCCATGGAGATCACAATCAAAATCTTGTTTCTTTATCCTCACCATCACAGGTTATGCCATCCATATGTTACTAGAGGTGCAACTATGACATTCGACTGTAACACCATCATCAGAAAGTTTCGGCATAATGGTGGCTGTAATGCGCACTGCACTATGCAATTCAGTGTTACTGGTTGTAGTGTAGTGTTGATCCACTGCTTTACTTGTTGCATCATGCAGTTGGTGATGCATTGATATCATGCATAGCATATACGTTGCACCTGGACATGACGTTATAATTTACCAGCATATTATATCTATTGCATATCTTTTTTATTTTTGGGAAGACATCTATTGCATATCTTGTTGTGTGCGTATAATGTGCATGTGCACTGAATCTTATGGTCATTTATATAATATTCTAATATAGTTATGATGTGGTAAATGATTGTTGGAGCTTTTTGTTTATTGTAGGGCTTAGGTAGGAGAAAGAATATGGTCTCAGATACATCCTATGTGACTGGTTGGTTGTAGTCATTCTATCTTTCTTTAAAGTTTGGGATGTAGTAAAACCCCTTCTTTAATTTGATGCTTAAGTTCAATGACACTAGCTATCCCCATCAATCATGGACATTTTTGATAATGGTAGGACAACGAGCATATTTTTATTGATGTAGAGCTGCACAGAAGGCTGGCAAGCATGCTATATAGGACAACGTGATTATCTATGCTTGGATCTTGAACAATATCATCCCTTAGATTAGGAATGGGATCATATAGCATAAATGACCAAGTACATGTAAGAGAATTTGTGGAACAATTTTGTGAGAAGAATGCTAGTTACATTCTTTAGATTTAACATGGATTATCTATCTTAGGGAGGAGGGAAACTCCCTGTCATTTAGCTCTCAAGGTTGCATTTGGAAGTCAAATGCCTATCGGCTACTTTATATGTGTGATTCACATAATCCTTATTGTTGAAATAAATAATCAAATAAAATGAATGAAATAATATCGAAGGCTCACAATGAAGCACTTAGATTTACGTGGAAATCTTTCTCACGAAGAGGGGAGAAAACCATAGGAGAAGTGTCCCTATGGGCATGATCTTATAATATTACTTCTCAAAGATAAATGTGGGGTACAAGGGTCTTTTTATAGGCCATTACACACCTCTCTTTTTCCCACTCCAGTACGTGGGACTAAAACACTTGTAATTGGATCTCACACATTATCCACTTACCTAACAACATTCGTCTCTCTCAACACTCCCTCTCAAGTTAGAGTATGGAATACTTAGCTTGTGCAACATAAATCCTCACTCTCACAAGCAGAACACAACACTCAATAGGTGCAATCGGGTCTTGGCTCTCCTCTAAGCGAATGCCAACAGTTGCATCTTGTTCTTGCTTGCAAGTGGGTGTTTTGATGATGACACATCAGCAAGGCTAAAGTTTGGTAGATGAACTATTTAAGCTAGCTTTGACTGGTCTCTCTCCAAGAGACCTTAACAGGTGCTGGTTTCTTCTCTATTGGAGATTTCTGAAGTGGGTCTCTCCCTTGGAAACCTCGAGACTAGGTCTCTTCCACATAGAAACTCAAAGTGGGCCTCTTCCTTGGAGGCCTCGAGACTGGCCTCTCTCATATTAGAACTCGAAGTGTGCCTTTCCTTTGGAGAGCTTAAGATTAGCCTTTTTCATACGTAAATAGCCTAGTAGACTTCTCTCATATAGGGACTGGTAGCGAGCTTCTCTCATGTGGAGACCTTGAAGAATGAGTCTTCCTTATGTGGGGCCACAATAGGCTTTCACTCACACTCATTTCTCCCATACTCGTATGTAAGACTAAATAATATAAAGAACAAAACTAGAGAAGAGCTCCTCTTTTCTTCCACTTCATTTCTTTTCTTTCATTCTTTTTTTTGTCTTTTCTTTCCTTTCTTTCTTTTTTATTATTATTTTTTTACTTTCATTTTTTTAATCTATCCCCCTTTTTTCATATATCTTTTCTTTTCTTCCTTTCTCCCTTTTTTGTTTCTTTTGTAAATGTAATAAGTAAAAGACAACAAAAAGAAAACTAGAGGGCTAAATAGGGTAAAAAACCAATCAACTCCCCTTCTTAGGGTTTGAAGGAACCTAAAGAAAAGCTTCTTGTGCCTCCCAGGGTAACGGGAGCCATAGAGCTTAAGGACTATACAGGGTTAGATCTTGAGGATGTGTCGACGGGCTTTATACCAAACCTGATCATTCTCATCCTACTCGAAAGGTCTTTCTTCTCCAGCCTTAATGAGTGGAGCACCGCCTCAATGCAGCAGAGGGTGTCGAATTTGGAGTGGTGGAGGGCATGGTGGTGGTTGACGTGGAAGCTATTTCGCCGTAGATCGGCCTCTAGAGGTGCTGTGGAGCTTCGGGTTGTAGTTGAAGTCACTGCTGTTGAAGATAGTGGCCTTCTGCTACTTGCACGACGGCCTTGTTGAGACTCGAGGATTGAGGCTCCATTGCTGCAATCGCCGAGATCTGAATACCATCGATCAAGTGTTGCTGCTGATTGATGCACCACTCATGTTGCTTAGATTTGATTTGGGTGTCGCTTTCGATTAGATGCCTGTCATTGCCTCAAGCAAATCTACTCTTAAATTTGAGTGCCGCTATCACTCAGATCCAAGCATTGCTGTTGCTTAATGCTCCAATCAGAATGCCCCAAAAGTTGCTCATATTAGATCTAATCGGAGCTCTGGACGTTGTTGGGCTTGTTGATCTCATTCTTGATCCACATAACTTAGAATCAAATATGGAGAGGAAAAATAATGGAGATCCAAGATATAAGTAAAGATAAGATTCAAAGATCAATAAGATGATAAACCCAAGAACGACTTGCTCTGGTACTACTTGAAATAAATAATTGAATAAAATGAACAAAATATAATCAAAGCATCATGATAGAACACTTGAGTTTACGTAGAAGCTTCTCTCAAAGAGAGGGGAGAAAACCACGGGAGAAGCCAAAGTTGCCAAAGAATTAGGCGATTACAAGGCAACAAGCTCTTTAATCACCTAAGGTGAGAGGTAACAAAAGGGCAACTGTTTGATTAAATCGAGGCAATAAGTCTTATTTTTTTAAATAGTTAATATGCATAACTAACTCATATGTTGGTATTAACTTTCATTGCAAACACATGGTAACACTATTTAAGTAAATGAAAAAACAATGGTCCTATCATATTGGAGTAACAACTACGTGGTGCCTTTTGAATCGCAATTGGAAGGTCAAGATCCTATGCCTCCGTCTCCTACAGAGGAATAGAGGAGTCACTATACCTAGGTGTTTGACTAAAGGAACCTGCATCATTCCCACTAGGACAACTCACGTCAGTATCAACATGTACTTGATATGGGGAGGAGGATGGTGGCTGAGTAAGGAGGGTGTGTTGCCTATAAGTCACTGGCAACCTGTAAACACAAGGAGGTTCCATGTATCGTACACTGCTAGTACCATTATCTGAAGTAGTGTTGTTTGGATTGTAACAGGTATCTATTCTAGAGGAATTGGTGGCACGAGCATAAGTGCAATTTTATCTTCAAAGGACAACTGATGTCCAGCAGTAGAAAAATATGGGACAAGCTTATGAAAGATGACATCCATACTTACATAGTGCTTCCTACCTAATGGATCATAGCACCTGTAGCCTTTTTGAGTACTATTGTATCCCAGAAATACACACTTCACAATCCTAGGTGATAACTTGTCCTGTCTTAATCTCGTAATGTGAACAAAGGCTTCACAACCAAACACTCGTGGCTGTACATGAAACAACTCCTTATCAGGATGCAGAACCTGCCAGGGAATCTGCTCCTGAGTTATCGAGTTCGGCATCTGATTAATCAGGTAATAAGTAGTAAGTACTACATCTCCCCAATACATCTATGGTATATTATGGTGAATATGTAACATCCTGGCCACATCCAACTTATAACGGTATATCCTCTCAACCACCCCATTCTACTATGACATATGGGGGCAAGTGGTCTAATAAATAATGCCAAGAGACCTAAAAAGCCGCCAATTTCGCCGTGCAAAACTCAAGTGCATTATCAAAACATATAGTCTTAACAGAAGAAACTTGGGTCTTTATTTGCACTACAAAAGTTTTAATAATCAGTGTTGTAAAAATCGGCCTATTCGGTCGAGTAATCCTGTTCGGTGCCCTATTGACTGAATAACTCGTAGTTGGGCCTATAGTTAGCAACACCGACTACTTGGCCGAGTAGTAGGCTGATTTTTGCAGAGAGGGAAAAGTAGGTATGCAGGTATATTATTTTTTTTAGGTCAAATGAAATCCCACTCGACCCACCTCCCCCAACCACTCCTATAAAATCGTTTATTTTTACCTGAGACTCCTCTTCAGCAAAGAAAAAATCCTCCATCGTCGAAGCATATATTGTAATGTATTTGATTTGAGCATATATTAATTCTTGGTTTATGTTACTCTGCTGTTGGTAATATATTTGTAATGGTTTATACCTTAGTTTAATTATTAAATTTGTAATGAATTTGATATTGTTTGTACTTTGTAGCTTATTTTATAATCTTGAACTTGAATATGTTTACTTTTATGCAATGATAAATTTTACTTCTTGATATGTGTTTGCCTATACATACATACATACATAAATATATTTAAAAAAACCTGACCGAGTATTCCTCGACTACTCCCCCGCACACCGTATACTCTTTAGTCAGTGACCTGACCGATTGAATATCGACTGCTGACTTTTACAACACAGTTAATACTAGAGTCCACATATGACTTATTTCGCAACAAAGACAACCAAGACATCTGAGAATAATCATCAACGATAAGCAAATAATAGTGATGACCCAATCTATCTGGAACTCGACTTGGACCCTAAATGTCCATATGCAACAAATCAAAGTAGGAAGCAGAACTTTGAGGAGAATTGGTAGGAAAATTGGAATGATGATGCTTCTCAAGCTGGCAAGTATCACAATGAATCTTAGTAGCAGGTGAAAGGTGAGGGATGACCCATCTTAGCTTGTCCAAAGAAGGTGTTCGAGTCGACGATGCCATTGAAGAGCTGTACTAGCACTAGAGGTAACCTCTCCTCGGCAAGCAGTAGCAAATGGTGTCTGGATCAGGCGATACACATCCTACTCATGTTTGCCACCAATCGACATTCCCGTGATGCTGCCCTGAAAAGTACAACCCATATTGTCAAAGATGGGATGACAATTTAGATCCTTGGTAATCCTGCTAACAGATAGGAGACTAATAGGAAAATCAGGTATGAAAAGAACATTTGATAATCTCAATGAAGGGGTAACTGCAACCTCCCCCTGACCATCAATCTTGGAGTACCCACCATTAGCAGTCTGAACGATCCTATTAGGAGGAACAACTGAATATGATGAAAGAAACTATGATCTCCGCTTAGATCTTGGGATGCACCTAAATCTACTAGCCACATGGTGCCATTAGAAAATCCACTACTGGTGCTTAAGGCAAAAATTGTACCAGAGGCAGTGAAGGTAGCAATATCAGTGGAAGTGGTAGACTCCTGTGTCAGCTGGGCAAGATATTGGACAACTGCATCGTACTCTGCATGTGGAACAATATCAACTTGCTCCTTAGAAGAAGGAACAACTTGGTTGGCCATGCGAGGTTTACCATGCTTGGTCCAATAAGTTTCCTAAACATGTCAACTTTGCCACATGAGCATATGGTCCTGGGCTTGCTTGTCTGATCCTGGCCACAACCTCTCCCTTTAGTAGGAGTACCACGGCCACCACATCCACTGGTAGCCACAAATGCAGTGGTCTACCCAATATCAACAGAAGAGGCCTTCATAGCAACTTTACTAATCCGACTGTATGCTTCCTCTAGAGATAGAAGCTCAGAAAGTGTCAAAATCTTTGACCTGGCTGCCTCATACTCAGGCTTAAGTCCATCTAAAAATTGTAGAATTGCAACCTCTCTCCGCTACTCTCTCTGTGTGGAACAGATAAACACGGGTCTGCAAGCGCTATACTTCTCTAGGAGTCCCTTAAGGGTTGCATGGTATTGAGACAATGATCGACCCTCCTACTTTAGGTTATTGATCTCATGGTGGATCTTAAACACTTTGCTAGAATTCCTTTTATGATAATAAGTATTATGCAGAGATACTGGGATGTAGAGAGCGAGCGAGGGAGAGAGCGAGGGAGTGAGAACGTGTGAGGGCGAAGGGGCACTGGGGAGAGCGAGCGAGCGAGCATCGAGACAGGGAGGCGAGGGAGAAGGTATGAGAGGGGCGGAGGGTGGAGGGAGGACCTTTCGGAGGGAAGAGGGTGGCGGAGGCACGACCGGAGGCTTGCGCTGGTCGGAGGTGGTGGGTTGGAACTGGGCGGTGTAGGGCCTGAATGCTTGACGTGTATCCGTGCGAGGTTGAGAAGATGCGGTTGGGTGTGGAAGGTGTTACAAGCAGTGATTTAAATGCCGATGGCAAGGCTATTTTGGGGAGGGGGCCGTGTCGAAATGATTAAAGTATTGATTTATTGGTATGCCGGCGACATGTTGATGATTTCGACGGCATGTCGATGGATGCCGATGGTGGTGCCGAGTCTGATGCTGCTAGGCGAAGGTGCTACTGCAACACGTCAGTTTCTGGAATCTTAAGGGTATAGAAGGTCGATCTTGGGGAATGTAAGGGTCTAAGGACACACACACACACATGGTCATTATGAAATATCTTTATTGTTACACAATCATTATTTTTTGAAAATGATATCATTTTGATTATCTATGTGATTTTTTGTCGGCATGCTGTCGGCATTTCCACGGCGTGCCCTCGGCATGCCCATCGACATGGCCATCAAAAAATGGGCATTTCCACGACATGCCCTTGGCATGCCCATGAAATGCATACGTAGAATTTCATCGGCACGGCGCCGAAATCGCCATTTCGAACCTTGGTTACAAGTGCCTCGATAGCGACCATTGGATCAGGGATTGCCAGGAGCCATGGCGATGCTGGAGGTGTGGAGGTCTTGGCCATAGGAGCGGTAGCTACTGAGGGGGAGCTGCGGTCGGAAGAGGGAAGGGGCTGCCATCGCCGCCCTTAAAGGGGTTGCTAGAGACGGAGGTGGAGGCCCCCTGGTCAGAGGGTGTTAAGGCTTTGAGGAGAGTGGTGGAGGAGAGCATCGTGGGAGAGGCTCTGGAAGGTAGGGTTTCGAGGTCAATGGTGGAGAACTTATTGGGCGAGGCTACGAGGAGGGGAGGGGCCAAGGTGCTGCAGGTGGCGGAGGGGGTGTTTGTGGCGAGTGGACGCCCAGCTGAGAAGCGGAGTGAGCTACTCTTCATAGTGTGCACCGCTGGGGGAGGGAGGTGGCGATGGAGGCGTCCGTCACCATACGATGGGGCCTCTCCGGAGCGCCCACTCGAATGGACGGTGCTGGAAGTCGCCATTGCCGAAGTCCCATGGTGGCTGTGCTCGGTAGAGGTGGTGGAGGCGATCGTGGTGCCTTTTGCTCGGGTCATAAGCTGTGGGGCACTTGGGCTGGCTGAGGGCCCGGTGGTTGCGCTGGTCGAGTTGAAGGTCGGGGCGAAGTCGATGAACAAGATCTTGCTGCGGCTCAGAGGCTCCTCCTGGGTGGTGGAGTGCTCGATTCAAGGAGGGCCGTGGCACGCATCCGTGGCGGCCGGAGCTACGAGCTCGACGCTGGGGAAGGCAAGGCGGCGAGCGGCTGTCGCAAGGAGACGAGACGGTGCTGATGTGGACTCGACTCCTGAGGGATTCGCGAGGACCGTAGCGGGAAGCTCGAGAGATGCGTGGATCACGGCCCTGAGTGGTCTAGACCCTCGAGAGATCCGTGAAGATCTCGTGGAGGACAACTGAGGATCGCAGGACTGCGGACACCTCGAAAGTAGAAAGGTCAGAAGATGCTTCTGCGGGGCGACGCTTCGAATGCGGAGGCGAGGGGTTTTTAAACCCTAGCACTGCACGGCACCTGATGGGGCGTGGGGCACCGAAGGTGGAGCGGATTTGGATTCGGATTCGCGCTCCAGGTCTGAAAAGCGGTTTGGCCCTTGGAGCAACAGAGACCTGAGGTCTCTTTCGAGGGAGGTGGCCCTTCCGGCTACTTCGCACAGCCCTTGGGATTGCCGGAGGAGGTGCCGAGTTCGAAACAGGAAGAGGGAGCTGGTCGAGTGATGGTGCTGCGTGGGGCGGATGAGGTCTGGCCCTTGCCAGGGGAGGCCTAATTGATGGTGGCAATGGGGGAAGATACTCCGTTGGCGGCGACAGGCGAGGTGGTTCTCCAATGAGAACCTTCAGAATGGCTTGAGGCGCACCTGCAGCAGCAACAGCCGGCTGGGAACTCCTTGGTGGGAGGTGACCCCGTGCAGATCTCTTTGGCAGGGTGACACCACGCTTGGTGGGTGGGGGGCACGGTGGTGGTCTCTGCTTTCGAAGGAGGTGGTCGTTTCGTGGTAGATAGAGCCGATGGGTGGTGGTGGATGGTCGTGGGAGAGCTCCGTAGAGCCCGATGTTGAGAGAGGTGCTGAACGGTGATGATGAGGAGGTGCGTAGGACGGCGGAAGCCAGTGGCTTCAGGCAGGCCACAAAGGAGTATACCATATTGCCTAAATGAATGGGGTGATCACCTGGAATGTGCGGGGCCTCAATGACCCTTCGAGGAGGGTCATTTTGGGGAAGTACATCAGGTAGTGGAGGGCAGACATTGTATTGTTGCAGGAAACTAAGTTGGCTGATTGCGAGGGATGAGTCTGGAGAGAGATCGGAGGCTCTTGGATGGAGGGATTTCACGCTTTTGCCGCGAATGGTAGGTCAGGAGGGCAAATCCTTAGGTGGAGGGAGGATGTCTTCTCTTTGGAGGACGTCCGAGGTGGAGAGCATATCATTTCGGTGAGCTTAGTCAGGAAGGTGGGAGGCGCCAGGTTGAAGGTTACAGGGGCATATGGTCCCATGGATGCCCAGGCGAGGAGGGTGATGTGGGAGGAGCTCGCGGCAGTGGCGGTAGAGTCCATTGGGAGTCCCTGGTTGCTGGGAGGGGACTTTAATGTGATGCTGAAGGTGGAGGATAGACTAGGTGGACAGGGGAGGCAGGACCCTGGGTCAGACCTTTTTGTGGATTTTGTTGAGACTCATGGTCTTGTGGACTGGTCCCCTACGTCCTGTTCTTACACATGGAGGAATAACAATGGCTAGATGTCCAGGATTGACAGGTTTCTATCCAATGTGGAGCTGGTTGAGGCATTCCCTGTGGCAGATGTCTGTGCGTTAGAGAGGCCTTTCTCGGATCACACTCCTCTGTTGTGGCAGCTGAATGTGGGGGTACGGTTCGGCACATATTTTAAATTTGACAGGTCGTGGCTACTGGAGGAGGGGTTTAAGGTGTTGGTTGAGAAGTGGAACTCCATGGTGGAAGGTTCGGTGACCTTCTGTCTGGCAAAGAAACTTTCCTTGCTGCGTGACCATTTGAAGCTTGCTAGAAGGGAGATCATGGCATCTAATAGGGACAGGAAGGAGGAGGCTTTGGCAGAGATTAGCAGAATTGACAGACAGGAGGACCAAGCTCCCATCTCTTTGGAGGATATGGAGATCAGGGTGAGGATGTCGAAGGTGATCCAGGAGGAAGATAGATGGACGGAGATGGAATGGAAGGTGAGATCCAGGCAGAGATGGTTGAAGGAAGGGGACTCCAACACAAGATTCTTCCACCAAATGGCCTCTGTTAGGAGGAGGAATTGGATAGATAAGATGGTGATTGGCAGGGATGCTTTCTCAGGCAGGGAGGAGGTGGGGCAGGCGACGGTAGATTATTTCAGAGAGTTCACTGGGAAACGATCAAGGGGAGGCTGGAGGTGGAGGGGGGAGGATGTGCAACGTATCACGGAGACCCAGGCGGAGGGTCTTATGGCTGGCTTCTCAAAGGAGGAGGTGAGGCAGGAGGTATGTGGCCTCAATGTGGAGGGATGCCCTGGCCCAGACGGCTTCCCTGTCTGCTTCTTCAGGGAGTTCTGGCCTTTGGTGGGTGCAGATGTGATGCGGGTGGTGGAGGAGCTCGCATCTGGCAATAGAGGTTTTAAGAAGCTGAATAGATACTACCTGTTTCTGCTGCCTAAGAAGGAAGGGGCGGAGGCCATCCAGGACTTTAGATTGATTGCCTTGTCTAATGCAGTTTACCTTATTGTGGCTAAGGTCTTAGCTAACAGACTGATGGGCCTTCTGGGGGATTTGGTCTCCGCTGTTTAGATAGCTTTTGTTCTAGGGAGAGGAATTTGGGATGGTTTTGTGATTGCGATGGAAGCCTTGGTGGCGTGGAGAAGGGAGAAGAAGCAGGCTTTTTTATGGATGGTGGATTTCAGCAAGGCGTATGACTTGGTTCAGTGGGACTTGTGGGCGTCTCTGCGGAGGAGGGGTCTCCCTACGATCTGGATTGATTAGATGAAGAGATGTGTGATGACATCATCCTTTTCAGTCCTTATCAACGGGAACTCGGCGGGAGGATGGGTCCAACCTAGAAGAGGGGTCAGACAGGGGTGCCCTCTTGCGCCCATGCTTTTTGTTCTTGCGGTAGATGCACTTGCACAGGTGGCACACAGCTTGTAGCAGGGGGCTGTTTAGGGGCTGACTTTGGTGGTGGCAGGGAGGTGGTGGTCCTATAGTACGCTAATGATGCACTCTTCCTAGTCGAAGGAACCATGTTGGAGGCAAGGAGGTTGAGGATCCTACTGGAGCTCTTTGGTGAGGTGTTAGGGCTACGGATTAGCTATCGGCAATCAAACTTCATTCCGGTCAATTTATCTGCCATTGAGGCAGAGAGGGTGGGTGCTGCTTTGGAGATAGAGATGGGTTCCTTGCCATTGGTGTATCTGGGCCTCCCTTTGTCAGATCGTTGTCTCAGGCTGCAGGATTGGCTCCCGTTGCTGGAAAGAATGGAGGGAAGGCTGGCAGGGTGGTCGTCTAGACTTTTGTCTAGGGGCAGGCGACTGACCTTGGTGAAGGCGGTTCTGGCCTCCATACCATCCTACTTCTTGTCGATCTTTCGGTTGCCGCACCAGGTCTCGGGATTCATGGGAGACTTCTTTTGGTCTACTGCAGGGGAGACAGGCAGGGGGCGAGGCTGGTGGCATGGGAGGAGAGGTGTGCAGGCCTACACAGGAGGGGGGCCTTGGGGTCAGAGACGTGGATAGAACTAACATCATCCTTCTCATGAAATGGATCGCGAGGTTGGTGGGGCATGAGCAGGGGCTTCTTGGAGATGTTATGCGGCGATGCTATGACAATATCCTGTTGTCGGGACCTCTCTGCTCCCCTCCCCTTAGAGTGTCTCACTTCCTCAGGGGCCTAGCGACGGTGGCTGTAAGAGTGCGAGGCTTCTTTGACCTGGTGCTCGGGGTAGGGGGTCGGCTTTACTCTAAGGAGAGGTTTCCTCGCTTAGTGAGTAGTGTAGTGAATATTTCGATGAAGGTTAGAGAATGCTGGGACGGATCTTGGTGCCCCATATTCCGAGGGGGTCTTTTCGATCAGAGATGTGAAGACTTCCAGTGGCTTTTGCTGGAGTTGGTGGGTTGGGCGTCGGGCAAAGGCCTTGATGGTTTTTATTGGGAGGAGGGAGATTTCTCGATGGCAAAGGTGTACCGCAGGTTGGGGACTGGTGAAACTGATTTGGACGTTGACTTCATGCAGGACTGCAGATTGATATGGACGGCGAAATGCCCGTTGAAAGTGAAGATCTTTGCCTGGTTGGTGAGAAGAGGAAGGATCATGACGAAGCAATGGAGAGCAAGATGGGCTCAGACAGATGATCTAGCATGCCTCCTTTGTGGGGGGGCTGTTGAGGATGTGCAACATCTTCTGCTTTAGTGCTCGTTTGTAGTACGGGTTTGGCAGGAGATGGG
This sequence comes from Thalassia testudinum, assembly GCA_037157565.1. Classification (NCBI taxonomy): domain Eukaryota; kingdom Viridiplantae; phylum Streptophyta; class Magnoliopsida; order Alismatales; family Hydrocharitaceae; genus Thalassia; species Thalassia testudinum. Next base: position 2,000,807 of record JAZHRO010000044.1, read on the forward strand.
GATTGGCTGGATCTCCCGCCATGACGCCGTTAGCTTTTGGTCTTCCTTTCGTAGGGGAAGTGCGGGTGGCGGAGTCTTCACCTTTCGCTCTAAGTATGATTGGGCAATGGTCTTGGCTATTTTGTGGGGAGTGTGGCTGGGGAGGAATGGGGGTGGTGTTAAGGGGGAGAGGCATTATGTTGAGAACTTTGTATCCTCTATCTCCTCCCAGATTGATTTTTGGAGGTCCATTTTGTAATTCCTGATGTAATTTTGTTCTGAGGTGGAATGGATTTGGGTGGTTATCTATGGGATAACCACCCCTTTTTCAAAAAAAATAAGGATCATGCAAAGAATCCACATCTCCTTAGTTGTCATGTAGTACATAATGCTATCCTCAATCCGAGGCACAACAGAGTTCATGATCTATGTCTAGACCATCTCATTATCTTTCTTCCACGTGGCGTATTTCCCTATTTTTTCTATTGGTTCCTTCTCCATCAATATATGCTCCTTATCATGATCGTCAATTGTCATGAGGAACGTCTGTGACCTTCTAGTTGGTCTCATCCAACTTTGAGATCGGAACAAAGAAGGATTCTTGTAGCTTCCTACATCTGTAGGAGTATCTGATGTCACCTCCAAAATGCTGGATGATGCCATCGTGCCTAGTAAGGAGAGAAATAGCCACCAAACTGATATGGAAGACTTACCTCAGATTTGAAAATATAGATCAAGAAGTTGGTGATATCTTGATCATGAAATCCAAGACATCGGAGGCCTAGAGTTCACATCAAGAGCCATCGTAGCTCCCTGGGATCAATGGAATGCACTACAGCATGGGGAAGGCCCTAACAATGCCACTGAAGGGGCATGACCCCTCCTTACGCCGGCATAAGGGTTGCTGAACCGCCTGCAGGTGGTGGCAGTGTGCCTGGCAGATCAAGGCAGTGCGATGCGAGGAAGGGAAGAGGGGTTAGGGTGGAGGGGTTATGGGGGCTTTGTACTAGTGGGATACCAGGGCACTGACCTAGGATCGTTGCTTTGATATCAAGTTGGAAAGAATATAAAATCTTATTCCACCAGAAAATCGTACACCTCTTTATATAGACAGAGGTGATGGAACATTTGTAGTACATATCTAGGAAAGAATAATAAAATAACAAAAGACCACAAACTAAGACCAAAGGGACATCTCAACATATACCATATCGTCTGATGTGGGGATATAGTTTGTGGTTGCTTATAAATAGTTATGTACTCATTTATTTCTTTGAGAAGAATAAATAGAAACACACACTCATAGGGTGCTTCTCCTGTGGTTTTCTCCCCGCTCTTCATGAGTGGAGTTTTTACGTAAACCTAAGTGTTCTCATTGTTTATACTTTGATATTATTATACTTCCGCTTATTTATGTTATTCAACTTGGTATCATAGCAGTCTTGGGTTCATTTTATTATCATGTTTATCATTATTTTGATGGAGTTCCAATTTCCTTAATTCATCCAGAGGAGCTGATGGTGGCAACGAAGAAGGTGACGATCTGGAGGCCTGCTTTAGGTTTGACAAACCCTAAGGAGGACCACTTGAAGGACGATCAGAAAAGGAGGAGCATTGTCAGAGGTGGCAATTGCTACCACAAGAGGTGCATGGAGGGTAGTCCCTCTTCACAGGGACTTCCTCATCTCTGTAGAGCACACGCGAGGTCAAAAGGAGCAGTGGTAGAAGAAGACGATGAGGAAGTGACTAGGCATCGATCGGGTGCTGGCGGTGCTAGTTGCTTCGGTGACTTGCCTAGATTCGCACCAGGTTTGTTGGCGGTGCAATAGGGGCTGTAGTGCTGTAATGCCCTAGATGCTGTGATTGAGCGTTAGTGGCGCTCAAGAAATTGGGTGGCGCTCGACGATGTGCTTGTTGAGGCGTGTGCGTTCCTCACGAGCGTGGTGGTGGTCATCCTTACCTTCGCAAGATCACCGATAAAGGCGATGTCGAGATCGGAGCCACTGTTGGCAGCACTTAATGGCAGTAGGAGTTGAGGCACGAGATCAAGGAGATGTGGCGATTTCGACGTCGTTGGGGCGTTTGTCGCGGGGTTTGCGGGTGCCATTGTTTTCAGCTGTAGATAGGGGGTGTAAATGAGGCGAACTCAAGTGAACCTACCTTGTTTAGGTTTGTTTCATTTATCTAAATGAGCCTAAATCTTTGTTTACGTTCGTTCCGTTTATTTTGCAAATCAAGCCCGAATCCAACTTGAACAAACTTTCCTTGTTTAGGTTCAGTTCATTTAAGAATTCCTCTAACAATCACATGAAATGAACTCTAAGATAAAAGCTATTAACTAATTTGCAAGCGTTACATTCCACTAATAATCACATGAAATGAGAGATCATAACTCCTAATTAAAGAAGAATAACATTCACAAACTTTCCTTTCTCGAACTATTATAGAGGAGGGGGGTTACTGGAGGAGGAGGTAGCAGCGGCAATTCGAGAAGGGAGAGAGAGCCACCGAGAAATGACGGAGGGTGGAGGAGGCAGCGCGGCGACGCATTGGGAGATGCTAGAGGATGAAGGAGGCAAGGCGGTGGGGCAGTGATGCATAATGTAGTCACTGGGGGAGATTCGAGTAGATTGTGGAAAGAGGTTTTAGGGGATGATGACTAACGAGTAACGACTTGGGAAGGGGAGATGGGGGGACTCGAGAGTAGGGGTGAGATTAGAATAATTTAGATGCGTTTATTTTCCTTTTATCATAGTGGGAAATTAAAAATTGAAACTTGGTTTGGGGAGGAATAAGGACTTCCCACTATTTTTGGAAAATTTATATACCAATACTTTATATTTATGTATTTTATATATACATACGCACATGCACACTTACATATACATCTATACACAGTTATCGAACCTTTAACGAATCAAACCTGAGCGAACCTATCTTACTCATGTTTGGTTCGTTTATATACATGAGCTGAACCTTTCCTCAAATGTGATTCATTTATTTGTGAACTGAATTTGAATCTAACTTTTACCAAACCAAGCCTGATCGAACAATTGAACCCAAATATTTTTGAAAGCCCTAGCTATAGAGGTAAGAGGAAGAAGCAGTGGCGTGTCTTTAGGTTCATTTGAACCCTAAGGTGCAGTGATATTTGCCAACTTTATCTCTCTTTGCCTTATATGCCTCTTTTTTGTTACTTAATAGTTTTACAAAATTAAAAAAAAGGGGAGAAAGAAGAAAAGAAGGAAAGAAAATGAAGAGGAAAACAGAGGTGATTGAAGTTAAAAAAAAAGGAGTGAGTAAAGGAGGAGAAGAAAAATATTAAAAAAAAGAGGAAAAAGAAAAAAAAGGATGATGAATTTTTAAGAGAAGAGGGGGAGAAGCTCTTCTCTTGTTATTCTTCTCTATGTTTATTTCTTTTATACGAGTATGGGAGAAAGGGGAGTGTAAATCCTATTATAGTCATCTCCCATTTGGGAGTCCATCTGTTTGAGATCACAACATGAGAAACTACAACTCTGGGAGGTCCAAAGTTTCAAGGTTTCCAGAAGGAGATCCAACTTTGAGGTCCTTAAAGGGAGGACTTATGTCAGGGTTCTATGTGAGAGATCCAGTTTATGGACATCAGAGGGGAGATACAGTTTCAAGGTCTTCAGAGGAAGGCCTATGACAGGGATACTGAATGGGGAGCCATCAGCACCAATCATGGTCTTTAGAGGAAAGGCCCATGCCTGAGCCAACTACAGTAGTTCGATTTCAAGCTTCAGCCTCACTAATCTGTCGTCATCAGTATACTTGCCTACAAGCATGAACATATGTGCAATTGTTGTATGTAGAGTAATTGTACTAGTTGAGAGTTTTATTTGTTCTGTTGTATAGAGGTGGTTTCTTTGTTTACAGTTGAGCATTTCATGCTCTAGCATAAGGGGGAGTGTTGAGAGAATTGTGTGTAATTGGCCATTTAGTACCACATTGTCTGTTATGGGAATGTAGTGTGTAGTGGCCTATAAATAGGCATGTACTCATTTGTTTCTTTAAGAAGAATAAATAGAAACACACGCTCATAGGGTGCTTCTCTCGTGATTTTCTCCCCACTTTTTGTGAGTAGGGTTTCCACGTAAACTCAAGTGTTTTCATTGTTTATGCTTTGGTATTATTATGCTTTTGTTTATTTATATTATTCAACCGTAATCAGCGCCAAAGGTTTTAGTATAGCTTCTGGCCACTAGTCGTGCCTTATAGCGCTTAATGGAACCATCTGGGAGGCACTTGAGGGTAAACATCCATCTACACCCAACAATAGTCGTATCTGGGGGTAGATCAACCAACTCCTAGGTAACTCGAGATTGGAGTGGTGCCATCTCCACCTCGATAGCTAGTGTTCAGGAGGGATCTTGAAATGCCTCAATATGGCTACGTGGAATTTGGTGATTGTCAACTACAAGTGATAACGATCTCTCTACTGCAGGAAAACGGTCAAAAGTCATGTATTGTGAAACAGAATTGCATGCACATGACCTATGGTCCTTCCTATGACCAATGGGAAGGTCCAACCAAGTCTTTCCCTTAAATGGGAGGGGTTACTTGATCTCTAGTTGAATCCATAGGATTAGTAGAGGATTGAGCAAGAATGGTGCATAAGAGCTCATTTACTTGAATGGTAGTGGCTTTGTGATAGAATGTTTGCGCATAAAAGGTGGATGACTCAGGTGTATCAAATGATGGATGGGCTATATTTGGTGGATGGGGTGGCTCAAAGGGTTTTGGAGGTGGTGCAGATGACATAGGAAGAGGGATATCCTGTGATACAGGGCAGGAGGCATTCCCTTTTCTAGAGTAGTAGAGAATCTCCTCAAAAAGGGTAACACTAACATAAAATTTGTGAGTCGTTTGGTCATGACAGCGATATCCCTTTTGAGTCCTCGAGTATCCTAAGAAAATGCACTTGACGGGCTGAGGAGACAACTTGTTCACCTTGAATAAGTGGACAAAACGAACACACCCAAAGATCATAGGAGGAAGAACAAATGTCTCTTGGCTTAGAAACAAAATAGAATAGGGTGTTTGAGCACCTAAGATAGATGAGGATACCTTATTAATAAGAAATTTAGCTTCAAGGGCTGCATTAGCCCAAAACTAGGAAGACATGCATCTGAAACATCATTGTCTAGGCCATACCAAGCAAATGCCTCAACTTGCTTTTAGCCACCCCATTCTATTGGGAGGTGTGAATTCACGAGGTTTAGTGAACAATCCTTAAAGAAGAGTACTATGACAAAGCATGGTTCGCAAATTCTAGCCCATTGAACATGTGAATAATAAAAGAAAATTGAGTTTTTATTTCATTAACAAAATTTTGAATAAATACAAGAGTTTTCAACTTTTCTTTTATCATATAAACCTAAGACACATGGGTACAATCATCTACCAAACAAAGAAAATATCGAAAGCCCTTAACACTTTGAACTCGACATGGTCCCCACAAATCAGCATGGATAAAAGAAAAAGGTGACTTCGCTTATTTTGATTAGGAAGCGATGACCTATGATGCCTGCTAAGTTGACAGGCATTATAGGGGAAAAGTCTGGAAGTTGCAAATCAGAAACTGATGATGTAGGATAGAGAAACTCAAATGGCTCAGGCGAAGATGCCATTGTAAAGCAATAGTGGCAAAGGTAGTACCAACAGAGGGATGTATAGGTGGTAGGTCAATATAGTAGAGACCATTTTGTTCTAAGACCACCAATTTGCATCATCGTTTGGAGATCTTGCAAGAAGAAAAATTGGTAATGAAAAATAGCTTGACAATTTAATGGCTTAGTTATCTGACTAATAGATATTAAATTCAGAGTAAATTTTGGGACATGCATCACATCTATCAAGGACAAAGAGCTAGACAAGATGTCACCAAGGCTAGTCATTGGGGCAAGACACCATTAGCCACTTTGACATGAGCAGGTGTGGTAAGAGACCAATGGAAAGAGAATAAAGTGGCATCTTCGGTGATGTGAAAAGAAGCACCTAAGTTGGCAATCCATGTAGGGTCACGAATATTTATAGCAATGGTTGTAGTACTTGTCTAGCAAACTACAGAAGCTCTTGTAGTAGTCATAGATTGGAAGGACATCAATTTGTGATACTCATCCTTGGAGATAGTAATTTGGGGACTAACATGCTCCTGCTCTTGGTATTGACTCTCCTCTCTAGAAGAGGAGACATGGTTGGCCAGGGGGCCCTGAGGAAAGTCGTGCTTGATCCAGTAGTGGTTAAGGCTATGGTTAGTCTTGTGATAGTGTTCACAAAAAAAGAGCAGTGCGATCCTGACCACGACCACTGCCTCCTCTAGTTGTACGCCCTATCCCCCTTCCTTATGGGGCTCCTCGACTATGACGAAAGGATGCCATAGCAGAATAGCCTAAAGGTGGGATAGGGTTAGATATCTCTAGGCGTGAAAGACGAGCATAAATCTGTGTAGATATGGGAATCTCTTCCAGAGTCATAAGCTGGTCCTTTACCAACTTGTACTCAGGGCCTAAACCTATTAGCAGGAAATGGATCTAATGGCTTTCCACTACTTTGTCATGATAGATACCTCTGGATAGTGGCTGATGGATATCTTGCTCGTCCCAAAGATTTTTCATAGCACCGTAATATTCAGCCAAAGTTATGGTTCCCTTCCAGAATGCCTGTAGATCCTCGATAACCTGGTAGAGCTGGGCTATGTTGCTTTTATGGGAGTGTATCTCGTGTAATACCTCTCACATCTTCTTAGCAGATGAGTAGGAAATCACCTGCTTGGTAATAGACTCCATACTGTTCAATATGCAAGTAGCCACCCAATCATTGTCGGCCTCTCAATTGTCTGTTTTGACGGTTGGCTCATCCTTCATGAGGATATATTTCTCCCGATGAGAGCCTACATTGACCACAAAAGAAAGTTGGTCCCATCCAACAAGATAGAGGTGCCCTGCATGTGAGATGATGTGGACGTGGTTGATTACTTCCCCATTGAGTTAGTAAGGGTCTTTTTCGGTTGGCCATGATATCTTAATCCATAGTAAAAGAAAAGAAAGACCTTGCATAGAAATTAGATCATATCCCAATCACAGAGGGAGATCGGGTCTAAAAAATCATAATTTCAGACCACGCCAGCAGCAACAAAAGTCCTTGTGATCTGAAAATCATGGGATTTCAGACCATAGAACTCTGAGAAAGAAGTTGTAGGGAGCGTGAACACACACTAAGGTGTAGAAGGTGTCCTAGTGGTGCCTCTCCCCACAGCTAACCCTTCGTGCAGTGGCTTGGCGGTGAAATGGAAAACCAGCGCCGTTGACAGCCACTGGTTTGGGTAGGAGGCAGCGTCGGTGAGTGCTGCAGGTGGCGATTGTATGGGTGGCGGTGCTGCAGGTGAAGGTCGTTGGTGCAAGGATGAGGAAGAGAGGGGTTTCGGTGGTGGTGGGGTATCGAGCATCGGTCTAGGATTGCTGCTCTCATACCATGTTGGACAGATGAGTGGATTGCTTATTCAAGAAATCCTAGGTGCCTTCATATAGAGAGGCACCATTGGACAATTACAAGACATACCTCTATACAATATAAAAAGGACAAGAATGCCCCAAAATAACAAATAGAACTCAACAAGTTTAAATCTTTTATATTTGATGTTGGCATGTTTTTGTTTTTGTTTTGTTAAAATGTGGAGTAATTAGTGGTCAAATGTCATAGGAGAGTTGACATCATATAAGTAGGGCTAGGACTTGACACTCTGTGTGACCATGCCTATACCACCCACATTATTTGTCCAAACCTGCAACTCATCATTATCCCAATAGGCCCTATAGTATTGGATTTCTAGACCTTTTAATGATTGCTACTTATGGAAGAGGTTGTGGCACTCCTTTCCATGAGGCATTATGGTTGTGCCATTTGCTCTATGGTTGTCGCTGTTCTTCATGCATTTAATGTTGCATATTGGGTCATACTAAGGATTCATACTGGCAAGCATGAATGATCGCTCACTATACAAGGCAATGAACATATTGGAGACCTTCTGACAGTGCTACTACATTTGCAAACAATGCATGGTGAGCTAGCTCAAGGATCAACGAGTTCTCTTTTGCTGATCCTTCCACTATTGCCACTGCAATGTTACAAGGCAATGAACATATTAAAGACCTTCTGACAGTGGCAACGTGTTTTCTTTTTCTGATTCTTCCACTATTGGCACAGCAATGCCCACAAGTCCCTTAATTACCCATTGCACGTCTTTTAAAGGATGATAATACCTGAGATGTTTATTGGATAGTTGATGTGGGAGCATCCCAAATTTGAATGCAAGTCATTTTTAACACTGCAACTTGTACTTAGAATTGTACGGGTTGTTGATGGGAAGCATTCTCCCATCATTGATTGGGGGTGGGTTCATGTGATTTTCAATGTGCAACTCTTGGATGTCTATTTATTCCTACCTTCCTTTGAGTTTATTACCGATCAATAGAATTACAAAGGAGCTGAATTGTCAACCTATATTTAGTCTAGTCCCTTGCACGTTATTGGATATATTGGAAGGGTGGTCGATCTACGGTAGGTTTAAGGAATGATTAGCTTGTCTTTTGTTTTTCAACTTTTGCTGGGTTCTTGAGTCTTTCGTGTTATTTTCATGTGGGTCACCTTCCACTACCTAAGCTTCAACGAGTATTCCCTAATTTTCTCCTAGAATTGACTTTGACTGTGAAGCCTACCAGTGCTGTCAAGGCGCTCGCCTAGGCGCACCTAGGCGCTTGCCTGAGGCGAGGCGAGGTGAGGCCCTAGCGCCTTGACCGACCTCAGGCGAGGCGTTTTGCCTTGGGTGACGCTTGGGCGAGCGCTTGAGGTCGAGGCATGAGGCGTTGGGGCGAGCACCTGAGTAAAAAATTCCCAACAGTACCTGATTACCCACAAACCATTAACCCAATAAACTAAAAAAACCCTACGTAAAAACCTCAAAACCCTTAGAATTCCCCCAGAACCCTTTCGATACTACCTAATCTTGGTAACAACCTTCAATCAAGTCCTCCCTTCAATCGCTAGATTCGCCATTGAGTGCCTTCGATCGCCACCGTGCAGGAGTGCTCCCGATTGCCACCGCACTGCATAGGAGTGCTCCCGATCGCCGCTACTCCTTCACCGATCGCCACTACTTTGCTGATCGTCGCTACTCTCCATCGTTGCTGGAGTTGGACGTGTTGAAGAGTTCTCGTTGCTTCCCATCGTCGCTTGTTGCGATCCTCGTAAGAGTCACTCCTATCATAGGTTATAGCTGCAGTAGGAGTCCTATGAGTCATTTTTTATTGACTTATGATTTTTTTGCACTCCTATGAGTTACTCCTTGTCATTTTCCCAATCCACTGTCATTTTTTTGCACTCCTTGCCGGCAGTAGCTTGTGTTCCCACTTCCCAGTCAACTTTTTTGGCTTATCATTTTTGTTTTACTATTCACGGGTTTGAATAACCCAGTCATTTCATGCTAATGAGTTATCATGATAGTGGTGTCAATTATTTCAAATGGAATACAATGACAGTCAAGTAATTTCAAATTGATTTTATTCAAATTGACAGTGGTGTCATTTTATTCTAGTATTTGTGTTGATCTAATAATTAAATAATGATTTAGATTATACTATCATATTTGCTAGTATATCTATCATATTTGTTGATGGATCCATGTATGAGATTATAAGAGCATCTAATTTATTGATAATTTATATATATATATTTCAAATAAATAAATAAATTAGCGCCTCATTTGTCTCAGGCAAGCACTTAGGCGAGCGCCTAGCGCCTCGGGTGTTTTGGACCCCCCTCGCCTTTTAGCGCCTCTCGCCTTTGACAACATTGAAGCCTACTAGTTAGGGAAGCATCACCAAAGCTCTTATCCATTTAATTGAAGATCTAATTCTGAGTTTCTATTTAAGTTACTACCACATGGATTTTTGGACAACTGTCATGTTCTTGATTGTCAAGGACATTGCTATTATTAAGATATATTTATTTGATGTTTTTTCGCTTTATCATGAGTTTTTTCTTTTGAATTCATAGTTTGAAGGGCAATACTATCAAAAGTTTTCTTATTGGAATAAATACTTAAATTGATGCCAAAGGTAAAATTGTTTGTATGATCAAATAGTGCCTTGGAATTCTTGGTTTGATGGCTTATTCTTAGAATACTTATGCTTATATATTCTAATAGAATGGGGTAATTAAGCAACAGCATTGTTGCCTTCTTGATGTTGATTTGGTGTTATTATTTCACAATATTTTCCATCCACATACCATTTGTTTTAGTAACACGACTTCATATGTACTTAATGAACAAAGTCCTTGACAGGTCCTTGTCTGAGAGGCCCACATGTTCGTATCCATTTTTGGGTTTTTATACATGTTGCTTTTTTATTAGACTTAATAAAGATAAATTGCTGCCATAGGTACTCAAGTGTTATTCCTTAGGTAGACATAAAATGTGATATAGCAAGCTCAAGGAGGTCAGCTGGATTTGCCTATTCGAGCAGGTCATTGAAGTGAGCAATGTTAAGCAGTGCCACATTTGGGAAGGGCCATATAGGTGGTCCAATAAGGGTATAGTAGCCTAAGTATACCCATGGTCAAAGATGGAGATCGAATAAATGTTTTTGTTTTTTTGTTTTTTTTGGTCCTTTGATACGTTTTTGATTTTTATGTTTGGTTTAATCGTAAGAAAAATTCTCTACTTGTTGGCCCTTCTACTGCAAGAAAGGCTTATCGAGAGATTGTCTGCTACAAGATATATGATGTGTGGCCATGTCGCATCGAGACCTGGTGGTGTGTTTGGCTTGCAAAGGGGTAGGCCATAACTGTGACTCATGTAGGAAGGTTGTTTCGTGTGTAAAGAAGACGATTGTGGTCTCATCACTCCAGACAACATTTTGTCATCCTTCTTTGGAGGTTGAGGTGCCATGGTCACCTTTGGTGAGTTCTATTGAATTTTCTTTATCTAGCTCATTGGTAGGGTATGTTCGATGAGATGGTGTGAAGATTGCTCTATTTGGTACTAGTCTTGTCTAAGGGGTGGAAGGTGGCTCTTTGGCAAAGAATTTATTTTTTCTTTTTGGGCTCGATGAGGAAGATCTCGTGAGGTTGAAGGGCAATGAGTTGGCAGTGGGTGACGCTACTCCCATTTGGAGATCACCTTCGATTTATGAAGGAGCTTTACGTGTTTAGCCCCTTGTGAGGATGGATCTTAAAGTTGTGATATGGGGCATCACTTTAAGGTAACGTATCATGGAGGTGGTACGTGATTTGTATGCTTAGTTTTGCGAGGAGTAAAAGGTGCATTGGAATTGGTTTGGAAGAAGGCGATTTATCATGCATTGAGGTGATTGGTGAGGGTATTGGTGACAGGGAAAAACCACAGGAGGTGGTTCTAAGGCTTTGAAGGCTCTTTTTTTTATTAACTTTAAATATGTTGATGATGATGGGGTTCTTTTGAAGAGTAGATCTTTTGTTGAGGTGGTGAGCAGTAGCAATCTGGCGAGGTCTCCAGAGAAGAAGCTTGTGCGGCAGGAATGGAGACCGATCACCATGGGTGTATTCTTGCTTGTTTCAAATTTTGAAAATGGTAAACATAATCAAAAGTCATCTCCTGATTTGGTGGGATTTTCTGGGCATTCAAATTTTGACTTTGAATGTGAGTTGGTTGGAGCTGATAATTGCCAGTGTGGGTCTGATTTTTTAGGTGCAAAGAATCTGCCAGCAATTCAGGAGCCATTTTTTGACAGCTGGTTATTTAATGGTGCAAAGAATCAGCATGTGGCTGTGAAAATTTCTGATGGTGGTGCTAAAAACCGGGGTGGGGTTGTGGATATTTCTGATTGTAGTTTTTTTGAAAAGGATATAAATGGCAAACTGAATCCTGCTAGGGGTGTCCATGAAGGAAATTTTTTGGAAGGTGTGAAGGTTGGAGTTCACAAAGTTCTTCTATATGACAACAGTATTGTAGACCATGTTGGATGCATTGACTGTGATTTTGATCCCCATTTATTTGTGAGTTTGGATAATGAGGTGGTTTGTGATCAAGATCCATCGTTTTTCTTCCCTTTGATGGTGCTAGAGGTGTTTGTGTTGAAAAATTTTGAAAGCATTTTTGCTTCTATTTCGGCAGATGGTAAGCTTCTTGATATTGATTTTGACCCAACCATGGGTATGCCAACCTCTATGCTTGTTCAACAGAAAGAGGCTCGAAAGCATTTCGGTTTTCCTCTTGTGCTGGAGGATGATACGGGTCCTTTTGTGGATATTCTGTCGACTGCGTCATTGGTGGTGGAGGTTGAGGCCGGTAGTGGTTCAATTTTTGATCCGAATGTGCCAATGAGGTGAGTGATGGAGAGGCTTTCAATTGTGCATCTGCGACCAATCAACAATCTCCATTGTGGAAGTCAATTTTTCAAAAAAGGAGGTTGGTGTATTGCACGAAGAAACAACTGCATGTTCAAAAGGAGAGGGAGAGTCAGGAAAATTCTGTAAAATGATTGTCTTCTCTTGTAAAATTCCTATTTTCTTTTAAAAAAAAATTACTATTATGGGTTTGTTTATGCTGTTTGGTTAGCTTTTGTTCAAATAATTCTTTCTTTGGGTTATCTTTTACTGTTGGATTTTCTATATACACTTTTTGTGTTGATTTTCGAAATGTATGTCCTTTTTAAGTCCAAGCACATATTTAGAAACTAATTTTATATTTTGAATCAGTCAAATTTTTAATATGCCAGGGAAGAAGCAGTTGAATCCCCTCTATTTAATGTTAAGTTGCCTGAAATTTTAGATAGGAAATGTGAGTTGTAATCACTACATCTTCTTTTTTATATTTAGATATTACTCAAAAAGTGTATATAACACATTCTAGTGGATTACAATAATTATTCTTGTTCAATCATCCTGGTATATGTTCATAGTTTTGATTTTTTACATGTATTGGGCATTTTACAAATTTTATCAAACTAAAGAAATTATTAAGTAATTATTTATCTTTCTAAATTAATTTGCAAAAATGTATACTTGCCTACGTACTACCTTGTATTCTGCATATTCATTGTGTGGTGACCCCTTCGATTGGATACTACATAGCAACTTTTTGAACCTTGGGTATAGGTGCTATGGTTTATTTACAAAATGAATGGACGTATGACATCCTAACCCAACGCATGTACCACTTTCATTAATGAACAATTGAACCCTTGTGACCTTCCTTGTCCCTGGGATGTAATGAGATGAGTTGATATTTAGGTGGTAAATGACTTTGTTGAGATTTAGAGGAAATAGGAAGTATTATTATGGACCTCCAAAAATAAATGAGGGGAGTTGGCCCCTTTATATAGAGAGGGCCACTCATATTTCAAAACCTAATATAATCCTTTAGAATAAGAAACAAATCTTTAACAAATTTATCCATACCAAACTTTCCTAAATAATATCTCTAACACTCCTTGTGTAATGCCCAACTTGTTACAAAAATGATCTCCCTCGCAATGTAGACTTTCGAAGGAGTAGGTAGATTGGAGGAGCAGGAATGGTCATAGCAAAATTAGCAACCATAGTACACTGAGACCAGTAGTATTCAAGTAGTAGGAGACAATCCCAAGCAAGCAGTAGCAGTACTAGTAGCTAGTAGAAGTAGTAGCAAGACGATTGTAGCAAAAGTAGTAGTCATCGACAATAATACTAAGGCTGTAGCAATAATAGCAGTAGTAGACAGTGGTAGGGCTGTAGTAGTAGTAGCAACAATAGACAGTAGTAGGGCTGTAGTAGCAACCATAGCTAGAGATAGTTGCAATAGTCAACAAACAAATAGTCAGAAGTGGAAGATGAGGACCTTCGCTTAGATTCCCCACCAATCATTGCCATACTCATGATGGGCAGTAGGTCTCCAGATGCAATGATCCAATCAGACTTTTAGTAGTAGCATTGGCCATAAGAGTTGCGTCAACAACAGTAATAGAGGAGTCAGTCCCAAGCAATTAGTAACAAGGATTCCGAGTTCGCCATGTGGATAGTAGGACTGGTAATCAGGCAGGAATGTCTGATCTTGCGCACAGGAGTGTGGAGCATGCATGTAGAGGACAGAGAAACTTCCCTAGCCAGGATCTGATTAGAGAGATGGAATAGGGCTAGATCACAATCTTAGGAGCATATTCGAATCAAGATTGGTTTCCATTAATAGCAGTAGTAGTAGGTAAAGATTGGGACCATCAATCAAAGCCTAACTCTCGTCTAACGGAGGATTGGAAGCATAGCAGTAGCATTTAGGTGGTTTGGAACCACAACAGCAGGTCGTCGGAGAGCCAAATTGTCAAACCAAGCAAACGGAGTTTGTGAAAGAGCAGGAGAGCCCTCTGATGGTGCTAGTAGGCAATCAACGGTAGTAGAGAGCGCCTACACCTCTTGGACGACACCACCAGGGGTTGCTGGTGGCAGTATATGCCTTGGGCAACGTCATTCGGGCTTGTTGGTGGCAGTGGCAGGTTGCTACTAGCAAAAACCTCTGCTGGTGGTATCGAGGAGGGGTTCCATGAACCCTAGATTAGGTTGGAGGACCCTAAGGATGGATGACAACCTTTCAAGGCCACTTTTGGCTTAAAGAATCGGTTGTTGTAGGCGTTTTCTAGCGAGATCCGGTCAATGCTAGTGGCTGGAGGTCGGTGGCGATCGTTGGAGCCAAGCAATGCTGATGTGTGGCCAAGGCCCTCCATCGAAGGCTGGTGGTGCTTCTCCTTTAAACCCTAGGTTTAGGTTTTCCCTTCCTCTTTTTTTTTTTTTTTGTTTACTTATGGTGGAAGAAATAGAGGGGAGAGAAGCAAGTAGGTATGGAACACTAGTCTAGGACCGCTACTTTGATATCATGTTGAGATTTAGAGGAAATAGGAAATATCATTATGGATCTCCAAAACAAATGAGGGTAGTTGGTCTCTTTATATAGAGAAGGTCACTCATTTCAAAACCTAACATAATCCTTTGGAATAAAAAATAAATCTCTAACAAATTTATCCCTAGCAAACTTTCCTAAATAATCTCTAATGGAATCCATTGATAGCGCTCTTGGGAGTCATTGGCCTATTATCCATTAAACAAGAGCCCTTCCACACAGAAGTGGTTCCTAAGTTCTATGGCCAATCTTCAAGTGCTTTTGGGTCCTTGGTGTTGCAATTGATTATTGATTCCTGCTGATTTTTGACCTAAGCCTTGTTGAGAGTCTTGATGGACAAGTAATTGTAAGAACAAGCTAAGCTTGGCTGTTGGGACTTTATAAGTAGTGAAAGACTGGTCTGTCATCACTATGTTTATGCAGATGTTGCATTTTCTGAGTCTATACCACACGTCTATAGTTTGGCTCATTTTGTTTGAGAAGGAAAAATGATGATAATCGGAGGTTGGGAATATAAATGAAACGGTCTTATAGATTGGAGGGCCAAAACTTAGACAAAAGAGAAGCCTCCCTTACAAGTTGCAACATTCTCCAGCCAACAATGCTCATCCCGAAAAACAACTCCATTGCGTTGAAGCCACAAAACTCCACACAATAGCAAAAGCTTTGATCCACCTAGCCGTGCTAACTCCCATGTGACTTCGAAAAGAAGCCCACAAATTCTCAGCTGAAGAGAAGTCCACCGTTCAAAGGCTGAATAAACGCCACATGTCCTTGACAATGTCACACATAAAGAACAGGTGTGGTATATCCCTATCTGTACCATGGTGAAGTGGACAACTTGCATCCAAATTCTCAGACCAATTTCTCCTAAAACTCTTCGTCACAATTTGTCCTCTCTGAAGAAGCCAAATAAAAATCTTAATCTTCAACGGCAACTTCAATCTCCAAAATTTAGCACAATCAGATCTGATCTCGCTTGATTCAGGTGCAGTATAACTGATTTTATTATATGCTTCACCGACAGTGAAAGTGCCATCTCTCCATACCATTCTGTCAGGCTCATTCCGAAGAGGATGCAGATCTGAAGTCAGTGTCAACAGTTGCTGAAATTCAGAAAAAGGCACCTCCGACAGACCAGAAGGGAGCATTAAATTCCGAGATCTTAATTGGTTATCCCACACAATGGCCACTGACTCATTTTTGTTGCTGACCAGCTGAAAGATTTGGGGGAAAAGACTTGCAAACACACCATTACCAATTCAATCGTCCTTCCAAAACCTGAAGCAATCCCCCTTACCCAAAACTGGGGCAAAATCCAATGCATATTCCTGCAAAATGGGCAAAAGAGATCTCCAAAATGCGGAATCATCACGCCTCATTATAGCCCTTTGCTGCAAATTCATGTTCGTCCTATGGGAGTCCTGCAACAACTTGACCCACATTGAATTTGCACCAGACATCGAATTAATGATCCACTTAAGCAAGAGGGCCTTTTTAAAAACCTCAAGATGTCATCCCCAAACCTCCATCTTTCTTTGGCCGCAAAGCTCCTTCCAAGCCACCATCTGCAGGAACCTCTCCTTGGAGTCTGGGCCCTTCCAAAAAAACTGTTTTCAGGCAACCTCTAGCTACTTTATCACTTTCTTTGGTGGCCTAAAAATGGAAAGATAGAAGACTGATATAAATGACAACACTGACTTGAGGAGCACCAGATGCCCTCCTCTAGACAGTAATTTTCCACTCCAAGATGGTAGCCTACTAGTAATGTGCTCCAACAACACATTCCAATTCGAAGACAAAAGCCGTTTCCCCCCTAAGCGGAAGGCCTAGGTATTTGATTGACATATGTGCAAGCGGTAAATCTATAGTGTTAGCAATATCCTCCAAAACACAACAATGAACATTTATAGGCACATAAGTTGACTTCCTCTCGTCAATGCTTAATCTAGATATCAGTGCAAAAATCCTTCTTAGAGTTACTAATATATATCCGATGCAACTTTCAAGAACATTCTTAGTTAGAACAAATGAATCAGATAGTTTATTCCATGGCCTAACCTCTCAATATATAGAGGTGGGAAAATTACAAGAGTTCTTCTCAAAGAAATAAGAAGCACTACAACTAAGGAAATAAAAAAAATAACATAAGTAGTACTAGGCAGTAGGGTTTAACACTTTCCTCAAGCTGGAGCATAGATATCTATTATGCTCAGCTTAGAATAGTAAATATCGTAGGATGATTAGGGCAACACCTCGGTGAAGATATCTGTTGTCTGCTCATTAGAGGAGACATGGGTAGTGAAGATGAGATCTCTCTAGATCAAGTCATGTGTGTAGTGGCAGTCAACTTTCATATCTTGGTCCTCTCGTGGAACATCGGATTATTGGCAATGTAGGTAGTTGCCTTGTTATCACACCTTATCTTCATAGGTACACCAATAGGAACATGCAGATTTGCAAGAAGAGATCTCGCTCACATCATCTTTGATGCAGTGTGTGCTATAGCCCTATATCCTGACTCTGCATTAAACCTGAAGACAACAACTTGCTTCTTGCTCTTCCAAGTCACTAGATTTCCTGTTATATAGGTGTAAAAGCCAGTAGTGGACTTTCTGTTTGTCAGACATTCTGCATAGTCTGCATTTGTGTAGGCCACAACACTCATATAGGCCCCCTTAGTGAATAGGATCCCTCTTCCAGGTGCTTTTTTCAAGTATCTCAACACCATTATTGTAACATCCCAATGCCGCCTGGTAGGCATATCCATAAATTGCATCAATTTTCCAACAAGGAAAATATTAGGTTTTGTAATGGTCAAATATAGAAGCTTGCCCACTAGGCCTTTGTACTATTGACTGTCCACTGCCTTAGCCTCTTTATCATACAAATGCACCATGGGATCCATAGGAATTTTAGCTTGCTTTGCTCCCAGCATGCTAGTCTCTTATAGCAAGTCAAGTGCATACTTTCTTTGGGAAAGAATGACATCCTTTTTACTCCGTGCTACCTCTATCCCAAGAAAGTATTTGAGAGGACCAAAATCTTTTATAACAAAATTAGTTCCCAAACTCTTCTTAACCTCAACAATACCATGTCCATCACTCCGCGTAGGAATGATATCATCCACATAAACCAGCAGTGCCACCACATCCTGTGCCGTCCTTCTGACAAACAAGGAATGATCTAAAGAAGACCTTCGGAAGCCCAACATCTTAAAAACCTCTGACAGCTTCTGGAATCATGCCTTGGGGCTTTGTTTTAAACCATAGATTGCTTTATGTAGGCGACACGCTTGGGAACACTTCCCTTGAACCTCATAGCTTGGAGGCTGCTGTGTTTTTAGTTCTTCTTACTGGTCATCATACAGGAAAGCATTTTTGGCATCAAGTTGGTGGAGAGGCCACTCATGCTGCATGACAACAGAAATGAAGATGTAGATAATAGGAAGATGCACCACCAGAGAGAAAGTGTTGAAGAAATCTACTCCATAAGTTTGCGTGAATCCCTTGGCCACAAGATGGGCTTTGTGTTTGGTAATCGTCCCGTCGAGTTATATTTGATGGTGAAAATCCATCGACACCCAACAATTGAAGTGCCTGGAGGTAGGTCTGCAAGTTCCCATGTGCCACGGGAGTGGAGAGTGGCCATCTCATCCTTCATGGCCTGGCACCATTGAGGATCAAGCATGGCCTATTGATGATTAGCAGGAATGATGTGACAGAGAGAGCATGGTAGAACTTGCTATGGGCACTCCTAAAAATATAGTGGACACGACATGTGATATGGATATAAGGCAAAACTCCGTGGTGCCTTGCGAACTACAATGGGAAGATCAAGGTCATCTATTAAAGGGGGCTCCAAGTCAACACTAGGTACAACCTTACCATTGTCATCTTGTAGATCCCTTGCATCATCACTATGCACAATCTTATCAATGTGTAAATCACTTGTGCTCACCTGAGTCAAGGAAGGAGTAGGTGCAAAAGAAGGGGGTTGTCGGTAGGTAACGGGAAGCTTGTATGTGACTGGGGGCTCATGAAACCTCTCTGGCTTAGAGTGGTGACTCAGATGGTGGTGGCATAGAATTAGTGATCGAAATTACTTCCAGGGGCGTAGGAGGAATATGCATAGGATCCTCAGCAACCCCAGGAGAGAGACTTCTCTCAGTAGTGGAAAAGTAGGGAACAAATTCGTAGAAAGTGACATCGGCACTAACATAGTGGCGCCTTCCAATTAGATCATAACATGTACCCCTTCTATGTCCTAGAATACCCAAGAAAAATACACTTGATAACACATGGAGCAAGCTTATCCCTATTAGGTCCATGGATATATACAAATGCAACACATTTGAAGACTTTGGGTGATACTCCAAATAAATCATTGTTCGAAAATAAGATGGAATAAGGAACTTACTTGTCAAGAATTGTAGAGGGCATTTAATTAATAAGATAACATGCAATCAACATTGCATCTCCTTAATAATTATTTGGTACATTGTTATGAATTAAGAGTGTTCGTGCAACATCTAGGATATGTCGATGCTTTCGCTCTACCACACCATTTTGCTGAGAGGTATAGGGATAACTTATCCGATTGATAATGTTGAGTTATTTATTTATTATGTGTTTGGGTATTTTGTCATATCAGTCAATGCCTCGATGACAAGACTCCCTTGGAGGTGCAAGAAGGCAGGAGGTGACTTCTCATGGTGTAAGGAAGCAACACCAATGTGAGGCTGTGCAAGGAAGCAACACTGTTCTTGTTGGCATTTTGCTCGAATGACCATTTTGCCTAATATCGATCAATGTTTTGCTGGTTTGTCGTGAAACCACACACAAATTGGTGCGATAGGGGTTTGTTGGTATGGTTACCCATCAAAACAATACTTTTCCCTGTCATTCTGTTGGCATGCTAGTGGTACAGTAAATCATGCTCAAAGATAGCTCTACCTCACTTAGCGTGGGTAAGGGCTTTGTTGTTGTCACTATCATTGATAGGAAAACTCATTTAATTATTTTTTTTAAGGTCGGAGGAAAACTTACTTTATATGACTAAAGTAATTTAGATATTTCCATAGTTTATGAGATAACCTATCAAAGTACAATGTGATATAGATGATACTCAAGTACTTAAAGTTGTCCTTAGGAAAGGTACTTTGTTTACCGTAGGCAAGTGCTTTAATCAGCGTTGTTGAGGTGAGCACCTCAGGTGTTGAGGCGATTAGGTGAGGCACTACAGGGAGTTGTCGCCTCGATGAAGACCCAGGCGATGGCCTTGGATCAGGTGATGCGCCTCCTCGCCTCGGGCGGCGCCTTGTCGCCTCGCCGCCTCATTGCCTGAACCCTAGCCTATTCACATGTTTTTTTTTTCCTTTTAAAGCAACAAACCGCCATGACCTACATACCAATCATATCCTTAATGACCTTTGAGTTTCCTTACGAGACCCCTATTTATGTGTGTGAAGAGTTCGTGACTTCTCCACACCAACCCTGACGCCATTATCGCTGGAGCGGCGGAGCAACTCGAGCTTCTTCGACCACCATCGCCGCTTGAGCGTCGCCTGATCAACTGCACCACCTCCTCAACCTCGATCGCCCAGGTATGATCTCCTCAACTTGCACTGCCTAAGCATTGCTTGCCTGAGCTTCTTCATTTTCGCGATGAAGCTGGGAACGAAAGAAGTGTTGTCGAATGAAAGAAGCATTTTCATTCTTTTTGTTTTCTAATAATATGTATTATTAAATGTAAACAATATATATAACATAAGGGTAAACATATATATATATATATATATATATATATATATATATATATATATATATATGTTATATAAGTATGTATATAACATAAGTATTGTATATGTATTGTATGTATATATATATATGTATATATATATATATAAGGGTACTAAACATATATATAGTATGTTATAACATAAGGGTACTAAGTACTAACAATGCTATGCTCAGCATCCACAGCACTGAGCCATCTTCGTTTTCTTCATTTTATATCTATTATTATATGTATATATATAAGTATGTATATATATATGTATTGTAACTGTAATTGTATGTTATATATAAGAATGTACACCATAAGTATTGTATGTTATATATATAAGCATTGTATATCTATATGTAAATATATTTGTATGTTATATATACACCATAAGTACTGTTATATATATAACTATTGCATGCAATAGTAATTGTATGTTATATATACACCTACATAAGTATTACTTCTATGTATGTATGTATATATATATTATTTAAGTATGTACATATATTGTTATATATGTATGTAATAACATTGTAACTATATATATATATATATAAGTATGTAATATGTATATATATACTGTTATATATGTATGTACTATGTAACATTGTAACTATGTATATGTATAAGTATGTATATATACTATTATATAATGTGATTATGATAACTGTAAGTATATTATGTTTGTTTTCAACTTACATGATGTTATATCATTGTTTGCAACTTTGCATGTGTTTTGAATTATGTAAATGGCTGAAATAAGGATGAAGCACCTATGTTGGAATTATGTCACATTGGAGGACCCAGAAAAGACTAATGATACGAAGAAGTGTACTTTATGTGGTAGGATAGTGAAATGGGGGATTCATAGAACTACTGGACATATTACTGGTGGTGATAAGAATACAACAATATGTCCAAAAGCTCCACAACATGTGAGAGAGAAGTTGAGAGAATATCGACAATCTAAAAAGGAAGAAAAAGAAAGGTTCAGGAAAGATTTTGTTTACGATGAGCCGTTTAATGATAATGATGATGGTGGAGATAAAATAGAAGTGAATATCTTATGAGGACCCATGGATAGATTCACAGCTAAAAGGAGTAGAAAATCCTACACAGTCACATGTAAAGAAGGCTCGAATCATGATGGGTGTTGGTGGAAGTGGAAGTGGTGAACTTTCTGTAATGAAGAAGATTCATGGACAAATAGATAAGTTTACGAAGGTTGATCTTGAGAAGGTGGTTTGAGAATGAAAAAGGAGATTGTTGACAAAACAAACTATAATTTCTGAGGTTTTCAAGGAGGGAAGAGATGCAGTTGTACGGATCATTGCAAAATAGATGTATTGTAACACATTGCATTCAATGCTGTTAAAGATATCTGGTTTGAGATAATGATTGAGGCAATTGGTTGTTTTGGCCTTGGATTGAAGCCTTTTTCTTATCATGAAGTGAGAGTTTCTTTATTGAGATATCATGTGAACAAGACTCAGGATTTCATCACCAAATATCATGATGCTTGGAAGAAATACGGATGCACATTGATTACAAATGGTTGGACAGGTAGGAAAAGTAGAACATTTATAAATTTTATGGTCAATTCTCCCATAGGAACTGTTTTCTTGGAGTCCATTGATCCTTATCCTACGTAAAGACTGGGGAGAAGCTTTGTGAGTTGATAAGTGGCATGATCGGTTGCATCGGGGAGGAATATGTGATTCAAGTCGTCAGTAATAATGTATCGGATTATGTTCTTGCTGGTAATAAATCTCTATTTATTTTAACATACGTATTTTCTTTACTAATGTAAGCATTGTAAAATATAAAAAATATCATTTTTCTTTTCTATAGGCAAATTAATGGATGCTAAGCATCCTCAAGTTTGTTGGACTCTTTGTGCTGCACACTGCATTGATCTGATGTTGGAAGATTTTGGGAAGTATGTAAAAAAGATACTTAAGCATGCAATGCGACTGAGTAGTTATATATACATGCATCCTTTAGTCTTAAATTTGATGAGTAGTTCATAAGTAGGGAATTGAGGTCTGCAGTTATAAGATTTGCTACATCTTTCCTCACCTTACAGAGCATTCATAAACAAAAGGCAAAATTAAGGAAGGTGTTTACTTCAGATAAGTGGATCACTTCTAAGAATGCAAAAGAAGATAAGGGAAAGAAGGTGGCAACAATCATCATGATGCCCTCATTTTGGAATAAGGTTGTTTATATTCTCAAGGCTACATCTCCTCTTGTGAGAGTGCTTCGTCTTGTTGACTCAAGGAAGAGGCTTACTATGGGATACATATAGGAAGCAATGGATAAAGCTAAGTTGTCATGAAGGCTTTTAACAATAATGCTGAAAAGTTTGGACCTATTTGCGACATCATTGATAAGAGGTGGGATTGCCAGCTTCATAGGCCTGTACATGCAGCAGGATATTTCCTCAATCCTGAATTCTCTTATGAAAATTAGAATCTTGATTTTGATTCAGAGGTTATAAATGGATTTTACAACGTCTTGGCAAAATTGAAGCCTGATGAGAGTATGCAAGACAAAATATCATGAGAAATTTCCATTTATAGAAATGCACAAGGACTCTTCGGAACACTTGTGGCTATTAGACAAAGGAAGACCATTGCCCCAGGTAGTCAAGTGGTATAAATTTTTTATAGTAACTTTCCATTTCCAGGTGCTTACTGCTTATTAGTATTATATAACTTGTTATCTCTTTACAGTGGAGTGGTGGAATCTCTTTGGTGGGTTTGCACCTAACTTGGTAAAATTGGCACTGGAGGTGCTAGGTCTTACTTGTAGTGCCTTAGGATGCGAAAGGAATTGGAGTGCATTTGAAAATGTAAGTTATAAACTAATTCATAATATGCATTGCAAAAATTTTATTAAGTAATTTTATATTAAACCTTTTATTTTGGAAATCTATATAGATCACTCAAAGAAAAGAAATCCATTGGCACAACAAAAGTTGAATGATCTTGTGCTTGTTAAGTACAACGAAGCTTTGAGGGATCAATATGAAGATAAGGATTATCTTGATCCCATTTCCCTCTAGGTAATTGATGATTCAAATGAATGGCTATTAGGGAGAATGGAGGAAGATGAGGAAAATGCATGTGATGATCTTGTGTTTGGTGATGATGATGATCTCACTTGGGGCATGGTTGAGCTTGCATTGGGCATTAACGAGCAAGACACTTCTCGACTTTCTCGGGCTCGTGATATTACGAAGAAAAATGAACCTAAGCAGGTTAAGGGAAAAGGGAAAGCTCTAATAGTTATTGAAGAAGAGGAAGAGTATGTGGACAGTGATCATGATGAGGAATAGGAAGAGGAAGAGGAAGAGGAGATTGAAGATGTTGCTGGTGATGATGACGAATTGAATCTTGAAGATGATTTGGGTTATATTATTTGAGAATTATTTACTTTAATGACAATTTTGGTTTTTATGTTTTTCTACCTTAATTGTGTAGAAGCTTTTCTTTCTTTACCATTTGAAATTATGTGAAATAATTTTTGGCAATACAATTCTTATCATTTTCTTCTACTTAAAGTCTCCAACATTATTATTAGACATGTTTTTATAAATTTAGTGCTATTAAATTGAGTTAATAAGACATATATACAAACAAAAAATGATCGCCTCAATTCACTCAGGCTGTTACCTTTTTATCGCCTCTCGCCTCAGGCGATTTTGAGTCGTGTCGCCTTGGTATCGCCTTTCGCATTGACAACATTGGCTTTAATGTGGTAGCTTACACTAATGTAGACTTTGTGGGATGTCTCAAGGATAAGAAGTCTGTTGATTTGTGCTTATATGTAGCTGAATTTTTTTTCTTTTTTTTACCGAATGTAGTTGGGAATATTCGAGTTGAGAATATTGTGACAAGAAGGGGAAAAATCGTCACTAGGTTAGGGAATTTGAATATTGAGCCATGGCTCAAATGAGTACCGATGTGGATGTGATATATACTTCGTTGAATATAATAAGCGGAAGCATAAATCAAAGCAATAAAAAGAGATGCATAACGCTTGGATTTACATGAAAACCTCACTCATGAAGAGCGGGGAGAAAACCATGGGAGAAGTGCCCCTATGGGCGTGTTTCTCTATATTTCTTCTCAAAGTAAAATGGGAGTACACGCCTATTTATAGACCATCACACACAACAGAAAGACCACATCTTCCAATGTAACACTAAATTAACACACAATCTTCTCAACACTCCCCCTCAAGCTGGAGCATGGGATGCTCAGCTTGTAACACAAATCCACTCTACACAGTAGGATGAACAAGACTTTGGATTGGTTCTTGCTTGTAGGTGGGTATAGACTGGCTGGAGTTGGTGGACGAATTGTAGCTAGATCTGAAGATCTGGTGTTGATGTCTCCCTATTTAGTATCCTTAAAATAGGATCTTCCTCTGAAGACCTTGAAGGTGGATCTCTCTTTCTAGAGTCCACGAAACTGGATCTCCTACATAGAAATCTGAAATGGATCCTTCCTTTGAGGACCTCGAAACTTTGGACCTCCCAGAGCTAGGTTTCTTATGTGGAGTTCATGAATAAATGAGACTCCCAAATGTAGGTGACTACAATAAGCTTCCACACCTTTCTCCTATATTCGTATGGGAGAAAAATAATAATGACAAGAAGAAAATAAAACAATAAAAGTTAGAGAAGACTTCTCCATCTTTTCTCTTAAACATAAACCTCTTTTCTTTTTTTTGATCTCCTTTTTTTTATTTGATTTTTTTCTTTTTTTTCTCGATTTTCCCTTTATCTCTTCTTTCTCTTTTTTTGTTTCTTTTTCTTTCTCTCTATTTTTATTTGATATTGTCGTCTTCTCTTCTTTTCTTTTCCTCATTTAAAAAAAAAGACTAAATAAGAAACATCAAGCGACCTATGGATAAGCAAACAGACTGAAACCTTCGCACTCGGTTGCGCAACACTCTTCACCAGAAATCACTCCTCCCTACAACGGCAATGCTCGATCAGCACCACCTGTCCTTACGCGATCTTGATTGAGATTCACGTCTCCAGATCGATGCCGCGATCTTTACCGTCATCCACGTCACGCCTCGTCTTCATCTCGCGCGAGATCTTGGCCACCTCTTGCTGCTTTCACCGCCTTACCTCCCCTCTCACTACCGGGGAATTGCAGCACCACCACACGGCACCCAACGACGTTGCTGAAGGCTCCGCTTGACCTCTAGCGTCACCACTACCTTATGCACAGCCTTTCTCTCGCCACAACGCCTTCGCACGAAGCCCATCGCTGTCGCTGAAGGTCCCTCTTGACCTCTAGTGCCATCGCCACCTTGAGAGGGGCTTTTCTCCTTATCAATGTTGCCACTAGAAGGTCGGATTTGATCTGTAGTGCCGTCGCATTTCCTCCTGCCCTGAGCAGTGCTGCCGAGTGTTTATCTCTATCTTTCGACAAAGCTACATTGCTGCCAAGCGCTTTTCTCTCTCGACGATGCTACCAGAGGTCAGATTCGATCGGTATTGCCGTCGCATCGCCTCCTCTTGCCTTGTGCAACGTTGCCAAGCACCGCTAGAGGGTTTTCTCCTCACATGCGACTCCTGCTGGGTGCCTCCTCACTTGCGACCCTGTGGATGATTGCAACCACTTTCACTACCCTTGCTGGGTGTGATTGTGTGCCAACAGGGCCACACCCTCTTCCTTGTGCAAGATCAAGGCCATAGATCGGGAAGAGAACATCCTCCATGGAACAATAACTTCATATCCAAAGATAGACAAAAAAAGTGCAATAAAGGATAATACCCAAGGAACGAACATGCTCTGATACTAAGTTGAAGAATATAATAAGTAGAAGCATAAATCAAAGCAATAAAAAGAGATGCATAACGCTTAGGTTTACATGGAAATCCTATTCAGGAAAAGCGGAGAAAACCACGGGAGAAGTGCCCCTATGAGTGTTTCTCTATATTTTTTTTCAAAGTAAAATGGGAGAAGTACACGTCTATTTATAGGCCATCACACACAACGGAAAGTCCACATCTTCCAATTTGGCACTAAACCAACACATAATCCTCTCAACATACTTCATGAGCTCTATCTTCTTGTGTCTTCCTTTAAGGAGATGAGATGTGATAATAGGGCATCTTCTTTATTCCTAACCATCTTATTCTTGAGAGGGCCAAATGTGTGGAAGTTGATTGTAACTGCACTGTAGATATGCTTTGAAAGGGTCTTATCCACACTACTTATATCTTTTGAGGTTGCAGTGGACGTGCCCACTAAGGTGCTCTGCTGCAACTCATTTGATCCATGTTATTCTAAGCTAAGCATAATTGACATTTTTATTCTTGTCTTGAAGGTGGCGTGTTTAGATTAGATGGATCTCTATACGGGCATGCATGTAATTTTCACCATTAATCCTCTAGCTAAAGAGGGCTAAGTTTTTTTGGTGACACAAGTTAATTGTTTCTTCTAACATAATTGTCCATGAACTGCATCAACATCAATCATTGAGAGATGTTTCTGTTAATTCCTTATTTTAACCCAAGCTTTTAAGAGTTTTTGACATATATATTGTACATTTTTTTTATATATAATAAGTTGGGTTTTTTATGATATCTAGGCATTGCGACTAAGGTCAAATGAATTAAAGCTGGAAAAACAGCTGGAGAATTCAAATGTTGAGATTACGTCCTACAAGTATGTTCAAGTATAATGCTATCTCAGTGCAGCATTTGGTCATAGTTCACAAAAAGTAAATGTTCAATTTCAGTTCCAAAATAACTATTTTTTGAAGACTTAGCGAGAATTGGAGCTTTTGCACTTTAAGGCTACTTGGTTGATGGGTCACAACATTATGATTTATGAAATAACTGCATGGATGTTGAGACTGTAATAAAGAACCAGTTTAATTTCTGGTAGTCTCTTGTTTAATCAATATTTCTAGATGTCTGAAAGAATAAGTAGACTCAACCACATATGATGCTCCAACACTAGAAGTCACATCCTGACACAATAATTTGCATGAAAGACACTTCTCAATGAAGGGGAAAACCACAGGAATGAAGAATTCTAGGTGGCTAGGATTCATTCTTCACCACCAAACAGGGGAAGGGTTGAGTGCATCATACACGAAAATAATGAGGGAAGGGATGGACCCAAAAATCTGGTTGCCCTATTATATTTCAATACTCACCCTTATGTTGGTAAAGACGTCAGCAAGTTGATGTGCAATTTT
This sequence comes from Thalassia testudinum, assembly GCA_037157565.1. Lineage (NCBI taxonomy): Eukaryota > Viridiplantae > Streptophyta > Magnoliopsida > Alismatales > Hydrocharitaceae > Thalassia > Thalassia testudinum. Next base: position 2,028,735 of record JAZHRO010000044.1, read on the forward strand.
TGACGTAAGTAGAGTTGAACTTCTTCTGTATGAAAAGTCTATTAATTTCGATATGCTTGATGTAACTATGAAGAGTGAAGTTATTTGCAAAATTTTGTAGCTTCCTTGTTAAAATATAAAGGCTTCTTAGTGCACACACTCAGAGAAAAAAATTCAGCTTTTGCTTTTTAGTAACTCCCAATGTTTTGCATGGACACTTTGGTTTTTACTGCTTCAGGCAATAGATTATGTCAAAGACATACAAATATCGATATTCTGTCATTAATGGAGCCAAACTGATCAGCATAAATATGAGCTTCTATGGTGGATTCTTTCTTTTGCTTTATAGCAATCTATTTTAAGGATTTTAATTTCCTTTTACCTAATTATTTAGTTCTCTCTCTTGGTTAAACACGCACTGGCATACATACATACATATACATGCGCACACACCCACATGTACATAGGAGTGATGCTATGAGAAATTTACTTGTGTGAAAAGTTGGGAAATTTTCTATATGCGTTGCGACTGTGAAATTCAACTGCATAGATTCAAAGAGCATCCTTTAGATAGGGTATTTACAAAAAAATCATGCAAATTAGATGGATGAAACACAAGTTTTTAAGCAATTTAAATAAAAATGTCAATGAACGGCTAAGTCAAAAGTTATTTGTGTGATTATATACAAGCACCCTAGCAAAATGGTACCTTTTCAATCCATATGGTTGGATCTTGTAAATATGATGGACTAAAAAAAAAAATTCACAGTTTCTCATGGAAAGTATCTCATAGGATCACTCCACTACATGTGCATACATAGAGAAGTGTACACACACACACACACACACACACACACACACATACATATAAATATATATATGTATGTATGCTTCTATATATATAACATATAACCTTTTTTTTTTTTGAAAAGGAAAAAGGATGGTTACTAGAGGTCAACATATAAACATAAATGTGTACTTAGAAATATATGTGTGTATTTGCATATATATGGAATTGTATAAACGCAAACTTACCATATGTATCAATGTGTGTATCACTATACGAATGTGTATTGCACTTGTGTTTGTCTAAGCATTTATATATCATGCATGTATGCATTATATATCTTATTTTTGTTATTATGTATATATGTTTGAATGTATGCACATATATATGTATCTACTAATCCTTTAGCGTCTCATTTTTCTTGGGCGAGCTCTTAGGCGAGCACTTGGAGCCGCGGGTGTTTTGGATCCTTTCACCTCTTAGTGCATTTCGCCTTTAACAATGCTGAGTTTGATGCATCGGCCATTAACATCTAATGGAAGGGCATATATGAGTAATATTGCAAGTTTGCAGTTGTAATATTGGGATATACATTCTCTAAAAAAATATTGGGATATACAGAGCTATGGATGTAATTATATGCATTTATAGCAGCATGGACGTCAAAATCCCTTTTGGCAACATCAAACAAGCTCAATTAATTTAGTATCTCCTTATTTACGTGTAACCTATTTATAAACTCATCGGATTTCTTGTTTCCCCTAGTATTCATGGATTTCATATGGGATTAAATTTGACAGGGAAACTTGTGAGAATAACATGTTAAATTTGTGATTATATTCGCATCCAAGTAGTTAATGTCTTCTGGGTGATAGGCTTGATTTACCACTGATTTGGGTATTGATTCATGGCCAATATTACTTTTTTCTGATTTTATTTTGCTGAAATTTATTGATTTGCATCAACTTTGCATGTTAGTCTTGTCCTTGAAAAAAAGAAGCATATTAGTCTTAGTTTGCATTAATTAGCTTCATGACCGTACTGAGAATTTGTGAGCGAAAATCCAAAGGAATAGAGGGAGGCCACTTACTAGCCACTCTGGGAATCTGGGGAATGCGTGGTTCCTTGGGGTTTATATATTTTCCATTGTTGGTGTGGCTAGGAATTGCTTTAGGTCGTCAATTGGAGGAAAATGCATTAGTTGTGTCTAAGAATCTTGTTGGCTATGAGATGGCTTTTTGTTTGGTTTAAGCTCTTCCCAAATTTTTGATCTATTGTGGCATTTTGTTTGAACTATGTTGTTTTGAGATGCATACGTTATAAGTTAAATGCTTGTCATGATATCACATAGCTTTGTAATGATCATTTAATGCTCTTACCAGTGTCTTTTTTTAATGTAGACAAAAATTATCAATCCGTGAAAAGGACAGCAATGATTTACGGTCCACCATTGATGCTCTTCAGGAAGGTAAGAAGCATGTGGGATATAAATGTTAGATATGTATATGTGGTGATATAGTATTTTAGGTTTTATTCTTAATGGTCATTAATGTAGCTTGTGTTGTAATGCCCTAGACACTCATCAATCCACTAACGACTAGGGAAAGATGAACATGAGAGAGAGGAGGGAGAGAGGGAGGAGAGGTTGGGAGAGAGTTGAGCAACAAGGGTGATTCTTGTAAGAAGGGGAAGGGAGTTGAAATATTTAAATAACGCAGAAGCATATATATCAAAGCACATAAGATATGAAGAATGTTTGGGTTTACGTGGAAATCCCACTCACAAGGAGCGGGGAGAAAACTACGGGAGAAGGCCTCAAGAGGGCATTGATTTGTATTTCTTCTTCTTAAAGAATAACTGAGGGAGTGCATGCCTATTTATAGCTCATCACACACACAAAGTCCACATTTTCCAATGTGACACTAAACCAACACACAATCCTCTCAACACTCTCCCTCAAGTTGGAGCATGGAATGTTAAGCTTGTAACACAAATCACTCTACACAGCAAACCAAACAACACTCTGGATTGGTTCTTGCTTGTAGACGGGAACACGAGTTGGAGTTGTAGGATGATCTGTAGTTGGCTTTGAAGATCAGGTGTTGATGGCTCCCCGTTCAGTATCCTTGAAATTGGATCTTCCTCTGAAGACCTCGAAGGTGGATCTTCCACTCTAGAGTGCATAAAACTGGATCTTCCATATAGAAATCCGAAATGGGCCATTCCTGAGGACCTCGAAACTAGATCTCCTTCTCTGGAGAATTCGAAACTCTGGACTTCTCAGAGTTGGGTTTCTCATGTAGAGTCCATGAATAAAAAGGGACTCCCAAATGGAGGATGACTACAAAAAGCTTCCACACTCCTTTTTCACATACTCGTATGTGAGAAGATAATAACAAGAAGAAAATAAAACCTGAGAAGCTAGAGAAGACTTCTTCATCTCTTCTCTTAAATATAAACCTCACTTTTTCTTTATTTTTTTTTCTTTTTTTCTGATTTTTTTCTCCCTTTTTTTTCTTTTTTTTTGTTTTTTGTTTTTTTTTTCATCTCTTCTCTTCCTGCCCTTTGTTTTTTCATCTATCCTCTTCCGACCCTTCTTTTGTTTTTTCATTTTTTCTCCTCTCCTTTCGTACAACAGGCCCTTTTCCTTATATATAAAAGTGAAATCACCGAGTTCTTACGAAAGAACCTTCATCTCTAGGGTTCTCACGAACCCAATCCACGCTCTCCTTTTTCACCACCGCCAACATCGCCGAGGCGCGAGATCCCCACCAAGATCCACATCAGCTTCAATGCTGCAGATCTCTCGTCTCCAAGATTACTAAGGATCACGTCTCCGAGATTGACGCTGCGATCTCTGCCAAAGATTGCTCCTCGAGCGCATCATCTCCTCTCTGATCTTCCTCTTCTTCGGCTTCAACCTTCGACAAAGGATTGCTCTGTGCCCCAGAGGTCATGGAGAAGCGCCAATGCCACCGCTGAGCCCTAGTAGCTCCACTGATCACCGCTTGAACCCAACAACGCCACTAAGCCCTGACTAGGCTTTCCACGACATCGCAGCAGTGCCGCCTGCAGAACACCATGGAGCCTCTTTCGCTGGATGCTCCTCGACCTCGACTCCATCAACGCGTCGCCTGATCCCGCCATGGCACCGCGATCTCCTCTAATTCGGTCTGGGTGACGCCACCGGCGTTGTGCCTCGCGTCCCTTGTGCCAAATAGGGTCGGGCATCGCGCAGCATCGAGATCATCTCCTTCAGCATGTGCCTCTCCATCGCCACTCGAGCTACAGTCTTCGTCTCCGCCTCGTCCTCGATGGCTACCTCTGTCGGGGTGATCACTTGCGGCTCCTTTGCTGTGCTGCCCTTGCTCGCGTAGACGCAAGTGGACCGCAACAGGTCTTGTGGGTCTCCAACTAATGGCGTGCTTTTGCCGCGCCATCTCACCAACTCCTGTCGCCTTTGCACGATCCACATTGATAGGTGGAAGACCAGCCGTATCAGCGAAGCCGACCACTTTAAGATCTTGCCTGAGGCCCTCCTTGTCATGCCGCCTCGTGGTCACTGCTTCATTGCCTAAAAAAAATCTTCTCAAGATCTCGTGAAGGATCGTGCCATTGCTTCGACCATTACAACTCATTATGATGAACTCGGAACAAGATGAAAATCGTATAATCTCAAGAACAATAAAACTGAAGAACAAAATCCAAGATCAGAACTTGCTTTGATACCAAGTTGAAATATTTAAATAATGTAGAAGCATAAATATCAAAGCACATAAGATATGAAGAATGCTTGGGTTTACGTGAAAACCCCACTCACAAGGAGTGAGGAGAAAACTACGGGAGAAGGCCTCGAGAGGGCATTGATTTGTATTTCTTCTTCTTAAAGAATAATTAATGGAGTACATGCCTATTTATAAGCCATCACACACACACAAAGTCTACATTTTCCAATGTGGCACTGAACCAACACACAATCCTCTCAACAAAGGGTGCGAGCTTGGGTGGATCGGAGAAGAGGAGGCAATTAGTGTGCTTTAGGTGTTGTAGTAGGGGATACCTCACTAAAGATTGTTGGGATCTAGTGGTATGTATGCTTTGCAAAGGTGTGAGACATAGGAGGGCCTCCTGCTCGAATCTAGTGAAGGACATGGTTAGCTCTACATGTCTGCCTCCACCTCCACCTGTTGCCCTTAGGGTGGTGGTGGTAGCACCATGGAATGTTGTGTTGGAGATGAGTGGTGCTTTTCTAAGTACAACTTTTGTGGGCGAAGTCGTTAGAGGAAGACCAAAGTTGATGAACGTAAAGGAGGCCCTAACTTGGTCCCTTGGGATTGGGGTGGAGTATTTGGTGGCCATTATCGACGATAGGAAGATCCTCCTTTTGACGTTGGAAGCAAACATCCTTGAATTTTTGTGCTTTGAGGCAACATCAGTGTGTAGCGGTTAGGTGTGATGGAGTTGTCTTAACATTAGTAGTGGTGCATTAGACGAGTGATTGCTTGCTAGGGTTGTTGTTCGTATATCCTTGGAAGGTGTTCCCTTGCACCTTCGATTGGTCGAGACGGTTAAGCCTATAGTCACGACCTTTAGAAGGTTAAGGGCATGCAACATGCCATGTTAGGGTTAAAGGACTTGAGGAAGATCATAGTCATGGCTGAGGTTGCAAATGGTAGAACCATCCCAAAAAGAGTTGCAGTGACGGTTGGGGGTTCTTGGCTTGTCTTTGCATGTTGGAAGCGTATGAAGATATGACCTAGGATGTGTGTGGAGGCGATGACTGCGCCTCCTTCGAGGATGGTGCTGACGATAGAGACAATGGTGGCATTGATGGGGGGAAGACCTAAAGTCACATGCCAAGTTTGGAAACTGAAGAGCCATTTCGTTTGGGGTGGGAGTCAAAGTGATGCTTTAGGAAAGTGGTTGGTAATTTACGTATCCGCATGACTTTCATCTTAAAGCAAATCTCATTCATGAGTATGATGATGTGATTGAACTAGCGGGACCGTGTGCGAATGAGGGTGCCATGGCACTCAATGTTTTCTACCTTTTCTAGGAGGGGTCCAGATGAGGTTATGATTTGTAGTATGTCTAGCTCTTTTTTTTTTTTCATGGGCTGATTTTTTGATCATGATCCATACTTGGGGCTAGACCTTGCTCTTTCTCCATTGTCGAATGGGCATCCATTGTTTTTTGAATTTCAAGGGGCACAGGATATTTTGACATGGGACTTATTTACTTTTCCTACCTTGGAAGTGGTAGTGGAAAAGGAGGATGTCATGATCCACAATCTTGCCATGACCATAACACTTCCTCTGGTCAGTTCCATAACATCCGCTGAGCAGACGAACCTGACGATGATGGTTGCATTGCACACTTTGTGGATCATTGGAAAGGGTTAGCGTGTGAAGAGTTCGAGGGTGATAGATTCTCTTTGACGATTGTCGTGGCCAGTGATGATGGCTTCCCTTCTTCTGAGTTAGGGTCGACGATGTCAACCTTAGATGTCAAGCTTCTTGCACTCTTAAGGATTTGGTCGGACTTAAAACCCACAAATCAGTTCCATGGAGACCAGTCTTGTCATTAAGAGTATGGTTGGTCTATAAGGGTAGACTGTAGAGGAATCACCCAATTGATAAGAAGAGGAATGTGCCAGTGTTGAGGAGGGAGCTTGCCACCATTGATTTGATAGTGGCTCGTGTGGTAGGGGCTAGAAGAGCATCCATGGGGTCACTTGGGCGAATCAATGCAAGCAATAATTGTTAAAGTTTTGTCCTGGAACGTCAGAGGACTTTGGAGCTTAGACTAGCGAGGAGCACTACATAGATATGCCCTAGAATGGGGTGTGGATTTCTTGACGTTTAAGAGATGAAGATTGATTCTCTCGATCCCATTGTGATAAGAAAGATTGGAGGTAGTGTTTTCAATTCTTTTTTGTTGAAAAGAAAAAGGATGGTTATTAGTGGTTAGTAACTATTAGCTTCATTACCTTCCAAAAGAGTTTCCAATTCGTTTTTGATAGTTGATTCTGTTGGGTAGTCGGGGAGAAGGCTCATTGCGTGGAAGGGAGCTAGTTTTGAATTTATCTCGAACTTTAGTGATCGATGGTGCTTGTTTGGTTGTTTCAGTAGGATGTTGGATGGAGCTGAGTTTGCCTTTACTATGTTCCATGCCCCATTTGATGATGCATGAGAGTACAATTCTAGGAGGAACTTCAATGGGTGGTTGCTCTTGCGAATGATAAGCCTTGGTTAGTTGGTGGTGACTTCAATGCAACCTTTTCAACAGATGATATGTCAGATGGGAGGCAAGGTAGGTTTATGGAGGCTTTTGCAAATCTAGTAGTTGAATTAGAGCTCTTTGACTTACCCACTATGGATGCTAGATCTACTTGGAGGAATTCAAGAATGGTAAAGTCCAAAAATTGACCTGTTCCTTTGCTTGTTAGATCTTGTAGAGTTCTTTTAATTAACTGAGCTGTTTGCAATGTCGAGGCCATTTTCTGACTACACCCCCTAGTTTGAGCATCAAATGAAGATGCGACTTGCGAGTTTCTCTTCTTACTTCAAATTTGATAAATCATGTCTTTTAGAGTCGGGATTCAAGGATTGGTTCAAGATAAGTGGCTAAAGGTACATGCTTTAGAGTCGGGATTCAAGGATTGGTTCAAGATAAGTGGGTATTTAGCCACTTATCTTGAACCAATCCTTGAATCCCGACTCTAAAAGCCATGCCACCTTTTTTGCAAATGAAAACTTTTACTTACCTGTTACAGAACCTTGATTTGAAAGCTCTACAAGTGGTTGCCACCCTTGATTGATAGCCTTGGAGATTCAGGGAAATTCCTGCCCTCAAAGAGGGAAGATAGGAAGAAGTTGCAGGGTGTTGTTTTCCAAGTGGATTTCAGGAAGGAGATGGATTGACAATAGAGATCTAGGCAATTGTGGTTAATAAAGGGGATGCCAACACCCGTTTCTTTCACCTTGTAGTTAGCTTAAGAAGGTTAAACCTCATTGCCTTGCTGAAGGTAGGGGATGAGCTAATTTCAAGAAGAGGGAAGATTACGCAAGCCCTAGACAAATATTATCATGAGTTTATCAGAGGTAGATGCCTGGGTAATTGGGAGTGGTTTGTTGCAAATGTGCCTGCTCTTGGGGATGAGAGTGCTAGGTATTTGGCCAATCGCGGATTGATGGCAGAATGCCCCCTCAGATTTGATGGTTTTCCTGTTCTCTTCTATAAGGAATTCTGGGGTGTGATCATAGATGACTTTTTGGCCATGTGCAGAGTATTCCTTGCTGGAAACTTTGCTTTTGAAAGTCTGAATAGATTCTACATGTTCTTTCTTCCCAAGAAGTTAAGAGTTGAGTATAGAGCACTATTAACCTATTGCGTTTTCCAACTCCACATACCTTCTTGTGGCAAAAGTGCTTACCAATTGGCTAAGGGAAGTTTGTCTGACCTCATCAGCCTTGTCTGGTTAGCTTTAATAAGGGGTAGATCTTTGTAGGAATCTTTTATCAGGGCAGAGGAGATGCTAGCACTTGGAGGAGGAGGAAGATGAAAAGTTCCTTATGGAAGGTGGATTTTTCCAAGGCCTATGATTTGGTATTTTAGTCGTATCTCTAGCTGGTTCTTAGACGTAGGCATTTTTCTGAGGAGTGGGTGGTGTTGATGAAGTGGTGTGACACAACCACATTCTTTTTTGTTTTGGTAAATGGCAGAGCCATGGGCAAGTGGATTCAGATGTAGAGAAGGGTGAAGTAGGGTTGTCCGTTGGTACCTTTATTGTGCATCATTGCTGGATATGCTCTAGTGTTGGTGGCTTTCAAAGCTTATTCAGGGGAGTTGTTGAAGGGTTACACTATAGCATCTAATGGTTCTTTGGTAGTGCTTATTCTGTAGTACATGGATGACTTGCTCTTTTTCATTGATGGGTCAGGTGTGGAGGTGGAAAACTTGGAGTCCGTGGTTAGCATCTTTGAGGAAATGTCTAACCTTTCAGTAAATCGTAGTAAGTTTTTGACCCACTGAACCTGACAATTGATGAGTTTAGCTCTTGTTCCTTCTCCTTGAACACGCAAAGGGGAAATTTGTCTATTGTCTAACTTGGATTGCCCCTGGAAGGAAAGCAATCAACTTGTGCAGATTGGCTTCCGGTTATTGAGAAGCTTAAGAACAGACTCTTGGGCTGGAGGGATCAGGTCCCTTCTAGAGGAGGAAAACTGGTGCTCCTAAAGTCAATACTTTTGGCCAATTTTGTTTTCCACCTCTTTATTTTCAAGCCACCAGAGAAGATCATCAAGAGGTTGGACTCTAGCGGGAGGAGAATTTTCTGCAAGGGACTGAATCATGAAGGAAGGTTTTTTCATCTTGTTAGTTGGGAAGATGTTTGTAGATTGGTTGAGCAGGGTGGTTTAGGTGTGTTACACCTCTGATTTTGGGGACTTGCTACTTTCGAAGTGGGTGGTCAAGTTGCTGCAGACTGAGGACATTTTGTTGAATAAAATTTTGTAAGATGCCTATGGTACTTCACTAAACTGGGATTAAAGGAGGGCAGTCTAATGTGGAGCTTCTGGTTTTTGGAGGGGATTAGTTGTTGTTATGGGACATTGCACAGTTTTTTCAGCCAGTTTTGGAAGAAGGGAGGACATTTAGGTCCTGGGAAGATGACTGGACCGGGGAGGGCAGCACTGCTTCTAAATTTCCTGGATTTTATGCTTTGGCTCCACTCAAGAATATTCTGGCTGCCGAGATGTGGGATGGGCAGATGATCAGGAGTGCTGGATCCTGGTTGCCCATCTCTGAGGATGCTCTTTCAGATTCTCAGGCAGCAGACTTGCAGGAAATGTTAGCATTTTTAGAGGCCTTTTGGCCAGAGCTTGATAAATAGGACAGGATGGCTTGGGCACATGGTAGCTTCTCCACTAAAAAGGCGTATAAGCTTTTGAGAGAGTAGGATGAAAATGAAGATTTTTATTTTCAAAGGAAACCCTACACCTCTTTATATAGAGATAGGTGTTGGGAGAATTACACCTGAGAACTAGATAGAAATATAAAATAATAAAAAAATACATAAAGTATGAAAGATAAGTAAAGAGTTCAACACTTCCCCTCAAGTTGGAGCATATATATCTATCATGTTTAGCTTGTCACAACAAGCCTCAAAGGCAGATCTGGCAAGAGGCTTGGTAAACATATTTGCGGTCTGGTTCTCTGAGGCAACTGATGAGGTGAAGAGAAGTCTCCTTTGAATCAGATTTCTAGTATAATGGCATTCAATCCCTATATGTTTTGTACACTCATGAAATATGAGATTGTTTGCTATGTAGGTAGCTGCTCTGTTGTCACATCTCATCTCCATGGGCTTCTTAACCTTGACATGTAAGTCAAGTAAGATTTGATCTGATCCACATAAGTTCAGCTGCCGTTTGTGCCATGGATCTGTACTCTGACTTTGCACTCGACTGAGACACCATGCTCTGTTTCTTACTTCGCCACGTTACTAGGTTATCAGTCACATAAGTACAAAATCTGGTAGTGGATTTCCTATCAGAAAGACATTCAGCATAGTTTGCATCTGAGTATCCTACTATACTCATAGAATTGCCTATCTTGAATAGTAGTCCACGTCCTAGTGCTTGTTTCAGGTACCTGAGCACCTGCAAAGCAGCATCCCAGTACTACTTGGTTGGCATATCCATAAACTGGCTAAGCTTGCCAACTGTAAGCAAGATGTTTGGATGGTAATAGTAAGGTAGAGAAGCTTTCCAATCAACTGCTTGTAGCCTCTGCTCTCTACAGCCTTGGACTTAGAGTCATACAAGTGCATCTTTGGATCCATGGGTATGTTGGTAGACTTAGAGCCCAATATCCCTGTCTCCTGCAGTAAATCAAGAGCATATTTCCTTTGGCTAAAGACAATCCAACTCTTTCCACTTGCTACTTCTATGCCTAAGAAGTATCTCAATGAGCCCAGATCCTTCATAACAATTTTTTCTGCCAGCTTCTGCTTGACCTCAACTATCTCAGTGGTATTGTCACCTGTGATGATGAGATCTATATAGACAAGGAGAGCTACAATCCCCTTGTCTGTCTTCATTACAACTAGGGAATGGTCAAAAGTAGAACGAATATGTGCCATATCTTCAACAACTTCTGACAACTTGTGAAACCAAACCTGCGGACTCTGCTTAAGGCCATATATTGCCTTCTTCAACCTGCACAAACACTCCCCCTTAGCCTTAAAACTCGAGGGCTGTTGCATATACACTTCTTCTTGTAGATCACCATACAAGAAGGTATTCTTAACATCCAGTTGATATAATGGCTAGTCAAAATGCACAGCTATAGAAATAAGAATCCAGATCGTAGGAAGGCAAGCCACAGGAGAGGTGTCAAAGAAATCCACACCATAGGTTTGAGTGAATCCCTTTGCTACAAGTCGAGCCTTGTGCTGAGAAAGAGACTCGTCTAGATTGTATTTCACGGTAAAGATCCATCGACAACCAACGATGCATGCGCCAAGTGGTAATGGAGTAAGCTCCATGTCTGGCAAGACTGAAGTGCATCCATCTTATCCTCCATGGCTTGATGCCATTTTGTATCGAGCATAGTTTGCTGGTAAGTGGTTGGTATTTGTGTAGAGGTGATGACATATGGAAACAAGGTAAATGGGTGACTCAACCCATCAGAAGCAATCGACGATTGCCACCTGATAATGTGTACAACTCCTAGTGGCCTTTCGAATAGCAATTGAAAGATTCATATTAGCAGAAGCAGACTCAGGCTCAGATGATAATACTCCTTCATCACTAGGAATAGTCTCAGAAGTGGTTGGTATAACACCTGCAGAATCATCACCAGATATACAGTGGTTAGTAGTCTCAACATATACCTGCTGTGGGGAGGATGATGGTGTTGAAGGGGGGGGGTATGTTGCCTATATGTGACTGGTTTCTGAAAAACCAATGGAGGATCTCTAAATCGGGTAGTATCAGTAACTGTAGTATCTAGTGACGCTAGCTTAATCGTGGGAAAATCCCTAAACTGAACTGAAGGAATGGGCATGGGAGCCCTCTCTGCCTCAAGTGCCACTTGTCTCCCAGTGATTGAAAAATATGGAATAGCCTGATGAAAAGTGACGTTAGTGTAATTCCCTACTTGGAGGGGGTGAGATGTGCGTGACGTAATAAAAAATGTGGAATTAAAATGGAAAATCTCACAAAATGAACAATCACACAATGGACACAAGTATTTTTAGCTGGAAATCCAAACTGGGTGAAAACCATCACCTAACCCTTTCGAGTTAGGATTTCTCGATCGACCTAGTCGATCAAATCCATTAAACCCAGTCACTTGAATGAGGGTGACTAAACCTCAAATACAACAACACTACTTCGATCGAGGGTAGTGTACCTTAAAACCCCTTCTCTTCACAAGAAGGATTTTGTCTCACGAAAGAGATGGGAATTCGTAAAGCGAATATCCAACCAAAGACAATAAAAAGTACAACAATCCTATATAGCCACAAATATTTAAGCCTAGCTTCTATAGGAGTTAGGAAACTTTCATTTAGTGGAAGTGTGTCGATGTGACGACGTGGATGCGTGAACCACGCTTTGACACAACAACGCTCTCGTAATGTCAGCGGGAGAGCGGGTGCACAGCAGGACGAAGCTCTTAGGTGTGAAGTGAGTGCTTGTAGAGTTAGAGCTTTTTCTATTTGATCTACTTCTTTTTGACACAAGTGAGTGGAAATATTCTTGCAAGGTGTGTCTTGGGTGGGTTTTTCAAGCCAAGGGGTCCTCCTCTATTTATAGAGGGCCTAGGAAGTCTTTGGAAGGCCTTGGAAGACTTCTATAACCGATGGGTGCAAATCCAAAGAAAATCAGGTCGTAGTCAGAATTAATCATGATTCTGACAGGGTCATCAGACGTCTGGAAAACCCGTTTGAGATGTCTGGGAACTAAGTCAGACGTCTGATTTTAGGCGGGTTTCCTTCATGATTTGAATCAGACCTAAACAGGGTTCTAATGTATGTCCATCAGACGACACATAGGACGTTTGGCACTAGGTCTGGACGTCTGGAAACCTATTGTTATGCGGAAATGGATTCCCAAGGAAGTACAGCGGCTAAAAAATCTCTGAAGGAAGATTTTAGGTCAGCGAGGCAAAACGATCATGTATCAGACATCTGTGGTCCTCTACAGACGTCTGATACGAGGTTAATGGTCATTTCCTCAATGATTACTAAGGTAGCCAATGTTCCACTAATTGGACGTCTGGCAAAGGCATCGGACGTCTGTTAAGACGTCTGAACTAAGGCCTGGACGACTGATTCTAACAGACAGAACCTACTAAGTCCAGCCTAGATGTTTTGGGACGTCTGATCAAACAGTCAGACGTCTTAAAAGTTAATATCAAACATCTGATTTCCAGATTGGACGTTTGATAAGGCTGTCTGAATCCTATTTTGATTTTCTAAGTTCTTTATAGAAAACCTAAGTATTCTAGGGTAGTGCAGGTGTTCTTAGGACTACTTTAAGGGTTCTTTGAGGCTCTTTAACATAAGATCTAAGAAAGAAAATAAAGGGAAAAACAAAGAAACAAAATTACATCGAATAAGATAAAAGGAAATTTATCATATTCTTCATCTCCTTCCTTCTTCAAACTTTTGCTCCTCGCAAAATTCCTCCGCCTCTGTCTAGCTCCTCCAATCGCCATGGATGCGAGCTTGACCTTCGTCTAAACACCTGTCTCTATTTGCAATTTGACATGAAAACTAGGACTCAAAAGCAAATGTTAAAAGACACGTGTTTTGTTATCATCAAAATAAACGATCGTGGTGCTCTAGCACCAACAGTTAGCACTGACAAAATGCCTCTTCTGTAGAGGATCAAAGCATTTGTATTGTTTCTGGGTGTACCTGTAACTCAGAGAGATACTTAACTGCTTTGGGGGCCAGTTTATCTTTACCTAGCGCAGTAATATGTGCGAAGGCCACATGGAGAAAAGTCCGGGGTGGCAATTGGAATAAATCTTGATCAGGGTATAATATCTGCTAGGGCACTTGCTCAGAAATAATAGAACTGGGCATTATGTTAATCAAGTAACATGCGATCAACACCGCATCTCCCCAGTATTGTGAAGGAACATTATGGTGTATCAAAAGAGTCCTTGTCACATCCAAAATATGCTTGTGTTTCCACTTAGCAACCCCATTTTGCTGCGATGTATGGGGGCATGTGGTTTGATGAACCACTCCATGAGATTTGTAAAAATTCTTCTTACGTGTAGTACAAAACTCTAATGCATTGTTTGCGTGTACAATCTTGACAATGGAAGCAAATTGATTCTTTATTTCAATAATAAAGTTCTCAATTACAGACCCAACGTCTTAGGTATTCTTTAACAAAAATAACCAAGATACTCTGGAACAATCATCTACTATCACCAAATAATATCTATGTCTAGTCGATTTGGAATACGACTAGGACCCTATACATATAAATGCAGCAAATCAAACAAAGGCTCAGAAACAATAGAACTAGCAGAGTAAGTAGATCTGTGGTGCTTTTCTATCTAACAAGCATCACAGTGAATCTCGGTGGTTGGCGAAATATGAGGCATGATACGACGTAGCCTATCTAGTGAAGGTGACCAAGGCGATTGTGCCACTGTAAGGCCCTCCCAGCAGCAAAGCACTAATCTCCCTGGCACTGTGTAGCAAATGGCATTTGAGATAGGCGATACATACCCCCCTCTTTATGTCTGCCACTAATCATCCTCCTCGTGAGCTTGTCCTAAAACACACAACCAACATCATAAGAAGTCACCCTACAATTGTGATCTTTTGTAATCTGGTTAACAGATAACAAACTCATCGGGAAATCAAGAATAAATAGAACATTCGGCAATCTCATACTGGGGGTCATTGATACCTCCCCCTGACCATCAACTCTGGCATGCCTCCCATTTGCCACCTGAATAGTCTTACTAGGACTTGCAGACTGAAGGTGTTAAAACCACTATGATCACCATTCAAGTGTTGGGATGCACCCGAATCTACTAACCAAGTAGACTTGTCAGATACAACAAAAATAATCTCTATACCTGAGGTGGCAATAGTAGCAGTATCTGAAGAAGTCTCCTAAGTAATCTGAGCAAGCCTCCGTATCACAACATCATACTCAGCGTATGTCACCGTGTCAGATTTTGTCTCAGAAGAAGTAGCAACCTGATTGGCAATGGGAGGTCTCCCATGCTTAGATCAATATGAAGCCTCCACATGATCAATTTTGCCACAGAAGGTGTACGTGGGTTATGGTTTGCCTGTTTGTCCTCTACCATGACCACGTTCATGAGTAGAGGAACCACCTCTCATGCCTCGACCTCCACCAACAGCTAGTGTGGAGGTTTGTCCAATAACCTTAGGAGTAGGAGCCGCAACAGTAATCCAGCTTAGTCGGCTGTAAGTCTCCTCAAGTGTCAGAAGCTCCGACAATGTCAGAATCTGAGAACGTGCAACATCATAATCTTGACCCAATGCAGAGAGAAAGTGAAGCATTGCTGTTTCCTTGCGATACTTCAGATGAATACCACAAGTGCACACTAGTCTACACATTGTATTTCTCCAGAAGCCCCTTTAGAGCAACATAATATCGTGTTAAGGACTGTCCCTCATGTCTGATGGAGAACATCTGATTGTAAACCTGATAGACCTTGCTAGAATTCTTCTCATGGGAATACATGTTGTGAAGCGTATCCCACATCTCCTTAGCTGTTCTGTAGTACATGATGTCGTCTCCAATCTGTGGTGACACAACATTCATGATCCAGGCCCTCACCAATGCATTGTCTTTCTTCCATGAGATGTACTTCCCAGTCTTATTCTGAGGTTGTGGATCTAGTGGTAGATGGTCCTTGTTGTGACCCTTAGCAATCATTAGAAAGGTTTGAGACCAACGAGTGTAGTTGGTCTCATCCAACTTTACGATCGAGATAAAGAATGGATTCTTGTAATTTCCGCCCTCCTGATTTGTCTCAGACGTAACCTCAAAAGATGAAGCCATGATGTCTCAAGCACCAAGAAGTTACCAAAATCAGATCTGAAATTCGATTTTCAGATCTGTTGAATCAACATAGATCATGATAACAAGTGATCTAACCTAGAAACCAAGTCATCTATTGCTCGGAAATCAAGTTAGACATGCATAGCATCCCTCCAACAATTGGTAGGCGCCTACTAGGGTTTGGAGGCACCCCTAGTAGCCCTTAAACGGAGGGCTACTCCCTCTCTCCTTGTCGCGCTGAAGCACGAACCCTTACTGGTGGCCCTGCTGCTCGACCGGTGAAGGATCAGGCGATGATGCCCATGATCAGATCGCGGCGCAACCCTATGCCACCGCCGTTGCCGCGTTAGATCGCCCGCAGCGTTGCCGTAGGAGTGCGCTGCCCTTGCAACTTCACCGCAAATCGGTGCGAAGGGCTCAACGCCGCTGCTTGCTGCCGCTAGGAGTCCCCTTAGCCAGTCTAGAGGTGCGCCGGTGAATGTGGGAGGTTGTGAGAGGCGAGGAGAGAGCCTTAGGGTTTTGGTGGAGGGGGTAGGCGGCTTGTTTTCGTGGGATACCCGAGTGCTGATCTAAGATCGTCGCTCTGATACCAAGTAGGATGAAAATGAAGATTCTTATTCTCAAAGGAAACCCTACACCTCTTTATATAGAGATAGATGTTGGGAGAATTACGCATGAGAATTAGACAGAAATATAAAATAACCAAAAGTACATAAAGCATGAAAGATAAGAGAGGCACAACGAAGTTTGAGAATGCTTACTTGACCTTGGATTATTCTATCATTAAGAAGTCAAGAATGCCTCTAAAGATCAAAATTCTCTTATGGCTTCTAAGGAGAGGAACATTACTCGCAAAGGTCGTGGTGCAAAGGTGGCTACTAGGAAATGATATGTTGTGTTCTTTGTGTGGGATGGATATGAAGATGTAGGACATCTATTGCCAAGGTGTGGGTTTGTGAGGGACCTTTTCACATCTTTAGGCCTGTTGTAGATGGGGGATGATAGCTTAGAGGATTTTTGGAGGTTGATGCGTAATGGTCAAGCACCTAATCTGACAATTCCTTCACAACTCCATAGGCTATTTGGCTACAAAGAAACTGGGCTGCTTTAGAAATGAGAGGGTGTGGTTAGAAAATGTTGTAAGAGAGGATGCTTATTTTTGCGATTTTTGGTTCAAACACCTATAACTATGCTCGGACCCCTTTCAAAAAAATTATAGCTTTTGCTGTGTTTATGATAATTGAAAACTCGAATAATCTTGTTCAATAGTTAAATCTTTTGTGCACAGTGGAGTTGTGATATCTAAGGAACTGTCTTTTTTTGCAAAAATAAATCGTGGGAGCTGAAAGGGCGGAGGAGTTGATCCCGGAGGGGCCTTTGGAGTACCAATTGGAGATGCCTTTATTGCTTGAGGGGGCACCTCTGAAAAGCTAGTTGGAGCTGCCTTTTTGTTGTGGGCCTGGGGATCTGGACTCCTCGCGATCCGGATGCGATATGGAGGTGGATCCGGTAGCCTAGCCCTGTTAGCCCCCCGTTGGCTTTTAGCTCTCCTTCCTGGATCTGAATAGGGTTGGGCTTGAGCTGCGGATGCCAATTGGATTTTCATCCAAGGGGAGGGTTCATGCCTCCACTCGACTTCGCACACGAGGCCGGTTGACAGAGATGCACTGGAGTTTGACTACGGTCCCCGACCCCTGTCGACGTAGAAGATTTGACAGGCCCCGCAGTGTCTTCCCTGCGGTGGGTGGAGGCTCAAGAGGTGAGAGCGGCAATTAGCGCGCTCTCAATGGGGGAAGAAGGTGCTGCAGGTCGTCCTGTGGTTGATGGGGAGGATACCAAGGTCTCACGTTGGCGGTGGAATCTCTAGAGGTTCAAGCTAATGGAGCTTTGTTGTGCCAACGGTCGGGGGCCAAGTCCTCGGCATTCGATGACTGAGCAGGGATCCCCTTGATCGGATGGAGGCCGCGAATGGGGAACAGGGGATGAGGCGACGCTCTTTGGTATGGACGGAGATGGAGATTTTGTGGAACTGGTTGAGGACCTAGAGTAGTGTTGGACGGTCGTGGCAAGACGCTACAACCCTCGCAACAGGTGGTGGTGCTGGATCAGAATGATGAAGAGATGTGTCGGACCGTGGAGGCGTGTGGTTAAGGACCGGTAATAAGGGAGGCCCCACCTGTTCTAGATGAACGAGGTAATTACATGGAATGTGCAGTGTCTTAATGACCCATCGAGGAGGGCGTCTTTGGGCCATTACATTCGCCTGCAGAGAGCAGATGTTTTGTTGTAGGAAACGAAGTTGTTCGACTGTAATGTTAGGACGTGGCGGGAGATTGGGGGCTCTTGGATGGAAGGGTTTCAGTCTCTTGGAGCAGTTGGTCGCTTAGGAGGGCAGATCCTGGGGTAGTGAGAAGATGTTTTCTCCCTGGAAGATTGCTTCAGTGGAGAGCATGTCAACTTTGTTAGACTGATGAGGAAGGTGGGAGGTGCCAAGATGACGATTACGGGGGTGTACGGACCTTCAGATGCCTAGGCGAAGGGTGTGATGTGGGAGGAGCTCATGACCGTAGTCGTCAAGTGCCATGGGTGTCCCTGGCTGCTTCGAGGGGATTTCAACATCACCCTACAGTCGGAAGATAGGCTTGGCGGGTAGGGGAGGCAAGATCTCGAATTGGATCTTTTTGTGGAATTTGTTGCCATGCATTGGCTCGTTGATTTGATCTTGGCATCTTGTGCATACACCTGGAGGAACAACTGCAGTCAAATGTTCAGGATTGGCAAATTTCTTTCTAATGTGGAGATGACAAAGGCGTTCTCATTGGCGGATGTGTTTCCTTTGGAGAGACCTTTCTCAGATCATACACCACTTATGTGGCGTCTTAATGAGGGGGCACGTTTTGACACTTATTTCAAGTTTGATAGATCATGGCTGATGGAGGAGGGGTTCTGGAGTTTGGTGGAGAAGTGGAGTTCTATAGAGGTGGAGGGATCGGCCACGCTTCACATGGCAAGGAAACTAAGTGTGTTGCGAGACCACTTGAAGGTCTACAGGAAGGAGATCAGAGCATCCAGGAGAGGTAGAAAGGAGGAAGCATTGACAGAAATTATTAGGATCAACAGGAAGGAGGACCAAGTCTCTATCTCGCCTGAGTATAGGGAGATCAGGACGAGGATGACACGAGTGGTACAAGAGGATAGGAAAGCAGAGGTGGAATGGAAAACAAGGTCGAGGTAGAAGTGGCTGAAGGAAGGTGACTCTAATACCAAGTTTTTCCACCAGGTGGCATTTGCCAGGAGAAGGAGAAACTGGATAGAGAAGATGCTAGTTCATGGGGAGACCTTCTCTGGCTTGGAGGAGGTTGGACGAGCTGTGGCGGATTACTTTAGAGTTTTCACAGGGAGGCGCAGTAGGGGATGTTGGAGGTGGAGAGAGGATGTGCAGTGTATCACTGAGGATCAGGTAGAAGGCCTTACGGTCGTCTTCTCGGAGGATGAGGTGCGGCGGGTAGTTTGGGGGTTGAATGTGGAGGGGTGCCCTGGTTCGGATGGTTTCCTTGTCTTCTTCTTTAGAGAGTTCTAGTCCCTGGTGGGGGTGGATGTGATGCAAATGGTGGAGTTTGCAGCTGGGAACAGAGGTTTTGACAAGCTGAACAAATATTGCTTGTTTTTGTTGCTTAAGAAGGAAGGTGCGGAAGCGATTCAAGACTTCCATCTGATTGCACCGTTGAACGCCGTGTACCTTATTATCGCTAAAGTCTTAGCGAACAGACTTAGGGGCCTTCTTGGAGACTTGATTTCCCCTGTTCAGACGACCTTTGTCCCAAGAAGAGGTATCCTAGATGGTTTTGTCGTTGCCATGGATGTGTTGGCCTCTTGGAAGAGTGAGAAAAAACAGGTGTTTCTGTGGAAGGTGGATTTCAGCAAGGCATACGACTCGATACAATGGGATTTCCTTTGGGCTTCCTTATTGAGGAAGGGCTTTCTCATGGTGTGGATCGATTGGATGAAGAGGTGTGCGACGACGACATCCTTCTTGGTCCTAGTTAATGGGAACCCGACAGGAGGTTGGGTGCAACTTAGGAGGGGGGTCAGACAGGAGTGCCCTCTTGCACCTATGCTGTTTGTGCTTGCGGCAAATGCTTCAGCAAGGGCAACTCGCAGGGCCTGTAACAGGGTCTGATTAGAGGCTTTCTGGTTAGGGAGGATAGAAAGATGATCCTTCAGTATGCTTATGATACCTTGCTTTTGGTTGAAGGAGCGGGTTTGGAGGCTAGGAGGGGATCATACTGGAGCTCTTTGGCGCAGCATCAGGGTTGTAGATTAATTACCAGAAGTCAACTTTTATCCCAATGAACATGGCGAAGTAGGAGGTGGAGATGGTGGGTGGTGCATTAGGGACAGATGTGGGTTCTTTGCCGTTGGTGTATCTAGGCCTCCTGCTTTCAGATCGATGCCTTAGGTTGCAGGGTTGGCTTCCTTTGTTGGAGAGGTTGGAAAAGAGATTGGTAGGGTGGTCATCTAGATTGTTGTCTAAAGGAGGGATATTAACTTTGGTGAAGGCAATTCTGACATCCATATCGACGTATTTCCTCTCAGTTTTTAGGATACCACGACAGGTCGAGAAGAAAATCTCCGGGATGATGAGGGATTTTTTCTGGACTAATGTGGGGACGACAGGAAAGGGGGTGAGGTTGGTGGCTTGGGAGGAGGTCTGTAGGCCGGTGCAGGAGGGGGGGCCTAGGGGTTAGGGATGTGGACAAGGTGAATGTTAGTCTCTTTATGAAGTGGATTGCCAGATCGGTTGGTTGTGACCAGGGGCTGTTTGGTGACGTCATGCGGAGCTGCTATGGGCCCTTCCTCTCTTGGGGGCCCCTGGAGTTCCCTCCTCCTGGGGCCTCCTTTTTTCTTAGGGGCTTCGCGGCGGTGGTAGGGAAGGTGTGGGATTTCTTTTCCCTCACGCTAGGGGAAGGAGATGCTTTTCGGTTCTGGCAGGATGACTGGTAGGGGGCCAGTTCAACCCTCAGTGGTAGATTTCCCCGTCTCTTTTTGGGACTGGTGGACCTATCGGCCTCAGTGGGGGATTGTTGGACCAGGGCCTGGTGCCCGATCTTTCGGGGGGGCTTCTCCGACCAGGGGTGTGAAGATTTCCAGCGATTGCTACAGGAGCTGGAGGAGGGCGATGACTCGTACTCCTGGGAAGAGGGAGAATTCTCTGTGGTGAAGGTCTTCTGTAGATTGGGTATCTGTGTGGTCAACATGGACGTCGATTTCTTGAGGGACTGCAAACTGCTATGGACAGCGGGGTACCCACTGAAGGTAAAGATCTTTGCCTAGTTGGTGAGGAGGGGGAGGATTATGATGAAGTGGTGGAGGGCGAGATGGGTCCAGACGAATGATTTAATTTGTCCCCTTTGTGAAGGATGGGAGGAAGACATTCAACATCTCTTTTTTCAATGTCCGTTTGTGGTGCAGGTGTGGCAAATGATGGGGATCAACTGGATTGCCCTTCGGGACACAGATATCTTTTGGTCTTCTTTTCGTAGGGGAAATGTCTAAGGTGGAGTAATCTCCCTTAGATCCGAGAAGGATAGGGCCAAGGTCTTGGCGGCTTTGTGGGGTGTTTGGCTGGGAAGAAACGGGGTCCTCTTTAGGGGGGAGAGACCCTATATAGAAAATTTTGCCTCATCCATTTCTTCCCAAGTGGAGTTCTGGGGATCTACTTTGTAATTATGTTGTAAGTCTTTTTTGTGGAATGGAATGAATGTGGGTGGTTATTGCTTGGATAACTACCTTTTGATTTTTAAAAGAAAAAATAAAAAAATTAAAGGATGATTATCAGAGGTCAGAAATCATCCAAGTAATTCTATTGTAAAAAAAAAACTGACTTACAGGGTTTGCATCCAAAATTCAGACAAAAAAGTAGCCTCCCTTACAACATTTTTGACCCATACCCGTTCCCCCTTGAAAACAACACCATTCCGTTGCAGCCAAATACACCATTGTATTGCGATGGCCTTCATCAATCCAGTTGTTTGAGCTTGCTCACTCCAGCGAACAGAGCACCATAGTCTATCAATAGAGGAGAAATCAACTCCCTGCAGCTGAAACACCCTCCAAACAGCCCTCGAAACCTGATAAGAGAAGAATCAATGGGAAATGTTCTGTTCCTGTGCGAGGCAAAAGGGGCACATAATATTGGAATCAACACACCACTTCTTCCTAAGGTCCTTTGTCACTAATTTACCCCTTCTCATCAACCACAAGTATACTTTAATCTTCAGCAGAATTTTCAATTTTCAGCAGATGGCTCAATCAACAAATAGATTAGCCACTACAGGCACACCTTCACTCAAAACCCTGTATGCTTTTGTCACCATAAACCTGACATCCCTCCATGAGTCTATCAGGCATGGTAGGAACCATTCGCAGTTCAAATAGTATCGCCATCGGATTCAGAAACTCCGAACTTATAGCCTCCAAGAGTACCAGTTGCACCACCGAACTTCACGAGTTGGACAGACTATCCCATACATCAGCAACCAATGCATTTTTGTCTGTCACAAGAGCAAAGATAGGGGGAAACAAGGTAGAAAAAGCTCCATTCCCAGATCAGTCATACTTCCAAAAATGAAAGCACTCACCCTTCCCCAAATCGGGGAGGAAAAAGGAGCCCTACGATGCATGGTCGGAACCAACGATCTCCAAAATGCCGAATCACCATGTCGAATGGCTGCCCTCTCCCCCATGTCCATAGCTGACCCATATGAGTCGTGCAAGAATCTCACAAAGCTATCTCCATTATTGAAAATTTTAAGCACCCACTTCAACAGGAGTGTGTCATTGGAATTCTTCAGGAGACGAGTCCTAAGACATCCCCTCTTCTCAGGCTGACATAACTTCCAAGGGACCAGTTGTAGGAACCTTCCCTCATGATCTGACCCTTCCAAAAGATCCGCTTTCATGCAACGTCCAAATTTGTGATGATCTTCTCTGGAGGCCTGAAAACAGACAAGTAGAAAATCAGATTGGCAGAGAGAACCACCTTAAAAGCACAAGTTGGCCACCTTAGACAACAACTTGCCACTCCACCCATTCAACCTCCTATTGACGTGCTCCACCACAGGAATCCAGTTTGTAGCTAACAATCGCTTGCCCCTTAAAGGAAGGACCAGATGTATGATTGGCAACTGCACAAGTTAGGTGCTTAGAAAAGTGGTTGTTGCATCCTTCTCCATGCCATCCAAATGAAAAGGAATAAAAGCAGATTTCCTCCCATTTATTCTCAACCTAGAAATTTCCCTAAAGATCTTGATTATGGAGGCCAAATTTTCCACCTGGGCAGCTCCACCTTTAATGAAGAAGGTAGGATCATCCACATATTGGAAGATCGGCATAAAAGGAGATCTATCCGATTGCAATCTGAAACCATAGATCAACCCTCCACCATACGCCTTAAAAGCCAAAGTCACAAGAGTGTCCAACATAATATTGAATAAGAGGGGTGCCAAAGGGTAACCTTGTCTCTCTCCACGTCGTGGTTATGTCCAAAACCCATCTGGCCTACCATTAACCATAACAAACAAGGAGGTCGGGGTGACACACCTCTTCATCAGCTCTACCTAAGCCTCTGGGAAGTCAAAATTTTCCATAGATACAACCACGCCACCAAATCATATGCTTTCAAGAAGTTAACCTTCCACAAAAGGAAGGCACTTTGGCTCTCCTCCATGATGTAATCATTTCTTTTGCCAACACAAAAGACTCCTGAAGGGTCCTTCCTGTGCCAAAAGCAAACTGCATCAAGCTAATCAATAATGGTAGAACCAATCGGAGTTTGTTTGCTAATACCTTCACCACAATAAGATAAACTGTGTTGGGCAACACAATTGGCCTATAATCGTCAACAGCCTCAGCTTTGGATTTCTTCAGAAGGAGAAAGAAATAAAACCTGCCCAACCTCTCAATTCCCTAATTCCCTACAAAGAACTTGCTCATCACTGCCATGAAGTCCCTCCTTACAATGTCGTAGAGTTCCTTATAGAACAACATTGGTTGACCATCAGGTCAAGGTGCACCTTCTGCTTTCAAATCGTGCAAGGTTGGCAGCACCTGCTCTTTGGAAACAATCTTGACCAAATCACCCCTCACCTGCTCATCCAATCCAGGCATGTAAGATGCTCCCAGCCTTCACCCTCCTAGCGACTGCCTCTTAATGAACCTATAGAAGTGGATCCATTAAGCCTCACAAATCTAGGACCTCTCAACCAACATAGAGTCCCCAATATGTAGGGAGGTAACCAAGTTTGCCTTCCTAGCACTTGTAGACAAATTCAAGAACCTGGTATTGGAGTCACCTTTCTTAAGCCACAATTGCCTAAATTTCTAAATTTAGTCCACCTTATGCTTCCGATCCTCTTCCTACACCACAGATCGCAATCTGTAGCTCTCCTGATGCTCTTCGACACTCAAAAGATCAACATCCTCTTGGACAGTTGATGGCTTCCAAAATCTCCTTTCTTACCCTGTCTTCTTGTTGTTTAACATCACATTTGTATTAAATCATTGTCACCCTAATAGCCTTAATTTTTTCTACCAAAGTGTGTGTAGTTGTGGAGACAGGTGCCTTAGTCCATGTGGCTCGCATGAAGTCACGGAACCCTGATTCTGAAAGCCACAACTTCTGGAATTTAAAATATGAGGAGAAAGAGGTCCCCTTGTTGCTATCCCAAAGCAAAGGAGTGTGATCCAAGAATGGTCTCTGTCCTTCCTTGACATAAGCCCCCTGGAAACCCTCTGCCAATGCCACATTCAAGAAGAATCTATCAATTCTAGATGCCAACTCGGATTTGTTTCGCCAAGTGTAAACCATGCCAAAAACAAGAAGGTCGAAAAGCTCCAAATCTTCCATCCTCCCAAGTCAACAACATCTCTATTGATCCAACCATCTTGTCTATCATTTGATGAGAGGGTGACATTGAAATGCGCCCCATCAACCAAGGCCTTCCATTTGCAAAAATCGACGCTTGCTGCATCTCCTTCCACAACACAATCTTGGATCCTACATCTTATGGACCATGGACACCAGAGACGATCCTTGTGAAGCCATTAGATCTTCTAGTAATGAAATCTGTAATCAAACAAGCAACCAACGATGACGCCATGTGGAAGCTATTGTTATTCCACATCAACAAAAGGCCCCTTGAACTCCCAATCGAGTTGACCTCCAACAAATCAGAAAATTGGTCCCCACAAATGCTTCTCTTTGATACAGGATCGAGAGCTTCAAGATGTGTTTCTTGCAATGAAACAAAATTTGCCCTCCATTTTGATAAATATGCCCTTAAGGTAGGCCTTTGTGGCCCAACATGAAGGCCTTTGACATTCTAGGAAAGAACAGTAATAATCGGTCTACTCTCTAGAACACCCCGCATGAGCGACCCTTCTAACATTCAACACCTTGGCTACTCTAAGATCCACTACCTTCCAATCCTTGCGTACTCTGGCTAAAGTAGGAATGGTCACCTTCTTCTTAAACATTTTGCTCTTGTAACATGAATTGAAAAGCATTCCTTGTTTGAACTGGTTTGGTCAATCTGGAACCCCTGCTTGACAAGGAAGTCTGCATGAGGAGTCGGTGCTTAGTCCCCAACCTAGTGGCTTGACTAATGTGTTTCCTTACCACATGGGAACCATCAAGAGAGACTTCCACCTACATTGTCTTCTCCATTCTTGCACCCCCTAGCAATGCCACACATAGCTTCAGCACCATTCCTCGAGGTCAATCGCCATTTCAACAGAGGCTCATTGGCTCCCATCTCCAAGATGAAAGGGAGCAACTGAGGTTGATCCCATGCTTGAAGCCCCCTAGACCACAAAAGATGTACCTTGATAATAATGCGACTTGGAGAGAGATCTTGAAGGTCAAGAGGAAAGGAGCAGTGAGTAGAGCTAGACCCAAAATGTAAATCAAAAGAATCGGACCTAAACAGAGCATGGGCCTAGATCTGTGTAGAAGTAGACTCACCAACTTTGAATTCATTATTGGATCCGAAACCCCCTGGAAATCATAGTTTTAAGAATCTAATCCACCCCTAATCGGTCTCACTACGTCAGCATTGGGAATGCAAGCAAAAACGAGTGAATGATGCAGCACCAGTGATTGCATTTGCACCAACTCAATGTCTCCTTGATCATCGCCACAACAATGCGAGGCGACAGGGCTACATCTTTGAAATTCAAAAAATCAAAATTTCCATGATTGGCAGCATGATTAACGAGTTTCCATGCATGCTGTTTCACCTCCCTTGCTGGTGATGCTGCATCAGAAACATGGCCTCTAGTGACGACGTCAGCGAAGGAACCTCGATTGAAGCCTTCAACCCCGATCCCTTTAAAGGAAAGAACCCAAAAACATCTGCCATGCCTTGGGACAACCTTCTTGGGTACCTCTTAACCCACGAGAAGCTTGCCTTCGACTAACAAAGAAGAAAGGCCGCCTTCCACCAACCCTAAATCGTCACACCTCTTGATCTCGACGAAAGGGGCATATACAACTAGAACCACCTCCCTCGTGTGTAAGCGTAGAGGGATTCCATGGATATGAACTTTGAACGTAGGCCTCAACAGAGGTCTGTTATACAAAGCCCCATCCTGGATGCATGAGGACCTCTACCTAATCGTTGCATTCCTAATCACCACCTCCTCGAAACTCTACCAATCGATACCATACCGTTCAAGGTCGAAGAGCAGTACTTGAGCAGGTGAAAAGAATGCGAGCTTCCACCCATGTGGCCTTAGTTGCAAACCTAACAGTCCCATTCGGACCATTGACAATGACGCCTCTTGTTGAAGAAACTTCCCCATGAGAGAGCAATGTAGAAAGGAGTCAATAGACTCCACCATCGGTGACCATGGTGCCTCAAATTCCACCAACAGTGGATCAGGTAGAGGGGTAGGCAAAAATTGTGGTGGAGGGAGAGGCGGAGGGGGAGGCAACTGTGCAGCAAGAGCTTTCTTGGAAATGATCCTTTGCAATGGCCATGACCCTTATAAAACAAACAGATGATGGGATCATGACAATACCTCGCAACATGATCCCTCATCGTACACCTGTAGCACAGGACCACATGAGTGCGAGAGGTCACTCTCCTGGACAAGCCCCTCCTCGAGGACACCTGCACCCAACCTCCAAGTACCCCCCTTTCACATTCACATCGCCACTCATTCTCCTCTGAACTCCCTCTTCACCTTCTATACAAATAGTCCACCAACATCCACAATATATGTAAGGATCTGTTATATGAAAGGTGTCATATTTGAAGATGTAAAAAAAGAAGGAATAGTAGTTAATAGATGATTGATGCTCTCATCTCATTGACTATGGCTTTTTCCTTGGATGTTCTCACATGGTATTGCAGTCAGCCATTTCTAACGAATAAGGTCTAACTGTTGTGACACAAGTTAATTTGCCAATGTGCTGGAGGATGTGCTATGAGTATGGTCCCACATGGTGTTGCCAAAAATGAAAGGGATCCTTTTCATAAAAAAAATAAAGCAGGTTGATATGTGTTTGAGCCTCTCCACTCTCCTCTTTAATTGGTTTTGATCTCTCTGGATTCTATTCAACCTGAGGATTTCTGTAGATATTGCATGGGTGTAGATTTAGTAGTGATGCATTATGAAATTGATTGATTGGAATAAAATTGTGTGAGACAGAAAAAAAGCTGCTGCAAGCAATGCTTCGAAAAGCATCCGCTCCTGAAAAAGCTGTGGATAGAACCAATATGCCTAACAAGAAAGATATGTGCACCTCGACAAACGATCTAGGTGTGTGTATCTGTTCTCTGTTATATTGTTTTCTAATAAATGCTATTGGTTTTGGTTGAAAAGTAACCATGAATACA
Organism: Thalassia testudinum; assembly: GCA_037157565.1. NCBI lineage: Eukaryota > Viridiplantae > Streptophyta > Magnoliopsida > Alismatales > Hydrocharitaceae > Thalassia > Thalassia testudinum. The sequence goes on from JAZHRO010000044.1 coordinate 2,056,478, forward strand.
GCTGTTTGGAGATTATTGAGCAACTTTGCTTTTGAGTTTTCTTAGCATCTAGTAACATTATATTAAAGGAAAAATCATTTTATTATTGAGAAGAAGGAATACTCATTAATCATGTCAGTGCATTATAGGATCAACCAAATAGTTTATCTTCCATCTCTGATGCTATTTCTTTATTATGTTCATGTTAACTCTTTGGTTTCATATGCTTATAGTTGAATTTATGCAAAATAGACTGTTTTAAGCGTTGGACGGTATTCCATGATTGGAGGAGCTTGACCATCATGTTGGAATAATATGTGTGAGAGAGAGAGCTATGTTAATTGAAATAGGGAAATATGTAAAGGGATCGCAATAATTCTCTCTGGAAGTGTGTCTTCTTCACATAAAGTAGCATCGATGGAATATTACATTATCCTTTGGCAATAAATAAGGAATATATAAAGAGAAAAAACTACCACTACATTAAGGATTTGGCATTGACACTAACACTCTCTGTCATGCTGGAGGTAAGATATATTTCATGTTCAGCTTGGCAGCAATATTTGATAAGTGGCTTCATGGAAGACTTTTGATGAGATTTTGTAGCAATTTGTTCTTTGGTTGTTATGTGGTACTTATGTGTCTTCGGTGATTGCATTGTAAACGAAATGACCATAAACCTTGACATGCTTGTGCATTGAATGATAGTCATAGGGAAGAGAGGTTGCTACTTTATTATCACAAAGTATGGGAATTTGATGTTCAACTTGAATTTGAAGATCCTCAGGAGACTCTTCACCACATAAGCTCACAATCATTATGTGCCAATGCTTTGCTATTAGATTTTGGATTGGACAGCGAGGCAACAATATTTTGCTTGTTTCTTTTTCAGATCACCTTGATCAATCAAAAGTCACATTGATCAATCATTCCATGGAGGACTAATAACTATTCTCTTCATCTCAGGGATCTTTTTGTTGATTACATTCCCATATTAATCCATTACTTTAAAGTCTTTATCCATTAAATCCCCATTTATTCGATTATTTTTTTATGAAAAGGGTTTATTCAATTATTTTGCAAACATTTTCTTGGTCCTTTACTACTTCTTGTCCTCGCAGTTTGATCGACTAGGGCTCCTTTTGATTCATCAACTTACGAAGATTTTCGTTCATTTTAGAAAGGCATTTTGATAAATCCTCTTAGTTCAATCTACTGAAAACATTTAGTTTTCCTGCTATTCTGTGGATTTGAGTGACCAAAATAATTTGAGACCAAGTCTGCTTCGTTTTGTTGATCAGTGCGACTGGTCTGCCTTTTAATCCTGAACTAGTTTTCTTCGGAAGCCATTTCTCGAGAGTGATTTCCCCATTACATTACCCATATAAAGGAACGCCCTTTGTTACGGCAAGCTAAGCCACTTAAGAAGTTTAGAAGATTTATCACTGTCCAAATTTTACAATATGCTCATAATCAGTTGCATGCATGCACTTATGCACCATCCTAACTCCTGCAATCAAGATTATAGACCCCCAAAACCATGTTCCATCTTCTCCATTTCATTCTCAATTTATCCTAAATCAACAATCCACCGAAAATGTCTTCTAATTATGTATAAACCACAAGAGAATGGCAAGGAGGGAATGGTCGACTTATACCTGTGTTCTTATATAATTCTCCCTTTGATGCCTTTTGCGCTTGAAACCTCCAAACTTTTTCCACTCCTTTTATCCGAGCTCCAACAGCTTGAAGATAACATGAAGCACAAGAACAACGAAAACACAAATCATCATTCGTGTGCTTCCTCTGCTCAAGATCATACATGGAGCTAAAATCCTCTACAAAACCCTCCGAAAATCTTGGAATCAACCTTAAGGGAGGGGTCTTACTTTTGACCCAGAGGGAAGGATAGCTTGATTCTGAGCTAATCTTGCGTTTGGAACGAGAATAAAGCCTATAGCAGCCCTTTTCTCCTGGTTACTTTGCCAAAGAGATGAAGGTAGAGCTTCCAAGTTTCAGAAGAATGCTCTCTGCTGAGAACAGTGAGATTTGTGGGGCTCTTAAATGAGCCAACATAGGCTTCATACGGCTGCTGGGAAAACTGATCAGCATACGGTGTGAAGATTGCTCTGTCTAGTATCGATCTTTTGTCCAAAGGTTAGAAGGTGGCTTCTTTAGTGAAGAATTCGTTTCTTCTTTTTGGGCTTGATGAGAAAGATCTCGCGAGGTTGAAGGGCAATGAGTCAGCGGTGGGTTACACTACTCTCATTTGGAGACCACCTTCGATTCATGAAGGAGCTTTAGGGGTTTAGTCCCCTCTAGGGATGGATCTTAAAGTTCGGATATGGGGCATCACTTTGAGGTTATGTATTGTGGAGGTGGTACGTGATCTGTGTGCTAGCTTCGTGAGTATTAAAAGGTGCGTTGGAATTGATTTGGAAGAAGGCCATTTATCATGTGTTGAGGTGATTGTTGAGGGTATTGGTGGCCGGGAAAAACCACGGGAGGCAGTTCTAAGGCTTGGGGACTCTTCTTTTGTTATTAAGTTTGGGTATGTTGACAATGTGATTCTTTTGAAGAGTAGATCTTTTGTTGAGTTGGTGAGCGGTGGCAATTCGACGCAGTTACTTGAGAAGAAGCTTGTGTGGTAGGAATGGAGACCGATCACCATGGGTAAATTCCTGCTTGTTTCAAATTTTGAAAATGGTAAACATAATCAAAGGTTATATCCTGATTTGGTGGGATTTTGTGGGCATTCAAAATTGATTTTGAACGTGAGCTGGTTGGAGTTGATTATTGCCAGCATAGGTCTGATTTTTTGGGTGTAAACAATCTGGCAGCAAATCAGGAGCCATTTAGTGACAGCTGTTTATTTATTGGTGTAAACAATCAGCATGTGGTTGTGAAAATTTTTGTTGGTGGCGCCAAAAATCAGGGTGAGGTTGTGGGTATTTCCTATTGTAGCTTTTTGGAAAGGATATAAATGGCAAACCAAATCCTTCTGGTGCCATGGATCAAGGAAATTTTTTGGAGGGCGTGAATGTTGGAGTTGATAGAATTATGCTATATGACAGCAGTACTGCAGACTGTATTGGATGCATCAACTTTGATTTGATCCCCATTTATTTGTGAGTTCGGATAATGGGGTGGTTTGTGATCAAGATCCATCATTTCTCTTCCGTTTGGTGGTGCTAGAGGTGTTCGTGTTGAAAGATTTTGAAAGCATTTTTGCTTCGATTTCAGGAGATGGTAAGCTTCTTGATATTGATTTTGACCTAACCATGGGTATGTCAACCTCTATGCTTGTTCAACGGAAAGAGGCTTGAAAGCATTTCAGCTTTCCTCTTGCGTTGGAAGATGATATGGGTTTTTTGATGGATATTCTCTTGACTGCGACGTTGGTGGTGGAGGTTAAGGCCGGTAGTGGTTCAGTTTTTGATCCGAATGTGCCAACTGAGGCGGGTGATGGAAAGGCTTCCAATTGTGCATTTGTGATGGATCGACAATCTCCATGTAGTTCTCGCTTGTGGAAGCTGATTTTTCAAAAAAGGAGGTTGGTGTATCGCAGTAAGAAACAATTGCAGGCTCAAAAGGAGAGGGAGAGTCGAGAAAACTCTGTAAAATGATTTTCCTCTCTGGTTGTTGGGTTTTTTTTTTTGTTGGGTGGCAGACTGGGTTTTTGATGTGAGAAGTCCTTTTGGGATTTCTACTTGAAAGTGATTTTCCAGTGGGTGCTTGCATTGTAATGTGCCCTGTGTTGGATGTTGTTTTCACATCAGGGGGTGGGTGAGTCCTGTTGGTAAGTGGCTGTGTCCTCTGTTGATTGTAATTGCTTTTCTCTTATTGTTTGAATGAATTTGGATGGTTAGTGAATGATGGTAGTTTGCCTATTGCTAGACAGGGGATACTTGTATGGCATGATTGACTTCGAAGGTTAAGATACTAGGTGGTTATGCACTACACAATAAACAAAAGAGTCAATTCAAGTTTTGTGAAAAGCATTTAAAAGTGTTAGGGAATAAGAAGGTTCAAGCATCAAATTGCTTGAGGTTATAAGAATGTGCTTATTTGCTTTGATTGCCCAGAGTGAGAGATGGGATTGTGAAAGTTTGATGAGGAAATAGGAGAAATCTTTGGAAAAGAAAAAATGGATGAAGGCATGAAACCTTTAAACTTTAAAGAAACACAAATTTGCAGGAACTTCATGTCCTTTGACCTGTGATGTTGATTATATTACTATTTGAGTGATAATGAAAATTCTATGAAGAGAAGGTTCCTGGATGCTTGATAAAAGAGTTTATGTTAATAGAGAGTGAATGATAATGATCTTGCATCGTTAACGGGCATGGTTGAAGATTTACAAAATTTAAGTGTGGCAATGGAAGTGGTGTACACTTGCCAAGAAAAAGGTTGTCGGGGCTTGAGTTAAAGCCATTGAAGGGTCGTAACGTCATGTAACATACATGCATACATCCCGAGAAAGGGCCCAAAGTAGACAACAACTAAAGTGGTGCTTGGAGAAGTGAACAATAGGTTAAGAGGGCTATTGAAAAGTTTTTCTTTTCTCTGGAATCCCATCACGTGCAACTTTTATTCTATGCTTGTATTGCATGGTTGATGAAATTAGTGAGCTAGGATCAAGGGTAAAGCTCCTATAGCCAATGTTGGAGAAAATACAGTCTTATTCAAATCAGGATCCTTAATCCCCTTTATATAGAGAGTAGGGCTAGAAAAATTACATAAGAGATCCAAGAAAAAAAACCTAATAAGAATAGGAAAAGAAGTAGGACTCTTAAACCTAATTAAATAGGCTCAAACCTAATGATAATAGGACTCATAACTAGCTAATCCTAACACTCAAACACTCCCCCTAAGTTGGAGAGTGGATAACAATCACACCCAACTTGTTACAATGGATAAAATTTGACTCCCTTTAATGAAGCAATCTTTTGGTTGGAGGAGCATGCAGGCAGGTAGTAGGAGACGATCCTAAGCAGTAGCAGTAGTAGAGTGATGATCCCAAGTAGTAGTAGTAGTAGTAGTGAGAAACGATCTTAGGCAAGCAGTGATAGTAGCTAGGCAGAAGTGGTAGCAGTAGACAAGTAGTGGGAGACGATCCTAAGTAGTCGGGATTGGAAGATGGGGAACACACTTAAATTCCTCACTAGTCATCACCATTATCATGATGTGCAATAGTCGTATCGGATGCTTCAAAAGTAGTAATCTGATTAGAAGAATTGGTGGAAGTAGTATTGGCCACAAGACTTGTGGCAAGAGCAGCAAAAGAGGTTTGGTCCTCAATAAACTTCTTAGACGATGCAACTATCTACAGTAAATGGTAGAGAAGATTGCTCTGTAGTAGTCTTAATAATAAGAGACTCGACAATAGAAGTTGGATTTGCTCAAGCAGGCTTGTTGAACTTGTCCTAGGATTTGTTAGAAGCATGATTTGTTCTCTTGCAATGAATGCAAGGAGAGTATATACAATGACTTCGTCCACGGTCGTCAGAATGACTTCCTTTCCTTCTAGAGGCAATGAAGGCAAAGGTGATAGGCATAGTAACAGGAGTAACAGGTGGTGCATTAGCATCTATCTTTTAGAGGTGGCTATATACTGTCTTTAGATTAGGCATCGAGTTGGAAGATAGAATTTGGTCTTTGGTTGACCAGTACGATGGTGGTAGGACATCTAGAAAATGGTCGGTCTGTGACTCTACATGCTTAGTAACCTGCTTCTCACAACAGGCAAGTTGAAATATGGCTAACTCCTCAAACAGGCCTTCTAAAGTAGTAAAAACACAACCAAGGACATGTCACCAAGGTTGGTACTCCATATATGCTTGTAGATCTCTATACGATAGGAGTTGTTCATCTGCAAGAGTACCTTTTCTCCAGAGTCTCCCAGATCTCCTTTGTTGTCTTCTTATATACCATATTAGAGGTAATCGTCCGGTTGATACCATTCATTAACCATTTCATGATGAGATAGTTGTCCTACTTCTCATATTTCACTCTATTTTTGGCATTCAAAGCTTTATTAGTTAGCCAGTGTAGGGAACACATGTGACTAGAGCACATAGTTCGAGGATCCAATCAGCTTGATAGTTCAAGGGACAGCTATCAAGAAGGCCATAGTAGAATTTGTGTCCACCATGGGAATAGGAAGAACATCAGGTAGTTAGGTAGGGGTACACGATCTTGTGCATTGAAGTGTAGACTATGCACATAGAAGGAAGTGACGCAAACTCAAATCATTAGTAGAGTGCTGCATGCGCAATACTCGCAACACATAAGGGACGACAACATTGATAAGACTGGGGAATCCACAAGAAACTTTATTAGAGAGTGGATCTGTAAGAAACTAGATCACCAGTCACAGATGAAATTATGGATTGGACTAAAACCTAAATTTGGATCCATAAGGGGTTCGATTAGAGAGAACCGAGATTGTGAATTTGGTTTGGTGACTAAGTCAATTGCTCACAGGTTTGGGTGAGGGAACTACCCTGGGTGGCTGGACCTCTCCAAATGAGGTTAGGTGGTTAGAGCAATGTTGCAAATTTGGATTAGAGCCATAAGAGGTGGTGCCATAGATTAGGGTTGAGTAGCACTAGTCTTCGAGGATAATAACATTGGTATGCTGGTTTGTCGGAATGCTCAGAAGGCTTGAGTAGGGTTGTGCAACTCTAGAGGAGGGGTTGTCGGAGCGCTATTGATTAGCAGAGGGCAAGCAGTGGTGAGAGGTGCCAAAGACTGTCCACAAGAGGTGGCAACATCGCCCAAGACTGAAATCTAGCGATCAATGATTGGTGTTGGTTGACAATGGGTTCCTTGACTAGTGGAAGGGTCGTTGGAGGTCCCCCTATCAGTTGCTGGTCGGTGGATGGTTGGTGGCGATGGTGGGAGCCTCCCTTACTAGTGGCTTGTTTTCTTCTCATTTGTAACCTTAGGTTTATTTTTTTTCTTGTTGTGGAAGAAAGAAAGGAGAAGGGATCAACGGGTATTGAATACCAGCCTCGGATTGCTGCTATGAAATTATGTTGGAGAAAATAGAGAGTTCTATTCAAATTAGGAATCATAACTCCCTTTATATAGAGTAGGGTTAGAAAAATTACAATGAGTAGGACTCCTAAACCAAATTAAATAGACTTAAATCTAACAACTAACTAATCTTAATACTTAACAACTAACAAAAATAAAAAATAACTAAAAGGAAAATGACTAGGACTCTTAAACCTAATTAAATAGACTCAAATCTAACAGGTAACTAATCTTAATACTTAACAACTAATAATAATTGTCTCCTTTCGGCAAAGGTGGTCTTTCGAGACTTGCAATAATGTGTAATGGGTGGATGAGCTATGACTTGAGGGAACTAGATACTCATCTTTGATAGGAAAAAGAATCATCAAGTCTTATTCTGAGGCTCCCGGTACCTTTATATAGAGAGGTACAAAGGAAAAATTATATACCACACCCTTACATAAAGAAATAAATAAAAAGAACCCCTCATATAACTCAACTCTAACAGGTAACTAATCTTAATACTTAACAACTAATAATAATTGTCTCCTTTCGGCAAAGGTGGTCTTTCGAGACTCGCAATAATGTGTAATGGGTGGATGAGCTATGACTTGAGGGAACTAGATACTCATCTTTGATAGGAAAAAGAATCATCAAGTCTTATTCTGAGGCTCCCGGTACCTTTATATAGAGAGGTACAAAGGAAAAATTATATACCACACCCTTACATAAAGAAATAAATAAAAAGAACCCCTCATATAACTCAACTCTCCCCCTCAAGATAGAGCACAAGCATCAAACATGCTTAGCTTGGAACAAAAATTCTTAAGTCGCTTCCTTGAGAGTGCTTTAGTAAATATGTTTGCAATCTGATCTTCAATATAGATATAGGGTATGCAGATCTTTTTATCTGCAATGGCCTCTCTGATGAGATGGTAGTCAACTTCAATGTGCTTGGTTTGCTTGTGAAAACCAAGATTATTGGCTATAAATGTGGCAACCTTATTGTCACATTACCTAGGAATTGGGATTGAGACATGGACACCAAAATCCTGTAGAGTGGATCGAACCCATAGTAGTTCACAACTAGTTTGAGCCATGCCTCTATATTATGATTCAACACTTGACCTTGAGACCACTGGTTACTTCTTGCTCCTCGTAACTAGATTGCCCCCACAAAGGTAGAATATTCTATAGTGGATCTCCTGTCCTCATGTGCTCCAGCATAATCAGCATCTGAATAACCACACACATCTGTGTGTCCATGATTCTAGAAGTGAAGCTCCTTTCTAGGGGCACTCTTCAAGTATCTAAGAACTTGGCAAACTCCATCCTAGGGGATTTCTCTAGGTTCCTACATAACTTGGCTCAGTCTCCCTACAAGAAAGGTAATGTCACGCCGAGTAACTGTTAGATATAACAGCTTTCCAACCATGGCATGGTATCTAGTCACATCATGTAATAAGGGGTTATCATCATTTGCAAGAGGCAAAGAGGCATCCATACGCACATATGCTGGTTTGCAGCCCAACATACCAGTCTCTTTCAACATATCAAGAACATACTTGCATTGAGATATCACAAGTCCTTCTGTCTGTTACACTTCAACACCAAGGAAATAGTTGATAGGAACTAGATCCTTTGTCACAAACTGTGACTGTAGCAACACCTTAGTATCTTCTATGCCTTTCTTGTCATTACCGGTCAAAAGTATATCATCAACATAAATAATAAGAATAACAGAACTTGCCTCCCCATGCAATGTAAAGACTGAGTGATCTGCATAAGACCTAGTAAAGTCGTGTTCTTGTACAATGTTGCTAAATCTTTGAAACCATGCCTTCGGACTTTGTTTTAGGCCATAAATGGCTTGCTTTAGCCTGCATTCCTTCTGACACTTGCCCTGACTCAAAAACCTTGGTGGTTGCTGCATGTATATTTCCTCTAAATCTCTATATAGAAAAGTATTCTTTATGTCTACCTGGTGGATAATCCAGCTTTTGTTGACAACCACTGACAATAAAATCCTGATAGAGTTGAGGCGTGCCATTGGGGAGAATGTCTCAAAGTAGTCAACCCCAAATGCCTGTGTATAGCCTTTAGCAATAAGGTAGGCTTTATATCTCTCCACGATACCATCAGGACGACATTTAAGGGTGAACACCCACCTACATCCTACAACAGTAGCTCCTAGGGTTAGGTCAACCAAATCCTACGTGTCATGAGATTGCAAAGCTGCCATTTCTTCTTTCATAGCCAAGGGGTCCAAGATGGATGTTGGAATGCCTCTCGATGGTCCCGTGGTACTTGATGATTATCAATAGCCAAAGAAAGTTGTCCTATTGCAGGCAAATTGTCAAAGGATGTAAACTGTGAAACATAATACTTAACACAAGACCGCTAAGCCTTCTGTTGTGCTATAGGAAGGTCCAGGGTAGTGCTTTTAGGAGCAGCAGGTACATGGTCCTCAGACGAATCATTAGTAGCTAGCGAGGATTGAGCAAGAATGGTAAATAAGGGCTCGTCCACCTGGGGAGTATCCATAATGCTGCGCTAAAAGTGCTTAGGAAAAGTATCAGGAATCTTTGGATGATGTGGGAAAGCACTAAGATTAGGCAAGCTTGCCTTCTATATAGGAGGGAGGCTCAGACGGTTGTGGTGGCTCAAAAGGCATAGGAAGGACTTCTTGAGGGGGAAAGTGTGTGGAATGCTCCCCTTTCTTTTGGTAGTAAGGAATCTCCTCAAAAAAGGTGACATCTGCTAAAATATAAAATCGTCGTGACATAGGATCATAGCACCTATATCCTTTCTGGGTTCTGGAATAGCCCAAGAAAATGCACTTGATAGACAATGGGGAAATTTTGTCCACCTTGAATAGATGGATAAAACACAACCAAAAACAACAGGAGTGATGGAAAACAAGTCTTTGCTGGGAAACAAAATAGAATATGAGGTTTTGCCACCCAACATAGATGAAAAAACATGATTCACCAGATATATGGTAGTTAAAACAACATCAGTGCAAAACAAGGAGGGAACATTCATTTGAAACATAATAGTTTTAGTTGCATGTAACAAATGACAAAGTTTACGTTCAGCCATCTTATTTTGTTGGGAGGTGTGAATGCAAGATGTCTGATGAATAATTTCAAGAGACTAAAAAAATTGAGTAACCTTGGCATTCACAAATTTTAAATCATTATCAATTCGTAAATCTTTTATAACTATGGAAAATTGAGTCTTTATTTCTTGCACAAAATTCTAAACAAGGACAAAAACTTTGGACTTCTTTTTCATCATAAAGATCCAGGGCATCTAGGTACCATAAAACAAGTATGAGAAAGTACCGAAAACCTCTAAGACTTTAGATCCGACATGGGCCCCACACATCAGCATGAATCAAATCAAATACGGACTTAGCACATTTATTTTGTGACGGAAAAAAAGACCTATGGTGTTTTCCAAGTTGGCAAGCTTCATAGCGAAAAGACTATGGGAAAGACAGCTTCTGAAACTGACAACGAATAACATGCAGACTAGGGTGACCAAGTCGGACATGCCATTAAAGGGCAATAGTGGCACAGACAACATTAGTAGTATATGGTAGAATGTGGAGGTAGGAAAGACCATTCTGTTTAAGTCCTCCACTAATTCGGCTGATCATCTGGAGGTCCTATAAGAAGAAATACTGGTCATGAAATACTGCTCGGCATTAAGTATTTTGTAATCTGACTGATAGACATCAAATTAAGAGCAAACTTAGGGTCATGCATAACATTATACGTTTGCAGAAAAAAAATACGGAAATATTCCCAAGGCCAATGAATGGCGACAAACCATCATCTATTACCTTAACTTGAAAAAAGGTAGCAAGATCTTGTAAAGAATAAAACAATCTAGTATCACCAGTGATATGTGAAAAGGCACCTGAATCAACAATTCAAGTAGGAGCTTGGGGTCTAAAAGACATGGTTGATGTACCTGTAGGTTTCTGAATAGAGGCCCCAGCTAAGGTAGAGGCCCGAGAAGCAATAAACCACTCGTACTCTACCTTAGATACGGAGATTTGACCACCATCCTCACGCACTTGCGTAGAATTCTTCGTAGAGACTTGGTGAGCACGTGGGTTCATTCCCTGCGGATATCTATGCTTCACCTAGCAATGGTCCACAGTGTGCCCATTTTTGCGATAGTATTCACAGAAAAGGGAACTCTGACCACGACCACAACCAACACGTGCACCACCACCACGGCCACGACCACCTCGGCCTCTAGGATTTCCACGACTGCAACCAACAATAGCCATGGTAGAGGAATCGGATATAGGAACAGAATCTGAGGTGTCAATTCTAGATAGACGAGTGTAGATTTGTGGAGTGGGAATCTCATCCATTGTCATAAATTGATCTTTAACTGCCTTGTACTTAGGACCAAGGCTAGATAGTAGTTGTATGGAACAGATGGCCTCTCACGCTTGGCTATAACTATTGCATCATTAGATATGGGCTGATATACATCTTGCTCGTCCCACATATTTTTCATCGTGCTATAATATTTTGTCATAGCCATGGAGCCTTTTCTAAGAGTATGTATGTCTTCTACAACATGATACAACCTTGTGATGTTGCTTTTGTGAGTGTGTATTTCATGTAATACCTCCTACATCCTCTTGGTAGAAGCATAAGCCATGACCTGTTTTGTGGTAGTCTGGGTCATGCTTTTCAGAAGACACGTGGCCACCCAATCATTGTCTATCTCCCAATCTGCAGACTTTACAACATGTTCATCTTCCATCAATATATACTTTTTACGATGGGATCCGACGAACCGGGAAAAAGATGTGAACCATAGTAGAAAGTTGGAGCCATCCAACTTAATAGAATTCCCCTGCATGTGTGGGGGCTAGCTTGTGTTGGATGACTTCCCCATCAAGTCACTTATAGATTTCTTTTGGTTCGCCATAGAACCTGGAGTCATGATCCACAAATAACATGACTTCTATATGTTGGGAATCATATCATAGGGTCTGAAATTATTATTAGATCCCAAAAACAACATTGAGGATCAATAAACTCCTTGATTTCATATCATAAAACCAACATACATCAACAAGAGGTTGTATTGCACACGCTAGGGCATAGATCAGGCCCTAGCGGTGCCTTTCAAGAGGTAGAATTCCTGTAGAAATAGAGAAGAGAGAACCGGTAAACTTCAACCCTAGTTCTTGTAGTACACCTTCAAATCCTCCTAAGAAGAGCTTAGAGGAGAAGATCTCCTAGGGATTGATGTAGGCCAACTGGCCCAACATAGCCCCAAGCAAGGGACACAAGGGGTGATGCTGGACCAAGGGAGGCTGGTGGTGCTAGCTAGGACCCCAACACCACTTGGCGACGACGCAGTAGGTGGTGCAAGGGGAAGGATGAATCGTTGGAGATGGTCTGCAGGGCCTACAGTCGGTGCAGGCAGTGCTATTGGCCTAAGGAAGGTTGGCGGCACTGAGGAGAGAGGGAGAGAAGGGTTTGGGTGGAGGCTGGAGGCTAGGGTTTGGGTGGGATACCTGAGAACCGGCCTAGGATTGCTGCTCTGTCTGTTGCTTTGATACCATGATAGAAAAAAGAATCAAGTCTTATTCTGAGGCTTTTGATTCCTTTATAGAGAGGTACAATGGAGAAATTACATATCACACCCTTACATAAAGGAATAAATAAAGAAATGCCCCTCAAACAACTCAACAATCTTGTATATTATGATGGCAACAGAGTTTTTTGAAGTATCTTGATGTATTTAACTACGTGAGGGATTTCAGGTATCTATGGCTTGATGAAGTAAAGTAAGTGGGAGTTGATAATGTGGAGATCATCACCAACAATGGCTACAATGTCAAAAAGGCCAGCAACAAGCCTATAGAATTCAGTTGGCATAGATTTAATTTTGAAATGGTGTGGGAAAAAGCTTTGTTGTAAACTACACAAGTAATGAAAAATATAAATGTTGCTGAAAAATAGTCTTGTACATACAGTTTGAATTTTTCCTTGTTATATGAGAAGGGATTGCATTCGAGTAATGTTGATTGTTGATGAATGAGCAAGGGAAAGCTAGTGAGGAAATTATTTGAAGATTAATGTGTTGGAAGTGCCCAAACAATCTTGTATCTTTAAAAATTATACTTTGCCACACCACATGACTAATCACTGTTAACATTTTGCTGAACAACAATAAAGAAACTCATTCACCTATGCATGTACTTACGTGCATGCCCCCTTCCACTGATATGGAGGGGATGCCTAGGAGCACGGTAGAGGGAGGGACTAGTAGTATCTCGTTGGGAGGTGCTGGTTTTAGTGGGAGGGCTATCATCTAGATTGGGGGAGGTGGAGGAGGACGAATGGAGGAAGAAAAGGTAGTATGTAGGAGGGTGGAGTTAGCTCTTGGGTTTTTAAACTCACTTGTTGGATAGGATGGAGGAACAATATAAAAAGATTATAAAACAGGAGTGCTGTAGCACTAGTAGAACTCCTGTTATAACATCATATTGGTTCCATAGCATTTGTGAATTTATGCACAAAGTGCATTGACATCAATGCCAATGGCAACTTGAGTGGGGTGCTAATAGCATGCAAGTTTCCTTCCGTTTGTCCTATTTTGTCCCATATTTTTCATGCTTCGTGTTATTCTATTTTTGTCTTTATCTTGCCTTTTTTTAGTTGTCTTTTTTTTGTTCTTGTTTCATCATTATTTTTCCTGCCAAATACCAAAACTGTGCAGGTGACAGAGATGACATACATGATGCAGAACCCAGTGTTCTGAGAGACCAAGTTGAAGGCCAAGGGTTAACAAATATGCTGACTGGTGATGCTTCAACTTCATCCTTTCAGGATGTTGCTAAAAGTCAAGTTGATTCAGAAAAAGCTGGGACAATTCCACATGACCATATACGAATGATTGACAATATCGATTCATTGCTTTCTGAGGTAGGGATATTTCCCACAAGTCTTTCCCGTTCCCTTTGTTATACCCAATTAACTTTTGTTACAATTGCAATGGTAAATCTGCTTTATTTTATTGCATCTGATTGAGGGCGTTCCTAAAAGAAATTAGATGAGGCTCTAATACATATCTATTGCATTCTAGTTGATGCTAGAGAAAGAAGCGCTGATGCAGGCGTTGACTTCTGAATCTTCTTTGAACTGCAAATTAAAGGTAAAAATTTTAGAACAGAAACTTCTGCTATACAATAGTCTTCCTTAGAGTTTAGCGTAACTACTTGCCTGGAGGAAACATCACATGAGACTTTCCTATTTCATGGAAAGGCAGTTTCATTGCTGAACTTCACTGTATGTTACAGACAGTTTAATGTGATACTTTTTTCTCCTCTTCTCCAAGGTACTTGAATATAAGTTTTAATGACATAGTAGTTATAAAGGATGATTGGATGGTTGTCAGCATATGAAAATTTAGCATGCATTTGCTCCAAGTTAGTCTTTGTAGAGTTATCCATGCCACAATCATAAAGCATTGTTTGCCTAAATAAAATATTGCTAGTTTCCATTACTATTTATGTTTTATAAAATAATTTTCAGTAAAAACTTATGCGATGCTTCATTACTCAATGTTAGGTGTACAACATCCAAATCATATACTTTGAAAGCTCTTAGGCCAAGAAATTTGTGCTTACTTTTGTCAGGAATGAGGCATTAGTATTATTTTATTGTAGAAATCGTTGTGGTAGTTTTGACCTATCATGATTTTAACCTTTCAGCTTAGTAGTTTTCAATTGTCATTGTTGGAGTGAAATGCATCATCCATCTCTCAAGCAAAACCTTAGACTCCCATATAGAAGGAAAGGAGTTAAGGGACAATTACATATAGGCCCAAAAGAGAAAACAGAGTCAAGAAACAAAGTAAGGAAATAAACACGCTTATTTCTCTACACCTCCCTTTAAGCTGGAGCATAGATATCCTTCAAGCTCAGTTTGGCACAACATTTGTCGAAGGTAACACAGTGAAGTGCCTCGGTGCACATATCTGCTGCTTGGTCCCTAAAAGATACATGTGTTGAGATACACTAATTATCTTTTTTAGTGCTTTTTGTATTGCTTATTCAGTTTATATTTTCTATTGGTTCTCTGATGTAATTTACCTAACACATCTCTTTATATAAAGTGGTGTAGGGTTTTCTTGAGAAATAAGACTTTTCATTTCCTCCCACTTGGTATTAGAGCGGCAATCCTAGATCGGCGCTCGGGTATCCTATCGAAGTAGGCCTCGAACTCCTTCCACCAAAACCTTAACTCGCCTTCTCCTCATCATTCCTCACCACCACTGCCTCTCCAACGTCAACAACGTCGGCAGGGGCACCACCATCGGTAGGAGGGCCGTGCGGCGAGGCCTAGACACCCCAATGGTGATGCTGCAAGGGATCCTAGACCTTGCGACGACGCTATAGACCCTTGAAGGGGGTTGTAAGGCAGCATGGTGTTGCGTGGGGCCAGACCTAGGGCCTCGGGAGGCAACGTAGCACCCCACTAGCCGGTAGTAGTGCCACTATTGGGTCTAGGGTGATCTGCTCCGGTGAAGGGAAGGCATCAGCCTTACGTTGAGGGCCGCTATCGGTCCCTCTTAGCCCTAGCGTGCACTTCCTGATATCCGAAGGGTTGCTATTCGTGTCTAACATGATTTCCAAGGAAGAGATTGCTTGGATTTCATGTTAGATCACCCTATTTGTCATCGAAGGTGACATTGGAGGCAAATCAAAAGAGCAGGAACTACAAAAACCTAGTTTTTGTCCCTATCATAAATCTGGATGAGACTAACTATGTTCGTTTGTGTCAAACATTTCTGATAACCGTCGAGGGTCATGACAAGGAACATCTTCTTTAATCAGAGCCTTATAACAAGACTGGCAAGTACGCATGCGGAAAAAGGATAGTGCTATGGTGAGAGCATGGATTATGAATGCAGTTTCACCTTGGATTGTAGACAATATTATGTAATACAAGGCTGCAAAGGAGATGCTAGATTCTCTTCATGACATGTATTCTCATGAAAAGAATTCCAGCAAGGTGTGCCAGATCTATAGCGAGATGCTTTCCCTTAGGTAGGAGGGATAGCCCTTGACTCAGTATTAAGCTACATTGAAAGGGCTTTTGGAGTAGTAGAATGCGTGCAGGCCTGTGTGCACGTGTACCACTAAGCGCAGCTACTGCAAGAAGACTACAGTTCTGCTTTCTCTGGATTAGGTCCAGAGTATGACTGCACGTTCTTAGATACCGACTTTGTCAGATCTTCCTTCACTTGAGGAGACATACAGTTGGCTTAGCAGGATTACTATGACTACACCTCTCCCAGAGATTATTGGACAGACTTCTGCTTTAGCAGTTGGTGGAGGTCAGGGGACTCGAGGTTCTCTCTCTACTCATGGACGTGGTCGTGGCGGAGGACAGACAAGCAAACCACGTCCTACGTGCACTTTCTATGGTTGGATCGACCATGTGGAGGCTTCTTGCTGGTCCAAGCATGGGAGACCTCATATAGCCAATTAGGTTACCACCTTTGAGACAAAGTTAGACACAGTGTCACAAGCAGATTATGATGCTGTGGTGTAGCGACTTGCTCAAATCACTCAGGAGACCCCTTCATCCTTTAGACACTGCATCCATTGCCTCCTTAGGTACAGGTTGTTTTTGGTGCTTTTGACAGGTCTACTTGGCTAGTTGATTTTGGTGCATCAGGGCACTTGAGTGGTGATTACAGTAGTTTTCAGCATTTTCAGTTTGTGCATCTTGGTAGGACTGTTCAGGTAGCAGATAGGAGGCATGCTAGAGTTGATAGTCAGGTGGAGGTGCCAGTTACCCCTCATATGAGATTGCCCAATATTCTATTTGTTTCAGATTTTCCTATGAGTTTGCTGGTTGTTAGAAGGATTGTGAAGGATCATAATTGCAGGATGATTTTTGATAATTTTGGTTGTCTTTCACGACAAGCTTATAGGGAGGATGATTGGTTGTGGACATGAAGAGGGGGGCATGTATCGCCTGTCTCAGAATCCAATTGCTGCATCATGCTAGGGAGGTGTGTTTCACTACAGGAAGTGCTTTACAGTGGCATAATCATCTTGGTCATCCATCTCTTGATAGGCTTTGTTGCATCATCCCTCATCTCTCACTAGCCTCTGAGAGTCACTGTGATGCTTGTCAGATAGGAAAGTACCACATATCTACTTATCCTGATAGTTCTACTATTATTGAGTCTATTTTTGATTTGCTGCATTTAGATGTGTGGGATCTTAGTCGTATTCTAGATTGACTGGGTCATAGATATTATTTAGAGATTGTGGATGATTGTTCTAGACTGTCTTGGGTATTTTTATTAAAGAATAAGTCAGATGTTAGATCTGTGATTGAGAATTTTATTATTGAAGTAAAGAGTCGGTTAGCTACTACTGTCAAAGTTGTTCGTATTGATAATGCACTTGAGTTTTGTACTACACGGATGTCAGCTTTCTACAGATCCCATGGGTCCCATGTTCATCAAACCACATGTTTCCATATCCCAGCAGAATGGGCTGACAAAGAGGAAGCACATGCATCTACAGGTTCGGACTTTATTGATTCACCATAATGTTCCGTCACGATACTGGAGATATACAGGTACCATGGCAGGTATTGTACCCAGATAGAGTTATTTCTGTTGCCATCTCGAACTTTTGGCTGTGTAGCTTTTGTGCACACTGGGCCGAGTAGTGATAAACTTACCCTTAGAGCAATTGTCTTTCTGGGATACAACCATTCTCGAAAGGGCTATAGATACCATGGTCCCTTGCATAAGAGCCACTATGTTAGTGCCGATGTTACTTTCCATGAGGCTGTACCATATTTTTCAATCACTGGGAGTTGGTTGATTTTTGAGACAGAGAAGGCACTAATGCCCATTCTTTCTATTAAGTTTGGAGATTTTCCTGCTACTTAGATTAAATCACTAGACACTACATATATAGGTGTTACTCGATTCAGAGATCCTCCATTGGTTTTTAGAAAAGCAGTGAGATATCGCCAACATACCCTCCCTTCAGCATCGTCATCCCCCCCTACAGCAGGTATGTGTTGACACTATTGACTATCGTGTCTTTGGTGATCATGCAGGTGATGTACCCATTTTTAAGTCCCCTTTTGATGATATTGAGTCCTATTCTGATGATCTTGACTTGCTGATTGCTATTTCGATGGCTTCTTGGAGTTGTGCACACTATCAGGTTGCTGGGGCGGTCTCCTTTGATTGTCTTAGTCGTCCGTTTGCTCTGTTGACCAAGGTGCTTTCCTCTACCTAGATTCCAACCACCTACCGGCAGTCTATGCTCAATCCAAAGTAGCACCAGGCCATGGAGGATGTGATGGTCGACCTTTGGTTTTGGCAGACATGAGAGGTTACTCCGTTACCACCTGGTGCACGTATTGTTGGCTATTGTTAGGTCTTGGCCTTCAAATATAATCCTGATGGATCTATTTCTCGATATAAGGCTCGACTTGTGATAAAGGTATTCACCCAAACATATGGGGTGGATTCTTTTGACACATTCTCTCTAGTGGCTAGGCTTCCTACTACAAGGATTCTTATCTCTGTTGCTGCTCACCTTGATTGGCCACCATATCAGTTGGACATGAAGAATGACTTCTTATATGGAGACCTACAAGAAGTATTTATGCAGCAGCTTCTTGGCTTTGTTACTTAGGGAGAGTGTGTATGCAAGTTAAAGAAGGTAATATATGGACTTAAGTAGAGTCCATGGGCCTGGTTTTAGAAGTTATCAGAAGTTGTTGAAGATATGGGACTCAGTAGGTCAACTTCAAATCATTCATTGTTTGTGTGAAAGGTAGACAAGGGAACTGTCGTGCTAGATGACCTCATTATCTTTGGTGATGATACAGTTGGGATAGTGGAGGTCAAGCAGAGTTTGGCTGAAAAATTTGTTATGAAGGATCTTGGTTCCTTGAGATATTTCTTGGGCATTGAGGTGGCAAGAGGCAAGGGAGGTATTGTTCTCATTCAAAGGAAATATGCTCTTGACATTTTGTAGGAAGCTAGCCAACATACCCATGGACCCGGAGATACATTTGTATAATGCAGAGTCACAAGCTATAGAGAACATATGATACAGACAATTGATTGGGAAGCTACTCTATCTCACTATTACATGCCTAGATATCTCTCTTGTGGTTCAAAAACTTAGCCTTATGGACAAGCGAACCAAGTAGTACCGGTGTGCTACTATGCAGGTGTTTAGGTACTTGAAACGAGCACCAAGACGTTGATTTTGATTGCTATACAAGAAAGGGAAGTCTATGACCATAGTGGGCTATTCCGATGCAGACTATGTTAGTTGCCTTTTTGACAGGAAATTGACTACTGGCTTTTGCACTTGTGTGGCTGGTAATCTGGTGACTTGGAGAAGTAAGAAACAAAGTGTTGTGTCCAAGTCTAGTGTTGAGTCAGAATATAGAGCAATGGCACAGATAGCGGCTGAGCTTGTATGGGTGAGATCTATCTTGCGTGTCAAGATTGAGGAGCCTATGGAGATGAGATGTGACAATAGGGTTGCCACTTATATAGCCAATAATCCTATGTTCCATGAACACACAAAGCATGTGGAGATTGATTGTCACTACACCAGAGACCTAATTTAGAGAGGACTTATCACCACTCCAGTTACTTTAGAGAACCAGACCGTAGATATGTTCACTAAGCCTCTTGCCAACTCTACTTTTGATACTTACTGTGACAAGTTGAGTATGATAGATATCTATGCTACAGCTTGAGGGGAAGTATTATGATACACTCTAGTTATCCTTTTTAGTACTTTTTGTACTGCTTATTCAGTGTATATTTTCTAGTGGTTCTTTGATGTAATTTACCCAACACCTTTCTCTATATAAAGAGGTATAGGGTTTTCTTGAGAAATAAGACTTTTCATTTTCTTCCACTACATGAGAAGTATAAATAAGGCCTTTTTGGATCATATCTTTGGTACAGTGAGAATCGACTTTCACATTCTTTGTTTTCTTTTGGAAAATAGGATTATTAGCGAGGAAAATGGTTGCCTGATTATCATACTTCATCTCCATAGGACTAGTCGAAGGAATATGGAGATCTTCTAGCATCGAACGAATCCACATCAGTTCCACTGTAGCTTGAGCCATGCTCCTGTATTCAGAACTAAGTGACTGGGTTCCCTCCAATAAAGGTGTAGAACTCAATGGTGAATTTCCTATCCTTTGTGCATCCCGCATAGTCTGCATCGAGATGGGCTACTACTTTTAGTGATTCATCGCGAGCAAAAAATATGGTGAGGATTTTAGGAACCTGAGGATCATTATAGCTACATCCCAATGCAACTTCCTGGTCTTGTCGATAAATTGGCTCACTTTGCTCACTATAAGTGCAATATCAGGCCTTATGACCGCAACATATAGTATCTTTCCCATTTGGCATTTGAACTATTGATGCTCCAATATAGAGCTACAAATAGTTCAAGTGCATATTTGTAATTTCTTCAATTATTCAATTAAATTTTGTGATTTTTCTTGTTTTCAACAAAGGGATGCCCTGGTACCTCGACATGGCTCATGGGATGCATTACTTTAGTTTGAAACCTTTATAAAAGGGGGGATAAGTTCTTTCAAAAAGGGAGGGGGGGTGGTGATAATTGTTGGTTTTGGAAAAAACAAGTACGGAAGTTGGATTCTTTCTTGTGAAAGTTAAGTTACCATTTCCTCTCTCTCATCTTTAGATTTTCTCCTCACCACCGTACTGCCCTGCCCCCTTCCGTGACTCCACATTCTCACCCCACACTGATCCTTGATTCCTCACCTTTGTTGAAGAAATTGGTCCTCTAGGCCATATATGTGTTGGTAGCTTCTCTCTCGAATCACATATCATTCGGCTGTCCAACAATTAGCCTAGATCGATTACTCAGTTCGACTACATGTATATTCGGGTGACTATAAGGCTGATTTTCAAATAGACCCAAAATGAAGTAGCCCACCTGATTTTAAAATAGGCCAACTTTTCAAGATTTCATGTTTTATATTCTCAATAATATAGTAAATTTTTTATATGTTTCGGTTGTAAAACACAATTTAGCAAGTTGATTAATTATTTTATATTTTTTAAATAAAAAATACAAAACCACATGCTTATCTGCATATTCGCTTGCATATTACATACTCTTTATGTGGTAACCTTATCGATCAACTACTGCAAACAAACTTTCTGAGCCTTGCTCCACCCTCATTTCTTCTCTTACCCCTCCAACAACCTAACATTCCCCCTTCAAACCCACTACCACCTTCGACACCCCTTCTCCACCACCGACCTCTCACACTCCCCTATTCCCTCTCCACCATAGCCACCATCTCCACCTGTACTTCCTTGACTCCCACATCGCCTCCACCTGACTAGGAACCACCATCCATATATTTTTCTTTGCCCGCTTTGACCTCCACTGTCATGCCTCGAAAATCCCCTCGAGGGATTGGGAGTGGGTCACCGGATGTGTAGGTGCTAAGGGCCTAGATACTAGTTGGTTAGAGTTATATGTAGTCCAAACTTATTAGGTACGTTTTATTGTTAATGAGTATTAAATTTGAGTGAAGGGTTTAAATTTTCCCCTCTTTAATCAATATTTTCCAAAAACATATACCTAAAAAGAGAACCTGTGCTTAGGGATGAGCATTGGGTTGTGTCCTTACTGGCTGGGCTCGGCTCGACCCAAGCCCATTTAATAAATGAGCTGAAAAGGCAGCCTAAGGTCCAGCCTAAAATAAAATTTTTTGACCCAAGCTTGACCCAACCTAGAAACAAAAATGAGCTCAAGTCTGGCTAGGTCGACCCATTTATTCATGATCTCATTATTTATTTCATTGATACCTGCTAAAGAATATGTAAATGAGAGATTCACATCAATAATTAGTTTATAAGTATGGGCAGTGATATGATTAGGTAGAAGTAAAAAAAAAGATTTATAAGGGATAATTACCAATTTCAGTTATGTAAATGACAGAGTTATTATATTTGACTTTTGTGTAGATTAAAAGATTTTTGAGTTCTTGTAGGTACTTGTGCAACCAAAATGATTCAATTACTTGCTTTGCAAAATTTGGGTTGAATATTTTACATATATAGCATATGATAAGCAAATCAAATGTAAACAAGTAGGGGGAATTTACAATAAAAAATAAAAGTAGTAATCTTATGTATTCCTATTTAGTTCAACCTTGGATGTCTACACTTCTCTATGACAAGAAGTTAATGATTCATGTCTAGTTTGAACGAGATTGTAGAATTGCACAACTTGCGGTTGCAAGGAGCACAGGGATTTTAAGGTTTTGCTGGTGGAAAAATACTAAGAGCAATCTATGTTTATTTAGTGTTTAATGTATGATGCATATATGTTATATATTTTGATATATGATATGAATACATATACATATATAATATATATTGATGCAATTGGGTGAATAGGCTAGACCTTGAGTTGACCCTATAAATGGGCCACATGAGTGGGGCTGGGTTTGGGCCACCTTGGCCCAAGGCCCAACCCATTTAATAAATTGGTCATATTTACAACCCATGCTTTACCTAAGTTAATTTTGGGCTTGGGCTTTGGTCGACCCAATTAGGTTGGGCTGGGCTGGGCTAGCCCGAGCCAATGCTCATCCTTACCTTTGCTTACATACCAACAATATATGGTAGGTACACCCTACATTTAATCATATTGAGCAACATAAAAGAAATATAATTCAAAGTGGGAACACCTCCCAACCACAGAGCAATAAAAGTATGAAAAATCATGAATCAAACATGAAAGCATTACTTCATCATTCACTTTTCACATCTGTCATTTTATAACATTTATAGAAAACCACTATACTATCCACTATCTATGCGTATGCATTTACAAAAGATTTGTGAGAGCCTATTTTGTAATCCTAGGCAACACTAGATCAATTGCTTACGATTATCTTTGGATTTCTACCTGCAACTGTTTGCAAGCAAGTTGAAGATAAAAAGAAGTCGACGACATGAGATAGCCATAACTCGGAAACATTAGTTGAGGATGCAAAGAAGTCGGCGTCATAAGAGGCATGAGGAAGCCGTGACTTGACAGCATTATTTTATTTGTGATGTCTTTGTTTTTGCTTTGTAGAGTAAGGATATCTATTGTGCAAGTTGAGCATTCCATGCTTCAGCCTGAGGGAGAGTGTTGAGAGAAGTGGTTTATTGTAGTGGGATGTTTAGTATCACATAGTGGAGTGAAGAAAAGCATGGTATGTGGGAGCCTGTAAATAGGTTGTTGTATCCTCATTTATCTTTGAGAAGAATAGAATCATATCACGACCTATCGGGGTCTTCGTCGTGGTTTTCTCTCTACTCTTTGCGAGTGAGGTTTTCACGTAAACTCAAGCATTCTCTATCGTTTATGCTTTGATATTTATGTTATGTTTCTACCTTATTTCTTAATATGGTATCAGAGCTAATCGTTCTTGGATCTTTCTTGTTCGATTGTTCCTATTATCAGGCTTCTTTCTCTACTTTGTGCCTTTGATTTGGAGAAAGTTGGAACCTTAGTCTCTTTAAATAGTAGAAGACAGCAGTGTCTTGTTGCTGCCAATCAGAGATGAATCAATGATGGTCATGGTGGCCATCACGATGAGTTCTTGAGCGAAGGGGGAGCATGAGGTGGCACCCGAGGAAGCATTGCGCTCGGTGGCGTGCTCCTGTTGGGTTTAAATGAACCCTATTGAAAGAGGAGTTCAAGAAGCAGTTGGAGAAGTCGATGAAGATGGCCTTCATAGTTTGCTTCGGCTGTGCAGGAGATGATAGAACAACCTGATGTTGAATGGTCGAAATTGTCGGATTGGGGGATCCTACAACGAGGAGACGCGGAGAGGTGGCAAACTTATATCGCCTCTTCCAAAGAAGATCCCCATGACAGCAGCGATGGCGATTGTGATTAGGAGCAATCTCTAACGAAATTACGATGAGGATCGTGGTGAAATTGTGAGCTCGACGGAGATCTCGCACTCGATCGCGAGATCAGCTGGCTATGGCAATGTGAAGATCTCGTTTGGTGAGGATCTGTGTTGGAGCCGTAGCGATGATCTCGTGCGAGTGTGTGGAGCACCAGTGGGCATCAACATCGTGGATAGTTTTGTTTGAACCGTAAGAAGACATTTATTTATTTATTTTTACGGTCTTTACCACTTAGTTTCATTCCTTCTACTTTTTGACTCATGCTATCTTCTTAGTGTAAATGAGGGGTTGATAAAAAAGAAGGTAGAAGAAAAAATATCAAGAAAAAAAAAGAAGAGGAAGAAAAATTGTGCGAAATAAAAAAAAAGCAAAAATGATAAAAAATGTTGAAATGAATGAGAAGAGGGGAAGAAGCTCTTTTCTATGTTATATTTTTCTATGTATTTTTTTTCTTCTCCCGTACAAGTATAGGAGAAAGAGAGTATAGGAGCTTATTTTATAATCCTAGAGAACACTAGATCAATTGTCTGCGACTTATCTCTAGACTCCTACCTGCACCTATTTATAAGCAAGTTGAAGATGCAAAGAAGCTGGCGACACAGGGTAGTCGTGACTAGGCAACATTATTTGATTTGTGGTGTGCTTGTTTTTTCTTTGTAGAGTAAGAATATCTGTTGTGCAAGCTAAGCATTCCATTCTCTAGCTTGAGGGAGAGTGTTGAGAGATGTGGTCTTTTATAGTGGTATGTTTTATACCACATCGTGGAGCAAAGAAAGTATAGTGTGTGGGAGCCTGTAAATAGGTTATTGTACCCTCATTTATCTTTGAGAATAATAGAATCATATCACGGTCTATTGGGGCCTTCTCCCGTGGTTTTTTCTCCGCTCTTCGTAAGGTTTTCATTTAAACTCTAGCATTCTTTATTATTTATGCTTTGATATTTATGTTACATTTCCGCCTTATTTATTTCTTAACAAGATTACTGATTGCTAGGTTACATGATTTTAAACTACAAAAGCTATTTATATACAAGACTGTCAAAAGAGGGGCCCAGCCTCACTAACTACATCACATACGAAAAAGGACTTAACAAAAGGAAAACAAGAAGAGGAAGAGACCAATGCTAGAAGCTATCCCAAGTCGCTCTTGGGCTTGAATCCTGCAAAGCGAATTGCTTGCTTTAGTTGGCAAATGATGTTGATGAAGTCTGCAACCAAAACCTGTAGGGGTTGCTCCTCCCTGGGTGTTGCTCTTTTGCCATTGCCCTTTCTTGACATAAGAGGGCCAGGAAGAAGACCTGATCCGCCCAAATTAGGTATCGACACTACTTGTGGGAGAGTTGGAAGCTGTTGCTCCACGACATTTGGACCTGAAAATGGATCACAAAGTAGGGGTGAGCCAATGGCTCAGTAGGGATAGAACATGTGTAACGGAGCATAATGGGTAGTGCATGTGTCTCTACACTACATGCCAAACCCACTAGCTATAACATCTTTTTATGCCCATAATTATCCCACAATCTATTAGCATTGTTGTTCATTCTCTCACTTGCCTCGGATTTTTTTGAAATCATTCCTTTCTAATTGAGGAGATTGAGACGTATCATTCCCTATAGATTCCAACTTGGTAGACTCTCCTTGATTAGGGGAGAGGCTAGTAGTACTGGTGACCTTGACAGCGGCGTATCCATCCTCGACATATGAGAACATTATTGACATTAGTTAGGAGTGTCAGGCCTCTTGGGAGTTATAGATCATAGATCATTCTAGATTGTCGGTCACAGGATTTGTTAGAATTGTCAGGTCACACCAATGGTCTTGCCAGAAGCATAGACTCTGAGTGTGCCCTCTTAGTTCGTCGTTGGACAAGATCTCAACTAATTCCTTTATGGTACCTTGAGGTCATCCACACTCGTGGGCGCCTATTGGACTTTTGCGACGAGTACTTGGTACCCCGACATCATCTGCACTCACGGGTGCCTCCTATGCTTTCACTACGAGTACGAGTACCTCAACATCGAGTCGGATTCGGGTACTTCAAGTACTTCATTCTAATGGGAACTTGTGACTCATCACCATACCTGGGAACTATACGAGTTTTGAGGTAGTTCCATGGTAGTCTCTGGCTACCACATTTTCTCAGCTCTTTAACCTGAACAATGAACTCGTGGTTCACAAGGTTAGGGTGTGCAACCATATGAGCTCACCTATTAGACGTAGTCGTCTTTTAGTCCTCTTTATTCTGTATCGAGAATGAAACACTAGGGACCTAGTGGATCACCTGGGGTCTAACCTCAGACCTTAGGATCCAAGCTTTCCTAAATGTAGGCTCTGGCAAGAGTCGAGAAGATTTCACATTTTGGGTTTTACTTTGTGCTTAGCCAATTTTACGTCGACTTTTGTTTCTTGTCTTTAGGGGTTTTTAAGTGCTTAATTTCTTTGGTAACTTAAAAGGGAGTTATTGGTTATAACCCATTCTTCTCATAAGCATAACTTATTCACTTGAGGATTTATAACCATAACCCTCCATAATGCCCATGTTAGACAATTACCTCACCTGCGACATCGTAACTTCACATCGGATCAATGGCCATTTAGAACTAAACTAGACTATTCCCTTTTCCCTAAAATTTGACACAAACCAAAAGGCTGGGAAATGGTGTGCTTATCTTATCCTAAGATAGATGTTTGACCTTTCACATTCAGCATTTTTACGATGCAAACCAAGCATTAAAGGTCTGAATTTGCATGATTAAAGCAGCACCAATCCGAGCTCATTTGGGCATTTAAGAGATATATCTCAAAAAGGGGAAAAAGGGTCCCTACCTCAGTTGGGGATGAAACCTTTCTTTCCCACAATAGTTGCTGCCCCCACCCTCCTAGCAACACCAAAACAACAATAACACCATCAATAATGGTGGTAACCAAGTCAGTCCCTATTGTACCAAAATACCCCAAAATCCGTAAGATTTGGGGCAAGCTAGTTTAGGGAAAGAGGAGAGGAGGAGGGGGGATGCACCTACTGCCAAGGCTATGACGCGGCCATGCTCTTGTTCCTCGCACCAACAGCAGCAGCCACTGCATGAACAACTGCGGCAGCAGCTCCTGCCACAAAAATCCGCAGCAGCAGCAGCCGTGCATCAGCGGTGCAGTGGCATTCAGGTGGCCGCCGGCAGCGGCAGCGACAGCTGGCGAGGAAGGGGAGGAGGGCTTGCTGTGGAGGAGAAGGTGAGGGAGGAACTGGTGTGGAGGAGATGGTGAGGGAGCAGAGATGCCTGATGGTTGCAAATGGGAGGGCATCCTCTCATTTGGTTCTCTATACCAAAAGTAAATGGGCTGGGAATATTGCACAAGAACCCCACCATCCCAAATCAAAATTTTTAAAGAGTCCTCTAAACAAACAGCCTCTCAACTTTCACCCTTAACATTCATCCATGTCCATGCCCACACAAGTCAAAAGACTAGGAGATTTAGGTTCTAAGCACACCATAACCCAACCATTTATGGATTAATAAGGGTTTGATTAATAAAATTCAAACCCCTACTTCCACCACCACGCTGATCATCAACATCTACACCCAACCACAGTGGCTCCCTTGCCACTCCGACCACACATTTCATTGCTAGCACCCTTCGTCGTAGTGAATTGTTGGAACAATGAAGAGTCCATGTGCACATACCATTTGGCAGCTATCTAAGGGCCAATAGGGAAACGGTTTGGAGTCCAAATTAAGTCAAGCAGGAATTGTTTTTCTTGGTTGACAAGTAAGTCTAATTTGGTTTATTTGTTTAAGGAGATTTTGTAAGATTTAGTTTTTACCAAATCTAAAATATTTGATTAGATCTTGTTAGTTTAGTCTATTTTCAGAAGTAGGAATATGTACTCTCTATTTAAAGAGAGCCTTTCTTGTGATTTGTAGTTGAGCAATATAGAAGAATATTTCCAATACAACAAAGCTCCTCTCCTTTCTTTACTTCTCTCTCTCTCTCTTTCTTCTTCAACTAAGAATAATCGGTCAACAGGGAAGGGTCCCTATAGCCTGCACGCACTCTAACACTCCAACAGGATCGGCCAGCCATTAGATCGGTCCTCTCCAACCACTGCACGCACTCCAGCAGGCCAAACCGGGCCCTTCCAAGCCACCTATAGACCGGTCTGCACCCTGCAGATCGGCTTGCCCATGCTACAGCACCAAAGACTGGCTGATTTATAGATCTCTCCATGCACAGGAGCCTCCACGCTTCGTCTGCGCCCACCTAGAAATCTCTACATGATATCAGAGCCTACATTCTAGGCTTTTGTGCGCGTCAGAGATCCGACTATTCGTTGGAGTTTCTCGCATCCAAAGAGTCCTTAAATCCAGCGAGTTGCACTGAAAAGGTCTAGAGATGACGGGGTGTACCACGACTGTAGGAGATGCTACGCTCGGCCTTGGAGAGAGCAAGGTAGTTATCTCCGGAACAACTATCAAACTGAATGGCGTTGTCAACTACGTCTTGTGGGCTTATGCCTTCAAGATCTTCGTTGGTAGACATGAGAAACTCAATATTCTCCTGGAAGAGGCACCAGAGTTCAAGGACGAAAAGAAGAAACATCAGAAAGAGAACTACATCGTCATGAATTGGCTCATGAACTCGATGGACCCGACTATTGCCTCGAACATGCTTTATAAAAAGAGCGCCTTCGAGATCTGGACGGCCCTCGAGAAGAGATATGCTCGCACCTCGAGCAACGCTCGCATCACCTAACTTTACACTCGTATTTGGATGGCCACTCAAGGAGATCTCTCCTTGAGAAAGTACTATGAGAAGATGGAGGCGCTGTTCGAGGAGCTGGAGATTTATGAGCCTCACTATTGTGACAAATAGGGGGAGACACGTGTAGTGTGGCAATCCGCAGAGTTCTTGCCGAGATTAAATTTCCACTACTGAGTTGCACGTGATCAGATTCTCGCTTCAGAAGGGAAGATGGATCTGGAGACCATTTTCTGCTGTCTCCTCAAGATGGAGATCCCTTAGGAGGCAAACGAGCCAAAAAGAGAGAGTTTCACGCTTGCTATGTCAGAAGCAAGTGCAAGACAAGTGCAAGGGTGTGGACGTGGATCTGGTCGCGTCTACCCAAAGTGCCAACACTGTGAACAAAATAATCATCCACAAGACAAGTGTTAGGTGAAGTATGGGCGACCACCACGCGGGGCTACTAGTAGCTAGCGCATCGACTCCCTTACTTTTGAAGATTTGGAGAAGCTTTGAATTCTTCTATGAGAAGACAAGTCTACAATAGCCATCGTGACAACCATCCAGGTTGCCACAGAAGCAACGATTTTGAAAGTCATAGAAGGGCTCGCCATCGATTTGTCCAAGAAGAAGACCGTGATCTTTGCCCTTGGAGAAGAAGATGAGTGGTGGGGCGTCTAGCTTCACCCATGTAAGCCCAAATCGTTGGCCTCATAGCCTTCGACTTGAGGGGGAGTGTTAGAACGGTGAAGAGTTCACGTGCAGCCATCAAGCCACATGGCAGCTATCTAAGGGCCAATAGGGCCACGGTTTGGAGTCCAAATTAAGTCAAGTAGGAATTATTTTTCTTAGTTGGCAAGTAGGTCTACTTTGGTTTATTTGTTTTAGGAGATTTTGTAAGATTTGGTTTTTACCAAATCTAGAAGATTTGATTAGATCTTATTAGTTGAGTTTATTTTTAGAAGTAGGAATATCTACTCTCTATTTAAAGAGAGCTTTTCCTGTGATTTGAAGTTGAAAAATATCGAAGAATATTTTCAATACAACAAAGCTCCTCTCTTCTCTCTACTTCTCTCTCTCTTTCTTCTTCAACTAAGAATAACCGGTCAACAGGGAAGGGTCCCTATAACCTACACGCACTCCAATAGGATCGGCCAACCATTGGATCGACCCTCTCCAGTTGCTGCACGCACTCCATTAGGCCAAACCGGCCCTTCCAAGCCACCTGTAGATCGGTCTGCACCGTGCAGATCGGCTTGCCCATGCTGCAACACTAAGGACTAACTGATTTCTGGATCTCTCCATGCACAAGAGTCTTCATGCTTCGTCTACACCCACCTAGAAATCTCTACACAAACCATCGCCACGTCCTTCGCCAACATCGCCTAGCCCCTTTGAGTGTGCCACCAATCGGCACATTCTTCACTTTGCCAGACTAGCACTACATTCCAATGAGTGGCCACTATTGTCCTCTCTGCTAGTCAACCACTCCATTTCTGGTCCGTGCGTCCACTATTGCCACCACACCGTACCAAATCATTCGCTCCTCGCAGCCATCTATGGCTTCAAAGTTGTAGCACGGTACTTTCCGTGTGCTTCCTTGGCGTGAGTGCACCATTACACTTGCAGTATTTATCACATTTTTACTTGGCCTTTATTTGCGGTTGACTTTTATCTTGATTCAGTTTCAGATGGAGTTTGGTTGTGTAGTCTGGTACAACTATGTGATTTGTAGCAAGTAGTATGAAATCCACTTGATTGATTGCAAAATTCGTTGTGTTCTCTTTCTTTAATTATTTGAGTTGTACAAGACAAAAAAATAATTATCTTATTTTATTGCGTCATTCATTTGTCAAAAGAAAAAACCAAAAGGAAAATAAAATCATTGTGTTTCTTTGCATTTCTTGGATTGGATAAAAATAAAAAATCATTATGGACGGATTGAGTTACCAGGTTAAAAGAGACCATGGCCACTTTAGCCACCACCATTCAAAAATGTCTAGTCAATCAACACAATAATGTTGAATATGCTAGTGTGAGGCTACCTTCGAGATTGGAGATCAAGTCAATCCACTCGAGGGAGTAGACGACATCGTTGTTGTCAAGATAGTTCCTCATCCTCAGAGCCAAGTGACTCTAGTAGTGTTAAGTTTGAGCAAGCTAATTTTCTTGAAGATGGGAGGAACCCCTTTGGGGTTAATGAGCTTCAAGATCCTATCCCTCCCCAAAATTTGGGATCCCCCCTCCTGGCTACAACCCCCTAGGCAAGACCAAGGGTGGGATTGCAGGATCCGCATTATTGTCCTTGATTTTTATGGGCATCGTGATCCGAACACCTTCCTCGACTGGACCATGCTAGTCACTTCTTTGACTAGAAGGACCTCTCTAGTGAGCGTAAGGTCCAATTGTGACCCTTAAGCTTAAGGAATATGCCTTGCTATGGTGGTAGCACCTCTAGGAGTGCCGCCACAAGAGTTGGTGTCAAATTCATTCTTAGCGTAAGATGAAGCTTCAGGGAAAGTTTCTTCCCACGTATCTCCCAAAATTTGTATATCCAGTTGCAGAATTTGCATTAGGGCACCCATAGCGTACAAGAGTACACTGAAGAATTCCAAATTCTTGTGGCTAGGAACAATCTTAGGAAAATAGATGTATAATTGGTTTCATGATACATCAATGGATTGCGATCCAACATACAAGTTGGGTCTATCAGTTCAGTCCCTGGACCAACTTTATAGGATGGCATGGTTCAAGGGAAGGGCCTTATTACCCATGCGACATCAGTGCCTCTCCAATTCTCAATTGGACTTGTTTATAAGGATGAGCTTTGGTGCCACATAGCCTCGAGGGATGTTTATCATGTCCTTGGATGGCCCTGACAATTCAACAGGGACACAAATCACAAGGGCAAGAAGAATACTTCTACATTCTTTATAGGTAGGACTCAGATTACCATATGGCCTTAGTGTGCTGTCCTCAGTCCACGATAAATGGCTGCCTCTTTCTCCTCTCATCTTGCTTGTGCCTTTACTCCTTTCCTTTCTTCATTGAGAGCGACTAATGATGATAGACCAAATTTCGAATCACTTATGCTTATCAATGTTGCACCATTTGAACATCACTTACGAGACTCACTCATGGTGTATGCATTGATAGGAAGAGACGTCAGTAGCTCGTAGTCCAAGATTGTGCTCCCTGTGGTACAGCCTTTATTGGATGAATTCGCAAACATTATTCCAAAAGAGTTACTTTTGGGTCAACCTCTTTTTTGTGATATCCACCACCAGATTGACTTGGTGCCAAGAGCTACACTTCCACACCTTTAGCATTATCAAATGAGTCTAGCTGAGCATGAGGAAATGCAATGCCAAGTTGCAAAATTGATTTAGAAGGGGTTTATGCGTTAGTGGATGAGCCCTGTAACCATGCTGGCACTATTAACTCCAAAGAAAGATGGTTCATTGAGGATGTGTATTCACAATTGAGCCATAAATAAGATTACTATCAAGTATAGATTTCCCATCATGAGGGTTGATGACATGCTTGACTTGCTGTCAGGAGTAACCATCTCCAAAATGGGCCTCAAAAGTGGATATCATTAAATCTGGAACAAGCCAGGTGATGAATGGAAGACTACCTTTAAAACACACGAGGGTTTGTATGAATGGTTGGTCATGCTCTTTGGGCTATCAATGGTCGTAGTACTTTCATGCATGTAATGAATCATGTGCTGTGTCCTTACATTAGGAAATTCATTATCCTTCCGATTACTTATCCCATGTTTGGTAGGTGCTGTAGAACTTGACAAAGCATTAATTGTACCTAATAAATATTAAGGCGATCCACACTTGGCCTACATTGAAGATCCCTAGTTGAATTAGAAGTTTTCATGGGTTGGCTTCTTTTTATAAGCGATTTGTTAGGAACTTCAGCTCCATAATTGCTTCTATTACGAATTGCCTATGTGGAAACCCCAGCGGTGGTTGTTCATGGGTCAAGAGGGGCCAGCGTCGTTAGCAAAGGGGCCCAACACTGCCAACAGCGATGCCTTAGTGCCCGGCACCGCCAGCAGCTCCGCCCAACACTGCCCTAGTATTCAGCATCACCAATAGCTCTACCCAGCATAGCCCTAATGCTCAGTGTTGGGGCTGTAGGGTGCCACCGGTGGTTCTGCAAAGGAGAGGGAGATTCCCGACAGTCCTTTCGTGCCTTACTTGTCGTTCATTGATTTAAATGCCGATGGCAAGCTCATTTCTGAGCAAGGGTCGACATGAATAAAATGTCGATTTACAGGGATATCGTCGGCATGCCCTCGGCACGGTCGGCATGCCGTCGTCATGGTCGGCATGCTGGCGAAATTGGTGCCCATGCCGAGGTTGTTGGTTTTTTTAATTACTTTTCCTATTTTTGTCGGTATGCATCGGCATGCCCTTAGCATGCCCACAACATGCCCTCGGCATGCTCATCGGCATGCCCATCGAAAAATGGGCATTTCCACAGCATGCCCTCGGCATGCCCACGAAATGCACACTTGGAATTTCATCGGCACGGCATCGAAATCGGCATTTCGAACCTTGGTGTCGTTTTTGACTCCTGTAGCAATGGTTTGATTGTGTAAAGGTTGTTGGAGACCATAATACGGTTTTTTTGGTTTGCCTAGTGCCTAAGAACCCATGTTCATCTACTGATCTCAGATTTTACTATTGTTATGATATGAAAATAGTTTCAGATCTTGTTTGTGACGTTATTCCCTATCTAGAGGTTCGTGATGGCATTGTCTTTAGATTCAAAGGTGACTTTGGGCACCACATCAGAGGACGTGACTTATAAGAATACATTTTTTGATCCTTCAATCAGACTTGATGAAACCAATTATCTGAGATGGTTTCAAACGTTCCTTATGATGGTGGAGGGGCATGATAAGGAAGCTATTTTGTTGGAGCCAAGGCCTATGGATAAGACATGGAAGAACGTGTCTTGGAAGAAGGATGATGTTATGGTGCGTGATTGGTTGATGAATGGCGTTATTCCTTGTATTGGAGACGAGATCATGTATAACAGGCCAACCAAGTAGATGTGGGACAGTCTTAGAGACTTATTCTCACGAGAAAGATTCCTTCATGGTTTTTCAGATCCACCATGAACTATTTGAGTTGAAACAAGAAGGCCATTCTCTTTCTCATATTATTCAACCTTTAAAGGGCTTTTGGAGAAATATAATGCCTACTAGTTGGTGTATACTTGCTCTACACAGAGAGATCACTATAAGGAGTTTGCTATTTACCTCTTGTTATTTGGACTGGGTTTAGATTATGTTGTTGCTCGTTCATAGATACTTTGTTTGAGCTCCCTACTTTGCAGGAGGTTTATAGTCATATGAGTAAGCTTGTACTGTCTCATCCTCGGACTGGAGAGTATTGGACAGGCATCTGTTGTGGTTG
The DNA here is from genome assembly GCA_037157565.1 of Thalassia testudinum. NCBI lineage: Eukaryota > Viridiplantae > Streptophyta > Magnoliopsida > Alismatales > Hydrocharitaceae > Thalassia > Thalassia testudinum. Next base: position 2,090,685 of record JAZHRO010000044.1, read on the forward strand.
CTGTTACCGGAAGCGAAGGCAGAGGTACCTCATCCACATGTGGTCGAGGAAGAGGATGTGGTATGCCTGGGAGGACTCGTACCACTTGCACCTTCTATAAGAAGGTTGGACATGTTGAGGCCTCGTGTTAGGCTAAGCACGAGAGACCACCTGTTGCAATTAGGTGTCTGTGATCTCTACTTAGCAGTGACTCACAGTTTCTCGCGTTAATTATGCTGTTGTTTTTCAACGCCTCTCTCTACTCACCCAGGAGACGACTACTACCACTGAGATCGTTGCCTTTGCCTCATCATCAGGGATTGATACGCCCTAGTTAGTAGATTCTGGTGCATCACATCATTTAACTGGTGATTAAGGATGTTTTCGAAGATTACAGAATGTGCTACAGGAAGAACTGTACAGGTGGCAAACGAGAGGCATGCATAGATCGATGGTCAAGGGGAGGTGTCTGTTACCCCTACTATATGACTACCTAATGTGTTTTTTGTTCCTGATTTCTCTATGAATCTTTTTAAGATCACCAAGTAACTTAATTGCAATTAGATTTGATGATGTTGGTTGCATCTTTCAGGACAAACTAACTGGGAGGACGATTGATGGCGAACATGAAGAGGAGGGTGTGTATCGCCTTGTCTAGACACCTCTTGGTGTTGTATGTCAAGGAGCTTCAAGCTTCACTTCTGACAGTGCCTTGCAGTGGCACCGTAAACTTGGTCACTCGTCTCTGGACATGCTCAGACACATCATCCTACGTTTGTCACTAGCCATTGAGATAAACTATAATGCGTGCCAGCTAGGAAAGCATCACAGATCTTTTCCAGCCACCGTTAGTCCAAGTTCTATTGTAGTTTTTAAGTTGTTACATTTAGATGTTTGGGGCCCTAGCTGGATACCTGACTGGCAGGGTCACCGTTATTATTTGGTTGTAGTGGATGATTTTTCTCGTCTGTCATGGTTGTTTATTTTATGAAGAATGAATTTGATATGGGACAAATTATTGAGCATTTTTTATTGGAAATCAAGAATCAATTTGAGTTGGAATAAATGAAAGGCTCTAATTCTTTATTGAGGGCCTTATCGCTTTTTATATAGAGAAGTAAAGGACAAATCGTAATATAACTTGACAACAAACAAAAGGTGTATAACACAACCTTACAAATAAATGTAAAAATAAATAAGTCTATACTCCTCGAGCTGGAGCATATATAATTATCATGCTCAGCTTGAAACAAGAATACAAATAGACTTAGGAAGTGGCTTGGTAAAAATGTTTGCTGTATGATTTGTAGTAACTGGGGTTGTATAAAGAAAGCCTTTCTGAATAATATCTCTAGTGTAGTGGTAGTCCATGTCAACATGTTTGGTCCTCTTATGGAATATCGGATCGTTGGCAACATATGTAGCAACAACATTATCACATCTCATCTCCGTAAGCTGTATGAGTAAATCTCCCAGAAGTGACTTCACCCACATAAGCTTAGTAGCTGTTTGTGCCATAGCCTTGTATTCTGATTCTGTATTAGACCTGGAAACAACCTACTTCTTGCTTTTCCAAGTAGTGAAATTGCCAGCCACATTGGTGCAGAATCCTGTGGTAAACTTCCTATTTGCGAAATAACCTGCATAATCTGCGTTTGAATATGCCACTACTGACATGGAAATGCCTTAAGTAAATAGAAGACCACGACCTGATGCCCTTCTTAGTGTACCTCAGGACCATCATGGCAGTATCCCAATGTTGCCTTGTAGGCTTAGCCATGAGTTGGCTAAGTCTCCCAACTGCAAATGTGATGTTTAGCCTGGTAATGGTGAGATAGAGTAACTTTCCCACAAGTTGTCGATACTAACTATTATCCACAAAAGGTGCCTCAACATCATAGAGGTGAGCCTTTGGGTCCATGGGTATATTTCTTGGCTTTGCCATAAGCATCCCAGTCTCCTGTAAAACATCAAGTGTATACTTTCTTTGTGATAGAACCAAGGTTTTAAAAAACGTGAGGCGGTTCGCCTCCATCGAGGTGAGGCATAAGCCTCGAGGCGGTCGAGGCGTAAGCCTCAGGATTTGCATTAAAGAATAGAAAAATGATATGATATATACTTGTTAAGTGCTAATAATGAAATAATAATGTAAATAACACACTTTTATAACATTTTTTCTCTATCACAAGTTATAACCCCCCAAAATAAATTACAAAATGGTTTATGTAAGCACCTTATAGCATATAAACCCTCCCAACCCCTCTCTCAAGCTAGAATCAAGCCTATTTGTTGCATGGTATTTGACTGCATATCCAAGAAACATTAGAGAAAGTTGAAGTCCAAATGAGATATGTATGTGTTGTGTAGTAATCTTCCTTACAAAGATTGTGTTTCGTACATTTTTTCCCTTTTTTGAAGGAGAAGAGAATGGCTAGTCGAAAGTAGCCATCCAAAGAATTGTTTGAAATGGTAGTCCACCACATATGTGCAACTCTAGTCACCTAGTGAAACATTGGTTATTGGTTAATGTGTATTGTTAAGAAAAGTATCTTCATATGAACTTTTGGAAAAAGGAAAACCAAAATCACTCATTTATGATTCCACTCATGGCAGGTCAAATGAAGTATTGACCATAGTCATACATGAATAAACTTGGATTCTGTAGTTAATTGAGAGATGGTCTTAATGCTTACTAGTTACTACCTTATTAAATTCTCTCCAAGGAAAACATAACCTGTGTATATTAGTACCTTGACATAAAGTCCTACATTAGAAGAGACTTCTGCAACAAAAAAGTTCTGGAGATGAAGAAGATCCTTAGTAACAGGGCTCCTAAAAAATAGACATTAATTTCCATCTCAAGTAAAGAACCATCGCCTACCTCACTTGTAATATCATGTTGCCTAAAACATAAAATGACTTGACGTGTCTTTGAATTCTGACAAAACTACTCTCAAAGACTAAACAAACATGGATTGTAGAAGATCACGAAAAAAAAATGTAATATGTAGGGTCCATGAACTGACACCAGTATCTCTGAAACCTCCTGATACCTCAATCTTATATAAATATCTGCATTTCAAGTGTCAATTCTTCAAATTTGCTGCCACCTTCAAGCCTTCGGTGAAATTTCCTAATATTGTTCAATTACTGTCTAATGAGGCCTCTATCAGAATAAAGGATAGAAACAAGCAAATTCAGAAAAAATAATAGTCATAGTGATCAAACAATTAGATGTTGTCTTTAAACCCTAAAAGATGTTATGTGACAAGCACATGACAACTGAAACAGCCTGAGGTGGCACCTCACCACCTCGCACTGCCTCGATGTGCCTTGACTAAGTGAGGCGCATGCCTCATGCCTGTGGAGCGAGGCTACCGTCTTGAGGCTATTTTAGGCTGGCTCGCATTGAGGCGTACATCTCGACCGCCTCGAGGCTTGTTTTTTTAAACTATGGATAGAACTATGCCTTGCTTGCTACAAGCAACTTATACCCTAAGAAAATATCGTAAAGGATCCAAATCTTTTATCACAATTGACTGGCCAATCTCTCTTTGATTTGTCTAATGCCATCTGCATCATCTCTTGTGACAATCAAGTCATCCACATATATAAGGAGCACTATCACACCCTTTCCAATCTTTTTAACTAGGGAATGATTTGCAGAAGATCTTTAAAAGCCATCCGACTTTATTCCCTGAGAGTTTTTGGAACTATGCTCGTGGACTCTTCTTGAGCCTATAAATGGCCTTTCTTAGCTTGCATACACACTCCCCCTGCACCTCATAGCCAGGAGGTTGATGCATATAGATTTCTTCCAGTAAGTCAACGTAAAGAAATACATTCTTTATATCAAGTTGATGAAGTGGCCAATCATAATGTGCAGCAATAGAAATAAGTATCTGCATTGTCGAGAGTCTTGCCACTGGACAAAAGTATCAAAGAAGTCCACATCATTGGTTTGGGTGAATCCCTTTGCTACCAGGTGCGCTTTGTATTTGGCGATGCTCCCATCTGGATGGAACTTGAGTGCAAAAATCCATCTACACCCAACAAGATTGGCCCCTTGCAGAAGTTGTGCAAGATCCCACGTGCCTTTGCTTCTCAGTGCAACCATCTCCTCCATGGCCTGACACCACTTTGGACGAAGCATGGCCTTATGGTAGGATGTCGGCAAGAGAATGGTACTTAGGGCTCTGGTAAACTCACAGAAAGCAGTACTAAGATAAACAATGTGTAGATATCCAGCTACATTATACTTGGCATAAGATCGGGGAGCCTTCCGAATGACAATCATAAGGTCGTCCACTTGTGAGTCTTCTTTAGCCTCAACTGTCCTTGCATCATCACTGGGCACCACAGCATCGGTGTCTAACGATCGTGTGCTCACCTGGGAAGAGCCTGGAGGCGTGGGAGGAGGGGGCATCTGGAATGTAGTATGCAGCTTCTGATATGTAACAATAAGGTCATGAAACTGATCCTCTGTGGTAGGAGTAGGATGATTGTCCATAGGTATAGCACCAAATGGAAGAGGGTCAAAGGTACCTCATTAGTTATGGGACACAAGTTTGAACAGGTAGTGGAAAATATGGTACAAACTCATGAAATGTCAATTAACAGAACCAATGGTGAGAATAGTGGATCAAAGCATTTGTATCCTTTTTAGGTTCTAGAATAACCCAAGAAAACACCCTCAATAACCTGTGGTGCTAGTTTATCCTGTCCAAGTGTTAAATCATGCACAGATGCAACACACCCAAAAACACGAGGCATAATCGGAAATAAAGGACAATCGGGATATAAAACCTACCATGGAATTTGTCATGTGTGGCAGGGTTTGGCATCCTATTGATGAAAAAGCAAGCTGTAAGAACATCCTCTCAATATAACGAAGGCACAATATGATGAATAAGAAGGGTGCATGCAACATCTAACTGGTTCCTATACTTTTAGCAACTCCATTATGCTAAGAGGTATGAGGACAAGTAGTTTGGTGAATAATCCCATTACTACTGAAAAACTGCGGCAAGTGAGAAGTATGAAACTCAAGTGCATTATTAGAATGAAACAATTTAATAGTGACTGAATATTGGGTCTTTATTTCCATAATAAAATTCTCAATGATGGTACTAACATCAGATTTATGCCCAGAGCACTCCGCTGCCTAGAGCATCCTGTAGTCTCTCAAGAAATTGACGTCCGGGTTGACCACGCTGTTACCCAATCTGTGGAAGACTTTCGCCACAGAGAATTCTCCCAGGAGTATGACTCACCACCCTCCTTTGACTCCCATCCTTCCAGCTCCTATAGCAACCGCTGGAGATTTTAACACCTCTGGTCCTGGAGGCCCCCTCGAAAAGGTGGGCACCAGGTCCCGGTCCAACAATCTTTTACTGAGGCCAATGGGTTCACCACTCCCTTAAAGAGGCATGGGTATCTGTCACTGAGGGTTGAGCCGATTCCCTGCCAGTCATCCTACCATAACCGGAAAACATCTCCCTCCCCTATGGTAGGGGAAAAGAAAGCCCACACCTTCCCCGTCATCGCTGTCAACCCCCTGAGAAAGTAGGAAGCCTCGGGAGGAGGGGACTCCAAGGGCCCCTAAGAGAGGAAGGACCCGCAGTCGCTCCGCATGACATCACCAAACAGCCCCTGCTCACACATCCCTAACCTAGCCTAGCAATCCACTTCACAAGAAGGCTAACATTCACTTTGTCCGCATCCCTAACCCCCAGGGTCCCCTCCTGCACTGGCCTACAAACCTCCTCCCTAGCCACAAGCCTCGCCTCCTCGCCTCCTTTCCTGTCGTCCCCACATTAGACCATAAAAAATCCCTTATCAACCTGGAAACTTTCTTCTCAACCTGTCGTGGTATCCTAAAAACTGAAAGGAAATACGATAGTATGGATGCCAGAACAACCTTCATCAGAGTCAATCTCCCTCCTCTAGACAGTAGTCTAGATGACCACCCTGCCAATCTTTTTTCCATCCCCTCCAGTAGAGGAAGCCAATCTTGCAACCTAAGGCATCGATCTGATAGTGGGAGGCCCAGATACATCAGTGGCAAGGAACCCACATCTGTTCCTAGTTCACCACCCACCGTCTCCACCTCCTCAACTACCATGTTAACTGTGATAAAGGTTGACTTCTGGTAATTGATTTGCAGCCTTAACGCTGCGTCAAAAAGCTCTAGGATGATTTTCATCCTCCTAGCCTCCAGACCTGCTCCAACTAGAAACAGGATATCATCAGCATACTGTAGGATCGTCGTCTCCCTGTCGTCCCCAGCCAGAAAGCCTCTAATCAGACCCCTATCACAGGCCCTATGAGCTGCTCTTGCCAAGGCATCTGCTGCAAGCATAAACAACATAGGTACAAGATGACACCCCTGTCTGATCCCCCCTCCTAGGCTGCACCCAACCTCCCACTGTGTTCCCATTGATCAGGGCTGAGAAAGATGTCATCACACATCTTCATCCAATCGATCCACACCATGGGAAAACCCCTCCTCAGTAAGGAAGCCCACCGAAATCTCACAGCACCAAGTCATATGCTTTGCTGAAGTCCACCTTCCATAAAAATTCCTATTTCTTCTCCCTCTTCCAAGTAGCCAATGCCTCCATAGCAACGAAAAAATCATCTAGGATTCCTCTCCCTGGCACGAAGGCCGTCTGAACAGGGGAGATCAAGTCTCCAAGAAGGTCCCTGAGCTTGTTCGCCAGGACCTTAGTGACAATAAGGTATACAACATTTGAAAGCCCAATCGAACAGAAGTCTTGGATTGCTTCTATACCTTCATTCTTAGGAAACAAAAACATGTAATATCTATTTAGCTTGTCCTGTTCCTGGCCACGAACTCCAGCATTTGCACCACCTTCATCCCCACTAGGGTCTAGAATTCCCTAAAGAAGAAAGCAAGGAAACCATATGGGCCAGGGCATCCCTCTGCATTCAATCCCAAACCGCCTGCCTCATCTCATCCTCCGAGAAGTCGACCATTAGGCCCTCCGCCTAGTCCTCAGTGATACACACACATCCTCCCCCCTCCACTGCCAACAACCCCTGCTGCGTCTCCCTGTGAATTCTTTGAAGTATCTCCCATAGCTCAACCCACCTCCCTACTTGAGAAAGTCTCCCCGTGAATCAACATCTTCTCTATCCAGTTCCTCCTCCTCCTGGCAGATGCAATTTGGTGGAAGAACTTGGTATTAGAGTCGCACTCCTTTAGCCACTTTTGTCTCGACCTCATTTTCCACTCCACCTCTGCTTTTCTGTCTTCCTCCTGCACCACTCGTGTCATCTTCGTCCTGATTTCCCTATCCTCAACCAAGATAGGGGCCTGGTCCTCGTCTGTCGATCTTGGTGATCTCTGCCAATGCCTCGTCCTTCCTGCCCTTCCTGGATGCCCTGATCTCCTTCTTATATGCCTTCAAGTGATCCCGCAACATATACAACTTCTTAGCTAGGCGAAGCATGGCTGATCCGTCCACCTTAAAAGAACTCCATTTCTCCTCCACCGTACTCCAGAATCCCTCCTCCAACAGCGAGGACTTGTCAAACTTGAAGTAGGTGACACAGTGCCCCCCTCATTAGGTTGCCACATGAGGGGTGTATGATCTAAGAAAGGTCTCTCCAAAGGAGACACCTCCACTAAGGGGAACGCCTCTGCCATCTCCATGTTGGAGAGAAATTTGTCAATTTTGGACATTTGACCGCAGTTGTTCCTCCACGTGTACGCACAGGATGCCGGGATCAGATCTATGAAACCATGCGTAGCAACAAACTCTACAAAAGTATCAGATCTAGGACCTTGCCCCCTCACCCACCAGGTCTGTCCTCTGTCTGTAGGGTGATGTTGAAATCTCCTCCAAGCAGCCACGGACATCCATGGCATTCTGCGGCCACCGACGTGAGTTCCTTCCACTTCAACTCCCTTGCCTGAGGTTCTGATGGTCCGTACACTCCTGTGATTGTCATCCTGGCACCTCCCATTCTCTGAAGCAATCTCACAGAGATGACATGCTCTCCATTGAAGCAGTCTTCCAAGGAGAAAACATCTTCTCGCCATCCCAGGATCTACCCTCCTGAGCGGCTAACCGCTCCAATAAATCGAAACCCCTCCATCCATGAGCCCCCGATCTCCCTCCAAATCCTAGCATCACAGCTGAACAACTTCGTTTCTTGCAGCAACACATTGTCCGCTGCTGTCGGGGGTTGTGGCGTTCTGCCATGGTCGTCCACTACCACTCTTTGACCTCGGCCGATTCCTCGATACCTACATCTTCGTTTGTAACGGATAGCGCCTCCTCGGCCTCTGTTCACCACTCGCAGCCTCCATCCGATCAGCTATTGTCAAGGAAAAGCCCTTGGCCTGCTGTCGTGGTGAGACACCATCAAGGCGTATCTACGGTGCCTCCACCATTGCTCGTGTGGCCTTGGTCCCTGCCTCATCTACTAGAGGACGACCGACAGGGCCTTCCCCACCTTTCGCGTCGAAACGGGATGAGGACTGACCTCCTTCAGCATTAGCATGCTCCGACACGTCGAGAGGGGTCGACGTCTCTCCTTCGGTCGGTTTCACATGCGGGGTTGAAGGGGGGTAAGAGCTCTGCTTCTTTGAAGCAACCCCAACTGAAGTCTGCAACTTAGCATGTGGATCTTCACGAGGCTGGTCTTGGGTCTTTGGGCCTTCAGAAGTCATGTCTCAGTTATTCGGGTCCGGTGCAGATCCGACCTGGGTGTCCACCCCCTCTTTAAGAGGGTCATTGGAAGTGTCCGGCTGAGAGCCCTCCTTAGATTGCGTAAGAAACATTGCCTTTCGCTCCTCAGATTGCGCAAAAATCTCTGCCTCTTCACCTCCTTAATGTGGCATCTCCTCTGAGGCGCGTGCAACAATCGCATTCACAGCATGCTGCACCACAATCTCGGGAGTCGTGTCCATGTCAACGAGCGGACGATTTGAGTTTTGAGCTGTGGGCGAAACCCTAGCTTGATGAGGCAGTGGCACCACTGCACTGCCATCCGATGTTGGTGGTGTCGTCACCCCCCCGGCCACCTCCACATACGTGGTTCACCATGGAGGTGCTTGTGAGTGTGCAGGAGACAACCCACGAGTCTCCTTTTGGCGAAGGACCACCTTCTTTGACACCGTGCCCCCACCTTCATCTCCACCATCGCCTCAAGTGGCCCACCTGAGATCCCAGATCCCCCGTAGCTTCGGAGGTGCGTGAATGCAGACACAATTGCCTTGACAACCTCCACCGTTTGGAGCCATGATGGTACCCCCTCAACCACCAACTCCACTGGCATCCTCTCTGGTGGACACTCCATGCCCCATTATGCACACAGGTCCTTCACCACCTCAGAGATCTAGACTGTAGCTGGGAGACCTTGAAGCAAAGGTCCTCCCTCGTCGTCGGAGGGAGTCCCACGACAAGGAGACCTCTCTCTCTAGATGGGAGGACCCTCACTCCAGCCCCCATCGAGAGGTCATGGAGAGCCTCTTCCACCTCGGGTAGTCGTCGTTGCCCTGAGATTACCTCCCCAAAAAGACATTCCTCAACCTCGTTGCGGAGAGCGACCACACCCTCTGACCAGGGAGCTTCGACCTTAGCTAGGGGCACCACCACCGGGGGTGGTGGCGGAGGACGCCCAACACCAACATCTCACGCTCCTCTCCGTGGCTCGATACCCCTACATCTTACGCTCTGATGCACCAACAACGTAGGGGCTCCCGACAATCTCTCCCCCAGTGGTTGAGCCCCAAGCATTTGAAGCATCTTCCCTTCTTCGGCCCTTTGAGAAGCGAGCCTCCACCTTCCTCTTCCTCTGCTTGACCACTTGCCACACCCCAAGGCCATCCTCTCGGTCGACCTTCACATGAGACTGCACCACAGTCCTCCCTCACACCTCCCTAGATCTTATCGGCGTCATGAAAACACCTGCATATCGATAACTTTTTCATGTTGATATGCCTATTACCCAAAAATGGTCATATTGTCGGCATGCTGGCTGCATATAAAGCACTGATTCCACTCGTTCTTGTAACTTGTGATTACCTACTATTTGCCACTTGGATTGTCTTGCCTGGAGGGACATAACTCAAGTCGAAAAAAGCATTCGAGGTGCCACATAAATGTTGCAAGGCTCCTGAATCCACCAACCAGTCACTCGATTTAAGAACATACAATGAACAAGTACCAACAATACCTGAGGTAGAGGCAACTGCAACTGTCTTTATAGGGGAAGACTAGGAAACTTGGCTGATCTTCTGTAATAACTCCTTAAACTCTGCCCTGGCAACTTTCTTAGGTGTAGAAGAGTAGTCTCTGTCACTTGGTGGGCATCAACATGTCTCTCGTGCTTCTGCCAGCACATGGCCTTAGTATGGCCCAGTCAGCCACAATAGGTACATGGAGGTCTAGCACAGCCTTTAGATCCCCATCTACGGCCATGACCATGTGTAGATGGTGTCCCTCACCCGGGACCGTGAGAAGCTGCTAAGGCGGTGGTCTGGCTTGTAGTCTCAGCAGGGGGAGCAGGAACGGTGATCCTGTTAAGTCTACTGTAAGTCTCCTCAAGAGTGTATAAGTTAGTCGTCATCAGAATCTAGTCTCATGTAGCCGCATAATTTGGTCCCAAGCTAGAGAGAAATAAGGAGATTCCAAGTTCCTTCTTGAAGGCATGCCAAGAGGAATATGTGCACCCAGGTCTACAGGAATTATGTTGCTCTAATAATCTCTTGACCTGAGAATAGTATTGAGGTAAAGTCTTTCCATCCTGACAGAGATGAAACATCTCATGATAGATCTGGAAGACCCGAAAGGAATTCTTCTTATGTGAACATGTCTCATATAAAGAATCCCACATCTTTCTAGCAGGGTAGTACATTATTTCATCTCCTATCCTAGGAATTACAAAATTCATCAACCAGGCACATACCACTGCATTATCACGATCTTAAGTAGCATTGACTCTTATCTTCTCGGTAGACTCAGGCTGACTCAATATGTGCTCCTTACCATGACCCCTGACGGTCATCATGAACATCTGGGACCACTGAAAATAATTAGTCTTGTCCAATTTGATCATTGAATCGAAAAACGTACCCTTATATCCCTCAGTGTCCGTGGAAATATCTGGAGAGATCTCAGATGACTCGGATGTAGTAGAACTTGAGGATGTCATTTTGCAATCCCCTAGTGCCCACTAGATGAAGATGGAGTCATTCTAGATGCAAAATCAGATCTGAAATCACCAAGTCATAACCTGAAACTGAGTTTTCAAATCATGAACGGACTCTAGAATGGCGAAGCACCCTTCTCAAGGTTGAATCTAGTGAGAATGGGTCGCCTCTCCCTGTTAAGACCCCACAAGGGGATCAAACGGAGGGAGAGTCACCAAGGTGACCATTGCCGATTAGAGGAGACACAAGCGACATCATCGCCCCCTATCAACCTTCTGATGGCAGCTGCAGCGGTGCTCCGGTGAAGCACCGACATCGTAGCAGCATTAAGAGCATTGGCGCGGCCCCTGGTGGCTGCTGCGGCGGTGCTCAGGTGAGGCACCATCCTCGCAGTAGCCTCAGAGGTGTTGTCGCCCCTTATTTCACCCTCTGGTGGCTACTGTGGCAGTGCTCAGGCGGAGCACCAGCATCGCAGCAGCCCCAAAGGGTCGCGCGGTGCCTCTAATGAAGCCTAGGAGCCGACGAAGCCTCTTTTCAGGGTACTCGCGTCACTTGAGGTCTTAGTGAGGCTGGGATGAGGTGGTAGAGTCGGTAGACCACTGGTGGAGGCCCCTAGTGGCGGCTAGGGTTAGGGTTTTGGTGGTGGTGGGTGTTGGAGGCCTATTTTGGTGGGATATCGAGGGTATCGGTCTAAGATTGTTGCTTTGATACGAAGTTGGAATAAATGAAAGGCTCTAATTCTTTATTGAGGGCCCTACATCTCTTTATATAGGGAGAGGTAAAGGATAAATTATAATACAACGCAATAACGAACGAAAGGTGTATAACATACCCTTACAAATAAATGTCAAAATAAATAAATTTACTGATTAATGTGAATGTGAAAATTGTCAGATCTGATAATGCTTTAGAATTTTGCACTACATGATTGACTGGATTTTACGAGGCACATGGGATTGTGCATCAGATCTCCTATCCTCACACCTCACAGCTGGATGGTGTAGTAGAGAGGAAACACATGCACCTATTAGATGTGGCACGCACTCTATTGATCCAGCATTGTGTTCCATAGTTATATTGGGGTAATGAAGTTTTTCAACATGTTATTTCATTAACAGGATGCCTTCCTGAGTTCTACATGAGCAAACTCCTTGGCATGTTTGTTATCCTAAGAGGGATTTGTTCCAGTTACCTTACGTGTTTTTGGATGCGTAGCATTTGTACATTTGAAGGGCCCTGGAAGGGACAAATTATCACCACTTGCAGTGAAGTGTGGATTCCTTGGATATTCTCGAGTTCAGAAGGGGTATCGTTGCTATGATCCAGTGGCTGGGAGGCATTGTGTTAGTGCAGATGTGACATTTCATGAGGTAGTCCCTTCTCTTTAGCAGGTCATTAGTTGACTCACGAGGATGAGTTTGCTCCTATGTCTATTCCACTTTTGCCTATGGATGGTGTTGTGGACACAGAGACATCATATGCATCTTCTGAGCCTCCGAGTGATAATAATAGATATAGCTGTGTTTATTAGAAGCCAGTTACTTATAGGAAGCACACCCCCTACTTCAATTTCACCTTCCTCCCTTGATTAGGTGTGTGTTGAGCCATCTGACGAGATGTGTGTTAGTGGTGACTGTGTAGGTCCAGGCTTGGTAGCAAAGGGATTCACCCAAACATATGAGGTTGATTTCTTTGATACCTTTTCTCCTATTGCTCGCCTTTGTACAATTCGGATTCTTGTCTTTGTGACTCCCCATAAGGAGTGGAAACTCCATTAGCTTGATGTGAAAAAAGCCTTCCTGTATGGTGATCTTCAGGAAGATGTTTGTATGTAGCAGCCTCCTGGATTTGAGGTTCAAGGAAAGTGTGTATGCAGTTTGAAGAAGGCTATTTATGGACTCAAGTAGAGTCCAAGAGTATGGTTCCACAAGCTGTAAAACGTGGTGGAGAAAATGGGCCTGTAGAGATCCACCTTAGATCATTCTTTATTTATCAGGAAGAGAGAGCACGGTGTGGTGGTTCTTTTGGTATGTGTTGATGATTTGATCATTACAAGGGATGATAAACCTGGAATTATACAAGTCAAAAGATCTTGATACGATTCATGTGTGTGGAGCGTGGAGGCGACTGTAGGCTTGGGAAAATAGTCCATAAGTGGACTGCCCACGTGGAGAATAGGGAGAGGAGTAGAAGTTGGTGGCTGCCCATGGTGGTCGGTGAAGGTGGTCGTCAGTTGCTATGTAGAGAAGTAGAGAGAGGAGAGGAGTTTTGGAATTGGAAATGTTATTACTTAGGTCCCTTGGACCTTCACAGCCAGCCTTAAGGGCCTCCCTGACCGACTGCCACGTAGCTTGGCTGGCTGCCATGTGGCACTATCACCTGACCTCCTTTTTCCTAACACTCCCCCTCAAGTTGAGGCTGGGAGGATGATGACTTGGTCTTCAACTTGTGAGGTTAGATGCCCCACCACTCTTCTTCCTTGAGAGTTGTGCTCTCGGTCTTTTCCTTAGACAAATCAACGGTGTAGCCTCTTGCGACCTTTGCTACATAGTTCTCAAGATCGATAGACGTGAGAGACCACGTGTGAGATGCTACTAGCGTTACATGGTGGTCTTTGCACCTTGCCTAGATCTTTAGTAAATGAATTTCTTGGATCAATCACTAGTTTTTTCGCAACCTGGGAAGTCTTTGAACCTTTTGGCAACCTCGAAAGTCGTTGCGTGGACTGTGGTGTCCTTTTCTTGGAGCCCTTAACATAATATTTGACGTATTTTCTTTGGGAAAATCTTCTCTTTTGAAGGAGAGTAAAAAATTGGATATAAAGTGTCAATATGAAGATAACTTAATAGATCTTTTCTTCTCTTTTCTAGGTTTGAACTCCAAAATTTTTGTTGACAACGTGGCATCAGCAATCATGGTGGAGGCTTTCGTCATTTTCTACTATCTTCTTTCTTCACGTAAGGTGTCAGATTTGTTGAGGAAGATTCTTTGTTGGAGATGAAAGACCACCCACGTGTGGTCAAAAATTCGCATGTCCAAGAGAGCCTAGATCATAGACTCTATTACCATGTTACGAATTGTGTGCATGGAACATGGAGGCTCCCTTGGGCGTGGGAAAACAGTCCACAAGGGGAATGCTTACGTGGAGAATAGGGAGAGTAGTAGTTGATGGCTGCTTGTGGTGGTCGGCGATGGTGGTGATAACTGGCTGCTATGTAGAGAAGAAGAGAGAGGAGCAGAGTCTTGGAATTCAAAATATTATTACTTGACTCAAGAGATTACAATGGGAAGACTCTTTTTATAGAGAGAACATATCCCAACTAAATAAGAAACAAATCACATCTCTAAGATCAAATCACCAAAACAGCATCCTAAAACAAGTTTTCCTAAAAAATCACTAAACAAACTTGGAACATAAGCAATATCAAAATTAGGTCCCTTGGACCTTCATCGTTGGCCCTAAGGGCCTCCTTAACACTGCCATGTGGCCTGGCTGGTTGGCACGTGGCACTGTCACATGGCCTCCCTATTCCCAACAGATCTCTTGTAGAGAAGTTTGTTATGAAAGATCTTGGCCAGCTACGTTATTTCCTCGGAATTGAAGTTGCAACTAGCAATGAAGGGATAGTTTTGTCCCAACGTAAGTATTCTCTTGATGTATTTAAAGAGAGTCATGTTGGGATCCAAACCTACTAATATACTTATGGATCCCAAAATTCATTTATATGATGGTGAGGCAGAGGTTGTGGTAGATAATCATTCATATAGGCATCTAGTTGGAAAATTGTTATATCTAATCATTATCAGACCTGATATGGCTTTGGAAGTTGGCAAGTTGAGCCAATTTATGGATAAGCCTACAAAGGCACATTGGGGGGCAACTATGCAGGTGCTTAGATAGTTGAAGAAAGCACCTTATCGTGGTATACTCTTCAGGAAAGGAGCTCTTATGAAGGTTGTGGGATATTCAGATACTAACTGTGGAAGCGAAATAACCGATAGAAAATCTATCATTGGATTCTGTATCTTTGTAGCTGGAAATCTTACCACCTAGAAAAGCAAGAAGTAGGGAGTTGCCTCTAGGTCAAGTGCAGAATTTAAGTTTCGTGCTATAGCTCAGATTGTGATAAAGATGGTTTGAGTGAAATCCTTACTACGAGATCTACATGTCCAGATTAATGGTCCTATGGAAATGCGATGTATGATAATAGGGCAGCCACTTTCCTAGCTAATAGTTTGGTGTTTCATGAAAAAATGAAACAAGTTGAAGTAGACCATCACTACACCAGAGACTTGGTATGAGGAGTGTTGCATACTACATTTGTTGCTTTAGAGGATCAGACTGTTGACATTTTTACGAAGCCACTGCCCCCTCACCCCCCAAACCCACCACCACCACTTTCATCACTCATTCTCCATCACCACCTTCTCCTTCCAATCCCCCACTCCCTTTCCACCATAATCACCACCTTCACCTGTACTTCCTCAATTCATACACTAGCTTTGCCCAACTCAAGACCGCCAACATTGTTGCCTAAGTTGCTTGCTCTGACCTCCACCACCACCTCGACCATCAACATCACTGGCGCCTAACGGCAACTATTGTCACCCTCTGCTGCGTCCTTTGCCAACCTCGCCCAGCCCCATTAAGCGTGCCACCACCTGGTGCATCCTCCGCTCCGCCTGCTTGCTCTGACCTCCACCACCACCTCGACCATCAACATCACTGGCGCCTAATTGCAACTATTGTCACCCTCTGCTGCGTCCTCTACCAACCTCGCCCAGCCCCATTAAGCGTGCCACCACCTGGTGCATCCTCCGCTCCGCCAGTACTACTGTTAGATGAGCAACCGCCACTATCCCATCTTTGCTACTCTACTAATCTATTTTCGGTCCCTGGCTTCACCGTTGCCACCACATTATACCAAATTGCATCCGCTCCCTGCAGCCATCTGTTTCTCTAAACCTTTAGCACGACACCTTCTGGGTACTTCCTTGGCGTGAGTGCATCTCAACACCTATAGTATTTTTCCCATTTTACATGGCTGCTGTGTTGTGTTGTGCTTGACACTTGTTTGGAGTTTTTGGTGCCTTGTAGGGGTAGTAATTCGTAGGTACGTAGCTTGTTGCCTTTGAGATACCTCATGTTTAGTCGATTGGGAACTAAAGGATTACACTCCATGTTGTCTTGCCATATTGCTAATTAATTTTGATTGGTTGTGTCCACTTAATTAATTTCTTGTTTTTGAATAGAAAGTCGTCAAATTTCAATTGCATGACGTATAAATCGTTAATCTACAATCATGGCAATTGACTTAAATTTGTTTAAGCAATCACCTTTTTGTCACGAAATGAAATTCTTGGATACTCGATTTCAGCTCTCTTGGACAATTGTAGTTGACTTTTATCTTGATTGAGTTTCAGGTGAAGTTTGGTTTTGTAGTTTGGTATATTTAGCGACGTGGTTTGCATCAACCATCTAGCATCCGCTTGACTTGAGTTATCATCATACAAGTGCACAACTGGATCCATGGGAATGGAAGTAGGTTGAGTACCCAACATACCAGTTTCGTGTAGAATATCTATTACATATTTCATCTGAGACAAGACAACTCCATGTGAATTCTTGGTTACAATTTTCCCAGGAAAATAACGGAGTAACCCCCAATCCTTTATGATAAATTGCTTGGCTAGAAACGCCTTGGTGGCCTTGATTTCTTACTCATCATCTCCCGTTAAGATGATGTTATCAACATAAGAATGCATCACTACAATCCTAGTATTAATCTTTTGCATAAAAGGAGAGTGGTTTGTTGTGGATCTCCTAAATCCATCCTTCTCAATAACTTCTAATAGTTTCTAAAACCAAGCCCGTGACTTTTCTTGAGACCATATATCACCTTATGCAACTTGTAGGCTTTGATACGCTTCCCCTTAACCTCAAACCTAAGAGGCTTGTTCAGTTATGTACGGTGGGTGTTTTTATTGTTTTGTGTAGTGAAATGATATACTTTTAATTCTCTCTCTAGTGCTTCTATATAAAGGCCCAGGGCTTCTCTAAATAAACTAATTCATTTTGGTCCTAACATGGTATCAGAGCAGCGGTCCTAGATTGGAGCTCTGGTATACCACCAAACCCTAGCCTCCTACCCCTACCAAAACCCTAGCCTCCACCCTCTCTCCTCAGCGGCACCGTTGGCCTCCTAGGCTAGCAGTAAGGCCTCCACTGCCGGTCCACTAGCCCTTCCCCATGCCGTTGTGGGCCGCTCTTCATGTGCTGCCATCTTCCTCCCTATGTCACCGCTGCTGTAAGGCCGTCCCCTCTCCTGCGCCACTACTCTAGGCCACACAGGGTCGCCGCTGCAGGGACCCGTCATCTCTCCTGCATTGCTGCACTAGCCCTCATAGGGTCGCCGCCGCCATTGTAAGGCCTTCACCTATGCACCATCATCTTTGCTCCTGGTCCACACGGCCTTTAGGTCACCTCTAGAGGATGTTGGCTTAAATCAAGAACGTGCGGGCTTTACACAACTCAGGAGAGGAGCTTTAGCTGATTGGAAGCTATCGTTAGTATTACGACCCAGTTCCCGAATCCCTACAAGACACGAGACCGGACCAACTCGACTGATTCCAAGACTCAGCTGTCCAATGAGAAAGTAACCAAAAAGTAAGAAAGTAAACCACGTTCACTATGCTAAGCAACTAACAGTAACAAAAGTAAAGCAGTAAAGAAGTAAACTACTACAGTCCACACCACCACAACAGTAGAAAGTAAACATGTACAAGAATATAAAGTACAGAATGTAAGAGTACAAAGGTGCAAGAGACTACTCACTACAACAGAATCGAGTACAACAAAAGCTACAACTACTGGGCTCTACTGGGCCCAGCACCCTTTGCAGCCGTAAGCTCTGGCTGCTCAACACTTGGACCTGAAAAGGGGTTGAGTACAAAACGTTAGCGAACGCTGAGTAGTGTGGTAACCAACTAACTAAAGCAGTAAAGGTGGACAGGTAGTTTTTCAATTACTTTCTTTAACTACTTATTCTTTTTCACCGCTTAGTTTATTTATCGGGTCTCTTTCTTGATCTCGAATGTTCCTCGTGGGAACGATTTTGATTGCAGTCTTTTCTAAAGAGTAGAAGTCACACGTGGTGCTCTCCTGGCCGGGAGAGTCCCCCGTGGTGGTCCTACACCCAGTCAACCACCCCAAGGTCACGGACAGATGTAACGGTGACTATGGCACGCATGATAAGCACATAGGTAGCTACCCCGCATTGACACGCGGTCAGTCGTTTCTGTTAGCGAGTGTGTTCAAAGCACAGCACGAAACCAATATAGGGCTTAACCTTCTCAATAACATGAGTCTAACCCCTAATCGCCCCTCCACAGTCCGCGCACCCTCGCCTGACTACCTTGGTTTGCCCAGTGGGCCTAACAAGTCGGTGTAGGGTGGCTAGCTGAACCCCGGACCTCGTGGGGTGGCTAGCTTTCTCTACACTAGTAGCTCTTCCAGGTATTGTGTACACGATGGCCAAGAAGTCGGTACAGAGTGGCCAATCCTAATCCCGGGTCCCAACCCAAGGGCGGTTAGCTCCGCTCTACACTAAACAGGGGGGCAGTCGCTCTCCTTGGTATTCTGTACTCAAGGGCCAGCTCACTTCCCCACTCACATTTCCAGTTCTATTCTTTTTATTTCCAGAAGTTCTACTCCTAATTTCCCGTAGGGTTCATGCTCATATTCCTCAGGCCATTTCATATCGAGTTTCATCATTTCTATTTCCATTTTCATGTTATACACATGTAAATTGGAATTTTATCGTTCACATTTCCATATTCAAGTTATTCACAGGTAGCTCGTGTTTCCAACATTCACCTTTTCATTTCCAAATTATTTACATGCAGCTCATATTATGTCATTTCACGTGTGCGACAGGAAAGTTACATTCAACAGTTAACTAGCACATGTACTATATATTTCACAGGCAGCTGTTATTCATTTACAGGCAATTGTTATCATTCTATCTACTCATTTAAGACTGCAAACCATTCATTTAATGCAGACATTTCAGTATTTCTAGTCATAGGATTCATGTTATATCCTAGGTTCTAATCATTCATTCACACATGCATTCAGGTTTGTATTTAAATTAGGGGAAGTCACTCTACCAGTAAACCTAGGAGTAGTGGGGGCTTGAACGGCAGGCTCATGTGCCTCAGCAAGCCCTGAACCCGCAACGGAACGAAGTCCTATCACAAGGATCAATTACAAGAGAATACTCAGAACAGTATAGAAAGTCTTTTAACAAGTAGAGGAATTCATACAGAAAACATCGGTATCTTAATTGCGGAAAATGGACCTCAAACGGATCCTAATCAGGCCAAAAATCATGTTTCTGACTCAAATTAGACGTCTGGAACAACTTCCAGACGTCTTAAAAGTGTCCAGTGCCATACCTCAAAACCTGCGCCAATCCTCAGACATCCATGAACTCCTCTAGACCGTCTGGACCCAGTTCCAGACGTTTGACCACCGCTCCGGACGTCTGGAAGCGCTTCTCGTCGTCTGGTATGTCGCCAGACGTCCGAAATGCGTGGGAGGGCGTATCCCGTGCCTTCTCGATGCGAATCCCGCACGAAATCCACCAAATCTCCTCAAAAAGGCATGCAATAGTGCCTCGGCGGAGCGGCCTGCATGGCCGTATCCGTAAGGAAGACGTACCTTCGTGAAGTCTACTCCTCAGATGTCTGGAACCTCCTCCAGACGTCGGCTGCATCGTCTAGATGTCGCTCCAGACGTCTGATTCTGGGAAAAACCCAGAACTAGAACCTGCTTCCGCCCTCTCGCGCCACGCGTGGCCGCACTGTGCCCTCTCGCCTGTAGCTCCGGCTGCAGCAGTGTTGGGGAGGACCTCCCTGACACACTCCTTCGCCTTGCGCACGTGCCGCTCCGGCCGTGCGCTCATCGGCGAGCTCCCACGCGAGCTCGCAAGCTCAACTCCTCTCCTTTTCACGCTGCTCCTCTCCTTCTCATGCTGCTCCCTGGCTCTCGCCTATTCTGCCGCTCTCGCTAGAGGGAAGGAGGAAGGTGGCTGGGAAGTGGGGGAAACGAAGGTGGAGGAGGGGGCTTTATTAGGGTGAGGGTTTAGGGTTTCGTTGGTGGTGGAAAGAGAGAAGGAAAACGAGGGGGTGTACTGTCTGCGCGCAGCACGTGCGCTGATGCGAGCTCGTACTCAAAATTTTTGATTTCTAGATGTCTGGGAAGGTGTCCAGACGTCTGACCAAACGTTTGATCCACAGTCCAGACGTCTTAAAAGGCTCAAACAGCACGGGTCTTAACAGCTAGGGTCATTCATATGCCCTAGCGTGTGGAACAAATTTCTTTGTAGTACCAACAAGGTGCATGATATGAAAATCACCTTTGTGCAACTTGGATGTGGTTTTTCGAGCCATTTTCAGTTTGAAATCAAAGTTTTCAGGCCTTATGATCTGATTTTCAGACCTTGAAGATATTGTTTTTTGTGGATCTCAACTCTGGGCATCATGGGGGATGAAAAGGAAGCCGTGAGCGACTCGGTGGGGATGATTTTTATCACGAGTGCTCCCCCTCACATGCAAGGAACATTTATTAGGTTGGATGGATCCAACTTTCTACTTTGATCCATTTTTTTTCTTGGTTTGTTGGATCCCATCGGAAATACAATTAATGTTGTGCTTGATGTGAAGCCTACAGATTGTGAGGCAGACAATGACTGGGTGGCTTCTTGCCTTCTTAACAGCGTGGCACAGACCATTGCCACTTAAGTCTTGGCTCATGCCTCAACCACGAAGATGTAGGAGGTATTGCATGAGATATACTCCCATAGGAGCAATATTATAAGGCTGTATAGAGTCATGGAGGATATCCACATCCATCGGAAAGGTACCACGGCCTTATTTGAGTATTATGGCACAATGAAAAATCTTTGGGATGAGCAAGATGTCTATCAGTCCATCTCTACAGATACATCTGTTATAGCCAAGCAGAGAGAAGTTGTTAATTTGATTCAGCTTCTGTCTGGACTTGGCCTCGAGTACAAAGCAATGAAAGATCAATTCATGACTCTGGATGAGATTCCTTCCCTAGAACAGATCTATGCTCGTCTGTTCAGGCTTACTACTTCAGATTCCATCCCTACTTCTGATGCCTCTGCCATGGCTGCTAATGACTGTGGTAGAGCAAATTCGGGTGGAACAGAGCTTGTGGTGGTGGTGGTACACGTGGACGTGGTCGTGGTTAGAATTCCTTCTTCTATGAGTTCTATCACAGGGATGGACACACTATGGACCGATGATGGGTTAAGTACGGTTATCCATGAGGTATAACCGATGCTGGGTTAAGCACAGTTATCCATAGGGTTTTCGATAGCTTTTCAAGTCTCTACTTTTGCCTGAGTTCAAAGGTCTGTAGGTACTTCTGCCATGTTAGTTAAATCCTAAGCTCCTATCTCAGGTATCTACTTGGTGGGCACATGGACCGATTCTAGTGCCTCCTCCCACATTACTGGTGACACTATCCTTTTTTCTTCTCTACAAGACCTTGCTACGCCATTTCAGGTTAAAATGGATGATGGGGGCTTATCACCAGTCATTGGTCTCGGAAATATCTTTATTTCTAGCACTTTCCTTCTCTCAAATGTCATGGATGTTCCCAAATTTGCGCTTAATTTAATGTTTATTAGCCAAATTACCAGAAATTTGAGATATCGAGTTGTGTTTCATGACCAATATTTCTTCTTACAGGACCTCCGAACGATGAGGTGGATTGGAGGATTTGAGCAGAACGGTCTCTACTATTTACATATTCCACCTCTTTCAAGTGTTAGTGTTATTTATGCCACTACTGCTCACAGTAGCATTTGAGACTTGATCATCCAATTTGCATGTTTTGTGTCATTAGTTTCCTGCGTTGTCTTTTCCTGATGTTTTGAGGTGTGAAGCCTGTCAGTTGGGCAAGCACCATATATCTTCTTTTCTACCAAATAATAAAAGAGTTGAGTCTGTTTTTACTCTTTTTCTTGCTGATGTTTGGGGCCCTTGTAGGGTCTAGAGTATTAGAAGATTTCAATATTTTTTTATTCTTGTGAATAATCATACTATGATGTCTTGGGTTTTTATGATGAAGGAAAAATCCAAAGTCTTTGATATTGTCGAAAATTTTATTATGGAAATAAAAACTCAGTTTTCTACTGTTATTAAGATTTTTCAGAGTGACAATGAATTGGAGTTTGTGAATGCCAGGACAAGTGCTTTCTTCAAATCTTTTGTTTATATTCACCAAACCACTTGCGTTCAC
The DNA here is from genome assembly GCA_037157565.1 of Thalassia testudinum. Classification (NCBI taxonomy): domain Eukaryota; kingdom Viridiplantae; phylum Streptophyta; class Magnoliopsida; order Alismatales; family Hydrocharitaceae; genus Thalassia; species Thalassia testudinum. The sequence continues at coordinate 2,113,184 of JAZHRO010000044.1, forward strand.
ACTTCCCAACAAAATGAGGTTGCTGAATGTAAGCTTCGACACTTGCTTGATGTGGCTCAATCTATTATGTTTCAAATGAATGTTCCATCACATTGTTGGGCTGATGTTCTTAATGCTACTTATCTGGTAATCGAGTTTGTTTCTCTGCCTTAGGGGATAAAACTCTGTACTCTATGTTGTTTCCTGGCAATGACCTTTTTTCTGTTACTCTTGTCTTTGGCTATGTGTGTTTTGTCCATTTGCATAAAGTGGATAAGATTTCTCCTCGCTTTGTGAAGTGCATGTTTGTAGGCTACTCCAGGACCCAGAAATGGTACATATGCTTTGACCCTGTTTCACGGAGATTTTATGTTTCTGCTGATGTCACATTTTTTGAAGAGATTCCATATTACCAAAAATAGGGGAAGCAACTTATTGAGTCAGGGGAAGCAACCTATTGAGTCATCACATGAGGTTCTGCTTCCTATGCCCACTGAGCCACCACAACCCGCTGAGCCACCTATATCTAGGGCTAGTCAGCCTGATCCGAGTCCTTTCCCTTATTGTCCTGAATTCCTGATACGGATACTTTTCCTAAGCATTTTCAACGCAAGAACCAGGATGTTTCTCAGGGGAATGAAACACCGTTTACTGCTTCTGCTCACTCTCCACCAACTGCTAATGATTTTTCTGAGGACTAGGTATTTCCTACCACCGATGACATTACTCTGGACCTTCCTATTGCATAAAGGAAAGCTCCACGTTCTTTTGCTAAATATTTTGTATCTCAATTTGTCCTTTGACAGTTTGTCTATAGCTGGAAGCTAGTTTTCCCTGGCCATTGATAGTATGTAGGTACCACGGGATCATCATGAGGCTTCCGAGATCCATCTTGGACCTTGGTAATGGATGAGGAGATGGCAGCTTTACAGTCTCGTGACACGTAGGACCTTATTGGTTTATCCCCAAGTGCTACTGTTGTGGATGAGGAGGGTGAATGGGTGTTTACCCTCAAATGTTGTCTTGATGGTGCTGTGGAATAGTACAAGATACGCTTGGTGGCCAAAGGATATACTCAGATGTTCATGGTTGACTACTGAGACTTTTTTCTTGGTAGCTCATCTTAATTTTGTTTGGATACTACTCTCTTGTTGTCAACAGGCATTGGACTGCCCATTAGCTTGATATCAAAAATGCCTTTCCGTATGGCAATTTGGAGGAGGAATTTTACATGGAGCAACCACCAGGCTTCCCTACTTAGGGGGATTGTCAGAAGGTGTGTTGACTGAAGAAAGTTATCTATGGACTGAAACAAAGTCCTAGAGCTTGGTTTGAGAGGTTCAGCAGGGTGGTTCAGGATCATGGCTTTACCAGATCTATTGATCATTCTGTATTTACATTACATAAAAAGATAGGCTCAGTCATACTGGTTGTTTATGTAGATAACATACTTTTAACTGGCAGTGATTAGCAAACATAGAGAAAACGAAGAAGATGCTACGATCACAGTTTGTTACTAATGATTTAGTCCCCATCAACTATTTCCTTAGTATTGAGGTGCAGCACATTGGAGGACTTGTGCTATCTTAGCCCAAGTGCGTTCTTTGCATGCTGAGAGACATGGGTATGCTGAGGTGCAAACCAGCATACATGCCAATGGATGTGTCCTTGCTAAGGTTTTAAATATCGATATCAATGTCGTATTGACAAGTCGAAAAAGGAATATAATGGGATATATCGCTGATATCGGTGAATTTTGGGAAAATCGCTAAAAAAGGCCTAAAATGTTACAAATTTGATAAAAATTAACATATTAACAATTAGTACATTATGATGAAATCCTAGATGACAAAAATCATAAATTTTGAATGAAAACATAATAGAAATGCACTAGTCGCATATCGACAGTCATATATTGAAAAGAAAGTATATATAATATGATAATAATCGAAAAATGTTCATAGTAATACTACTCACCAGAAGAAATGCAATATCAATAGTATCAAAGTATCAGTAGACCACACCAAGTACGGTAGCACCGGCTAATGCCACCAAATCAATATCAGGTTGAGCTTTAACCTGACTTGATACCTCTCCTTCAATTATTTTCCTTTATTCGTAGCACTCGTAACATATTCACAATATGACTCTCATGTCATGTAGCTGTATCGAGTATTGTATTCATTGATATATCATTGATGGTCTTCATCTCTGCAGTACATAAGTATTCCAAGATGTGGATAACGACTATGACTGTTGAATAAGATACTTCTGCTTGTTCTAGATCTATCTTAAGTAAACTCATTTTGATATCCTCTTGAATCTGTAGACCCAGTAAAACCACCTCGTTTCAATGTAAAAGTTGACAATTCACAAGGTTTACGCTGTCTCATTGATGAATTTCATGGTGGTCGAGGAAGTGGTGCAACAGAGTAGGAAGGTTGATAAGTATATGGTTGAGGACCTTGAAATACAAAATACTTAGGGAATATCCCATAGCCATAACTTGTAGATGTAGGATCACTTTGGAAATTATTACTTTTGTGGTGACCATCATACCCATAGGAGGAACCATAATAAAATGGAGAGCCGGTGTAGCTGGGGAAGTAATTAAATGAACTTTGTGCTTCATCTTAGGATTGGTATCGAGGGCTAGTGTAATGATATTCGTAGCCACCATAGTAACTTAATGATGATGATCTTAGGCCACCTTTAAAGATTAATTCCGCATTCAGATTAAGGGATCCCACCGATAAACTTAAATTATCAATGAACATGATAAAATAGCCTCAGGCATACCAATGCCCTGTTCCTACATCATAATCATGAAGTGGACTTGGCATGGGGTGTCCATGTATATTTGTATATCTTTACGTGTATTCATGTTGGGCATCCCCTTTAGTAGGACCTTGATGATGATATCTCTCATCTCCTCCACTACTACTTTTTGCCTGTGGCTTGTCAACCATCACTGCATCATCATCTCCATCATCATCATCATCATTTTGTGTTCTTCTTGAAGGTGGAAAATCATCGATTAATATTTTATGGCCTTTTGTAATTTAGTCCGTCAACAAATCATGTGTCCATGTGAGTCGCACAGGGTGAGGGAGAAGAAATGAAATGAAAAGAATGTGTGTCCATGTGAGTTGCACAAGCAGACAGAGATATGTGATCGACATATCTCCCATATCGGTCACATATCACCAATTTAACGGAAAAACTCAACTGTAATCCTTCGATATAAGCGATATATCGACGATATATTGGTGATATCATGAAGAAAAGAAATGGCATGTGATATCGGTATGGATTTGCCAGTCGATATCGATATATCGATGATACATTGGCAATATATCGCCAATATATCAAACCTTGGTTCTTGCCTATTGTATATGATGATAGCCCCTATTGCAAGATGCCACTGGATACTGTGTAGTGATTGGTAAGTTATTGTATCTGATTGTTTCTTGTCCTGACATTGCCTTTGTAGTTGGAAGGTTGAGCCAATTTATGTAGTTGCTAAAAGAAGTCCACTGGGATGGTGTTTGCCAGATTCTTAGGTACTTAAAAAGTGCACTTGGGCAAGGACTCATTTTCAAAGAGAATAGGTACTTGGATGTTTGTGGATACTCTGATATAGACTATGCAGGTGCTCATAAGGATCAGAATCTACTACAGGATACTGTACATTTGTTGGGGGCAATTCGGTTACATGGAGGAGCACGAAACAGACAATGGTATCTAGATCTAGTGTTGAATTTGAATATAGGACCATGTCTCAGATTACTTATGAGTTACTCTGGGTCCATTCCATTCTAAAAGATTTTGGAGTGCAGGTACCTGATCCTATTCCGATGCACTGTGACAACAAGGCTGCCACCTTTATTGTAAATAATCTTATTTTCCATGAGAGGACCAAGCATATTTAAGTGGATTGCTACTTTATCAGAGAGGCCATTTTAGCTAAGAAGATTTCTACACCCTATATATGCACTGAAGACCAACGGGCAGATATCTTCACTAAAGCAGCTCCCAAGAAGAGATTACAGTATATTTGTTCCAAGCTGAGCATGCTTGATATTTATGTTTTAGCTTAAGGGAGGGTGTTGAGTTATGTATGGTAGGTATTTTTATTGTTTTGTGTAGTGAAATGGTATACTTGTAATTCTCTCTCTGGTGCCTCTATATAAAGGCCCAGGGTTTCTCTGAATAATCTAATTGATTTTGGTCCTAATAAGGTTATTGTATGTAAGCCTCCTCATTAAAATTACCATCGAGAAGCATATTCACATGAAGTTGGTATAATGGCCAGTTGCAATGAACTACAGAGATAAGTACATGCATTGTAAAAAGATGTGCCACTAGAGAAAATGTGTCGAAGTAGCTAATTCCATGTACCCCTTTGCCATAAGATGGGTTTTATATCACTTAACAGAGCCATCTAGACGATGCTTCACCGTGAATATCCACTTGCAGCCAACAACTATTGCATCATGTAGAGGTTCAACCAGGCTCTAGGTGCCACGTGACATCAGGGTAGACATCTCCTTGTGCATGGCTTGTTGCAACTTAGGATGTAGAATAGCTTGATGTGTAGTGGATATTTGTATGGCTGAAAGCCCACTGACAATATCTTGTACAGGAGAGACAAGTCGGCCATTGACTATATTTAAAGATCAGATACATTGTGCATTATTAGGTACCCTCTCTTAGTGAAATTAGTAAATCAAAGTTGGCATCAACAAGATCCTATTCTTGATCAGAGTTAGGTTTAGGGGCATCTGTAGTAATTTTCTCAGGTAGTTGATGTATATTAGGGATTGAATCCAAAGGTTATAATCGTGATGGAGTCCACTGAAAGTAGCAAGAGACAATGAGGGGGAGGGGGGGGGGGGGGGGCGAGAGGGTCGGGGCTGCACGTCGGTGGTGGGGAAGGTAAGGAAGAGGAGGGTGGCGACCGAGGTGATGTGCTTCAAGTGTAGAGGGAGGGGTCACTTCACGCAGGAATGTAGGGACCTGGTGAGATGTTTGCAGTGTGGGGGTCTTGGCCACCAAAGATCGTCTTGTGTGAAGGAGGTGTGGAAGGCGGTGCCCTCGGGCGCGCAAATGACCGTCCTCCCACCACCATCGGAGGGTGCACCATCGATTGAGGTCAAAGCCCCTTGGTCGGAGGAGGCTAGGATGCTCGAGAAAACCCTTGCGATGGCCTTGATCGGGGTGGTGGTGGAAGGCTGTGTTAGTGTGGACGAACTCGGTGTAGGGGTGTTGAAGGTGTTGAGAGGTCGGGTAGGTGGGATGGAGCTGAAGGCAGTAGGGGGGGAGGGGGGAAGTTCGTGCTCATTGGCGTGAGGCTGGAGTTGGTGGAGAGGTTGCTCTTCAAGGACCTCCCTTGATCGAGTGGGTTGGTTAGATGGAGATGGGTTGTTAGGTCTGATGAGCCACTTCGGGAGCGGTCGTTGAGAAGGGTGGGGCTGCTGGTGGACATCGATGGCATACTGCTCTTTCTCCACATGAGGGAGGTCGTGGTAGCCGTGGTCGCCCCCTTTGCAAGGGTGTGGTGGTGTAGGGGCCTCGGTCTAAAGGGTAAGGACCTCTCGACAGTGCGGGCAATGGTGGAGCTCCAGCCGGGCAAGGTACTCCACGAGAAGGTGTCGCTTTATCTAGGGGGCACTTCTTGGGTTGTACTGGTGAAGTCGGTCAGGGATGGATTGCGTATGTTTGCTGAGGCGGCGAGGCTGCCTACTGATGGGGGGGGGGAGATAGCTAGGGGGACCGCTCTGGCATGGAGGGCAGTGTTGAGGCCCAAGATCGCAGGCAAGGGTGGCGCCTCATCTGCCAAGTCAGCAGTGCAACACCCGAAGCTGAGTGAGCACATTCATGACGGGGCTTAGCTTTCGAAGGACATGGCGGTGGCTGAGGCGAGTGCAGAGGATGAGGAAGGGGCAGTAAATGCAGGGGAGGCGATGTTGGGAGGCGTAGAAGCGATCGGAGAAGATGAGGGGCCGCTCAGGGATGTTGAGAGGTTTTCTTGAGAAGATCGGGAGGGCGCGTCAAGGTTGGTATGTGCGGAGGATGTTGGCTGCCTCGATTTTGAGGTGAGGTTTGGTGGGGGGGCCCTACGGGCTACGCAACCGGTTAGAGTGAGGGGGTATTGTCGGATCCGGGTTCGGACCTACACCTGGATCTAGACACCTTCCGTAACCCTTTTAGTCGTGGCCTACGAAGGGTTTCCTTGAGGGTGTTTTGCCATGCGCTGACCTCAGTGAGTGTGGGCGAGGGTGGCTGCGGTGGGCTAGCGTAGGGGGACTTCCCCGAAGGTGGAGATGGCGAGAGGGGCAGTGAGATCAGGGCGAGAAGATTGCTCCATCAAAGGATGGAGAAGCTCTGGGCGGTGGAGCAGATCTTCTCCACAAAGCAGAGGGTGTCGGTTGTGGCTTTGACGACTACTACACCTTTCAAAATCGGAGATTCCGGTGGCGACATGGAGCCTCTGTGTGGAGCAGGAGGTGGCAACAAAGGCATGCCTCCTTGCGATGTCGGAGGTAGAGCCTGATCTAAGGGGGCGTGGGGGCTGCGGAGCCTCGTTGTGGAGCATGGGGTGACAGCGACGATACGCATCCTTGCGACGTCGGAGGCGGTGCTCGAATTGAGGGGGCGTAGGGGCTGCGAAGCTTTTTGAGGAGTGGTGGGGTAATGGACATCGGGCTGGGGTGTGGTGGAGCTAGGAAGGGGGCGGAGGCGGTAGGCGGTGGCGAGGGGTCTTTAGAGGGGGAGGTGTGGAGGGGAGGAGTGGGAGGAGGATGGGTAGGGAGGTGATTGTCGGGTAGTCTGGGGTTTTTCGGCCTGGGGAGGTGGAGTAGGTGGCGGAGGGGGCCGGGTTCGATCGATTTGCGAGGGGGGGCTACTAAGGGTGCCCCATGTTGAAGATCCTCACCTGGAATGTTAGGGGGCTCTGTGACCCCTCGCGCCGGGGGACAATGAGGTTCTATCTCTACAAGTGGAGTCTAGATGTCATTTTCTTCCAGGCGACGAAGCTGCAGGTGTGTGACCAGAGGGTGTAGAGGGAGATTGGGGGTGGTTTGCTTGGTGGTTTTCTGGCGCTGGGATGTGGCTGGAGGTTGAGGGGAGTCGTGGTCAGGTGGAAGGTGGATGTGTTCTCCTTGGAGGACTCGGAGTTAGGGGCGGGGTTGGTCTCTATGCAACTGAGAAGAGGGAGCTATGGGCTCGTTCTGGTGTTCTCGTTAGTGTATGGGCCATTTGAAGACTCCAAAAGGAGCTCCCTTTGGGAGGACCTTTATTAGATCGTTGGGAGATTTCAAGGGTGCCCATGGCTCATTGAAGGGGATTTCAATGTCACTCTCCTGGCGGAGGACATGCCAAGTGGAAGAGGTGGTTGAGATCATGGTTTCGAGGACTTCGCAAGGTTCATCGCAGAGCACGGGCTACAGGATGTGCCCCCCACTTCTTGCGCCTACACGTGGAGCTTTGGTGTCTTGATGTCCAGACTAGACCGCTTCATGTGCTCTGTGAAGATGGCAGAGGCCTTCTCGTTGGCGGGGTTCCGTGCTCTTGAGAGACCCTTCTCGGACCACACTCCTTTGATGTGGGAATCTAGCGAAGGCTCCCGCTTTGGTACGTACTTCAAATTCGACAGGGCATCGCTGTTGGAGGATGGCTTTAGGAGTATGGTGGACAAGTGGACTATGCACCTGGACGGCTCGGCAACGAGATTGGAAGTAAAGCTTCGGGAGTTGATACTTTTTTTTGGAGTATAGGAGACAGGTGAAAGAACGTAACAAAAAGAAGGATGAAGCACTTGGGGAAATCCAGAGGTTGGACAGAGTGGAGGACCAGGGCCTGTTGACAGTGGAGAGAGAGATCAGGGCAGAACACATAAAGACGGTTTAGGTTGAAGACTGGAAAGTGGAAGTGGAGTGGAGAACAAGATCTAGGCAGAAGTAGATCAAGGAGGGGGATTCAAACAACGATTTCTTTCATATAATGGTGTCAGCCAGGCGTAAGAGGAATTGGATTCATAAGCTTCATGTGGGCGACGTGGAGTGTTTCGATAGGGAGACTGTGGGTAGGGCGGTTGAAGATTTTTTCAAAGAATTCACGCGGAAGAGGGATAGGAGGTGGCGATGGCAGGGTTTGGGCATTCCAATGGTTGATGCAGTGGAGGCAGAGGGGTTGGTGGCCTCTTCCAAGGAGGATGAGGCTTGTGAGGCAGTCTAGCGACTGAATGCTGACGGATGCCTAGGTCCCGACGGATTCTCAGTGATGCTTTTTAAAGAATTTCGGTCGATGCTGAAAGGTGAGATCTTGCAAATCCTCGAGGTGTTCAGGGAGGGCAACAGTGGCTTCAACAAGCTGAATAAATTCTATATGTTCCTACTACCTAAGGAGGAGGCAGAGGCGATTGATGACTACAGACCGATTGCTCTTTCGAATGCTATTTGTTTGATTGTGGCCAAAATTCTGGTGAATAGGCTCAGGAAGGTGATTGGTGGTGTTGTGTGGGAGGTGCAGACAACTTTTGTGCTGGGAAGATGTATCATGGATGGGTTTGTTGCTGCCACGGAAATCCATGTGCATTGGAGGAGGGAGAGGAGGATGACATTTCTATGGAAGGTTGATTTTAGGAAAGCGTATGACTCCATACAGTGGTCCTTCTTGTGGGCGACCATGGTCAAGAGGGGTTTCCTGCCGATCTGGATTAGATGCATGAAACAATGCATCACAACATCCTTTTCGATCCTTATCAATTGGAATCCTTCGGGTGGTTGGATTCAGCCAAGAAGAGGCGTTCGGCAGGGTTGCCCCATGGCACCTATGTTTGTTTTGGCAGCTGATGCTCTGGCAAGGGCATCCGATAGGGCATGTGAAACAGGTCTGATTAAGGGCTTCCTTGTGGGGGGAGGGATGAGTATAGCGGTGCTATAGTATGCAGATGATACCCTCTTCTTCGTGGAAGGGGCAAAGGTGGAACGAGACGAAGTTGTATCCTTCTGGAGCTGTTTTGTGAGGCCTCAGGTATGTAGATTAACTACTTGAAGTCTTCTTTATTCCATTTGGTATGTCTGATGAGGAGGCTAGGGAATGTTTAGAGATCCTAGGTAAGGAGGTAGGGACCTTGCCTCTCCCTTATCTGGACCTACCCCTGACAGACAGGAGGGTTTCTTTATAGGATTGGGCTCTGCTGCGAGAGAATTAAGGATTAGTTGGCAGCATAGGCATCCAAGCTCCTTTCGAAAGGGGGGAGATTGGTTCTCCTCAAAGTGATTTTGTCTGCTATGCTAGCATATTTTACATTTGTTGTGAAGATGCTATGGAAGGTTGAAGACAAGATTGTAAGCCTGATGGGGAGCTTCTTCTGGACCAACTATGGGGCAGGTGGGAAGGGGGCAAAGCTGGTGGCCTGGGGTGAGGTGTGCAAACCTATCAAGGAGGGGGGCCTAGGAGTTAGGGAGATTGGGAGGATGAATGACAGCTTTTTGGCAAAATGGATTGCGAGGCTACTTGGAGGAGAGATTGTCTGGTGTGGAGGATCTTGCGATCTTGTTATAGGGGACCGCCTAGTTGGGACCTCCTAGTGTCACCTCCTCGAGGTGCCTCTCACTTAGAGGATTGTCTCTGGTTGCACCAAAGGTTCAGTCTTTCTTTACCTTGTGCTTTGATTAGGCGATACTTTTAGATTCTGGACGAATGATTGGACATGGCTTGGTGCTCTGGCAGAGCGCTTCCCTAGGCTTGCGGCTTTGGCGGTTGATAGAGGAGCTTCTGTGGCGAAGGTCTGGGACGACACTTGGTGCCCCACATTCTTGGCCAGTCTGTCAAACCAGGGATTTGGGGCAATGCAAGAGCTACTGCTGGATTTAGATGGGCTTCAACTGGAGGTTGGTGTGGACTCTTTCGGATGGGAGAAAGGAGAGTTCTCGGTGCGGGATGCGTATAGGAGGCTTGGAGGTCCGAGCACGTTAGGGGACACTAATCTGGTTAAAGATTGCAGACAGCTATAGGAGGCTTCTTGCCCCCTGAAGGTGAAGATATTTGCTTGGCTTCTCAGGAGAGGTAGGTTGATGACAAGAATGTGGAGGGCACAGTGGGTCTAGGATGTAGAGAGGTCTTGCCTGCTTTATGGTTAGACAGATAAAGATGTAAACCACTTGTTCTTTACTAGCCCTGTGGTATCGCAAGTATGGGATCAGATTAAGGATCGATGGTGGGCTCATGATTCATTTCACAGTTTCTGGAGGTTGTTTAGATGTAGATGAGCGGACATTGGGCGCAACATGTTTCGATTGAAGAAAAAAGGGTTCAGCCGCTGGTGGTGTTATGGGCTATTTGGTTGGACAGGAATGCCATTGTCTTTAGAGGGCAACATCCGTATGTGGAAAGCTTTGTTGCATCCACTTTGTCTTTCGTTTCGAGGTAGAGCTCTTGCTTGTAACGTAAGCCATATACTTATTTTGATTAATTAATACATTTTCTGAGTGGTATCAAAAGGATAACCATCCTTTACCTTTTCAAAAAAAAAATTTGATGTATATTAGTGATATGATGGTAGTTCCTAGTGCACCAAAATTTGAAGTAGCATTAGTGCTATCAGCTACATGGATTACCTCAGTTGTAGACGACAGGTTGTGCTTAGGCAATGGGGGGTCCATCTTAGTAACCTTGTCCGTCTTAGACTTAGTGACCTATTGATGAGAAAAAACCAACGTGAACTTGTTTTTCTGACCTTCCATGGGGGCAAGAAGAATATTGGTGCAACCCTCGGAAATAGGAGCAGAAATCAGAGGTGGAATAATGGGGTATTGACTCAAGACAACACTAACATAAGGGTGGCGATTAGTAGGGTCATAACATCGGTACTCTTTCTGAGTTCTAGAATATCCAACAAATATACACTTAATTGCACGAGGGGATAGTTTGTCTTTGTTGGAGCCTAGAAGGTGGACGGAGGCAACACAACCAAAAACCTTAGGTGGAACAACAAAAAGGTCATGATTAGGAAATATTGTCAAGTATGGGACCTCTTCATCCAAAACAATAGTTGATATCCTATTAATTAGATAACAAGTAGTAAGCACCGCATCACCCCAATAGGAGAGAGGAGCATTATTTTGGATGAGAATAGTCTATGCAATGTCAATGACATGGTGATGTTTCCTCTCTACCGTGCCATTCTGCTATGAAGTGTATGGCTAGCTAGTTTGGTGAAGAATTCCACACTCCTTTAAAAAGGAGTGAAGCAATTAAGTACAGAACTCTAAGATCAAATAATCTTAATTTTTAATCTAACTAAGCTTTTTATAACATCACCAACATTAGACCTCGAAAGATTTTCATCCCACGTAAATGATGCCATTAGCAATTATGCTGAATTATGGAAATTGAAGATCCCTTTGAAGATTAAAATATTTATGTGGCTCCTTCATAGAGGAAAATGGGCCACCAAAAGTTTGAGGAAACTATGGCATGAGGATATGGATGCTGCCTGTCCATTCTTTCATGATGCGGATGAGGATATTTCCCATTTATTTTTCTTGTGTATTTGTACAAGGGAGGCCTAGCAGCCGGCCATTTAGCGAATGGTGGACATTTCTCTAGATAATTTCTGGACATCTTTCAGAAATAACCTACACGCAGATACAGCAGGATGGATCAAGACAGTGGCTGGTCTGTGGTTTTTGCGGTTACAAAGGAACGTTGTCATCTTCCGAAGTGGATGGGCATGGGTGGAGAATGTTACAAGGGAGGCATCTTATTTTTCTGATTTTGGGCTCAACCATATGCAAATCCATTCAATTTTAGTACAATTCTTGGGATAATTACCAACCTTCGGTAACCATCCTATTCTTTCTCAAAAACAAAAGAGTTGGGCATTACACCTACCAACTTTCGGGGGGGTGGGTGGGTTTGTGTGCGTCATAGAATTAGGAAAGCATTTTAGATTAGTTAAGTTAAGCTAATTAGTTTGTTTTGATATTATTGTTGTCTCTCTCTTTCTATTTTTATTAGGATTTGATTTGTTTTGAGTTTGTTTCCAAGTTAATTAGGGTTAGGATTACTATCGTTACCCCCTCTTTCTATAAGCGAGGGGTTGATTTCTTTTTTGATCAATAACAAAAATGCCTCATTACGCTTCCACAGATTTCTTTGTGGATTCATGCTCTATAATTCTGTTGCTTGCTTGTATTAATATAGTGAATGGCTACTGATGTCCAGTAGCCATCCTTTACCTTTAAAAAGAAAGAATGCATGATGTTGTGCACGAAGAGCTTGGAACTACCTATGCTTAAAGCTTTAGCTTGCAGGCCCATTTATTGTGTTTCAATAATGGAAATACATGTCCCCATTAAATATGGTATTGTGTGATAAAAATGTGTTACCCAGGAAATAAGTGTACCCCTTTTGGAACAATTAATAGGCTGATCTGTGCTCATGATAGGTGGCTAAATCGTCTTTTTATTTTTCGACATTCAAAGTAATCCTTTTCCTGACTACTAGTATAATTTCATGACCTTTGTCTACTGAGATCTATACTTATATGAAGTGGTCTATTGGGGCATTGTATGGCTGTGAAGGGAGAGAACTAATTGGTGCTTTCATTACTGAATGACTTGACAGCATATTTCTTGAAGAAACTACTTGGCAATATTAATAATGAGACGTAAAAGAAGAAATTTTGTCATAGATCTTCTAGATTTCAATCTACATCATAGTGCTTGCATCTTGAAAAGAATATTAATTGACTCTGTTGTCATTAGATGCTTGATAGTATTATTCAATTGCATCATTTTGGTTTGGTGTGCTAAAATTGAACTGTAATTTGTTTTCATGAAGGATTTAAACAAGGAATTGTCCCTAAAGCTCGAGGCCCAGACTCAAAGGTTTGAGCTTTTAGCTGCTCAGAAAATGGCCATCGAGAATGTGCCTTTAAGACCATCAAACCCTGGAATGATAAGTGAAGCAACAGAATATACCGATGAAGGGGACGAGGTAATCTTCTATTCCTTTCAATACATGTATATGCGGGCATACAAACAAGCAAGTGACCCATCTAGTGAGTTTAAAGGGCCAAATAAGCTATTTGAGCCAACATGATATTTAATTAACTTTGGACCTTATATGGAAATCCAACTATATGTAAAATTTTATAAAGAATTAAAAAACCTTTAACCTTCATCTTAAAGGAATAGATAGTCTAATATTTCTTTGTAAAAAATTAAAAGACACTTGTAAATGTGTTAAATTTGTAGAAATCCATGGAAAATTTTTAATTTTTCTTATAACTTTTGTATGGTACTTTGTGAAATAGTTGACAAACTTTTAATTTCAAAGTTGCAGTTGCAAAAAAAATATTTTGGCTCAAATAACTTATTTAGCCATTTAGGCTCATTGGAAATTCTCACACACACAAAATTGACAACTAGTCATATGGGGGGATATATGCATTGACGACCTCATTGTCTTGTTACTGAATATTTCACCATGTGCTTTCTATTCTACTCCAAAAATAGTTACTATTGTGTTTCTTGTCATCTGGTAATTACTTCTTTTTGGAAAGGTGTCAGCTGCTAATTACCGAATTATTGGGATGTTTATCTACTTGGTTGATATGACAATTAGGTGACATATTGATTGCTGCTATATAGAAATCAAAATAAATCAAAAGATTTGTAATTGTTTGGATCAAAGGTGCTAAAGAGCATACATAAACTGTCAGAGGCTTGCATTTAACATACTTTACCTCAGAGCAACCTGAACACCTATGAACAGGTCTATACTCGAACCACCTGACTAATTAGGCACATGACCAGTTTTTGTAACCAAAAGAGGCCAATTGACCATACTTAATCAGGCACCTAATAGGCTTATTAACCGGTCAATAGTCATCCAATTAACTGATCCTGCCAATTATAGGCTGGAATATTGATATTTGGTTCGGCCCGCAACTGAATAGGACTAATCAGTTGACTGGATTGATTTTTACATCCTTGTCAATAGATGGTAGTTGGCTATGATTTGCCTAGCAGGAATCATCAATCATTGTTGTCTCTTATCTTCCTGCAATGGGTACAGCCTAGTGAAAAACCTCATTGTATCCTATCTTCCTGCAATGGGTACATGTAGGATGTCCTTGACCCTGTAACATATGACCATACCCTTGTTCTCTTGTGGACAATCCTCCATAAACCTTGTCATAGCTTCACATACTTTAATAGGTCTTTGATGACCGGATGAGTCATTGAGGACCTCTGCCTTGCCAAGATGGTGTTTGTAGGCTTTACATCAAGATAGAAGGTGGCTTGGCGATAGTTGCCTAGTTTCTGAAGAGTCAAATTGGTGGTGCTTAAAGTTGGATTGAGTATGGGTTGGTGATGGCTTGATTGCATTGTCAAAGGCCCAATTGGATTATTGGTGCTCCAGTAGTTGCTGAAGAGTCAATATTGCCTAGGTGGTGCTTAAAGGGGGATTGGTTATGGCCTGGTGATGGCTTGATGGCATTGTCAAAAGCCCAATTGGATTGTTGGTGCTTGAGTGATGCGAGAGGAGGCTCTTTCAAGCGAGTGGTGCCCTAGGAGGATCATTTTGAGCTGATCTAGGCTCCAGGTTGCTTTGCTTGGGTTTTGAGAAGTTGCTGGGGAGCTAATGGAGGGGTGGCGCCACTGGTGACCTTGGAATATGCAATCAGTGTCAGAAGTGCAGGCAATGAGCGGTAAAAGTGATTGGAGCGGTTTTAGGAAAGAGCCATAATAGAAAAGATGAAAAAGAATTGTTTAATGTAGAACAGAGAGGAAGGAGGCAAGGAGGGTACTGTTCCCTAACTTAAGGCCATTGCTCTAAGATCAAGTTCAAAGAATAGAACGAGAAGTTTTATTATTAAGGATTCTGCTATTTGTAAATGAATAAAGTGGAGAATATGAGGAATGTTCATTTAAGGAACATTCATAGCAAGGAAAGATAATAATCAAATATCAACATTCATGTGAAGGCTTCTCCAGGTAAATTGAAGCTTCCTTGGTGCTATTGTTGCTCAGTGTACTGTTTATATTTATTTTATTTTAATTGCTTATTTATTGTAACATGGTATCAAGGCAAGTTGATTCTTGGGGCCTTGTAAAAGCTTGTTTTGTCATCAAAGTCAATTCCAGGATTTCATGTTTTCTTGATGGTTTCTCTATGAGCCCATAAGAAGAGGGCTGTAGTGAGGTGCATACATGTAGGAGTGGATGTTATTTGGGTCAACCCAAATAACTCAGCTAAACCATTGAAAATGGATCATTTGCTTTGGGTTATTTGGGTTATGGGCCGAGTCAAGACCTAAATCGTAAAACTTATATGGGTTTTGGATTGGTTGATGGGTCAAGCATATGCAACCTAAATCACCTAAACAATTCGAACTACCAAATCAGGTGACGCATGTGTCCTACCCACCCACCCGCCCGCCTGTAGGTGAATTAATTTGTAAATGATATACATATGGATGGAGCATTTACTTGCTATTATGTTGCAAAGTATTTCGAAAAAAAAAGCCCTATTTAGTTAACAAACATGTGCAAAATTTAGGTTTCATCTGACCCAAATCCAACTCAAATCGACCCAAACTGGATTTGATTTGGTTGGGTCATGTGGTGGCCATTTTGTCAATCCAAATCCAATACGACTCAAACTGAACAACCCAAATTCACCCAAACTGATTGAACACCTACCCCTACATGCATGCTTAATAGCCACTATGAGTTCATGTAACAATGGTCGTGAGGATGATCGATCCAAGAAGTGTTGTTGTCCAATGTTGTAGTTTAAGCCTTAATTTTTGGCTCTTTCTATTTGTTGTGTCCTAGTTATTAACTTCTTTATTATTCTGGACTCTGTGATTTGTTCATGCCTTTTCTCTATATAAGAGACATTAGGGTTTTCTTATTCAGTAAGACATCTAATTTTTCCTCTACTATAGTATCAGAGCAGCGGTCCTAGACCGATGTTCCAATATCTCACCAAATACCAAGAAATTTTCTTTTCTTGTGTTGGTGATCTTCAAACCTCTGCTCTTGAGATCCCACGCAAAAATCGATCCCCAAAAGGGGGATCCATCCCCATCACCACCAACCAAAGGGGCCAGCAGGGGGGGTGCTGCTGGTCTTTAGAGGGATTGCTGGGGTGGTCCCCGTTGCTGCTGTAGGGGCCAATTAACCTCTTAGGGTGATGTGCCAAGTCCCTGTTGGTGCTGCGCCAACTCCATATTGCTGTTGCAGGGGAAGATCAACCTGCTATCAACTCTCTGTCGCTGCTACAGAGTTGATCCTGTTGCTCCCCATATTGGTCTTTGAGGGTTTAATCAGCCATTTGTAGGCTGATTTAATCCTCTTTTGGGTTCATACAACAGGGAACATGATCCACTCCCCTTGATCGAATGATATAGGCACCTAGTGCCTTCCTTTGTGCCTTCCTTTATGTGCTCTATTACACATCTACTGCAGGAGATGCCTGCTTGTTGATCGATGATCTGATTTTTCCCGCGAAGTTGTGATTTCTGCATATTACTCTCATGGCTAATACGGAGTCCTCAACCGTTACCTTAGAGGTCAAGCTTCATGCCTCTGCTTTTGTTCAAGGGACAAAGATTAAGTTGATGGGGTCCCAGAACTACGTACTTTGGTTGAGGGTGTTCCGAATATTTGTTGGAGGCCATGAGCATTTGCAAGTGATACAAAGGATGAGAAGTACGAGAAGTGGGAAAAGGACAATTACTTGGTTATGAATTGGTTCATGAATAGTATTGATTCCAAAATTAAGGCCTAAACTCCAACATCCAACTTGTGCAAAGGTAATGAACCAGTTGTGGCCACATGGACATCTGGCAACAATCATAGTTATTGAGTGATATTGTAAAAAGGGTAAACGGATCTTGGGGGTGGATCCACTTATCCATCTTCTTATAAGTTGTAACACCCCTCCTCCTCACTAGATGTGAGGTTTTTTCTTAGTGAAGTGAAATCCCTTCGTACTAGTGGGCACTAAGGCCTTGTGGAGCTCAAGCTCCCATGGCTTTTCCCCTCACGAGGTTTGCGACGTATTTTTCGTCTTGTGTGTCATTATTGGTAGCCAATGGAGATCTGATCTAAGGGATCTTTGCCTCTCCGGTGGCCCTCCTCTCATCTATGGTGGCGCTGCTAGTCCCAAGCACCCAATGCCATCGTCTCCGCCTCGTTGCGACTTCGAATAGGAGGGCTAAGTCATCAAGCTCGACTACAATAAGACCATGTTGTAGTTGGAACCTTAGGTGCTCCATTTAGGTCGACCACACCGGAACCCTAGGTGCTTCGTTGCTTTGGTTGCTTTCCTTCCTAAAGTCCGATGATGTCCCCCTTGTCTTGTCGGGGTACGCTTGGTGGCCTAGCTCATTTGTGTGGCGTCACCCCTCGCCGGATCTTCGGTGTCGACGCTCCATCAACCTTTGTCAAGTTATGTTCCATTCGGGGCTCATTCCAGTCTTTTCCTTGCTTGTGGTGGTGTTTTGTCTCGGTGGCAGTTTCTCCTGTGTTCCAATGTCTGCATTTGAGGAGAGAATAGATGTTGGGTTGATGAGAAACCAAGATACTATGAACATTCAGATCACCTCCATGAAGTTGACAAAAGATAATTATCTTTTATGGTCAGCTGCATCTAAAATGGCGATTGCTGGTAGGGGCAAGATTGGGTATATTGATGGGAACAAATCGAGGCCCGACATGAATGGCAAATTATGGGAAAATGGTACCTTGAAGACAACCAGGTAAAGACTTGGACTGTGAACTCAGTAACTAGTGAGATTTAGTCTTTAATTTTGAAGAAGAAAATAGCTAGTGAGATGTGGGAAATTCTTGAAAGCATGTATGGTCAGAAGAAAAAGGAAGTCTGTGTATACCATCTTATGAGGGAGATATACTCTCTTTGCCAAGGTGATCTCTCCATTGCTAGCTTTTATGGGCCTCTAAAATCAAAGTGGGAAGACTTGGATTGTTATTCTGATGAGACCTGGAAATGTGTGAGTGATCAAAAGCTTTTTTGGGAGCGTGAGTGGAAAAACCATTCCTTCATCTTCTTAGCTGGCCTTAACTCTAAATTTGAAGGTGTGAGAAGTCAAATTCTTAATTCTCCTAAAGCTCCCCAGCATTAAGGAAGTGTACTTTCAAGTGGAGGCTGATGAAGAGAGACGTCGGGTCATGACGTCTAAATCCATTGGTGTAAAGGATGATGACAAAGATGTAGAGCACTCTGCCCTTAGAAGTCGCAATTCAGGTAACAAGGGAAATTTTGATGGCCTTAGACTTAACAGCAAGTGTACGCATTGTCACAGGAATTGGCATACAACATACAATGTACTACTGTTGGGATTTACACCCAGAGAGGAAAAATAAAGGGAAATTCAGTCATAAATTTGTGGGAAAGGATCAAAATGTGAGACCAATGGCCGCCATCACCTCTGAAGGCTCTAGTTCTATCACTGGGAGGTGTCCTGAAGAGGCAACAAAGTTGACACTTCATGATTTTACTGCTAATCAGATTCGAGAGTTACAAGGAATGTTCTCTAAGGCCCCATTTGCAAAGGAGGACAACCCAGAAATCAAGTCTCTCAATTGTACTCTCGCTGCTCAAGGGAAGTCAGGTGATGATGAAGAGATTATTGGACTATTGATAGTAGGGCAAAGGATCATATGACTGAAAATGCCAATTTCTTCCAGCAATGTACACTTAGCTCTGGAAACGATCATGTGGCGATGGCTTACGGGTCCAGTGTATCTGTTGCGGGGAAAGGGGCTCATTTCCATTTTAGGTTGTTTTCCCCTTTGTGATGCTCTTCATATTCTGGGTCTTCCTCTTAATTTGTTGTCAATAAGTAGAATTACCAAAGAACTCAACTTCAGACTTATATTCTATGATGATCAGTACGTATCGCAGGATCGGGTGACGAGGAGGAAGATTGTGATTGGTTTGTCCTGTGATGGGCTGTACAAACTTCTTCTTAGAGTTGCAAGTGCTTTGGCCACCATTTTGGCTGATTGTGGTCAGCATAAGGGCGAGATGAATCAAATTCTGACATGGCACTACAGATTAGGGCATTTGAGTTTTCTGGGTTTGCAAAAGTTGTTTCTTAAATTGTTGTGTGGCACTAGTGTGCATTCTCTTTAAGTGTGAAATATGCTAGTTGGCTTAACATTATCGTCCTTCGTTTTCTGAATCTAGTAGTCTGCTTTTTCCTTAGTGCATTCTGATGTTTTGGGGACATCTAGTGTTAAATCTGTTGATGGTTATCAATACTTCATTTCCTTTATAGATGATTGGTCACGTTGCACTTTTATTTACTTGATGAGGAATCAGTTAGAAGTACCTAAGCTTATGCAAATGTTTATCTCTATGGTTGAATACCAGTTTAATACCACTGTGAAAGTTTTTCGTTCTGATAATGCTTGGGAGTACCTTTAGAAGTTGTTAATAGAATTCTTCAAAAGTAAGGGTATCATACATGAAACTTCTTGCAGCTACACCCCTCAATAACATGGCATTGCAGAGAGGAAAAATAGGCACTTGGTTGACACCACTCGAGCTTTACTCATCTAGAGAAATGTACCTAAGAAGTTCAAGGCAGAAGCTGTACTTACAAGTGCATTCCTGATAAACTAAATGCCCTCTTGAATACTTGGGGGGAAACCCCCCATTTTATACTGAGACCCATTTCTTAGCTCCTCCTTTATGCCAAGAGTTTTTGGATGTGTTTGCTTCATCCATGATCTTACGCCTGGATGCAATATATTGGATCCGAAGTGCATCCGAGTCATTTTTCTTGGATATTCCTCTAATAAAAAAGGATATAAATGTTTTAAGAAGTATGTGACTCGTGATGTCACTCTCCTTGAGATTCCTCCTACTTCCCTAGCAATCCTCTTCAAGGGGAGAGTGCAATTGATTTGGAAGAGGATGTTCGGGATCATGTGTTTATCCATGAAGACTATATAGAGGGGACTAATGGCCATGGTGTGAATGAAATCAAGTGGCTAACGGTCAGGGGAGATAGAAGGTGACAGTGTGGATACAAGGTATGGGCATATTAAGGGACAACACAAAAGGTACTTTAATGATGAGACCAACTTCAATCCTTCTACTTTTGCACCAGATTCAAATCTCCATGACATCTTGCCAACATCCAGAACTGAAAGCCATAATGAGACAGAGGGAGTAAAAGGAGTGGAAAATATCTCAAATGTTGAAGAGCTGCCTTTTGCTCCTAGGAAAGGAGTCAGAGAATGTACTAAACATCCTATAAACAGGTATGTTACCTATTCCAGGTTGAGCTCTAATTATAGGTGCTTCTTATCCTCTTTATCCCCCTCAGTCATACTTAGGAATGTTTTAAGCCTCAACTTGACCCCAAGTGGGTTGATGTCACACGGAAGGAGATGTTTGCCTTATTGAAGAATCACACTTGGGTGTTGTTGACACACTCATAGAGGCTCATGTTTTTGGGTCCAAATGGGTGTATACAATCAAGTATAAAGCTAATGGGCAAATTGACAAATACAAGGCTCGCTTGGTAGAGAAGGGATTCACTTAAAAGTATGCCATTGACTATTCTGAGACCTTTGCTCCTATGGCCAAGATGAATTCTGTCCAGGTCATCCTTTCTCTTACAGTTCAATACTCATGGAAGCTTCATCAACTAGATGTGAAAAATGCATTCTTGAATGGTGACTTGAAAGAAGTCATCTATATGACTATGCCTCCGGGATATGAAGAAGGAAAGTCCTGCAAACTCATGAAGGTGTTGTATGGATTAAAGCAATCTCCGAGAGCATGGTTTGAACATCTTTGCCACACTGTGAAGAACCAAGGGTATAAACAAGGAAATGGTGATCACACTCTCTTTATAAAGGGTACTTCCAAGGTTACCATCCTAATTGTGTATGTTGGTGACATGGTTGTAACAAGAGATGATGAGGAAGAGATTGATAGGATTAAGTGCCAGCTAGCAAATGAGTATGTGATTAAAGATTTGGGCAAGCTTAGGTACTTCCTTGGGATTGAAGTGGTGAGATCTCCATAGTATCTTCTGTGTTAAAGGAAGTATGCCCTTAATTTGCTAAACAAGACAAGGAAGCTTGGATGTAGACCGATTAGTAGCCTAATTAAGGCAAACCATCACCTAAGTTTGAAGGATGGAAATAAACTGAATGAGACTGAAAAGAGCATATACCAAAAGATTGTGGGAAAATTAATTTATCTTACTCTGACCCATCCAGACATCATATATGTAGTTAATGTTGTTAGCCAGTTCATGCATGCTCCCACCGATATTCATCTAAGTGTGGTCGATCGCATTCTTAGGTACCTGAAGAAGAATCCTGGAAAAGGTCTCCTATTTAGCAAAGGTGATAGTCTGAGCATCGAGGCTTATACTAATGCTGATTGGGCCAGATCAGTGGATGACAGGCGATCCACCAGTGGATACTGTCTATACCTAGCTAGGAATTTGATTATATAGCGAAGTAAGAAGTAAAGTGTATGTGCAAAGTCTAGTGTTGAAGCAGAATATGGAGCCATTGCCATAGGGGTCACTGAAATGCTCTTGGTGAAGATTCTACTTGTCGATATTGGAATCCAATTGTCACACCCCATGAAGCTATATTGTGACAACAAGGTAGCCATTAATTTTACCAACAATCCAGTTTTGCATGAGAAACTAAACATGTGGAGCTAGATAGGCATTTCATTCGTGAGAAGATTGTCTCTGGAGATTTGTGTCTCCCTTACATGAAGTTTGAAGACCAACTTGCAATCAAGTTCACCAAAGGGTTAGCCCCTATGCAATATGAAAGAAATGTGGGCAACTTGGGCATGTTTGACATGTATGCCTAACTTGAGGGGAGTGTTGAGTGATACTGTACAAAAGGCAAACAGATCTTGGGGGTGGATCCACTTATCCCTCTTCATATACGTTGTAACACCCCCTTGCTCACTAGATGTGAGGTTTTTTCTTAGTAAAGTGTAACCCCTTGGTGATTGTGGGCACCAAGGGCTTATGGAGCTCAAGCTCCCATGGTTTTTCCCCTCACGGGATTTTCCACGTATTTTCTATCTTGCTTGTGTTGTTATTGGTATTTGAACAATAGTGATTGGCTACTGAGCATAGAATATCAACTCTGGATAGGGCTTGATATAGGAGTTGTACGATCATCAACTAAAAGCTCTTAAATGTGCAAAGACGAGGCCAAATAGCTACATTTGGCTACACATCGAGTAAGTAGCTTGGTGGAGCTGTATCTAGTCATTACAAGGGTTGTGAGTAGTGACAAGGTCACTGCAATTCACAGTGTTTGAGTGCAAGTTTGGGTTGAGAGATGAGGCATTCTAGTGGTTGGTGATAGGTCGTGATGATTGTAGATAGAGTCAATTTGAGTTGCTCAAGTGCATGATATGTGTTAATGGGGCTATGCATGTTAGTTGATTAGCAAGAGGGGCATTAAGAGCTTCAATGTCATTGGTTTGGGTTCCTTCAAACCTTATGAGCAGCTTTATAATGAAGGAAAGAGCACATTACCTATCTCCCAAAAGAGGGAGATATATGTTAAATTATGTTCCAGTGTTTCTCATTTTCCTTAAAGAGTCCATTGTTTCATGTAACATCACTAAAGCATGAGAATGTTTTTTTTTAAAGAAGCCATGATTTTTGAATATTTTACATTAGTCTTTGTAATTGGAAGTTACTTTTTAGCCCTTGATTTTTAGTGTTGTTGGAAATCACAAAATCCCATGTGGAGTAGAAGGAAAGGAAGTCCACCTTGCCCAAGTTATCTTGTTTCCTTAATTTGATTTTTAGTTTTAGAATTATCCTTTTAGAAAAGTTTGTTATGATTAGATATATGATTTTCTTATTCTAGAAGATTGTATTAGGATTAGAAAGTAAGACTAGTCTCTCTCTATATAAAGAGACCAATTCCCATTATTTCTATTTGGGTTTTATAATAATAAAAACTCCAAGTTCGTGTTTCTTCACATGGTGTTAGAGCTCGTTTGATCTTGAACCATGCGTCCTCCTCCGTACTTGAGAGGCCATGTTGCCTTTCCTCTATGTAGGAGACAACTCGCGTCGCTTGTGAGTCACCATGGAAAGCCAAGGCAAGGCCTTGGCTATATCTATCGGTGACTTAGAGAGGGTCACGCAAGGCCCTTTACTTCCCTCTTGTGTGCGCTTCTCCACCACCAACACCTTCTACGTGGTCTAAGGCCCACACATCATTTTTTTTAATCGAGAGTGCTTGGCTTTCTCCACGTTGACATAGTAAAGGGAGATCAACCCACCGTAAGCTTTGAAGCCAAGATATCAACTTTCGTACTAGTTCAAGGGACCACAGAGTCCTCATGTTGCTACTGACTAAGGAGTGAAGCCTTTCTCCACCACTACTTGGGAATGTTTTTCATGTATGGCTGCTACTTCTACTATGGTCTTCATCTTCTACTGCTGTCATGGCAACTATTGCAAAAGCTACCCGAGTTATGACTACCTGACTAGTACTTAGTTCAAAGGAAGATGCTACAACTTCAGGTCATGTCATCCCTGAAGTGGATGATGACTAGTGGTAGGGAAACTGAGCTAGAGGCTCAGACCCACCAGATGAAGCCCATAGTCTACTTTTTTATTCTTCTCCAAGGGGGAGATTCTCCTGGAGGCAAGGGGACTACCATGTGGTTGGGAATGTTCCCCAATTATTGTTTGTGGTCTAGTTCAAAGACCATCTGTGAGTGTAAGGCCTACACACATACTATTGCTTGGTGTTGCAAGTTGGAGATGTCCAAATTCAGGGGTTGTTGGAGATCTCATAAATCTCCACGTTGGAGATCATGAGATCCCATGTGGAGTAGAAGGCAAGGAAGTTTACCTTGCTTAAGTTATCTTGTTTCCTTAATTTGGTTTCTAGTTTTAGAATTATCATTTCAGGAAAGTTTGTTATATTAGAGATTTGTTATGATTAGAGATATTTTTCCTATTTGAAAGGATTGTATTAAGATTAAAAAGTGGGATTGGTCTCTTTATATAAAGAGACCAAATTCCATTATTTCTATTTGAGTTCTACAATAATTGTTGAGATATCCCCACTATGTTAGCTCCTACGGTCTTCCTTATTTGTTATTTCCTTTTTTATTGTTTTCTTGTATGATGGTCCTTGTATTGCAATTGCCTTTATAGAAGTTGCCTTAATTGTGGTCTCCTGTATGACAATTTCCTTTATAGCAATTGCCTTATCTGCCTCCCTTTTTCTTGTGGAGCACTCTACACCTCTATATATTGAGAGGTTGGACAACAAAATAAGATATCTTGCTCATTATTTCCCACTTGGTATCAAAGCGGCAATCCTAAAGTAGTGCTCAGGTATCCCATAGAAATAGGCCTTCGATCCCATCCACCAAATCCCTAAATCCTCCTCTCCTCGGCTCTTCACGCCATCACCACCTCAATTTGCAGTAACAGCAATAGCAGGGGCACCATCGATCGGCAGTAGCGCTACTAGTGGGCCTGTGCTACCCTTGCGCCGGTAAGGGGAGAAACGACAATCCTTTAGCACGCGCCTCCTGATCCTTAGAGGCACTGTTATGTGATTCTAACTTGATCTCCAAGGAAGAGATTTTTTGGATTTCATGTTAGATCGTTCTTTCATGTGAGTTATGATGATCTTGCAAATCTAAAATGATTTTGGAGAGTTCTATTTGGTTGGTTGATCCCTTAGTCCCTACTAGGCACTATGTCAGTCTCAAGAGGAGCAGAGATAGCATTGGATATCTCACTATTGTGATAGGGATGGTGGAGTATGTAGGCTTGATGCATCAGGAGCATGACAAGAGTCACCATGGTGCAGGATGGTTGGTTGACTTGGGTGCTTCACAGCATCTTTGTGGCGATCAGAGTTATTTCCAGTCACTCAGTTTTGTTGCACTAGGGAGAACAGTGCACGTAGCTGACGGCAGGCATGCTCCTATTGTTCGTCAGGGGGAGGTGTCTGTAACCTCCACCTTGCGACTGCCAAGAGTGTTACATGTGCCAAAGCTTTCCATGAGCAGGATTACAAGGGCCTTAATTGTAGGGTCATCTTCGATAGTGTTGGAAGTGTCGTCCAGGATAAGTTCAAAGGGAAAAGTATCGCCAGAGGCACAAAGGAACATGGTGTTTATCACTTGGGTAGGAATCATTTGCAGGAGCCAGCAGGTATGATGGTGGGAGTGCTTTACAGTGGCATGTTCATCTAGGTCACTTGCCTCTAGATCACCTCAAGGGGGTTATTCCACATCTTTCTTGCCACTACTTTTCGGTGTGACACCTGCCAGTTGGGTAAGCATCATTGATCTTCTTTTCTTGCCAGTACTTCTCATGAATCAACATCTGTTTTTGTGCTACTTTATATGGATGTTTGGGGACCAAGTAGAGTTCCAGATAGCATAGGACATCGCTATTATCTTGTAGTTGTTGATTTCTCCAGAGTGTCCTAGGTGCTCCTTCTGAAGAACAAAGCAGATGTTAGAGGTGTTATAGAGACTCTCCTCTTGGAGATCAGGACATAGTACTCTGCCACCGTGAAAACTGTATGGATAGATAATGCCCTCGAGTTCTATACTGTGAGACTTGCGAAGTTCTCCAGGGTTTGTGGGATCATCCACTAAACTACTTGTCCCCATACGTCGCAATAGAACGGGATTGCAAAGCGGAAGCACAAACATCTGTAGAGGTTGCCCATACTCTTCTTATCCACCATAGTGTTACGTAGAAATACTGGGGGGATGCTGTCTTGACTGCGTATTATCTCATTAACAGAATGCCGAGCTCAATTCTCCATAAGCAGATATCGATTCTCCTGCTACATCCAGGTGGTGAGCTTTTCCATGTGTCTCCTAGGACCTTTGGGTGTGTTACTTTCGTTCATGTGCCATCACCAGGTCGTGATAAGCTTGCTTCTTGTGCTGTCAAGTGCATATTATTAGGATACTCCAGGAGTCAGAAGGGGTACTGATGTTACGATCTAATCGATAGTAGACACTATGTTAGCGTTGATGTGACATTCCATAAGATCACACTGCTCTTTTTAGTTGCTAGATAGATGAGTTCTCATGATGATGTGGCTCCCATGCCTATTCCTCCCATTCCTTTAAAGGAAATTGTGGTCTCTACTTCTCAGCCTGCTTTTTCAAGTTCCACGACCTCCTTGAATAATTTCCAGAGATTGTATGGTCCGATGTGCACGTATGGTAAATCTCATATGACACTATAGAGGTCACCTTCCCAACCAACAAATGATGCTCCATAGGTTGTTAAGATGGTATCTAGTGATTGTGACAGTTTGGTCAGACCTGATCCTTCTGATAGTGTTGATCGCAGCAGTAGTGACATTTCTTCTACAGATGTTCAGCCAGAGGTGCCAAGCGATTTTGACCTTCCTATTACCATTAGGAAGGCACCCCGCAGATGTGAGTCCAGATACCGTGTTGCAGGCAGTTTAGCTACTAATGGCCTTGGTTCTGAGTTAGTAGATTCTGCCAAGCACTTTTAGTCTCATACATTCCATCTATATATCAGCAGGCCATGCTTGACCTAAATTGACATCAAGCTATGGAGGAGATAGCGGCACTCCAGAGTAGACAGACTTGGGAGCTCATCTCACTTCCTACAAGCGCACGACTGGTTGGCTTTAAATGGGTCTTTACCTTGAAATACAACCCCGATGGTCTATTTCAAGGTATAATACAGGTTGGTGGTGAAGGGATTCACTTAGACTTATGGGGTGAATTTCTTTAACACTTTCTCACCCGTTGCATGACTTGCCACTATTTGTGTACTCATCTTTGTTGTACCTTACAGGGATTGGTAGTTGCATCAGTTTGATGTGAAGAATGCTTTTCTTAATGGCGATCTTCAGGAGGAGATTTACATGCAGTAGCCTCTACGTTTTGAGATTCAGGGGGAGTGTGTGTGTAGACTCAGGAAAGCCATCTGTGGCCTGAAGTATAGCCCGAGAGTATGGTTTTAGAAGCTCTCAGATGCATTGCAGAAGATGGAGATGCAGAGATCTTCCTTGGATCATTTCATGTTTGTCAGGAAAATAGAGAATGGCGTGGTGGCACTTCTAGTTTGTGTAGATGATCTGATTATCACCGATGATGATAAGGTTGGGATAAGTCAGGTCAAAGAGTCTCTTGTCTGACAGTTTGTCATGAAGGATCTGAGCCAGCTTAGATACTTCCTGGGGATCAAGGTGGCTAGGAGCAAAGATGGGATTGTTCTCTCTCAATGCAAGTATGCATTGAATGTTCTTCAGGAGACAGGGATGGTGGGGTCCCAGCCAACCAACATTCCTATGGATCTCAAGGCACATCATGATGAGGAGACGGAGGTAGCTGATAGTAGATCATACTGATAGTTGGTTGGCAAGCTACTTTATTTGACTATTACATGGCCCAATATTGCACTTGTAAGCAAGCTCAATCAGTTCATGAATAGGCCAACCAAGCAACATTGGTAGGTTGCTATGCAGGTGCTTAAGTACTTAAAGAAGGCACTTGAATGTGGCATTCTCTTTCAAGTTGGGGCACCTATGGCTATAGTAGGATACTCAGATGCAGATTATGCAGGGTGTATTGCACTTGCAGATGGGAAGTCTACTACAGGCTTTTGTACTTTTGTTGTAGATAACCTGGTTACCTGGAGGAGAAAAAAACAGGTTGTGATCTCTTGTTCTAGTGCTGAGTCAGAATACAGGGCCATAGCCTAGACTACTATTGAGATGGTTTGGATTAGATCATTGTTGCGAGATCTACATGTTCATATTGTGGAGCTCGTGGAAATGAGATATGACAATAGGGTTGCCAAGTATATTGCCAACAATCCTATATTCCATGAGCGCAGTAAGCATGTGAAAGTTGACTACCACTATACTAAAGATTTAATTTAGTGTGGAATGTTGCACGCAACATATGTTGCTTCAAAGGATTAGACGGCTGGCATCTTCATGAAGCCCTTGCCACATGGAGTGATTGATACATGCTGTCCAAGTTAACCATGATTGACATCTATACTCCAGCTTTAGGGGGGATGTTGTCATACTCTCTTGTCTTGTCTTTTCTACCATCTTTTATACTTGTCCTATTTTATTTTCTATCTGGGCTCATGTTGCCATTTATCCAATGCCCCTCTTCATATAAAAAGGTATGGGGTCACTTTAGAAACTAAGAAAACCATTTTCCACTGACAACTCATCTCATTGGCTCTTATCTTCCTCCTTGACAGTGAATTTTCTGAAGACACCATTTCCAAAACAACAGATCTGTTAATGATTCGTGATCATGGGTTGCATATCATTCTGCCAGCATCCTGTCTGTTGACATTGTCAATGAATGTTTTCCCTTTCTATGACACAGATGAGGCCGTGGGAGACATGGAGATCACGTCAAATCGCACCAACCTTTGAGTAGTTATTTCCTATTAACTTAAATGGACACAAATTGTTCAGCCGGATAGAGTAACTTGGGGACTAGCCGAAGTGTGGCTGAATAGACATCAAATAGAGTTCAATTTTTCTTTTCAAGTCAGCAAAAACATGCATGATCTCCTCATTGTTTGGCAGACTCAATGGCATTCCCACCTGCAATGTCAGGATGGATAAAGAAGTTTTTTATGATTAAAGGTGGGTAAGGTTGAGTTTAGACTCATCCGACTTTAAGTCAGAGCCATATCAAGTCTGGATCTGTTCCTCCACTCTGAACTGTCATTCAAGTCAACTTTCCATTCTAACTTGGACTTCTTAGGGTTTAGGCTTCCAAGGTCAGTTTTGGGTTCAAGTTCAAAGTTGACACTTTCTTCAATAGTGATTTTATTTTTTCTTGAGGTCAAGTTTTGCATGGATCCTTGCTTGCTCACGGGGGGAATTGGAATAGACCATCAACTCCTTTAAGAAGGTGTAGGAGAAAATGGAATTGCTTGAATTTGTTAAGGAATGTGTCCTCGACGTATGGAGAGGCACTTGAATACAAAATAGGAATGAGATCTCATAAATGAGAATATAGAAGAGAAATAGATCAGAATAAAGAATTCAAAACAAATTCTAGAATCATACGTACATCTTTATTTTATGACGGCCAGACATATGGCCAAATGTTCGTTGTCAAAATATTTTTCCTCACTCCCTGATACTTGCACATCAATTGTTAATCCCCTTGTCTAGACGTCCAAACTTAACTCTAGGCATCTGAGAACCTCCTCAAACCATCGGTAGAGAAATGTTATGATTAAAATTAATTCCAAATCTCAATCTGTAAGATCTAATCTCATCTCCCAACTTTTGAGAGATTGATTTCTTGAGACAATCATTGCCATCAGACGCTTAATTCTCTCTACAGACATCCAAACTTGACTCTAAACATCTGAAGACCACCTCAGATGCCCAGTAGAGGGACGTTAAGGTTAAACTAGTCATAAATCTTGATTTGTCAAACCTAATCTCGGCTCCCAACTTTTAAGAAATCCATTTCTCAAGAAAATTATTGCCATTAGACATCCAATACTCTTCCTAGACGTCCTGCAATCATCTGACAATTAGGAACAAGTACCCTGTAGAAAGTCCAACACATCAGGGAGCATTCCAAGAACTTTTCCTCCCAATATTAGACGTTTGATCTTGGCTCTAGACGTCTATAATATGCCAAATCGAGATGCCTGACATCTTGATACAAATACCTTACATAAGATCTAAAGAAAATTAGGAATCACACTTCTTAGAATTAGGCATCCATGCTTGCCCCCAGACGTCTTATATGTTCACATTAGATGTCTAATAAATTATACTGGCATCGGATAATGTTATTAGATTATTTATCGTTCTACACTCAGAGATTTCAACCAAATCTTCTTTGATTTGTCTCCAATGGTTAGGAAATCTCTCTTATGTCTTCTTAAACCTTCCTTTGGCCTTTATAAATATAAATGAACACCCCTTGGCCAAGTACACATAATTGAAGATCAATAACACTATCTTTGCTCAAAATCTCCAAGCATTCTTGCTCAAAGCTCTTTGTTGGTTTTGCTTCCACTTAAGAGCTCTTCCCTAGTGCATCACTCCACTTCCGTTTCCAACCTTTAGGGAGTACCTTTTAATCATAGTAGCTTGGTTTAATTTCATGTTATTGGGAGTTCTATAGGTTGTGCTTATATTTTATTTTATTGGTAGTTGATTGTATTAGGTTGTTTAGCCTGTCGGATTCCCTTCTCTTCCTAGTAGAATGGTAAAACTTTCGTTTTAGGATCGGAGGTGGGTTTGTACTCGAGGGCCACTACACTCACTCAAAGTGGTGTGGATAGTGTTTCGTTGATCACATGGCAATCATTAAATCCTAAGTTAGGCTGACTTAAGTGGTGGTTTTTACTCGGTTAGGGTTTCTACCAAAAAATCTTTGTGTCCCTTCTTGATTGTACTTACAACAATTTTATTCATTTTAATTTACTGCAATTACACTATTCACCCCCGTAGTGTACTTTCAGGGGATGCATAGGATTACTGATGATATTGTGATGGATTGCTAACTCCTTTATAAGATGAAAGTTCCCTAAGACCTAGTTTACTTGAAGGGTTAACTCCCATTTACTTGACTACTTAACCCCTCATTTGCTAACTTAGGTTTAGCAACTTTAACACGGGTTTGTCTTACACCAGTTTCAACTGGTGTTAGCCAAACCCGTGTTAAACTTCTACACCACTTATGTCTCTGGCATCTCTCATGTTTTATATACCTAACACCACTACCAAGTAAACACCATAAGGGTTAACACCACAACTTAACACCAATTTAAGTAAATACAAACTGGTGTTAACACCAACACACAAGAAAACACAATTACGAGTTAACATCAGTTTCACATTTTTTAACACTACTTTCCTAACCCCTCAAGTAAACTAGCCCTTAAAGGTCAAGTTGTTTATGTGGTTTTTGGTTTGCTCTCTTTTTAGCCAAAATGAAGACAACCATTATCTCTTTTGTTCCTATGGCTTCTTCTCAACGATGTGGACAAATTTGCAGTTGATTGGACTAGATTTTTCGTTGATGGATGCTTTTTGGACCTCTTTTAGGAATGGCATCCAAACCAATACCTACACCTGGATAGTGGTGGTGGCAGCCATTTAGGCTTTATGGCTTCAACATAATGCGATAGTGTTTAGAGGCACGAGGACATTGGTTGAAAATGTTGTAAGGGAGATAGGTTTCTTGTTTGAATTTTGGATGTAAAACCTGTAAGTATGTTTCAAGCTTTTGGCAATGTAATAAATTGGGTGGCTACTGATCTCCTATAGTTGTCCTTTTAACGTTTAAAACAAAGTAGCTAAAAGGGTAATAAAAGGCAATAAGGGGCAAAAAAGTGGTGAAGAGTCTTTGTTAAGGGCGTTGAATGAGTTCAAGGTGTTTTAATTTCGTGATACTAAGTTGAAGGGAGCACAATGGGTGCAAGTAGCGAAGTTAGAGAGGTAAAGAGGAGCGAGGATGGAGAGGAGCCCTATGATTGTAATGTTTAAAATTTATGATAAGAGTCTAGAGGCAAAAATGACTATTTGCCAATGTTTTTAGTTGAAAATACCAAATCATCTTGATTGAAGTTAATAGTCAGTATTTTGTAAACAACTTAATAATGGCATATGTAAATATCGAGACTATGATGGTAATTATGTAAGTTCATAGGTTTATAATGATGTTTTGTAAAAATCCCTTTTTATTTGTAATAAATTGGTTACTCCATTCTCTGGCTTGAGGTCAAGAGAGATGAGTTAATTGTTTGAGAGACATGTGGTCACCAATTTATATCTTTATAACCCTTTATTCTTTCCTTGTCTTCATGAGAGGATCTTTCTTTGTTATTGGCAGCTTCCTTGGTTCTTTTAGTGCCTTGTTTACTATTTAAATTTTATTATATTTTTCTCAAAAGTCTATTTCTTTAGAAGCTAGCCACATAGATCTTTGATGGCCTCTTATTGATTATGAATGTATAGTTCTGTGAAGCTACATTACATATAAAGGGTGAAGAGGAAAAAATGAGCATATCATTCTATTCATGTAATCCTAGGTCCATTATATAGGCACGGGACCCTAGGAAGGAAAATACAAAACTACCCCTACAACAGTGGAAATAAAAATAAACACAAGAAGGTTTAGTAACACTTCCCCTCAAGCTGGAGCATAAATATTGATCATGCTCAGTTAGGAAGAGCAGCGATTGAAGTTGACCCGTGGAAGAGCCTTCATGAACATATCAGCAGCTTAATGTTCAGATGTGATTGCAGTAGTCTGAATATGACCTTTGCAATCATATCACTGGTGTAGTGGCAATCCACCTCAACATACTTTATGCGCTTATGAAAAGTTAGATTGTTGGCAAGAAACATGGCAGGAGAATTATCGCATCTTAGTTCCATAGGCTCAACAATAAATACCTGAAGATCAAGGAGGATAGATTTGATCACATCAAGCTTAGTGGATGCTTGTGCCATTGTCCTGTACTCGGACTTAGCATTAGAACAAGTAACAATAGTCTACTTCTTGCTATGCAAAGTTACCAGGTTGCTACCCACAAAGATAGAGCCTGTCGTGGACTTTTTGTGCTTAGGGCACCCGGCATAATCTGCATCTGTATAGGCCATCGCCTCTAGAATTCTACCCTGTAAGAACAAAAGCCCCTTTCCTGGTGTACTTTTCAGGTAGCGCAATACCATCATAGCAACTTCCCAATGGACCTTCCTAGGTTTTATCCATGAACTGACTCACTTTGCTTACAACCAGTGATATATTAGGCATGTCATCGTTACATATAACAAATTTCCAACCAAGGTTCTAAATTTCTTGGCATCAAGTGGATCAGTAGCATCATCATAAAGATGGATACCAGGGTCCATAGGAATAGAGACAGGTTTGGCTCTAGACATGCCCATCTCTTCCAGAAGATCCAACACATACTTCCTCTAGGAAAGCACATCTTTTTCATTGCGGGCCACCTCAATTCCCAAAAAAATATTTAAGGGAGCCCAGATGTTTTTATTACAAAGTGTTCATTTAGGAACTTCTTAGTAGCTGATATACCAACAGTATCATCCCTTATTGAAATAATGTCATCCACATACATAAGCATGACCACCTGCCCGTTGGATGTCTTTTTCACAAATAGTGAGTGGTCAGAAGTGGACCTACGGAACCCAATCTTAGAACCAACATCAGATAATTTATGGAACTATGCCCTGGGGCTCTACTTCAGACCTTATATGGCCTTATGAAGTTTGCATACCATGTAGTGCTCCTCAGCCTCAAAGCCAGAAAGTTGTTGTATGTAAACCTCTTTATCCAGGTCTTCATATAGAAAGGCATTTTTGACATCAAGCTGATGCAAGCGCTAGTTCATATGGATTGCCACAGAGATAAGAATGCAAAGCCTAGGCAAGTGTGCAACTGAGGGTATCAAAGTAATCAATGTCATAGGTTTGCGTATATCCCTTAGCCATCAAATGGGCCTTTACAGAGACATTTGGGCAATGCTTAACTGTAAATACCCACTTGCAGCCAACTATGATCCCATTGACTGGGCGATCAATAAGAGTCTAACTTTCTTTGGACTGCATAACAATCATCTTCTCCACCATAGTATTCTTCTAATGATAGTCTCCTAAGGTATGCTAATGTGAATGTGGAATATGAATAGTAGACAGTGCTAAGATAAATTATTAATGTTCAAGTGACAAGCACACTAAAGAGATAGCGAGAAAGAGGATTAATGGTGCATAAGCGGGATCATTTCCTCATAGCAATAGGAACATCAAGATCATTGGGATTTGGGTCATCACCTGGTGGAGTAGGAGCCAAAGAATCTGAAATAGTCACTAGGAACAACATCAATCGAGTTAGATGTAGGGATTACCTCAGGGGTAGGTGATGATAATGGCTCTGGAGGAGGGGTATTGTGTTGTAGCAGCTGCTACTAATGACAGTGGTGAGAGTAGACTGGGGTTGGCAGCCCAATCATGAGTAGACCTTTCTACCATTTGTCTAGGCATGGGCATAGGTAACTCACCTTCCTCAACATGTTCTGGAGCAATCGAACAAGAGGCAGAGATAAAATAATATGTAGTGGACTTAAAGGACACATCGTCATTCACAAACTACCTATGCCCGATAAGATTATATCATCCATATCCCTTTTGAGTCTTGAAGTACCCTACAAAAACACATTTAATCATATGAGGAGATAGCTTGTCACGAGAAGGACTATGAAGGTAGACAAAGGCAACACATCCAAAGACCTTACGAGGCACATTAAATAATTCTGTCATGAAAAAAATTGAGTAAGGGACCTGCTTATCAATGACAATGGACGACATACGGTTGATTAGGTAGCAAACAGTGAGGACCACATCACCCTAGTATAGGACAGGGACATTATGTTGGATAAGGAGAGTTTTGGCCACATCAACAATATACCTATGTTTTCTTTCAACTACATTTTGTTGGGAGGTGTATGGGCACATGATCTGACGAATAATCCCTTAAGACTAAAATAAAAGGCGAAGAGCACCAATGCAAAATTCCAGGGCATTATCAGTTCTTACGATTTTTACATCGGCACTAAATTGATTTTTTATTTCAATTACAAAGTTTGTGATTACGGTGCCAACCTCAGACTTGGACTTAAGTTGAAAAACATAAGACAAACGGGAGAAATCATCAACCACGACAAGATAAAAATGATGTCCCATAAGATTAGGAGATCTATTAGGTCCCTCCACGTCACGATGAAGAAGCTCAAATAAACTGGAAGCACTACGACATGGCCTGCTGGGAAAGGACCTCCTATGGTGCTTCCCGAGCTGGTAAGTCTCACACTGAAATGTAGCAGTCGGTGCAATCTGGGGAATAACGCAACAAAGCTTTGGAAGAGGTAGATGTTCAAATCTCAGGTGCTATAAGTAATTAGTGCCTCCTCCAGAAATCTCTACATGACCTGTGTGAGTTTGAAGTAGGTGATAGACCCCCCCTTCCTCACAGCTATAACCAATCTTGTTCCCTGTCAGTATATCTTGAAACACCAATGTCATAGCATCACAAATAGCCCAACAATATAATTCTTTAGTAATGCAACTAGCAGAGAGCAGACTTAAAAGAAAATCAGGAGCATGAAGAATATTCAACAGCCTTATACTAAGAGATAGCTGAACCTCTCCATGACTAGTAACTAGGGAACTACGGCCATCAGCCACAACAATGGTCCATCTTGTGGAATCTGGATGCAACTTAGCAAACTGCTGGGGCTTCCCACAGATGTGACGAGATGCCCTAGAATCCACCAACCAATTTAGTGTATTACAATTGGAATGGCAAGCAAGGCATATAAATGAGGAAGTAGCAACTGCAGCGATATTGTCTTAAGGGTCTAACTGGGTGTGGTAGAAGAAGCAAGTTGAGAGATCCTGTAAACCAAGTCATCATACTTTGCTCGTGTGACAGAAGGAGACTCCAGGGTAGTCTTAATCCCAGTAACAGCTTGATGAGCAATAGCAGGGAGTTCATGCTTGGACCAATAGCTGTCTTCCAAGTGCCCATTCTTCCCTCAATAGAAGCACTAGACTCTAGGGAAACTTTGTCCTCATCCATGGCCACAACCCCAGATGGCTTGACTAGATCCTTACAACGACCAGCAGACACAACCATGGTAGAAGAGTGCTCTTATCTGGTAGAAGCATGAGTAACATCAAGATGACTTAGCCTATTGTATGCCTCCTCAATAGAGGGGATCTTTGGTAACATCAACATTTGAGATCTAGCCGCTTCCTAAGTTGGATCCAAACCAGCAAGAAAATGACCAACCATGGTATTTGCTTTGTCCTTCTTCTAGCTTGCACAAGTGCACATAAGAGTATAGGCATTGAGTCCTTCAAATGTGGACTTTAGGCAAGAGTAGTAGTAGGATAGGGGTCGTCCATCCTGCCTCATGTGGGTAATCTTATGGTGCAATTGAAGAATTCTGATAGCATTCTTGCCTTGTGAATAAGTATGCCATATATTTTCCCACATCTGCTTGGTAATTTTGTAATATATTATCTCAGTAGCAATCTTGCTAGTGGTTGTGTTCATAATCCATGCATAGACCATAGCGTTGTCTTTCTTCTAGGTGGCATACTTGCCTACCTTCTTCTCCGTCTCCAACTCAAGTCGGATGTGCTCTTTGTCATGACCCTCGACCACATTAAGGATCAACTGGGATCGTAAGGGGTAGTTTGACCCATCCAACTTTACAATCGGACCAAAGAATGGGCTCTTGAACTCCCTTTGACTCCCATCACTGCTTGACGATGTCGTCACCTCGGAAGACATCCCTATTGATCAGAGGTAGGAAGAACAATAAACAATGCAAAAGAAACGACTACAACCTTACATCAGTGGTGAAAATCGCACTCTACAGCAAGGTAACGCCACTCTGGTGACCATTCGGTGATATGGCAGCGAGGGGCGACCACCTGAGGTAGGGCAAGACCAGTGGGTGGCCAATGGAACCCTAACCAACCTAATTCAAGCCCCCTCAGAGGGGATTCGAACCAGCTGCAAGTGGGGTGGTGTTGGGCGTCAAAACCCTAAAGGCTTGTCGACAGCCACTACGTTGGTAAGGGGCCACCAGAAGGGGTAGGTCGCGTTGGCGGCAGTCAAGCAACTCCCCCCCACCGACCAGTATAACGAAGTTGAGGTAATGCTCTGGCGAGAAGCTTTGAGGTTTTTGGTGGAGGGAGAAGAAATAATAGGGGGAGATAAAGCAAGGAGGTGTCAGAGGCCAGCTTAGCACCACCACTCTGATACCATGAAGAGGAAAATTGAGCGTACCAT
The DNA here is from genome assembly GCA_037157565.1 of Thalassia testudinum. Classification (NCBI taxonomy): domain Eukaryota; kingdom Viridiplantae; phylum Streptophyta; class Magnoliopsida; order Alismatales; family Hydrocharitaceae; genus Thalassia; species Thalassia testudinum. The sequence continues at coordinate 2,150,093 of JAZHRO010000044.1, forward strand.
TCTATTCACGTAACCCTAGGTCCTTTATATAGACACAGGACCCTAGAAAGGAAAATACAAAACTACCCCTACAAGAGTGGAAATAAAAATGAATATAAGAACTAAGAAGGTCTAGTAACAAAATGCATGGAGTGTGCAGCTCACCTAAACCTAAGTTACATGCAACTTAGTCTATATATTTATACACAATTGATATTTTAAGATGAAAACTTGGGAACTGAGATCACTTAAAATACATAAAGTGCACCAAATTTCAATGAAATTGGTCGATCCTTAAACCTCTATCAAGTGGAGTCAAATTTCATAATACTTAGGTCCTTGAAATTGATCTTTCTTCATTGTGGGGGTAGGAGTGTTGAATTGATGTGTAATCTTATGCATAACACGTTCATATGTAGTGATCTTAATCTCCAAAATTGCACGTCTAACTATTACTCATGAAACATATTAGCTAAGCTTTACCAGCACTAGCGCTATCGTGAGTATTTGTGTGCCATGGGAGCGTGGAGGCTTTTCCACATGGAGAGGAAACGTAGTAGCAAGCTACTATAGTTGATGATGGCGCACACAAACAAAGAGAGAGAAGACAGGGCAGCCGATGGTAGAGGGAGTTGTTGGAAAGAATATTTTATTAACTCAAAGAGAACATACATAGGTTCTCTCTATTTAAAGAGAGCAAATCCTAAATAGGAAACAAATCTAATCACTCCTTGAAATAGAAAACATCAAATCCACTTAATTACTTGCCTAAAGAACTTATCACCATACTTGAAAAAGCAAACATGGACTCTAAGCAAAGTGAAACAAATCCCTTAGGGCCGGCACCCCTTGGGTAGAGAAAACCTGCCACGTGGCCCAACTGACCTGTCGCGTGGCACTTTATTCTCCACACCCCCCCTCAAGTCAAGGCTAAGAGGATGATTACTTGTGATGAGGTTAAAGTCCCCACTACTCTTCCTCTTCAAGCTTCATATCTTCAATCTTCTCTTTGACAGAAGTAACAATGTAACCTCTTGCGACTTCGGAAGTCATTACTTCGTGGGCAACTTCAATAGTTGTTGCAATAGCCACTGTCTTCTCATCTTGGAACATGGCCTTGATCTTCTCTAAATTCACAAGAGTAAGAGACTCCATGCATGAGGTGCTAGTAATCCTACGTGTGGGTCTTCCAAACTTATCCCAACAACGGTCTTGAGGATGGCTAGTGCGTCTGCAATGTTGACATGGGGAATAGACTTGACTTGAGCCTCGACCACGTCCTTTACCACGTCCTGTGCCTCCATCAAAAGTGGCCATAGCGGTGTTTTCAGACACCACAACTCCACTGGAACCTACATCTGGTTCTCCAAGCTTTTCAAAGCGACTATAAATTGTCTCGAGATCCAATTCCTCGTCCATCTGATTATGCACCGGCTGATATCGGGGATTCAACCTCAACAGGAATCTGACGGCTTACCATCTTTCTCGTGCAATAGTCTGTTTGGCGCAGCAGATAGGCTCGTAGATCTCTAGTTCTTTAAAGTGCGCATCCATCTTTGAGTAGTAGTTGTCAAGGGAAAGATCCCCTTGACTAGCCGTCTAGATACAGGTATAGATGTCGGTGATGCGGCCATTGCTAGACTTCTTCGAGTATCTCTTCTCCAAGGAATCCCACATCTCGTACGCCGACTTCTTGTATAACATGTTGGAGGCAATGGATGGATCGACTGAGTTTATTAGCCAATTCATCACCATGTAGTTCGCTTTCTCCTACTTCGTTAAATCCTTGGACTCGGACTCCTCCTTGAGATGGACGTGCAACTTGTCCTATTCTCCCACGAAGATCTTGAATGCTCGAGCCCATAGGATATAGTTCGAGGCACCTTGAAGTTTGATGGTGGTGCCTTGAACTATAACCTTTTCTTCCCTGGTATTTAGCTGATTCTCGCTCTTGACCATCTTCGTCCTTGAGAAACGAGCCTTCCTCTACTTGTATGCTTCGTGTAAGGCGTTGGATGCGTGAGAGAAGCCACCCACCGGAGTAAGTTCCCTATGTGTCTCCTTGGGCCTTGCGTAAGGCGCCAAAGTCCTTCAAGGAGTTCTTTTTCAAGGAGTTCTTTGAAAGAACTCATAAGTCAACGAAGATGCCTTGACACACGAGGCTTAAATGCACGTAGGAATCACACACAAGATAGGACCTTTTTGTGTGCGATCTCTTCTCCTTGCTCCTGCATGGACGAAGGGGTGCTTGGCAAGAGGAAAAGGCATGCATGTGAGATTGGCGTTCTTAATGGGCATATAAATATAAAGGTGCCAGGAAATATTTTTCATAGTTGGTATACTCAAATGCTTGGAAAAGGTACAAACTGAGGAGATAATTGCTTGCAGTTTGTGATATGCTGGGTTATAGTGGGAGGTACTGGTTAGTAACTTGTAATACGCTGGAAGTTTTTCCCTCTTGGAGTTGCTATATCTTGTTGACTGCTTGAGTCTTTCTACTCACGTATGCATTTGAAAATTGCTTCCTATTGAAATATTAATGTGTAATACTCTTGAAGAGGCGAAACCATTATTAAAGTTGACATCTTCATTGGGGCCATTGGGGTTATTCACTTTCATTTGTTTCTTATTTGTACTCATAATTTGAATCACTGACCTTTTGGGCCACCTAGTATGTGCATCCCAATGTTTTCCTCCACGAGCATCTGCAACTGAGACCATTCTTTTTAACATGTGCATTTCATCTTTTCTGTCAGGTTGTAGAACGGGTTTTGGGCTGGATAATGAAACTATTCCCAGGAGGCCCTGGAAAGCGCCGTGCTCGTAGACTTTCGTGAGAGAGCATACCAGGAAGATTGAACGGATATCTAGTCCAGTCAATATTTGGCATACTTGTGTATATCTCATACAATTTTGCCAATTCGTTTATAGAAGAGCTGCATCAGCTTCAGAATGGAGGCTTCTGGTATGTCCCAAAGTTCCAAAAGATACAAAGAAAGAACCCTTGTCCGTCAAATGTTGCTGGTCTCAGAGAGAAGGTTGATTGAGTTGAGTTGCTTCATTAATTTGTTCACCACAATTATTGTGTTTACGTAGTTTCTTTCCTAAGTTAATTTGTTGACTAGATCCATAACAAAGTAAGTTATTTCTGAGGCCTGCTTCTGATGTTGTTGAGGAAATGTATTATTAATATCATTAAATGTTCATTAACTTGTGATTCCTGGTTTGGACTGTTTATGGGGGACTCGGGATCATCGAGTATCCTTAGCAGGTTGTTTAAGATGGCATGTCCGGGTGAAAATTTGCTCGTTCAGTTACCTCGTTTGACTGAAACGGTGTGTGATTGGGGAGGGTGTGTAATTTTTGATCGAGTACAGGAACGCCATCATGTTTTTTTCCTTACCACTTTGGAATTCCTAGGAAGGTACCATGGCAGAATGCATCTTAAGAGAAAGAGCACCTGATATTTTTCCTTGGGCTTTGGTTGAGTATCGTCGTGATGACTCTCAATGTATGCATAAAAATCGGTGATTCTTCATTTGACCGTGGTAACCCCAAACTGTTAAATGTCGTCAAATGAGTTCTTCCTCGAGAGAAAGTTGTTGTGCGATGAAAGATAATAAATGATTTTGCGTAAACATCCTTAGTTTTTATAGCCACATGTATGCCCTTTTAAACGTTCCAGTTATTACATATATCCTCCTCGAAAGTTTCTCCCTTGTCTGAATACATTCCTCCTTTGGTTTAAGGTTAAAGATTGGATTATTGATAACCGAGATTAATTTGAATACCAAATGCCCGAGAGTTCCCCCAGTAGAGGAGTTTAGCCAGAATAAGGGATCATCTTGGTTGAAGGATGCTTTACCATCTGAGATCATCGTGTCAGCTGTAATAGGGTCAAAATCTTATTAACAAGATACGCTAAGATTCTTGCAACAAACCTTTAGGAAAGGTTAGATGGTAGTGGTCGGACGGGGAAAATTTGAAAGAGATGTGGTTGTCGAGAAATGCCATTGAGGAACCTTCATCAATTATGAAATCCACTTTACATAATATGTCAGGGTGAATCTTGAGATGAAGAGACGTGGCTGTCATCAAATCATTCTACAATTATCTGAGAGCAATTAGAAAGAGGGCCATTCTTGTACTACTTTATCCTATACTTGGTGAAAGCTGAGATTTAAATCCCCTTCCTATACGTAGGCCTGAAGTGTCAGAATTGGGTAAACAAAATTTGGGTTCTTTTTCTCTGTGATTGCATGGTCTAGTCCAGTCTCTCACTTTAACCTAGGAGTAATTCTTAGGCTTCACTCATTGGTTCCACTTGTAGGAACAATAATTTCTACTCTACTTGCTAAAAGCTAAGACACTGTCCGTATTTTGCCAACCAAGCAATCCAAGTATGCTTGACCTAGTAAGGAGGCTTATGAAGAACTAGATGTAGTGTTGGAGTGCTAGAACCCTCAACAACAGGAGGAAGAGCGGCTCATACTTTCTTCTCTTGCCTCTTCTCAGTATGCCACTCTATCCTCTTTGCAAGGAGGAACCTGACTAGGAGAAATTCGCCAAATGCTTGAGGGAGATTTGCGAAGAATAAGAAATGTACATGAATTGGCTCTAGGATGCCAAAAGCTATAAGCAAGGTGTTTAGTAGGTTAAGGTGGAAGCCTTCAAGGCACCCATGTCTCCTCACAAGTAGGACCCCTCACCTAGCAATAGCAACCTAGAGTTAGCCCCTTAGCTTGCGACCCTTGCAGGAATGGTTGAGACATTGGCATTGTGTTTGCTCCCCAGATGTAGGGTGCTTAGATCCTAGATTTGCGACTTTAACTTTTTGAGCCTCTGTCTAAGAAATGTTCGTGAACAAGATTCGGAAGACTCACTTGCCTAGAAAAATGAGTGAAAAGAAGAAAAGAAAATTGAGAAAAATATAGCATGAGGAAGAAAGAAAAAAAAGTGTAAAAAATAATAGAAAAATACAAAAGGTGAGGAATAATAAAAGAGGCCAAATGGCATAGTTTGGGAGATATATACTAGGTTCATCTTTGTGTTGATCTCAGGATAAAAGAAGGCAAGGAGAAAGCTACTATTCATAAGTGAGCCAAATTCGATGACCGGGTCCAATAAAGCGAAAAGATAATCTAATGCCTTTGTGAAAACTTAGTGTTTAACCCTGTTGCCCACTTGATGAGTCAACTCCACACACACAAGATGCTTAAACTTTCATTTTCATTTCAAACCTTAGGTGGGTTGAAGAGTCATAAAAAGTTGCTCCTAAAGCCTAAAACTAAGGTTACTAGAGTTTCTAACAGAATTTAGGCGATTCGTATTTTGGTTGGTACCTTGGAATTATTGAATCTTTGCAATTAAAATCTTGTGTTAAATTTCTTTTGTTTTGGCAAAAATTGATGTCTCTACACTTATTTTCTCTTAGCTCAGACTTGCTTTTTCAATTGATTTTTCATTTTTGTTTTGCTCGAGAACTAGCAAAAGATAAGCATAGAGGTGATGGATTCATATTCAATTAGATAATTCATGTCTAACTTAAATTGGTTTGAGGGTATTTTAGGCATAAGTGCATTAGGCTAGTGCATCATAGGTACTATTGCATCATAATATAAATGATGCATTTTAGGGTCAATTATTGTATTTTGTAGCTTAGCCTTATATTATGTATTAATGAATAGTTGTTTATCCTTGCAACAACACAATTCTAGGTCTTAGATGGAGCTAGCCTTATATTGTGTATTAATGTACAGTTGTTTATCCTTGCAGCAACACAATTCCAGGTCTTAGATGGACCTTCGCATCCAATTAATCCAATTGAACTCAATTAGATTCACCTAATCCAATCTAAGCTAACCTTAATTCCTAACCTTTCACCTAGTTGGTTGTCCACCATAACCTAGGTCCACATATCAATACAAAGCCTTCATCTTCATCCAATCATATTGAACCACATCACCTAATGCCACCTAGACACCTAACAACCCTAATTATCTCCTAAGGTTGGCAACACCTTTTGAATTGCTTAATCTAATCTGGCCATCCTTATGATTAATCCCAACCCTACATCTAAAATCCTCCTGATCCTAGCCCTCTACTAAGTCCACGCCACATTAGGTTTAGATCCCAACACTTATCCCCTCCAAAAAACAATAGCTGGCCACCCTATCCTCTAATCTCCACCATCCAACTAGCATCAAGGGCCCTTAAAAACCCAACCAAAACCTAGCCTTAACAACTCTTATGGCCAGCCACTTATCCCTTCAAAAAATCCCATGGCCGACCAACACAATAGCCATGTCTCCACCCTTCATTCTACCTCCACTTGATCTCAACCATCCATCACCATATCCCTAACTAAACCTACCCTATCCAAAACCCTATGCTACCTAGCTAATTGATCTTGGTCGCCCACCCTCCTACCCTTCCATTATAGTGATGGTAGCACCATCATTGATGATAATTAGCTTAATTTAACCTAATTGCAGTAATAAATGCTCCTTAATATTTATTAGAGAATCATAATTCTAATCTGAGTTGGATTTGAGAAGAAGAGAAAATAAGTTAATTCTGTTGTTGCAACACCTAATTACAATTGCAGATTAACTAAGGGATTAATCAGGACTTAATCTAAGGTCAAATGAGCTTAATTTCCCAAGAAGTGAGCTGACTAAATCAAGTTTTTTTGAGATTCGAGGATTATTTTATTAATAAAAGTCCTAATTATAACCTCATTTAAATGAGTTTTGATGGAATAAATGTAATCTAAACCTCTTAAAAATCATTTAAAAATATTTTATGAGGTTTGAAACCTTTTCTTTGACAAAAAGAACCCATTTTGACAAAAAATAGAGCTTAAGTAGGAATTTACTCTATTTTGGACTTCTGTGTGAATTACCCGGTAAAACTATGTCAAAACCCAAATCTAAGGTCACCACTAGATTCCTTGCATCCAAATTAGGTTAACCCTAAATTTTGAGCCCAATCGAAGTTTGTCTTGGGGTAGTTTGCATTCTAGCCTAGGTTACTTTGATTATTACACAAATACCCCTAAGTTTCGATTTTTATTGTAAGAAGGTCCCTCCACCACCTTCATCCAAACATGGCATGTTGCAGCAGCATCTTCAACCCAAAAACAATCGATCTTTGATTGGAGAGATCTCCAAATCATGGCCAAATCCCTCCAAATTTAGAGGGATTGGTCACAAGATCATGAGCAATCAATTGAACTAGATCTTAAACTCCGTAATTGACTCAAATGTGGCTGATGGAACTCAAAAATTCATGTGAACTTGCCACAATTGCATGGAATTCGTGTGAATTCTAAGCAAAAGCTTGGGCATGTTACCAAGTCGAAATTAGTCAGAAAATCACCTTCTTCTCCATCTCTAGCCACGTTCCCATGCACTCCTGTGAGCTCCTCCGTTATACCTCTTCCGCACATGCTCAAGGCCAATTGGCACCGCCAACATCTTCCTCTCTTCCTCACGATCCTTGTCGGTCAAAGCAAGGGCATTTCCAGCCCCTTCTTCCTCGCCGTTACCTTCGCCATCCTCATTATCTTCCCCACGTCCAACCGCCCAAGCTGGACGTGGTTCCTCCTCCTTTCATCCCAATAAGTAGTTCATCTTCCTTCTCTCGCTTCCTAGGTTAGTTTTAGGTCTTTCGAGCCCTCACGTGACCGTTCACAACTCATCTTCCTCGCGATCGGAAAACCTCTGGCGAGCTCTAGTAGCCACACCATGCCACCATTTACCCATCCACCTACTCCACAAGCTTCACCACATCTTGTAGATCAAAAGCCCTCAAGAAATTGAGAGCTTTGATCTACAAATCGACAGGCCGAACACCCATCAATCTGCCATCCTCTTCAACCTTGTTTGGCCACCATATGCCTCCTCGCACCAAATCAACACCACCATCACATTCTTCACCTCACGGTGAAGCTTTTGAACCTTCTAATTGGGGCCCAAAGACCATATTTCTTGTTATAGGTACTCACCATGGACCTCGTCTTCTTTGACGTCAATGACTTCCATCCAACAAGCACGTGGCCACAAGAGCTCACTCAATAGCTATGGATTGGTATGAGGAATCCATTGAGACCATTGGATTGAAGATCCAACAATGGTCGTATTCCAACTAGACGCAAGCTTCTCCATGTTGAGGCCGTTGAAACAAATGGAGAAGAGGGTGCTTGCAGAGTCCTACATTGTGGGTTTGTGATTCAAAACTTGATATAAATTGGTTTGCACACCTTAAGGGGTGCCCAAGACCACTGGGGGTCGAGTCTCCTGCCCCATACCCATACGCATGCACATACACACACGAGCATGCACCTAGGGGCGAGCCTAGGCAAGTTTTGTTTCAATTCGTGTGTAGCCCTTGGGTGGATTTTGGCTTGACTTGTGTTTGGCTTTGGGCTGCAATCTTTAAGTTGTTTGATAGCCTAGTGCGAACATTTGATGGTTGTGAATTTCATCAAGTGTTGAGGCAATTATGCTTAGTTGAAAAAATATTTTTTTTTGGCCTTCTCAACACTCATATATATTTTTTTGGGTTTGATATATGCCTTATTTTACATTGAATATATTTCTTGTTGTATCAATCTCTTAAGCTCTATTGTGACTAATTGATTAGTGGTGTGAATTGCGAATTATTTGCTCCCTGAGACAACCTCAGACTCACATTCAAGATTATAAATTTAATTATTTTCATCGCTTTAGTCATTGTACCACGACGCATATTTTAAACCCGACTTTAGCGCATTAACACATAGCCCTCCACTCTTCTTGATCCATGGCATCGCTCATCCACCAATCAAATTGATTTCCATCTTCTATATATATGGCATCAAGTCCACGGCCATAGCCATCTTCTTCTCCAATTAACTCTCCACCTCTCCACTCCATTCTTCCTTGGCCAACCACCCTCCTCCCAAAACCCTAATCTCCAGTCCATTTCTATCTCCGTCTCTGCAGGATCTTTGCTTCTCCGCACTCTGGCGACTCTCTACTTCTCAAGGGCAAGAAGATTGGGTGGACATCTCCACCACCACTTTGGGGCTTCTGCACATGTTCCTCTACATTCCGGTGAGTCCTTCCTTTAGACTATCTCTATCTTCGCTCCAGTTGTTTCTTTTTCTAGTTGTTTACTTTCCTAGTTGTAAGCATTCCTCTATTTTTGCACTTTTCACTTTCATTAGTTGTCATCAGAATTCTTAGATTAATAAAAGTCCACTTTTATTTCATCTATCTTATGTCTTTATATTCTTTCAATTACTTGCCTTAGTTTTATTCGCATATGTAGTTAAGTCTAGTAATTAGTTGCTTCACTTGTTGCACTTTTTTCCTTTATAAAAAACCAAAAAAAATCACAAACATAAAATACCAAAAAACTAATAATAATTGAGCATTTTGAAAGCAAGAAAAGCTTCGATTTCCTCCTTGTGGCTACTCGAGATTGGTTTATAAATATTAAAACAGTCTCAGATTTTGCACTATAGCAACGATAATTTATCTATTACGATTTTCGACGATCAGACCACCCTGAGGAAGAAACCTAGTTACCTCAATTGATGGATGACATCCCCCCCCCCCCAAACAAGAATAGGCTTCGTGATGGTAAGCACGCAAATCGCATAGACAATGTGAGTGAGGTTAGAGAATAGTAGCTGCAATTACTTTCTCACAAAACTAGTAAGAGTGAGTGAATGACCCCCACAACCCAACCCCACCCCCCCCCCCCCCCCCCAATATAAGGGAGGAGAGCTATTGGGAAATAAGGTCTTAGACCCACTCAACAATTGAGGGGGCAAGGGGACTCAAACAATTCGATCATCAATTCCCATGGCATCGAAGAAGCATGAAAACATAGGCGTTAGAATTTCTAGTAATCACATACTCGGGTCGATGCTCGAAAAACTCAATAATATTGATCGAGAAACATAACAAACTATGTAATCGAAACCACACAGGGAGACTTAAATGAATGGGAGAGGGGGGCACATGCTCCTTGTTGGTGATGGACACGATGGAGGAATTCATCAAGGTTTCGGTTGCGAGGATGATGAAGCATGGTCGTCAACGTGGCTCGCGGTGGTGGGAAGGAAGGTTGCGCATGGGGCTGTCGAGGATGAAGCGTGGTCGTGGATGGAGCGCAGTAGCAGAGAGGTCATGGTGTCGAGAGACGAGTCTCGGTGGTGATGTTGGAGATGTTACCTCCGACCACGGTGGTGGCATGTGGTGTTGTGATGTCGCAGTCAAGGTTGTTGTTGTCAATGTGGAGGTCGCAGTGGTGGTCGTGGGCACACAGTCTTGCGGGTTGAGGTGGTTGAAGATGGAGGCTTGCGGTGGTGGTGTGGATCTTGTGCATGGAGAGAGGGCTTTCCTTTCGCGGAGGAAGAAGATGATTCCCCCCACCCGATCCTCTACCTGTTATAAAGAGGAATAAAATAGAGATAACATAATCAGAGAGAATCAAAGAATGATGGAGAGATATTATCGAGGAGAGAGAGAGGGAAAATAAGGAAGGGACTTGGTGCCAAATATGTAGTTGATTTGATTGTTTCCAAGCATAGTAGAGCCATTATTTCTTTTTTAAATTAAGCTTGCCAAAAATGATAAGAGTGAAAATAAAGCAAGCTTTTAAGAGAGAATTTCTGATGATTTTCTTGGGAAATCAAATGTCACGATGGTATTTAATTGATGCCAATAAAATTGAACTTCCAAAATTACTCCTTAAATGCAGGAAATCCAAAGCTTAATTCATTTGCTCAACGTAATGCTTGTTTTAAATCAAATTCCATCTAAACAATAATGTACTTAGGCTTTAGTTTGGTCCATGAAAGTGAACCTATCACATAGCACATCTCGTAGGTTGTGCCTCCTACGATAAGTCCTGCCTACATGGACTCCTTCCTTCTCGGCAAGTGGATGACATCGTTCACACTGAAAAGAGTTGATTCTCTGTATGCAATGCGAACCCTTCGCACCCTGCAAACACCTTTGCAAATCAAGAGGTGACCCTCACCTCGAATACACCAAGATCTTGGCCTTGGGAATCAAATCCATGACCAACTCTCACTGGTTAGCACCCTGTTTGTGCAAAGGCACCTTGATGGATTAATTTTGATGATAATGAAACATGCGTATTTTGACATTTGCATTTGAGTGATTAAGTTTTAGGATTAATGCAAATGGAGGCAAGTTTGAGGAGCTTGCTCTTGGACAAAAGCATCAAGGAGCATGGAGGATTCCAAAGGAGGAGCTTCATGGAGGTGATGGAGCTTCGCTTGGAGTGAGAGCTTGAAGAAGCTTAAAGACATGAAGAATAGGATACATGATTTCTTTCTTGTATTTGTACTATTGTTTTACTCTTTATTTTTTCCATAGATATAATGTAAAAAGCCCAAAAGTACAACACCTTAAGTCTTAGGAGCACTAATCCATCACTAGGATACTTAGGTTAACTTAGAAAACCAAATTAGAAATCTGACAAACTAATCAAACATCTAACATTACTATCAAATGTCTGATACTGACTTCTAACATTACTATCGGATGTCTAATACTAACTTTTAAGTCATCTGATTGTATTTCCAGACGTCTAAGTATATAGGATAGAAATTCATATTCTGTTTCTTTCCATTTAAACATCCTGCCCATAGTCCAGACATCTTAGAAGATGTCTGAGGTATTTGCCAGACATCCAACGATAGGACCATTAGACTGCCAGATCAAAATCTTCGAGGACCATGTTACGATAATTTTAATATCACTTTCGGACGTCCATAGAGACTTCCAAACATCTGATAAAGAGACATTAGACATAATCTGACCCAAATCTTAATTTGTCAAACCATATAATCTTTAGCTTCTCGGGAAATTAATTCCCACAGAGAATCCTTAGACCAGATGTCCAGATCATAGGTCAGACGTCCAACCTATCATCTAACACATAAACACTAGAACCTTATTTAGATCTGGTCCAATTCCAGGAACCAAACCTGCTCTGATTAGATGTCCGATAACTTGACCAAACATCATAAAGAAACCTAATTAGACATCTGTCTAGATCCAAACAAATCCAGGGAGATCACTCTTCAGGATTAGACGTCCAAATCTTAGACCAGATGAAATACCAGACGTATGATATTATAATTAGACATCTAATAACTGTGTTAGACTCATAATGACCCTGATTTGATTGGGATTTTAGCCCAATCTTTTGAGATTTGTTTCCAATGGCTACTTAAGGCTTCCTAAACTATCTAAATCCTTCTTAGGACCTCTATAAATAAGAGAGGACCTTTCCTAAGACATATACACCTGTGATAGAATACTTTCCACCATTTTGAGTGTTTTAAAAGAAGTGATCATCAAGAAGAGAAGGTTTTACTCTCCGTATTCTACATTCGAGAGCATCGTTACTCTATGTGATCACGCCTACATACTTCTGATTAAGGGAAGATTTTTTGCCTATAGTAGCATAGTTAAATCCTTTACTATTTGGTCTCTATAGGTTTTGTTTTTCTCTTTTATTTTGCGGTTGGGTATTCACATGGCGAATACCTGTCTCCATCGAGAGACAATACTCCTTGTGAAGAGGAAGGGTTTGAGGTGCGCTACCCTCAGTTTAAGTGACGTGATTGTATTTGAGGTTGTACTACCCTCATTGAAGTAGTACGTTAGTGGATTTTGATCTACTCGGCAAATCGAAAAATCCTAAGTTGAGAGGTTTAGATGGTGGTTTTCAATCGATTTGCATTTCCACCTAAAAATATTGGTGTCATTTCTGGTGCTTGCTTTTTTGTGTGATTGTGATTTCATTTCCGCACTATTTTTATCACGCACTATTCACCCCCCCTCTAGTCTGGAATTTCACACCCAACACTTGGGTGGTGAGATCACGAAGAGATGATGTCCTCCAGGGATCGAATCCCCAACCTGTAGCACATGCAGGTCATTCGAGGGCCCTAGTTGGTGCCTTACAGCTTGCAAGCCATGGGGGGCAGTGGCTGGTTGTGTTACTGGTCATCTCCCTCCTTCTTGGATAGACAACCCTACTCCTTGCTGGTCGAGTAGCTTGTTCTTAATGCCCTTTTTCTTGCGTCAATGCTTCATGAAGTAAAGGGGGAGGAAGGTTGTGGCTCCAACTTGGTGGTTGATGCACTTTATTAGAAAATCAATTAGGGTTTCCAAGTAGGTTTAGGGAGATGTTTATAGGGTTCCTTACACTAAACCAATATAATGGGAATCCTTAGATCTTCACCCAAGGGATGGGATCTAATCCAATTTGATTTTTATAGGATTGGCTCATAACAACTTATAGGATGTTTTAATCTAGTATTAAATCATAAATTAATTGTAATTCAACCCTTGGATTTTGTACCTAATCAAATTAGATGCAATTAATCACAAAATTAAATGAGATTCAATTTCTTGAATCACATCAATCAATCCAACCAAAGAGGAACCCACTAAATGATTTTTGATTTCATCATGGCAATAATCAAGATTTTAAGTTTAGTGGAATTATGCCAGTGCGACTCCCTTAGGTATTCCAAATATCCATGAATCCTTCACATTGGAAGACATATGTAACCCTCAGGATTATATCCCAAGTTCACTGTCCATCCTATCTTGAGTTACATACGTTTCACATTCTCCTTATATCATTAGGATGAGAACGAAGACTAGATCCTTTTCGAAAGCATTGTCTTCTTCTCTTTCATACATGGGTCTAATCAGGACTCGTACAACCATATGCATGGATTTCCGTACACCACAATATACGTGGAGTGAGATTGTGCCTTGCAATGTACTACATATATGTGTGACCACGGATCTGTATGATTCCTTCGAGAGATTGTGTATCTCCTGTGCCCTCATATGTACACCAACTTTCTAGTCTTAGCACCACGATGGGTGCATTAATTATCAATTCACTAAATGTGCATACTCAGATACAAAGATATATATCTATCTTAGGTCAAAGGATACACCTTCTCCGTGACAGTGATAAAAGAAAAATTTCCACATCTCTATCTTTTCGAGTCAACCCTTTGACTCAACTTACATGACAACTCCAAATCTCTATTCTTGACGTCAGAAAATGCGATAAGATAACTCGATCATTGTAGCATATGCTTTCGACATCAATTTTAAAAGTAAGAATCAAACAGTGAGTCCAAGTATTGAACATAGGGAGGCGTGAAATCAAATCGTTTATTTGCTTATTGCCACATAGTATTTTATTTGGTTTACTTGCGTGAAAGAGAGAGAGAGTGTGTGAGTGAGAGAGTAGAAATCCATGGTAGATTAGATTTGCATTAGAAAAGACAAACATGAAGTATAGTGACAAACGCAAGCATAACCTGATCAAAATAGAAGCCTAGCCTAGAAAGCATGAAAAGAGCATCAAACATAATAACAAAGATTACTTCAATGAATTATGAAAATCGTCTTACAAACATTAACATGAACACTAGAGAAATGCTTGAATAAAAAGTAAAACATAAGCTAAAGAAGACTAGCAAGGAGTCGAGGCAGCCACGGTGGTGGAGGGAAGCTCCGTCAACAACTCGGTGGCTTCGGGGACTTGCGTTGAAGCTTTAGAAGGTGGTGGAAAGCTTGGTGGAGATGTGTGTAGCAAATGGGGGTCTTAAGGGCCTTTTATAGGTGAAGAAACACCATAAACTGACCTTGAACTGCCCCAAATCGTGCTTTAAGCGTGTTGGACCAATTTGGATCGACGATTACACACTGAACTGGTGCCAGCTGTCGTACGCACATTGGGATAAGCTGTGTAATGCCCACTGTCACATGGACTGGCGTGGCTCGATGAGAGCCATCCATCGCCACATCCAACTATCGAGAATGCTCGAGGATCGCACCCTTAAGCACGCACTAAATTGTGCTCTGGCGATCACGATTACGTGAGTTGGCCACATGGCACCTTTGCGCTCAATGATTGCGTGCCAATGGTTGTGATGCACGTAGATATGGACAGATGAGATCACATGATCGAGCGTGCTGATGTGGCCACCTTCGGGCAGTCAGTGGTTGATCGTATGGTGTCAATAACATGCTATTGCGCACAAGGGAGCCATGGATTGTAGCTCAATCTCATGACCTTTGCGCTTGAGCATTAGCATGCAAATGCTGTGCTATGTAAGATTATGCGAGATCTAGAACATCCATGCTTGATCATGCAGTCGGTGATGATAGGTGGCGTGGCGCGATGTGGAGTGTACTCACCCGCGCAAAGAAGAGACTGAACGAAAATTTGAGGCACGCGATGGAGGGCTAAGCGAGTGCCATGTGGTGCGTCATGGTTTGTTGATCATCAGATCAATGACCAGAACTTCCTAGGCTCTTTGTGGGAGCTACGGATATCATATCAGACCAATTTTCGCGCTGTTAAGCTACGATTGTCGATCCAGATCCATCCGTACAATTGGATTGCTCATTTTAGACCTATTTCAATATGTACTTGTACAACTTGGCCATTAAATGTTAATTACAAGCAATCTTAATGTAGAGATTATACTTGATGCATGTATTGCTCCCAAACCTACTATATTATGATATTTATGTGCATGCACCCTCAAAATTGACTCTAACTGATATAATTAACATTAATAAATGTAGAGTCATCATACCCCCATGCCCACCCCCTGCTAGTCCCTAACAAGCTTAATCATAAAAAGCAGAGCCAAGGAGTGACTGCCAGGCATAGATATCTACCAACCAGAGGAAATTCGATACCTAGGGTCTTAACTACTAAGACTTAATAGTGTCATGATGCTAACCAAGATACGTATCATCCTCGTCTCTGCCTTATTCATATACATATATGTATATATTATTATTATTATTATTTTCGTGTTCAGGGTTTGGAGCAGCATTCTGTGGATTCCCAACCCACCCAGGACTTGAAATAATCAAAAGTGCTATGCATCTTATTGTGTATGTGATTGACTCGCTATACAGGAAAGTAAAGCAGACCTCGGGTATCCATAAGCTCTAGGTGACCCTAAAATGAAGTTTTTGCCACCTAAAGTTTGTTTCCTTGATGGTAGCTTTCTCCTTGCTACTTTTTTTTGGGGTCAACACCAAGCGCACCCAATATATATCTCCCTATGGTTTTTATTTCTACTTCTCTGCTTCTCCTTAATTAGGGATTTATTTGTTCTTTCGTAGCCTAAGCTCTAGACAACTGGCAATGGGGGGCTACCTGTTAGTTCAACCCCTCATAAATAATGTTTTGATAATTTTACAAAATAAAGAAAAAGAAATAAAACATAGAAATAACATGCTTTTCTCTGTTATGACATAATTGCAGGTCTCATGGATTTTCTAATACAGATGATAAGGAGCGTGAAGATGCATCTTGTTATAGGTCTTACGCCTTTCTATGTACGCATTCAAAAGATTGTAATCTTCTTTTTATTGAGTCTAGAGATGTTGCAAAGAGCCCCCAAAGATAACATACACATAGCTAACTTAGGCTCTCTACACTTAGGAAAAATTAAAAACCAAAACTTAACACAAAAATCATATCAGACTCCAACACACATGTTAGATGTCTGATATTCAACTTTAAGACATGCGATCATGATTACAGACATTCAATTTCCTATAGTCTTACCTCTACATTCTGAACATTTAGGCTCCAGTCATGCAACCTTCAATCAGATGTCCATGGGCTTATCTAGACGTCCAATACATACCTCAGACATCCTTAAGCCAACCATTAGACTCCACTTAATTTTTCCTTCATCATTTTTTAATTCTAACGGTTAGATAAACTTTTAGACATCTGGACATGTCTCCAGACGTCTAGTAATGGACTGTTAGCCCCTTCCTCTGTGGAGATTTGTTAGAAATCAAATCTCACTTTTTTTATTTCCTAAGCAAGATATTAATCTCTTTCCAGACGTCTAGACTACTAATCAGACATCCAAACTGACGTCTGATGCTTAAAATCTAGAACTCTGTTTGGATCTAATTAAAACATAAACAAACCCTTCTATAATTAGACATCTAATTTTTGTACCAGATGTCTTATAACATCATATTAGACATCCACCTAGAATCCTATTTAGATCTAATGAAAACAGTAAGCCTGGCCCATAAAATTAGGCATTAATAATTGTAGTCAGACAACCCAAAAATCAGGCATCTGATCCTGCTGTCAAAATCATAATTACCCTGATTTGAGTTGGATTTCGTCCCAATCTCTTGGGACTTGCCTCCAATGGCTAGGAGCCCTCTCTTAAGCCTTCTTGAAGGTTCTAAGATTGCCTATAAATAAACTATAACCCCTCTTAGGCAAAACACACCTCTTCAAATATAATTCACTTAGATTATTACTTGCTCACTTGCTCATTGCTTCCTTTGCCCTTGTGCTGTGCACTCACTTTGTTTGGGCTAAACCAACACTCCCACTGTGCTACATATTTTCATCTTCAGGGAGTTTCCTTCACCCTTAGTAGATAAGAAAATTATTCATATTTTGGGGTGCTCTATAGGGTGCATTTTACTTTTCATTTTACTTGATTGTTATAGTTGGGTATCCGACCTGTCAGATCCCTGTCTCTTCATTGTGAAGGTTGAAACCTCCGTTTAAGGATCGGAGGTGAAATTTGTAGTTGAGGTACACTACCCTCGTTGAAGTAGTATGGTTAGTGGATTGATCACTTTGTGATTGTAAATCCTAAGTCAAGGGATTGACTTAGGTGGTGGTTTTCACCCGATTTGGATTTCCACATAAAAAATCTTGTGTCTCCTTTTTTTATGATTATATTTCATCTTGCAATTATTTTCTAAATTCACTATTCACCCCCCTCTAGTGCAATTTCATTTAGTATCAGAGTAGGTTTCCACTTTTAGGAGTAACATCCACGGAAGATCTTATGGAGGGGAGAGTAGTATCCACCAGCAAATCAAAGGGTCAATCCACTACCTAACCACCTCTCTTCGAAGGAACCAACTACCCATATTGGAAGTTAAGAATGAAGATGTGGCTTCAAGCCAACAATTTCTCAATCTGGGAGAAGTGCGAATCTGCATACGACATTCTCGACAAACCATAGATGAGATACACACTGGAGTAGATTCATCACCTCGACTGAATGCAAAGGCGATGAACTCACTCTATTGTGCACTTAGCCCAGAGGAGTTCAATTGCATTAGTCAATGCACAACCACCCTTGAAATATGGAGAAACTTAGAGGTAACTCATGAAGGTACGTCTGGAGTTAAATCCTCCAAGATTAATGTTTTATCGCAGGAATTTAAAGCCTTCACTATGAAGGATAATGAGAGACTTAGGGACATGTACACCTGATTCACTTTAATCGTGAAAAACCTCAAGTCTCTAGGGAAGACATTTATCAAGGGGGAGCTTCAAGCCAAGCTCCTTCGCTCTCGTAGACCTGAATGGGAGCAAAAGATTACAGTGATAGAAGAAGCCAACCAAGTAGAGGATCCAGACATGGAGAATCTACTTAGGAATCTAATGGCCTATGAGACAAAGATGGACCAAATGAAGAAGTCGATCACACCTGAGCCAAAGAAGACCTTAGCTTTTAAGGCAATATCGGACGATGAGGTAAGTACCGATGACGAAGAATTTGTTTTATTAGCTAAAAAATTTAAAAAGTTTCTCAGAAATAGAAAAGAGATCAGGGAAAAGAAAAGGGAAGAAGAACCTCTAGTTTGCTACAATTGTAAGAAGAGAGGCCACATAAGGAAGGAGTGTCCCTTGCTCAAAAAGGAGGACGAGAAGAAAGGCAAGAAGCCTTCCGACTACAAAAAGTTCTCAAAGCCTAAGTAATTCAAGAAGAAAACATTTCAAGCGACCTGGGATGACTCCACTTCCGAAGAAGAAGAGGAGGAGACAAATGAAGAAACGACTTGCTTGGGACTCATGGCAACCAACGACCCATCCGGATCCAAGTCCAAGGAACCCGAGGTAAATTCATATTTCTTAGAAGAGTTGCAAGAAGTATTTGATTTATTGTATGTAGATTTTAAAGAAACAAGGACTAAAAGTAAAGCACTAAAAGTAGAAAACTTAGAGTATAAGGAATTAATAAATACCTTAAAGAAAAGAACATAATTATCACTAAATAAACCACAGCTTTAAATATGCAAATGGAAAATCTAATGATTGAAAAAGAATCATTAACAAAAGATTTATATATAGCCATGAGTGAATAAAAATTCCTAGATAGAGAAGAACTATTTAGCAAGATTCATGTTCTTGAAAAATCAAACTCTTTTAAAAAGAATGAGAATGGCCTACTTAGATTAGAAATTAGAGAACTAGAAGATAAACTAGACATAATGAAATTAGAGATAAATCACCTCAAAGAAAAATCAAATCAGTTGCTTAAGGCCTTAGCCAAATTTACAAAAGGGAAGGAGAACTTGGACAAGCTTATTGCCCATCAAAAACCTTCCTCAAGTAAATTTTGACTAGGCTATTATGAAACTAGTAAAAATGAACCAAAAAAGGATCCTCCTCCAAAGAGAACCACTAACAAATACGGATCCACATTACAATGGATACTGAAAAGACAACTTGCATTTTGTTTTGTAGGTTTCAAAGGACATTATAATGTCAAAAACTGGATCTACAAAATGAAGGATGATCGACTCAAATTAGAAAGACCTAAAGAAATACCAAGTCACGAAAGGAGGTCTTTTGTAGGAACGAAGAGACTTACAAGAAAGAAGACAAGGAGGCTGCTGCCAAGGAGGTCGATGGGTGATAGACTCCGGTTGTTCCAAACACATGATGGGGGACAAGCACAACCTACGAATGGAAGAATGGTTATGTTTGGCAACAACCACAAGAGCCATATTATTAGTCTTGATAAAATAAGTAACCTTCTTTCCCTTATCTCAAATGTTTCTTTAGTAAAAGGACTAAAACAATCTTATTAAATGTTAGTCAAATTTGCAATAAGGGATATAAGGTAGTTTTTACTTCAAAATCATTTGAAATTATGCATGCATCAACAAATAAAACCCTTCTTAAGGGAACTAGCTTACAGACATTTATATTGTAGAATTTGATAAAGATAGCACTTGTGAATGCCTTGTAGTTAATAATGAATTGAATGTACGACATAAAAGATTAGGACATGTTCATATGAGGTTAGTTCAAAAGCTAGCCAAACATGAACTAGTTCGAGGTCTTCATAAAGGAAAATTTGTAGATGACCTTATGTGTGATTCTTGTAAATTAGGTAAAATCATGAAATCTAGCTTTAAAATCAAAGAAGTTATATCTACATCAAGACCATTAGAATTATTTCACCTAGATTTGTTTGGACCAACACAATATGAGAGTCTTAGTGGATGCAAATATTGCCTTGTACTTGTAGACGATTTTTCAAGGTTTTCATGGGTCTCCTTCTTGAAATCCAAAGATGGAGTGTTTTCCATCTTTTCTATTTTTTGTGAGAAGGTTCAAACTGAAAAAGGCTACAAAATCACTTGAATTTGTAGTGATCATGGGGGTGAGTTTGAAAACTCCTTGTTTGATGATTTTTATCAGGAGCATGATATTGCTCATGAGTTTTCTTTCTCCTAAACACCTCAACAAAATGGGGTAGTTGAGAGAAAGAACTGCACTCTTCAAGAGTGTGCTCGAACATTGCTCATAGACTCCAGGTTACCAAAGTACTTTTGGGCTGAGGCTATTAACTTGATTGTTATGTGTTAAATCGCATCTTAATTCGATCTAGGCTGCGAAAAACTTGCTTTAAACTATATTATGGGAAAATACCCAAGATTAGTTATTTTAAAGTTTTTGGATGCGAATGCTTTGTTTTGAATACCTGTTTTAATTTAGAAAATTTGATGCCAGAGGTGAAGAAGCCATCTTTATTGGTTATTCTTCATGTAGTAATGCATATCAGGTTTTAACAAGACCACATTAATAGTGGAGGAAACCCTTTATGTTTCCTTCAATGAATCACCTTACTCTTCCTCTATTGACCGAATCAATATGGGAGATGAAGATGATTCTTCTATTAATGTGTTTGACATCCCAAATTCCAATATCCATAATCTTCCAAAAGATTGGATATATCAAAGGGATCATCCTGAAAGTCAAGTCATTGGAAGTATTTCCAATGGCGTTAAAACCCGATGTCGTTTTAGTTGCTCTTTCGGTCTCTCCGCCTTTATATCTCAAGTTGAACCGAAGAGTGTCAAGGAAGCATGCTTCGAAGAACCTTAGATGATGGCCATGTAAGAGGAACTCAACTAATTCCAAAGGAATTAAGTTTGGGATCTAGTACCTAAGCCCGAAGAGCAAACTGTAATAAGAACCAACTGGGTATTCCAGAATAAGTTAAATGAATTTGGTGTAGCCATTCAGAACAAGGCTCGCTTGGTAGCACAAGGGTACAACCAAGAAGAAGGAATTGATTTTGATGAGATCCATGTTCCTGTAGCTTGACTTGAATCAATTCGCATGCTTCTTGCCTATGCCTCCTTCCTCGGCTTTAAACTCTTTCAAATGGATGTTAAGAGTGCTTTTCTTAACGGATTCATTAAGGAGGAAGTTTTTGTAAAACAACCTCCAGATTTTGAATCTCATGACAAGCCTAACTTTGTCTATAAGTTAAACAAGGCATTATATGATCTACAGCAAGCTCCTAGAGCTTAGTATGAGAGACTCAAAGACTATTTGTTGAGTGCAAACTTCTCTATAGGAGAAGCTGATTCTACATTATTCATTAAAAGAAAAGGACAAGACATTTTATTAGTTTAAATATATGTAGATGATATTCTCTTTGGTGTTACTAATGAATCTATGTGTAGAAAGTTCTCCAAGATTATGCAAGAAGAATTCGAATGAGTTTGATGGGTGAACTCAAGTTCTTCTTGGGTTTACAAATCACTCAACTCGAATTTGGGACCTTTGTGTGTCAATCAAAATACACAAAGGAGATGCTGAAGAGATTTGAGATGGAGAAAAATAAAGGGAAGAACACTCCTATGAGTGTCACAACCTCCCTAGACTTGGACGACTTAGGTACACCCATAGATCAAAAACTCTATCGTAGTATGATTGGCTCCTTGTTGTATTTAACCTCTAGTATACCTGACATTTTATTTAGTACTTGCTTATGTGCTAGATTTCAATCAAACCCTAAACACACTTAAATGTAGTTAAACAAATATTTAGATATCTAGTTGACACATTTAAATATGGCTTATTTTACCTAGAAGTCTGCAATTCAACTTAGTCACATATAGCGATGTGGACTATGCAGGTAGCCACATTGATATGAAGAGTACTAGTGGGACATGCCAATTCTTGGGCGAATCACTATTCTCTTAGTTCTCAAAGAAACAATCTAGTGTAGGCCTATCAACCATGGAGGCTAAGTATATAGCCGCTAGCATGTTCCCAAGTATTATGAATGAAAAATACTTTGAAAGATTTTAATTTGATATTTAATAAGATAAAAATATTATGTGATAATACTAGTGCTATCAACATTTCGAAAAATCCCATACATCACTCCCGTACAAAACATATTGATGTTCGACATCATTTTTTGAGGGATAATGTACTTAAGGGAGAAATTGAGGTTGAATTTATTTGTACTGAATTACAATTGGCAGATATTTTCACTAAACCTTTGAATTATGGTCGTTTTAATTTCATATGTAGGTAACTAGTCATATGTAAGCTAAGTGATATTTGAAATTTTGTTTGTCATGAACATTTAAGTAGTTTTGATTTCATCAAGTAAGAGAACCTTCAAACATAGTTCAAAAATCAAAATGCACATTCTATGAAATATTAGATGTCTAATAAAACTACCAAACATCTTATACTTAAAAAGTTGGTATCCAAGTATCTTGAACAAACGTCGATTTCATTAAGTCATATCTCATTAAAAGTGGTTCAAAAAATGGTCTTTTAGATGTCCATACATAGTGACAAACGTCTGTGATGTCATCGAATAACCTTAGTCAGACGTCTATTTAGCATTAGGGTCTAAAATCAGCAGGCTCTGGATTTAGATATTAGACATCTGAGGATTGATTCAAACGTCATATAAGTCATCAAATTCCAAAATCAAACAACAATCTATAGCTTTGGCTCAAATGGAGTGTTGACTTTAGAGATCAGACGGCTAATTATGTTTTTTGACGTCTTGTTTATCGTCTGATACAGAAATTAGATGACAACCTGTAGCTTGAATCATTTTTCAGGGAAGTCTATCTGTATGATGGGAACACCATCATGAGCCATAACTAGCTCAATTTGGTGTTATAAAGTCAATAAAAGCTCCTACATATTAGTTAGATGGTCTCTAGAGTAGGGTGAGTTGTCTTGAGAAGAAAAGATAAAAATAGGGTTATTTCTGCAATTTTACCATCTCATCACAAATACAGAATAACCATGGGGTATGCCAGGGGTTTATTAAAGGTCATTTAGTAATTACATGTCTAATAAGTGGGTTCTTGTTGACAAAAGCGAGTTTTCACGCATTTCAAGGATTAATGGACATCTGAAACCCTAAAAATAAATTTGCTTAATTAAATAAGGTTCTGGTCAAGATAAAATTCACATAAATCCTATAAAATTCATATAAAACTATTCTCTAGGGTTTGACATTCTTGAATTGACCATCAGAACTCATTTTGACCAAAAACAGAGTCACAGACAGACTATTGCCCTAATTTGGATTTTTGCATAACTTACCTAGTCAAACTAGGTCAAAACCAAAATCCAACTTCACCATTGGATTCCTTAGGTCCAAATTAGGTTTGTATCAAAATTTGGACCCAATCAGAGATTGCCTTGACCTAGTTTGCAATTTAGTCCAAGTCAGACTCTTATTATACCAAATAACCCCCCAGCTTTTGAATTTATTACAAAATCCCCCTATCTTTGTAGTCACTCTTTGCAAATATGTCCTTCCACCATTTTCGTGAAGTAATCCTACTTCGGCGAACTTTGTTTCGCAAGAATTTGGCGATTACCTGACGAATCCCTTTCAAAATTGAAAGGGAGATTCGTCAAGTAATTGCCTTCAAATCAAACCTATTCGTGGGCTCCAATTCTTTCCCAATCTCTCATGCGAATGCATGAGAGATGTAGGTATCCTTCAACGACAATCCTACCAAGCTTGGAAGCTTAGTCTCCAAGCCTTAAACCCCTTCCCATGGCCTACAAAAGGAGTGGGGGCGAGAACTCGAGCTCCTTAGCAAGTCTTGGCTTGAGAAACCCTCTTCTCCTCCCTCTCCAACCTCCTTCAGATTTTTCTTCGGCGACCTTCTCCACTCCCCTCGTCCGGCCGTCCAACAGTCAAATTGAACGGCCTATTACCTTCCTCTCCTTATCTATCGTGCGCCTCTCCAGTCAAAGGGAGGGTGTTTCCCTGTTTCTTTCCTCATCATCGTCTCGCCGCCATCTTCTTCTTCGACTCCGATCGACCAACACGGGAGCCTTCCATCCCTTATCTTCTCCTTTTAGGATCTCTATCACTTCCCTTCTCCCTCTATTTTCCTTTTACTCTCCCACAACTCACTCATGACCTACGCACCGTCCACATCACCTCCATCTTCCTCAACGTTGGCACACCTCCGGCAATGCCTCCAGCTCGCTCCACCGCACAAAACTCGCTGCCACCACCTCCGTTAGCTTCACCTCAACTTCCACATCAAAAGCCCTCAACCAATTCCTCTCCACGACCACTCAACCACCCTACTGAACTCCACCCCCTTCGCAGCTCCGCCTTGACCTCGCCCTATGCACATACGCACTCCCACAGCACGCCACCGCCACTACCACATTCGCCGCACTTGCGCAAAGCTCCTGAGCTATTATGGTAGGGCCAAGAGGTTGTTTTATCCTTTTTAGGTCCTTCACCAGAGCTCTGCCACCGTAACGACTTCTCCAGCTTTGTTCGTGGTGTTCTAGCTACGATCATCCAAGCAACACCTCCAGGTGCTGTGGCTCTACTCCAAACGTGTGCCCAGGTCTTTAATTGGAAGAGATACCCTCAGTTGTAGCTGCAATTGAAGGAGGTTCCACCTGTGGTTGCATGCGCTAAAGCTCCGTGGGATAGTCCCACATCGGAAACTTCAGAACCCTCTACGCGACATAAATTGAATTTTGCTCTCTACCTCGTTGCCTTAGTAAGCACGGGGTGAGGTCCCCTCGCACGTGCCCACACACTCCCTCACCCACGGCCACGCCACGCAAGTCTAGGCTCTGAATCATTTCCTGTATACCTGGATCTGATTAGAGAAGAGAAAGAAAGGGAAAGGAAGAGGAAAAGAGAGAGAAGGGAGGGGGGTTTTTCTCTGCTACCCACCTCTCGACACTTAGTGATTTTTGAGGGAGGCCTTTGCCTTTGTTGGTGTTGGTGCTAAGCTTTGTGCTGTGCCTCTCCCTGAGGCTTGAGAAAGAGAAGCCTTGCCTCTATGTTGCTGGTTTTGAGTGAACTGTGCATCTATCCTACGTGGATTACAATTGATTGATATTGTTGAGATATTTGATATTATTGTAATTAGGATAATTGGTGATTCAAATCACCATTTTACCCTAATCTTTTTGCACTATCAACATTTGTTCTTATATACATATCATTTGAGCTTAGAAATTTCATCATATATTGATATCTAGTGATAGAATTGCAATTTTGAAATTTATTGCAACACTTGCTCCCTACTTTGACCTCGGATTTCTTCCAGCTATAAACTGTATTTGTTGATGTGCTATTTTCGGCTATATTACAACGAAGTGATTTTAAAACCTCAATTCAGTGCGTTAAACACTATAGAAATCAAACGTCTAAATATTTAATTAGATGTCTTGTAGTTCGTTTGATCTGAGAATCAGATGATGAGATTGAAAGGGTTAAAATCCCAAATGGTTAATCTCGACGTCTGACGACATCACCAGATGTTTGATTTTAGCGAAAACCACAGTTTCGCATTTGATTTCTGGGTGGTTTTGAGATAAAATTCTCCCCAACTTTAGAGGGAGTTATGCCTAACCCCTAGGGGTATAAAAACCACTCCTCCAAGGTCCCACTCAACCTAACCCAAAACCCCCAAATCCTTGAACCCTTCATTGTCCACGGCACTTGCTGTTGTTGCTGCCCTCATTGCCAGACGACCACCCAGCCACTCCGACGACTGACGGTCTAGCTGCCCACCTTTGTGCATGTCCTTCTCCTCCTCCTCCCGTCAGGGGGAGCTCCACCATGGGTATAACCTCCTTGCTCCTCATTCCACAGTTTTGTAATGCCCCCACTTGTCTTGTTCATAGTATCACACCTCATGTGGTTTAAATCTTAAACCTTGTCTCTTTTGCCCTAGGAGCTCAAACCCTAGGATCATGACCTAGGGCGTGGGATTTTTTTTTCCAAGGCATAGAACTCTTTATATATGCTTGTATCTTGGTTGTAATGGCAAGAGTATTACCTCAAATGACTCAAGCCATCATCTAAGTGGCTTTGGTTTAAAGGTATATTGCCACATGATTATGGCAGATTGTATTGCCCCAAGACATACTGCCACACAAAATAGTTTTTATGTGATGCTATGTGCACGTGTGTGGTAGCAATGGCAAATATATTGCCTTATGGAATGGACAACTTTTATGAAAATTGGTTGAATGGATTGGCCTTTGTTTTTGAAGGTGTCCTATCACAAAAACCAACCCTACTTTCCAAAACCAACCCACCCAACCTACCCACAATGCCTCCCCATAAGAAGCAAGCTGAAGGCTCTTCCGCTTCCGCTTCCACTTATTTGGCTAACCAATTGCGTGGTGACATCCCTAAACAGTGGTTTCGTCTCTTTGCAAATGCCAAAGTCAAGAGTCCTCGCTTCGTTGTATGGAATGATTTTGCACATCTAAACCTTCAGGAACACTTTGAAACCCTTCTTCTCTTCCACTTGTTTGATCGACAATTCCACTCTAGAGTTGGAACTGTTGGCATGTTCTCTGACCTAGTCTGCCTTTTCTATGCTAACATCGTTGAAGACTACAGCAACGATGAACTTGAATTACATACCCGTGTGTTTGGTTGTGAAATTCATATTACCTCTGATTCTATTTCTGCACTTCTTGACATCCCTAATGAGGGAAACAATTTTAGTGATATTCTGAGGCAGTATGACTCAAAAGTCATTAACCAAGAATTGATACTACTCGATAAATATGAAGAAAATCTTGGCACTCTACCATGCAAGAATCTCAAACCCCTTCCACGATTACCTTCTCACATTTTTGGTTGGGACCTTCTCAATAAATCAGATGATTTTCATTACATTTTGCGCCAACACAAGGCGCTTCTTTTTGCCACCGTGCGTCACATACCCTTCAACTTTTGTCGCCTCATTGTTTGTGTCATGAATGAGGACCATGGGGCTTCTCTATCTTTTGGGTCCATATTATCCAAGATCTTTGCAAGCCATTGGATTCCCATAGATGATCAGGTCGTTGATAAAAAGGTCGAGCCCTACAGTAGGGCCACAGCCACCAAGATTTACATTCTTAAGGAGCATCTCAAGCTAGAAGAAGAGCCAGCGATGAGGAACCACTCCCACCTTTTTCAGATTTCCATGCTGAGCATCCTCTTCAGATAGAAGCTCCTAGATCGAGCTTTGACGAGGCTGGAATCTTGCCACGGATTCCATCTCCGCGGGCATCTCTCTTTTGATGTGGCAAATTGAATAGATGTACACTTTGATGGGTGGCATGCACCGAGGCATCAATGAACTTCGCACTGACATCCGCAATCTGCAGATGGGACAAGGACCCGCTCGCCGTCACCGTCACCATGATCAAGAGGACTAGTCTACTCTTAGTTACAGTTGTATTTTCTTTTGTTTCTTTCTCTCTTTCCATGTTGGCATATATTAAGAGGCTTTGACCCCATACTTATATTTTCTTTTGGAAAAATAGCTAGTTCATGCTTAGGGTACATACATTTTCCCTAATTAGTTTACTTTCATTCTTTGTCAAAACACTTAGATTATATATTTAGCATGCGATTTTTCTATATTCATCTTGTCCTCATGATCTCTGTTTTGGTTTAATATATGTCTAGCAAAACATGTTTACTTAATGTATGACAGTTGTAGTTTAGTTCAACCCCTTTAGGAACCCTTCTTGATGCCATTCAAAAAGGGGGAGAAGACCTTAGGATCATCAAAATTAACTAAAAATTTGACCAAATTTAGTATAGATCATCAAGTATAACATGTAGGGGGAGAAAATAAGATCCTAAAGATATATTTTGAAAATCATCAAAAAGGGGTTGATTATTAGTTCAACCCCTCATAAATAATATTTTAATGATTTTACAAAATAAAGAAAAAGAAATAAAACATAGAAATAACATATTTTTCTCTATCATGACATAATTACAGGTCTCGTGGATTTTCCAAGACAGATGATAAGGAGTGTGAAGACACATCTTGTTATAGGTCTTAGGCCTTTTATGTACGCATTCAAAAGGTTGTCATCTTTTTATTGAGTCTAGAGATGTTGTAAAGAGCCCCCAAAGATAACATACACATAGCTAACTTAGGTTCTCTACACTTAGGAAAAATTAAAAATCAAAACCTAACACAAAACACATATCAGACATCCAACACACATGTCAAGCGTCTGATATTCAACTTTAAGACATCCGATCATGATTACAAATGTCCAATTTCCTATAGTCTTGCCTTTGCATTCTAAACATTTAGGCTCTAGTCGATGCAACCTTCAATCAGACGTCCATGGGCTTATCCAGACATCCAATACATATCTTAGATGTCCTTAAGCCAACCATTAGACTCTACTTAATTTTTCCTTCATCATTAATTCTTTAATTCTAACGGTTAAATAAACTTTTAGACGTGTAGACATGTCTCCAAACGTCCAGTAATGGATCATTATCCCCTTCCTCTACGGAGATTTGTCAGAAATCAAATCTTGCTTTTTTGATTTCCTAAGCAAGACATTAATCTCTTTTTAGATGTCTAGACTACTGGTCAGACGTTCAAACTGACGTCTGATGCTTAAAATCTAGAACCCTATTTGGATCTGATTAAAACAAGAACAAACCCGCATATAATAGACGTCCAATCTTAGTATCAGGCGTCTTATAATAGCATATTGGATGTCCACCTAGAACTTTGTTTCGATCCAATGGAAATAGTGAGTCTAACCCATAAAATTAGACGTCTATAAATCAGACGTCTGACCCTACTGTCAGAATCATAATTGCCCTGATTTGAGTTGGATTTTGTCCCAATCTCTTGGGACTTGTCTGCAATGGCTAGGAGCCCTCTCCTAAGCCTTCTTGAAGGTTCTAAGCTTGCCTATAAATAGACTATAACCCCTCTTAGGAAAAACACACATCTTGAGATATAATTCACTTAGATTATCACTTGCTCACTTACTCATTGCTTCTTTTGCCCTTATGCTGTGCAATCACTTTGTTTGAGGCAAACTAGCATTCCCACTGTGCTACATATTTTCATCTTCAGGGAGTTTCCTTCACCCTTAGTAGATAAGCAAATTATTCATATTTTGGGGTGCTCTATAGAATGCATTTTACATTTCATTTTAGTTGATTGTTGTAGTTGGATATCAGGCCTATCGGATCCCTATCTCTTCATTGTGAAGGGAGAAACCTCCATTTAGGGATCGGAGGTGGGATTTGTAATTGAGGTATACTACCCTCGTTGAAGTAGTGTGGTTAGTGGATTAATCACTTTGTGATCGTAAATCCTAAGTGAAGGGATTGGCTTAGGTGGTTGTTTTCACTTGGTTTGGGTTTCCACCTAAAAAATCTTGTGTCTCCTTTTTTTGATTGTATTTCATCTTGCAATTATTTTTTAAATTCACTATTCACCCTCCTCTAGTGCAACTTCATTACCTACGACAACTTACCAGCCATACCCATGCAGTGAAGTATGGTTTATTGTATTCTTTTTCTTTTCTCCTTTTCTTTCTTTTTTTCTTTTTTTTTGTGGTACTTTTCTCCCTTTATTATTTTTCAAGCAGGTGGCTTCCCTAATCTGAGACATACCTAAAGGTGGCAGCCAAAGAGAGGTATGTCTGATAGTTGGGCTCTGGAGACCCAGCAATGGTGGGTTACCCACTACAACATGCAAGCCATACCACCATTAGTCTTATTGGCTCCCTAATGTTTACTATGATTGCCTATATAGTGAGTCAGTGTGTAATGTGTATAGATGGTTAGCCTTCTAGATTGCTCTAAATCAGAAGGTGAGTTAATAAGTTACCTACTTATCACCCCACTTTATTTACTTTTTTGTGGTTAAATTAAGTTGGCAAGGACTAGAGGAACGAATCTATATCGCAATAAACATCAAGACTAATTAAGTCGCTTGGCTTAAAGAGTCCTAGTGAAAAGATCCTAACTATGTTACTTCCTATGGTAGGTGAAATTCGGTTCCCAAACTTCCTAACTATTCTTTATTACAAGTTTTTTAAAAAATAAAAATAACGACAATTAATTCAAGCTGACAAATCTATGCTCAGAAGATAAGAATTATCCCCTCTCCCCCCAATGCTTATCTAGCGTAATGTCCTCATTGGAAAAATAAATGCATGCAAGGAAGTAAGGATAGAAATCACCTAAGCATCAATTCTATAACCAGTCAACTTGAATCCTTTGGGTTGCCTCCCAGGAAGCTCTGAGTTTAGTGCCTTCATTTGGGCATAGTACACAAACAATAAAGGATTAGTTAGTTGAATGGTCTAGGTCAAGAAGGGGAAGAAATAATCTACTAAACCCAGAGTAAGAAGTATGTAGATACAAATGAGGTTATGGTGGAGTCCCATCCTTAAGGGGTGGGAACTCAAAAAGTCTTTGGTCATGCATGCCTAAGTCTATTCGTCTCTTTTCATTTGGGCATGCAGACAGGATGTTTGCCTAGATGGATGTAACCCTAATCTATAATGTTGAACATTTAGATTGTCAAAATAAATAGCTCTTGTCTTTAGAAAATTAGGTTCGAGGTGTTGATGAAGTGTTTCTATTAATTTAGGATTTTTATTCCTCTCTAGATCTAAGTCATGAAGGTCATAGGGGTCCAGATAATAGGTGGGTCACTTGATCAAAATAGGACCTCTGCAGTCAACATTTCCTTCTTTGATTTTATTGTCCTTAGGGGTGATTATCTCTTTATCCATACAAAATTTTGATTCCAAAATGTTCTCTTTCTCTAAAAGTTTCACATCCAAAGGTTAAGCCAGCTCCACATTAGTTGCATCAACATCTTTGAGACTTGGGACAGTTACGAAGGAATGCGTTTGATCGATCATGATTGATTCGGGCAAGTCCGAGTGAAGATCTTCCCAATCCTCAAACATGATTTCTCTGTCTAATTCCTCAGAACCATTGGAGCTTGAAATCTTGTTGCTCATTTCTTCCAAATCATAATCAACCAACAAGGAGGAACTTGTGATGGAGCTAATTTCATCATTCATTTCATGCACCAGTTCTTCCCGTTGCCTTTCCTTTGAATCCATGATGGGTCCTCAAGTATTTTGCAATCAAAGTGGTCAGGGTTAGATTTCCGTCCTCAAATCTTGATGTTCGTATTACCAAATCATTAACATTAAACTCAGGGACATCGACCCCATTCTTATCCTCCAAATTTTTAGATTCATCCTCATTTCTTTGGAGTCTTTCATCCTCATTTTCCACCTGTTTATGTTCCAAAGGATCCTCAATGCTTTCTAACATTGGGGGCGTATTAATAGTGGACTGCACTAATTTTGGGCAACTGGGTGTAGTCCAGTTAATTATCACAGGGCATTGTTCCATCATCTCCAAGAAAGAAGTCTCTTTCATCACTTTTTGTTGACCCTCTTCATCCAATTGTTGGAACATGTTAAACATTCTTTGTTTCATCTCAACCAATCTTTGGTTCTAGTTATACAGATCCAACTGAATACCGCAAAGAGTTGACTGAGTGTCATTGGTTTTCCCTTAGGTTTCTTTCATATTATACTTATCATTCAAATTAGGTTTCGGAGGGAATGGGTGCAGATGTGTATCAGGGTTCGTACTAGGGTTTAAGTTTTTGGGTGAGTCCTCTATTCTATCATTTTCAGGGTCCAATTCCTTAAGAGGCACCATTTTCTGTTTAGCCCTACTCTAGAATAATTGAGGTTCTAAGTCCTCCTAGTCGAATTCTTCATCGAGGGTCCAAAGTAGGAGTTGATCATACTTGGTTTGCCTAGGTTTATAATCATCATTGTGGTACTCGAAATCATTTGATTTCCATTTTCCTAGCATCCCTTCCAATCCATAGGTCAACTAGGAGAGATCCTCGAATTCAGATGACCTATCTTGGTTATTGTCCTAGGAAGGGTAGGGGTCTTGGTGTTTTCGTAGAGCGTAGGTCCTATCAAATTGGTTAGTAGGTGGGTGGGACCTAAAAGAGGAGTCATCATAAGGAGGATCAAGATTAGAATACCTAAGGTTTGTGATGAGAAGCTCATCATGAGCCCTAACTAGCATATTTTGACCTAATAAAGTGAACAAGATCTCCTACATAATCAAGAGAAAGGCTTAATTCAAGTGATCACTAATTTGGGAAGAGAACATAAAATAAGGGGTAAAAGTGCAATTTTACCATTGCAGTGCATCAACAGGATTTCTAGGGGTCTAGACAGGTCAATTGGACTTAATAAGAGAAAAAGTGGGATGGTTCAGTCAGAAAAGGGTTATTGTGAAATCTAGGAATTAAATGACATTCTGTAACCCTAAGACAAATCCACTTAAATTTACAAGGTTTCAGGCAAGATAAAAATCAACTAAACCCTTTAAAATTCATGGAAAAATATCCTTTAGGGCTTAGAACCATCAATTTGACCTTTGGAACCTATTTTGACCTAGATTGGGGTACATGCCTAATATTAGACCTAATTTAGGTTTTTGTGCAAAATGTCCAGTCAAACATGCTCAAACCTAAAATCCAACTTCACCATTGGATTACTTAGGTCCATATTAGGTTTATACCAAAATTTGGACCTAAGGGAAGGTCGTCTTGACCCACTTTGCAAATTGGTCCACCAAATTACATTTAGACCCTCAACTTTTTGAAACCCTTGCAAATCCCCCCCAACTTCTTCGCCTCTTTCTTCATTTTGGTCCCTCTGCCATCAAAGTAGGGACCCATACCTCCGGCGACTTTGCGCGGAGGTTCTCTCCTTGATCTCATGGGGAGCCGCTCCTAGGAAGCCCCCTACTGCATGGGCAGCTCCCCATGCCCTGAAACATCCCATACCTCTTGTGCGAACGCTCGAGAGGTATAGGTCTCCCTCTGGCCTTACCTCCGACGTGGTTTTCCCGCCATCTCCTCGTGACTCCTCCCTCTGCCCTTGCCTATTTAAGGAAGCCCAGACCCCTCCGCTTCCTTCAAGCCTGATTTGGCCGAAGATTACCCCCCAATCTCGTCTCCTCCTCACTCTGGTCAACTGCCCGCGACTTCTAGTGACTCTCCCTCCCTCTTCTTGTTGCTCTGCCACAGTACCAGTGGCAGAACCATCTCCGCCGTACTCCTTCGCACCGTGTCGTACCAGCGCGCTCCTCTGACTCTCTTCCTCGTCGCCGCTTCTTCCCCACAGGGTCATCGTCTCCAACGACAGCAGACACCCGCCGCTCACCCTCGGCCTCCCCCCTTCGCTCTGAACACCCTAGATAAGTTCCCCTTTCTCCCTTCTTCATTTTCCCCACATTAATTTCCTAAATCGACTACTGCCACACGCCAACCACCATCATCCCCTTCACCTCCGGCCACCACTCTGGCGAGTTCGCCCCACCACCACAGACCACCTCCCTCCTCGCCGACCGGTCCCTAAACACTACCTTGACTCACTGATCATTTCCCCCCTCTCCATCGACCACCACACATCCCACAATCTTCCCCCGAACACACCCACCTGCACATCGAAAGTGTACCCTATGCACACTCCCACAGGCGTTCCCATGCCTCACCGTCCACCTTTGCACATTCGCCACACCTTGGTGAAGCTCCCCAAGGCATTTGACAGGGCCGCGAGGCCATGTTCTTGTGTTTCAGGTGTAAGCCTCCGCTGCTATTAGCGACGACCTGAAGCTTCCTTGCAAGCTTCTCCAGGCTCTAGCTCTCCAGGCCCCCAAGTCCAGAATGCGTGGCTTGGTCTCACGCACGCATACTGCCAGGAAATTGGCCTAGCGAAGCACCCAGCTGTAGCAATCAAAGGAAAGCCTATTGCGGGCATGTAAACAGAAGCGGGTGGGACTTTAGTCCCACCTCGGAAGTTCGCAATGCAGGTGAGTCACTTATATTGATTTTGCGCTTTTATCTCATCGCCTCAAGTAACACAGGGTGAGGTCCCTCGCCCACTCCACCTACCTCGTCCGTGACCACACCTACGCGGACCTGGTTGACCCGTTTACCCTGCACTCCTCGCGCACCACCCATGCCGATGCGCCTGGACCTGGGAGTGCGTAACCCGACTCGATTACCTGGCTGGCTCTGAGAGAGCGAAGAGAGAAATAGAGAGAAAGAGACGCAGGGAGGGTAGGGGGTAGGTTTTGCTTGTCTGTGCTGTGCAGGGAAGAAGGAGGAAGAGGAAGCAGCTGCGGGGAAGAGGAAGAGAAGAAGAAGAGGAGCAGCTGAAGGAAGAAGAAGAAGAAGGAAAAGGAAGGAGCAAAAGAAGAAGAAGAGGTCTGCAGAGGCCAAGGAAGGAGAAGTTGAAGACGACTATGGAAAGGAAGATGGAGGAGGTGCAACAGCTCAAGAGAGAAGAAGAAGCCAAAGAGGAAGAGAAGAAAAGAGAAAGGAGCTACGGCAAAAGGAAGAAGCTGCAACAGAGAAGAAAAGAAGAAGAAGAAGCCAAAGAAAGCTGAAGAAGCACTGTAGCAGAACACCACTTAAGATGTCTGATTCACAGAATCTGACATCTGAAGGCAGGAAAAACAGAGAAAGAAGAGAAGAGAAAGCAAAGGAAAAGAAAGAGAGAAGAGAAGAAGGAAGAAAAGAAAAATCTATTTCTTTTTTTGCTCTCTAGCCTTTATATACAATGCATTATTGAACATTATCTTTTAAGTAACTTTTGAGAATTTTGATTTTTTGGCTTCTAAATACCAAAAATTGTGATTTCAAGAATTGCTCCCTGAGTTCAACCTCGGGATATTTTTTGAATTTCCAGTAATAAAAATTGTTATTTGTTCATACACTTTTTTAACTATACTACAACAAGGTTAATTTAAAACACGCAAATGCGATACGAACATTTTGGCGCTGTTACCGGGGAGCAATAAGCATTTTAGAAGCTTTAGATCATAATTTTTGATTTTATGCTGACTTAATTTCTCTCTTATTATGTTTGTTTCAGGAAAATCCGAGAAGAGACAAGCAGCAGCACAGCAACCACACCAGGAAACAGGTAACCTTTTAACCCTCTCTTTTAATCCCCTCACAATCTAAAGAGGAAAAGCAAAGGAAAATCATTCTAGGGCTACCTGTTTTCCATAATCTAGTAATCCACAAGAGTTGCCTGGCTTTTACTTTCAACACATTTTAATTGTATATCCACTTAAGGTAACTAGGGCTAAAACCTTCTTGATTGAGCCCTAGATACCATTTTTTGGGGCAACTTGGACCAACTAGAACCACCTAAGGATTCTAAGCTAGGGTTTTAGAGACACATCTTCTTCTAAGAAAAGAAGCAAAAATTTCAAAAAGAGGTGTGCCTAAGCCTTGTTTGAAAATATCTATCCAATAGAAACCCTAAACAAATCAGGCTCTTAATTTACTTGAACCCTAAAAGAAAGGACCTAAGAAGCTCTCAAAGGAACAAAGAGGTGAAGTTGATCATTTGGGTCAACCAACCTTTAAATTATGTCACATTGTACTCAAAAGGCTTAAAGTTCAAGTGGAACCCTAAGCACCTTGATCTTAACTAAAAGAGGTAGACTTAAGTGGTCAAGGTCCCGATTTTAGTCTACCTGGAATCTCAGTGACAAGAGAGGTCGGGTGGGAGAAACCCTGTAACCCGTGGGGGCACTCTACTATGTAGGGGTCTTCACGGGACTCTCCCTCTCTGGCTGCCCAGGTAATTCTCAAGTGGACGACCTTTCTGATCCAGGGGTATCATCCGCCTCGAACCTCTATAGTCACCCAGCATATTTTGAGTGTCTTGATTGGGTCCAGCACATTCGAATCTCATCCAGTCCTTTAGTGCATTTTTGGTAGGAGGTCCTTGAAACCTCCTTTAGAAATCCACTCTCCCCGAGGCCAAGCCTCGGTACCCTTGTTTGTGCAGCAACCCCTCCACATAGACCTTTCCTCTGTTTCAGAACCTAGTTCCCCTTCTTCTTCCATCATGGCTCAGCCTGTTGAAGAAGAAAACAATCTTGAGCACCAGCTTCGGCGTTTGAATGACCTCTTCCAGAACTTCATGAACCCACCGTAGCGTCCCATGATGCGAGATCACAATAATCCCGCTGCGGTGGCAATCGAGCCTCAAGTCCAAATCCTGGCTGATGGACCTGATTCTGAACTGAAGCCTAATATGATTCATGCCATACCAAAATTCTATGCGCTTAACTCCGAAGATCCATTCCAGCATATCAAACAGCTCAAGCATCTGGCCCAGATCTTCGGGTCAGATGCAAAAAATTGGGATATTCTGCTCATGAAGATGTTTTCTTTCTCCCTCATGGACAAGGCGGCCCATTGGTATCAGACTCAGACTCGTCCGATCAACACCTGGGATGAACTTCAGTCTGAATTTTTGAAGAAGTTCTTTCCCGTTGATCGGACAAACGCCTTTCGCCATCAGATTACTCATTTCACCTAACAGACGGGAGAACCTCTTCATGAAGCGTGGAACCGATTCTTGGATCTCATGCGAAAGTGCCCCCATCACGGAGTTCCTAAATGGGAACAAGTCCAGTCTTTTTACCAAGGACTTTGTGAGGACATTAGATTATTCATCAATGCAACTTGCGGTGGAAATATCATGGGTGAGCATGAGGGCACGGTATGGGAGATTCTCGAGAATATGTGTAAGAACTCCATCAACAATGACTCCATGGGTTTATTCGACTAGACAAATACCCACGCATCGACGAATCTTAGGAGAGCACATGAGACGTATGGCCTGTCCGCATCCATCGACTTGGAACTGATGGCCAGTCGGTTGGACAAGGTCTCTATCATCGAGAAGAAGGTGGACGAGCTGACTCAGCATTTGCAGCGAGCCACCTCTGCGTAGAACTCTTTCGCACATCCACCTCCCGCAAGGGAAACTATGCAAAACATCTTCCACCGATCTTCTCCGGGGATGGACTTGTATCCACCCCCATCTGACTCTAGGATCGAAGGGACCTCCGATCCACTCTACTCTAGTCGAGGGAACTCTGAACCCCCATACTCCGACTTTCCTGAGGTTCCTCAGACCTGCGAGGACCTTAATGCCATCCAGAATGACCCATTTTCCAACACCTACAACCCTAGATGGCGAAATCATCCCAATTTCCAATGGGTGGGAAATTCTCAGAACCAAAGACCACCTTATCAACCCCAAGCCCCTCGTCCTTATTAGTCGCCTCAGCCTCGGCCTAACCCCACCTATCAATTTGGGCCAAACCAAGACCAAATGTCTCTCATCCTCCAAATACTGGCTGACATTCAGAGAACGAATGAGACAATCCAAAAACAGCACAAGGATGAGATCACAGAGATCCACAACCAGCTTGCCCAGATGGCGAATTCTCGCCAGTCGGGCACACTTCCTTCACAACCTCTGCCAAACCCAAATAATGTGCCAACCCAGAGGTGCGTTATGAACCCAAATCCAGGCCACGCACACATGATTTATCAGGACCCTTCTTTCCATCACTTGACGGGATGGAAGCTTCAACATCTTACGTGGGTTATCAACAGCAACCACCCATTTTACCAACCCCCAACCAGAATCAGGCAGGATTAAAACTCTGTAACAACCCGTAGTGGTAAAGCAACCCAAGACCCACCTTATCCAGACCACTCTAAGCCTGGTAGTGATCCAAGCCCTAGGATAGTTATCTAGGATCTTCCTGTCCTAGATCAAAAATGTGGACCTATTCTAGAGGAACCAACCAAGGTTCCATTTCCCGAGGCCTTGACCAAGGAAAAAAGGACAACCAAGCCCATGGCTCCTGAGGAGGACCTGATCAAGCTCTTTGAATAGGTCCAAATAAACATCCCCTTGATGGATGCAATTCGCCACGTACCGGCTTACGTACGATTCTTGAAAAACATGTGTACACCCCAGCGTAAGCTGCGAACCAAGAGTGGGAGTCCGATCATACTGTCAGAGCAAGCCAGCTCTGTAATCTTGAGTAAACTCTCACCCAAGGAAAAAGACCTAGGCACTCCCCTGATCTCATGTAAAATTGGTGAAACGCAATTCAATAGAGCATTACTGGACCTGGGTGCCTCCATAAACCTAATACCCACATCCCTAAACCATCTTGAAGAATTCGAGCTTAAACCAACTGAGGTGACATTGCAGTTAGCTAATCGATCCATTAAGTCACCTAAGGGAGTTCTCGAGGATGTTATTGTTAGGGTACAGGATTTCTACTTCCCAGTAAACTTTATAGTTCTAGATATGGATGCACCTGAGAACCCAAGGGATACACCAATTATACTAGGGAGACCTTTTCTGGCCACTGCTGGGGCCAACATAAGCTGCAAGGAGGGCCAAATAGAGTTGAAATTTGGGAACCAAACCCTTAAGATTGACATCTTTAAGGCCCAATAAGGGATTAATTGCGGTGTTGTAGAGAAAATATGTGATATTAGAGCCGTGGTTGATGAACCGCATATTGAGGATAACTTGATCATCCCTAATCAACCACAAGAAGAACTAAACCTGCAATTAGAGGAATCTGAACCCGATCTAGATACACCCATATCTCCTACCCTTGTTCCTCACACACACTCTGAACCACCCACTGCTGCTGATAATCCCATCTTGGAACTCAAGCCCCTTCCCGATCATCTGAAATACGTCTTTTTGGGTTTCAATAAGACATTTCTTGTGATTATAAACTCCAGACTCACACCTGATCAGGAATCCCGTCTGATTACTGTTCTTCAGCACCATCGCAGAGCCATTGGATGGACTCTCGATGATTTGACTGGGATAAGTCCCTCTTATTGCACACACCACATCTATTCCGAAGAGGGCGCATGACCTTCGCGTGAGATACAGAGACGTCTGAACCCTAATCTGTAGGAGGTCGTGAAAGAGGAGATCATTAAGTGGTTAGATGCAGGGATCATCTACCTGATCTCCGACAGTCGATGGGTGAGTCCAATCTAGGTTGTGCCTAAGAAGGCAGGACTCACCACCATCACGACTGAAATTGGAGAGGTCATACCAACCTGTATAGCCAACTCGTGGAGAGTCTGCATTGATTACAGAAGACTCAATTCCTCCACGAAGAAGGATCATTTTCCACTACCGTTTATTGATCAGATCCTCGAAAATCTAGCGGGAAATAGATTCTTCTGCTTTCTTGACAGGTACTCTTGTTACAACCAAGTGGCAATCCATCCAGAAGACCAAGAGAAGACCACGTTCACCTGCCCCTTCAGGACGTATGCATTCCAAAGGATGCCTTTCAGTCTCTGCAATGCACCCGCGACTTTCAGCGGTGCATGCTTGCCATATTCTCTGATATGGTGGGTGATTATCTGGAAGTCTTAATGGATGACTTCTTAGTTTTTGGGGCATCATTTGATGATTGCCTCTAGCACTTGGTTCAAATACTCAGGCGATGTATTGATGTGAATCTGGTTCTTTCCTGGGAAAAGAGCCACTTCATGGTGCCTGAGGGAATCATCCTGGGACATCTGATTTCTGAGAAAGGCATCCAAGTGGATCGAGCCAAGGTTAACTTGATTTCTAAGCTCCCTATGCCTAGCTTAATTAGGGACATCCGATCTTTTTTGGGGCATGTCAGTTTTTACCATCGATTCATCCCTGATTTCTCGAAAATCATGTGCCCCCTGACCACTCTTCTCTCCAAGGATGTACCTTTTAAAATTTTCAAGGAATGCACTCAAGCATTTGAGATCCTTCATGACCAAGTTACCCAAGCCCCAATCCTACAGTCCCCTGATTGGTCTCAACCCTTTGAGATCATGTGTGACGCATCTGACTTCGCTGTAGGAGCAGTTTTGGGGTAGAAAATTGATGGGAAACCCGTGGTCATCTACTACGCTAGCAAGACACTTGACGAGGCTCAGTGTAACTACACGGTTACGGAGAAAGAGCTGCTAGCCGTAGTATTTGCCCTTGAAAAATTTGGATCTTACCTCCTGGGTTCCCGTGTTATTATCTACTTGGATCACATAGCTATGAGGCATCTCTTTGTGAAGGACACGAAACCTCGATTTATCCGATGGATCTTGTTGTTGCAAGAATTTGACCTCGAGATTCACGACAAAGCGGGAAGACAGAACGTGGTAGCTGACCACTTATCCCGCCTTCCTTCTGAGATCATCGACCCTTCCGAGCCCATCACGGAGCATTTTCCTGATGAGCACCTCCTGACTATTGGTACAGGGCTTCCATGGTTTGCTGACATAGTAAACTACTTGGCATCACATCAGATCCCGTCTGATTGGTCGAAGGCCAAGAAAGACAAATTGTGCTCCGATTGTAAGTATTACATTTGGGAAGGCCCGTATCTATTCTTCAAAGGTGCTGACCAAATCATCTGGCGATGTGTCACGGAAGTTGAAATCAAAGGCATACTCTCTTTCTGCCATGACCAGGCATGCGGTGGCCATTTTTTTGGGCACAAAACTGCATCAAAAGTCCTCTAGTGTGGCTTCTACTGGCCAACAATCTTCAAGGATGCATACAATCACTGTAACGCATGCAACCGTTGCCAGACTTTGGGCAACATGGGCCATCGTGACATGATGCCTTTACAGTCGATTCTCGTATGTGAGATTTTTGACATTTGGGGGATTGATTTTATGGGCCCCTTCCCTATCTTGGACGGCTTCGGGTACATTTTACTCGCTATTGACTACGTGTCCAAATGGACCGAAGCCATTCCGACCCGAACCAATGATCACAAAGTCGTTATCAAATTCATTCACCATAACATCTTCTCACGGTTCAGGATTCCTCGAGCGATCATTTCTAATGGAAGGACCCATTTCACAAACACTCAGTTCAGGTCACTGATGACCAAATATGGGGTGTCACACTGAATCTCTATTCCCTACCACCCCCAAACTAATGGTCTAGCTGAGCTATCAAACTGGGTGATCAGGAAAATCCTTTAGGTTACTGTTTGACCAGACAGAAAGGATTGCTCATCCTGGCTTCCGGAAGCTTTGTGGGCTTATAAGATCGCCCACAAGACCCAACTTGGCATGTCTCCTTTCAAACTGGTGTACGGGAAGGCATGTCACCTCCTCGTCAAATTGGAGCATAAAGCTTATTGGGCAGTATGAAACTACAACTTAGATCTTTCTAAGGCTGGAACTCACAGAAAGCTTCAAATAAGTGATTGATTAATTACGCCTCGATGCGTATGAAAACTCGCGAATCTACAAAGAGCGGGTTAAAGCCTTTCATGAGAAGCACATATCTAGAAAGATCTATCCTGATCAAAAGGTCCTACTCTTTGATGCTCGACTAAAATTGTTCCCTGGAAAGCTACGATCCAAGTGGATCGGACCATATCTAGTCTGGCAAATCTTTGGAAATGGAGCCGTCGAGATCAGTCCACTCAGCCATGATTCTGAATCCTTTGTTGTGAATGGTCAAAGACTCAAATCGTTCATTGACATGACCAATACAGATTTAGCTGAGTCATCCTTTATCCTCCATTCTCCCTTAGCTCATTGTGCCCGGCTGATAGCGTAAAACTCAGTGCTTAACTGGAGGCAACCCGTCATTCATTCAAAAATCCGAAACCTTTCCTAA
The DNA here is from genome assembly GCA_037157565.1 of Thalassia testudinum. NCBI lineage: Eukaryota > Viridiplantae > Streptophyta > Magnoliopsida > Alismatales > Hydrocharitaceae > Thalassia > Thalassia testudinum. Next base: position 2,192,108 of record JAZHRO010000044.1, read on the forward strand.
CATTTCTTTGCACTTTTGGGTTCATCTTTTAGGACAACCAACTCCACCTCAGGTACCCGTACCCGAGATTAGAAATCGTCCGCAACAGTCACCTCAACCTGTCCACTCACCCAACACCTGTCCTAATGAATGAACCAAGCTAAATAAAAACCCGCCTAATTTACAATGAGGACATTGCAAATCTTAGGCATGGGGGGTATGATAGTACAAAATGAATGAAAACTTACATCAAGAAAAGGTTTCAACAAAAAAATCACATATCATCTAAAAAAAAAAATTGAGAAGAGGAGAGAAAATTTTTTTGTGGGCTATAGAAAATAAGAGGAGAAAAAGAGCAAAATGCTAAAAAGGAGCACAAAATGAAAAAAGAAAGAGATAGTCATTAGTAAAAGATTAAGGGATTAACCAAAGTTCTAGACCACATTAAGAAAAGAAAAGAAAAGTGCTAAAGAAACACAAAAAGATTAGTAGGAATGCTGACCATAGTTCTTTTTGGCCAGACTCTTAGTACCCGTTAAGATCTGGATATTCCTCAAGACGTTGAGGAAAATGCAAAGCTTAAGTATTAGATCTAAGGCTTAGGTAGTATTCGGCCTCGTTAACTGACCTTTGATTTGCGGGACTCGGTAACCTAAGCACCCCAATTCACACTCAGTCTGGTTTAGTGCACATAACTATTAAAATCATGCAGAAGCGTTTTAATATTCTGAAAATGTTGCCTAGATTAGGAGCAGCCGATTAACACAAGTTGATTTGGACGAGTTCTCGACGCAGAGAGGTGGGACATTCCCCTCGAAGATGCGTAACAAAATATCGTCTCCTCGGTGCTTGTCTCTTAGGATATTTACATATCCTGCTGGGGGCATGTAAGCACTCTGCTGGTTTAGATACCATGGATGGTATTATCACGAAATGTCAATTGCTAGGGTCTAGATTCAGCCACGGATCGCCATGGGTGGGATTATCTCGAAATCTTGAAAATCAGGGTTCTGTGGGTTACCATGGGCGGTGCTATCACGAAGCATCGATTGCCAGGGACCTTTGAGGATTGATGATGGGGACGAGGAATCCGATACAGACCGTGTTGAGAAGCCAATCCGAAGCTAGAAATAAAAAGAAAAGAGAGAAAACTCTCCAAATAAATAAATCCTATCTCTCTCTTCCAAAAACACACTACAAACTGAACCAAGGCTAAAATTATGTCTCAAGCACGGGTGCTTTAACCACAGAGTCCAATAAACCTTAGGGTAGTTCCTACGGGCCTTAAAAACCTTCGCTGAGGACCGAGGCTAAAGCTGGATAGGTTTGGATCTTGGTTGGTACTAGAGTACCTTGAGGCCCATTGTCGGCATTCTGACCTAATCAAAGAAGAGAAAGCACTTATCATAACTGGTGAAAGAAATTTATGGTCTAGAACAGAAGTTAAAACCTTAAGATTTTGCTAAGGGACTAGCAAAAACTAGGCATGGGGGTATGATGAGAACCCCATCATGAGCCCTAACTAGCATATTTTGACCTAATAAAGTGAACAAGAGCTCCTACATAATCAGGGGAAAGGCCTAATTTAAGGGATCACTAATTTGGGAAGAGAACATAAAATAAGGGATAAAACTGTAATTTTACCATTACAGTGCATCAACGGGATTTCTAAGGGTCTAGACATAGGTTAATTAGACTTAATAAGAGAAAAAGTGGGATGATTTAGTCAGAAAAGGGTTATTGTGAAATCTAGGAATTAAATGATATTCTATAACCCTAAAACAAATCCACTTAAATTCACAAGGTTCCAAGCAAGACAAAAATCAACTAAACCCTCTAAAATTCATGGAAAAATATCCTCAAGGGTTTAGAACCTTCAATTTGACCTTTGGAACCTGTTTTGACTTAGATTGGGGTCCATGCCTAATATTTGACCTAATTTGGATTTTTGTGAGAATGTCCAGTCAAACGTGGTCAACCCTAAAATCCAACTTCACCATTGGATTCCTTAGGTTCAAATTAGGTTTATATCAAAATTTGGACCTAAGGGAAGGTCGTCTTGACCCACTTTGCAAATTGGTCCACCAAATTACATTTAGACCCTCAACTTTTTGAAACCCTTGCAAATCCCCCCCCCAACTTCTTCGTCTCTTTCTTCATTTCGATCCCTCTACCATCGCAGTAGGGACCCATACCTCCGGTGACTTTGTACGGAGGTTCTCTCCTCGATCTCATGGGGAGCCGCTCCTAGATTTGAAAGGGGAGCTCCCTACGAAGCCCCCTACCACATGGGTAGCTCCCCATGCCCTGAAACACCCCATACCTCTCGTGTGAACACTCGAGAGGTATGGGTCTCCTTCTGGCCTTACCTCCGGCATGGTTTTTCCATCGTCTCCTCGCGACTCCTCCCTCTGCCCTTGCCTATTTAAGGAAGCCCAGATCCCTCCACTTCCTTCAAGCATGATTTGGCTGAAGATTACCCTTCAATCTCGTCTCCTCCTCACTCCGGCCAACTGCCCACGGCTTCCGATGACCCTCCCTCTTCTCGTCACTTTGTCACAGTACCAGTGGTAGAGCCATCTCCGCCGTACTCCTTCGTGCCGCGCAGTACCAGCGCGCGCTCCTCTGACTCTCTTCCTTGTCACCGCTTCTTCCCCACAAGGTCTTCGTCTCCGACGACGGCAGACACTCGCCGCTCGCCCTCCGCCTCCCCCCTTCGCTCTGAGCACCCTAGATAAGTACCCCTTTCTCCCTTCTTCATTTTCCCCATATTAATTTCCTAAATCGACTACTGCCACACGCCAACCACCATCATCCCCTTCACCTCCGGCCACCACTCTGGCGAGTTTGCTCCACCACCACAGACCACCTCCCTCCTCGCTGACCGGTCCCTAAGCACTGCCCTGACTCACTGATCATTTCCCCCCTCTCCATCGACCACCACACTTCCCACAATCTTCCCCCGAACACACCCACCTGCACATCCATAGTGTGCCCTAGGCATGCTCCCACAGGCATTCCCACGCCTCGCCAACCACCTCTGCACATTCGCCACACCTTGGCGAAGCTCCCCAAGGCATTTGACAGGGCCATAAGGCCGTGTTCGTGTGTTTCAGGTGTAAGCCTCCGCCACCATTAGCGATGACCTGAAGCTTCCTTGCAAGCTTCTCCAAGCCCCAGCGCTCCAGGCCCCCAGGTCCAGAATGTGCGGCTTGGTCTCACGCACGCACACAGCCAGGCAATTGGCCTAGCGAAGCACCCAGCTGCAGCAATCGAAGGAAAGCCTCCTGCGGGCGTGCAAGCAGAGGCAGGTGGGACTTTAGTCCTACCTCGGAAGTTCGCAACGCAGGTGAGTCACTTATATTGATTTTGTACTTTTATCTCGTCGCCTCAAGTAACATGAGGTGAGGTCCCTCACCCACTCCACCTGCCTCGTCTGCGACCACACCTACGCGGACCTGGTTGACCCGTTTATCCTGCACTCCTCGTGCACCACCCACTCTGGTGCACTTGGACTCGGGCACGCGTAACTCGACTCGATTACCCGGCTGGCTCTGAGAGAGCGAAGAGAGAAATGGAGAGAGAGAGACGCAAGGAGGGTAGGGGGTAGGTTTTACTTCTCTATGCTGTGCAGGGAAGGAGGAAGAGGAAGTAGCTGCAGGGAAGAGGAAGAGAAGAAGAAGAGGAGAGCTGAAGGAAGAAGAAGCTGAAGACTTAGCCACGAAAAGAAGAAGAAGAAGGCAGAGGAAGGAGCAAAAGAAGAAGAAGAGATCTGCAGAGGCCAAAGAAGGAGAAGCTGAAGATGCCTAAGGAAAGGAAGAAGGAGGCGCATCAGCTCAAGAGAGAAGAAGAAGAAGCCAAAGAGGAAGAGAAGAAAAGAGAAGGAAGGAGCTGCAGTAGAGAAGAAATGAAGAAGAAGAAGCCAAAGAAAGCTGAAGAAGCACTGTAGCAGATCACCACTTAAGGTGTATGATTCACAGAATCAGACGTCTGAAGACAGGAAAAACAGAGAAAGAAGAGAGGAGAGAAAGCAAAGGAAAAGAAAGAGAGAAGAGAAGAAGGAAGAAAAGAAAAATCTATTTCCTTTTTTACTCTCTAGCCTTTATATACAATGCATTATTGAACATTATCTTTCAAGTAACTTTTGAGAATTGTGATTTTTTGGCTTCTAAATACTAATTCTGACCCTTGGCTTCTAAATACTAATTCTAAATACTAAATTCAAAAAATATCCCAACCACGGTCGTTTGACTCTTCCCTGTAGGCTAGACACTATATTTCACGATGGGAATTAAGGCCAAGTACTTAACAAATCCAGTCACACTCTTAAGACTTAAATTGCTCCTACCAATGGCTTGTCTACTCATTTTTTAATTTAGGGCTAGGATCTAGAAGTACTTGAGAATGTGAGGGGGCATTGTTTTGGGGTTGTGCCTCTTAATGTTCAATTTCAAATTGTATAATGTGGTGCACAAGAAAGGGATTTGCAAACAAGGTTTAATATGAGGTGTCTTTTAAAGTTCAACCTTATTTAGTTCCTTTTAAGGTTCTAATTCTTAGGTTGATTCAACCAAGTTTTGTTTGAACACACAAGAGGTTATGCAAACACGAGTGTTTTGCTCTTTTTCCTTCAAAAATATGTCTCTAAGAAACACCCCTATAGTTCATGCAATTCTATTGGGTGAATTGATTTTAATTTTGAGCGGTGTAGCCCAATTCAAAATATGGTTGTCTTCGCAAACACCACTCAAAGAGAGGAATACTCAAAAAGGATTTCTAAAGGATGTTAAATTGTTATTTTTTTTAGGTAGTGGGTTCGAGATATGGATCAAGTGACAATTCGCCACGCCAAACAATCTAACGTAAGATTTATGCATGAGCCTAATTGTTATTTTTTTTCTTTTTTTTTTTTAAAGAATGATGAAACTATGATGGATAAGATGATACTTACTAAAATCTTTACTGCACTTTACTCCCAATCTACCATCTTGGGGTGCACTCCTCTTGTCCTTGATGCATTGGATTCCTGCAACCAATCAATAGAAAGAGAGAAAGAGAGAGTAAGATCTCATAAATACCACTAATGCAAATGTGAAAGCAATAAATAAGATTCGTTGCCTCCTCGACAACGGCATCAAAAACTGATGTCAAAAAATTCGATGAGATAATTTGTACATTGTAGCATGAGCTTATGACATCAATTTTTAAAAAATATGAATGGTGAGTCCAAGTATCGAACATAAGGAGGCGAGAAATCAAATCCTTTTATCGCTTAGTTTATTGCATCATGATGTGTTATTTCATTTGCTTGTGTGAAGAATAGAGAGAGAGAGAGAGAGGATAGGGTTAGAAATCCATAGAAGAATATGGTTGCTAACTACACCTTAGAAAACCAAGCATAAAGTATAGTGATTATATGATAATCAAAGTGAGAACCTAGCTTAAAGTGCATAAAAATAACATAGGCATAATAGCAGAGAATGCTTCTTTGAATTATAAAAATTGTTTTATAATTATAAGAAACAAAACTAGAGTAATGCTTAAAGGAATATAAATTACAAGCTAAAGAAAACTAGAAATTAAGTGCAAAAGGTAGAGTGTCGAGGCAACCACGGCGGTGGAGAGCCTTCCGTCGATGGCTCGATGGCTATGGGAACTTGCTTTGAAGCTCTGGAAGGTGGAGGAATGCATGAAGGAACTATGTATAGCAAATGGGGGTCTTAAGGGCCTTTTATAGGTGAAGAAACACCATAAACCGACCTTGAACGTCCCCAAATCGTGCCTCTAGCCCATTGGACCGATCTAGACTGACAATCATGCACTGAATCGGTGCAAACTATCGCATGAGCTTTAGGACGTACTGTGTGACGCCTGCTATCACACAGGCTTGCATGGCTCGACGAGAGTCATCCATCGCTGCATCTAACAGTCAAGAATGCTCAAGGATCGCGCCCTTAAGCGCACGCTAAATCACGTTCTCGCGATCGTGCATGCGTGAGCTAGCCACGTGGAGTGCTTTGCGCCCGATGATCGTGCGCCAATGACTATGATGCGCATGGATATGAGTGGATGAGATCGCACGATTGGGTGCGCTAACGTGGCCACATCTGGGCCATCAGTGGCTAATCGTACAATGTTAATAACGCATTATCGCATGCGAGGAGCCATGGATCGCGACTTGATCTTGTGATCTCTACGCTTGAGCATTAGCAAACAACCGTTGTGCTATGCAGGGTGACGTGAAATCTAGACCATCCATCCTTGATCGTGCGACCAGTGATGATGGGTGGCATGCTATGATGTGGAGCGTTTGATGACAATCGAACGGTTGAGGCTCTGCTCACCCGTGGGACGAAGAGACTAAATGATGGTTTGAGGTGCGCAATGGAGGGTTGAGTGGGCATCACGTGGTGCGTCCTGGGCCGTTGATCATCATATCAATGACCAGAACTTCCTAGGCTCTTTGTGGAGCTACGGATATCCGATCGGACCAATTTTCACACCATTAAGCTGCGATTGTCGATCCGGATCCATCCATATGATTGGATTGCTCATCTAAGACTTGTTTCAATATTCACTTGTATGGCTTGGCCATTAAGCATTAATTACATGCAATCTTATTGTAGAGATTATACTATATGCATGTATTATTCCCAAACCCACTATATTATGAAATTTATGTGTATGTGCCCTTGAAATTGATTCTAACTGATATAATTAAAGTCAATAACTGTAGAGTCATCAATTCTCATGTAGAGGTTGTGCATCAAGGGTATCAGTCAGGAAACAGTCTCTAGAGAAGATTGCCATTCTTCTTAGACTAGAGACAACAATTGGATATCATGATGGCTCTTGATGACTTATCGAAATTCTCTATCCAAATCATTTGGATTCTTCAATTTTCTTCATTGGTATATGCAACATGATGCGATATATTATCTCGAGGGACCCATTTAACTGTATTAGTGTGTCCACATTTATCTCATACTCAGATCTGAATCGCCAATCTAGTGATTCGACTTAGGTTGGTTCACTCAGGGCACATAACTCCAACAAGAGGGAGGAAAGGAGGTGCAAGCCCTTTATTACCCTAGGTCATATCATCAGCATTAATGCGACTAGGTGTGATCGTCCCTTCACCCTAAGAGGATGCGACACTTGTCCCACCATAGGTCTTGGGACGCTCAAACGACATAGTCACGTCATTAATCTAACCATCATGAATGGAAGGCATAAGGTGATGGTTGGCCACCATCCACTCTAAAAGCCAAGCGGACAAACTGTGAGATACTGACAACACTACTTCAAGGAGGGGATAAGACCCATAAGCACTACAAGTAGTGAAAACCCACCAAGTGCGAACAAAAGGTAGGCTCCAAGAGAGTAATGGCTGAATCACTAAGTAGATAAATTGTAAACAAGCCCCCAGAGAAGAGAAGGGGTAGGAGGCCAACTCCTGAATCACTAAGCGACTAAACTGTTAACGCACCAAGCCCCCCTAGAGGAGAGAGTGGGAAGGGAGGTGCCACATGGTTTACCAAGCAAGTAGTCTGCTAATGCAACAAGACCTCCTCTAAAGAGGAGAGAGAGGGCAAGGATTTGCCACCTGGTTAACCTAATGGCTAATTCGCAAACAACAACCCCCAACCTGAAGAGATCAAAGGGAAGGATGCAACCCCTATAAGACTATGAAAATTTTATAGCCATTTCAAAACTTAACAAACCTCTACCAATCCCATGATTTTAGGATTTGAGATTTTTTTTCTCTTTTTTGGAACTATCCCAATCTATTGTTCTTAACAAATGTTGACAAGGGGCTATTGGTAACAAAAATAGAGGGAGGACTTGCTTGGCACACAAGTCTTGAAGGAGAGGGGGTCCTTAAATAATGTTCACCACTTATGTTTTTTTGTTTGGCTTGTATGGGAAGCCACCTCCCCTACCTTTTCATCCCAACGTAGGGAAGAGAGAAAGAGAACAACCACCACCATCAACTCTTTCCTTCTACTCCTCTTCCCATGTCATTTCTTCCCCTCCTCGTTGCCCCCGACGAATGCTGTTGTTGCCATTGCTACTGCTGGTTTGCGAGAGGAAGAGAAGAGGAAGAGGGTGAGGGTGAGGGCGGGACACTAACCCTCTCCTCTCCTCCTTTCCTTCTACTGTTGCTACCATTGTTGGTGTTGCCGTTGTTGTTGCATTTGTTGCTACCATTGTCGTTGTTGTACCATCCACTCTACCCCTCCTTCCTCCTCCTCTGGTTGCCTCCCTTCCTCCCTCTGGAGAGCTAAGCAGCTACTATTGTTGCTATTGCTGCACCTACTATTGCTATTGGTGCTGTTGGATTCAAGAGGAAGAGAAGGAGAAGAAGGAAGACTCTACCCCTTAAGAAGCAAAGTAGGGACCATTTCCCTTCCCTTTTTCCTATTCCATGGTGGATTGGAATGCCATTAGGGGTAGAAACAACTTCTTTTTTCTTATGCACGTATTCCATGTTGAGAGTGGTGGAAAGAGTTGCATGTGAGATTTTTCTAATTAAGGCACACTTTGGTTTTGATGGGGGATTTTGTTTGCCTAACGTATTCCCTACATGTTAGTTAACTTGTGGTTGAAATCCCATGGTAATAAGGGTGATGAGTAGGAGTTTTGAGGCCATAAAGCCCTATGTTGGTGAAATCTTGGGTTCTTGGCTCTATAAATCCTATGAAGTGACCTAAATTGAACCTAAATCTAATTAAAGATATAATGGACACCCTAATGGACGATGAAATGGACAATTCGCATAAAAACCCTAAAGGGAAGTGATGGGAACACCATCATGAGTTCTAGATAGCTCATTTTGACCTAGAAAAGAGAACAAAAGCTCCTACATAACCTAGAGAAGGGCCTAATTCAAGGAATAATTGTTCTGAGGAGAAAATATTAAAACGGGTAAAACTGTAATTTTACCATTGCAGTACATCAATGAGATTTCTCAGGGGCTAAACATTGGTCAAATGGTCTGAAGAAGATAGAAAGTGAGTTGGTTCAATCAGAAATGGGTTCATGTGCAATCTAAAAATTAAATGACATCTTGTAACCCTAAAATAAACTCACTTAATACAACAAAGTTCTGGTCAGGATAAAAATCAACTAAATCCTCCAAAATTCATGGAAAAATACCCTCTAGGGCTTAGAAGCTTCAAATTGGCCTTTGGAACCTATTTTGACGTAAGAGGGGTCCTAGTTAGATATTTGACCTAAATTAGGTTTTTGTGTAAAATGTCCAGTCAAACGTGGTCAAACCTAAAATCCAACTTCCCCATTGGATTCCTTAGGTCTAAATTAGGTTTTTACCATAATTTGGACCTAAGGGGAGGTCACCTTAACCTACTTTGCAAAATAGTCCACCCAATTAGATTTTGACCCCTAGCTTTTGAAAATAATTACGCAGACCCCCTTATCTTCCTCGCCACCCTTTGCAATTAGGTCCCTCCACCATTACAGCTGAGGAATCCTACTCCGGTGGGGATTCATGGAGGATTGCTCCTTAATTCCTCAGAGATCTCTCAAATTTGAAAGGGAGATTCTTTAAGGAATTCCCTATCATCTGAATGCACTCACATGCCTTGATTCGCACCCAATCTCTCGTGTGAATGCTCGAGAGATTTGGGTCTCTCACTAAGTCCTACTCCGGCGAGGATTCTTGCACTTGGAAGCTTGCCTTCCAAGCACAAGAGGCTCTACCAGATTCTATAAAATGACCCCCTGATTCGGCCGCTTAGAATCAGCTTGGCTTGGCCAGAGAAAACCCACTAATTTCTTCCCTCCTCCTCTGGCCAAGTGTCCAGCAGGCTCCGGCGACTCCTCCTCCTCCTTCTCGTCACTCTGCCACAATACCAGTGGTAGAGATGTCTTCACCTCCTTCCTCTGCATCGCGCCATACCCGCGCACGCACCTCAAGACCCTTCGTCATTGTTGTTCTCCCTCCACTGGAATCATCTTCTCCGACGGCAACAGGTATGGCCAGCCACCCTTCTATCCCCCTTCGTCCCTTAAGTAGGTTAGAACTCTTCCCTTCTCTCTTCTCTTTATTTCCCCCTCCTTTATGTCTATTTTTGTCCCCTCGACGCCACAGGCCACCACCATCTTCTTCATCTCCAGCCGACTACCGATGAAGGTGCACCCATTGTCCATGCTTCCACATGCCTCGCTAGACCCCTCATAACCTTCGCCACCATCCACTGATCCTTATCCACATCTCCATCGACCGCCAACACCTCCAGACTCACCCCCCAATCAAACCCACTTTCACGGCCACAGGGCGAGCTAGGCTCGCACGCCTAGGCCGCCCTACGGCTAGCAACCCACCTAGACACCTTCACTGTGCCACGGCAAAGCTCCCCATGTGCTTTAATAAGGCTGCAAGGCCATATTGAGTGATTGCAGGTCTGAGCCTTCGCCGCCATTAGCGTTGGCTTGAAGGAGCTTGCATCCTTCGCTCCAGGCTGCTGCGCTCCAGGTAGGTAGGCCCAGGTGACACGGAACGAGTGCGCGCACACATCCAGCTAGAGAGCAACCTTAAGAGAGCACCCAGTCGTAGAAATTGGGCAGAGAACCTCCTGTGGGTGCACGAGCGAAGCGGGTGGGACTTTTAGTCCCACCTCAGAAAGTTTGGAGTGTGGTGCGTAATATACATTGATTTTGTGTTTCTATTTGTTCGCCTCAGATCACGGGGCGAGGTCCCCTCGCTCACTTACCCACCTCGTCCACTACCCACGCTCCGCGGACCTGGCTGCCCAACCCGTTTACCCAGCACTCCTCGTGCACCACCCATGCCGGAATGCCTAGACCGGGGTGCACGTAACTCGACCTGAATACTCGACTAGCTGGCTCTAGGAGAGCGAACCTAAGAGAGAATAGATAGAGTGTTCGTGGGGAGGGTAGGGGTAGGTTTTGCACTCGTGTGTGCAGGGAAAAGAAGGAAGAGGAAGCTGAGACCAGAGAAGGAAGGGAAGCTGAAGGAAGGAGCTACGGGAACAAAAAAAAAGCTTAAGGGCAGGAAAGGCTAAGGAGGACTTGAAGGAAGAGGCTGAAGAAGAAGGAAGAAGAAGGTGCTACTGAAGAAGATAAGAGAGAAGGAAATCAGAAGCCAAGGAAAAAGAAGGTAGGAGAAATCAAGGAAGAAGAAAAGAAGAAGACCAAAGTCAGAGAAGAAATCAAGAAAGAAGAAGATAAAGAAGAAGAAAGAAGGCATGGCTAAAGTAGAAAGAGCTAAAGTCAGAGAAGAGAAAGTCAAAGAAGAAAAGAAAGAAGAGAAGCCAAGAAGAAAAAGAAGAAGGAAAGAAAGAAAAGAAGAAGCTGAAGAACAAGCCAAGAGAAGAAGAATCAACCTTTTTTCTATTCCTCTCAATTTCTCTTCTATTTTGCTACATTTTAATTCATAAACTCCTGCATTATATTCTGAATTAAATTTTGAGTAGATTTAAGTGTTCAAATTACATTGATTGAGATTAGTGCATAAATTCCATTTGCTCCCTGTGTTTGACCTCAGACTAAACATTCGAGTAATAAAAATTCTTATTTGTTTACAAGGCGATTTCACTTATCCTACAATGTAACATCTTTTAAACACTGATTTTGCTGCGTTAACAGGAAGTGAAGTGTCCTATTTAAGTGAAAAGCTTTCTAATCAAGCTAAAAATGATCTGAAATGTCTACGAGGAGGATTAAACCCTTCATGATAAATTTTGGTGACTCTACTGAGTCTAAAAGAAGAAGAATTGGATCCTAACGTCTAAGACAAGACCCCAAGCGATCCAATAGTTCCTTAGGGCTCCTTTTCTTATATGGGATAAAGAGGATAAAAAGAGAGAAATAGGTCTGATAGGAGAGCTCGTGAGGCTAAGCACCCTGACTTGTTGAACCACAGGTTCGTTACCTGGGTTGAAGACCCACGATGATGAGGTGGCTAGAGGCTAGCTGTGATTCTCCTCAGAACTCAGATAGTTCCTAGGTACGGTGACGAGCCACAGGTCGTCATCGAAATAAGGTACTTAGATGTACCCAAATCCGACACAGTGTGAAGATACTTGAGCAAGAGGCTCACTAAGTGTCCGCGTGTAGCAAAAGTCGTTGGGGTACTGTGATGGGTTTGGTTGAGATCTCGTCCGACGGTAGACTGAGAGGGCACACCTGGAGGCTACGCTCCTAGCAGGAGTGTTGGTGTGACCCAACAATTTTGGCCAACCCTGCGATGTTGATCTAGAATAATCTATGATTGGACCTTGCTAAATACAAATGGAGCTTACTCTTCGCTGTTGTAAGACATTAGCCTGGGTAGCTCCCAAGGGGCTCAACTTTTCTGACTAAGGTCAGCAATGCTTTTGATATGTCGAGGATAGGTATGCCTTTCGCAATGATCACCATGCCTGCTAGCCTCTCCCCTGATCAAGGAGAGACTACTAGGATGGGATCTGAGAGAAGGATACATCTCCATCTCCTTTAGAAGAGATGGATGATTCATCGCATCGACTCCTGAGGTGAGTGAGGAAACTTATTACATGAAATGTGTCATAGTTTAAGCTTAAATAAATGAGGAAAATTAGTGCATTGATGGCCTGTAGTATAGGAACCCACACTCTACCCCCCCTTCTTGTTTCAACTTCACACACAGTTTTGTCCCTACTAAGCTGTTTAGCTCAACCGTATTTTTGTGGCCTATTTCAAGTTTCGATGCCATGGGCTAGCGGATTCCACCTCTCCCACGAGCTGTGCAAGCACCTAACAGTGGCAAATCAATTTTTCTTGCTAATACTCATACACTTGGAGAGGGTGATAGCGAAAATGCAGAACCTATGGAGGTGGGTGGACCCACTTATTGAGTCCCTATAGGTCCTCACAGCAAAGTTCGTGGAAGCTGCTTGTCAACTAGAGCAGACAATCTTTTTTGCATGTTTTAGGCCCAAGAAGACCTAAGAGGAGTTTTAGTTGACTAGTTCTTTAGTTTCTTCTCTGTTTAGGTCCTAATTATATATGCCATTTCTTTTGTGATAGTTGTTGCGGGCTCCTTGTTTTGTAACCTTTTTTTTTTTTTGACAAGTTAGCCTTTTGTGGTGTAAAAAGGACTGATACTTGTGTACATATGAATGGACTATGGCCATTGTATATTTTGTGGTTATGGATGACTTACCATAGATGAGATGGCCCCTTTGATGTAAAGAAACTATGGTGGTTACATTTGACTCTTGTAAATATATGATAGTGGATACGATGGTGACCATGCTTATATGGTGTGGATGGGTTCATAGTGGTTTTCCAATAGTTTTCATGTTTTCATCACTTTGGTGGTGGGGTGTACCCGCACACTTTCTTGTTTTTGATTTTGCTCCGTTGTGTTGATGTTGAGGTGTGCCCACCTTATATTATTGTGTTATGCATGCACAGGTCCTCATTACAGGTACAGGAATTGGGAAAAAATCCCCTAAATAGGGGAAACTCTACCGAATTTTTGCCAAATTTTGATCCCCTTTCAATACTAATTACGTTCCTCGTATATACCAAATACATTAAGAACTACATCCTTAACTCTAACCGCCTGGTAGTTGGGACCATTTCCGCCTGCACCCCTAGTAGTCCAATGCCGACACATCGCAAAGACTAATGAGGCGTGACAACCCCTAACCAGCCAGACCACTCAAACTCTTTTGACAAAAGGAGGAGAGGGAAAAAGAGCAACTATCCCCTAGCAAAACTAGACCATAATTGCTAGGAGAAGGAGGGGGGGTGCAAAAAAAGATACAAGTTTACTCTTGAGGTCATTACCATAGACTCTGAGAATTGGGGCAACTGATGGGGGAAAGAAAGTCAAGCCCACTAGAGGTCAGCTGATTGAACATGCATGTGAGGGTGATAAAAACGCGTTATGGTAAGCACGAACATGTCAAATGGTACTAATAAAAAATCGAAGTCAAGTCTCGGGGAGGCGTATGGTAGATTCACTCGCTAACTCATTTCCCTCTCTCTTTATTATATTTTTGATTTTTTGTGTTTGCCATTTTTTGTCTTTTTAATTAAGTGAAACGAAGAGGGTGGTGGGATTACGACTATGCAATCGTCATGAAACACACTGTTACGTCAACATAAACATGAAAAACACATAAAAAGGGATAAACAACTTGAAAGTGATAAACAAAAGGGAAATGAAAATAGAAAAGGGCATATGAACAAAACTGATATTATCGCATTAAAAGAGAAAGGAAACATATGGAATGGAAGAACAACATAAAGAACATGAGAAAGGAAAAACATGTAGAGAACATGGAAATAAAAAAGGAACTATAGCAAATGAAACAAAACAAAAATAAAAAACATAAAAAGGAAGTTGGGGGACTCGTGGATCGTAATTACGTGTGTAGCATGCAACCCCTCTTACGAAATGGAAATGGTGCCTTTGGGGAAGACCAAATGAGGGCCACCGAAGGAGAGAAGAGCTAGCCACCAGAGAGGGCCAAAAGGGGGAGGCCATCGGTGGTGAATGGGAGGAGGTTAGGGGATGATGGTGGTGGAGATGGGTTTGCGTTGGTGTGTCTATGTGAGTAAGGAGAGAGGGGGGGGGGGGCGGACGACTACGAATGAGAGAGGGTGTGCTTACGGTGGGGTGATGGGAACACCATCATGAGTCCTAACTAGCTCATTTTGACCCAGAAAAGAGAACAAAAGCTCCTACATAACCAACTGGAGGGCCTAACTCAATGAATAACCCTTCTGAAAGAAAAGTAAGAAACAAGGGGTAAAACTGTAATTTTACCATTACAGTGCAACAACGTGATTTCTCATGGGCGAAACACAAGTCAAATGGTCTTAACAAGATAAAAAGTCGGTTGGTTCAAACAGAAAAGGATTCATGTGAATTTTGGAATTAAATGACTTCTTATAACCCTAAAACAGACCTACTTAATTTAATAAGGTTCTGGTCAGGATAAAATTCACCTAAACCATCTATAATTCATGGAAAAATATCCTTTAGGGTTTAGAACCTTCAATTTGGCTCTTAAAACCTATTTTGACCTAAATTGGGGTCTCAGTCAATTGTTTGCCCTAAATTGGATTTTTATGTAAATTTTCCAATCAAACGTGGTCAACCTAAAATCTAACTTCACCATTGGATTCCTTAGATCCAAATTAGGTTTGTACTAAAATTTGGACCTAAGGGGAATTCACCTTGACCTACTTTGCAAACAGGTCCAGCCCAATTACATTTCTACCCCTAACTTTTGAAAACTTCTATAGAAGCCCCCTAACTTCCTTGTCGTTCTTTGAAATTAGGTCCCTCCGCCATTACAACGGAGGGAATCCTACTCCAGCGAGATATCGAGGGAAAGATCTCCTTGATTCCTCAGAGAATCCCCTTCAAATTTGAAAGGGAGATTCTCTGAGAAATCTCCTCCAGTTTGAACACAGTCAGAGGCTTGATTTGACACCCAATCTCTCTTGCGAATGCATGAGAGATTTGGGTCACCTTCGACCTTCCAACTCCGGCAAGGTTGCCGTGCTTGGAAGCTTGGCTTCCAAGCACAAGACCTTCTGCCAGGGCCTATAAAAGCCTACCCAGATCAACCCGCAGCCTCTAAGCTTGAATTTAGCCTAAGAAACCCCCTAATTCTTCTTTTCCCCTCCGGTCAACAACCCAGCAAGCTCAGGCGACCCCTCTCTCTCTCTCTCTCGTCGCTTTGCTACAATATCAGTGGCAGGGTTCTCTCTATCCCCTTCGTCTGCGTCGCGCCGCACCAGCTGACGTCCCTGCAACCCCCTCGTTGTCGCCGTCCTCCTCTCACTGGGTATTTCGTCTTCAGCGATGGCAATACGAACTAGCTGCCTCCTCTGCATCCCCCTTCATCTATCCACACTTAGTTAAGTCCTCTCTCCCTTCTCATCATTTTTCTATCTTTTATTCTTGCAAACATGCCTCAATGCTCACAAGTCACCACCACCTTCTCCACCTCTGGTGAGGTGTTCCCGCCGCTCCACGCCTCCATTCGCCTCGCCAACTACCCCACAAGCACCGCCACACCTCACTGACCCTAAACCCTCACTCCACCCACTGCACCAAGCTCCCAGCACTTCCCCCGAACATACCCACTTTCGTGCGCACAGGGTGACCTAGGCACGCACGCTCCGGCCACCCCATGCCACGCAGACCACCATACTACATTCGCCGTATCTCGGCGAAGCTGTCCACGCTTTTTGATGAGGCCACAAGGCTGTTTTCTTGCTGACAGAGTTAGAGGTCTTCGTCGCCATTGATGAAGTAAGGAGCTTGCTTGGGAGCTTCACCCAAGTCTCCTCGCTCCAGGCAATAAGTCCCAGGTCATGTAGATTCCTTTTGCGCACAACCTCAGCCAAGCAATTGGCATTGACGCCCACGTAGCTGCTGCAATCAAAGGAGAACATCTGCTGTAGGCGCTCGCGAAGAAGGTGGGACTATGCCTGTAGGCGCTCGCGAAGAAGGTGGGACAACATAGTCCCACCTCAGAAGTGGAGTGGACGCAGCGACATAAATTGTAAAAGTGATAGGGGCTTATCACCTCCTGATTACAAGGTGAGGTCCCACTCGCCCTCACTACCTCGTCTGCGACCCACTGCCTGCAGACTTGGCCTTGACCCGTATACCTAACCAGCCTGCACTCCTTGCCCACCATGCACGCCAGTGGGCCTAGTCTCGGGCACGCATACCCGACCTGATTACCTGAGAAGGCTCTGTGAGAGCGAGCTTAAGAGAGAAAGAAGAAGAGAGATCGCGGGGGAGGGTAAGGGTAGGTTTTGCTCTCACAGGTAGGAGAAGAAGGAGAAGCTAGGGAAGGAGAAGGAAAAGCTGAAGAGGAGGAAGCTGAAGAAGAGCTGAAGGTTGAAGAGAAGGAAAGAAAGGAGAAGAAGAAGCCAAGAAGAAAGAGGAGCCGCAGAGGCAGAAGAGAAGGAAAGAAAGAACAAGAAGAAGAAAAGGGCCACAGCAGCTAAAGAAAGAAAGAAGAGGCTGAAGGCACGAAGAAATCAGAGCAGAAAAGAGCCAGAGATAGAGAATAGAGAAAAGCAATTGAAGCATTGTAGCAACCTTATATTTAAAACGACTGATTTCCAAAATCAAATGTCCATATTTTTTGTGCTTCTTCTATATACATTAACATTGTGTTTTTTGCACTATACTTTGATTTTCATTACATATTATATTCCATCTTGAAGTTGTGATCTTGATTTTTAAACCCCAATTTGCTCCCTGTGTTTGACCTCAGATTTACAATTTCGAGTAATAAAATTTATTTATTTTCAAGCGATTTCAACTATACTACGACGCAATGATTTTAAAACCTGATCTCACTCGATAAACATGGGGGCTATCAATGGAGAGGGTAGGGGGGTTGTTAGGGTTTTGGGTGGTTGTAAAATGTTCTAGAAGTTTCTAGAAAGGGGGGAGGTGTATGCATATCCATAGAGGTGATGTGGAGGTGAGGTGGAAGCTAAGGTGGCACCGCCTTAGGGTAGAGGGTGAGGTGGCATTCCACGTGGACAGGTGATGTGGAAAAGGTGTGGGAAACTCGTAGGAAAATAATCAAGGTGTCTTGTGGGGTGTTTTGATGTGGAATTGGGTGGAATTAGGCTACATGTGTTAGGTATATGATTAGTATTAGTGGGGTACTCCTCCACTCTTTGTCGATGCAAGAATGCAGGTTCGATGTAGGTTAAATCTCTATGCGAGTCCTCTTCTGCTCCAACTCCCATCTTTATTTGTGCTTGCACATAGAAATAGGGAGTTACCACATAAAATAAGATGCATGCTTATGAAACGCTTGATGCATGATATTGTAAAGACCCGTTCTATCCTGAGCCTTTTAAGACATCTGGACTGTCGGCCAGACGTCTGGTCAGACATCTGGACCCCTTTCCAGATGTTTGGAAATTGAATTTTTGGTACGAGCCTTCGCATCTGCATGCGGGCTGCACGCAGACAGTACCCTTCTTCTCTTTCCCTCTTCCCTCCTCCATCGAACCCTAATGCACCTCTATAAAACCCCTCTCCCCCTTCCTTTCTTCCCCACTCCACCACGGCCACCTTCCTTCCTCCCTCTCCACTGCAGTGAGAGGGGCGAGCGTGAGAGAGTGCGAGAGCGAGCGATGAGGCGGAGAGGAAGAGCTTGAGCTCGCGAGCTCGTGGGAGCTCGTCGAAGGACGTGTGATCGGAGCGGCGCGTGCGGGAGGAGGAGCGCGTCGGGGGAGATGTCCCCGACACTACTGCAGTCGGAGCTGCAGGCGAGAAGGCGAGGCCACGGCTGCGCACGACGAGGGAGAGCAGGAAGTGGTTCTGGTTTTGGGATTTTCCCAGAATCAGACGTCTAGCGTGACGTTCAAACAATGGGGCGGACGTATGGTGACTACACCAGACATTTGAAAGTAGATCTCCGTGAAGGTACGTTCCTTTTGCGGATACGGCCATGCAGGCCACTCTGCAACTACGTTTTGCATGGCTAATTTTAGGCAATTTTCCTGTCGCGTGCAGGGATTGCTTCGGGAAGGCGCGGGACATGCCCTCCCACGCGTTTTAGACGTCTGGACAGCTTACCAGACTGCTGGAAGCACTCCCATACATCCGAAGAGTAGGTCGGACGTCTGGAGCTGGGTCCAGATGGTCGGGAGGAGGTTCTGGATGTCTGAGGTTGACGCAGAACCTGAGGTGAGTTCCTATTTACTTTTAGGATGTCTAGACCTTGTGCTAGACGTTTGATTTGGGTCAGTAGCCCTGTTTTCGACCCGTTCCGGGTCCGTTTGAGGTCTGTTTTACGCAAATAAGATATCGATGTTTTCCTTGTGAGTTCCTCTACTTGTTAGAAGGCCTTTTATACTATTCTGAATGTTCCATTGTGATTATTCCTTGGTTTAGGACTTCGTTCTGTTGCAGGTTCGGGGCTTGCAGAGGCACGTGAGCCTGTCGTTCGAGCCCCCAATACTCCTGGGTTGTCTGGTAGAGTGGTTTCCCCCTATTTTTAATTATAAAACCTGATTGCATATATGAAATTGAATAAGTAGAAAACCTAGGATGTGGCATGAATCCTAGGACGGGAAGTTCTTGCACTGTTTGTATGCGTGGTTGAAATTGCAGTCTTAAATGAATGAGTAGAAATGTGAACTGCCTGTTAATAAACAAGAGCTACCTCTGAAATATAAAGTACTTGTGTTAGTTAGACAGTTACTTGTGACACTATTTGTATATGTTAAATAATGGAAATACGAGTTGCATGTGGATAATTTGAGAATGAAAATGTGAATAATGAAACCTAGTATGGACTGACATGAGAAATACGAGCATGAACCCTACGGGGAATTAGGAGTAGAGCTCTTGTGAATAAATGGAATGGATCTGGAAATGTAGTGGGAAGTATGCTGGCCCTTGAGTACGTGGTACCAAGGAGAGCGACTGTCCCCTGTTTAGTGTAGAGTAGAGCTAGATGCCCTTGGGTTGGGACCTGGGGTTAGGATTGTCCTCTCTACACCGACTTCTTGGCCCTCGCGTATACTGTACCGGGGAGAGCTACTAGTGTAGGGGGAGAGTTAGCCACCCCACGGGGCCCAGGGTTCAGCTAGCCACCCTACACCGACCTGTTAGGCCCACTGGGAAAATCATGGTAGTTAGACGAGGGTGCGTGGACTGTGGAGGGGCGAGACCCCTGTTTGGTTCTGAGGGGCTAGACCCCTGTTATTGAGGGGGTTAGACCCTATACTGTTCCGTGCTGTACTTTAGGTGTACCCGTTAGCGGAAACGACTGACCGCGTGTCAGTGTGGGGTAGCTACCCATCTCTTATCGCGTGTACCGTAGTCATCGCTACGTCTGTCCGTGACCTTAGGGTGGTTGACTGGGTGTAGAATCACCACGGGGGACTCTCCCGGTCAGGAGAGCACCACGTGTGCCTTCTACTCTTCGGAAAAGACTGCAATCAAGATCGTTCCCACGAGGAACATTCGAGATCAAGAAAGAGATTTAAAAAATAAACCAATGGGTGAAAAGGAATAACTTGTAAAATAAGGTAACTAGAATAGATAGTTTACCTGTTAGCTTTTACTGCTTAGTTAGTTGGTTACCACTCTACTCAGCATTTGCTGACTTTGTTACTCATAACCTTTTTCAAGTCTAGGTGTTGAGTAGCCCGAGTCACCGACTGCAGAGGGTGCTGGGCCTAGTAGAGCCCAGTAGCAGTAGTCTTCCTTTTGTTGTACCTTCGTTTGTTAGTGAGTTCAGACTCTTGTTACTGCTTACGTTCTGTACTTTGTTTCCGCTTTACTGTTGTGGTGGTGATATGTACTGTTAGCAGCTTTTACTTCTTTTACTTCTTGTACCCTTTTACTGTTAGTTACTTAGCATAATGAATGTGGTTTACTTTCCTGCTTTTTGGTTATTTCTTGTTGGACGACTGGGTCTTGGGATTAGTCTAGTCGAGTCGGTCTTGTGTCCTGTAGGGATTCGGGAACCAGGTCGTAACAGATATGAATGAAATATGTACATATAAATGTGATGCAAGCTATGTTCCCAACATAAACTATGCTAATTAAGGCTATGGATTGCTGCACAATCATATGCCCATGAGGCAAACAGGCCCAAGCAAACCCCATGAAGAGGCCAGCTCAACCAAAAGACAAGGTAAGCCCTTTGCTAACTGGGTCGTGGTGCCCCCATTTCAGGTGGGCCACCCAGGGTCCGCAGGCTAGTTTTCCCACCTCAAAACACTCAAGAGTGGCTAGTTGGCGCTACCTCCCAATCCTCGAGTGGTGGGGAATCACCCAGAAGACTAAGACCCCATAGTCTGCTGCTATGCCAATCCTGATGGCACTATGAGGGAAAGGCACCAATGGTGCATAGTAAGACGACAGCATGAGAATCGAAGCAACGATGTGGGGACTAGGGCACCAATGAGGTGTGGCTCATCATAGCTAAAATACCTAAGTTAAGTTAGAAACTGGTTAAACACTATAGAATTAACACATGAAATGGGTTAAGTGTGGGAAATAACAGAAATGACCTAAAATAGCAAATTTTTGTTAAAAATGGAAAATTAGGTAAAAAAATGAGATATTCTATTCATTAATACAAATTGATGATCCAATTACAAATCGAACACATTATTAAGTACAAGAGTAAAAATCAAAAGTGAAATCAACTTCCTAAATGTTTAATTGGGCTTCAATAAAAACTTAGTTGCATTTGGACATCAATAGGACCTTGCATTCAGTAGAGTACATATAGGTCCTCATGCATTAACATTCTATATTCATTTAAAACTTTTCAGGGACTTATTTGTAAGCTACTGGGGACTTCTTTGCAAACATCCAGGGACTACGTTGCATTCTTTCTTAGGCACTAATGGGCTTGTCTACAAATGTTCTACCCCTTTACCCTAAAGGGCCTCAACATAATTTTCCCAACACACCTATGGGTGTGCTTGCACTATTCACTTGCAAGAACACCTTGCATTGCAACCATTCATCCCATGTCTCCACGATCTGACGGCCAAACCAAATCAAATCTTCAAGCGCCTTTGCGCATGTAATCACCTCCCATCCCAGATCTCATCCTACAGCCATGATTTGGATTTGAGCTTCGCGCGCTCCTCTCTCTTCATCACCATCGCCGAAGCCCTAATGGACTAATCTCACCACTATGGTGAGTACAATTAGTGGCAAGCCTACTTAAGCAGCTCCAGATCTCGCACGCACAGCATCGGCTCCCTCCCCCATTAAGCTGATCAATTCATCTACTCTCTAGTTCTTCTTCCTTCATCAAAGTCACTGGTGACAGGGGTGAATCTTCTCTCCCAATTTCATCGCCACAGCAACCCGTTGTGTATCTAGGGACCTCATTCTTCGCTGGAAACCTCCTCATCATCCTTTGTCACTGCAGTGACTAGCTGTAGCCCAGGCATCCCATTCTTCCTTTAGATTAGGATTTCCTTGCTTTCTAGAGTAACTTAGATTAGCAATTAGTGTAACTAGATTAACCAGGAGTAGATTAGAAATCAAATTCAGTGATGGTTTAGTGTAGGGTAGGAGTAGAGTAGCCTAAATTCGATCTCGCCCTCTCTGATCAATTCAGATCAGAGAAGTGTTCTTCCACCTCCATTTCAACTTATACAGCTTTCCCTACGCATCGCAATTCATTTCTAATTCCCTCGCATTTTATTCATCATTCACCTATCCATCAAGGTCAAATTCAGATATGAAGCCTTGGCTTCTAGATCTGAGTTTGCGCCAAAAATCCACATGGGGGGTTTCTCATACATTCCATAAGATCACAAAAATCCCCCGATTTGGTTTTATTGTCTCGAATTGCTTGATTCCTTTCATATTTGTTTTTAATGCCCAATCTCATGATTTG
Source organism: Thalassia testudinum (assembly GCA_037157565.1). Lineage (NCBI taxonomy): Eukaryota > Viridiplantae > Streptophyta > Magnoliopsida > Alismatales > Hydrocharitaceae > Thalassia > Thalassia testudinum. The sequence continues at coordinate 2,214,478 of JAZHRO010000044.1, forward strand.
GAGTTCATTTGATTTTTATCGGATTCAATTGAGCTATTTGAGGTTTTTAATGACTTAAATGTGCATATTAAGATGAATTTGAATGTGTTTTGATTGTGATTTTTTTTTAAAGAAGCATATGCCCAATGAGAGTAGTGTTTTGGGTAGCCATGTCCAAGGAACCTCAGATTCACTGAGATGAGGCCTTAGCAATGACCTATTTGGTTTTCTAGATTTGCTCTGAGGTACTAAACACTGGTTGTTAGTGTTTAGAAACTCAAGGTGATTAGATCACCTAGGTGGATCCAACGTGAAAGCCTAATATGGGCAATATTGTTTCACAATGTAAAATAATTCCAATCTGATAATGGAGGCTTGACTGAGATTTAAAAGATGTTAATGAAGATTTGGAATTGGTTTCACAAGGATTTGAAGTCCTGATTTGATTTTCATGTTTACACTGTCTATAGTGTGAAGTGAGAATCAAATCAGGGTTCTAGAGTTTGTGATTTTCAATTGAGCATAAATTGATTTTCAGAACTTCTTAGGAATATTTTCAATAGCTGCGATGTGGATTTTTTATGAGGAATTAAATCTGAGTGAGATTCAAGAGTAGCAGTGGCTGCTCAGACTTGATTTGAATTTTCTCTAATTTTGATAGATTTATGAATGAAATGGATTTTCGATGTTGGACATGAATGTTTTTTTTTCAATCAAGACCTATTAGGTCTGATTTTTAACCAAGTAGTATAGCAGTAGCTTCTGTTGGACATCTTATACAGCGGCACAGCAACAGTAGCTGCTAGAAGTTCTTGGCTACTATTTTAGAGTAGAATTGTAGCAGCTATTTGCTGCTGAATTTGAGTAGCTACATCAGCAGCTGCTATTAGCTGGAAATGGCAGCTCTTGGCTGCTGAAAAGTGAGAGCAGATGGTCTAAGCTGGAATTTGGAACTTTGAACTTGGGTTTATTTTGGATTCTAGAAGCTGGCAGAGTTGTATACTATTAGGACTTTATAAAACAAGCATTCATGGACTGTTGTAGATTTTAATTTGATTTGAATTGCTTATAATCTTGTGTTAAATTCTTTTGTCAGCTTTTATTGTGAACAATCTGTCCAACAAGTGATTTTAATGAAATTAATGATCAAAATAATGCTTAATATCTCAAATATCTCTCATGTGGTGTGCTAAATGCATTGGAGTGTTTAAGCTGCTATTTCAGCTGTTAGAACTCTCTTTGAGGCTTAGGTTCTTAGGTTAGAACACTCATTCAAGGCCTAAATTGGTTTGGTTTGTAAATAAATAAAAATCATTAAAAATTTTCAAAAAAATAAAATAAAGGCATGTTGTGTAGGATTAGATATTTTTTTAGGTGTGTGTCAAGTTTCAAGGTAATCTGAACCCCCAGCTTGGTAGAACATATTAGCCGACGGTTTAGTATATCTTGAAATTTAATAAAAGATCAAAACTCAAAAATCACAAAAAGAATTCTATCTCTCTCTTCTCACTCTTTCTCTCTCATCCTCTACCTCCCCTAAACCTATAAAAATCATAAAAATTATAAAATACCTAAAAATACCTTGTACACTATGTATATACTTGTATATATAATTAAAGCTAAGATATATGTATAAATTGTATAATATGTAGATAATGTATATAATTAACCTATATATGTATTCTATATGTTAAATTAAGTATTTAGAATAATTTATTGTATATATAATCTTATTGTATTATTATCTATTAATTTATATTAACTTAAATGTATACTAAACTAAGTAATTATATAAACCCATTTAAATGTACATAACTGTAGCTAATACTGTACATATGTATTTAAATATGTATTATGTACTATATAATACCTGTAATTTAATTTAATTATATATTTACAGTGAATAATTAAGTTATTAAGTTAACTAAGTAAATTATTAACTTAAAATAAAATAAATTATTAATTTAAGTTATAAAATAAATTATTAATTTAAGTTAATACTGAAGTAAGTTATAATGTATATTTGTATTATATTATATTAAGTATTTTCAACTTATTTATATATATTTATACTGTATTATAGTATTTATAGATTATTTATATGTAAAATTAACTTAAAAGAGTATTTAAATCTATATAAATTAAAATAAAGCTTCTAAAATATACTAAAAATGGGTAATAAATAATTTATTATGTATATTAACTCCATATAAAATCAATTTTTTAATTAAGTCACTAATTTATACATTAATTAACAATTAAACTCTAAATTAACATGTATAAATGGTAAATTTTAACTAATTTTATTATATAATTAAACGAATTATTTTTGTAAAGTAATTATACAATTATGTAGCCCTATATAAGGGCTTTACAGTGATATAATTTAATTTAAATTTGGATTAAATTTTGGCACTCAAATCGACAACCAAACTCTTTCAATTGCATGCACTATAGCGCCAATTTGGTGTTGAGAGGGCACTCTTGTTTAGTGCCACATTGGGCGCTAAGGACCGCACATATCAATATAAGTTGCTTTCATCCCATCTGTTGCTCAGTTGTCACGGCGCAGGGTGCCCCCACAAACCATATCCCTTTCCTCTCATGACCTTATATGAGCACATGAATTGATATTGGTACAGTGCATGGGCCAGGGGCCATGCACTGTAGCTGGGCCTGTGTAGGCCCAATAACGAGCTTGAAATTAGATGTTAATACACCTAATTAAAAATTAGGGTTGACACACTAGTAGAGGTTTGGTCTCACCCATACGGGTGCTACGTATCCCTCAAACGTGGCTATCTCGCCCATCTAAAACCCAATTTTTGGGTTAGTGTACTGTAGTTGTGTGTGTTTGTGAAGAGAAATTTGGCTAAGTATGAGAAGAGAGGAAAAGAGAAGCTGCTAAGTAGCTAAGTGTTAGAGTTTTGTGCTTGTATGTGCTGCGTTGTGAGCCTAAGTGTGTTATGTATCTATGCATAGTATGTATAATATATATGTATAGTATATGTGTAATACATCTAAATATATATTAAATAAAATATATGTATATAATGTATACATATACATAGATTATATATTATATAATTAGAGAAGTATATGTGTAGAGTGTTGTTTGAGCTCTTATATATATAAATAACTAAAGCTTTAGTGACAATTAGATATGTCACTATACATAGCTATATATGTCAGTATAGATAATTATTTTGCGTAAGGTTATATAAATATTTTACTAAGACTTTAGCAATTTTTATATTTGTTACTGTATATGTAATATATGTTACTATAGATATTAGTTTGTTAATATAATTTAGTATAGTAGATATTATTAACTATTTTTGTACCTATACTTAGGTACTATTTATAATAGTTGTATATAATTAACATAGGGTAGTATTAGCTAGTTTTTTATGCCTGTTTGTCTACATATGTTTTCAGGCATTGTTTCAGGCATTTTAATTATTTCTTTTGTAAGTAATTAACATATTCATTCATTATTCGATTCATTAATTCACCTTGTAAATAAAACTAATATTTTTGGAATAAAAGAATATTTTTGGACTTAAGAGAGTGATGTATATCAATAACTGCCTCCCAGTGAATGACCTGGAAACAAACCAGTAAAAATTGTAAATAAATAAAATTGACGTGACATCAGTTTACATTTGTGACATCTATATTACAACAATGACACATTAAATATCGTTTTTAGTGCGAATCGAAAGTCGATGATCAGGCACTAGTATAAAGTGTGAGGCGATAGAACAAATGATGAGGTGACCTATAGGGTGATAGCACACCACAAAGAACAAATGATTACAGGCCTTCGTAGTGACAGAAACTTCCCTTTAAAGAGGGATTATGTATTCAAGAAAGGGAATGTCCACTCCTACTTTGTATTTTATTAGGCTGTAGTGGATAATTGAGGGTTAGATCTCTTCCCCCAACGTACACCCATGCAGTGGAATTGGGTTACCAAGTCCCTATGTTCTTTCTCCCCATATACATGTTGGCAACATTCCCTTCTTTTACACTTCCTGTTGGGCACCATAACACAATTAGTACTAAAACACAACTAGCTAAGTTAATTGAAGGGTCAATTTATAAATAATCAAGTATAAATGGTTCTCAATCATTGTATTTGATCCAATGGCTCCCAATGTATTAGGATTAAGGTAATTCTCTATACATATTTGATGACTATGCATATTTATGTGTTAACATGTTTAATTATGCTGGTTTTGTAGAATGAGTTGCATTAGAATTACGGCATATTATAAATAAGTGCATGCATGCATGATAGGAGCTAGGGTTACGTTATTGAACCTCACTATTCGTTGATTACTTATTAAGGAGAAGAAATCACCTCACCCATCTCCTTGAAAGCCTAACCCTGGACCCACTTCAAAACTTTCCTAAGATAGCCCATGCCTAAAACCCTAATCTTGATACCCTATTGTTAACGAGCAAATCGAGGTTATAAAAGCTGCATCATAGTATAGGTCAAAATCACTTGAAAACAAATAAAATTTATAACCCAAATTCAAAAGAGTATCTGAAGTCAAACATAGGGAGCAAATAGGAATTCAAGCGCTAATCTCAAGCAAAATATATATAAGCACAATAATTAAGTCAATAATGATTTGCAATGAGCACTAATTACTCAAAATTGATCATCAATATAAAATATGAATATATGAAGAGTTTGTCATGGCAAAAAGAGTGGAAATATCTCAAAAAGTGGTGAATTGAATCACCTTTTGATCCACATTTAAGCTTGCATCTTAACCATAGTACTTAAATTATTGAATAGTATTATAGATAATGCTCAATCGGACCAGAGCTATAGTGCAAAGGCATTGTTCCTCTTCTTCAATCCTTCTTTCTTCTAAAGCTCTTCTTTCCTTCTCTACGTGCCTCTCTTCTGCCTTGGCTTCTCTTTTCTCTCTTCTTCCTCCTTGCCTCTTCAGGCCTTCTCCTCTTCTTCTTCACACACAGAGGGAGGCAATCCCTCCAGCAGCTAAGTGTCAGTCAACTCTCAAGAGAGCAAAACCCCCCTACCCCCGCGCCCTCTTTCCTTTCTCTCTCTGGGTTCCACTCTCCTAAAGCCTTGCACAGTATCGAGTAAACGGGTATACATGCACCCAGGACAAGGGCTGCCAACCGTGAATGGTAGCTGAGGTGTGAGAGTAGGCTTAGGTAGGTAATTGGGTGAGTTCCAGACCCACGTGGGCAGTATCACGGGTGAGACAGGTGAAGGGTGCAGAGGACCTCACCCTTGTGTGTAAGGAGGCTATAAGCCTAAGGCAGAAAAATAATTTATTCTGCTACGCTGCTTCTAAAACCCACGAGGTGGGACTAAATCAGTCTTCTTCCTTGCGTGAACGTCGCTGAAGCTCACGTCCAATTGGAGGTGAAGGAGCAGTCAAAGCTCCAAATTGAAAGCCTAGATGTCTTCCTGGAAGTATTCCGCGTCACCAAAAGGTGGTGGTTGGAGTGAATGATGCAAGAACATGGCTTCGAGCTTGCTCGAAGCAGCTCTGGTAATGGCAGTGGTGGCTGTACCTGAAACCAGAAAAATAGGCTAAAAGCCCCAATGAGAATGTTCAGAATCTTTGCCTTGTTGAGGTGGTTGGGACCCGGATAGGTGTGTTAATATGGTGATTTTATTGTTGAAATGCGTATAGTGGTTAACCTAATTCGAGCCTAACCATTTCTTTACAAAATTTTTTTACCTGGCCTACTTGATTTTATCCTGGTCACTTTTAGGCCCAGGGTCAAACTCATGGAAGTGGGGTTAGAAGTCAAGTTTCTACGCTTTTCGTACAACGAATCTCTTCTGTTCGTTCATTGTGTTTTTGGTGTTTTTCTATTTAGATTTTTTTTTTGATAATCTTTGTCCTTGAGGCACACCCTCAAAATTAGGTTCTTGGCTTTGAGCCAAATCAAGGTTCCAAAACGGGTCTTGCTTTTCGCAAGGAGTACCTACAAGTCAAAGATTATCTTTTCTCTTTTATATATTTTTTTATCTTTTTACTAGTAGGAAAGAAAAACAGAAATAAATTAAATATAGTATATATATATAGGTATATATTATATATGTATAAAGGGGTGGGGGTGGAGGTGGAGATGGAATGTAGCATGGTGTCGAGTCGGTCGTCGTCTAGAAAGACGCAACCAACAGGATGAGGTGCCGCATGTAAGGTGGATTGGTGTAAGATGAATGCGAACATGCTTTTTGTATGCGTGTATCGGGGAATATCAGCAACTGGTGCAGATATTCCCGCGATACAACGTATGGTAAGTAATGTGAAAATATATATATGTATATATATATATGTATGTATATATGTAAATATATCTATATGTATATATGGTTATAAATATATAGCTATATATGTAGTTATATGTATATCTATGTATATGTATATATATATAGGTATGTAACTATATTTATATATATATATATATATATGTATATGGATGTATATGATAGTATATAGATGTATATAGTAATATATGTATATATAGATAAATGTAGATAAATATATATATATTATATATGTACGTATGTATGTATATTTGTATATATATATATATAAGTATATGTGTATATATATGTATATACATATGTATACGTATATAAGTATATGTATATATGTAGATATATATGCATATAAATATAAATATAAATATAAATATATATATATATAAGTATATAAGTGTATATATATATATGTATATATGTATAATAATACTTAGTTATATAGGTTCTAATATATATATATATATATATATATATATATATATATATATTTATGTCTATATAAGTATATGTCGATATGTAAATATATATGTATATATATATTTATATAAGTATATAGATATATATATATGTATGTAAACTAATACTTAATTATATAGATACTATTATATGTATAGATATAAATATATATATATGTATATAAATATATAGATATAAATATATGTATATGTATATATATATATAAGTATATAATAGTGTATAGGTGTGTGTGTGTGTGTGAGAGTGTGAGTGTGTGTGTGTAAGTGTCGGCAGAGAGATAGGGAGAGAGTGTTGTGAGAGAGAGAGAGAGAGAGAGAGGGCTTCTTGCTGGAGTGAAGGCTGGAGAGTTTAAGTCGTCCGCGCGTGAAGAGGCGTCGTCTGATGGCCACAGCTCACCGCGCTGCGCGTAGGCACGCGAGGACGTGTGTGCTGGGAGGGAGTGAGCGCGGGGAGAGGAGAGGCCGCAGCGCACGTGAAGAGCAGGCAAAGGGAGACGCGGACATAGACGCTGAAGCGGGCGGGTGCGGGTGACGCGGGCGCACGCAGACGCGCGGGCGAGTGCTGGAGAGGGCACGGGGCGAGACGCGTGCGCGGGCGAAGCCTAGTTGCGGCACGTCGGGTGACCAGATAAGTGAGAAACTTACCGGTCACCCCACTATAGCCATAGTGTTCCGCAGAAACTTGTGAACAGTGGCAACAGTGGCCAGGCGAGCCGCGCAACAGCCTACGTCCGGTGCTGTGAGTGCGGACGGCTCGGGGCTAGCGCGCGCGTGGAAGGGGGTGCGCCTGTTTGTTGCGGGCGCGGAGATGTTCACGACAGGGCGTGCGGAGAACGAGGCAAGGGTGCCCGCAAGTGCGTGCAGTGGCCTACGTGCGCTGCTGCCACCTTGCTGCTGCTGTTGTGGAGCTCGGCCGGCTGCTGCAGGGCGTGCGATGGCCAGTTGAGCTTCAAAGCTTGAAGCTTTGTGGTAATGGCGAAAATGGCATGGAAAGTGAAACAGGGAAGAGAAGACCACCACGCCCACCGGCTCTTTGATGAGCTGGGTGGTGGTGGTCTCACGGTGGTGGGTGTACACCACAGTGATGTACTCCTGCCCGCAGAGTGTCTCCTCAGAGGAGGAGGGCTTGCGCATGGAGGGAGAGGGGGAGGAGGCGGCTTGGAAGGAGAAGCTGCTGTTGGATTTTTTTGTGTGGAGGGCCAGGCTCTCTTGCAAAGGAGGAGTCGTGTTCTTTTTAAAGAAGAAGAAAGCATGCACAGCCATGCCTTGGCTGTGCATGGCTCATGCATGGCTTGGCAAGGAGAGGTGTTGCAGAGCATGGCGTGAGGAAGAGGCCATTCCATGCAGCTGCGGGAAGAGTTTCAAAGTCAAATAAAATTAAAATAAAAGATGGTGAATTTTGCAAAGCAGCACTTGAGGAAAATGTGTATTGCGAGGCCATTTTATTCAGTCTCCTCCCATCTCAATTAAATGCATGCATGCATGTATTTTCACAAATGCGACTATGGAACCCTAATATGCACTGGTAATGCTAGGAAATAGCACAAGACGGCACATTTGCAGGTGTATTTTTGCTATGCAATCATACCCCCATGCCTATCTTTTGCTAGTCCCTAGCAAAACATTTTTTTGTATTGTATTTAGAAATGAGCTGAAGATTTTCTCCTGAGGTAACATAGGTGTGTTTATTGTTGGATATTGTGAGAACCAATTGTAGAGAAGACAACCAGTACTTTAAGTCTCACATGACATAGATCATCTCTCGACTAACTAGGACTCTTGATATTTAAACCTTAAGTACAATTTCCAGCACCCAGGAGCTTTTTGCTGTACTCGAGAGCTCAAGAGGTTATGGCTTGTGCATAGTAAAGGATCAAGATTGACTAGATGAACATTAAGACTCAAGCCCAGGGTTTCACGAATTTTTAAGTAAAGGTTGGTCCCAATTTCAGCTCGTGTCTTCTGATTGACCCTTAAAAAGATGATGGAAACTCAACTCCCATTTTCTGACATTTGTGGCTCAAAGAAAACAAGGTATTTGTAACCTACCCTGAAGAACTTCTTGTAGGGCGAAGACTTTATAGACATTTGTGAGATATACTGACTTATTTACATCTTTTTTTTTTTTTTGAAACACGTGTCATTTTATCTCTTACAACATTATTTGGAGGAGCACACTTTTTTCTTTTTGGTGGAAAGAGTCTCTCCTAAACACAAGACTAAAGCCTGGGATAAAAAGTCTACCTGCGTGCACAGGTAAGGACTCCACCTTCCCCAATGAACACTAGGGTTGGATCTTATGTTCACCTGATCTTTCCTGATATGTGTAGTGTGCACCAAGATTACTTAGGCTCTCAAGTAGAAGCAAACCAACGGATCCTGTACTGGTGTCTCAGGTACAACAATACGTCCTTAGTTAGGAGAGATTCTGATCTATTTTGTCAATGCTCAAGTGAATTAAGCCGAGCCTGAGCGAATCAAGCTTCAGTGGCCTGGAAAGTCTTCAAAACAATGGTTGAATATCCATAAACACTTATTGTATTTTTGTTTCAGCCTTTAGATCATTACTAAACACCATTTTCATTTTTCATTTTTTTTTCTTTATATATATATATAGGTGGAAACTGCATGATACCATAAAATACCCAGATCCTAAGGATGCCTATCCACCCCCCCATGCCAAACGATGCTATGTCCTCATATGCATGCAGGGTAGGGTAGAGGAAGGATGAAAGATCGGGTAATGAGAGCTGAGGTGCAGGGTAAACAGCAGGGTGGTAGGGTGGGTGGATGGTGGGTGGTGAAGTGAAAAGTGAAGTGATCGTGACAGTGGAGTGAAAAGTGATGGTGGACGGTGAAAGATCTGGCATTTCCTGGGACGAGAGTATCCCAGGCGGATCGGAGAACAAGTCAGAAGGAAGCAGTTGGCCCTCAGATTGGCCAAGAAGAGGGGCTTCTTGGATAGATGGATCCAAAAGAGAATAGCCCCAGTGAGTAAGATGTGGGCTTAAGGTCCCAGTGTGGAGTTGCAAATTCGCCTGATTTGGTGGGAAAGAGAGGGCAATCCGGTCTTCAAGAGTGTGGACCGGCGGTGAGTAGCCCGGATATGACTCAGACCACGAGGTGTGGGAAGCGGAGAAAACCTCGTCAGAAGTCTGGCCAGGAGAAGGTACGGGACAAGGGAGGGATGGGGGAACGTCACAATATGTTTGGTCAAGCAGTCATCAGTGTTTACAGGTAATCTGCAGCAGTCAGAATAGGTCCCAATTAGTCCGATACACGTGCTGACGGCCATGTCCTAATCAGATGTGTCATCCTCGATACAATCGCAATCAAAGTTCTTGGCTACCTTGAAGATGTTAAGCTTAAGCTTTTCAGATCCAACGGCAATCTCAATACAGCCTGACTCGCAGTCGATATGGGCACGGGCTGTGGCCAAGAAAGGTCGACCAAGGATGATCGGACAATTAGAAAGTGAGCTAGGAACTTCCATATCTAAAACAAGAAAGTCAATAGGAAAACAGAGACTGTTGACCCTATCCACCATGTCTTCCACTACATCCTTTGGGATTTTGACAGAACGATCTGCCAACTGTAACGTGACAGGGGTGGGTTTCAGATTTCCCAAGGAAAATTTTTCGAGCATGATGGTCGGTATAAGATTGATGGAAGATCCTAGATCAAGTAGGGCATGGTTAAAATTGCAGCCTTGGATGCTACAAGAAATAAGCGGTGTGCTCGGATCTTTCTGCTTCAGTGGTAGATTTAACAGTATAGTACAACTCGCATGAGGCGAGAGAGCCACCGGATTCTTAGTTTTCTTTGACTGTCGCCTGGGTGTTGTGTAGTCTTTGAAAAATCGGGCGACAATAGGTATGTGATCGATAGCCTCGAGCAGGGGTACGTTGATTTCTACATCCATGAACAAATTACGTAGGATATCAAAGGCCTGCATATCTTTCTTTTTGCCTTTTGGCTCCCTCAGTAGAGCCTCAGGGAATGGAACTGATTCTGGCACCAATTTGGGTGTATCGTCCATTCGCGAATGCGGTGCACATCCCGAATGAGAGGACGATGAAGAAGACGGGCCAGGATCAGGTCGAGGTGGATTGACGGTTTGCTTACTGCTCCTCGTAGTGATGGCATTGGACGATGTGGGTCCAGTGGGATCATACAGCAGAGGAGGGTTCGCAATAGGGACATAAGAGTGAGGTGCTGCAGTGGGATTAGCCTGAAATCCTGGTGGAATGCTCGGAGCTTGCAGACTCTGATTAACCTGCCCCTTCGAAGGTAGTACCTGTGGTTGAGGACCACGGGGTACGAAATTTTGCGGGTTTGGAACAGGTTGGGCGGGAAGAGTGCCCTGAGATCGAGTCGCCATGCGTAGTTGACTGATCTCAGCATTCTGCTGCGCCAATTGGTGTTGAAGAGAGGTGATGTTCTCTTCATGGTGCTTTGACATTTCCGTCATCATTCGCATCAATTTGTCAAGAGGACTTGATGCGTGTTCGGTTTGCAGTACGTAAGGGCCTGATGGCGGATTCTCCATAGGATTAGACTGGGCCCTTGGGATGACGGGTGAGGACGGTCGCATTGGTCCACTCGCAGGGTTTTGGTGCTGCGGGTTGTTGGACCATGCGAAGTTAGGATGATTTCGCCACCTTGGGTTATAAGTGGCAGAGAACGGGTTGTTCCCCAGGGCGCAAGCGTCTTCTATGGCAGAAGACATGTCCGCGTGTAAATATGCATCTGAGCACATGGAGGCTTGGTCCTCCGTGTCGAAATACTGGCTCACAGAAGCCAGTTCCACATGACTTACCGAGTCGCTCGGCGCGACACTCGGTAATGAAGGTCTTACAGGGTTTCTTGGGATAAGCCTGGTGTTGGAAGAATTGTGACGAACTGGTGAGGTCAGGGTGTTTGCCATAGAACGGGCGGGGTTGGCTAGAAGCTCGTCCAGCTTCTTGTGCACGATGGAGACTTCATCCAGTTTTTATGCGATAAGGCTGAGATCAATGGATGAATGGAAGGGTCCCGTGTCAACTTCGTGGACATTTCGGGGTTGGCTGGTACGATTAAAGGCAACAATGGAAGCATTGTTCATTGAGTTTTCACTCATATTTTCAAACAATTCAAATGCTCCATTATCGTCTTTATTCATAAAGTTCCCTCCGCAGGAAGCATATGTAATCTACCTCAAAGTCTCATTTAGCCCATAGTAGAAAATCTGGGCTATATGCCACTTAGGCAGACCGTGGTGCGGACACTTCCTGAGGAGGTCATTATACCTCTCCCATGCCTCATGAAATTTTAGCCATTTTGTTGCGTAAAGGAGGTGATAGCACGGCGAAGCGCATTGGTTCGCCCGATTGGGAAGAACTTCTTGAGAAACACTGTTCGCATCTCTTCCCAAGAGTGGATGGTTCTCCCAAGGGTGCGTAACCACTGCGATGCTTTATCCCGCAATGAAAACAAGAACATTTTCATGAGGACTATAGGTAACCTGATATTTCTTGGTTTAACAGTTTCAGCCAATCGAGTTAGGTCTTCCAAGTGGAGAAAAGGATCTTCACTTGCAAGACCATGGAAGTGAAAATTTATTAGGCCAATTATGTTAGGCTGCAGTTCAAAGTCGTCCCCGCCCCATGGGGACTCGAATTTGTCCTATGGTCTCTGTAGAGCGGGATTCTGATAGGAGCTAAGAGACCTAGGCTCCTCCCATTCGGGAGGGTTCTGCATTTCCTCCAATGTTTCCCGAATGGCCTCAATTCGCTCATTATACATTTCCATTTGGGCTTGGAGGCGGGTTATGGGATCTAAGGCTCCACCACTTGGTGGGTTTTGAGGGCAATTTCCTCCCTCGGGATTTGGGGGGGGCGTGCAGCCATGTTTGTGGAGGAGGAGGACGATTCGGCTCCTTTTCTAAAATTATCAGGCAATTCAAACAGTTCAGGATTTTGTGACCTCCTCTCAAACTTGCACTACCGCAGGAAGAATTGGGGGGATAAGAAGGGAAATGAGATGAGAGAAATGATGCCGCAAAGGTACACTTTATGACAAATCAATTCAATCAAATTCCTAACCTCTACAATGTGCCCTTAGACTTAAAGATCTAAGTTACCTACTATCACGAACTACGGAACCGAATGCGAACACTGCGGAACCACCAGGCCATATTGAAAGGCCGTTTGCCCCTGTCTTAGACACCCAATAGTACGCGGGAACCCTCATAGCACGTGGCACTACACGCAGGTAGTTAGACCTCCAATCCTTAATAAGGGTCAAGTTGCTACCAATTTTAGTTAGAGGCTTGGGATCAAGTGCTTCTGGAATGTGAAGGGCGTTATTTACGGGTAATGCCCAATTGATTGATTTTCAGAGTGTGTAAAACAAGCATGCAACGGGGAAATCTCCCCGAATTGAAGTTTTAATTGGTGAATGGTTTTTAGAGTTTAGCCTTTAGTAGTATGGATTTTAGGATTTTGCTGAAATACTAATTTAACCAATCTCCGGGTTTTGAGAGAATACAAGTTTACTTCTAAGCCCAACAAACCCTTCTTCAATGTAAATTGGTTAATGCATGCTAAAATGCAATGGGCTTCCCTAAATGGAGATTTCTATGTGTGGATGCACGAATCAGTTTTAGATTAGTATGAAAGGGAGCCAGAGCACTTCATTTCAACTGCTCCCAATCACCAAAAAGATGTCCACACATAAGGCTCAACCAAAAGATACGGAAAATCAAATTGTTGGGGTTGAAGTATTCGGGATCGATTTTTAGGCAAGTTGAAAAGTCGTGGTGGGGTTGGAATCAATTCAATTCCAAGTCTCCCCACCAAAAATGTGATCTCGAATTTGCAGATAAGTGAGTCAAAGAGGGGTGCAATCAATCTTTTTATGTTTGCCTCAAAGAATACCTCACACAGCGAAAAATTCAAGAATCAAGATTCTTGGATTTTTGCTATGCGAAGTAAGGTAGGAAATCCCTGGGCAGTGGGAGTAAAGGCAATCAATCAAACAAGTGAATTTTAATCCACTTGCCCCAAGAGATCCCAAGAAGTTTTTCTAGTGTTTTAGTTTTTAGTTTTTTTTTATTAAGGTGACAAGTTAACCTAGGTTGCTAAGAAAGAAAGACCTACTTGTTCAGCCATGAGTGCAAAGCTCCAGTGCGGTGTCGGCGTCTTCACGCTCTCGTTCCCGCCTTGGATCTGCCCACATCTCTGACTTCATCTGCCTGCCTTCTCCTTGCAACAGGTTTACCTGCACACCAAAAACAGAGACACCCGTGAAGAGAGAAGAGAAAAATGAAAGGAATGGAATAGAAACTTACTTGAAGGCGCACTTCCCCGGCAACGGTGCTAGAAAAGATTATGGTCGGGACCCGGATAGGTGTGTTAATATGGTGATTTTATCATTGAAATGCATATAGTGGTCAACCTAATTCGAGCCTAACCATTTCTTTACAAAATTTTTTTACCTGGCCTACTTGATTTTATTTTGGTCACTTTTAGGCCCAGGGTCGAACTCAGGGAAGTGGGGATAGAAGTCAAGATTCTACGCCTTTCCTACAACGAATCTCTTCCGTTCCTTTATTGTGTTTTTGGTGTTTTTCTATTTAGATTTTTTTTCTAATAATCTTTGTCCTTGAGGCACACCCTCAAAATTAGGTTCTTGGCTTTGAGCCAAATCAGGGTTCCAAAATGGGTCTTACTATTCGCAAGACGGAGTACCTACAAGTCAAAGATTATCTTCTCTTTTATATATATTTTTATCTTTTTACTAGCAGGAAAGCGAAATAGAAATAAAGTAAATATAGTATATATATATAGGTATATATTATATATGTATAAAGGGGTGGGGGTGGAGGCGGAGATAGAGTATAGTACGGTGTCGAGTCGGTCGTCGTCTAGAAAGACGCAACCAACAGGACAAGGTGCCGCGTGTATCGGGGAATATCAGCAACTGGTGCAGATATTCCTGCGATACAACGTATGGTAAGTAATGTGAAAAAAAAAAAAAAAAAAAATATATATATATATATGTATATGTATATTTGTAAATATATCTATATGAATATATGGTTATAAATATATAGGTATATATGTAGTTATATGTATATATATGTATATATAGGTATGTAACTATATATATATATATATGTATATATATGTATATGTATGTATATGATACTATATAGATATATATATATATATGTGTGTGTGTATGTATATAGTAATATATGTCTATATAGATATATGTAGAAAAAAAAATATATATATATATATATGTATGTATATTTGTATATATATATATATATATATATATAAGTATATGTGTATATATATGTATATATATATGTATACATATATAAGTATATGTATATATGTAGATATATATGTATATATATATTTATATAAGTATATAGATTTATATATATGTATGTATACTAATACTTAAGTATATAGATACTATTATATGTATAGATATAAGTATATATATATATATGTATATAAATATATAGATATATATATAAGTATATAATAGTGTATAGGTGTGTGTGTGTGTGTGAGAGTGTGAGTGTGTGTGTGTAAGTTTCGGCAGAGAGATAGGGAAAGAGTGTTGTGAGAGAGAGAGAGAGAGGGCTTCCTGCTGGAGTGAAGGTTGGAGAGTTTAAGTCATCTGTGTGCGAAGAGGCGTCGTCTGATGGCCACAGCGCACCGCGCTGCGGGTAGGCGTGCGAGGACGTGCACGCTGGGAGGGAGTGAGCGTGGGGAGAGGAGAGGCCACAGCGCACCGCGCTGCGTGAAAAGCGGGCGAAGGGAGATGTGGACGCAGACGCTGAAGTGGGCGGGTGCGGGCGACGCGGGCGCACGCAGACGCGGGGCGAGACGCGCGTGCGGGCGAAGGCCGGTTGCGGCACGCTGGGTGACTGGATAAGTGAGAAACTTACTGGTCACCCCACTGTAGCCACAGTGTTCCGTAGAAATGCGTGAACAGTGGCCAGGCGAGCCGCACAACTGCCGGCGTCCGGTGTAGTGAGTGCGAACGACTCGGGGTTGGTGCGCGCAAGCTGGCGTGTGCGTGGAAGGGGTGCGCCGGTTGGTTGCGTGCACGGAGATGTTCGCGATAGGGCGCGCAGAGGAGGCAAGGACGCCTGTAGGCGCGCGCGGTGGCCTGCGTGCACTGCTGCCGCCTTGCTGCTGGTACTGTGGAGCTTGGCCAGCTGCTGTAGGGCGTGCGGTGGCCGGTTGAGCTTCAAAGCTTGAAGCTTTTTGGTAATGGCGGAAATGGCATGGAAAGTGAAACAGGGAAGAGAAGACCACCGCTCCCACCAGCTCTTTGATGAGCTGGGTGGTGGTGGTCTCACGGTGGTGGGTGTACACCACAGTGATGTACTCCTGCCCGCAGAGTGTCTCCTCAGAGGAGGGCCTGCGTATGGAGGGAGAGGGGGAGGAGGCGGCCTGGAAGGAGAAGCTGCTGTTGGATTTTTTTGTGTGGAGGACCAGGCTCTCTTGCAAAGGAGGAGCCGTGTTCTTTTTAAAGAAGAAAGCATGCACAGCCATGCCCTGGCTGTGCACGGCTCATGCATGGCTTGGCAGGGAGAGGTGTTGCAGAGCATGGCGCGAGGAAGAGGCCATTCCATGCAGCCGCGGGAAGAGTTTCAAAGTCAAATAAAATTAAAATAAAAGATGGTGAATTTTGCAAATCAGCACTTGAAGAAAATGTGAATTGCGAGGCCATTTTATTCAGTCTCCTCCCCTCTCAATTAAATGCATGCATGCATGTATTTTCACAAATGCGACTATGGAACCCTAATATGCACTGGTAATGCTAGGAAATAGCACAAGAGGGCATAATTGCAAGTGCATTTTTGCGGTGCAATCATGAGGCGAAGTCGACGGCGGTGGTTTCGTAGAGCTTGGTGAACGAAGGTGGTCGGACGAAGACGGGATAGGTTGGCGAAGGTGGGTTTGTTCGGTGTAGTGGTTGGGGGCGTAATACGGTGAAATAGGATGGGGGTTTTGTGCGAGTGGATGAGGCGAAGGTTATGAGGTGGTCGGCGAGGCGGATGGAGGGGTGTTGCAACGGAGGCACCTCGCCGGAGGGATTATCAGAGACGGAGAAGACGGAGGTGGTCGCATGTGTTTGGTGGTCGAATTAAGAGATAGAGAGAGGCAAAAAGGAGGGAAGTAGAGGAAGCTAAAGAACCTAGTTTAGGGATGAAAGGGGGAGAGATTCCCATGTCGGTGTGATGGCTAGACGTGGGGAAGACGAACCTCCGAAGGGAGAGACGGCAAGGAAGTAGGGGATCTAGGAGCCCCTGAGTTGGTCGTTGAGGAGCGGATGGAGGGGAGGAGCGTAGCACTCCCAATTTGGCCATTGGGAGGCCATAGGATGATGGAGGGATGAGCTCGCCGGAGCTAAGGTCGAGGCCAGCCGTGGAAGAGAGGGAAGACATTGTTCTAGCCTTAAACCTTGCTGAGAAAATGTGCAATGCCATGGAGGTCCTTTTATAGGGCTCTAGATGGAGTTCCAAGATTGGAAACAAGCTTGCAAAATCCGAGCTCCTCTCCAGTGTAGGATACCTATTCAATCAAATCGTTTGCACGAGGATTCTAGAGAGATTTAGGATCCCTGGATGGGCTCATTTGGAAGGCAATTTCCTAAGGAATCTTTATTTCAAATCTGGGATTGATTGATTGAGAATCGAGTGAGAAAACCTCGCTCGAAACTCAATGGTGGAGGTTGGACTTTCCAAACATGGTGTAGGGACCTATTTGTGAAGAATATGACAAAGTTGGGGAGCTATTTGTAAGAAATTCAAAAGTTAGGGGCTTGATGTGTGATAAAAGAATCAGACAGGACCAAATTGCAAACTAGGTCAAGACAATCTCAGATTGGGCCCAAATTTTGGTACAAACCTAATTTCGACCTAAGGAATATAATGGTGAAGTTGGATTTTTGTTTTGACCTAGTTTTACTAGGTAATTTATGCAAAAACTGAAATTAGAGTAAAAATCTATCTGTGACTCTATTTTGGGCCAAATTGGGTTCCAATGGCCAAATAAAGCATACCAAACCCTAGAGAATATTTTTATATGAATTTTAGAAGGTTTAGGTAAATTTTATCCTAACCATAACCTCAGTTAATTAAGCAGGTCTGTTTTTAGGATTTCAGATGTCATTTAATTCTCAAAACACGCGAAAAACCTTTTCTATCTATACTAACCCACTTGTTAGACTCTTAAGACATTTAACCCTTAATTAATCCGTGAGAAAACCCGTGATCGTACTGTAATTGAGATATACTATTAAAACTACAGTTTTACCCCTGTTTCACTGTACTTCCCTCAAAATGGATTTACAGTGAATTACGTCTTTCTGGCGATTATGTAGGAGCATTTAATGATGGAATATGACTAAATAAAGATAAATATGGCTGATGATGATGTTATCAACACTTATCCTAAATCCTAACCAGCTCCCCTAACCCTAATCCTAAACCTACATTACATTCCTAGTCTAATCCTAAAACCTAGGTCACACTCTACTAACACTACCCTAGTTCTAGTCTTAATCCTATCCTATAGGTTCCTATACATTATCCACTTGCCACATGATTTTTCTACACCTTAATTTGTCCTAAATATTTCTTGATTTAATTTAAAAAATGTGACATTGATTACATCCAATTAGGTCTCCAATTATCTCCTTAATTTTCTACAAATCACGATTAAAGCAAATGCAATTAGGAGGTGATTGAAACCCACATTCTAGGAGCCCTTAATAGCCTCCAAGCTACCCTCCACCACCCCTGGATGTCTATTATAATCACTTCCCAAATACTATTCATGTTCAAGAACTTTCCATATGCTTTCTTTCCATGATTTTAGCTAATCAAGATCCTAATTCTAATCTTAATCCCAAATTTGTGACAACGTGACACATATTTAGTATTTTGGACATAAATTTTTCATTTTAAATCCAAATTGAACGATTCAAGTTGCATTTGAAATCTAATTTCAATGGATACAACTTTCCTTTTATGTGCATTTTGAAATTTAGAACATATAGAGGTCAAAAATTAAAGACAATTCAGGGAAATCCTAAAAGTTATTGCAACACCCACTATAAATATTCGCTTCCTCCATCTCCACCACCATCTAGCCTTCCTCACTAGGTTTTCTTCTTCTTCCCTTCCCTTAGGTTTCCTTTATATTCTCCTTTAGTTCCTCTTCGCCTCTCCAAGCCTCCTTAGTATCTCTTAGGGTCCTTTAGTTTTGTAGCTTCCGTTAAGCCTCCATACTTCTTCTTCCTTGCATTCTTCTTCTTCCTTAGGTAGAACCCTAGTAGCCCCCTTCTTCTTCCTTTCTCCTCCATGCCAACCCTTCTCCATAACCCTCTCCACCTTCTAAACCTTCTAGTTAGGTTCTTTAGCACTTGAGGATTCCTAATCTCATTGTAAGTTGACCTTTAGAAGCATTCCTCTACGTGAATTTCTTCTTCTCCATCGATTGCTTCAAGTTTGTCTTCACATTCTCTGGACTTCTTCGACTACTCCCGCACCTTTCTCGCATCTCGAAGATTGAGGCAGACTTCACCATCGTCACAATCTCTCCGAGGTGCTTTTGCACTTCTTCGCATCCTAGCTTGATCTCTACTACTTCTCTTCTACTTGCTATTCTATTTCTTGTATTTGATTGCTTGATTAGTTGTAGTACTTGATTTTAGTAGGAATAATATTTCTTGAATTTCCAGTATCTCTATTGTGTCTCTAATTTCTTGCTTTATTAACACAAAATCCCAAAAATACCAAAAAAAATGTCCTTAGGTCCTTAGGAGGTCGTAGTGATTTCAAAGTTTGAGTTTCATTTTGAAAAATTCATTTAGCATAGTATACTCGTTGTAGAATCACCTCTAGTTTCACGATACCAAATTTTAGAGCATAATTTGCTATATTTTATTTTATAAAATTTGTGCATTAATAGGGGATCAAATAGTAAAACAGAATTGATTTTTCCTGACTTCTCAGATTTTTCCTGAATTTTATATTTATCCAATTTAGTCGAAATTACTTGCATTAGTTTAGTTTTAAAATCAGAAATATCCTTTGAAATTGGTGAATTTGTCTAATGGTGGTAGAATTAGGATCCAGTAGAGTCGTTGCTTAGGTGTCAGTTAGGTCCATTTGTCCTATGTCCTTTTCAAAAATTCCAAAGAATTATAAAAATACTCCAAAAAATCCCAAAATAATCTTAGTTGGCTTATTTAGGTCAGGAAGTATCTAAACATCCTTGACTCTCTGTGAGACAACTCGTATTCCCAATATTACATTCATATTTTTAGGAGACGATTTATAAATTACAAAGGACGTGTTTTCACAACTACGACGACGACTTAATCTTTTGTACAATTTCATGATCAATATCTGTTGGAGTTATGTATCCTAAGCAAACCAACCTAAGTTGAATCACTCGATCAGTGGTTTAGATATGAATGTCAAATCATGTTGACAAAGTAATATAATTAGATGGGTCCCTTAATACAATTGGAATAATGTCCTATAACCACGTTGGATATATTGATGACAGGCATCAAAGATTCAAATGGTTTGGATTGAGGATTTCCATAGGACATTTGGATTGAGGATTTCCATAGGACATTAATAACCATCATGATATCTAACTATTGTTTCCAGTCTGATTAGAGATGGCGATCTTCTCTGGAGACAATTACTTGACCGATGCCCTTGATGCACATCCTTTGCAAGGGAATGAAGATTTTAAGGCTATCAAGCAGGTTGAGTCAAGGAGTTGACTCAGTGAGATGAAGATACAAAAGTCCTTCTCACTATTACGGAGAAGGTGTATCCATTGATTTGAGATAAATATGTGTCTTTGCACTTAAATATGCACATTCGGTGCACCTGCCTTGATGTTGAGATTAGAAACTTGGTGAGCATATGAGGTCACAGGAGACACATGATCTCTCAAAGGAATCACACAGATCTTCTATTGTAAGTGTACACAGCAGATCAAGAGACTTGGGCTCACTCGACGTATATTAGGAAGCACAAAATTTCATGCATGGTCTTGTGGGCCCTAATTAAATCCACACATGAAAGAGAAGACAACAGTCCTTTGGAAAAGGATCCGATCTTTGTTCTTGTCTTAATGCTGGTCGAGATTCAACATCATATGAGATTCAATCTGACTCAGATAGTAGATTTTAGTTAGATGAATCAAAAGAAGTATCTTAAAGAGTAAGAAATTATTTCTTACCCATTCCTCTTGTACACCTCAGCTTAGTCTTGCCTTCTTGAGACAAGATTGAACTTAGCAAAGTTAAAAAAGATGATGAATGTTGGATTCCATGAATGCAATAAGGAGCACATTAGAGAATGCATATCTTGATAGCCAAAAAATGCAATTTTACAAAGGATACAGGTTAAGTTGTTGCAATGCGTAAATCCGATTAACTTTTAAATTTATATTCCTACATAGTGGAGTATCTAGGGTCATTTAAGGAGGAAATTTAGTTATAAAAGTGATGATCTCTCTCTCTCTCACTTTCTCAAATCTTCTCTTTTTTTAGCTTTTAGTTTTTTACGATTTTTAGGGTTTTGAAATCAGGCAATGAAAAAGATGATTATGCCTAAGTGAATTGCAAGAAAAAACAACCTTCCTAAGCTCACCCTAGGCACATGTGGCCTAAGGTAATTAGGAAGGAAGTGACTGCAGTAAGGAGAATAAGGAAGCATAAAATTATAAAAACACACTTTGAAAGGCAATTCAAATTTTATATATAAATGAAGAAGAATTTGCACAAAAATGCATTTGAGAAGCTCGCCTATGTAGAACATTATGTAAAAGAGTTCCATAAGTAATTCTCAAGTGTAGAGGAAAGATTAACTACTACAAAATGTAAATACAAAAATAAGAGAAGCTGGTAGTTGCATTATACTCCAAATGATGATTGAGGCAATCTTCTCTCCAAGTGCAGCTACTCCCGTATTTGAAGAAGAACTCCTTTCTCCTAGTGATGGTGATGCTCTTTCTCTCCAACAAGTAAAGGTGGATGTCCATCCTTCTCCTCTTTCGTGGTCGTCCTCCAAGAATGCACCTTTGCTTGGCTTCAAGGGGAAGAGAGTGGAAGTATTGGAGACTACAAGGGGGTGGTTGAATTCCCTCCGAGCCCTAATATCTCCACCTTTCTCCTAGGATTTTTGGTGATGTTTTTGGTGTAGAATAAAGTAGCCAAGGATGGGAATAAATGATGGTTATGGGTTGGTTTTATAGATATGGAGGAGAGGTGGTGGTTATGGGTGTAGGGACACCATAATGTGGCGCCAACCATGGAGGTTCTAGAAGGTTGGTGGTTGATATTGGCACCAAAATCAAGGGCTTACAAGATGGTGGTTAACTGGGGGATGGATGGATGTGGTTGGTTGATAACACTGCATATGGGGGTGATAATTTTATTAAATAGGACCCATCTTAAGAATAAAAGGCACAACATAAGTAGAATGGGAGCATTGCATGCATCATATACCAAGATTGCTTATAAAACTATATTAATGGCCATTTGTGTAAGAACTTATCAAAGCAAGCCTCAGATGAGCAATCGGACTGCACGGATGGATTCAGAACGACGAACGAAGTCCAACGGACTCAAAATCATCCAAATCAAACATCCGGAGCTCCCACAATGGGCCCAAGAAGTTTTGACCGTTGATCTGATAATCAATGACCCTCGTTGCGCCATGTGGTGCCCGCTCACCGCGCGCCGCTTCCACCTTCAGCTGGAGATCAAATCTCAGCCGTCGATCTCTGATCGGACGGCCGAGAACCGTGCGCACCCTCGCAGTCGCCATGACAAAGCAGCAGGCGTGGAGCAGCGGTTAACGCGCATGCCCGCAACCATGCGACACGGGTTCGAGCTGCGCGGTGCGAGAATTTTAAGGCAGCGAGTTGTGCGGACGAAATTCAGCCATAGATCAATGCTTGGACGGTGGCGATAGCGCCACACGGCGCACCCTCAGGTGACGATTGGCCATGCATGCGCGCATGCCAGACGACGACACCCGCGCGCACGCACGCTCAAGGCGCGATCCAAGCGCACCCAGGCGAGGATCTCAACTGTTCGATCTTCGATCGAACGGCTCTCATGCCGCGCCCACGGATTGAGCGCGAAGAAGAACAGCACGGGCGTGCAACCGGAGGGCTGGGGGCTTCACCGACACTTTTGGAAGGGTTTTAGTGACGTCCTGGACGTCGCTAAAACCCCTTCTTCTTTTAGAAAGCCCTTCTCCCTATTTAAGCCCCCTCCAACCACTCATTCAAGGCATTCACTTCCCTTGCAACTACTTTACCCCCTCTTAGCTAGCTTTAGGCCCTCTTGCAATCGCCGGAGACGACGAGCCGCAGACGGAGCCTTCTCCACCGCCGTAGCTGCCTCGCCGCTCTCCCCCTCTCTTTCTCTCTTCCTCTCTTTTAAGCTTTCCTTTACTTATGTTTAAGCATGTATCTAATGTTGTAATCTGTGAACTAAAGCTGCATGATTAATGAAGTTACTTTCCATTCAGTTGTTTACTTTATTTCCTGTTCAAGTTGCATGTTAAGGCAAGAAACAACTCTAACCTTAATCTCTCCCTCTCTCTCTCTATCTCTCTCTCACTTTTCAACAGCACCTTTTCGCAAGCAAAACGTCGCGATTTCCGTGACAAGTGATAAGAAAAATCCAATTTTCACGCCTCCCTGAGACCGACACTCGGACTCACCTCCGTTTCTTTACTTTAAAACCAATGTTGCAAGTGCGAACTATAATGACACTTCTTAACACACACGCATGAGTGCACACCAGTTTTTGGCGCCGTTGCCGGGGAGGCAACGGATTTGTTTTTTTACTTCCATTCCACATCCATTCTCACATCATCTAATGCCTTATTTTCCTTTTTACTTGATGGTTGCAGGAATTCGGCGCTTGGACGGCGAAGCGATGCATCCCACCACAGTAACAAAGGAGTAGGTGCAACAAGGACTGATAGTGAGCAATTCTTCACTCATGATTGTTTGCTTGCGTGAAAAACTAAAAAAAAAAATTGTAAAAATTGAAAAAAATTGACGTGGTGTATGATTGCTTGACCCACATCCTTAACACATCACCCCACAAAAAAATGTACACTCTAACATTCTGAATAAATTCTTGGAGTGTTCTTTTCTCTTTTTGAGTGGTGTTTGCGAAGCCACCGTGAATTGACTTGGGCCGCACCACTCAACCCTAAAATCGACTCATCTAATAGAAGCTGCATGATCATTAGGATGAGTACATTAGGGTTTTAGAGCCTCTACACAATAAAAGGAAATCTACTTTCACCAAATTGTGTGCAAAACTTGACGTGCCCACTGAAATATGTCTGAAAACATTAAGACACGTCAACCCTAAAAGATACTAAAGTAAGG
Organism: Thalassia testudinum; assembly: GCA_037157565.1. Classification (NCBI taxonomy): domain Eukaryota; kingdom Viridiplantae; phylum Streptophyta; class Magnoliopsida; order Alismatales; family Hydrocharitaceae; genus Thalassia; species Thalassia testudinum. Next base: position 2,238,723 of record JAZHRO010000044.1, read on the forward strand.
ATGAAACACTAAAAGACACCACATCTTAAAAAATTCTTGCTTGAAAACCATGTTTTGATAGAAGCACACACATTGAAAGTGGAAAATTAAGAGGCACCACCCCAATCAATGCCTCATCACATAACCCTAGCACAAGCACTATCCTAGCCCTTTAAAACTGAGTAGACGTGCCCTAGGCAAGACTGAGTTAAGTCTCGAAAGGCGAGGTTTTGTTCACTAGGCACTTGGCTTTCATTCCCTTGGTAGAATCTGGTGACCAGGCTGCAGGGCAGTGTCAAACGACCGCGGTTGTGGGGTTTACGGAACCGGAGGTGCAAGCCAAAGGAAGAACCTTCCCTGCAATCCCCTCGTAATCAACCTGGCCAGATTAGCTTTGGGAAGGGGAGTCCAGTGCTTACAGACTTAATCACCCTTTTTGAAATTTCTAGGTCTCCTAAGGAATACACCATAAGGACTAGGCTTGTTTGCTTGATTGAACACATTTCTCATATCTATCGCTCTCCGCATCCCCTCCTGTTCTTCTCTAGTGTATGCACGGGAGACGTTCACTGCATCCCGAGTTGTTTGTTTTGGGACAGGAATCTAGGCGACGTGATTCTATTAGAAACATGGCTGAACCTAGGGTATATGAGGCTGAGGATCAACCCCCACCAGACACAATGGCCATCATCCAAGCCCAAATTAATGCAAACCATCGGCTTCAGCAACAACAAATCCACACCATCATGCAAGCCAAACACCAGTTACAGAACCCACAAGAACAACCACCACCACCTTTCCAAGGCCCACAAGGGCAACCACCACTTGATGTACCACCATTTCAAGATCAACCGAGGCCCCTCCACGATTTCTATAATCCTTCCGCTATTAGAGTCGAGCCACACCTTAGGATCCCCGAAGGGGGAGATGATTTTGAGCTGAAACCGAATGTCTTAAGTCTAATCCAGAGCCACTTCCATGGAAGCTCAAATGAGGACCCCTTCCAGCATCTAGAGGATCTCAACCGCATAGCACGAACTGTGAAACCTAGGAACATTAGCCTTAACATTGTTCTAATCAAGATGTTTCCCTTCTCGTTAAGAGACAAGGCTTCTCACTGGCTTAGAACGCTAGGTACACCCATCACCACCTGGGAAAAACTGAGGCATGCATTTTTAAGGAAATTCTTCCCCATAGGAAAGACCAATGCCCTCAGAAGAGCTATTACTACCTTTACACTCCAGGGTGGGGAACAGTTCCATGAGGCGTGGGAAAGATTTAATGAACTCTTGAGGAAATGCCCACACCACGAAGTACCAAGGTGGCAATTGGCCCAGATTTTCTACCATGGTCTGGATAGCAACCTACGGAACTTCGTCAATGCCTCATGCGGGGGGAACTTCCTGAACAGGGACAAGGAGAGCACATTTGAGCTCTTTGAGTCCATGAGCGAGAATTCGCTCAACAATGCCTCCATGACCCAGTTTAACAGATCCAGTCAACCCCATGGTGGGATTTATGAGGTATAAGAAAATTCTGGAATGGTTGACATGGACATCATTGCCAAGAAACTAGATCAAGTGGAATTGGTGGACAAAAAGATTGATGAGCTACTGAACCAGGCTAGGAACCCCTTACATACCTTCTCCCTAGCAAAGGGAGCACATAATGTTGACCTGGTCCAGCCCTTAACCCAACTGAACCTGGAACAACCCTTTACCATGTTCCAGGGATGGACCTTTGCTCCCTTGACCCTTGATTACTCTCCATCGACTCGGCTATCCTTGAAGATGTGAAAGTTGTCCAAGGTTATGCGAAACCTGACCCTTTCTCCAACACTTACAACACTGGCTAGCATAACCACCCCAACTTTGGTTGGACATACCAGAAACCACCGCAATTCCAAAATCAGCTTAAGCCAAACCAGCAGCCACACTTGCCCCCCTATCAGCAAGGACCACCAATTAGACCCCAATATAATCAGAATAGGGCGGCCCCTCCCCCACAAAATCAAATGGACACCCTAATAAAGATGATGGTTGACATGAACTAGAAACATCAGGAGGAAATGGCCTTGGTGAAGGGACTGTTAAGCCAACTCTTGGACTGTAAACAACAAGGATCCCTACCGTTCCAGCCACAACCGAACCCGCGAAACATAATTAATAGAGGGCCCAATTCTCAAGGATTCCAAGGCAGTCTCGAGCAGGCTCACATGGTCCAGCTAGCCCTGCAAACACCCCCTGGGTTTGGTGCTTCTTTGTCCTCATCTTCTCAAGGATCAACCCATGGCCCCAATGCCTCTGCAAATGCGGTGACCTTGAGAAGCAGCACCAAAACCCAAGATCCCAAATGGTTGACTCTCCCCGAGACTTCACCCGCTGAAATAACCGACTCAGAAGAGGCATCAGAAAAACCCAAGGACCCAGAAATAGATCCAATCCACATTCAAACACCCTATCCTGAGGCCTTGGAAACAATCAAGAAAAAGAAGAATGTTGTGGAAATTGTGAGCTTTTGGAGATCTTTAAGCAAGTACAGATTAATATTCCACTCCTCGAAGCCGTCAAGCACATCCCGACTTATGCCAAGTTTTTAAAGAATGCCTGTACACCCAAACATAAGCCAAGACCTCAAGCACCTAGGAAGGTTGTGCTCTCCGAACAATCAAGTTCCGTAATATCAAGCAACCTTCCGCTCAAGCGAACTGACCTAGGAGCACCCCTGATTTCCTGCAATATCGGGGATATGACATTTGATAGAGTGCTCCTAGACTTAGGTGCTTCTATCAATTTGATTCCAACAACCCTGTACCACCAATTTGGTTTCGGAGAGTTGACACCAACACCTGCCACCATCCAGCTGGCTGATAGATTAGTGAAAACCCCGAAGGGGGTTGATGAGGATGTGATTGTAAGGGTTAAGGACTTCTATTTCTCGGTCGACTTCTTGGTGCTCGACATGGAAGTTCCTAAAAAATTACAGAACGCACCCATAATCTTAGGCAGACCTTTCTTAGCTATGGCTAAGGCAAACATTGATTGTGACACGGGATGTATGGAAATCACCTTCGGAGATAGGAAAATGCAATTGGATATCTTCCAGGCAACAAAGTCTTTTGATTGCGATTGCGTTGAGGAACATGATCCCGTGGAAACCCTGGTCGAGGAATGCCTCACCCTTAGTTCTGTCTCAGACCACCAAACCCGTGATGACTGTTCTGACCCATCCCCGTCACTACCCGTGGACCTCTGTAAGGCTGATTACCATCACACAACACCATTTGAGGAGATCGATGTTGATCAACTCCCTCCTTTTCCCTTTCCATCAACTGTGGTTCCACCTGCACCCGAGCTCAAGCCACTACCCGAGAATCTCAGGTATGTCTTCCCGGGACCTGACCAGACCTTCCTGGTGATTATTAATTCTCATCTAACCAAGGATTAGGAACTCAGGTTGATCACGACCCTTTCAGAACATCGGGCCGCCATTGGTTGGACCATTGCTGACTTAAGAGGAATTAGCCCCACCTATTGCACCCATAAGATTTACCTGGAAGACGGGGCACGACCCTCCCGCCAGATGCAGAGACGTTTAGACCCAAACATGTCGGAGGTCGTTAAGAAAGAAATTGTCAAGTCGCTTGACGCCGACATCATCTATCCTATCTCTGATAGCCCCTGGGTGAGCCCCACTCAAGTGGTTCCAAAGAAAGTTGGGCTCACCGTTGTCACCAATGATCATGGCGAATCCATCCCCACCCGCACCACCACCGCATGGCGGGTGTGTATTGATTATAGGAAGCTCAATGAAGCCACTAAGAAGGATCATTTCCCCTTGCCATTCATTGACCAAATCCTTGAAAGATTGGCAGGGCAGAAGTATTTTTTCTTCCTGGATGGATATTCAGGATATAACCATGTCGCAATTGCTCTGGAGGATCAAGAAAAGACCACATTCACTTGCCTGTATGGCACGTTTGCATTCCGTCGAATGCCGTTCGGGTTATGCAACGCACCTGCTACCTTCCAGCGTTGCATGCTAGCCATCTTTTCAGAAATGGTGGGTGAATACTTAGAGGTCTTTATGGATGATTTCTCTGTATTTGGGAATTCATTCGACCATTGTCTGAGCAACTTGGAGAAAATCCTGAAACGATGTATCGAGGTTAATCTGGTGTTAAGTTGGGAAAAGAGCCATTTTATGATTCAAGAAGGAATTGTCCTCGGTCACATCGTATCACATAGGGGCATCGAGGTAGATCGGGCTAAGGTCAATTTGATTTCCAAACTTCCTCCACCTAGCTCGGTCCGACAGATTCACTCATTTCTTGGACATGGCTTCTACCGAAGGTTCATTAAAGACTTTTCCAAACTTTCCAAACCCTTAACCAACCTTCTAGCCAACGACGCCATATTCCACATGTCTTCTGATTGCATCCAGGCTTATCACACCCTCCGGGACTTAGTCTCCACAACACCTGTACTTCAGCCCCCGGACTAGTCCCAGGACTTTGAGATTATGTGTGATGCATCAGATTTTGCCATAGGCACTTTCCTGGGACAAAGGAAAGACAAGAAGCCCGTGGTGATCTACTATGCGAGCAAAACGTTGGACGAGGCCCAATGAAATTATACGGTCACAGAGAAAGAGTTGCTCACTGTAGTCTTTGGACCTGAAAAGTTCCGATCGTACTTGCTGGGATCCCACGTGACTATTTACACTGACCATTCAGCCATCCGGCACTTGTTGGCCAAGAAGGACGCAAAGCCCAGGCTCATCAGATGGATCCTGCTTTTGCAGGAATTTGACTTGGAAATCTGCGACAAGGCCGGATCGAAGAATGTGGTGGCTGACCACTTGTCTAGACTTCATCCAGACCACATTGGACCCTCCCTACCTCTATCTGACACCTTCCCCGATGAACACATTCTGAATGTGCAAAACAAGAGACTGCCATGGTATGCTGACTACGTCAACTACCTAGTTGTAGGACAAACCTCGCACAGCTGGTCAGGACAGCAACGGGACAGGTTCTTGGCTGAGGCCAAGCACTATTTCTGGGATGATCCCATGTTGTTTCGCCTCTGTGCCGACTAGATCATCAGGAGGTGTATCCCCGAGAATGAAGTTCAGAGTGTGCTTTCCTTCTGTCATGACCAGGCTTGTGGTGGCCACTTCTCTGGAAAGAAAACGGCTGCAAAGGTTCTGCAATCTGGATTTTACTGACCGTCCCTATTTAAGGATGCACACAACTTTGCCAAGACTTGCTCACGTTGCCAAACGCTGGGGACCATGACCAAGAAAGATATGATGCCCCTCCAACCCATTTTGATTGTCAAAATCTTTGACATTTGGGGTATCGATTTTATGGGCCCCTTTCCACCATCCAATGGCTTCGAGTACATCCTAGTCTTAGTAGACTATGTTTCTAAATGGATTGAAGCCGTCGCCACCCGCCGATGTGATCACAAGACTGTCATGGACTTTGTTAAGCAGAACATCTTTTCCCGATTTGGAATACCCAAGGCCATGATCAGTGATGGTGGAAGTCATTTTATCCATTCCCAATTTCGTGCCCTATTTAGAAAATACGGGGTGACCCACCACATTGCTACCCCATATCATCCGCAAACAAACGGGTAGACCGAGGTCTCAAATAGACAAATCAAGAACATTTTATAGAAGACTGTGAGACCTGACAGGAAAGACTGGTCCACACGACTAAATGATGCCTTGTGGGCATACAGGATCGCTTTCAAGACCCCGATAGGCATGTCACCTTATCGCCTGGTCTTTGGCAAAGCCTGCCATCTTCCTGTCGAATTGGAACACCAGGCTTACTGGGTTGTCAAGCAATGTAACATGGATTCCCAGTTAGCCGGTGCGTAGAGGATGCTCCAATTATCTGAGCTCGAAGAAATTCGTCAGGATGCTTTTGAAAATAGTCGACTGTATAAGGAAAAAATGAAAGCCGCCCACGACCGACTCATTCATAGAATGGCCTTTGAGCCTAACCAGCAAGTTTTGTTGTTCGATCCCGCCTAAAACTCTTTCCGGGGAAGCTCAGGTCCAAATGGGCAGGACCATTTCGGATGGTTAAGCCTTACTCTAATGGGGCGGTTGAAATCGCTGATCCAAACATTGGGCACACTTTTACAGTTAATGGTCAAAGATTGAAACACTTACTAGCCCAGGTTCCCTTAAAGGAGATGTCACCCTCGTTAAGGGATGACACGAAGCACCGCCCAGCTGGAGGCATTAAACTCAGCGCTTCGTGGGAGGCAACCCAGAAGGTTCAGACTGATTCAGTATTTTACGTCACTCAGGTACTATCTTTTTAAACCCATATGCATCCATGTATTTGCCAATAAGGACATTGTCCAACTTAAGCATGGGGGGGTGGTAAATTGAATTATCCTGAGCTCATTTAATCAATTTGAATAAAAAAAAATATTTTGAATTTAGGAAGAAACTTAGGCATTAAAAACTTGTCAATAGTGGGAAATAATACAAAAAGAACTTAAACACTTAGAATTTTCAAGCCTTTAGGCTTAATCAGCCCTGGTGTCTGCTAAAATATGGATTTAGCTTCGAATCCTTGCAACCTTAAGTTATTCTAATCCACCAATTAAATAAGGTGATAAGTATATGACTTATCAACTCACCCTCTAACTCAGAAAAACTTTGAGTCTAAGCATCTGCACACTTTTTTTGCACAAACTCACTCCTCAGAGATTTTGACAGAAATTGGGTAGCTAATGAACTCTCTAGGGTGGTATGGCTGGCAAATTATCGTAGGTAACAGCCCATTGGCAGGTTATCCAGAACCCAGCCACGGGACCACTTCTTCTTCATTGCCTCTAGGTACATTTGAGATCAGGGAAGCCACCTACGGAAGAAAAAAGGGAGAAGAAAAGAAAAATAAAATCACACTTCACCGCACGAGTATGGCTGGCAAGTGATCGTGGGTAACAGCCCATTGGTCGGTTGTCTAGAGCCCAGCTCAATAATTGCACAAAAAGAAACAAAACACTTAAGGAAGAAGCGGGGAAGTAGTACAAGCCGGGAAGATATACACTGGAAAAATCCTTGTGCTGACCCCAATTAAAACAAACGTAGGGAGAAAGCTACCAATCGAACAAATACACCTTCAGGCAAATATATTTCCTCTTCCGGTCACCTAAAGGCATAGAAACCTGAAGTCTGTCTGAATTACCGTTTAGTGAGTCTATCACAATCTTCACACCAAGATGCTTAGCACTTAGGGTTTTGACTGAGTTTTGGGTGGGTTGGGTAGCCGTAAAAAGTTACCAACCCACTCTGAATTCCGAAAAAAAAAATCTAAAAAATATATATATATACATATACATATGTATAGTTATATGCATTAAAGCAAGGATTCGGGTGATTCGTATTTTGGCAGACACCCGGGCGCTGCTTAGTCTTTGTAGATTAAGATCTTAGTATATTTCCTCCTATTGACAAGTGACGAAGTGTCTAAGCAATTACTTCTTAAATTCTGACAGAAAATAAAGGCTAGAATAAACCTTGCTAGGGACTAGCAAAGAGTAAGCATGGGGGTATGATAACACTGCATATGGGGGTGATAATTCTGTTAAATATGGCCCATCTTAAGAATAAAAGACACAACATAAGTAGAATGGGAGCATTGCATGCATCATCTACCAAGATTACTTATAATGTTGTATTAATGGCCATTTGTGTAAGCACTTATCAAAGCAGGCCTCAGATGAGCAATCGGACCGCACGGATGGATTTAGAACGATGAACGGAGTCCAACGGACTCAAAATCGTCCAAATCTGACATCCGGAGCTCCCATAATGGGCCCAAGAAGTTCTGATCGTTCATCTGATGATCAACGGCCCTCGTTGCGCCACGTGGCGCCCGCTCACCGTGCGCCGCTTCCACCTTCAGCTAGAAATCAAATCTCAGCCGTCGATCTCTGATCGGACAGCTGAGAACTGCGCGCACGCCCGCGGTCGCCGCGATAAAGCAGCAGGCGTGGCGCAGCGGTTAATGCGCACGCCCGCAACCACGCGACGTGGGTTCGAGCCGCGCGGTACGGGAATTTGAAGGCAGCGAGGTGCTTGGATGAAATTCAATCGTAGATCAGTGCTTGGACGGTGGAGATAGCGCCACGCGGCGCGCCCTCAGGTGGCGATTGGCCACGCGTGCACGCACGCCAGACGACGACGCCGGCGCACACACGCGCTCAAGGCGCGATCCAAGCGTGCCCGGGCGAGGATCTCAACCGTTCGATCTTAGATCGGACGGCTCTCATGCCACGCCCACGGATCGAGCACAAAGAAGAACGACGCGGGCATGCGACCAGAGGGCTGGGGGCTTCACCGACACTTTTGGAAGGGTTTTAGCGACATCCCGGACATCGCTAAAACCCCTTCTTCTTTTAGAAAGCCCTTCTCCCTATTTGAACCCCCTCCAACCACTCATTCGAGGCATTCACTTCCCTTGCAACTAGTCTACCCCCCTCTTAGCTAGCTTTAGGCCCTCTTGTAATCGTCGGAGACGACGAGCCACCGACAGAGCCTTCTCCACCATCGTGGCTGCCTCACCACTCTCCCCCTCTCTCTCTCTCTTCCTTTCTTTTAAGCTTTCCTTTACTTATGTTTAAGCATGTATCTAATGTTGTAATCTGTGAACTAAAGCTGCATGATTAACGAAGTTACTTTCCATTCAGTTGTTTACTTTATTTCCTGTTCAAGTTGCATGTTAAAGCAAGAAATGACTCTAACCTTAATCTCTCCCTCTCTCTCTCTCTCTATCTCTCTCTCGCTTTTCAACCGCACCTTTTCGCAAGCAAAACACCACGATTTCTGTGACAACAAGTGGTAAGCAAAATCCGATATTCACGCCTTCCTGAAACTGACACTTGGACTCACCTCTGTTTCTTTACTTTAAAATCGACGTTGCAAGTGAAAACTATAACGACACTTTTTAACACACATGCACGAGTGCACGCCATTGGTGCCACATGAGAGGATGTGAAGGTGGTGGCTAAGACCACATTTGGTGCCAAAAATGAAGTAGTTGGGTGCTGGTTAAGGCATGGAGTTGTCGCCATTTTGTGGAGGCGTGTGAAGGTGGTTTTTGGAGGGAAATGAAGGGATGCGAAGAGGAGATGGTTGTGGTATATTTTGGTGGGAAAAATGGGGGATCCAGGTGGTGCCATTTAAGGAGTAGGTAGGGTGCACTTAGGTAGCTAGGTAGTAGAGTAGGAGGAAGACTTAATAACTATATTAGCTAGCTTAAACTAGCTAGTAGCTAATAGGAGCTAGGTAAAGCTGCCTTGAGCTGGTATGTAGCTGAAAAGAGCTGAGGTGGAGTTGAATGAGGATTTATCATCTAGCTTAGCTATCTAGCTAGGAGCTAGTAACTAAGCAAAAGTAAGTTGAGCTAGTAGGAGCTAGAATGGAGTTGGCTGGAGCTAGGATGAGCTAACAAGGAGCTAAAGAGAATTTTTATCTTCTTTCTCTAGGGATTCTGCCTTTCCTTTTTAGTTTGTCAGGGTTTAGATGTTCTGCAATTATCACGTAATCCTGACAAACATGCAATGCACTAAATCAGACAAAAATAGCATCAAATTATGCATGAATCCTAATAATGCAGATATACCTAATGCATGCCTAATACTATAGTGCGGGTGCAAAATACCTAGGAACTAAGTGCGAAATGTGCTTAAGAATGATGATCAACAAGAGTTTATCATATTCTCATGCTTAACTTTTGTTAATCCCTATCAAAACTTATTTCGTAAAATTTTTTTTTTTGAAAACTACGAAAAGTAATTTTTTTTGTTTTGAGGAGAAATTTTTCATGAGACCTTAGTTGATTTTGAAAAGGAAAGTTATGGGATTTGTTTGAAAACTTCAGGATTTGCTCTTGGATCTTAAGGCTAGAAAGTAAGGAATTGCGTACCTGCCCAAGAACCTAATCGCTTCACCCCTTTGGTTTTAATGATCTCAAAATCCCATCTCGTAGTTTAAATTTCTTTCGCTTAAGAATTCAACCATGAGTTTGTGCATTCTTGAAATGCCAAGTTAGGATTTGCTCTTGGATCTTTAGGCCAGAAAAATAAGGAATTGCATACCCGCCCAAGAACCTAATTGCTTCACCCCTTTGGTTTTAATGATCTCAAAATCCCGTCTCGTAGTTTAAATTTCCTTGGCTTAAGAATTCTACTATGAGTTTGTGTATTCTTGAAATGCCAAGTGTTAGTGTTTTGTGATAGCTGGCCACAATATTTTTATTTTATTTTATTTTTTGTTTTTTTGTTGTATTTGCCCCCACCCCCTCCCCTACCATGCCTAGCCTCGGATAATCCCTAGTACTGAATTGTGTCAAAATCATCATCCCTGTCATTGGTCCTCAAAGATGGCCTTTCCCCGATGCTACGATAGCACCATCCAAGGCACCTCCTAGGGGCCCTAACCCCGGGCATCTTGTGCACCATGAGAGGAACTCCCAAAAAATCTAGTATCTCGCTTCAATACTTTAGGCTAGTATTGCCCAAGATACCTAAACTGCAAAATGTGCTTATAAGCTCCATGTATAGATATGAATATAGATATGGAGCAAGCAGTGAGATGGTGACATGTTGTCATCACTTCCTAGGAGGAAAGTTTTTCTCCTTCTCAATGGTAGGAACTCATCCAATAAAAGCTGTTTCGAGGTTCCTCCTAAGCTAAACAATGAGGGTTTGTTTTTCATATATATATATATATATAAGGCCTAGTGAAATAAGTAAAGAGTTTGACACTTTGGTTTCAAAAAGTATCCAAACTTTCAGATCAAAAGCTAAGTCAAGTGCTATTCTCACTGCTAACCAATATCCAAGGGTTAGTTATTTTCTGGGGTTCAAAACAAATCAAGTTCTTTAAGGGATATGCTAATCATCTAGGTCTGGTTTTGACTTAAAAAGTTTAACCCAAAGTTCCTTGAATCTATCCCTTAGTTTGGTGAAAAGTAAATCCCATCCGGTACCTTTGTTGATAAAAGTACAACCTTAGTCCTGAGCTTTCGAAAATCCTCAAAATTTTTATTTATTTTATTATATATAGATTTGAAATATATATGCAAAATTTCAAAATTTAGGTTCTAAAAAGCATAAAATTTCCAACTTGAGTTAAAATACCCCCCCCCCCCCCCACCCAATGCTTAAGATATGCAATGTTCTCATGCATAAGAAATGGTAGTAGATATCACCTAGAAAGGGGATAGTCAGATTGGATCAGGGTTTTTTTTTCAAAACCTATGATGCATGAAAAATAAAGGAAAAATGGGAAAGAATGCAAAATTGGTGTTAGGGAACCTCCCAACAAGGGTTGTTTTTTACACCTTTCCAACTAGGTGTAATGTACAACAGGGCTCGGTAATGTCATGGAGGTAATTGGAAACTTGGATACCCTCGTTAAACAATTTTTCCTCTTATTCCTTAGAAGGATGAGAATCGATAATCAGGGGTATGGTATGATTTGGTTCAATGAAAACATAATTTGAGAAGTCTAGCAAGGGTTTTAATTTTGAATGTGGGCTAGGCTTAGGGAGTTCAAATGTGAGGTCCAAAGTAGGGGTTGGGCTAGAGTGATTATGGGTTAGTATGTGCGGTGAAGTAAGGGTGGGAGGGTGTGGTGACCTAGGAATAGTGATTAAGGCACAACAATTCCCCAAATGTGAAATGTTCACTGTTTCTTCGACTAATTATTCCATTTCGGCATATGAGTCATTAAAATCCAATAGTGGCACCAAAAAGTGTTTTGACAACAATGCCAAAAAGTGATAGCGGAAAAATGCAATTTTACAAAAGATAAGTTAGGCTGTTGCAATGTGTAATTTAATTCGATAAATTTTTAAATTTATATTCCTAGATGGTGGAGTATCTAGGGTCGTCCAAGGAGGCAATTTTAGTTACAAAAGCATTGATATCTCTCTCACTCTCTCAAATATTCTCTTTTTTTGGCTTTTTGGCTTTTTGTGATTTTTAGGGCTTTGAAATTAGGGCAACGAAAAAGATGATTATGCCTAAGTGAATTGCGAGAAAAATGAACTTTTCTAAGCTTACCCTAGGCACGTGTGTCCTAGGGTAATTGGAAAGGAAGTGACTACACTAAGGAGACTAAGTATAAAATTATAAAAACACATATTGAAAGGAAATTGAATTTTTATATATAAATGAAGAAGAATTCGCACAAAAACACACTTAAGAAGCTCACATGTGTGGAAGAGTTCCACACAAGTAATTCTCGAGTGTAAAGGAAAGCTTAACTGCTACAAAATGTGAATATAAAAATAAGAGAAGATGGTAGTAGCAGTAGGCTCCAAATGATGATTGAGGTGATCTTCTCTCCAAGTCTAGTTGCTCCTATACTTGAAGAGCTACTCCTTACCTCTAGTGATGGTGATACGTGATAGGTCTACTTTAGTGGACTGAATTAAAGCCTAAGTACATCATATAAAAATGTAATTTGAAGTATTTATTGCATTGATAAAATTAATTAAGCTTTAGAGTTATCATTCTATGCATTTCATCAATTTTTACGTACTTTGTTACATAATTGGATTAATTACTTATATTTTATTTCTAGATGCAGGGTCATTTTTAAGACATCAAACTTTAATCTGGAAGGCGATCTTGGTAATCTAAAAGCAGCATCAAGCAGATCGAGTAGGCAAATTGTTTTCAGAGAAAGAAATTATCAAGAATCTCTCAATTTTTTCTGATTGCCACCGCTCCCTGAATTTGGCTCTCTTTGATTTCCCACTTAAATTGGATCGTGCAGACCCACCTCCTGATTTCTTTTCCAACTCAATGGGAGAGCACCGACGGCAAACCATTCCTTACCCATCTCTCAAGACAAATCTCCCTTAATTTCCACACCGTTTCAATTTCTTTCTCTCTCTCTCTCTCTCGATATATTTCCCCCTCTCACGGTCTACACCCACCTAAGTACATCTCTGCATGGTTGGACACCCTTCACCTCCCTCTCTCTCTCGCGAACACAAACCCACGCATAGACCCTCATGTATCCCCCTTCCCACAATTGAATCTCTCTCTCTCTGATCGAAGAAGATGCCCAAAGATGGTAGCACCATCAATGGTGATAACTAGCCTAATTTAGCCTAATTGCAGTGATAAGTGCTCCTTCATATTCATCAAAGGATCATAATTCTATCCTGAGTTGGGTTTGAGAAGAAGAAGAAAAAACAAGTTAATTCTGCTATTTTAATAACTAATCATAATTGCATATTAACTAAGGGGTTGATCAGTACTTAATATAAGGTCAAATGAACTTAATTTCCTAAGAAGTGGGCTCACACTAATCCAATTAGGGTTTTATGCAATTTGAAGATTATTTTATTAATAAAAACCCTAATTATAGCCTCACTTCTATTAAATAGGTTTTGGTGGAAATAAATATAATCTAAACCTCCTAAAAATCTTTTTAAAATATTCAATGAGGTAAGAATTTGCCTTATTTTGGGCTTCAATACAAATTACCTAGTCAAACTGTGTCAAAACCAAAATTTGAGATCACCATTAGATTCCTTGGATCCAAATTAGGTTAACCCCAAATTTTGAGCCCAATCAGAGTTCATCTTGACTCAGTTTGTAATTTATCCCATTTATCCATGTTTATTACATCAAAGCCCCTAAGTTTCAATTTCCATTGCATTTGAGTCCCCCCATCATCATCTTCTTCCTCGTTTCAAAGAAGGAAATGCAGCAATAGGGGACCCATCACCGACGAGATTTGATCCTCAAATTGGAGGATCAAATCAGGACTAAATCTTGCCAAATTTAGTGAGATTGATTTATTGGTCATGCCACATCGTTTGAACATCTCCTTGAGGACAATCTTGACTGGAATCATCTTCGGCGAGCTCCAATTTTGTGAGATCAAGAACATGCTAAATCACAAGCTAAATGTGCATGTTTTGGCTTTGTTAACTCTCACTCTTCTCCTATATATAGGTCCTAATGTCTACAAGTCCAAATCGTGCTTGATTGGTCGTCCTTCCTCCCTTTCTTCTTCCTCGCCAGCGGCAATCTGACGTACCTTGGAGCTTCTCTTCCCCCCTTCCTCACCCTTTTCCATGTACAATAGGTAGAGGGCTTTGCCTTCCCATGAATCCACGAAGCTTCATGCGAAGCTTAGGCCTCTAACTGTCCTCGTCGGTTCCGAATTTCCTCCTACTCCATCCTCGTCAGCAGCCACATCGACGACCCTTTCCCCATCGTCTATTAGCCAAATTTCCTTAGGGCTTCTACTCCCCTTTCTCCCAATTAGGTTTAGGGAACACCTTGTCTCCGTTTATCACCTCCTTCTCCTTCTTCTCCGACAACTGCTGTCACCATCGCCCTCATCGCCTCATCTCATCCGCCCTCCTAGGACCCAATTGACTTGGGAAAAAGGACCTTCACACCTCCACCAACCTTTTTCCCAAGTCAATTAACCCATACATTGACTCCTATACCCTCCACCATTGCTGTCGGTGGAGTGATGGGTCCACTTTAGTGAACTAAATTGGAGCCTAAAAATATTGCTATTGGGATAAGAGATTAATTTAAAGCATGCATGATATTAACAAAATTATGTGAGCTTTAGATTTATCATTTCACGCATTAATTACGTTAATCTTTATATGAAGGAATTAATTATTTTTTTAGAGGTAGGGGCATCACATCAAATCTCAATTTGAGATATCATAGTAATGTTGGGATTTTATTTTAGCAAAAATAACAAGGAAATCAATTTTAGAATGCATCCTTTTATGACTCTCAATTAATTACATCCCCCGTTCTTTTTTATTTTCCCTCAAACCTCTCTCTTTCTTCTTTTGCTTGCATGAAATATGATCATTCCTTCCTCATTCTTTCTCTCTCTCCCCAATATTCTCTCTCTCATTCTCTCTATCATTCTTTTTTTAACAAGCACAAGGACGACCTCTTGAATCATCATCTTCCCCCATGGGCACCCACCACGAGAACCACCATCGTGAGCCTCGACGACAACCGCAACACCGCCACCGCATCCACCATCGTGTCTCCGACGTCACCACAGCGCTCCTCTCCCCTCATCACCGTGAGACACCGCCAGGACACCACCCGTGATGATATTCACCTTACGACCTCTGTGACCATAGCGCTTCCTGTCCTCTACATCTCTTAATTGACCATGACCTCCTATCACGCTACCACGACAATCGTGCCTCCGTGATTGTGTTTGCCACTGACCATCATTCCCGAGCTTCCCCCTCCGTGGATGTAAAGCTCCTCTCCCTCTCCAGCAATCCCACATCCACGCATAGCAAGTGCCCTTACACGCCCACCCTCTCCCTCTTAGGCTCAATGTACAGCTCCCCCGTTCACTCTCGTGCACCTCTCTCCTCGACGTCAACAGTAGCAGATCCACCGCACACATGGCTCACCACGTAGCCACGCTCACGTGCAACCACGCCGTCGCACGCGACCACTCGAGAGCATGCAGCAGCCCTTGCGCATGGCCTTCCCCCTTGGCCGCACACACACCACGCCTTCACGCACAGCCACAACACAGCCTCCTCCTCCTCTTCTTCTTCTTCATCGACAAAGAAGAGGAACCCAAACTTCACGGCAATTGTTTCTCAACCCTACCAATTCTATATATTTCGTGTTAATGTTCATTGAAGTCATTCTTGATCTAATTTGATGCTACAATTTATTGACAAATTGACTTTGCATCATATTAGCCTCGTACAACATACTCGAATAACACACTGAAAATATTGGTGGATTTATTGGTCGTTTCTCCCTGTGGACACGACCTAACTCTTTGTGGTTAATTTTACTAATAAATATTTTTTATAAGGATTATTTTCGACCATGTGATTCTCCTATGACGACATTTTTTCGGACACATCATTTTGAAATGCAAAATCACCCATTCAAATGGCACCATTGTGAGGAGGCAACATACACAATTGATTCACCTGATTTTATTTCTGATTATTTTGAGGTGTGCATTTATCTGACCATTTTCTATTTTTCTGTGCGAGGAATCTGACGAGACAACCGACACAATGGAGCGACGACATCAACCTTGAGTGACACCCACACATGCAGAGAGGACGTGAAGAGAAGGAGACCTGGATCTCGCTTTCACAGGGGATTTTCCTTTGTCGTAGATTTTCTTTCATTTCAGTCTTCTCGCCCTTGTAGCATCGGGGCTAATTTTCAGGGCTTTGTCCCCATTTTCTTTAGCGACTAGAGCTATTTTTCTATGTGTGAACGATTTAGTTTTTACCTGCTTGCTCTATAAAGAAGAGACAAAAATATCAAGTTGCCTATTTAGGAGTTGCATACCCTTAGGTGCACGCATTTAGGGGTGATTTAGCAGCATACTAGATCTCTTTCCGTGCATTGTGTACATATCTGCACGAAGATCACTAGAGTTAGGTATATCACTCTATCTTTGCATCCAGCTCCTATTCACGCATTGCATGTGGATTAAATCTCAAGACCACCAAATTAATTGAATTGACCTAATTTTGTAGTTGCCTAACTGAAATTGGGACTGCTAATCAGAATAGACCTTAAAGTCAGAATCACATTTGACCTTATCAAAAGGGATTTGTGTGTGATTCTTCTTAAAATCAAACTAATTTGCGGTGTGATGCACACTTCTGACACTGAGCACTCACACTAGGCACCACACTAGGTCTCGATCCCTTAAGGCTATAGGCACCGATCTCTTTATCGGTGCAGACCCTCCATCTCACTTTGTGGTGGTGGTACTATCCTATGACCATGTGTTTTGATACTTCAAGGAGGGGGATACCCCTTAAAGGAACAAAAGGGTAGTTAAGGGGCATCACCTCAAAGGAAGGGTTCACCCTACTTGCATCCCTTAGTTTCGTGTTTGGAGTAACTTATCACTAGATCACCTGAGAATATCATTGAAGCAAGGTATAGGTCCTAGGGCACTCGAAAGTTGGATTAGGTCATGTAACTACATTGAATAACTTGTCTGGCCATCTATATCAACCAATTCTACCTTTGCCCCTCAAACAGAGTAGGTCAGGATCTCAAGTCGCAACTTCCTCTTATACCACTTACATAGGAATGGAGGGACATCGCCTTGAACCTTTTTCATTGATCTGTTGAGTGGGGGTTTCACTTACTCAATTGGCAAGAACACGAATTGTGATTGGTAGATATTATATGCTTGGTATACGCTCTCTTGAGGGTAGTCTAGTGTTTGATCCTAAGCCCCAGAGAACCCTTAGGAGAACCCACCAAAGAGAAAAGAGAGAAGAAATGGCTGATCAAGGAGCAAACCAGCAAAGGACCCCGAGGGACTACTTTATTCCGACCACCAACCTGCTCAAGCACTGAGACAACTAGCAGGGAGATAATCCATATGAGATCAAGAGCAGTACCATATCCTTGTTACCCTCCTTTTATTGTACTACTAGGGAAGACCCCTATCGGCATTTAGAGGAATTCACCGACGTCTGCTCCACAGTGAAACTTCAGAACTTTACTGATGAAGTTCTGATGAGGACCCTCTTTCCCTTCTCCCTTAAGGACAAGGCAAAACACTAGTATCACACCTTGGATGCAAGGGTGAATGATTAGAACACCCTTAAGGGAGAATTCTTGAAAAAATACTTCCCGATGAGCAAAACCAACTACTTCAAGAGGGAGATCATGGGTTTTACTCAATTAGATGGGGAGCAATTCCACGAGACTTGCAACTGCTTCAATGATCTGATTTGATTATGCCCCTATCATCAAGTGCCCAAATGGCAATTGGTAGAAAGGTTTTATATTAGATTATCTGATAGGCATAGGCAAACAGTGGATGCTGCTTATGTTAGAACCATTTTACCAAAACGAAGGATGAGGCCTGGACGTTATTTGAATCACTGAGTGACAATTCTATCCACTGGACCTCAGCATATCAGGATAGAAAACCTTCCATCCTCCAGTGAAGCCAGGGCTACTTAGAATTTAGCCTTCCAAATCCAATTGTTGAACCAGAATTTTAAAAGACTCATGACAAACCCTGGCACATTCCGACAATTAGCTTCCCAAGTCCAGGCTCTTTCTGAATGCTCCATTTTCCAAAGCACTCTTCATGCCACTGTTGAGTGCCATTTGGCTAATCAATTCCCCGAATTAGTTCAGGTAGACCTGCATGCTACCCAAGGGTTTCGTCCACCTCCCAAGAACAGCCCTTTTGCTACAATCCTTGGTGGAGAAACCATCCCAATTTCTCATGGAAGCAAGGTGATGCTTCCAACTCGGGGAATTCAAGAGCCCAACCCACCCAACCCTTTTAAGCACAATAATTCCAACCTCCTCCTTAGCCTACCAATTCTGAGATGGATGACCTTAAAGCAATGATGAAAGCCATGCAAGAAAGCCGTAGTATGATCATTCAATCTTAAAATAAGGCAATCCATGAAATGTAATCTCAAATTGGCCATTTTGTTGAGGCAGTTAGACAATGTGATCCTAGGAAGTTAGCCAGCTGATCTGAGGAGAATCCTAGGGGTAAAGGACCCTTCATAAAGGAGCACGCTAAGGCTGTGACCGTTATGAGGAGTGACAAGCAACTCTCCAAACTTGAACTCACTCCTACAGTCACCCCTCCTACCAACCTGACGATCACTTACACATCCACCGAGGAAGAGCCACTAAGCCCCTTCTTTGCTTAAAATCACCCATCCAAAGGATGTTGTCCCTGTTCCGCCTCTATCCCGCCATGACAACCCCTCCACCCAGAGGCTGAGAGTGCCCTTTCCGGAGTGCTTATCTACCCCTAAGGCACCTGTTGATGGCTCATCTGGAGCCAAAGAGAGGATGGAAGAAATAATGGATACATTCAAACAAGTTCACATTAACTTGACTCTATTGGATGCTATCAAGCAAATCCCATCCTATACTAAATTTATGAAGGACTTGTGCACATAGAATAGAAAATCAAGGAAACAGGTCTAAGCTAAGGTCATCCTGCTCGACCTAGTTAGCTCGGTCCTACAACAAGGTACATCCCCCAAGATGAAGGACCCGGAAACCCCATATATTTATGTCTTTGATGAGTCCATTTTAATGGACTATTATTACGCCTAAGTAATTCAATTCTAACATTATATGTTTGTTAATAATCACCTTTGTTCATTAAATGATTGCATGTGTCATTATTTAAGTTTACATTTCTTCTATTGCTTATTATGTAATTATATTTCATGCAGGGTCCCGCAACAGCGTGCTCATCTTCTCCAATTAATCTACTCTATCAGGCTAATAATCGGGAAGAAGAGGGAGGAGGATCAATTGTGGAAAAGAATAGGGGGTGGAAAGATATTCCCCCCCCCCCCCCCAACAAATATCTCCACCTACGGCCTCAACACCCCCAACAGCCGCCAGCCAAAATTAGTAAGGGATTTGAAAATCCCTTAATTGGCTCGGGGGAGAGGAGTTAAGAGGAGGGGAGCAAAGGAGAGATCTCCATCTTCTCCCCCTGGCGGGGACCCAACTGTGAAGGGAGCATGCACTGTGGGAAGACTGCTTGCACTATGCACCATCACCACCCCCCCATACCCTGCACCGTGCCCTGCAAGCCCGCTCGCAGGCCAGCACTCGCCCGCAAGTGCTGCATCCACCGTGCCCTTCCAGCCTGCAGGCTCCCCACCCCATCCTACCCTCGCCACGCCACAGTGCCAAGCCTTCCACCACCCGCACCCGTGCCCTCTGGAGGCGCAGCCCTCTCCACTGCAAGCGCACCCTGCACCACTCACCCGCAGGCGCACCCCCACAGGCGCGCCCCCTCCAGCGCCATCACCACTACAGCCAAGCGCCCGCAAGCGCTCACCGCCCTTGCGCGCTCTCCATCGCCTGGGGGCTTGTACTTGCACCCTCTGCAGGCGCGCACCCGCACCCTCACCAATGCCATCACCCCACCAGACCAGTGCCACCGCGCCTGCACCAGACCTGTGCTCTCATCGCGCTTGCACCAGCACCCCTCCAGCACCCTTGCACGCCAACCTTCAGCAGCACTAGCGCTCGCGCCCGCTCAGCAGACTGCACCACTCGCGCACTCATGCAACAGCAGCAACGGTGACAACCCTTGCAGCAGGCTCCACCGTCGGCCATGCTCTGCCTCCGGCCACCTTGGCCCACGTCGAGATCACCAACATGAAGCCTCCACTCTGACGCACCTTCCCCAAGATCCTCGCAGCCAGCCGAGCCTCTTCACGCGTGCAAGGAGAGAGGAATTTTCCTCTATTTTTGGTGAAATTAAAAATTACCATTTGTGCCATTGCCAAAAACCCTATTGCTTTATTTAGTGGATTAATATATTTGAGTGAAATTGCATGCATGCCCTTACATGTTATAGTATTTCTTTCATGCACTTAACTCTTAAATGGTGATGTGATAAATGCATAAGATCTCATCCATACACTCACATGACTTAAAAGAGAAAACCCCATGTCTTGAAATACAACTATGTTACATGCCATTACAAGTTATTTCATGAAAGGAAAATTACATCCATATCCCTGCATTTCTAAATAATTACGTGTTCCTTCCTTTCGCCTTGTTTCGCATCAGATTTGACATGGATTGCGCATGTAATTGAATAACTACAAAGGAAAAAAATATTTTGTGAACTTATTACTCTATTCCTCCCTGTGGATACGAATCCTTTTCATGGTTTAAATTCATATCTATGTTAATCTTTGATTGAGAGATTTCCACCACATTAATTACAACAACATATCCTTCTATTGCTATCAGAAATAAGTGAAACTCTCTCCGTCAGTCGTCATTGGAGACCAACGCATCGATAAGTAATAAACACACATGAATTCATGATAAATTGCTTATTTATGATAGTTCCTAGGCTTAGCATTGCATATCATGTTATAAATACTGCATAACATCCATTGCATGCCATTTAGGATAGTTGTATATTTTGTATATTAATTCCTTCATTTTATATGACCAGGAGGCAATGAGATGTTCTTACAGACTTCGGATGAAAAATCCGACCATACGAATGGATCCGGAGTGACGATCGCAATCTGACAACATAGAAATCACCTCGATCCGAGCACGTGGCATCCTCTTTAGCAATGAAGGGTGGATGGTCCAGATGTTGCCATGTGGCACCATCTAGAGTGCCCAAAGCCACCCACCACAACTCCAAAGGCCACCTATCAAGTGATCTCAGCCATTGGATGAAAATCCAACGGCTGAGAGGCCACCCTCACCATGCAACTGCAATTCCTCTTCGCAACACACCTGCAGATGTGGTGCGACGGTGAGGACGAGCGCACTCAAAGAGCGAGCGCGAGATCGAGCCTCGATTTGCCACACCCGCTACAGTGCCAGCTGCAATAGGGCCGCTCGATCACAATCGAGCGGTTGAGATTCCCCACGCTCGATCCAACGTTGCCCACCGACACGAAGGCACATGCTAGATCACACGCATGCCATCTGGGACGTGCATTTAAATCAACCACGAGCAGTGCCCACCGTCCGATCTTCACAATCACGCGAGGCGCATGATTCAAATCAGAGCGTGTGTGATCTGCGGGCACGCTTCGATCGTGTGATGCCTCATCCAATGACTGCTAGTGTACGTGCCAGCGGTGCGAATTTCAAACGCTGGAAGGCTAGCGCTCTCCTCTCGCAATCACAATTGTCCACACCTAATCCAACGGCCGACGATCGTCGTGCCTATGACAGCTACGGGCATGAGCGTTGGGCGCAAGATTTACAATGACAGAAGGGAGGGCCTTTAGTGACACTTGCAGCTGTCACTAAATGGCCTATGCAGTGTGTGCGCCATCCAAGGCATTATTAAAGTGGCACGGATCTTTTGGCGACAGCTTGAGTGGCCTTTAGTGACTCTTGTAGCTGTCACTGAATGCCTATGCCAAGGTTGCTTTTCTTCCCTCCACTATATAAACACCCTTACACCCCTCATTCCTCTTCATCTCTACCTACTCTACTCCCACCTACTCCTAAGCTCTAGCAAGCCTACCAACGCTCCATTAAAGCTTACTCTTAAGCTCCCAAGGCTCCTATTAGTGTAGCGAACCTCTACCTCACCAAATATTCCTCCATCTTCCCATCCCCATTCATAGGTCGCCTTGGAGCCATCCTCCCACCTCCATTCCAGCAGCAGATCATCTCCGCCTCCTCACCTCCATTCCGAAGCTACGCTGAAGCTTTCCTCTACCCAACATCCTTCTGCATCTCACCTCCGTTGTCCCGCTCCTTACCTCCTTCATCCAAGCTTCCACCAGGCGCCGTCGTCTCACCAAACAGCCGCTTCGAGAGATTGCTTCTCACCTCCCTCTCTTTTTATGCTTTCGTAGATTATTGTAATAGACATTCATGATATATATCATATTTGTTCCATATCTCTTGTGATTTATTCTGCTTGTCTTCTTCTTTCAAAAACACAAAAAAATAACAAAACTTTAAAATACCAAAAACAAACAAAATGAAGCGCAGTTTTCAATTTAAGTAACCGTTGCCTCCCTGTGTTCGACCCGGGACTCCCTTGGAGTTTCGGTATAAATTTTATTTGATCACAAGTTTTGCAACTACAATGACGAGTTACTCGTAACCCTGATTTCTAATTCACGAAACACGTTCGATCATTTTGGCACCGTCGCCGGGGAGGCAACGGAATTTACTTTATTGTTTTCTACGCTTCTTTCCATTTACATAGCACTAACTCCACTTGTCTTTGATCTACTATTATGCAGGTACCCTAGCATGGAGATCCAAGTGCGGTCGACTGGAGTAAATTGTGGGTAGAGTGCTTTGTAAGTGTCCCCCACATTCCCCCTCCACTAGTGTCATTTCGCCACACCCATAACCAAGACTTAATCTACTTAGGTGTTTGCATAAACCCTATGATAGAATTGTTTGTCTTGTTTGTCACCTTCATCCACCTTACCCCAGCATTTTAAGAAAAAAAAATAAAAAGACACTTTCTGTGGGACGAATCAATTTACACACTTTATACACCCACATCAGAGGTACATAACCAAACTTTATTTTCATCTACTCAACCAGGATTCTGACCTGTGGACTCGATACACGAATTCAACATATAATAGAGTAGAAATCATATTAGGTTAATCACCTTTTTATGTGCCTTAATCGGTGGTGCATTTGAGCTGATTAATTGAATTGTTTGGGCCACACCACCTAATCTAAAACAGGTTCATTTTGTAGCTGCCTCATAGGATTCAATAACTATGTCAAGCTAGGCACTCCATATTTTTCTTGATTTCTAAAGGAAAATACTTGAACACGTGCTTTTAAAAACAAACTTGGTTTGCCTCAGAAAACTTGGTTGAAAGCACCTAATATTTGAATCTTAAAAGCTATTAAGCAAGATTTGAACTCTAAAACTCACCTCATCATTAATAATCTTGCTTGAAAACCTCTTGGTTGTGCACATTCACATATTCTCAAACAAATCATTAAGGGCACAACCCATTGAAGACCCATCACATTCCAGAACCACCATTGTCCCAAGCCTAATTAAAATTGAGTAGACGTTGGCCTTAAGGATTGGTTCGCTCTACGAGATCTAGATTGAGATTATTAACGATTAACCTACTTATACTAGTCAATCTGATGTCTAGCTAGGGGAGTAGCGTCAAACGACTGTGGCTGGGGGGTACACTAGGAATCGGAGGCGCAAGCCAAAGGAAGAACTTTCTCCCCAGTCCCTCATTCTAACTGGTTGGATTGCCTGGACATAAGTAGAATAAATCATCCATAATCTTAGGACGGATTCTGTGAGTCAGTAGACCCTTAGGCTACCCCATCTAAGGATAGGTTTGTATTATTGTGCTGCAGGGTTCCCTCTTTTCCCCATCCTTCCGACTCCCTTCCAGTGTATGCTTGGAAGGAGGTCATTGAATCCTAGATTGGAAGGACCTTTAGACCATTCTAGGAGGCGGAGGTTGAGCTATAGCCAAGCAGATCCCATGGCTAATCAACAACCACCTCCCCTACCCTCGAACTAGTAGGAGCTGATTCAGAGGCAGTTGGAAGAATTGCAGCAGATGCAGCAATGGCTCCAATGTATGCATGGTTAGGGCGCTCGACCCTTGAAGGATTTACGATCCCTCAAACTATGGGGAACGTCCCGGCATCATGATTCCCACTGGAGACATAGAAATCAAGCCCCAAGTCTTAAGTTTGATTAAACATTTCCAAGGGCTTGGCTTGGAGGACCCATTCCAACACTTGGAGGATCTGACCACTTTGGTTCAGACCACCAGAGCAAGGAATGTTAACGAAGAGCAAATGATCATGAGGCTTTTCCCCCACTCTCTCAGGGATAAGGCTGCACATTGGTACCGAACCATGGGAAAGCCGATTGAAACTTGGCCTGCTCTTAAGTCGGCTTTCTTGAAGAAATTCTTCCCTATCGAAAGGACCAGTGCTTTGCGACGGGCAATTACCACTTTCGCCCAGCGGCTGGGGGAACCATTTCATGGTGCCTAGGAGCAATTCCAGGAACTTTTGAAGAAGTGTCCACACCATGAGGTGCCGAAATGGCAACTCGTGTAGATTTTCTATCACGGGTTGGTTGAGCAACTCCGTAATCACGTGGACGTCTCTTGCGGAGGCAATTTCCTCAACAGGGACGCAGATAGCGCATACGACCTGTTTGAGGAAATGAGTGAGAACTCAATTAATCACGCCTCCATGGATGTATTCAACTGGTCCCAACAACCCAGGTCAAGTGCTAATGAGATCTAGGATTCTCATTCATTTGACATGGAATTAATTTGTAATAAACTAGATAAAATAGACTTGGTTGCTAAAAGAATGGAAGAATGGATGTCTGGGAATTCAGGAAACACTTCTATACCTACTTAATCCCAGAATTCGAGATTCCATTCCTCATGAGCTCCCACAGGGCAGGAATTCATGAACCAACTTGATTCGGCTCAACCTGTGAGCCAGGATTTCTCGGAACCTTATGGGTTCCAAACTAAGGCCTTTGATCCCAGTTTTTCAGATCCTTCCTTCTCTCCATCCTCATCCTATGAGGATGCGTACACAATGCAGGAGAATGTTAGGTCCAACCCGTATTCCAACACTTATAACTCGAGATGGAGGAACCACCCTAACTTCTCCTGAAAAAGTCAGGGGCAACAGACCCAAACTCGACCTAGCAACTATGCATCTCAAAGACCTATGGGTCAGGGTCAAGAATACACCCAGTTACCCCTAAAATCGGTTACTCAACCATCTTGGAATCCCTAGCAATCTGCAGGGCAGGCTGATTTAAACCGGTAAATGATGGAAATGCAAGGGTCCATGCTTTAGCTTATGTAGCAATTGAAGACATCATTGGATAACTTGCAATCCGGGTTAATTGCTAACACCCGACAACTTGGATCTCTACCATCCCAGCCCGTACCCAAACTGCGCAATGTGTAAAATCAAGGCAATAGAGCCCAAGGGTACGAGAATCAAAGGGACCCACACACACATGCTCAGGTGGTTGAGTAGGGTCCCTCATCTTCTTCTTCTGGTTACATGACTAACCAAAGCCCTCCAATCTTCACTAACCCACCTCAAGACCCAAACCCGTATGCCTCTGCAAATTTTATCACCTTGAGAAGTGGAAAGCAAACCCAGGACCCTAAATTGCCTTCAAGATGCCAAAACCCTGGGGAGCTTGAGAGAGAAGAGGACGAGATTAAAGAAGACAATAAGGCCTAGGGATCAAAAATTGAAAATACCACCCATATCCCGTTCCCTGAAGCCCTATTGAAAGCCAAGAAGAAGAAAACCCTAGATAGGAACAAGGAACTCCTAGATTTATTCGAGAGCATAGAGATCAATATTCTGCTCCTCGATGCTATTAAGCACATCCTGGCTTACGCTAAATTTTTGAAAGAACTAGGTACCCAAAAGCGTAAGCCGAGAGAACCCACTCCGAGGAAGGTGATTCTCTCTGAGTAGGCAAGTTCTATGATCCTACATCACCTTCCTCAAAAGAAGAAAGATACAAGTGCCCCCTTAATCTCATGCATTATTGGAGAATACACTTTTGATAGGGTACTGTTGGATCTAGGTGCATCCATCAACCTAATCCTAACTTCTCTTTATAAGAGGTTTGGGTTAGGTGAACTCAAGCCAACCTCAGTAACGCTACAATTAGCAGACTGAGGTGATATCCAGGAACACGACCATCATTCTGGGGCGTCCATTCCTAGCTACCGCCAAGGCTAACATAAACTATGAAAGCAGTAGTATGGAGATCACCTTTGGGGATAAGAAATTAACTCTGGATATTTTTAAGGTGATAAGAGGATTGTGGATTCATTGAGGAGCTCAAGGATCAGGATCTTGAGACTTGTATGACAATCAGTGCACTCAAGGACTCCACTAGCTTTAGCGAACCCAACTCACAACCCTCCGTGGTAGACCTGCCACACCCTGAAGAGGCTGTTGATTTTGTTCATTCCTAGCCTCTTCCACTGGATCTTCTTGATGAATCTTCATCAGCATCCTCCCTACCTTCTATTCTAAATCCACCCCAGCTCGAATTAAAACCATTGCCCAAAAATTTGAAATATGAGTTCTTAGGACTTGAAAACACCCTCCCTATGATTATTAGTGCTGATTTGACTAAGGAGCAAGAATTGAGGTTAATTAAGGTCCTTAAGAACAACAAGGAGGCAATTGGTTGGACCATCCGCGACCTTAGGGGGATCGAGCCATCTTATTGTAATCATCGTATTTTCATGGAAGATGGATCCCGCCCTTCTCGTGAAATGCAAAGGAGACTAAAGCCGAATATGCAAGAAGTGGTCAAGAAGGAGATAATCAAGTGGCTCGATGCTAGGATTATTTACCCAATCTCAGATAGTCCATGGGTTAGCCTCATTCAGATTGTATCCAAGAAGGCAGGAATAACCGTTACAACTAACGAGAAAGGGGAAACCTTCACCACTCGTTCAACTTCTGCTTGGAGAGTCTGTATTGACTATAGGAAGCTGAACACAACCACTACAAAGGATCACTTTCCCTTTCCATTCATCGATCAAATCCTTGAAAGGTTAGCTGGGCAAAAATACTTTTGCTTCCTGGATGGTTATTCGGGATATAACTAAGTCCCAATCCATCCCGAAGACCAGGAAAAGACAACTTTTACATGTCCCTACGAAACCTTTGCATTCCATAGAATGCCATTCTAGCTTTGCAATGCGCCTACAACTTTTCAAAGGTGCATGATAGCCATTTTTTCTGACATGGTGGGAGATTGTCTTGAGGTGTTCATGGATGATTTCTCCATTTTCAAAGATTATTTTGAGTCTTGCCTGGCTAACATGAAATTGATCCTCCAGAGATGCATCAAAACACTGCTGGTCCTTAGCTGGGAAAAGAGCCACTTTATGACTCAGGAAGGCATTATCCTGGGTCATGTGGTCTCTAATCGGGGTATTGAAGTTGATCAAGCTAAGGTGGATGCTATCTCTAGACTTCCTCCACCCACATCCATAAAACAGATCCGCTCTGTCCTTGGGCATGTGGGTTTTTACAGAAGATTCATTAAGGATTTCTCAAAGGTTGCTCGACCCTTGAGTAACCTTTTGGCCAAAGACACGTCGTTTGAGTTTGATGAATCATGCCGTAAGGCATTTGATTTATTAAAAATGGCAGTCACCTGTGCCCTGGTGTTACAACCATTGGTCTAGATAGCCCCATTTAAGATTATGGCTGACGCATCTGATTATGCCGTCAGGGCTATCTTGGATCAAAAGATTGAGAAAAAGTCCTCTGTGATTTACTACGCTAGCAAGACTCTGAACGAGGCCCAGAGGAACTACACCATTACTAAAAAAGAATTGCTAGCTTAGTTTTCGCTTTAGAAAAATTCAGGGCTTATTTGTTAGGTTCTCGTGTCATCATCTATACCGACCACTCGGCCTTGAAACATCTCTTGGTCAAAAAGGATGCCAAGCTCTGGCTTATTCGCTGGATTCTACTACTTCAAGAATTCGATCTTGAAATCATGGATAAAGCCGAGGCACAAAATGTAGTGGCAGATCACCTCTTGAGAATCCTAATTGATTCTCCTCATTCGGATGTCCCGATCTTTGATACTTTTTCGGATGAAACTATCCTTACAGTCTTGGGCATCTGAACCCCCTGGTTTGCGGATATTGTCAATTATTTGGCCGTTGGTCAAATCCCCCAGGATTGGACCAAAAAACAATGGGATAGACTTGTGTCTGAGGCCAAATATTATTTTTGGGACGATCCCAAGCTATACCGCATCGGCGCAGACTAGATTATTCGTCGATGCATCCCGGAAATCGAGTTCCATAGCATACTTGAGTTCTGCCACACATCTGCGTGTGGTGGACACTTTTCCAGGAAAAAGACGGCAGCAAAAATCTTGCAATCCGGATTCTATTGGCCGTCATTATTTAAGGACGCCCAGGAATTCTCAAAGTCATGCACCCAATGTCAGACACTCGGGAACATAGCTAAGAGAGATAGGATGCCCTGGAACCCAATTCTTTCCATCAAAATTTTTGACATTTGGGGCATCGACTTTATGGGACTTTTCCCTCCTTCATTTGGACACCAGTATATTCTGATCACTATTGATTACGTGTCCAAATGGATTGAGGCAATTCCCACCTGGACCAATGATCACACGGTGGTCATCGATTTTGTGAAGAAAAATATCTTTAGTCGGTTCGAGGTTCCTCGAGCAATTATTAGTGATGGTGGCACACATTTCACTCATGCCCAGTTTCAAAACTTATTGGGGAAATACGGGGTGAATCATTGGATTTCCACACCTTACCACCCTTAATGAACGGACAGGCCGAGATCTCCAATCGGGAGATCAAAATAATTTTGCAGAAAATCATTAGGCCTGATAGGAAGGATTAGACCCAAAAGCTAGATGATGCTCTTTGGTCCTACCGTACGACATACAAAACGTCTATCGGTATGTCTCCGTTCCGTCTGGTGTTTAGTAAGGCATGTCACTTACCCGTAGAACTTGAACATCGGGCATTTTGGGCCATCAGGAAGTGTAATTTTGACCTAGAGTTGGCCGGGAAAATCAGGAAACTCCAACTATCTCAGTTGGAGGAGCTTCAAAATGATGCTTATGAAAATGCCAGAATCTATAAGGCAAGGACCAAAGCTCTCCATGACTAGATGATTTCACATAAGAGCTTTGAGCCAAACCAGAAGGTCTGGCTTTTCGATTCTCAATTGAAGCTTTTCCCCGGAAAACTCAGGTCTAAGTGGGACGACCCGTTCGTTATTGAGCGGATTTTCCCTAACGGGGCCGTCGAAATCTCTGACCTAAAGATGGGTAATATCTTTAAGGTCAATGGACAGCGTCTCAAACCCTTTGTTGAACATGTGCTCCCTGAACCTGTCTCGGACAAGGTTGCTCTTACCTTGCCTTAACTACTGCGAGCCGATCATCGCCCAGCTGAAGGCACTAAACTTAGCACATGTAAAGACTGTTCCAAGCTGACCATATTCTCACGGAAACCAGGTGCTATTCTTCGACTTCTACTCTCCTACATGCTTTCATTTTTAACAATGAGGATATTGCAATAGATAAGCATGGGGGGTGCATATATCTTATATTCTTTTTGTCAGCTATAACAGTAATTTCCTTTTTTTTATTCAATTAAAAAAAAATTAGAATTAGGAGACGAGAACTTAGGTATTAGGAGTTGCAAACTTTAGGAATTGATACTTTGAGACCTGAATACTTAGACTCTTCGGGTCTTCGGGCTTAATTAGCTCAGGTGTTCACTCGAATGTGGACTTAGTCTCTAGTCCTCGCCAATTAAAATTCATTTTAATTTGATAAATAAGTTGGGATGATAAGTATGTGACTTATCAACCCGCCCTCTAATTTTGGGAGACTTTAAGCCCAAGCATCTACACACTTTTTTTGCACTGACTCACTTTTTGACGGTTTCTTTGGAAATTGGATAGCTGATGAACTATCTAGGGTGGTATGGCTGGCAAGTTGTTGGTGGTAATAACTCATCGACTGGTTGTCCAGAGCCCAGTCATAAGACCATTTTCATTGTACTGCCTTTAGGTAAATCTTCGATCAAGAAAGCCACCTACTTTAAAAAAGAAAAGAAAAGAAAAAAATAGAAAAAAAAGAAAATAAGAAAAAAATAAATAATAAAATCACACTTCACCGCACGAGTATGGCTGACAAGTTATCGTGGGTAACAGCCCATTGGCTGGTTGTCCAAAACCCAACACACAAAAAATGCACAATAATTCCCAAAACACTTAGGGAAGAAGTGGGGACGTAGAATAAACCGAGGAGATATACACTGAGTTCGCCCTTGTGTTGACACCATAAATAAAAGTAGGGAGAAGGCTACCGTTCGAAAAGATAAACCTCTATGCAAGGTCACCTAGGGTCGTAGAAATCCGAAGTCCGTTTTAACGGCCGCCTAGTGAGTCTTTCACTATTTTCACAAGATGCTTAGCACTTAGAGTGCTTTTCGAGTCTTGGGTGAGTCGGGAAGCCGCAAAAAGTTTTCTCGGAACTCTCAAACTTTAAAAGTACAAAAAAATTAGAAAAAAAGAAGAAATTTTTTTTTGCATCTTCTCTTCTCAACTAAGGCGAGGGCTTGGACGGTTTACATTCTGGAAGACACTCGGGTATTGTTGAGTTTTTGTAATTAGGTCCTAGGGCTTAGATTTTCTAAAGCAATCAATGAATTTTTCCTAAATACTCAAATCTTAATTCTACTTTTATACATAGCATTTAGGTTAATTTTGCTAGGGACTACCAAAAAGTAAGCATGGGGGTATGATAAACACACATGAATTCATGATAAATTGCCTATTCATGATAGTTTCTAGGCTTAGTTTCTAGGGTTAGAATTACATATCATGTTATAAATAATGCATAACATTCATTGCATGGGATTTAGGATAGTTGTATGTTTTGTATATTAATTCCTTCATTTTATATGACCAGGAGGCAATGTGACGTCCTTACTGATAACACTGCACATGGGGGTGATAACACTGTTGAATAGGGCCCATCTTAAGAATAAAAGGCACAACATAAGTAGAATGGGAGCATTGCATGCATCATATACCAAGATTGCTTATAAAACAGTATTAATGGTCATTTATGTAAGCACTTGTCAAAGAAGGCCTCAGATGAGCAATCAGACCGCACGGATGGATTCAGAACGACGAACGGAGTCCAACGGACTCAAGATTGGCCAAATCTGACATCTGGAGCTCCTACAATGGGCCCAAGAAGTTCTGACCGTTGATCTGGTGATCAACAGCCCTTGTTTCACCATGTCACCCCCGCTCCACCGCTCGCCACTTCATCCATCAGCTGAGAACAAATCTCGGCCGTCGATCTTCTATCGGATGGCCGAGAACCGTGCAGTCAATGCAACAAAGCGCGAGCGCGGCGCAACTGTTAGCACGCACGCCCGCATGCACGCAACGCGGATTCGAGCCACGCAGTGCAAAGGATTGAAGACGAAGGAGCGCACGGCGAAATTGGGTCCCCCATCAACAGCGGGCGGCTGAGATCACGCCACGCGGCGCGCCCTCAGATCACGAGCGCCCACGCGTGTGCGCACACCGAGCGATGACGCCCGTGCACACACGCGCCCGAGGCGCGATCCAAGCACATCCAAGGGAGGATCTCAGCCGTCCGATCTTTGATCGGACGGCTCTCATGCAGCGGTCGCGGATTGAGCGTGAAGAAGAATGGCGCGGGCGGTTGACCGGCGGGCTGGAGGGCTTCACCAACGCTTTTGGAATGGTTTTAGCGACACCCCGAACATCACTAAAGCCCCTTCTTTTAGAAAGCCCTTCTCCCTCTTTAAACCCCCTCAAACCACTCATTCAAGGCATTCATGTAACGACCCGGTTCCTGAGTCCCTACGAGACACAAGAACCTGACTGACTCGACTAATCCCAAGACCTAGTCGTCCAACAAGAAAGTAACCAAAAGAGCAGTAAAATAAACCACATTCAGCATAAATATAACTAACAGTAAGGAAGTACAGCAGTAAGGAAAGAAACTACTACAGTAGATACCACCACAATAGTAGAACAACATTTATCATATAACAAGAACTGCAGGTAAAGAAAGTACAGCGGAAACAAGAACTACTCACTATAACAGAAACAAAAGAGGTAAAAAAGACTGTGGTAAACTCTACTGAACCCTACTCGGCCCAGCGTCCTCTGCAGCCGTTGACCCTGGCTGCTCAACACCTGGTCCTGAAAAAGGTAACGAGTGTAACACGTCAGCAAAACGCTGAGTAGAGTGGCAAACTAACTAAGGACAACAGTAGAGTGTACAGTAGCTGTTATGTTCTATTACTTCCTTTATTCACATCTTTCAATTTTTTTCACTATTTCATTTATTTCTCAGATCCTTTACTTGATCTCGAATGTCCTCGTGGGAACGATCTTGATTGCAGTCTTTTCCAAAAGTAGAAGTAGCACGTGGTGCTCTCCTGGCCGGGAGAGTCCCCCATGGTGATCCTACCCTCAGTCAACCACCCCAAGGTCACTGACAGACGTAACGGTGACTACGGCACGCGCGATAAACGCACAGGTAGCTAGCCCGCACTGGCACGCGGTCAGTCGTTTCCGTTAACGGGTGAGCCCAAAGCACAGCACGGAACCAGGGCAGAGCCCTCTCAGTAACAGGGGTCCAACCCCTCCACAGTAACCAAACCGGGGCCTTGCCCCTCCACAGTCCGCGCACCCTCGCCTGACTACCCTGGTTTGCCCTAGTGGGCCTAACAAGTCGGTGAAGGAGGCTAGCAGAACCCCGGGGCCCGTGGGGTAGCTAGTACTCTCCTAACACTAGTAGCTCTCCTCGGTACTACGTACACGAGGGCCAACAAGTCGGTACAGAGCGGCCAATCCTAACCCCAGGTCCCTGGGGTGGCTGGCCCCACTCTGCACTAAACAGGTACAGGTACTTCCCTTGGTACTGCGTACCCAAGAGACAGTACAAACTACATCTCAGTTCCATTCCTTTTTCTTTCCAGGAGTTCCACTCCTAATTCCTCGTAGGGTTCCAGCTCTTTATCTCAGAACATCATATGTTTCACTTTCCAGTTTCACGTTCTCACAATCCATGATCTCAATCATGTTTCTTTATTCATAACAGGCAGCTGTTAATTCAATTTACAGGCAGCTTTATATTCCTTTCCATTTTTCCAAGACTGCAGTATTATCCATTCCACTAGTTTTTCAATCCTAGGATTCATGCCACATCCTAGGATCTAGCATACAACTAGTTTTCCAGCCCTAGGATTCATGCATCACCTAGGAGCTATCATTCCATACATTTCTCATTCCTAGGATTCATGCAATATCCTAGATTCTAGTTATGGTTCCATACTTTAACAGATTTTAAAAATAAACTTAACCCACTCTACCAGGTACAACAGGAGTAATGGGGGCGTAATCGGGAATCCCGCGTGCCTCCGTGACTCCCAAGACTGCAACTGAACGAGGTCCTATCACAAGGATCAAACACAAGGAGTGTCTCAAAATAGTGTATAGCTACTGTAGATGGGTAGAGGAATTAATTCTGAAAAGAACGCAACTCGAATCGCGGAAAACGGAGCCCGAACGGGCCCTAAACGGGTCGAAAAAGACGATACTGTGCAAGATCAGACGTCTGGAACTTCTTCCAAACGTCTTAAAAAGTGGATCAGAGAATTACCTGTTCAGCGTGGTTTCCCAGACGTCCAGAAGTCTACGGGGACGTCTCTCCTATCTCCCAGACGTCCGATGGTCACCCAGGACGTCTGGAGGTCACTCTCGCCGTCTGGTACAACTTCCAGACGTCTAATTCGCAAAGGATGGTGAATCAGCGAGCCTGCGCACAGCCAACTCCCTCCCTTAGTATGGTCAGTCGACAGGAAGGAAGAAGAAAGCAGAATACTCACCTTTCAGACGTCTGTAGGATCTACCAGACGTCTTCCTCGCCGTCTGCCTATCAACCCAAACGTCCGATTCTGGAAATTTTTCCAGAACAGGGCGCCACCCGGCTTCCGCTCGCGACGCCGCCCGTGTCGCACCTCGCGCGCCTACTGCTCAGACTGCAGCAGGTCCCTCTCCGCGTCGCTCCGTGCCCCCTGCGCCCTCCGCCGGCCGGCCAAGGCCTCTCCGGCGAGCTCTCCCTCACGGCAGAGCTCCGCTCTCGCACGCCGCACCTCCTCCGCGCTCACTGCGGCCGCAGCTGCCGCCCTCGCGCTCACGCTCACTGGCTGAAGGAGAAGAAGGAGGAGACGGTGGAGACGGGAGGGGAGGCGTGGCCCTTTTAAGGCCGCGCGAGGAGGAGGGAGAGAGAGCGCGGCAGGTCTGCAGCCGCAGAGAGAGAGGGAAAAAGAGAGAGAGAGAGGGGAATCGCGGGTCTGCGCGCACAGGCGCACAGACGAATCTGCCGTGCGAAAATAACTGTTCTCCAGACGTCTAGAAACGATCCCAGACGTCTTGTCAGATGTCTGGATGTGATCCTAGACGTCTGGTTCGACGTCTGGGCCACCTCCCAGACGTCTTTTATGACGTCTGGGGCACGCGTTCGTTACAATTCACTTCCCTTGCAACTACTCTACCCCTCTCCTAGCTAGCTTTAGGCCCTCTTGTAATCGCCGGAGACGACGAGCCACCAACGGAGACTCCTCCACCGCCGTGGTTGCCTCGCCGCTCTCCCTTCTCTCTCTCTTCCTCTCTTTTAAGCTTTCCTTTACTTAAGTTTGAGCATGTATCTAATGTTGTAATTTGTGAACTAAAGTTGCATGATTAATGAAGTTACTTTCCGTTCAGTGTTTACTTGATTTCCTGTTTAAGTTGCATGATCAAGCAAAGAAATGACTCTAACCCTAATCTCTCTCTCTCTTCTCTCTCTCGATTTTCAAAATCGCACCTCTTGCAAGCAAAACTCCGCGCTTTCCATGACAAGTGATAAGAAGAATCCAATTTTCACGCCTCCCTGAGACCGACACTCGGACTCACCTCCGTTTCTTTACTTTAAAACCGGCGTTGCAAGTGCGACTATAACGACACTTCTTAACACCCACGCACAAGCGCACGTCAGTTTTTGGCGCCATTGCCCGGGAGGCAACTGATTTGTTTTGTCACCTCCATTCCACATCCATTCTCACATCGTCTAATGCCTTGTTTCCTTTTTTTACTTGATGGTTGCAGGAATTCGACGCTTGGACGGCGAAGCGACGCATCCCACGACGGTAATAAGGGAGTAGGCGCAATAAGGACTGGTAGTGAGTAATTCTTCACTCATGCTTGTTTGCTTGCGTGAAAAAAAAAACTTAAAAAATTGTAAAAATTGAAAAAAAAATTGGCGTGGTGTATGATTGCTTGACCCACATCCTTAACACATCACCCCACAAAAAAAATGTACACTCTAACATTCTGAATAAATTCTTGGAGTGTTCTTTTCTCTTTTTTTTGAGTGGTGTTTGCGAAGTCATCGTGAGTTGACCTGGGCCGCACCACTCAACCCTAAAATCGACTCATCTAATAGAAGCTGCATGATCATTAGGATGAGTACATTAGGGTTTTAGAGCCTCTACACAATAAAAGGAAATCTACTTTCTCCAAATTGTGTGCAAAACTTGACGTGCCCACTGAAACCTGTCTGAAAACATTAAGACACGTCAACCCTAAAAGACACTAAAGTAAGGATGAAATACTAAAAGATACCACATCTTAAAAAATCCTTACTTGAAAACCATGTTTTGATAGGAGCACACACATTGAAAGTGGAAAATTAAGAGGCACCACCCCAATTAACGCCTCATCACATAACCCCAGCACAAGCACTATCCTAGCCCTTTAAAACTGGGTAGACATGCCCTAGGCAGGATCGAGTTAAGTCTCGAAAGGCGAGGTTTTGTTCGCTAGACACTTGGCTTTCATTCCCTTAGTAGAATCTAGTGACTAGGCTGTGGGGCAATGTCAAACGACCGCGGTTGTGGGGTCTACGGAACCGGAGGCGCAAGCCAAAGGAAGAACCTTCCCTGCAATCCCCTCGTAATCAACCTGGCCAGATTAGCCTTGGAAAGGGGAGTCCAGTGTTTACGGACTTAATCACCCTTTGTGAGATTTGTAGGTCTGCTAAGGACTACACCATAAGGACTAGGCTTGTGTGCTTGATTGAAACACATTTCTCGCGTCTGTCACCCTCTGCATCCCCTCCTGTTCTTCTCTAGTGTATGCACGGGAGACGCTCACTGTATCCCTAGTTGTGTGTTTTAGGACAGGAATCTAGGTGACGCGATTCTGTTAGGAACATGGTGGAACCTAAGGTAGATGAGGCTGAGTATCAACCCCCACCAGACGCAATGGCCATCATCCAAGCCCAAATTAATGTAAACCACCGGCTTCAGCAACAACAAATCCACACCATCATGCAGGCCATACAATGGTTACAGAACCCACAAGAATAACCACCACCACCTTTCCAAGGCATACAAGAGCAACCACCACTCGATATACCACCATTTCAGGATCAGCCGAGGCCCCTCCGCGATTTCTATAATCCCTCCACTATTAGAGTCGAGACGCACCTTAGGATCTCCGAAGGGGGAGATGATTTTGAGTTGAAACCAAATGTCTTAAGTCTGATCCAAAACCACATTCATGGAAGCTCAAATGAGGACCCCTTCCAGCATCTAGAGGATCTCGACCGCATAGCGCGAACTGTGAAACCTAGGAACATTAGCCTTGACATTGTTCTAATCAAGATGTTTCCCTTCTCATTAAGAGACAAGGCTTCTCATTGGCTTAGAACCCTAGGTAGACCCATCACCACCTGGGAAGAACTGAGGCATGCATTTTTAAAGAAATTCTTTCCCATAGGAAAGGCCAATGCCCACAGAAGAGCTATCACTACCTTTACACTCCAGGGTGGGGAACAATTTCATGAGGAGTGAGAAAGATTTAATGAACTCTTGAGGAAATGCCCACACCACAATGTACCAAGGTGGCAATTGGCCCAAATTTTCTACCACGGTTTGGACAGCAACCTACGGAACTTCGTCGATACCTCATGTGGGGGGAACTTCCTGAACAAGGATGAGGAGAGCATGTTTGATCACTTTGAGTCTATGAGCGAGAATTCGCTCAACAATGCCTCCATGACCCAATTTAACAGGTCCAGTCAACCCCGTGGTGGGATTTATGAGGTACAAGCAAATTCTGGAATGGTTGACATGGACATTATTGCCAAGAAACTAGATTGAGTGGAATTGGTGGACAAAAAGATTGATGAGCTACTGAACCAGACTAGGAACCCCTTACAGACTTTCTCCCTAGCAAAGGGAGCGCATAATGTTGACCTGGTCCAACCCTTAACCCAACTGAACCTGGAACAACCCCTAACCACGTTCCAGGGAGGGACCTTTGCTCCCTCAACCCTTGATTACTCCCTTCCCTCTTCATCAACATCGGCTATCCTAGAAGATGTGCAAGCTGTCCAAGGTTATGCGAAACTTGACCCTTTCTCCAACACTTACAACACTGGCTGGCGTAACCACCCCAACTTTGGTTGGAAAAACCAGAAACCACCGCAATTTCAAAACCAGCCCAGGCCAAACCAGCAACCACACTTGCCCCCCTATCAGCAAGGACCACCAATTAGACCCCAATATAGTCAGAATAGGGCGGCCCCTCCCCCACAAAATCAAATGGACACCATAATAAAGTTGATGGCTGACATGAACCAGAAACATCAGGAGGAAATGGCCTTGGTAAAGGGGTAGTTAAGCCAACTCTTGGACTGTAAGCAACAAGGATCCCTACCTTCCCAGCCACAACCAAACCCGCGAAACATAATTAACAGAGGCCCCAATTCGCAAGGGTTCCAAGGCAATCCCAGGTAGGCTCGCATGGTCCAGCTAGCCCCGCAAACACCCCCTGGGTTTAGTGCTTCTTCATCCTCATCTTCTCAAGGATCAACCCAGGGCCCCAATGCCTCTGCGAATGCGGTGACCTTGAGAAGCGACACCAAAACCCAGGATCCCAAATGGCCGACTCTCCCCGAGACTTCACCCGCTGAAATACCTGACTCAGAAGAGGCACCAACCAAGGACCCAAAAATAGAACCAATCCACATTCAGACACCCTACCCTGAGGCCTTGGAAACAATCAAGAAAAAGAAGAATGTTGTGGAAACTGAGGAGCTGTTGCAAATCTTTAAGCAAGTACAGATTAATAATCCGCTCCTTGAAGCCGTCAAACACATCCCTGCTTACGCCAAGTTTTTAAAGGATGCCTGTACACCTAAGCGTAAGCCGAGACCTCAAGCACCTAGGAAGGTTATGCTCTCTAAACAAGCAAGTTCTATAATATCAAGCAACCTTCCACTCAAGTGAACTGACCCAGGAGCGCCCCTGATTTCTTGCAATATCGGGGACATGATGTTTGATAGAGTGCTCCTAGACTTAGGTGCCTCTATCAATCTGATTCCAACAACCCTGTACCACCAATTTGGTTTTGGAGAGTTGACACCAACCCCTATCACCATCTAGTTGGCTGATAGATCAGTGAAAACCCCAAAGGGGGTTGTCGAGGACGTGATTGTACGGGTCAAGGACTTCTATTTCCCGGTCGACTTTTTGGTGCTGGACATGGAAGTCCCTGAAAAATTACAGAACACACCCATAATCTTAGGCAGACCTTTCTTAGCTACGGCTAAGGCAAACATTGATTGTGACACGGGATGTATGGAAATCGCCTTCGGGGACACGAAAATGCAAAAGGATATCTTCCGGGCGACAAAGTCTTTTGATTGCGATTGCGTTGAGGAACATGATCCTGTGGAAACTCTAATCGAGGAATGCCTCACCCTCAGTTCTGTATTAGACCACCAAACTCGTAATGACTATTCTAACCCGTCACTACCTGTGGACCTCTGTAAGGCTGAGTACCATCACACAACACCATTTGAGGAGATCGATGTTGATCAACTCCCGCCCTTTCCCTTCCCATCAACTATGGTTCCACCCGCACCTGAACTTAAGCCATTGCCCGAGAATCTCAAGTATGTCTTCTTGGGACCAGACCTTCCCAGTGATTATTAATTCTCATCTAACCAAGGATCAGGAACTCAGGTTGACTGCGACCCTTTCAGAACATCGGGCCGCCATTGGTTGGACCAGTTCAGAATTAAGAGGAATTAGCCCCACCTATTGCACCGATAAGATTTACCTGGAAGACGGGGCACGACCTTCCCGCCAGATGCAGAGACGTTTAAACCCAAACATGTCGGAGGTCGTTAAGAAAGAAATTATCAAGTGGCTTGACGTTGACATCATCTATCCTATCTCCGATAGCCCCTGGGTGAGCCCCACTCAAGTGGTTCCAAAGAAAGTCGGGCTCACCGTTGTCACCAATGATCATGGTGAATCCATCCCCACCTGCACCACCACCGCATGGTAGGTGTGTATTGATTATAGGAAGCTCAATGAAGCCACTAAGAAGGATCATTTCCCCATACCATTCATTGACCAAATCCTTGAAAGATTGGCAGGGCAGAAGTATTTTTGCTTCCTGGATGGATATTCAGGATATAACCAAGTCGCAATTGCTCTAGAGGATCAAGAAAAGACCACATTTACTTGCCCGTTCGGCATGTTTGCATTCCGTCGAATGCCGTTCGGGTTATGCAACGCACCTGCGACCTTCCAGCGTTGCATGCTAGCCATTTTTTTAGAAATGGTGGGTGAATACTTAGAGGTCTTTATGGATGATTTCTCTGTATTCGGGAATTCATTTGACCATTGTCTGAGCAACTTGGAGAAAATCCTAAAATGATGTATCGAGGTTAACCTAGTGTTAAGTTGGGAAAAGAGCCATTTTATGGTTCAAGAAGAAATTGTCCTCGGTCACATCATATCACATAGGGGCATCAAGGTAGATCTGGCTAAGGTTGATTTAATTTCCAAACTTCCTCCACTTAGCTCTGTTCGACAAATTCACTCATTCCTAGGACATGTTGGCTTCTACTGAAGGTTCATTAAAGACTTTTCCAATCTTTCCAAATCCTTGACCGACCTTCTAGCCAACGACGCTTTATTCCACATGTCTTCTGATTGCATCTAGGCTTATCACACCCTCCGGGACTTAGTCTCCACCGCACCTGTACTTCAACCCCCAGACTGGTCCCAAGACTTTGAGATTATGTGTGATGCATCGGATTTCGCCATAGGCGCTGTCCTGGGACAAAGGCAAGACAAGAAGCCCGTGGTGATCTACTACGCGAGTAAAACATTGGACGAGGCCCAAAGAAATTATACGGTCACAGAGAAAGAGTTGCTCGCTGTAATCTTTGGACTTGAAAAGTCCCGATCGCACTTGTTGGGACCCACGTGACTATTTACACTGACCATTCAGCCATCTGGCACCTGTTGGCCAAGAAGGATGCAAAGCCCAGGCTCATCAGATGGATCCTGCTTTTGCAGGAATTTCACCTGGAAATCCGAGATAAAGCCGGATCGAAGAATGTGGTGGCTGACCACTTGTCTAGACTTCATCCATACCACATTGGACCCTCCCTACCTCTATCTGACGCCTTCCCTGATGAACACATCCTGGCTGTGCAAGAAAAGAGAATGCCATGGTATGCTGACTACGTCAACTACCTGGTTGTAGGACAAACTCCGTATAGCTGGTCCTGACAGCAACGGCACAGGTTCTTGGCTGACGCCAAGCACTATTTCTGTGATGATCCCATGCTATTTTGCCTCTGTGCTGACCAGATCATCAGGAGGTGTAACCCCGAAGACGAAGTTCAAAGTGTGCTTTCCTTCTGTCATGACCAGGCTTGTGGTGGCCACTTCTCTGGAAAGAAAACGGCTGCAAAGGTTCTGCAGTCTGGATTTTACTGGCCGTCCCTATTTAAGGATGCACACAACTTTGCCAAGACTTGCTCACGCTGCCAAATGCTGGGGACCATGACCAAGAAAGATATGATGCCCCTCCAGCCCATTTTGATTGTCGAAATCTTCGACGTTTGGGGTATCGATTTTATGGGCCCCTTTCCACCATCCAACGGCTTCGAATACATCCTACTCTCAGTAGACTATGTTTCCAAATGGATTGAAGCCGTCGCCACCCACCGATGCGATCACAGGACTGTCATGGACTTTGTTAAGAAGAACATCTTTTCCCGGTTTGGAATACCCAAGGCCATGATCGGTGATGGTGGAAGCCATTTTATCCATTCCCAATTCCGTGCCCTACTTAGAAAATACGGGGTGAACCACCGCATTGCTACCCCGTATCATCCACAAACGAATGGGCAAACCGAGGTCTCAAATAGACAAATCAAGAACATTTTACAGAAGACTGTGAGACCTGACAGGAAAGACTGGTCCACACGACTTGATGATGCCCTATGGGCATACAGGACCGCTTTCAAGACCCCGATAGGCATGTCGCCTTATCGCCTGGTCTTTGGCAAAGCCTACCATCTTCCTATCGAATTGGAACATTGGGCTTACTGGGTTGCCAAGCAATGTAACTTGGATTCGCAGTTAGCCGATGCGCAGAGGATGCTCCAATTATCTGAGCTCGAAGAAATTCGTCGGGACGCCTTTGACAATAGTCGACTACATAAGGAGAAAATGAAAGCCAACCACGATTGACTCATTCATAGAAAAACCTTTGAGCCTAACCAGCAAGTCTGGTTGTTTGACGCCCGCCTCAAACTCTTCCCGGGGAAACTCAGGTCCAAATGGACAGGACCATTTCGGGTGGTTAAGCCCTACTCTAATGGGGTAGTTGAAATCGTTGATCTTAACATTGGGCACACTTTTACAGTTAATGGTCAAAGATTGAAGCACTTCCTGGCCCAGGTTCCCCCAAAGGAGCGTGTCACCCTCGTTGAGGGATGACACAAAGCACCACCCAGCTGGAGGCGCTAAACTCAGCGCTTCCTGGGAGGCAACCCAGAGGATTCAGACTGATCCAATACTTTACGTCACTCTGGTACAATCTTTTTCAACCCTGATGTATCCATGTACTTGCTAATGAGGACATTGTCCAACTTAAGCATAGGGGGGTGGTAAATTGCATAATCCTGAGCTCATTTAATCAGTCTGAATAAAATGAAAAAAAATTTCAATTTAAGAAGACTTAGGCATTAGAAACTTGTCAATAATGGGAAATAATATAAAAAGAACTTAAACACTTAGACTTTTCAGGCCTTCAGGCTTAATCAGCCCTGGTGTCCGTTAAAATATGGATTTAGCTTCGAATCCTTGCAACCTTAAGCTATTCTAATCCACCTACTAAATAAGATGATAAGTATACGACTTATCAACTCACCCTCTAACTCAGAAAAACTTTGAGTCTAAGCATCTACATACATTTTTACATAGATTCACTCCTCGGAGATTTTGACAGAAATTGGGTAGCTAATGAACTCTCTAGGGTAGTATGGCTGGCAAGTTGTCATGGGTAACAGCCCATTGGCAGGTTGTCTAGAACCCAGCCATGGACCATTTCTTCTTCATTACCTCTAGGTACATTTGAGATCAGGGAAGCCACCTACGAAAAAAAAAGGAGAAGAAAAGAAAATAAACCACACTTCACCGCACGAGTATGGCTGGCAAGTGATCGTGGGTAACAGTCCATTGGTCAGTTGTCCAGAGCCCAGCTCAATGACTGCACAAAAAGAACCAAAACACTTAAGGAAGAAGCGGGGAAGTAGTACAAGCCGGGGAGATATACACTGGAAAAATCCTTGTGTTGTCCACAATTAAAACAAACGTAGGGAGAAAGCTACCAATCGAACAAATACACCTTCAGGAAAATATATTTCCTTTTCCGGTCACCTAGGGGCGTAGAAACCCGAAGTCTGTCTGAATTACCGTTAAGTGAGTCTATCACAATCTTCACACCAAGATGCTCAGCACTTAGGGTTTTGACCGAGTTTTGGGTGGGTTGGGTAGCCGTAAAAAGTTACCAACCCACATTGAATTCCGAAAAAAAAATTAAAAAAAAAAAAAATATATATATATATACATATACATATGTATAGTTATATACATTAAAGCAAGGATGCAGGCGATTCGTATTTTGGCAGACACCCGGGCACTGCTTAGTCTTTGTAGATTAAGATCTTGGCATATTTCCTCCTATTGACAAGTGATGAAGTGTCTAAGCAATTACTTAAATTATGAAAGAAAATAAAGGCTAGAATAAACCTTGCTAGGGACTAGCAAGGAGTAAGCATGGGGATATGATAACACTGCACATGGGGGTGATAACATTGTTGAATAGGGCCCATCTTAAGAATAAAAGGCACAACATAAGTAGAATGGGAGCATTGCATGCATCATATACCAAGATTGCTTATAAAATTGTGTTAATGGCCATTTGTGTAAGCACTTCTCAAAGCAGGCCTCAGATGAGCAATCGGACCACACGGATGGATTCAGAACGACGAACGAAGTCCAACGGACTCAAGATCGGCCAAATCCGACATTTGGAGCTCCTACAATGGGCCCAAGAAGTTCTGACCGTTGATCTGGTGATCAACAGCCCTCATTGCACCACGTCGCCCCCGCTCCACCGCTCGCCACTTCATCCATCAGCTGAGATCAAATCTCGGCCATCGATCTTCGATTGGACGGCCGAGAACCGCACAGTCAACACGACAAAGCGCGGGCGTGGCACAACGGTTAGCGCGCATGCCCGCATGCACGTGATGCGAGTTCGAGCCGCGCGGTGCGAAGGATTGAAGATGAAGGAGCATGCGTCGAAATTGGGCTGCCCGATCAGCAGCGGGAGGCCGAGATCGTGCCACGCGGTGCGCCCTCAGATCACGAGTGCCCACGCACACGCTTACGCCGGGCGACAACGCCCGCGCACACGCACGCCTGAGGCCCGATCCAAGCGCATCCAAGGGAGGATCTCAGCCGTCCGATCTTCGATCGGACAGCTCTCACGCAGTGGCCGCGGATCGAGCATGAAGAAGAACGGCACAGGAGGTTGACCGGTGGGCAAGAGG
This sequence comes from Thalassia testudinum, assembly GCA_037157565.1. Taxonomy (NCBI): domain Eukaryota; kingdom Viridiplantae; phylum Streptophyta; class Magnoliopsida; order Alismatales; family Hydrocharitaceae; genus Thalassia; species Thalassia testudinum. The sequence continues at coordinate 2,282,844 of JAZHRO010000044.1, forward strand.
GCTTCACCGATGCTTTTGGAATGGTTTTAGCGACGTCCCAAATGTCGCTAAAGCCCCTTCTTCTTTTAGAAAGCCCTTCTCCCTATTTAAGCCCTCTCCAACCACTCATTCAAGGAATTCACTTCCCTTGCAACTACTCTACCCCTCACCTAGCTAGCTTTAAGCCCTCTTGTAATCGTCGGGGACGACGAGTCGCCGACAGAGCCTCCTCCACCGTTGTGGCTGCCTCGCTGCTCTCCCTTCTCTCTCTCTCTTCCTCTCTCTTAAGCTTTCCTTTACTTAAGTTTGAGCATGTATTTAATGTTGTAATTTGTGAACTAATGTTGCATGATTAATGAAGTTACTTTCCGTTTAGTGTTTACTTGATTTCCTATTTAAGTTGCATGATCAAGCAAAGAAAAGACTCTAACCCTAATCTCTCTCTCTCTATCTCTCTCTCGCTTTTCAAAATCACACCTTTCGCAAGCAAAAATCCACGCTTTCTGTGACAACAAGTGATAAGAAAAATCCGATTTTCATGCCTCCCGGAGACCGACACTCGAACTCACCTCCGTTTCTTTACTTTAAAACTGGCGTTGCAAGTGCGACTATAACTACACTTCTTTACACCCACGCACAAGCTCATGTCACTTACGGACTTTGGATGAAAAATCCAACCGTATGGATGGATCCGGAGCGACGATCGCAATCTGACAACATAGAAATCACCTCGATCTGAGCACTGTGGCATCCTCTGCAAGCAATGAAGGGTGGACGGTCCAGATGTTGCCACGTGCACCATTTGGAGCACCCAAAGCCACCCGCCACATCTCCAAAGGCCACCCATCAAGTGATCTCAGCCGTTGGAAGAAAATCCAATGGCTGAGAGGCTGCCCTCACCACGCAACCGCAATTCCTCTTCGCAACACCCCCGCAGATGTGGCGCAACAGTGAGGACGAGCACTCTCAAAGAGAGAGCGTGAGATCGAGCCGCAATTCACCGCACCCGCTACAGTGCCAGTTGCAATAGGGCCACCCAATCACAATTTAGTGATCGAGATTCCCCATGTGCGATCCAACGTCGCCTACCGATGCGAAGGCACACACCAGAACACATGCATGCCATCTGGGATGTGCATTTAAGTCGACCTCGAGCAGTGCCCACCATCCGATCTTCACAATCGCACGAGGAGCGTGACTCAAATCAGAGCGCACATGATCTGCGGGTGCACCTCAACCGTGCGATGCCTCATTCGACGGCTGCCAGCACATGCGCCAGCGGAGCGAATTTCAAACACTAGCAGGCGCGCACTTTCGTTTCGCAATCACAATCGTCCACGCCTGATCCAACGTCGACGATCGCCACGCTTATGACAGCTGCGGGTGTGAATGTTGGGCACGAGATTTACGACAGAAGATGGGGCCTTTAGTGACACTTGCAGCTGTCACTAAATGGCCTGCGCAGTGCGTACGCCAGCCAAGGCATTGAAGAGGTGCAGATCTTTTTACAACAGCTTGAGCGGCCTTTAGTGACGCTTGTAGCTATCGCTGAATTCCTATGCGTGGGATGCTCTTCTTCCCTCCACTATATAAACACCCCTACACTCCTCATTCCTCTTCATCTCTACCTACTCTACTCCTACCTACTCCTAAGCTCTAGCAAGCCTACCAACGCTCCATTAGAGCTTACTCTCAAGCTCCCAAGGCTCATATTAGTGTAGCGAACCTCTGCCTCACCAAATATTCCTCCATCTTCCCATCCCCATTCATAGGTCTCCTTGGAGCCATCCTCCCACCTCCATTCCGGTAGCAGATCATCTCCGCCTCCACACCTCCATTTCGGAGCTATGATGAAGATTTCCTCTACCCGACGTCCTCCTACATCTCTCCTCCATCGTCTCTCTCCTCACCTCCTTCGTCTAACCTTCCGCTAGGCGTTGTCATCCCACTGCACAGTGGCTTTGGGAGATTTCTTCTCACCTCCCTCTCTTTTTATGCTTTCGTAAATTATTGTAATAGACATTCATGATATATATCATATTTGTTCCATATCTCTTGTGATTTATTCTATTGTCTTCTTCTTTCAAAAACACAAAAAAATAACAAAACTTTAAAATACCAAAAACAAACAAAATGAAGCATGATTTTCAATTAAAATAAACGTCGCCTCCCTGTGTTCAACCCGAAACTCCCTTGGAGTTTCGGTATAAATTTTATTTGATCACGAGTTTTGCAATTACCACGACAGGTTACTCGTAAACCTGATTTCTAATTCACAAAACACGTGCGATCAATAAGGTTCTCCTCAATCTGGGCACAGGGGTTAATATTGCCAAGCTTGGTCTATGAGCTATTAGGTGGAGGTGAATTGAGGCTTAGTCCTGTTATCCTCCAAGTAGCTGATAGATCGCTGAAGACACCACATGGGCTTTTAGAAGATGTCTCGGTGAGAGTAGACTTCTTCTTTCCCGTTGACTTTTTGATATTGGATACTAATCCATTCAACATGCCCACCAGACCTTTGATTATCTTAGGGCACCCTTTTGGCTACAACCAATGCGTCCATCAATTGCAAATCAAGGTTGCTCAAGATAGTCTTCGAGAACAGAAAAATCCGGTTGAATGTATTTTATGCCTATGAACAACCCAGATTGGAAAACTATTCCCAAATCAAGGTGATCAATGAAATTGTAGATGAGACAACACCAGCTCTTTTGTGTGCTGATCCCCTCCAAATGGTCATTTCTAAGGACCATACCCCGAATCTTAAAGAAGGAGAAGGAGATATGTCGAAAGTAGAAGAGCTGTTGGGTGTCAAAGTCGAGTCCCACTCCCTGCCATTGACAATCAAGGTAGATCCACTATCAGAGGAGGGGACATCGAACATAATTCCCTCGATTCAGAAAGCTCCCAACTTGGAGCTTAAACCACTTCCAATGACCCTCAAATATGTTTTCCTTAGGCCCAATGATACACTCCCTGTCATCATCTTGACTACTCTATCAAAGATGCAAGAGGGAGCATTGATTGAATGCCTAAGATGGCACAAGCCATTGCTTGGACTATAGCTGACATCAAAGGGGACTCAACTCTCTGCATGCATCACATTTACAAGGATGACTTTATGAAACCCTTCTGAGATATGCAGAGGCAATTAAACCTCAACATGCGGGAAGTGGTGAAGAAGGAAATTTTAAAATGGTTGGATGCAAGGACAATCTAGCCCATTTTTTATAGTAGATGGGTCAGTTCTATTCACGTGGTCCCAAAAAGGTAGGTTCACGGTAGAGACCAATGAAAAGGGGAGAAAGTCACCACCTAACCCACAACAAGATGGAGGGTATGTATAGACTACCACAGCCTAAACACCGCTACCCAGAAAGACTACTTCCCTTTGCCATTTATTGATCAGATACTAGAGAGATTGGTAGGGAATAAATACTTCTTTTTTGTCGATGGATATTCTAGGCACAATCAAATTGTCGTCTTTCTAGACGACCAGGAGTGCACTACTTTCACGAGTCCTTATGGCACATTTGCCTTCCGCCGGATGCCATTTGGACTATGTAATGCTCCGGGAATATTTTAGCGGTGTATGATGTCCATCTTTTCAGAAATGATTGATGAGTTCGTTGAGGTTTTCATGGATGCCTTTTCCATATACGGCTCATCTTTTGACCACTATCTCTCACATTTAGAAAAAGTTCTCACCCATTGCGAAGAGATAAGATTGGTGCTAAGTTGGGAGAAAATCCATTTTATGGTTCAGCAGGGCATTGTTCTTGGGCATGTAGTGTCTGAGAGAGGTTTAGAAGGGATAAAGCCAAGGTTGAATCCATTTCAAAGCTTCCTGATGTGCATACATCTAAATAGCCAAAAAAGTCTATTAATACATGTTCTTAGTACCATATTAGCATCAAGCATTATAAATATTACATAACACGCATAATCATGCATTTAGGTCAAATTGTACAAATTATATAGTAATTGTCTCCTTTTATGGCCAGGGACAGGGCGACTTTTAATCAAGGCCTCGGGTCGAGGATCCAACTGTACGGATCTGATCAGGGCGATGACTGGAGTTCAACGAATCCAAGATCGCCTCGATCGAACATCCGTAGCACCAGATATAGTCCGAGGAAACTCAGAAATCAAGGGCCAAGATGGTGTCAATCCACACATCAGACGACAAATTTGATTGCACGGATGGGTTCAGATCGATGATCGCAGCCTAACGGCGTGAAAATCGATCCAATCCGACATCCGTGGCACCGTCGACAACACATAGAAGATGGACAACCAAGATGGTGCCACGTGGCGCCATCTCAGCCACCAATCGACCCAAGGACCCACAGCTACACTTCTGAACGCAAAGGCATGGACGATTTGGGCCGTTGGATCTTGATCCAACGGCCACCGGTGTGCGTGCCTAATTCCTAAGTGAGACTAAGTAGCGCCTGTAGCGCAATGGTCATGCAACTGTAGGCGAGACAGAGGTCACGGGTTCGAGCCTCTTCGAGCACCTCAATTCAGGCTAGGAGTGGGGCACATTGATTCCAGCCGTCAGATGAAGTTTGTGCAGGTGAGGAGCGGGAGATGTGGCACGTGGAGGAGCTCTGGATCACGTACGCGCGTGATGATGTGCCTCTGCACGCAAGGGCACTGCAGCTGAAGAAGATGAAGCGGGCAAGGAACGATTTTAAGCCGTTCGATCTTGAGAACGGACGGTTGATCTTGTGAGAACGGGGATGTGCGTTGGGCGTGAGGAGAAGAGGTGCACGCGATGCGCGCACACTTCTCCCATGTTAGGTCTTTAGTGACTAATAAATCCGTCAATAAAGACCTGATATTAATGTTTTTGAATTTGTAATGACCAAATTACCCCCAATCCTTGCAACTACAAAAGGAGACCCCTACCCTATGAAATTCTCATCCCTTCCTTCACCTCTCTCCCTCTCTAAAGCTCTAGAGAAGTTTGTCCCACACCTGGGATGCTCCTTTAAAGCCAAATCTAAAGTTTTCTCGCCCCCGTTCTAGAAGTGGATCTCGCGATGGCGACGACGTGCTGCTTTGTTCCTACTTCTTCCTGCTTCGTCCCCCTTCTTCTCACCCCGTTCTCCATCTTCCAGGCGTCGCTCCATCTGGCTCATCCTCCAAGCAATCGTTAAGGAGGATAACAACTCTCTCCCTTCTTTTTACCGCTTTCTAGAATAGAATTTCCTGCTTTCTAGATATAATCATTTCCCTTTTTCTAGTTGTAAAAATAATATTATCATATCAAGTGATTATTTTCTCTCTGTCTCTCTCTTAGTGTTAATATCAATTCCATTGTAATTATCTCACTTTCAAATAAAAATTTCAAAAAAAAATATAATCGCGGATTTTAGATCGACATAGCCTCCATGTGTTTGACCCGAAATTTATTTATGAATTTCCATAAAATTTTATCTGTTGACGGATTACGTCACAAATCAAACTACAACGATGGGTTTTCAAATCCAACCCCAATCCCATAGTTTTCCCTTGCAACATTTTGGCACCGTTGCCATGAGGCAACGATTCTCAATTTTCCTTCTGCATTTTGCGCACTTTTTCTTATTTTCTAACTTGCTTTATTTCTCGTCTATTGTTTTGCAGGTACCTCAACAGTGAATCTTCAAGCGGTAGATCGGAGTAAAGTGCAGTTGAAGACAACTGTAAGTGCTCCCCATTCTTCCCCCTCCACAGATTTCATTTCACAACACTAATTCAAACCCCAATTAACCTATGTGTTTGAATAAATCCTAGGGTTAGTTTGCTTGCTTGGATTTCCACCCACATTCTTCTTACCCTCTTAAAAGAAATTAACAAAAAGATACTTCTTATGGGATAAATCAAACATACACACTACATACACCCACATTCAAGGCACATAACCTAATTGATTTTTATCTACTCAACCGGGATTCTGATCTATGGAATCGATACACATTAATATATAAAAGAGTAGAAATCAATCTAGGTTAATCATCTCGTGTGCCTAACTCAATGGTGCAATTTTGGCCAATTGGTTGAGTTATTTGGGCCACACCACTTAACCTAAAATCAACTCATCAAGTAGCTTCCCTATAGGGTTTTCAATTTAGGTCAATACCAGGCACTCTACTTTACTTTTGATTACAAAAGAAAAAGATCTTCACCCATGCTTGAAAATTTGGATTGCCTCAAAACTTGATTGAATTAACCTAATTCCAAACCCTAAAAGCTACTTAAGCAAGATTTGAACCTAAAAATCTACTCATCAAAAATAATCTTGCTTGAAAACCCTGGTTGTGCACGCACTCACACATACTCAACTGATCATTAAGGGCACAACCTATCTTAAGTGCCCATCATATTCCATAAGCACTACAATCCCAGGCCTAAATAAAATCAAGTAGACGTTGGCCTTAAGGACTGATTTGCTCTTCGAGGCCTAGTCTGAGATTGTTTACAATTAACCTGCTTATACCAATCAATTTGATGTCTAGCTAGGAGAGTAGCGTCAAACGACCACGGCTGGGGGTACACTAGAAATCGGAGGCGCAAGCCAAAGTAAGAACCTTCTCCCCAGTCCCTCCTTCTAATTGGTTGGATTGATTAGATGCAAGTACAGTAAATCATCTATAATCTTAAGATGGACTCTGAGAGTCTGTAGATTCTTAAGCTACCCAACTTAAGGACAGGCTTATTTTGTTGTGCTGTAGGGTCCTTATCCCCAGTCCTTCCGACCCTTTTCTAGTTTATGCTTGAAAGGAGGTTATTGAATCCTCGATTGGAAGGACCACTAGAGTATTCTAGGAGGCGTAGATTGGATTTTGGCCAAATTGATCCCATGGCCGATAAACAACCTCCTCTGCCTCAGAATCCACAGGAGATGTTTCAAAGGTAGCTGGAACAAATACAGAGAATACAAGAATGGTTCCAGAGAATGTAGGGTGCTCATCCCTTGGAGAATTTTTATGATCCTTCAAATTACGGGAAATGTCCCGGGAACCAGATTCCTGTCGGAGACATAGAAATCAAGCCCCAGGTGTTAAGCCTGATCAAGTCCCAGGTGTTCAGCCTCATCCCTTGGAATGCCCGTCAACCCGTAGGGTAGGCTGATTTGAACCGACAGATGGTAGAAATGCAAGGATCTATTCTCCAGCTCATGCAGCAAATGAAAACTTTGCTGGACAACTTGCAAATCAGGTTCATTGCTAATTCTCATCAACTCGGATCTCTGCCATCTCAATCCGTACCCAACCCATGTAATATCCAGAATCCGGGCAATCAAGCCCAAGGTTACGGGAATTAGAGGAACCTACACGCACATGCTCAGGTGGTTGAGAAGGGTCCTTCCTCTTCTGCTTCTTCTTCAAATCAAAGTTTTCTGGCTAATGAAGCTGCTCCAATCTTTCCTAACCCTCCCTAAGACCCAAACCGGTATGCATTTGCTAATTCTGTTACCTTGAGGAGTGGAAAACAAGCGTAGGATCCACAACCATACTGTTCTGATCTACCAAATCCTGGAGAGCCTGAGGAGAAAAAGGAGAACTCTGAAGAAGAAATCAAGGCTCAGGAACCTGATTCCAAAGATCTAACTCATGTTCCTTTTCCTAAGGCCTTAATTAAGCCTAGGAAGAAGAAGCCTGTTGATAGTAACGAGGAGCTCTTGAATATATTCAAGAATGTCGAGATCAATATCCCACTCATCGAAGCTATCAAACACATATTGGCTTACGCTAAATTTTTAAAGGATTTATGCACATAGAAGCGTAAGTCGAGGGAATCTATTCCGAGGAAGGTGGTACTCTCTGAGCAGGCTAGTTTTGTTATCTTGCATCACCTTCCTCAGAAAAAGAGAGATCCAGGTGCTCCTTTGATTTCTTGTGTCATTGGAGATTACATTTTTGATAGGGCACTTCTGGATCTAGGTGCATCTATTAACCTAATTCTGACTTCTCTTTACGAGAAGTTCGGATTAGGTGAACCTCGGCTGACTTCAGTACACTGCAGTTAGCGGACCATTCGATCACAAATCCGCGAGGCATTATTGAAGATGTTATTGTCAAGGTTAAGGATTTCCATTTTCCTGTAGATTTCCTTGTCCTTGACAAGGATGTACCTGAGAATTTAAGGAACACGCCCATCATTCTGGAGCGTCCATTCCTAGCTATCGCTAAGGCCAATATCAACTGTGAGAGCGGTAGCATAGTGGTGTCGGACTCGAATAGGTCGTTAATATGATGATTTTATCATTGAAGTGTGTATAGTGGTAAACCTAAATCAAACCTAACCATCTCTTTACAAAATTTTTAACCTGGCCTACTTGATTTTATCTTGGTCACTTTTAGGCCTAGGGTTGAACTCAGGGAAGAGGGGTTACAAGTCAAGTTTCTACGATTTTCCTACAACGAGTCTTTTCCGTCCGTTTATTATGTTTTTGGTGTTTTCTCTATTTAGATTTTTTTTCTAATAATCTTGGTCCTTGAGGCACACCCTCAAAATTAGGTTTTTGGCTTTGAGCCAAATTAGGGTTCCAAAACGGGTCTTACTATTCGCAAGATGGAGTACCTGCAAGTCAAGGATTATCTTTTCTCTTTTATATATTTTTTTATCTTTTTGTGGGCATGCAAGAGAAATAGAAATAAAGTAAATATAGTATAGATATATATGTATATACTATATATGTATAAAGGGGTGGGGGTGGAGGCGGAGATGGAGTGTAGCACTATGTCTAGTCGGTCGTCGTCTAGAAAGACGCAACCAACAGGACGAGGTGCCGCATGTAAGGTGGATTGGTGGAAGATGAATGCGAACACGCTTTTTGTACGCGTATATTGGGGAATATCAGCAACTGGTGCAGATATTTCCGCAATACCACGTATGGTAAATAATGTGAAACTATATATATATATGTATATATGTAAATATATCTATATGTATATATATATATATGGTTATAGATATATAGGTATATATATATATGTAGCTATATATGTATAGATGTATATGTATATATATATATAGGTATGTAAATATATATATAAGTATATGTATAGATAGATATATGTATAGATATATATATATATATATGTATGTATATGATACTATATAGATGTATATATATATATGTGTATGTATATAGTAATATATGTACATATAGATATATGTCGCTAGATATGTATATATACGTATATATATATATATAGTTGTATAGATATATATGTATATATGTATGTATGTATATGTGTATATATATATATATATATATATATATATATATATAAGTATATAGATATATGTATATAGACTAATACATAGTTATATAAGTACTAATATATGTATAGATATATGTATGTATATATATATGTGTGTGTGTGTGTGTGTGTATAAGTATATGTATATATGTAAATATATATGTATATAAATATATGTATATATATATTAATATATATATGTATACGTATATATATATATGTATATAATAGTGTATAGGTGTGTGTGTGTATGAAAGTGTGAGTGTAGGTGTGTAAGTGTCGGTAAAGAGAGTGAGAGAGAGAGAGAGAGAGCAAGAGAGAGAGGGCAGCCGCGTGCTTCCTGTTGGAGTGAAGACGTACGGGTTAAGACATCTGTGCACTCAGGGCATCGTCTAGAAGTCCCACGTGCCGACTGGAGCTTCACGCATGCGCACAAGCGCGTATGCACGCGGAGAGGGTCGCGCTGGAAGGGAGAGAGCGCGGGGAGAGGAGAGGCTGGAGCGGGTGCTCGCAGGCACACGCGGGTGAAGGGAGCGGGCAAAGGAGCGAGCGGGTGCGGGCGATGCGGACGCACGCAAACACGCGGGCGCTGGCAGAATGCGAGGAGAGACGCGCGCGCCGACGAAGGTCGATTGCGGCGTGCCAGGTGACCGAATAAGTGAGAAGCTTTCCGGTCACCCCACTGTAGCCACAGTGTTCCGCAGAGTGGCGTGAACAGTGGCTACAGTGGAAGGCCGCGTCGCGCAACCGATAGCGGGCGATGCTATGAGTGCGGACGGCTCGGCGCGCGCGATGGAGTGGCTCCAGCTGGTGGCTTGCGGGCGAGATGTCGCGATAGAGCATGTGGAGAGGGCTGCTGGCATGCGCGGTGGAGGGCGAGGGTGACCTGTTGCATGCGCGGTGCTTGCGGGTGTTGGCTGGGGTGCACGATGAGGCTTGGCCGGCCGCTGCAAAGGCGCGCGGTGGTCGGTTACTGACAAAGGAGCACGAGTGCAGTGCGAAGGAGAGGGAGGCCAGGGCACTTGCAGGCACGTGCGGAAAGGCGAGGGCGGCCTGCAGGCTTGTGCAGAAAGGGCTGGGCGGCTGCTGCTGCGTGCGGAGCTTTGAGCTTCAAAGCTTGAAGCTCCGCTCCAATGGCTAGAATGGCGTGGAAGGTGGAACAGGGAAGAAGGCCACCATGCTCACCGGCTCTTTGATGAGCTGGGCGGTGGTGGTCTCACGGTGGTGGTTGTGCATCACCGTGAGATGCTCCTGTCCGCCGGGTGTCTCCTCTGAGGAGGGCTGGCGTGTGGAGGGAGAGGGGAGGGGACGGTGGCCTAGAAGGAGAAGTTGCTGCGTTGGCTTATTTTTTTTGTGGAGGACCAGGCTGCCTTTGCAAGAAGGAGCCGCACCTATTTTATAGAGGAAGAAGTCATGCACAGCCATGCCCTGGCTGTGCATGGCTTGCATGCAGCTACAGGGAGAGGCTGGCATGGCTTGGCAGGGAGAGCATGAGCAGGGAATGGTGCGAAGAAGATGTTGTCATGCAATGAAGCCGTGGGAAGAAAGTCAAATAGAATTAAAAATAAAAAGATAGTGAATTTTGCAAAGATGCACTTGAGGAAAAAATGTTAATTGCAAGGCCACTTATTTCACTCTCCTCCCCTCTCAATTAAATGCATGCATGCATGTATTTTCACAAATGCGACTATGGAACCCTAATATGCATTGGTAATGCTAGGAAATAGCACAAGACGGCATAATTGCAGTTGTATTTTTGCGGTACAATCATACCCCATGCCTATCTTTGGCTAGTCCCTAGCAAAACATTTTTTTGTAGTATTTAGAAATGATCTTAAGCTGAAGATTTTCTTCTTGAGGCAACATAGGTGTGTTTTCTATTGGATATTGTGAGAACCAATTGTAGAGAAGACTACCGGTACTTTAAGCCTCACATGACATAGATCATCTCTCGACTAACCAGGACTCTTGATATTTAAACCTTAAGTACGATTTCCAGGACCCAGGAGGTTTTTGCCATACTCGAGAGCTCAAGAGGTTATGGCTTGTGCATAGTGAAGGATCAAGACTGACCAGATGAACATTAAGACTCAAGCCCAGGATTTCATGAATTTTTAAGAACAGGTTAGTCCCAGTTTCAGCTCGTGTTTTCGGATTGACCCTTAAAAGATGACGAAAAACTCAACTCCCATTTTTTGACATTTGTGGCTCACAGGAAAAATAGGGTATTTGCTACTTGCCATGAAGTTAGGGTAGAGACTTTACAGACATTTGTGAGATATACTGACTTATTTGCATCATCTTTTCTTTTTTCTTGAAACACGTGTCAGTATATCTCTTGCAACATTATTTGGAGGAGCACACTTTTCTTTTTGGTGGGAGAGTTTCTTTTTGGTGGAAAGAGTCTCTCCTAAACACAAGACTAAAGCCTGGGATAAAAAGTCTACCTACGCGCACAGGTAAGGACTCCACCTTCCCTAATGAACACTAGGGTTGGACTTATGTTCACCTGGTCTTTCTTGATATGTGTAGTGTTAACCAAGATTACTTAGGCTCTCAAGTAGAAGCATACCAACGGATCCTGTACTGGTGTCTTAGGTACAAGAATACGTCCTTAGTTAGGAGAGATCCCGATCTATCTTGTCAATGCTCAAGCGAATTAAGCCGAGCCTGAGCGAATCAAGCTTATGTGGCCTGGAAAGTCTTCAAAACAGAGGTTGAATATTCATAAACACTTATTGTATTTTTGTTTCAGCCATCAGATCATTACTAAACACTATATATATATACATTTTTTTTTCTTTTTATTTTTCTTGAATATTTATAAATAGGTGGAAACTGCATGATACCATAAAATACCCAGATCCTATGGATGCCTATCCACCCTCCCATGTCAAACGATGCTATGTCCTCATATGCATGCAGGGTAGGGTAGAGGAAGGACGAAAGATCGGGTAACGAGAGCTGAAGTGCAGGGTATACAGCAGGGTGGTAGGGTGGGTGGATGGTGGGTGGTGAAGTGAAAAGTGAAGTGATCGTGATAGTGGCGTGAAAAGTGATGGTGGATGGTGAAGGGTCTGGCATTTCATGGGACGAGAGTGTCCCAGGCGGATCAGAGAACAAGTCGGGAAGAAGTAGTTGGCTGTCAGATTGGCCAAGAAGAGGGGCTTCTTGGATAGATGGATCCAAAAAGGAATAGCCCCAGTGAGAAGTATACGAGCTCAAGGTCCTAGTGTGGATTTGCAAATCCGCCTGATTTGGCGGGAAAGAAAGGGCAATCCGGTCTTCAAGAGTGTGGACCGGCGGTGAGTAGCTCGGATATGACTCAGACCACGAGGTATGGGAAGCAGAGAAAACCTCGTCAGAAGTCTGGCCAAGAGAAGGTACGGGGCAAGGGAGAGATGGGGGAACGTCACAATATGTGTTGGTCAGGCAGTCATCAGTGTTTATAGGTAATCCGTAGCAATCCGAATAGGTCCCAAATAGTTCGATACACGTGCTGGCGGCCATGTCCTCGTCAGACGTGCCATCCTCGATACAATCGCAATCAAAGTTCTTGGATACCTTGAAGATGTTAAGCTTGAGATTTTCAGATCCAACGGCAATCTCAATACAGCCCGACTTGCAGTCGATATGGCGGGAGCTGTGGCCAAGAAAGGTTGACCAAGGATGATCGAACAATCAGAAAGTGAGCTAGGAACTTCCATATCTAAAACAAGAAAGTCAACAGGAAAACAGAGACTGTTGACCCTAACCACCACGTCTTCCACCACACCCTTTGGGATTTTGACAGAACGATCTGCCAACTATAACGTGACAGGGGTGGGTTTTAGATTTCCCAAGGAAAATTTTTCAAGCATGATGGTCGGAATAAGATTTATGGAAGATCCTAGATCAAGCAGGGCTCGGTTAAAATTACAGCCTTGGATGCAACAGGAAATAAGCGACGTGCCCAGATCTTTCTGCTTCGGTGGTAGGTTTGACAGTATGGCACAACTCGCATGAGGCGAGAGAACCACTGGATTCTTGGTTTTCTTTGACTATCGCCTGGGTGTTGTGTCATCTTTGAAAAATCGGGCGACAGTAGGTATGTGGTCGATAGCCTCGAGCAGGGGTACCTTGATTTCTACATCCCTGAACAAATTACACAGGTTATCAAAGGCCTGCATATCTTTCTTTTTGCCTTTTGGCTCCCTCAGTAGAGCCTCAGGGAATGGAACTGATTCTGGCACCAATTTGGGTGTGTCGTCCTCTCACGAATGCGGTGTGCATCCCGAATGAGAGGGCGATGGAGAAGACGGGCCAAGATCAAGTCGAGGCAGATCAACTGTCTGCTTACCGCTCCTCGTAGTGATAGCATTGGACGATGCGGGTCCAGTGGGATCATACGACGGAGGAGGGTTCGCAATAGGGACATAAGAGTGTGGTGCTATTGCGGGATTAGCCTGAAATCCCGGTGGAATGCTCGGAGCTTGCAGAATCTGGTGAACCTGTCCCTGAGGAGGTTGTACCTGTGGTTGCGGACCACGGGGTACGAAATTTCGCGGGTTGAGAACAGGTTGGGAGGGAAGAGTGCCCTGAGATCGAGTCGCCATGCGTAGTTGACTGATCTCAGCATTCTGCTGCGCCAATTGGTGCTAAAGAGAGGTCATGTTCTCTTCATGGCACTTTGACATATCCGTCATCATTCGCATCAATTTATCAAGAGGACTTGATGCGTGTTCTATTTGCGGTATGTAAGGGCCTGATGGCGGATTTGCCATAGGATTAGACTGGGCCCTTGGGATGACGGGTGCAGACGGTCGCATTGGTCCACCCGCGGGGTTTTGGCACTGCGGGTTGTTGGACCATGCAAAGTTTGGATGATTACGCCACCCTGGGTTATAAGTGGCAGAGAACAGGTTGTTCCCCAGAGTGCAAGCATCTTCTATGCCAGAAGACACCTCCGCATGTAAATATGCGTCCGAGGAAACGGAGGCTTGGTCCTCCGTGTCAAAATACTAGCTCGCAGAAGCCAGTTCCACATGACTTACCGAGTCGCTCGGTGCGACACTTGGTAAGGAAGGTCTTACAGGGTTTCTAGGGATAAGCCTGGAGTTGAAAGAATTTGGATTGTGACGAAGTGGTGAAGTGGGGGTGTTTGCCATAGAACAGGCAGGGTTGGCCAGAAGCTCGTCCAGCGTCTTGTGCACGACGGAGACTTCATCCAATTTTTGTGCAATAAGGCTTAGATCAGTGGATGAATGGGAGGGTCCCGTGTCAACTTCGTGGACATTTCAGGGTTGGCTTGTACAATTAAAGGCGACAATGGAAGCATTGTTCATCGAGTTTTCACTCATATTTTCAAACAATTCAAATGCTCCATTCTCGTCTTTATTCATAAAGTTCCCTCCGCAGGAAGCGTCTGCAATCTGCTTCAAAGTCTCATTTAGCCCATAGTAGAAAATCTGGGCTATATGCCACTTAGGCAGACTGTGGTGCAGACACTTCCAGAGGAGGTCATTATACCTCTCTCATGCCTCATGAAATTGTTCGCCGTTTTGTTGCGTAAATGAAGTGATGGCACGGCGAAGCGCATTGGTTCGCCCGATTGGGAAGAACTTCTTGAGAAACGCTGTTCGCATCTCTTCCCAAGAGTGGATGGTTCTCCTAAGGGTGCGTAACCACTGTGACGCTTTATCCCGCAATGAAAATAGGAACATTTTCATGAGGACTATAGGTAACCCGATATTTCTTGGTTTAACAGTTTCGGCTAATCGGGTTAGGTCTTCCAAGTGGAGAAAAGGATCTTCACTTGCAAGACCATGGAAGTGAAAATTTATTAGGCCAATTATGTTAGGTTTCAGTTCAAAGTCATCCCCGCCCATGGGGACCCGAATTTATCCTATGGTCTCTATAGCAGCGGGATTCTGATAAGAGCTAAGAGACCTAGTGTCCTCCCGTTCGGGAGGGTTCTGCATTTCCTCTAATGTTTCCCAAATGGTTTCAATTCGTTCATTATACATTTCCATTTGGGCTTGGAGGTGAGTTATGGGATCTAAGGCTCCACCACTTGGTGGGTTCTGAGGGCGGTTTCCTCCCTCGGGATTTGGGGGTGGGCGTGCAGCCATGTTTGTGGAGGAGGAGGATGATTCGGCTTCTTTTCTAAATTTATCAGGCAATTCAAACAGGTCAGGGTTTTGTGACCTCCTCCCAAACATGCACTATCGCAGGAAGAATTGGGGGGATAAGAAGGGAAAAGAGATCAGAGAAATGACGCCGCAAAGGTACACTTGATGACAAATCAATTCAATCAAATTCCTAACCTCTACAGTGTGCCCTTAGACCTAAAGATCTAAGTTACCTACTATCACAAACTACGGAACCGAATGCGAGCACCGCGGAACCACCAGGCCAAATTGAAAGGCCGTTTGCCCCAGTCTTAGGCACCTGATAGCACGCAGGAACCCTCACCAGCATGTAGACGCTACACGCAGGTAGTTAGACCTCCAATCCTTAAGAAGGGTCAAGTTACTAGTTTTAGTTAGAGGCTTAGGGTCAAGTGCTTTTGGAATGTGAAGGGCATTGTTTAGGGGTAATGCCCAAGTGATTGATTTTCAGAGTGTGTAAAACAAGCATGCAATGGGGAAATCTCCCCGAATTGAAGTGCTCCCAATCACCAGAAAGATTTCCACACAAGGCTCAACCAAAAGATAAAGAAAATCAATTTGTTAGGGTTGAAATATTCGGGATCGAATCTTAGGCAAGTTGAGAAGTCGTGGTGGGATTGGAATTAACTCAATTCCAAGTCTCCCCACCAAAAATGTGATCCCGAATTAGCAGGTAAATGAGGCAAAGAGGGGTGCAATCAATCTTTTTATTTGCCTCAAAGAATACTTCACACGGTGAAAAATTCAAGAATCAAGATTCTTGGATTTTCGCTATGCAAAGTAAGGCGGGAAATCCCGGAGTGGTGGGAGTGATGTCAATCAATCAAACAAGTGAATTTTAGTCCACTTGCCCCAAGAGATCCCAAGAAGTTTTTCTAGTTTTTTAGTTTTTTTAGTTTTTTTTTTTACTAAGGTTACAAGTTAACCTAGGTTGCTAAGAAAGAAAGACTTATTTGTGCAGCAACGTGTGCGGAGCACCAATGCGGTGTCGACGTCTTCAGGCTCTTGTTCCCGCCTTGGATCTGCCCACGTCTCCGACTTCGTCTACCTGTCTTCTCCTTGCAACAGGTTTACCTGCACACCAAAAACAAAAACACCAGTGAAGAGAAGGGTGTGAGAAGAGAAAAATTACAGGAATGGAGTAAAAACATACTTGAAGGCGCTCTTCCCTGGCAACGACCCCAGAAAAGGTATGGTGTCGAACCCGAATAGGACATTAATATGATGATTTTGTCGTTGAAGTGTGTATAGTGGTTAACCTAAATCGGACTTAACCACCTCTTTACAAAATTTTTAACCTGGCCTACTTGATTTTATCTTGGTCACTTTTAGGCCCAGGGCCGAACTCAGGGAAGTGGGGTTACAAGTCAAGTTTCTACACCTTTCCTACAACGAGTCTCTTCCGTTCGTTTATTGTGTTTTTGGTATTTTTTCTATTTAGATTTTTTTTCTGATAATCTTGGTCTTTGAGACACACCCTCAAAATTAGGTTTTTGGCTTTGAGCCAAATCAAGGTTCCAAAACGGGTCTTGCTATACGCAAGACAGAGTACCAGCAAGTCAAGGATTATCTTTTCTCTTTTATATATTTTTTTATCTTTTTATGGCCATGCAAGAGAAATAGAAATAAAGTAAATATAGTATAGATATATATGTATATACTACATATGTATAAAGGGGTGGGGGTGGAGGCGGAGATGGAGTGTAGCACTGTATCTAGTCGGTCGTCGTCTAGAAAGACGCAACCAATAGGACGAGGTGACGCATGTAAGGTGGATTGATGGAAGATGAATGCGAACATGCTTTTTATACGCGTGTATTGGGGAATATCAGCAACTGGTGCAGATATTCCTGCAATAACACGTATGGTAAATAATGTGAAACTATATATATATATATATATATATATATATATATATATATATATATATATATATATATATATATATATATATATATATATATATATATGTATATATGTAAATATATGTATATGTATATATATATATATGTGGTTATAGATATATAGGTATATATATATATGTAGTTATATATGTATATATGTATATGTATATATATATAGGTATGTAAATATATATATAAGTATATGTATAGATATATATTTATATGTGTGTGTGTGTGTGTGTGTATGCATATAGTAATATATGTATATATAGATATATGTAGCTAGATATTTATATATATATGTATATATATATATAGTTGTATAGATATATATATGTATATATATCAATATATATATGTATGTATACGTATATATATATGTATATAATAGTGTATAGGTGTGTGTGTGTATGAAAGTGTGAGTGTAGGTGTGTAAGTGTCGGTAAAGTGAGTGAGAGAGTGTTGTGAGAGAGAGAGAGAGAGTGAGAGAGAGAGGGCAGTCACGCGCTTCTTGCTGGAGTGAAGACGCACGGGTTAAGACGTCTGTGCGCTCAGGGAGTCGTCTAGAAGTCCCACACGCCGACTGGAGCTTCACGCGCGCACGCAAGCGCGTATGCGCGCGGAGAGGGTTGCGCTGGAAGGGAGATAGCGCGGGGAGAGGAGAGGCTGGAGTGGGCACTCGTAGGGACACGCGGGTGAAGGGAGCGGGCAAAGGAGCAGGTGGGTCCGGGCGATGAGGATGCACGCAGACGTGCGGGCGGGCGCTGGCAGAACACGAGGCGAGTCGCGTGCACGGGCGAAGGCCGGTTGCGGTGTGCCAGGTGACCGGATATGTGAGAAGCTTTCCGGTCACCCCACTATAGCCACAGTGTTCCGTAGACTGGCGTGAATAGTGGCTACAGTGGAAGGCCGTGCCGCGCAACCGGGAGCGGGCGGTGCTGTGAGTGCGGACAGCTCTACGCGTGCGGTGGAGTGGCTCCAGTTGGTGGCTTGCAGGCGAGATGTCGCAACAGAGCGTGCGGAGAGGGCTGCTAGCGTGCGCGGTGGAGGGCGAGGGCGACCTACTGCATGCGCGGTGGCTTGCAGGTCTTGGCTGGGGTGTGCGGTGAGGCTTGGCCGGCCGCTGCAGAGGTGCGCGGTGGCCAGTTGCTGGCGAAGGAGCGCGAGTGTAGTGCAAAGGAGAGGGAGTCCAGTGAGCTTGCAAGCGCGCGCGGAAAGGCGAGGGCGGCCTGCAGGCTTGCGTGGAAAGGGCTGGGCAGCTGCTGCTGCGTGTGGAGCTTTGAGCTTCAAAGCTTGAAGCTCCGCTCCAATGGCTGGAATGGCGTGGAAGGTGGAACAAGGAAGAAGGCCACCATGCCCACCGGCTCTTTGATGAGCTGGGCAGTGGTGGTCTCACGGTGGTGGTTGTGCACCACCGTAAGATGCTCCTGTTCGCTGGGTGTCTCCTCTGAGGAGGAGGGCTGGCGTGTGGAGGGAGAGGGGAGGGGGCGGTGGCCTGGAAGGAGAAGTTGCTGCATTGGCTTATTTTTTTTGTGGAGGACTAGGCTACCTTTCCAAGAAGGAGCCGCACCTGTTTTATAGAGGAAGAAGTCATGCACAGCCATGCCCTGGCTGTGTATGGCTTGCATGCGGCTGCAGGGAGAGGCTGGCATGGCTTGGCAGGGAGAGCATGAGCAGGGAATGGTGCAAAGAAGATGTTGTCATGCAATGTAGCTGCAGGAAGAAAGTCAAATAGAATTAAAAATAAAAAGATAGTGAATTTTACAAAGATGCACTTGAGGAAAAAATGTTAATTGCAAGGCCACTTATTTCACTCTCCTCCCCTCTCAATTAAATGCATGCATGCATGTATTTTCACAAATGCGACTATGGAACCCTAATATGCACTAGTAATGCTAGGAAATAGCACAAGACGGCACAATTGTAGGTGTATTTTTGCGGTGCAATCACATGGAAATCACCTTTGGGGATCAGAGATTGAAATTGGATATTTTTAAGGCGATTAACGAATTTGAGGATTGTGGATTTATAGAGGAACTTTAGGAAGATAACTTGAATATTGAAACATGTATGGTGGTTTCTGCAGTTGAAAGTTCCTCCTGTTGTGATGGATCTGACCCGCAACCCTCTGTGGTAAATCCGTCACATTCTGAAGAGGTTATTGATTTTGTTCACTTTCAACCTCTTCCTCTTGATGAATCTTCATTAGCATCATCCTTACCTTCCATCCTAAACCCACCCCAGCTTGAACTAAAACCATTGCCTGAGAGTTTGAAATATTAGTTTTTAGGACCTCAAAAGACGCTCCCTGTGATTATCAGTGCTAGATTAACTAAGGAGCAGAAGATTAAACTAATCAAGGTCCTAAAGGAACAC
The DNA here is from genome assembly GCA_037157565.1 of Thalassia testudinum. NCBI lineage: Eukaryota > Viridiplantae > Streptophyta > Magnoliopsida > Alismatales > Hydrocharitaceae > Thalassia > Thalassia testudinum. The sequence goes on from JAZHRO010000044.1 coordinate 2,302,515, forward strand.
AAGGAGGTAATTGGTTGGACCATTCATGACCTTAGGGGGATCAAGCCATCTTACTACAATCATAGAATATTCATGGAAGATGGATCCCGCCCTTCTCGCCAAATGCAGAGGAGATTAAACCCTAATATGCAAGAAGTGGTCAACAAGGAAATTATCAAGTGGCTCGATGCAGGAATCATTTATTCAATCTCTGATAGTCCTTGGGTAAGTCCCGTACAAATTATTCCCAAGAAAGCTTGGATTACCATTGCGACTAACGAGAAAGGAGAATCTATCACAACTCATTCAGCTTTCTCCTCTTGGAGGGTTTGTATCAATTACAAGAAGCTGAACACAGCCACAAAAAAGGATCATTTCCCTTTGCCCTTTATCGATCAAATCCTGGAGAGACTAGCCAGGTAGAAGTACTTTTGTTTCCAAGATGGTTACTCGAGATACAATCAAGTCCCTATCCATCCCGAGGATCAGGAAAAAATGACTTTCACCTGTCCCTACGGAACCTTTGCTTTCCGTAGAATGTCATTCGGCTTATGCAACGCACCCATGACTTTTCAAAGGTGTATGCTAGCCATATTCTTTGACATGGTGGGAGAGTTTATGGAAGTCTTCATGGACAATTTCTCTGTTTTTAGACAATCGTTTGATTCTTTCCTGGCTAATCTTGAAATGATCCTTAAAAGATGCATTAAAACAAGATTGGTCCTTAACTGGGAAAAGAGTCATTTCATGACACAAGAAGGCATCGTCTTGGGTCATGTAATCTATGAAAGGGGAATCGAAGTTGAAAAAGCTAAGGTTGATGCTATCTCTAAATTTCCTCCTCCCACATCTGTCAAACAAATTCCGATCATTTCTTAGTCATGTGGGATTCTATAAGAGGTTCATCAAGGACTTCTCTAAGGTTGCTCACCCTTTGAGCAACCTTCTCGCCAAAGATACGCCGTTTGATTTCAACTAATCATGCCGTAAGGCATTTAATTTTCTTAAAACGGCAGTCACTTGTGCTTCGGTGTTGCAACCACTAGTTTGGACAACCCCACTCGAGATCATGACCGACGCTTCTGATTACGCGGTCAGGGCTGTTTTGGGTCAAAAGACTGACAAGAAGCCCTCTGTCATTTACTTTGCTGGCAAAACTCTGGACGAGGCCTAAAGGAATTACACTGTTACTGATAAAGAATTGCTAGCTGCAGTATTTGCTTTGGAGAAATTCAGGGCTTATCTCTTAGGGTCTTACGTCATAATTTACACCGACCACTTAGCCTTGAGACATCTCTTGGCCAAAAGGGCTGCTAAACCCCGGCTTATACAATGGATTCTTCTGCTTCAAGAATTCGATCTTGAAATCAAAGATAAATCCAGGGCACAAAATGTGGTGGCGGATCATCTTTCGAGACTTCTACGAGATTCTTCTCATCTGGATATTCCAATTGCTGATATTTTTCCAGATGAGACTTTATTTACAGTATCAGGTGTCCAAACTCCGTGCTTTGCTGACATTGTAAATTATTTGGCTGTTGGTCAAATCCCCCATTATTGGATCAAGCAACAGCGAGATAGGCTCAAATCTGAGGCCAAATATTACTTTTGGGATGACCTTGAACTGTATCGCATCGACTCTAATCAGATTATTCGCTGATGTGTTCCGGAGAATGAATTCAAAAGTATACTCGAGTTCTACCATGATGTGCGTGTGGTGGACATTTCTCTGGGAAAAAGACAGTTGCAAAGATTTTGCAATCTGGATTCTATTGGCCGTCTTTATTCAAGGATGCCCAGGAATTCTTGAGGTCATGTTCCCGATGCCAGGCACATGGGAGCATAACCAAGAGAGACATATGCCTCTAAACCCGATTCTTCTCGTCGAAATCTTTGACGTTTGGGGCATCGATTTCATGGGATTCTTCCTCCCTTCATTTGGATACTAGTACATTCTCGTCGCTGTTGTTTACGTGTCCAAGTGGATCAAGGATATTCCCACCCGAACCAATGACCACAAGGTGGTCATCGATTTCGTCAAGAAGAACATCTTCAGTCGGTTCGGGATTCCGAGGGCCATCATCAGCGATAGTGGTACACACTTCACTAATGTCCAGTTCTATAATTTACTGGCAAAATACGGGGTAAATCACAGAATCTCCACAACTTACCACCCCAAGACGAATGGACAGGCCAAGATCTCAAATCGGTAGATCAAGAATATTCTTCAGAAAACGGTTAAGCTTGATCGTAAAGACTAGACTCAAAAGCTTGAGGACGCTCTTTGGGCTTACCGTATGGCATACAAAATGCCTATCGGCATGTCACCATTTTGTTTGGTGTATGGAAAGGCGTGCCATTTACCCGTAGAAATTGAACATGGGGCATTCTGGGCAATCAAGCAATGTAATCTGGATTTGAGTTTAGCCTGAAAGACCAGGAAACTCCAACTATCTGCATTGGAGGAGCTTAGAAACGACGCATACGAGAATGCCAAGATCTATAAGGCTTGGACCAAAGCTCTTCATGACCAATTGATATCCCGCAAGAGCTTTGAGCCGAACCAGAAGATTTGGCTCTTTGATTCTCGACTTAAGCTCTTTCCCGGCAAACTTAAGTCAAAATGGAACGACCCGTTCATCATCAATCAGATATTTCCAAATGGGGCCATTCAGATCTATGACCCAAAGACAGGTAATTCATTTAAAGTCAACGTCAACATCTGAAGCCTTTTATTGACTGTATTGTTCCAGAACCTGTCTCAGACACGGTTGCTCTAATCACATTGTGATTTCTTTAGCTAGACTTCGCCTAGCTGATGGCATGAAACTTAGCAGTTGTACAGTTTGACTCAGAGCTGACCCAAGCATCATATTCAGGTGATATCTTCTACATTCTACCCTTCATTTCATGTCTTTTATTCTCAATGCAAACATTGCATCAGTTAGGCATGGGGGGTGGATTCATTTCTGATTCAATTTGTCAGCTTTGTGGAATTTTTGTAAATTCTACTTGTTTTTCTCAAAAAGAAAAAATTAGGAGAGAATACTTGGGCATTAGGACTTTTCAATCTTAGGAAATAATACAATAGGATCTGAACACTAAGACCCTTCAGGTCTTTGAGCTTAATCAGCCTGGGTATCCACTAAAATGTGGATTTGTTTATCGAGTCCCCGTCATCCTGAATTCTATTTCAATTTTATTAAATAAGTTTCGGTGATAAGTACACGACTTATCAGCCCACCCTCTGATTTGAGGGAACTTTAAGTCTAAGCATCTACACACTATTAGCACAGACTTGTTGTTCGACAGTTTTAACGGAAATTGGGTAGCTAATGAACCTTCTAGGGTGGTATGGCTGGCAAGCTATCATGGGTAACAGCCCATAGGTAGGTTGTCTAGAGCCTAGTCACACGACCATTCTTTTCCTGCTGCCTTTAGGTAAATTGTAGACCAGGGAAACCACCTACTTAAAAAAAAAGTCCAAAATGAAAGAAAAAGAAAAAGAAAAGGAGAAAAGAAAAAAAGAAAGCAAAAGAAATAAGCCACTCTTCACCGCACGAGTATGGCTAGCAAGTTATCATGGGTAACAACCCATTGGTAGGTTGTCTGGATCCCAACTCAAGAAATGCACGTTTAATTCCTAAAACACTTAGGAAGAAGCGGAGAAGTAGAATAAGCTGGGGAGATATACACTGGATTCACCCTTGTGTTGAAACCATAAAAAAAAAGTAGGGAGAAAGCTACTGGTCGTATAGATACACCTTTAGGTAGAATTCTTTTTAAGGTCACCTAGGGGCGTAGAAACTCGAAGTCTGTTCTGATTGCTGATCAATGAATTTATCACATTCACAAAAAGATGCTTAGAACTTAGGGTTCTCAACGAGCCTTAGGTGGGTTCAGTGGCCGTAGAAAGCTGCTCCAAAACCCTAAACTCAAAAAGAAAAATAAAAGAAAAGAAGAAAAAGAGATCCTTTTTTGAATAAGGCGAGGGCTTGAGGTAGTCTGCATTTTGGTAGATACCCGGGCGCTGTTCTGTCTTTGAAGTTCAGGTCTTAAGTAAAAATTTCTTAATGTTGAAAATGACTTTTGCCCGAGTAATCCAATCTTAATTCTTTTATAAATAGCATGTAGTTTTTGCTAAGGACTAGCAAAAGATAGATATGGGGGTGTGATGTGCATACATCTAACAGCGAAAATGTTTATTAATGCATGTTCTTTGTAACATATTAGCATCATGCATTGTAAATATTGCATAACACGCATAATCATTCATTTAGGTCAAATTATACAAATTGTATAGTAATTATCTCCTTTTATGACCAGGGATAGGGCGACTTTAATCAAGGCCTCGGATCAAGGATCCAACCGTACGGATCGGATCAAGGCGACGACTGGAGTTCAACGACTCCAAGATCGCCCCGATCGGACATCCGTAGCACTAGATATAGTCCGACGAAGCACAAAAATCAACGACCAAGATGGTGTCAATCTGCACTTTAGACGACAAATCCGACTGTACGGATAGATTCGAATCAATGATCGTAGCCTAACCACGTAAAAATTGGTCCAATCAGACATCCGTGGCACCGTCAACAACACACAGAAGATGGACGACCAAGATGGTGCCATGTGGCACCATCTCAACCGCCCAATCAGCCCAAGGACCCGCAGCTGCACTTCTGAAGGCAAAGGCACGAACGATCTAGGCTGTTAGATCTTGATCCAACGGCCACAGGTGCATGTGCCTAATTCCTAAGCGAGACTAAGTAGTGCCTATAGCGTAACGGTCATGTAGCTGTGGGCGAGAGAGGTCGCGGGTCTGAGCCTCTTCGAGCGCCTCAATTCAGCCGGGGAGTAGGGCACGTTTATTTCGGCCGTCAGATGAAGATCGTGCCGGCGAGGAGCTGGAGATGTGGCATGCGGAGGAGCTCTGGATCACATATGCGCGTGGGGACGGTGCAGCTGCAGAAGATGAAGTGACTGAGGAACTATTTTAAGTCGTCCAATCTTCAGATCGGACGGCTGATCTTGCGAGAACATGGATGTGCATTTGGCGCAAGGAGGAGAAGAGGCACGCATGGCGCATGCACACATCGCCCACGTCAGGTCTTTAGTGACGAATAAATCTGTCACTAAAGATCTAATATTAATGTTTTTGAATATGTAATGACCAAATTCCCCCAATCCTTGCAACTATAAAAGGAGACACCTACCCTACGAAATTCCCATCCCTTCTTTCACCTCTCTCCCTCTCCAAAGCTCTAGAAAAGCTTGTCCCACACCCGAGATGCTCCTTTAGAGCCAAATCCAAAGTTTTCTTGCCTCCGTTCTGGAAGTGGATCCCGCGATGACAATGACATGCTGCTTTGTTCTTGCTTCTTCCTGCTTCGTCCTCCTTCTTCCTGCCCCGTTCTCCGTCGCTCCATCCGGCTCGTCCTCCAAGCAATCGTCAAGGAGGATAACAACTCTCTCCCTTCTTTTTATCGCTTTCTAGAATAGAATTTCTTGCTTTCTAGCTGTAATCATTTCCCTCTTTCTAGTTGTAAAAATAGTATTATTATATCAAGTGATTATTTTCTCTCTCTCTCTCTTAGTGTTAATATCAATTCCATTGTAATTATCTCGCTTTCAAACAAAAATTTCAAAAAAAAAATATAATCACGGATTTTAGATTGACGTAGCCTCCCTGTGTTCGACCTGAAATTTCTTTATGAATTTCGATACAATTTTATCTGTTGACAGATTGCTTTGCAAATCAAACTAGAAAGACAGATTTTCAAATCCAACACCAATCGCATAGTTTTCCGTTGCAACACTTCCACTGCCAACTAATGTCAAGCAAATCTAATCATTCTTGGGCCATGCATGCTTTTATAGGCGCTTCATTAAAGACTTTAGCAAGATTTCTAAGCCACTTTGAGACTTACTCGAGAAGGATACTCCCTTCATTTTTGATACAAAGTGTGCTGAGGCCTTCCAAGTCTTGAAGGAGGCTCTCATAACCGCACCTATCCTGCAAGCACCTAATTGGACCCTCCCATTTGAACTGATGTGCGATGCCTCGGATTTTGCCATGGGAGCAGTCCTTGGTCAGAGGGTTAATAAAAAGCCTCATGTGCTATACTATGCTAGCAAGACCCTTACTGGTCCACAGCAAAACTACGCTGTGACAAAAAAAGAACTTCTTACGGTAGTATTTGCTTTGGAGAAGTTTAGGTCTTATCTTTTGGGATCTAAGGTTGTGGTGTATACTGACTATTCGGCCTTGAAGCATTTGCTCGCTAAGAAGGACACCAAACCTAGGCTGATTAGATGGATTCTGTTACTACAGGAGTTTGACCTTGATATATGTGACAAGAAAGGGGTCGAAAATGTATTCGTCGATCATTTATCTAGGATCCCAATTGAGGCCTCAACCCCACAAGGAGACATTCATGACACCTTTCCTGATGAAACGGTGATGACAGTGCAGCCAATGACACCTAGGTATACTGATGTTGTCAACTACTTGGTCACTGGCGAAACCCCCAGTACGTGGAATAAGAAGCGAGATAGATTTCTTGCTAATACTAAGTATTATCACTGGGAGGACCCTGAGCTCTTTAGGATAGGCCATGACCAGGTCTTACGTAGGTGTGTTCCAAAGGTAAAACAACAGAGTGTCCTGAATTCTATCACACACTGCACTGTGGAGGACATTTTAGTGTGAAGAAAACTGCATATAAGGTTCTCCAGTCTTGATTCTGGTGGCCCTCACTTTTCAAAGACACACATACTTATGTGGGGGCCTCCCTTCGTTGTCGACAGAGTGGAACGATCGGGAAGCAAGATGAGATGCCCCAGTAGCCTATTCTTTCGATTGAGATATTCAACGTTTGGAGCATAGATTTCATGGGCCCCTTCCCATTGACTCACGGCTATGGATATATCTTCGTGGCAGTTGATTATGTGTCAAAGTGGATAGAGGCTATTCCAACTAGGATCAACGATCACTTTTGTTAAGGCCAATATCATTTCTCGATTTGGCTACCCAAGGATGATCATTAGTGATGGGGGACCTCATTTCAGGAATGCACACTTCACCCATCTACTCAAAAGTCTTAGTGTCACCCACAAGGTGGCCACCCCATATCACTCACAGATGAGTGGACAGGTTGAAGTATCCAATAGGGAGATTAAACGAATTCTAGAGGAAACTGTAAGACCTGACAGGAAAGATTGGTCGAAAAAACTTGATGATGCACTATCAGCTGACATAACTGCTTATAAGACCCCCTTGGGTATGTCTCCCTTCTGTATAGTGTATGGCAAAGCATGCCATTTACCTGTTGAGATTGAGCATAGAGCTTACTGGGCTATTAGGAATGTCAACATGGATCTCTAGAATGTAGGCAAAGTGCACTTATTAGAACTGTCTAAGCTTAAAGAATTGAGGAATGAGGCTTATGAGACTACTCAAGCTTACAAAGAGCTCACTAAGGTCTTTCACGATAAACACATCCTCCGCAAAACCTTTGAGCCCAACCAATAAATCTGGTTGTTCAATTCGAAACTCAAGCTATTCCTTGGGAAACTTAAGTCCTATTGGGATGGGCCATGCACTGTCACACAGGTGTTCCTGCATGGTGCAGTTGAGACACAAAATCCCCCATCTAGTGAGACTTTCAAGGTAAATGACCAATGTTTGAAACCATATCACTCTTTCTGATGGCTAGGTATTGGACACCTACAGGCTAGAGCAGCCTTAGCTCCAAAAACTCTACCTCAGGTAATATCTTTCATTATTTTTGCTTTCTAATGAGGACATTGTCAAATCTGGGCATAGGGGGTATAACGTAAGGTTATACATAGCATTTATACATATTTTTGCATGCATGTAGTTAGGACTTTTATTGCATCAAAAAAAAATAGAGAGAGATGAAAAGGGGACAAGAGGAGGGAGATGAAATCCTTGCGAGCTGAAGTGCAAAAATTATTGAGAGAAGGTCAACAGACAAAGGAAAAATTGTGTTAGTCCCAGCATTTGATTATGGAAGAGTTACCTAAGTTCTGGGCTAGATTAGATGATGAAATAAGACCTGAAGTGCTAAAGAGAAGGACATAAGTGAGAGATACCATCTTTAGGCCTCCTGGGTCTGTTTAGGGCTTAAATACTCATGTATTTGTTAAGATCTAGACTATTCCTCAGGAGGTTGAGGGAGTTGCGAGGCTGATGTATTAAGTATAAGTCTCAAGGATTATTCAGCCCCATTGTCTGCCCTTTGGTTTGCGGGAATTGGTAACCTAGGCACGCAAAAAAATCACACACTAATTTGGTTCAGTGTGCATAATGAAGAATAATGTCAAAAAGTGTCTATTTTGAAAATGTTTTCCCGAAAATTTGACTTAGGAACGGCTCAAAGACACAAGTTAATTGAACGAGTTCCCATCGCGGAGAGGAGGAATGAAAAATGCTCCCCTCGAAGATGCGTGATAACATACCATCTCTTCGGTGCTTGTCTCCTATGATATCTAAATATTCTACTAAGGGCACGGAAACACCTTATGCTGTTTCAGATGCCATGGGCGGCATTATTCCAAAATGTTGATTGCCAAGGTCTGAATTTAGCTACAGAATGCCAGTGTCGAAAGTCAGGGTTCTGGGGGTTGTCATGGGCAGTGCTATCTCGAAGCTTCGATTGCCAGGGACCCTGCGAAGATTGATGGTAAGGACAAGGAATTTAGGGCCAATCCAATGTTGGGTTTAGGAGAATTTAAAAAGAAAAGAGAGAAAACTCTCGAAATAATCACTCTCTATCTCTCTTATAAAAAATGTACTAGCAAATTGAACCTAGACTTGCTATACATAGGCACAGGTGTTTTAACTACTAGGGTCAACAAACCTCTGTGCAGTTTTTGCAAGCCATAGAAACCTTAATGGTAGATCCAAGGCTGAGGCTGGTCAAGTCCGTATCTTAGCTGGTACCTGAGTATCTTTAGGCCTATTGTTGGCATTTTGGTCTAATCTCTAGAAGTGTACCACAATAAGGCATCATAATGGTAAAATTCGACTTAGAGACTTGATCTGTTTCGTATGATTTTGCTCGGGATTAACAAAACTTAAGCATGGGGATCTTTGATTGGTCCACTTTAGTGGACTGAATTTGAGCCTAAGAATATTGTTATTAGAATAAGATCTTAATTTAAAGCATGCATGATATTGATAAATTTATGTAAGTTTTAAATTTATCATTTCATGCATTAATTACATTAATTTTTATATAACATGATTAATTGTTCATTTTAGAGGCAAAGGTATCACGTGAAATCTCAATTTGAGATATCATCATAATGTTAGGATTTTATTCTAACAAAATCAGCAAAAAATCAATTTTAGAATACTTTCTTATATATCTCTCAGTTAATTACATCCCTTCCTCTTTTATTTTCCCTTAAACCTCTCCCTTTTACTTTTGGTCGCATGAAATCACGATCATTCCTTCCTTATTCTTTCTCTCTCTCTCCCCGACATTCACTATCTGATTATCTCTCATTCCTTTATTAGCAGGCACAGGGACGGCCGCCAGAATCATCATCTTCCCCAACGAGCACTTACCACCGGAACCACCACCGCGAGCCTGGACGACAACCGCCACCGCATCCGCCACCGTGTCTCAGACATCACCACAGAGCTCCGCTCCCCTCATCACCGCGAGACTCCGCCTCGACACCGCCCATGACCGTATTCACCTCATGACCACCGCAACCATAGCGCTTCCTGTCCTCCGCATCTCTCGCTCGACGGTGACCTCCCATCATGCCACCACGACAGTCGTGCCTCCGCGATCGTGTTCGCCAACGACCATCGTTCCCGAGCTTCCCTCTCCGTGGACGCAAAGCTCCTCTCCCTCTGCAGCGATCCCACATCCACACATAACAAGCACCCTTACACAACCAGCCTCTCCCTCTCAGGCTCTACGAACAGCGGCCCCGCTCGCTCTCGTTCACCTCTCTCCTCGACGCCGACAGCAGCAGACCCACCGCACGCGCGCCTCACCGCGTGGCCACGCTCGTGGGCAGCCACGCCCTCGCGCGCGACCACTCACAGGCATGCAGCAGCCCTTGCGCGTGGCCTTCCCCCCTCGGCCGCGCACGCACCAGGCCCTCGCGCACAGCCACAGCGCAGCCTCGTCCTCCTCTTCTTCTTCTTCAACGCCGACAAAGTAGAGGAACCCAAACTTCACGCCGGCTCCTCAAGCCTCTGACTACCTTCGGCCGCACGCACCGGCACCTCCGGCCCCCGTTCACCGCCGGCAGTCCTCCTCGTCGGCGAGCTTCATCTCCTCCGGCCAGCCGCCCCCGACCACCAGCGACCACGCCGCGACCACCCACGCGCAGTCCTTACCACCGGCGACCTTCACGGGCGATCTCGTCGGCAGCCGTGCCCCCATCAGTGAGCGCGAGCAAGGGAAAAACATCCCCTGTTTTGCTATAGGAGGACAATTAGTTGAAATGAAGCATGGTTGGAGAAAGGAAATTTTGATATAATATTTTATATTGTTGTGGTAATTGTCTCTCAACCCTCCTGATGCTATATATTTTATATTAATATTCATTCAAGTTATTCTTGATCTAATTTGATGTTATAACTTATCGACAAATTTGAAGGATCCTACATATCTTACTTTGTCACAAAAATAAGATCAAGTAAGATATTCATTGTAATAAAAATATGACATAAAAAAATAATTTTACAATATACACAAAGATTTACAGTGAAAATCACTACAGATAAAGACCACTACCTAAATCTCTCAACTTATGATTTTCCCGACTAAGCCACGCTATTCAATCCACTAACGTAAAAGTTAAACGAGGGTGGCACAACCTCTTACAATGATCCCATCTCTTTACAACTTAAAGAAAAGTAAAACCACAATGGATCCTCCCAACAACCTGGGATCCGTAATCAAAGTAACAAGTAAAATAAAATCATATAATCCTATGGAACATCATGGAAAGTCAAACTGAACTTTTGCAAAGGTTAAAATTGCACGACGTGCTTTGGAAAGCATGAAAGCAGAAGTGTAGAAGCACTTTGGGAGAAAATATGGGAGCTCTTTTTTTTAAGGATTTCTCTTTGAAAAGTATTTTGAAATGACAGGTGTGGAGGCCTATTTATCGGTGAAAATAAAGCATTTTTGGAATGTTAGAAAAAATCATTCGAACCAAATTAGTCAATCAATTTACTTAATTGGTCGATCAATCGATCAAATATTTAATTGGTCGATCAATTGCAAGAAAATTGGATTTATCCGTTAGGCTAATTTGGTTGATCAATCTTCCTATTTTGATCGATAAATTGTAATATTTTAGTCGAACAATACTGTCTAAATGTTTATTTTATGATTTCGAAAGGTTTTTCTTTAATCTTGTAATTCTAGACTCAATAAATATAAAAGAATTACATTGACTAAAGATAATCTTCACTTTGATTCACGCGGAGGATAATTAACTTGATTTATACGAGTGTGATCTTGAAAGATTAGTTTACAATAAAAGATAATTTTATTTCATCAAAACAAAGGTCTTAATAAAATTGATTTTGCATCATATTAGCCTCGTACAACATACTCGAATAATGCACTGAAAATATTGGTGGATTTATTGGTCATTCCTCCCTATGGATACAACCAGATTCTTTGTGGTTAGTTTTACTGATAAATATTTTTAATCAAAAATTTTTTCCACCACATGACTTTCTTACGATGACATTTTTTCCGACACATCATTCTGAAAAGTGAAATCTCAAATTCATGGAGCTTCTTTAAAGATTCACCGTTGGCCACACACATCCATCCTCACTAGCAATTAGGTTAGGGCTTTTGTTCTGCGAGTAGCGTCGAACCTTTTTGCATGATTAATTTAGGCCGAAGGCCCGTATTACCTCGTGTAGGTATCTCACCGAAGTGGGTGAGTGGGTTTGTTTCCCAACTCCGGTTGACATCTCTAGTGGCTTCTCGACGAGGGTACCACCCTTATTGTGTGCAGAATTGGCTGGTGAGCAAGGCTTGGCCAATGTATTGGTCATCCACGGCTAATCCGTGACCAATTGATGGGCAGACCTTTACGCATTGAAGGATGAAGTAGTTGAAAAAGAGGAAGAAGAGAGGGGCACCTTTAGTGCCACCTCGAGAGTGGAAGGTGCCGAATTTGGCTCCATAAGGGATTCTGTAGTTTCTCCCTATCAGGAGGGGGTGACGTAATAAATTGAGGAAAATATAATATAAACAATCTCACAAAATTCAATCACACAACGTGCACAATTATTTTTAGGTGGAAACCCAAACCGGGTGAAAACCACCACCTAACCCTCTCGAGTTAGGATTTTTCGATCAACCAAGTTGATCAAATCCACTAAACGAATCACTTAAACGAGGGTGATTCAACCTCAATTACAACCACGCTACAAGTGCGAGGGTAGCGTTCCTCAATCCCTTCTCTTCACGAGAAGGATTTTGTCCCACAAAGGAGATGGGAATTCGCAAAGCGAATACCCAACCAAATAACAAAGTAAAATAACAAATATAGTCCTATAGAGCCAACAAAGATTTAAACCTAGCTTCTATAGGAATTAGGAAACTCCCCTTTGCAAGGAGTGCGTCGAATCGATGACGCGGGTGCGTGAGCCACGGGACGACGCAACGTCGCTCTCGTGAACTACGGCAGGAGAGCGAGTGCGCAAAGGCTTGATGCTCTCAAGGTGTAGAACTTGAGCTTGGAGAGCAAGAGCTTTTCTTGGATACAAAAGAGTGTGAAAGTATATTACTAGGTGTGTCTTGTGTATCTAGGTGTGTCTAGGTGTGTGTTTGTGTGCAAGAGGTTCCTCTCTATTTATAGAGGCCTTAGGAAAGCTTTGGAAGGCTTAGGAAAGCTTCCATAGCCGTTGGGTGCAAAACCCAAGAGAATCAGGCCGAAATCAGGAACAATCATTGCACTAACAGGGTTATCAGATGTCTGATCTTGGCATCAGACGTCTAGAAGATTAGTTTAAGACGTCTAGAAACAAGGTCAGACGTCTGATTTTAGGCGGGTTTCTTCCTGACTTGAATCAGATCTAAACAGGATTCTAGTGCAAGTCCATCAGATGACATACAGGACGTCTGGCACTATGTCCGAACGTCTGGAAACCTACTTTTTCGTGGGAATGGATTTCCAAGAGAGTGCAATGGCTAGAAAATCTCTGAGAAGAGATTTTTGGGCCAGCCGAGGCAAAACGGTCATTTATCCGACGTCTGGAAAGGCTTAAGGACGTCTGATAAGGTTCTAACAGTCATACCCTTCAGTGTTTGGTAAGCTAGCCAACAGTCCACTAATTGGACGTCTAGCACGTCCATCAGATGTCTTCTAAGACGTCTGGAATAAGGTCTGGACATCTGATTTCATCAGACAGAACTAGGAAAGTCCAGCCTAAATGTTATCAGACGTCTGAATCAACAGTCAGACGTCTTAAAACTCATTATCAGACGTCTGATTTTGGAATTAGACGTCTAAAAAAGCTGTTTGAACCCTATATTAGTTTTCTAAGTTCTCCACAGAAAACCTAAGTGTCCTACAGTTGTACAGGTGTTCCTAAGACTACTATTAGGGTACTTTGAAGCTCTTTAACATGATGTTCTAAGGAATGAAAAGAGCAAGGAAATAAAGACAAAAGTACATGAAAGAAATAAACAAAATTCTATCCTTTTCTTCTTGTCCTTCCATCTTCAATCTATCGCTTCTCGCGAATCTTCTCTGTTCTCCATCAAGCCCCTCCAATCCGTTCTGGATGCGAGCTCGAACTCTGCCTAAACACGTCTCCATTTTGCAATTGACCTGAAATCTAAGACTCCAAGTGCAAATGTTAAATCACACGTATTTTGTTATCATCAAAACAAATGATCGTGGTGCTCTAGCACCAACAATCTTCCCCTTTTTGATGATGACAAAATCATAAATAATAATGCAAAAAAAAAATCCTCCCCCTTTTTGACATTATCAAAAAGTTTTGATTGATTTTAAATTTCCTATAACTCCCCCTTAAAACATGCTCTTCTATGAATTTCTTTTAACAAGAGTAATGTCCTCCCCCTTTCTGTAACAACAAGATAGCTATTATTTTTCTCCCCCTTACTAAAGGAAATTTAGCTAACTTGCATCTCTCCCTTAAAAATTGACAATTAGCTCATAATTTTTTAACTCCCCCTATCTAAATGCTTATCATAAAAAGATAGGGTAAAGAATTTTTTACCTCACCTACCATGGCCAACAAAATGACCCAAATGGTGGTGGTGGATGCCACATAGGATGGGGCTCCCGTCCGTAGCTTGGAGGCCCGAGCATTGGCGCCGGTCTCCAGTCTGGTGGTCGACGTGCGGCGAGTCCATCGTTTGTTCGCCGTTTCGTCGGTTTTCTTGTTCTCCTCCTTGGTCTACTCCTTGGTTCTCCCAACTCGAGTTGACCAGCCTTGAGCTTGTAGGTCCAGTCCTTTGTATTGTAGTTATCCCTGAAACCTACAAAACAAGATTCCAATTCTTTCTTTGGTATCCAAGTGAGCTTGGATCCAGATCTGTTAGCGGGTCTTCTTGACGGAGATCCTTCCTCAATCTTAGGGCTATAAAAATTATCTACTTTGTTGATTAATTTGTCAGAGTTTTCCCTAAGACATGCAATTTCTTTTTCTATAATATGCATATTAGTCTTTAAATCATAAATTTCTATTTTTAGACTAACATTCTCCTCAATCAATTTATTATTTTCATTGATGAGGTTATGATTTTCTAATAATAGGTTATCATTTTTAGGACTAGCTTCTAGATCCTTGAGTTTTATTTCTAATCTTTCATTTTCACTTCTAAGAAAACTAAGATTCTTTTTCATGCTATTGTTTTCTATTTTTAGTGATTTACTAACTTCAAAAAGCTCATTAAAAGCGTCTTGTAAATCCGGGTTTACCTCATTGTCGGAGTCACTTTCGCTGTCGATGTTGCTTTCTCCGATTGCCATAAAACCCATGCAAGCGGTTTCATTCTTTTTCTCTGATTCTTCTTCCTCCGAGCTCATCTCTTCATGAGTGTCTTCTAACTTCCTCCATATCTCGTGGGCGGTAGTGCACTCTTGGATTTGCTCGAACTCTTTTGGACTCAACGCGCAATATAGGGCATCATTGCCTTTGCGTTAAGTGAAAGCTCTCGAATCTGCAGCTGCGAGTAGCCTCCTTGGGTTCGCTTCGGGATCTCATATGGGGTTTCGCAACATCCCCATATCTCGAACTCAGTGGCTTGGAGCCACGTCTTCATCCTCAACTTCCAATATCCGAAGTCCCTCCCGTCGAAATAGGGTGGTCGGACGGTGGACAGCCCTTCGGAGATTCTGATTGCGGATATGCTCCCCTCCATGATCTTCTTGCTGGGTGTTACTCCGATCTCGCAAGAACCTGCTCTGATACCAATTGTAGTTTCTCCCTACCAGGAGGGGGTGACATAATAAATTACAGAAAATATAATATAAACAATCTCACAAAATTCAATCACACAATGTATACAATTATTTTTAGGTGGAAACCCAAACCGGGTGAAAACCACCACCTAACCCTCTCTAGTTAGGATTTTTCGATCAACCAAGTTGATCAAATCCACTAAACAAATCACTTAAACGAGGGTGATTCAACCTCAATTACAACCATGCCACAAGTGCAAGGGTAGCATTCCTCAACCCCTTCTCTTCACGAGAAGGATTTTGTCCCACAAAGGAGATGGGAATTCGCAAAGCGAATACCCAACCAAATAACAAAGTAAAATAACAAATATAGTCCTATAGAGCTAACAAAGATTTAAACCTAGCTTCTATAGGAATTAGGAAACTCCCCTTTGCAAGGAGTGCATCGAATCGATGACGCGGGTGCTTGAGCCACGCGACAGCGCAAAGTCGCTCTCGTGAACTACGGCAGGAGAGCGGGTGCGCAAAGGCTTGATTCTCTCAAGATGTAGAACTTGAGCTTGGAGAGCAAGAGCTTTTCTTGGATACAAAAGAGTGTAAAAGTGTATTACTAGGTGTGTCTTGTGTATCTAGGTGTGTGTTTGTGTGCAAGAGGTTCCTCTATATTTATAGAGGCCTTAGGAAAGCTTTGGAAGGCTTAGGAAAGCTTCCATAGCCGTTGGGTGCAAAACCCAAAAGAATCAGGCCGAAATCAGAAACAATCATTGCACTGACAGGGTTATCAGACGTCTGATCTTGGCATCAAACGTCTGGAAGATCAGTTTAAGACGTCTGAAAACAAAGTCAGACGTCTGATTTTAGGCGGGTTTCTTCCTGACTTGAATCAGATCTAAACAGGATTCTAGTGCAAGTCCATCAGACGACATACAAGACGTCTGGCACTATGTTTGGACGTCTGGAAACCTACTTTTTCGTGGGAATGGATTTCCAAGAGAGTGCAACGGCTAGAAAATCTCTGAGAAGAGATTTTCGGGTCAGCCAAGGTAAAATGGTCATTTATCAGACGTCTGGAAAGGCTTAAGGGCGTCTGATAAGGTTCTAACGGTCATACCCTTCAGTGTTTGGTAAGCCAGCCAACGGTCCACTAATTGGACGTCTGGCAAGTCCATCAGATGTCTTCTAAGACGTCTGGAATAAGGTCTGGACGTCTGATTTCATCAGACAGAACTAGGAAAGTCCAGCCTAAATGTTATCAGACGTCTGAATCAACAGTCAGACGTCTTAAAACTCATTATCAGACGCCTGATTTTGGAATTAGACGTCTGAAAAAGCTGTTTGAACCCTATATTGGTTTTCTAGGTTCACAGAAAACCTAAGTGTCCTAAGGTTGTGCAGGTGTTCCTAGGACTACTATTAGGGTACTTTGAGGCTCTTTAACATGATGTTCTAAGGAACAAAAAGAGCAAGGAAATAAAGACAAAAGTACATGAAAGAAATAAACAGAATTCTATCCTATTCTTCTTGTCCTTCCATCTTCAATCTATCGCTTCTCGCGAATCTCCTCTGTTCTCCATCAAGCTCCTCCAATCCATCCTGGATGCGAGCTCGAACTCTGTCTAAACACGTCTCCATTTTGCAATTGACCTGAAATCTAAAACTCCAAGTGCAAATGTTAAATGACACGTGTTTTGTTATCATCAAAACAAATGATCGTGGTACTCTAGCACCAACAGATTCAACCCCTTTATTGCTTGCCCAAGCAACAGGGGTCAAGTCCCTATAACCTTCACAAGCATACACACACGCCCGCACACATGCAAGTGTACCTGGGAACGAGCTTAGGCTGGTTTTGGCTTGAAGTACATATGCAGTTGGGCTTACTTTTCGTGAGGCTTTGTCCTAGCTTTTAGGGTCATTTTAAGACGTCTAATGGGCTTGAAATGTGGCTTGGTTTGAGCTTCTCTTGGGCTTAAAGAAAGGCTAGTGTTAAGGGCCTTGTTTAGTTGAAGAAAAACCAAAATTTTACCCTTATACTTTATTTTTGGAGATCGACAATTCATTTTTTATCTTTTTTAGATTGATATTCAATGCAAATTCTACTTCTCTTTATATCATATTATTGTGCTCATTTTATATTCACTTGGTTAGTGGTTAATTGCATATTATTTGCTTTCTGAGATAACCTCATACTCACATTCGAGATATAAATTTAAATGTTAATTCACTTTGTTGACTATACTACGATGCATATTTTAAACTAAACGAAAGTGCGTTCAACATTTTGGCACCATTGTTGGGGAGCAATGTGTAATTTCACCACTTTTCATACCATTCTTGTTATTTGATTATGATTTCTAGCTTTCTCTACTTGCTTGTTTCGAGGTGAATTCATAATCAAGTTCGTTTGATCAAGCAACCACATAAGGGTTAGGTTAGCCACTCTACCTTGTTCCCTAATCCCCTTTCTCTATCTTTGAAAGGTAAAAAGAAAACAAATGAAAATTAGGATACAACCCTGCCTTATATTTTTAGTAATATCAATCAAGGGAAGAGTTTCCAGATTTACGTGATAAATCATATTGGAGTTTATTTGATTTAATTAAAGACACCTAAACCATACTTCCTGTGTTGTTACAACCCGATTTCTGAATCCCTACAGGACCCGAGATCAGCTCAACTTGACTAATCCCAAGACCCAGTCGTCCAACAAGAAATAACCAAAAAGCAGGAAAGTAAACCACATTCACTATGCTAAGTAATTAACAGTAAAATAGTACAAGCAGTAAGGAAAATAAAAGCTGCTAACAATACATATCACTACCACAACAGTAAAGTAGAACAACGTACAGAACATAAATGGTAACAACAGTCTAAACTCACTAGCAAAAGGAAGTACAATAAAAATAAGAACTACTGTTGGGCTCGACTGGGCCCAGCACCCTCTGCAACCGGTGACTCAGGCTGCTCAACTCCTGAACCTGACAAGGGTTATGAGTAAACGGAGTCAGCGAACGCTGAGTAGAGTAGTAACCAACTAACTAAAGCAGTAAAGGCTAACAGGTAAATTATCTTTTCCAATTATTTTATTTTACTAGTCATTTTCTTTCACCCATTGGTTTACTTTCAGATCTCTTTCTTGATCTCGAATGTTCCTCGTGGGAACGATCTTGATTGCAGTCTTTTTTGAAGAGTAGAAAGCACACGTGGTGCTCTCTTGGCCGGGAGAGTCCCCCGTGGTGATCCTACAACTAGTCAACCACCCCAAGGTCACGGACAGATGTAGCGGTGACTACGGCACGCACGATAAGTGCACGGGTAGCTACCCCCCACTAGCACGTGGTTAGTCGTTTCCACTAGCGGGTATGCCCAAAGTACAGCACAGAACAGTATAGGGCCTAGCCCTCTCAATAACACGGGTCTAGCCCCTCAGAACTAAACAGGGGTCTCGCCCCTCCACAATCCGTGCACCTTCGTCTGACTATCCCAGTTTGCCCAGTGGGCCTAACAAGTCGGTGTAGGGTAGCTAGCTGAACCCCAGGTCCCGTGGGGTGGCCAGCTTTCTCCCTACACTAGTAGCTCTCCCTGGTACAGTATACGCGAGGGCCAACAAAAGTCGGTGTAGGGTAGCCAATCCTAACCCCAGGTCCCAACCCAAGGGCGACTAGCTCTGCTCTACACTAAACAGGGGACAATCACTCTCCTTGGTACCACGTACTCAATGGCCAACACACTTCCCACTCACATTTCCAGATCCATTCCATTTATCCAAAGGAGCTCTACTCCTAATTCCCCGTAGGGTTTATGCTCGTATTCACCATTTTGTTTCCTACCATGTTTCATCATTCACATTTTCATTCTCATATTATATACATGCAGCTCGTATTCCCACAATTTAAAATATACAACAAGTAATGTCACAGGTAACTGTTTAACTAGCACAGGCATTTCATATTTCACAGGCAGCTCGTATCTATTAACAAGCAGTTGTTTACATTTCTATTCATTCATTTATGATTGCAATCTCAAACACGCATACAAATAGTGCAAGTACTTCTCGTCCTAGGATTCATACCACATCCTAGGTTTCTAGTTATCCAATTTCACATATGCATTCATGTTTTATAATTAAAAAAGGGGAAACCACTCTACCAGACAATCCAGGAGCGCTCGGGGCTCGAACGGCAGGCTCACGTGCCTCTGCAGGCCTCGAACATGCAATAGATCGAAGTCCTATATAAGGCTTTCTAACATGTAGAGGAACTCACAAGGAAACCACAGATATATTGTTTGCATAAAACGGACCTCAAACAGACCCTAAACAGGTCAAAAACAGAACTGCAGACCTAAATCAGACGTCTGGGACCTTAAAAGTCACCAGTGTCTCACCTCAAGCTCCTGCGTCGACTTTAGACATCCAAAGCCCCTACTTGACCATCTGGACCTAGCTCCAGACGTCCGACCTCTTCTCCAGTCGTCTGGGGGTGCTTCTGGTCGTCTGGTAAGCTGTCCAGACGTCCGAAATGCGCGGGAAGGCATGCCTCGCGCCTTCTCGAAGCTATCCCTGCGTGCAATAGACAATATATTCCACTTTTAGCTACGCAGATTGACTTTACGGTGCAACCTGCATGGCCGTAACGGCAAGAGGAACGTACCTTCGTGAAACTCTACTTTCAAATGTCCAGTGTCGTCACCAAACGTCCAATCCGTTGTCTGGATGGCATGCCAGACGTCTGATTCTAGGAAAATCCCAGAACCAGACCGGCCTCTAGCTCCTCTCGTCGTGCGCAGCCGTGGCCTCTCCTCCTCATTTGCAGCTCCGGCTGCAGTAGAGTTCAGGGACGTCTCCCCTGACATGCTCCTCCTCCCGCACGCACCACCCCGGCCGTGCATCCTTCGGCGAGTTCCCACAAACTCGCGAGCTCAAGCTCCTCCTCCTCTCTTCACGCCGCCTCTCCTCCTCTCTCCTCGATCTCGTGCCCTCTCTCGTGCTTGTCCCTCTCGCTGCAGTGGAGAGGAAGAAGGAAGGTGGTGGTGGTGGAGTGGAGAAGAGAGGAAGGGGGGAGATGGGTTATATAGAGGGAGCGACTAGGGTTCTGTGAGGGAGGAGAGAAGGAGAAAAGAGAGAGACGTAAAGCGTCTGCGTGCAGCCAGCATGCAGAACCGATCCTATGTACAGATTTTTCAATTTCCAGATGTCTGAGAAGGGGTCCAGATGTCTGACCGAAAGTCCAAACATCTTAAAAGGCTCAAAACAGAATGGGTTTTTACATGTGCCTATTAGGGACTCGCACCAAATTTCTCAAACACCTTGGACTATGCACTTTCTTGTTTTGAGTAAGAGGTGTTATATTTGGAAGCAATTTGAACCTGGAATAGAACCAATTAGGGTTTGCATATTAAGGTTTTGAAGTGCTAATACACACTTGCCCGTATAAAGGAAACTAATCTTCTTGCATTTGTGTGCCACCTAAGCCCTTGATTGAATTGATCTAATCATCAAACCCTAAAATCAAGGCTCTAACTTCACTTGAATCATAAAACCTGAGATCTAATAAACTATTGAGAACTAAAATAGGGTGGTTTGAGTGTCTTGATCTGAATTTCATCCTCAACTTTAGGGTAGGTTAGGTGAAGGTTCACTTTGTGAATCAACCAACCTAGAATTAGGTCATGTTTGCACAGCAAAAATACACTAGTAAATATGCCATCTTGTGTTATTTCCTAGCACTGCCATTGCATCTTATGTAGCTGTAATTGCATTTGTAAATAGACACCTACATGCATTTATAAAGAGGGGAGTAGAGTGTGAATAATTGGCCATCTATTAATTAACATCTTCCTCAAGTGCGGCATTGCAATTTCACCATTTTCAATTTTTATTTACTTTGAATTCTTCTCTCTTGCGCGGCTACAGAGCGTGGGGCATGTGTGCCACTTCGCGCCTCTCCTACCAACAGCATGGCAGGGTGTGCGCTGCCAGCAGCATGGCTGTGGCATGCCCTCTCCTCTTTATAATGCCATGCTCTCTCCCTTGTGCAGGCATGCACTTTCATACACCTGCAGACACCTTCAGATCCACTGTCACCCTGGGCCAACCTCCTCCCCTCTCGCTCTCCATACACAGTATCTCTTCTCACTGAGAAGAGACACACCGTGGGCAAGAGAAAACCCACAGTGGTCTCCGACCACCACTGTGAGTTCCATCATCGCCCAGCTTTTCGTGAGCAGGTGGGCATGGTGGATTCGCCTATTGTTTTTACCGCCATTCGCCTTCTCCACCATTGCCAGAGCTTCAAGATTTCAAGCTTAGAAGCTCCAGCAGCACCACACGTCGGCCTGCAGCTCTGACAATCACCGCACACGTGCCTGCAGATTGCGCTCACCCTCTTTTCGCGTGTGCAGGCGCTACACAGAGCGCCCGCGCGCGCAGAACCGACCGCTACCGATCGCCCGCTTCGCGCGGCACTGTAGCCACTGTTCACGCCTCTCAGCGCGACACTGTAGCCGCCGGCTCGCTTCTCACTTAACCAGTGGCTTTGCTCTCTCTCTATTAGCCTGCTACCCACGCCAGCCGGTCGCGCACCCGTTCGTGCCTCACCACCCGCAGCACTGCACGCTGCGCTGCGCTCTCCCGCAACTGCCCACGCATGAAGAGAGCGCAGTCGTGCCCCAGCGCACCGTGCACGCTCTCTCTCTTGCGCCCACGCACCTGCACCTTCAGACGTTGGGGTAGCGCAGTAGATGGCTTATCTGCTGCGCTCCCCTCATCCTCCTCCAGCATACACACATACACCCACTTGTACACACACACTTGTACACTCACACACACACTAGTACACACTCATACACACCCTTATACACTCACACACACACATATATCCACTCACATATATACATAAATAAATAAATATATATATATACATATATATATACATATCTATATACATATACAACTATATATATACATATATAGTTATAGATATATACATATATATACATATATATATATTTACATATCCATCTATACACTTCACAAGCACCACCCATACTTCCGTGCACTCATCTCTCCACCGCGCACCATATCGCGGGAATATTCGCACCAATTGCTGATATTCCCTGACATCCGCGCAAAGCAAGCAACTCCACCCTCACTCCCACACATCTGCTCACACTTCACGCGGCACTCAGTCTTGTTGGTTGCGTCTTACTAGACGTGGACCAACTTGACACTATGCTACATTCCATTTCCACTTCCACCTCCACCCCTATATATAATATATAACTATATACAAATATATATATATATTCCATATCTACTATAGATCTATACATATATTAAGCTGAGTATTTCTTTCTTTTCTAGCAACCTACCTTATTTTCAATTATCTTTTATTTCTTGCTATTAAAAATATAGAAAAAAAGAGTAAAAGAGAAAAGATAATTCTTGTCTTGCAGGTACTTGATCTTGAGAATAACAAGATCGATTTCTGAGAACCCTAAGTTGTTTACAAGCCAAGAACCATTTGGCTCAAGACCAAGGACTTGATTTTGAGGGTGTACCTCAAGGACAACATTATCAACAACAAAAATCTTAAATAGAAAAAAACCAAAAACATAATAAATGCAAGGAAGAGATACGTTTTAGGAAAGGCGCAGAAACTTCTTGACCTTTAAATTCCTGCCTCACTGAGATCGACCCTGAGCCTAAAAGCGACCAAGATAAAATCAAGTAGGCCAGGTTAAAAATTTTGTGAAGCTGGTTAGACTCGATTTAGGTTATCTCACTACACTAATTTCAACGATAATATCACCATATTAACAAAACCTATTCGAGTAGCACAACGCTTTTTCTGGCGCCGTTGCCGGGGAGGTGCAAAGTGAGGTAAGTTTCTACTCTCATTCCTTTGATTTTCTCTTCTCACACCTTTCTCTTCACGGGTGTTTTGTTTGCTTGTGTGCAGGTAAATCGATTGCAAGGAGGAGACAAGCAGAGGAAGTCGGGGACGTGGGCAAATCCAAGGTGGGAGCGAGAGCTTGAAGTCGCTGACGTCGCATTGGAGCTTCGCCCACGTTGCTGAAGAGGTAGGTGTCTCTCTCTTAGCAACTTAGGTTAACTTGTCACCTAAAAAAAAAATCTAAAAACACTTCCTGGGAATTCCTTGGGGCAAGTGGATTAAAAACCACTTGTTGATTGTTTCCTATCACCCTCACCTCTCCTTGATTTCCCGCAAAACTTCGCATAGCGAAAATCCAAGAATCTTGATTCTTGGATCCTTCATTGTGTGAAGTTTTCTTTGAGGCAAGTTAAAATTGATTGATTGCCATCCCTCCTTTGCCTCATTTGTTCACATTTCGGGATCACATTTTTTGTGGGAAGACTTGGAATTGAGTTGATTCCAACCCCACCACGACCTTTCAAGTGCCTTAGATTCGATCCCGAATATTTCAACCCCAACATTTTAATTTTCTTTACATCATCTTGTGGTTGAGCCCTGTGTGGAACATCATTTTGGTGATTGGGAGCACTTGAACTAAAGTGCTTTGGCTCCCTTTCACATTGACCTAAAATAGACTCGTGCATCCACATATAGAAATTTTCATCTAGGGAGGCACATTGCATTTTTAGCATGCATTAACTAATTCACATTGAAGAATGGTTTGTTGGGCATAAAAGAACTTGTGTTTTCTCAAAACTCGGAGATTGGTTGAATTGGTAAATCAATGGAATCCTAAAATCCATACTACTTAAGGCTAAAATTCTAAAAGCCATTCACCATCTAAAACTCTAATTCGGGGAGATTTCCCCGTTGCATGCTTGATTTACACACTCTTAAAATCAACGCACTTGGGCATTACCAATAACACTGCATCTAGGGGTGATAACTCTGTTAAATAGGGCCCATCTTAAGAATAAAAGGCACAGATAACACAACGAAAGTAGAATGGGAGCATTGCATGCATCATATGCCAAGATTGCTTATAAAACAGTATTAATGGCCATTTGTATGAGCACTTGTCAAAGTAGGCCTCAGATGAGCAATCAGACCGCACAGATGGATTCAAAACGACGAACGGAGTCCAACGGACTCAAAATCGGCCAAATCCGACATCCGGAGCTCCCACAATGGGCCCAAGAAGTTCTGACCGTTGATCAGATGATCAACCGCCCACGATGCTCCACGTGGCGCCCGCTCACCGCGCGCCCGCTTCCTCCTTCATCTGAAGAGTAGATCTCAACCGTCGATCTCCGATCGAACGGCTGAGAACCGCGCGCACGCCCGCGGTCGCCGCGACAAAACAGCGGGCGTAGCGCAGCGGTTGAAGCACACACCCGCGCCCACGTGGTGTGGGCTCGAGCCACGCGATGCTGAAATCCGAAGATGACTTCGCGTGCGGGAGAAATTCGGCAGCCCGATCAGTAGCGGGCGGCCGAGATAGCGCCACGCGACGTGTCCTCAGGCGACGATTAGCCACGTGCGCGCACGCCGGATGACAACGCCCGCGTGCACGCGCACTCAAGGCGCGATCCAAGCGCGCCCAAGCGAAGACCTCAGCCGTCCGATCTTCGATCGGACGGCTCTCATGCCACGCCCACGGATCGAGCATGAGGAATAACAGCTACAGGCGAGCGATCGACGGGCTGGGGGCTTCACAGATGTTTTGGGAAGGGTTTTAGCGACGTCCCAGGACGTCGTAAAACCCCTTCTTCATTTTGAAAGCCCTTCTCCCTATTTAAACCCCTTCCAACCACCCATTTAAGGCATTCACTCCCCTTGCAACTACTCTACCCTCTCTTAGCTAGCTTTACGCCCTTTTGTAATCGCTAGAGACGACGAGCTGCCGATGGAGCCTTCTCCACCACCGTGGCTACCTCGCCGCCCTCCCTCTCTCTCTCTCTTCCTTTCTTTTAAGTTTTACTTTACTTATGTTTAAGCATGTATCTAATGTTGTTATTTGTGAACTAAAGCTGCATGATTAATGAAGTTATTTTCCATTCACTTGCCTACTCTAATTCCTATTCAAGTTGCATGTTAAGAATGAAATGATTCTAACCCTAATCTCTCTCTCTCTCGTTCACTTTTCACACACCCCTTTTCGCAAGCAAAAACTCCGCAATTTTCGTGACAATAAGTGACAAGAAAAATCCAGTTTTCACGCCTCCCTGAGACCGACACTCGGACTCACATCTGTTTCTTTACTTTAAAACCGACATTGCAAGTGCGAACTATAACGACACTTCTTAACACACGTACGAAACCACGCTAGTTTTTGGCACCGTTGCCGGGGAGGCAACAGATTTCTTTTGTCACTTCCATTCCACATCTATTCTCATATTGTCTAACTCCTTGTCTCCTTTTTACTTGATGGTTGCAGGAATTCGACGCTTGGACGGCGAAGCGGTGCATCCCATGATGGTAACAAGGGAGTAGGCGCAATAAGGACCGGTAGTGAGTAATTCTTCACTCATGACTGTTTGCTTGCGTGAAAAAAACTTTAAAAAAATTGTAAAACTGAAAAAAATTGGCATGTGTATGATTACTTGACCCACATCCTTAACACATCACCCAACAAAAAAAAATGTACACTCTAACATTCTGAATAAATTCTTGGAGTGTTCTTTTCTCTTTCTGAGTGGTGTTTGCGAAGCCACCGTGGATTGACTTGGGCCGCACCACTCAACTCTAAAAATGACTCATCTAATAGAAGCTGCATGATCATTAGGATGAGTACATTAGGGGTTTAGAGCCTCTACACAATAAAAGAAAATCTACTTTCATCAAATTGTATGCAAAACTTGACGTGCCCACTGAAACTTGTCTGAAAATATTAAGACACGTCAATCGTAAAAGATACTAAAGTAAGGTTGAAACATTAAAAGACACCACATCTTAAAAATCCTTGCTTGAAAATCATGTTTTGCACACACAATGAAAGTGGAAAATTAAGAGGCACCACCCCAATCAACGCCTCATCACATAACCCTAGCACAAGGACTATCCTAGCCCTTTAAAACTAAGTAGACGTGCCCTAGGCAGGACTGAGTTAAGTCTCGAGAGGCGAGGTTTTGTTCGTTGGGCACTTGGCTTTCATTCCCTTGGTAGAATCTGGTGACTAGGTTGCGGGGCAGTGTCAAAAGACCGCGGTTGTGGGGTCTACGGAACCGGCGACGCAAGCCAAAGAAAGAACCTTCCCTGCAATCCTCTCGTAATCAACCTGGCCAGATTAGCCTTGGGAAGGGGAGTCCAGTGCTCACGGACTTAATCACCCTTTTTGAGATTTCTAGGTCTCCTAAGGAATACACTATAAGAACTAGGCTTGTTTGCTTGATTGAACACACTTCTCGCATCTGTCGCTCTCCGCATCCCCTCCTGTTCTTCTCTAGTGTATGCATGAGAGATGCTCACTGCATCCCAAGTTGTTTGTTTCGGGATAGGAATCTAGGCGACGTGATTCCGTTAGAAACATGGATGAACCTAGGGTAGATCAAGCTGAGGATCAACCCCCACCAGACACAATGGCCATCATCCAAGCCCAGATTAATGCAAACCACCGACTTCAGCAACAACAGATCCACACCATCATACAAGCCATACACCGATTACAGAACCCACAAGGGCAACCACCACCACCTTTCCAAGGTCCACAAGGGCAACCACCACTCGATGTACCACCATTTCAGGATCAACCGAGGCCCCTCCGCGATTTCTATAATCCTTCTGCTATTAGAGTCGAGCCACACCTTAGGATCCCCGAAGGGGGAGATGGTTTTGAGCTAAAATCAAATGTCTTAAGTCTGATCCAGAGTCACTTCCATGGAAGCTCAAATTAGGACCCCTTCCAGTACCTAGAGGATCTTGACCGAATAGCACGAATTGTGAAACCTAGGAACATTAGCCTTGACATTGTTCTAATGAAGATGTTTCCCTTCTCTTTAAGAGACAAGGCTTCTCACTGGCTTAGAACCCTCGGTAGACCCATCACCACCTGGGAAGAACTGAGGCATGAATTTCTAAAGAAATTCTTTCCCATAGGAAAGACCAATGCCCTCAGAAGAGCTATTACTACCTTTACACTCCAGGGTGGGGAACAGTTCCATGAGGCGTAGGAAAGATTTAATGAACTTTTGAGGAAATGCCCACACCACGAAGTACCAAGGTGGCAATTAGCCCAGATTTTCTACCACAGTCTGGACAGTAGCCTACGGAACTTCGTCAATGCCTCATGCGGGGGGAACTTCTTGAACAAGGACGAGGAGAGCACATTTGAGCTCTTTGAGTCCATGAGCAAAAATTCGCTCAACAATGCCTCCATGACCCAATTTAACAAATCCAGTCAACCCCGTGGTCGGATTTATGAGGTACAAGCAAATTCTGGAATGGTTGACATGGACATCGTTGCCAAGAAACTAGATTGAGTGGAATTGATGGACAAAAAGATTGATGAGCTACTGAACCAGACAAGGAACCCGTTACAGACCCTCTCCCTAGCAAAGGGAGTACATAATGTTGACCTGGTCCAACCCTTAACCCAATTGAACCTAGAACAACCCCTGACCGCGTTCCAGGGAGGGACCTTTGCTTCCTCAACCCTTGATTACTCTCTTCCCACTCCATCGACATCGGCTATCCTTGAAGATGTGCAAGCTGTCCAAGGTTATGCTAAACCTGACCCTTTCTCCAATACTTAGAACACTGGCTGGCGTAACCACCCCAACTTTGGTTGGACAAACCAGAAACTACCACAATTCCAAAACCAGCCCAGGCCAAACCAGCAGCCACACTTGCCCCCTATCAGCAAGGACCACCAGTTAAACCCCCATATAATCAAAATAGGGCGGCCCCTCCCCCACAAAACCAAATGGACACCCTAATAAAGATGATGGCTGACATGAACCAGAAACATCAAGAGGAAATGGCCATGGTAAAGGGACAGTTAAGCCAACTCTTGGACTATAAACAACAAGGATCCCTACCTTCCTAGCCAAATCGAACCCGCGAAACATAATTAACAGAGGCCCCAATTCGTAAGGGTTCCAAGGCAATCTCGGGCAGGCTCACATGGTCCAGCCAGCCCCGCAAACACCCCCTGGGTTTGGTGCTTCTTCGTCCTCGTCTTCTCAAGGATCAACCCATGGTCCCAATGCCTCTGCGAATGCGGTGACCTTGAGAAGAGACACTAAAACCCAGGATCCCAAATGGCCGACTCTCCCCGAGACTTCACCTACTGAAATACCCTACTCAGAAGAGGCACCAGAAAAACCCAAGGACCCAGAAATAGATCCAATCCACATTCAGACACCCTACCCTGAGGCCTTGGAAACAATCAAGAAGAAGAATGTTGTGGAAACTGAGGAGCTTTTGGAGATCTTTAAGCAGGTACAGATTAATATTCCACTCCTCGAAGCCGTTAAGCACATCTTGACTTACGCCAAGTTTTTAAAGGATACTGTACACCCAAACGTAAGTCAAGACCTCAAGCACCTAGGAAGGTTGTGCTCTCCGAACAAGCAAGTTCCGTAATATCAAGCAATCTTCCGCTCAAGCGAACTGACCCAGGAGCACCCATAATTTCCTACAATATCGGGGACATGACATTTGATAGAGCGCTCCTGGACTTAGGTGCTTCTATCAATCTGATTCCAACAACCCTGTACCACCAATTTGGTTTTGGAGAGTTGGCACCCACACCTGTCACCATCCAGCCGGCTGATAGATCTGTGAAGACCCTGCAGGGGGTTGTCGAGGACATAATTGTACGGGTCAAGGACTTCTATTTCCCGGTCGACTTCTTAATGCTGGACATGGAAGTCCCTGAAAAACTACAGAACGCACTCATAATCTTAGGCAGACCTTTCTTAGCTACGCCTAAGGCAAACATTGATTGTGACACGGGATGTATGGAAATTGCCTTCAGAGACAAGAAAATGCAATTGGATATCTTTCGGGCGACAAAGTCTTTTGATTGCAATTGGGTTGAGGAACATGATCCCGTGGAAACCCTGGTCGAGGAATGCCTCACCCTCAGTTCTGTATTAGACCACCAAACTCGTAATGACTATTCTGACCCATCACTACCTGTGGACCTCTGTAAGGCTAAGTGCCATCACACAACACCATTTGAGGAGATCGATGTTGATCAACTCCCGCCTTTTCCCTTCCCATCAACTATGGTTCCACCCGCACCTGAACTTAAGCCATTGCCCGAGAATCTCAAGTATGTCTTCTTGGGACCAGACCAGACCTTCCCAGTGATTATTAATTCTCATCTAACCAAGGATCAGGAACTCAGGTTGACTGCGACCCTTTCAGAACATCGGGCCGCCATTGGTTGGACCAGTTCAGAATTAAGAGGAATTAGCCCCACCTATTGCACCGATAAGATTTACCTGGAAGATAGGGCACGACCTTCCCGCCAGATGCAGAGACGTTTAAACCCAAACATGCCGGAGGTCGTTAAGAAAGAAATTATCAAGTGGCTTGACACCGACATCATCTATCCTATCTCCGATAGCCCCTGGGTGAGCCCCACTCAAGTGGTTCCAAAGAAAGTCGGGCTCACCGTTGTCACCAATGATCATGGTGAATCCATCCCCACCTGCACCACCACCGCATGGCAGGTGTGTATTGATTATAGGAAGCTCAATGAAGCCACTAAGAAGGATCATTTCCCCTTGCCATTCATTGGCCAGATCCTTGAAAGATTGGCAGGACAAAAGTATTTTTGCTTCCTGGATGGATATTCAGGATATAACCAAGTCGCAATTGCTCCAGAGGATCAAGAAAAAACCACATTCACTTGCCCGTACGGCACATTTCCATTCCGTCGAATGCTGTTCGGGTTATGCAACGCACCTGCTACCTTCCAGCGTTGCATGCTAGCCATTTTTTCAGAAATGGTGGGTGAATACTTAGAGGTCTTTATGGATGATTTCTCTGTATTTGGGAATTCATTCGACCATTGTCTGAGCAACTTGGAGAAAATCCTGAAATGATGTATCGAGGTTAATCTGGTGTTAAGTTGGGAAAAGAGTCATTTTATGGTTCAAGAAGGAATCGTCCTCGGTCACATCGTATCGCATAGGGGCATTGAGGTGGATTGGGCTAAGGTTGATTTGATTTCCAAACTCCCTCCGCCTAGCTCGGTCCGGCAGATTTGCTCATTCCTGGGACACGTTGGCTTCTATCGAAGGTTCATTAAAGACTTCTCCAAGCTCTCAAAACCATTAACCGACCTTCTGGCCAACGATGCCATATTCCACATGTCTTCTGATTGCATCCAGGCTTATCACACCCTTCGGGACATAGTCTCCACAGCCCCCGTACTTCAGCCCCCAGATTGGTCCCAAGACTTTGAGATTATGTGTGATGCATCAGATTTTGCCATAGGCACTGTCCTAGGAGAAAGACAAGATAAGAAACTCGTGGTGATCTACTACGCGAGCAAAACATTGGACGAGGCCCAACAAAATTATACGGTCATAGAGAAAGAGTTGCTCGCTGTAGTCTTCGGACTTGAGAAGTTCCGATCGTACTTGCTGGGATCCCACATGACCATCTATACTGACCATTCAGCCATCCAGCACCTGTTAGCTAAGAATGACGCAAAGCCCAGGCTCTTCAGATGGATCCTGCTCTTGCAGGAATTTGACCTGGAAATCCGCGACAAGGCTAGATCGAAGAATGTGGTGGCTGACCACTTGTCTAGACTTCATCCAGATCACATTGGACCCTCCCTACCTCTATCTAATGCCTTCCCCAATGAACACATTCTGGCCGTGTAAGACAAGAGACTGCCTTGGTATGCTGACTACGTCAACTACCTAGTTGTAGGACAAACCCTGCACAGCTGGTCCAGACAGCAACGGGACAAGTTCTTGGCTGAGGCCAAGCACTATTTCTGGGATGATCCCATGTTGTTTCGCCTCTGTGCCGACCAGATCATCAGGAGGTGTATCCCCAAGAACGAAGTTCAGAGTGTGCTTTCCTTCTATCATGACTAGGCTTGTGGTGGCCACTTCTTTGGAAAGAAACGGCTACAAAGGTTCTGCAGTCTGGATTCTACTGGCCTTCCCTATTTAAGGATGCACACAACTTTGCCAAGACTTGCTCATGCTGCCAAACACTGGGGACCATGGCCAGGAAAGATATGATGCCCCTCCAGCCCACTTTGATTGTCGAAATCTTCAACGTTTGGGGTATCATTTTATGGGCCCCTTTCCACCATCCAACGGCTTCAAGTACATCCTAGTCTCGATAGACTATGTTTCTAAATGGATTGAAGCCGTCGCTACCTGCCGATGCGATCATAGGACTGTCATGGACTTTGTTAAGCAGAACATCTTTTCCCGATTTGGAATACCAAAGTCCATGATCAGTGATGGTGGAAGCCATTTTATCCACTCCCAATTCCGTGCCCTACTTAGAAAATATAGGGTTAACCACCGCATTGCTACCCCGCATCATCCGCAAACAAATGGGCAGACCGAGGTCTCAAATAGACAAATCAAGAACATTTTACAAAAGACTGTGAGACCTGACAGGAAAGACTGGTCCACACAACTAGATGATGCCCTGTGGGCATACAGGAACGCTTTCAAGACCCCGATAGGCATGTCGCCTTATCGCCTGGTCTTTCGCAAAGCCTGCCATCTTCCTGTCGAATTGGAACACCAGGCTTACTGGGTTGTCAAGCAATGTATCATGGATTCCCAGTTAGCCGGTGCACAGAGGACACTCCAACTATCTGAGCTCGAAGAAATTCGTCGAGACGCCTTTGAGAATAGTTGACTGTATAAGGAGAAAATGAAAGCCGTCCATGACTGACTCATCCATAGAAAGACCTTTGAGCTTAACCAGCAAGTCTAGTTGTTCGATGCCTGCCTAAAACTCTTTCCAGGGAAACTCAGGTCCAAATGGACAGGACCATTTCAGGTGGTTAAGCCTTACTCTAATGGGGCGGTTGAAATCACAGATCCAAACACTGGGCACACTTTTACAGTTCATGGTCAAAGATTGAAACACTTCCTAGCCCAGGTTCCCCCAAAGGAAAGTGTCACCCTCATTGAGGGATGACACGAAGCACCGCCCAGCTGGAGGCGTTAAACTCAACGCTTCCTGGGAGGCAACCCAGAGGATTCAGACTGATCCGGTATTTTACATCACTCAGGTAATATCTTTTTAACCCCTATTGCATCCATGTATTTGCTAATGATGACATTGTCCAACTTAAGCATGGGGGATGGTAAATTGCACGATCCTGAGCTCATTTAATCAGTCTGAATAAAATAAAATT
Organism: Thalassia testudinum; assembly: GCA_037157565.1. NCBI lineage: Eukaryota > Viridiplantae > Streptophyta > Magnoliopsida > Alismatales > Hydrocharitaceae > Thalassia > Thalassia testudinum. The sequence continues at coordinate 2,335,245 of JAZHRO010000044.1, forward strand.
AAAAAAAAAAAAGAAGAAAAGAAAATAAAATAAACCACACTTCACCGCACGAGTATGGCTGGCAAGTGATCGTGGGTAACAACCCATTAGTCGGTTGTCCAGAGCTCAGCTCAGTAATTGCACAAAAAGAACCAAAACACTTAAGGAAGAAGCGGGGAAGTAGTACAAGACGGAGAGATATACACTAGAAAAATCCTTGTGTTGACCCCAATTAAAACAAACGTAGGGAGAAAGCTACCAATCGAACAAATACACCTTCAGGCAAAATACTTCCTCTTCCGGTCACCTAGGGGCGTAGAAACCCGAAGTTTGTCTGAATTACCGTTGAGTGAGTCTATCACAATCTTCACACCAAGATGCTTAGCACTTAGGGTTTTGACTGAGTTTTGGGTGGGTTGGGTAGCCGTAAAAAGTTACCAACCCACTCTGAATTCCAAAAAAATTCTAAAATATATATATATACACATATGTATATTTACATACATTAAAGCAAGGATTCAGGTGATTCGTATTTTGGCAGACACCTGGGTGCTGCTTAGTCTTTATAGATTAAGCTCTTAGTATATTTCCTCCTATTGACAAGTGACGAAGTGTCTAAGCAATTACTTCCTAAATTCTGACAGAAAATAAAGGCTAGAATAAACCTTGCTAGGGACTAGCAAGGAATAAGCATGGGGGTATGATAACACTGCATCTGCGGGTGATAGCTCTGCTAAATAGGGCCCATCTTAAGAATAAAAGGCATAGATAACACAACGTAAGTAGAATGGGAGCATTGCATGCATCATATGTCAATATTGCTTATAAAATAGCATTAATGGCTATTTGTATGAGAACTTGTCAAATCAGGCCTCAGATGAGTAATCGGACCGTACGGATGGATTCAAAATGATGAACGGAGTCCAACGGACTCAAAATCGGCCAAATCCGACATCCGGAGCTCCCACAATGGGCCCAAGAAGTTCTGACCGTTGATCTGATGATCAACGGCCCATGATGCGCCACGTGGTGCCCGCTCACCACGCGCCCGCTTCCTCCTTCATCTGAAGAGCAGATCTCAACCATCGATCTCCGATCGATTACTTGAGAATCGCGCGCACGCCCGTGGTCGCCGCGACTAAGAAACGGGTGTAGTGCAGCTGTTGAAGCGCACGCCCGCGCCCACGCGACGTGTGTTCAAGCCGCGCAATGCTGAAATCCGAAGACAACTTCAAGCGCGGGAGAAATTCGGCCGCCAAATCAACAGCGAGCGGCCGAGATAGCGCCACGCGGCGCATCCTCAGGCGATGATCAGCCACACGCGCACACAAGCTGGACGACAACGCCCGCACACACGCGCACTCAAGGTGCGATCCAAGCACGCCCGGGCGAAGACCTCAGCCGTCCGATCTTCGATCGGACGGCTCTCATGCCACACCCACGGATCGAGCGCGAGGAAGAACAGCTGCGGGCGAGCGACCGGTGGGCTGGGAGCTTCACCAACATTTTGGGAAGAGTTTTAGCAACGTCCCAGACGTCGCTAAAACCCCTTCTTCATTTGGAAAGCCCTTCTCCCTATTTAAACCCCTTCCAACCACCCATTCAAGGCATTCACTCCCCTTGCAACTACTCTACGCCTCTCTTAGCTAGCTTTAGGCCCTTTTGAAATCGTCGGAGACGACGAGCTGCCGACAGAGCCTTCTCCACCACCGTGGCTGCCTCGCTGCCCACCCTATCTCTCTCTTTCTTCCTATCTTTTAAGCTTTACTTTACTTATGTTTAAGCATGTATCTAATGTTGTAATTTGTGAACTAAAGCTGCATGATTAATGAAGTTATTTTCCATTCAATTTCCTACTCTAATTCCTATTCAAGTTGCATGTTAAGAATGAAATGATTCTAACCCTAATCTCTCTCTCTCTCGCATGCTTTTCACCCGCGCCTTTTCGCAAGCAAAAACTCCACGATTTTCATGACAATAAGTGACAAGAAAAATTTGATTTTCACGCCTCCCTGAGACCGACACTCGGAATCACATCCGTTTCTTTACTTTAAAACCGACGTTGAAAGTGCGAACTATAACGACACTTCTTAACACGCACGCACAAAACCACGTCAATTACCCGTATACAATGCCCTTCACAATCCTGGAGCAGTTGATCCTAAGCCTCTAAATTAAAATTGGTAGCAACTTGACCCCTATTAAGGATTGGAGGTCTAACTGCTACGTGTAGTGCCTACGTGCTGGTGTGGGTTCCCGCATGCTATTAGATGTCTAAAATTGGGGCAAACGACCTTTCAATCTAGCCCGGTGGTTTCGCGGTGCTCTCATTTTGTTCCATAGGTTGTGATAGTAGGTAACTTAGATCTTTAGGTCTAAGGGCACATTGTAGAGGTTAGGAAACTGATTGCTTTGATTTGTCATCAAGTGTACCCATACGGCGTTGTTTCTCTCATCCCCTTTTCCCTTCTTATCTCCCCAATTCTTCCTGCAGTAGTGCATGTTTGGGAGGAGGTCACAAAACCCTGAATTATTTGAATTGTCTGATAATTCTAGAAGGATAGAAACTGATTCGTCATCCTCCTCCACAAACATGGCTGCACGCCCACCCCCAAATCCCGAGGGAGGAAACCGCCCCCCTCAAATCCCACCAGGTGGTGGTGGAGCCGTAGACCCCATAACCCACCTCCAAGCTCAAATGGAAATGTATAATGAGCAGATTGAAGCCATTAGGGAAACCTTGGAGGAAATGCAGAACCCTCCCGAATGGGAGGAGCCTAGGTCTCTTAGCTCTTATCAAAATCCCGCTACTACAGAGACCATAGGGCAAATTCGAGTCCCCATGGGCGGGGATGATTTTAAACTAAAACCTAATGTCATTGGCCTGATTAACTTTCACTTCCATGGTCTTGCAAGTGAAGATCCCTTTCTCCATTTAGAAGACTAAACCCGATTAGCTGAAACTGTTAAACCAAGAAACATCGGGTTATCAATTGTCCTCATGAAAATGTTCTCGTTTTCGTTACAGGATAAAGCATCGCAATGGTTGCGCACCCTTGGGAGAACCATCCATTCTTAGGAAGAGATGCGAACAACATTTCTCAAGAAATTCTTTCCAATCGGGCGAACCAATGCACTTCGCCGGGCTATAACTTCTTTCACGCAACAAAATGGCGAGCAGTTTCATGAGGCTTGGGAAAGGTATAATGACCTCCGAAAATGTCCGCACCACGGTCTGCCTAAGTGGCATATAGCCCAGATCTTCTATTATGGGCTAAATGAAACTTTGAAGCAGATTGCAGACGCTTCCTGCGGAGGGAATTTCATGAATAAAGACAAGAATAGAGCATTTGGATTATTTGAGAACATGAGTGAAAATTCAATGAATAATGCCTCCATTGTCACCTTTAATCGTACCAGCCTGCCCCGCAATGTTCACGAAGTTGACACGGGACTCTCCCATTCATCCACAGATCTTAATCTTATTGCACAAAAATTGGATGAAGTCTCCGTCGTGCACAAGAAGCTAGACAAGCTTCTAGCCAATCCCGCCCGCTCTATGGCAAACACCTCCACCTCATCATTCCGTCACAACCCTAATCCTTCCAATGCCAGGCTTATTCCCAAAAACCCTGTAAGACCATCCTTACCGAGTATCGCGACGAGCGATTTGGTAAGTCATGTGGATCTGGCTTATGCAAGCCAGTATTTCGACACGGAGGACCAAGCCTCTGTGTGCTCGGATGCATATATACATGCAGACACGTCTTCTGGCTTAGAAGACGCTTGTGCCCTGGGAAACAACCCGTTCTCTGCTACTTATAACCTAGGGTGGTGAAATCATCCTAACTTCGCATGGTCCAATAACCCGCAGCCTCAAAATCCCACGGGTGGACCAATGCGACCGTCCGTACCCGTCATCCCAAGGGCCTAGTCTAATCCTGTGGCAAATCTGCCATCGGGTCCTTGCATTCCTCAAACAGAACACGCATCAAGTCCTCTTGATAAACTGATGCGAATGATGACGGAAATGTCTAAGTGACATGAAGAAAACATGACCTCTCTTCAGCACCAATTGGCGCAGCAGAATGCTGAGATCAGTCAACTGCGCATGGCAACTCGATCTCAGGGTACTCTTCCAGCCCAACCTGTTCCCAACCAGCGAAATTTTGTACCCCGTGGTCCTCAACCACAGGTACGACCTTCTCAGGGGGCAAGTTCATCAAATTCTACAAGCTCCGAGCATTCCACCGAGATTTCAGGATAATCCCGCAGCAACACATCACCCTTATGTCCCTATTGTGAACCCTCCTCCACCTTATGATCCCACAGGACCCGCGACGTCCAATGCAATTACTACGAGGAGCTGTAAGCAAATTATCGATCTGCCTCGACCTGATCCTGGCCCATCTTTTTCATCGCCCTTTAATTCGGGATGCGCACCGCATTCTCGTGAGGACAATACACCCAAACTAGTGCCAGAATCAATCTCATTCCTTGAGGCTCTACTAAGGGAGCCAAAAGCCAAGAAAAAGGATACGCAGGCCTTTGATAACCTGCGCAATTTATTCAGGGATGTTGAAATCAAGGTACCCCTGTTGGAGGCTATTGACCATACACCAACTATCGCCCGATTTTTCAAAGACTACACTACAACCAAGCGACAGTCAAAGAAAATAAAGAATCCGGTGGTCCTCTCGCCTCATGCAAGTTGTGCTATACTGTCAAATCTACCACCGAAGCAGAAAGGTCCAGGCACACCGCTTATTTCTTGTAGCATCCAAGGCTGCAATTTTAACTGTGCTCTGCTTGATCGAGGATCTTCCATCAATCTTATACCAACCATCATGCTCGAGAAATTTGCCTTAGGAAATCCAAAACCCACCCCTGTCACGTTACAGTTGGCAGATCGTTCTGTCAAAATACCGAAGGGTGTGGTGGAAGACGTGGTGGTTAGGGTCAACAGTTTCTGTTTTCCTATTGACTTTCTTATTTTGGATATGGAAGTTCCTAGCTCACTTTCTAATTGTCCGATCATCCTTAGTCGACCTTTCTTGGCCATAGCCCGTGCCCATATCGATTGTGAGTCAGGCTGTATTGAGATTGCCGTTGGCCCTGAGAAGCTCAAGCTAAACATCTTCAAGGTAGCCAAGAACTTTGATTGTGATTGCATCGAGGATGACACGTCTGAAGAAAACATGGCCATCAGCGTGTGTATCGGACTTATAGGGACCTATTCTAACTGCTGTGGATTGCCCCTGAACACAGACCATCGCCTGACTAGCACATATGGTGACGATCCCCCATCCCTCCCCTTACTGGTACCTTCTCCTGACTAGACTTCTGATGAGGTTTTCTCCGCTTCCCATACCTCGTGGTCTGAGTCATATTCGGACTACTCATCGCCGGTCCACCCCCTTGAAGATCGGATTGCCCTTTCTTTCCCGCCAAATCAGGCGGAAATGCGACTCCACACTGGGACCTTGAGCCCACATACTGATCACTAGGGCTCTCCCTTTTTGGATCCATCAATCCAAGATGCCCCTCTTCTTGGCCAATCTGAGGACCAACTTCTTCCTCTTGCCTTTCTTTCTTCTGATCTGCTTGGGATACTCTCGTCCCAAGAAATGCCAGATCTTTCACCATCCACTCTCGAGCTAAAAGAGCTGCCTGACACGCTTATGTGTGTTTTCTTGGGACCAAATGAAACGTTCCCCGTAATCATTAGTTCAAAATTGACCAGGGAGCAAGAGTGCAAACTAACAAAGGTCCTTATGGAACACAAGGCAGCCATATCTGACTTAATTGTCATTAGCCCCTCCTACTGCACTCACAATATCTATACGGAGGAGGAGGCTTGACCTTCCCGCGAGATGCAGCGACGTCTCAACCCTAACATGCGGGAGGTCATTAAAAAGGAAATCATTAAGTGGCTTAATGTGGGTATAATCTGCCCGATCAGTGATAGCCCCTGGGTGAGCCCGATTCATGTCGTGCCCAAAAAGGTGGGACTCACCATCCGTGTCAATAACAGGGGCGAATCCATCCCTACACGCACTCCTACAACTTGGAGAGTGTGTGTAGATTATAGGAAACTAAATGCTGCAACTAAGAAAGATCACATTCCGCTACCTTTTATGGACCAAATCCTGGAGTGGTTACGGGAAATAAATTTTTCTGTTTCCTGGATGGATTCTCTGGATATAACCAGGTGGCAATTGACCCTTGGGACCAAGAGAAAACCACCTTTACCTACCCCTTCGGCACCTTCGCTTTTAGAAGGATGCCTTTCGGACTTTGTAACACACCAACAACTTTCCAAAGATGTATGCTAGCAATATTCCATGACATGGTGGGTGACTTTCTTGAGGTCTTCATGGATGACTTTTCGGTCTTCGGACCTTCATTTGATGATTGTCTTGCCAACCTGACCCGTATCCTTCAAAGATGTATTGATGTGAACCTCGTGCTTTCTTGGGAAAAAAGTCATTTTATGGTACATGAGGGAATTGTTCTCGGGCATATCATCTCCGATAGGGGTATTGAGGTTGACAGAGCTAAGCTTAATGTGATTGCTGATTTACCTGTGCCTGGCTCTTTCAAGCAAATCCGCTCCTTAAGACATGTCGGTTTCTATAGGAGATTCATCAAAGACTTCTCCAAGATTTCTAGACCATTAACTCATCTCCTATCGACTGATGTACCCTTTGATATGGGCCTCAACTGCATACGAGCAGTCATGCAGCTGCGTGATGCTGTCACCAAGGCCCCTGCTCTCCAGCCACCTGATTGGTCCCTCGACTTTGAACTCATGTGTGACACTTCCGACCTTGCAGTTGGAGCCATCCTGGGACAAAGACGCGATAGACACCCCTTCGTGGTGTACTATGCCAGTAAGACGTTGGACGAGTCCCAACGTAATTATACAACCATTGAGAAAGAACTACTGCCGGTCATCTTTGGGATGGAGAAATTCCACTCTTACCTTCTGGGCTCGCATGTTATTGTATTCACTGACCACGCAGCCACTCGTCATCTCATGCACAAGAAGGATGCCAAGCCAAGACTGATTCGTTGGATCCTTCTGCTTCAAGAATTTGACCTTGAGATCTGCGATAAGGCTGGAGCTCAGAATGTTGTTGCTGATCATCTCTCGAGACTGGATCCTAACCACATTGGACTTACTCTGCCGATTAATGAGGTTTTTCCCGATGAGCACCTATTGGCAATTAATGTGGCAAGTGGACCTTGGTATGCCGACATTGCCAATTACCTTGCTTCTGATTCCCTTCCACATGGCTGGCCTAAAAACCAGCGCGAGCGTCTCATTGCAAAAGCAAAGTACTATTTCTAGGATAATCCACTACTTTTTCGAATAGGTGCCTACCAGATCATCCATCGCTGTATTCCTGACAGCAAATTCCCTAGTGTGCTATCCTTCTGCCACGATCAGGCCTGCGGAGGCCATTTCTCTAGGAGGAAAACTGCAGCCAAGGTGTTGCAGTGCAGTTTCTTTTGGCCCCCCCTGCACTAGGATGCACACAATTATGATAAACATTGCACTAGGTGCCAGTCGTTAGGGTCAATGTTGAAAGTTCCCTACTTGGAGGGGTGAGATCAGCGTGACAAAAAAAATGCGTAATTGAAATATAAACAATCTCACAAATAGTCAATCACACAAAGTACACAAGTGATTTTAGGTGGAAACCCGAACCGGGTGAAAACCACCACCTAACCCTCTCGAGTTAGGATTTTCCGATCAACCTAGTTGATCAAATCCACTAACCGAATCACTTTGAAACGAGGGTGATTCAACCTCAGTACAACCACGCTACAAGTACGAGGGTAGCGTTCCTCAACCCCTTCTCTCCACGAGAAGGATTTTGTCCCACGAAGGAGACGGGAATTCGCAAAGCGAATACCCAACCAAAAGACAAAGATAAAATAAACAACAGTCCTATAGAGCCAACAAAATAATTAAACCTAGCTTCTATAGGAAATAGGAAACTCCCCTTTGCAAGGAGTGCGTCGACGATGACGCGGTGCGTGTGCCACGCGATGGCGCTACGCCGCTCTCGTGAACAACAGCGGGAGAGCGGGTGCGCAAACTGAATTTAGCTCTCAAGATGATGGAGCTTGAGCTTGGAGAGAAAGAGAGACACAAAAGTGTGGAAAGTATGTTGCTTAGGTGTGTCTTGTATTTTTCTAAGTGTATATCTTGTGTGTTTTTGTGTTGCAAAGGCTCCCCTCTATTTATAGAGGCCTTAGGAAGGCTTTGGAAGGCTTAGGAAGGGTTTTATAGCCGTTGGGTGCAAAGCCCAAGAGAATCAGGCCGAAATCAGGACAATGATTACATTTGACAGGGTCATCAGACGTCTAACTCTTTCATCAGACGTCTGGAAGGCCACTTTAAGACGTTTGATTCCAAGGTCAGACGTCTGATTCTATGCGGGTTTCTCCCTGACTTGAATCAGATCTAAACAGGGTTTTTGTGCAAGTCCATCAGACGACATATAGGACGTCTGGCACTATGTCTGGACGTCTGGAAACCTACTTTTATTGTGGGAATTGATTTCCAAACGTTGCAACGGCTAGAAAATCTCTGAGAAGAGATTTTGGGTCAGCCGAGGCAAAACGGTCATTTATCAGACGTCTGTAAAGTCCTATGGACGTCTGATAAGGCTCTAACGGTCATAATCTTGAGTGTTTTCTAAGCCATCCAACGGTCCACTAATTGGACGTCTGGCAAAGTCATCAGACGTCTCCTAAGACGTCTGGTCTAAGGTCTGGACGTCTGATTTCATCAGACAGAACTAACTATGTCCAGCCTAACAGTTATCAGACGTCTGAAACAACAGTCATACGTCTTAAAATTCTTTATCAGACGTCTGATTTGGGAATTAGACGTCTGGAAGTGCTGTTTGAACCCTATATTGGTTTTCTAAGTATTCTACAGAAAACCTAAGTATCCTAGGGTTGTGCCGGTGTTCCTAGGACTACTGTTAGGGTTCTTTGAGGCTCTTTAACATGAAATATCTAAGGAAATAAAGAGCAACAAAAGAAATGAAAAATACAACAAGTACAAAAGAAAGAAATCTATCCTATTCTTCATTTCCTTCCATCTTCAATCTGTCGCTCCACGCGAACCTCCTCTGTTTTCCGTCAAGCTCCTCCAATCCGTCCTGGATGCGAGCTCGAGTTCCGTCTAAACACGTCCACATTTGCAATTGACCTGAAATCTAGGACTCAAATTGCAAATGTTAAATAACACGTGTTTTGTTATCATCAAAACAAATGATCGTGGTGCTCTAGCACCAACAAATGTCACGTCGTGACATGATGCCCTTGTAACCCATCCTAGTTGCTGAAATCTTTGACATTTGGGGAATCGATTTCATGGGTCCCTTTCCTCCTTCCAACGGCTTTGAGTACATCCTCGTTACTGTTGATTATGTTTCGAAATGGATCGAGGCTATTCCCACGCGCCATGTTGACCATGTCATATCTACTCGATTTGTGAAAAATCACATTTTCGCACGCTTTGGGATCCCTCGAGTCATTATTTCTGATGGAGAAATTCATTTTACCCATGCTTCTTTTCGGGCACTTCTAAGGAAATATGGAGTTCACCATCGTATCATCCTCAAACGAACGGCCAGGTTGAGGTGTCGAGTTGGCAAATCAAGCAAATTCTTCCGAAAATGATTTGGCCTGACCGTAAGGATTAATCCGACAAGCTGATTGACACACTTTGGGCATATCAGACCACCTTCAAGGCTCCTCTTGGTATGTCTCCTTATAGAATTATTTACGGGAAGCCTTGTCATTTGCCCGTGGAGCTGGAGCACCACGCTTATTGGGTGGTTTGCCAATGTAACCTCGACTCAGACCTGTGTGGTCGAGAAAGGAAACTCCAACTCCAAGAGCTGGAAGAACTCCATCATGAAGCCTATGATTCTGCCTTAACTTTCAAACAACGTACTACGGCCTTTCATGACAGCCGAATTCGGCGGAAGGAATTTGAGCCATCTCAGCAAGTTTGGCTTTACAATGCCCGACTCAAATTCTTTCCAGGGAAATTGAAGTCCAAATGGACTGGTCCCTACTAGGTCTCGAGACCATTTCCCAACGGGGCCGTTGAAATTGAAGATCCCAAATCTGGGCATAAATTTACGGTCAATGGGCAACGGTTAAAACCCTATCTTACTCATGAACCTGCCCCTGTTGGTGAAACTGTTGCCCTGCTGAAGGGTAACTAACTTCGTGCCTCACTCTGAGTCCAGCTGGGGACATTAAATTTAGCGCTCGTTGGGAGGCACCCCAGCAACACTCCTCCACTATCACTTACACAATTCCATTTCACTTCACTTCACACTTCTTCACTTTTTCACTTCACCACCCACCCTACCACCCTGCTATATACCTTGTACGTTAGCTCTCGTTCCCTAATCCTTGGACCTTGCTTTACCCTGCATGCATATGAGGACATAGCATCATTTGGCTTGGGGGGTGGATAGGCTCATAGGATCTGGGTATTATATGGTATCATGCAGCTTCCATTATATATATCCATCTATAAATATATACATAGACTATTTCAAAAAAAAAAAAAAAGTACTTAACAATGATCAAAAGGCTGAAACAAAAATACAATAAGTGTTTATGGATATTCAACCGCTGTTTTGAAGACTTTCCAGGCCACAAAAGCTTGATTCGCTCAGGCCTGGCTTAATTCACTTGAGCATTGATAAGATAGATCGGAATCTCTCCTAAGGATGTATTCTTGTACCTGAGTCACCAGTACAGGATTTGTTGGTTTGCTTATACTCGAGAGCCTAAGTAATCTTGGTTCACACTACACATGTCAAGAAAGACCAGGTGAACATAAGATCCGACCCTAGTGTTCATTAGGGAAGGTGGAGTCCTTACCTGTGCGCGCAGGTAGACTTTTTATCCCAGACTTTAGTCTTGTGTCTAGGAGAAACTCTTTCCACCAAAAAGGGACTCTCCCACCAAAAATGTGTGCTCCCCTAAACAAAGTTGTAAGAGATATAGTGACACTTGTTTCAAGAGAGAGAGAGAGAGAGAAAACCTTACAAATAAGTCAGTATATCTTTCAAATGTCTGTAAATTCTTCTCCTCTAAAAGTTTTTCAGGGCACGTTACAAATACCCTATTTCTACTATATATTCATTGATCCACAAAAGCAATAAAATGGGGGTTGAGTTTTCCATCATCTTTTTAAAGGTCAATCTGAAGACATGAGTTGAAACTGGGACCAACCTGCACTTAAAAATTCATGTAACCCTGGGCTTGAGCCTTAATGTTCATCTGGTCAGTCTTGATCCTTCACTATGCACAAACCATAATCTCTTGAGCTCTCGAGCACGACAAAACCTTCTAAGTCCTGGAAATCGTACTTAAGGGTTAAATATCAAGAGTCCAGGTTAGTTGAGAGATGGTCTATGTCATATAAGACTTAAAGTACTGGTAGTCTTCTTTGCAATTGGTTCTCACAATATCCAACAGATAAACACACCCTTGTCACCACAGAAGAAAATCTTCAGCTTAAGATCATTTCTAAATACAATACAAAATGTTTTGCTAGGGACTAGCAAAAGATAGGCATGGGGGTATGTTTGCACAACAAAAATACACCAGTAAATATGCCATTTTGTGTTATTTCCTAGTACTGCCATTGCATCTTATGTAGCTGTAATTGCATTTGTAAATAGACGCCTGCATGCATTTATAAATAGGGGAGGAGAGTATGAATAATTGGCCATCTATTAATTAACATCTTCCTCAAGTGTGGCATTGCAATTTCACCATTTTCATTTTTTTATTTACTTTGAATTCTTCTCTTTCTCACGGCTGCAGGGCATGGGGCATGCGTGCCTCTTCGTGCCTCTCCTCCTGCCAACAGCATGGAAGGGTGTGCGCTGCCAGCAGCATGGTTGTGGCATGCCCTCTCCTCTTTATAATGTTGTGCTCTCTCCCTTGTTCGGTCATGCACTTTCATACACCTGTAGACACCTTCAGATCCACCGTTACCCTAGGCCAACCTCCTCCCCTCTCCCTCTCCATACACAGTATCTCTTCTCACTGAGAAGAGACAACCGTGGGCAGGAGAAAACCCACAGTGGTCTCTGACCACCACTGTGAGTTCCACCACCACCCAGCTCTTTCGTGAGCAAGTGGGCGTGGTGGATTCGCCTTTTGTTTTTACCGCCGTTCGTCTTCTCCACCATTGCCAGAGCTTCAAGCTTTCAAGTTCAGAAGCTCCAGCAGCACCACACGCTGGCCTGCAGCTCCGCCGGTCACCGCGCGCATGCCTGTAGATCACGCTCACCCTTTTTCCACGTGTGCAGGCGCTACACAACATGCCCGCGCATGCAGAATCGGTCGCCCACTTCGCGCGGCACTATAGCTACTATTCATGCCTCTCAGTGCGACACTATAGCCACCGACTAGCTTCTTACTTAGCCGGTGGCTTTGCGCTCTCTCTCCTCGCCCGCTACCTGCACCAGCCGGTCACATGCCCGTCCGCGCCTCACCCGCCCGCAGCACTGCGTGCTGCGCTGCACTGTGCTTTTCCGCAACCGTCCGCACACAAGGAGAGGGCAGGCGTGCCCTAGCACACCTCACGCGCTCTCTCTCTTGTGCCCGCGCACCTGCGCCTTCAGACGTAGGGGTAGCACAGCAGACAGCTTATCAGCTGCGCTCCCCTCATCCTCCAACATACACACACACCCACTTGTACACACACACTCGTACACTCACACACACACTGGTACACACTCATACACACCCTTATACACTCACACATACACACACACACACACACATATATATATATATCCACTCACATATATGCATAAATATATATATATATACATATCTATATACATATACAACTATATATATACATATATATACTCATATATATATTTACATATACATCCACCTACTCATATCCATCTATACACTTCACAAACACCACCCATACTTCCGTGCACTCATCCCTCCACCGCGCACCATATCACGGGAATATTCACACCAGTTGTTGATATTCCCCGATATCCGCGCAAAGCAAGCAACTCCACCCTCACTCCCACACATCCGCTCACACTTCACGCGGCACTCAGTCTTGTTGGTTGCTTCTTACTAGACATGGACCAACTTGACACTGTGCTACATTTCATTTCCACTTCCACCTCCACCCTTATATATAATATATAACTATATACATATATATATTCCGTATCTACTATATATCCATACATATACTAAGCTAAGTATTTCTTTCTTTTCTAGCAACCTACCTTATTTTCATTTATCTTTTATTTCTTGCTATTAAAAAGACAAAAAGAAAGAGTAAAAGAGAAAAGATAATTCTTGTCTTGCAGGTACTTGATCTTGCGAATAACAAGATCAATTTCTGAGAACCTTAAGTTGGCTACAAGTCAAGAACCATTTGGCTCAAGACCAAGGACTTGATTTTGAGGGTGTACCTCAAGGACAACATTATCAACAACAAAAATCTTAAATATAAAAAAATCAAAAGCATAATAAACGCAAGGAAGAGATACATTTTAGGAAAGGCGTAGAAACTCCTTGACCTTTAAATTCCCGCCTCCTTGAGAACGACCTTGGGCCTAAAAGCGACCAAGATAAAATCAAGTAGGCTAGGTTAAAAATTTTGTAAAGCTGGTTAGACTCGATTTAGGTTATCTCACTATACTAATTTCAACGATAATATCACCATATTAACAAAACCTATTCAAGTAGCACCAAGTCACAATCAAATCAACTTTTAATTCAAGTGAAATTTAAGGCATAATTAGGTCTAAAAGTGGTAGACTTATGGGCTCAATTCACACATACCGGTCTGCTTGGATCCGCGATGACAGGGAAGGTCGGGCGGGGGAAATCCTGTAACCCATGGGGACGCTGTACCATGTAAGGGTCTTTGCAGGGCTCTCCCTTCCTGGCTGCCCAACTAATTCTTGGGTGCGTGAATTTCTGATCTAGAGGTCCATCTACCTTGAACTGCCATAGTCATCCAATTTTTTTAGGTGCCTTGATTGGGTCTAATTCATATCCATTTCCTCATCTATTCTCTAGTGCACACACATAAGAGGAGGTCCCTAGGTCTAACCTAAAAGCCTCCATTAGGGTCTGATCCAAATCAAGATCAAACCCCAATCTTCTTGGGTAAAATATGATCGGATCTGATCAATTTAATCTAGACTTGAATTTGATTCTTCATCCTAATCCACCACCTGATTTTGACATTCAACCTAATAGAGTAAGAAAGATGTCCACTAGCCTTGAACCCCATAAGAGCATGAAAGATCGAATGTTTGAGGATGCTACTAGATACAGCAAATAATTTTACAAAACCTCAACCCCCTCTAACAGAGTTCAGGTTAGTGAACCAAAGATGACAAACCTCATTATGGACCACATCTAGCTGATTGCAACATAGATAGCATGTGGTTCAACCTGGGAAACCCTCTTAGAACAAATTATTGCAGTAAGAAGATTGCATAGGAATGAGGGTTTACAATACTTGTCAAATCCACCACTTTGGGAAAAGTATCAGGATATTATTACAAGATGTGGGGATCTGTTAGATCATCTGGAAGAATTGATTATCGAAAGATACCTAGACCCCCACCCAAAAGTCTATTATGAATCTTGGAGTAATCTCGAGGACCAATACAATTTTCCCAAGCCCGGGTTTGAAAATGGAGGTTTCTATGCTGAATCTCCAACCCAAATGGAACTAGATTATGATGTTGTGCAGAATGAAGTACTTGATTAATTCATGGGTTGGTCGGGTTCCATTACAAGTGTTCTTGACTATGAGCTAGCTATTGAAAACTTTGAAGCCAGTCCATTTCAAATAGAATTTCAAAATACTTGTGATGACTTTGATTTAGAACTCCTTAAGGATATAACTCCTACACCTTATCCTATTAAGGTATTCCTCGAGAGTAGTTCCGACATCCCAATTAAGCCAAATTTAGATTCTAGTAACCCAATTCCTACACTTAACCTAGAATCTAGATCTGAGCCTATTTGGGATGATTATGCAGCTCAATATGATGAGGAAAAAATCTCATATTTGAAATATGGTTTTGAGCCTATCTTTGATGAAGAAATCTCCCCAGACTCCTTGGAAGAACAGACTGACTTATTTGAAACACAACCAATTTACGATTCAGAATCAGAGGAATCTGGAGAGTCGGGACTAAATTGGATCTACCCTAGATACCTTGAAATTGAGCCTATGCCTAATAAGGTTATCCTTGTTTGCTTGGAATGTAAAGTTAGGTTAGACCAGAGTCAGGTTGATAACTTTAAGACTTTTGATTCTTCGCATGGTGGAAATCTTGATTTTGAGTCAAGTTTAGAAGATCATGCTCTTGGATTCTCCTATGTTGAATTTGACCCATATTCTAATTCAAGAGAATCTTTGTTTTTAGATGATAATGAGACAATTTTTTACCTCAATATCCATGACCTATTCTTTGAGTCAGTTCATTGATTTAGAGCTCAAAGCAGCCACACTGCCTAATCTGTAGCCGAAGCCTTTCAAAAATCGACCCTTGCCACGTTACTCCACCAAAATCCATTACTACTCCGAATCATCTCATTCCAATCTGTTTGGAGCTGATTTACCACCACAGTTTGATAATGAATGGGACATTGATCAAACTGACAACCATCTACCATTTCCTCTTGATCCGATAAGTAGGGCTCCTACATTCTTCACCACTTCATTATCTTTTAAGGATCTCAACTCTGATCTGGCTAAACCAATACAACCAAACCCTCAATTCTCATTTCTACATCTATTTAAGCCAGAATGCACCTGGTGGGCTCCATACTTATTGATTCACATTTTTTAGCCCACCAGACTGATTGGGTTTGGTCTGCATAAGCAGCTAGTTGATTTGAACAAGCACCTGGTTGGACCAACTACGCTAATCATCAAGATGCTTATTCTACAAAACTCTACCAATCTGATCACCCTTTTTCTTGATGATCTTTTGCTCGGTTGAAGGCATTGAATTTAGTACTTAATGTGAGGCAACCCGTCATTTCATAAACCCTAGACCCTTCTGATTCTTTTTGAGCTACATTGCTATTACACTTTAGGGTTCAAACTTTAGAATAAATGACTCCACCTCTAATACTCCTATTGGAGCTTGAAATCATTTGCAACAATCATTTCAACTCATTCACCAACCCTTGTGAACCGCTTCTAAAATATAAACTATGCTAAATTCAAACCCACCTTGTTTACAATGAGGGCATTACAAAACTTCGGCATGAGGGATAATAAAATGCAAAACAAATGAAAATTCAATTCTTTTGAAGGGTTCTGATAAAAAAATAATAAGATGAAAGGGTAAGAAAATTTTTTAGCTAAATCAAAAAATATTTATTAAGGAGGAGGAAAAGACGAGGGAAATAAAGAAAGAAAAGGAGCAAAAATAGAAAAAAAATTGTGTTAGTCCTAGCAGTTGATCACGAAACATACCTAAGTTCTGGACAGAATCAAATAATGAACTAAGTCCTGAAGTGCTTAAGAAAAGGAGATAAGTGAGGAATACCAATTTTAGGGCTCTTAGGCTTGTTTTGGGCTTAAGCACTCACATATTTGTTAAGATTTGGATTGTTCCTCAAGAGGTTGAGGGAGTTGCGAAGTTGATATATTAAGTCTAAGGCTTAGAGATTATTTGACCTCGTTATTTGCCTCTTGGTTTGCAGGACTTGGTAACCTAAGCACCCAAATCTCACACATTGGTCAGGTTCAATGAGCTTAATGAATAATAATGCCATAAAGTGTTCAATTCTAAAAAGGAATGATTTCTCGCAATTTTGACTTATGAACAGCTTGAAAACACAAGTTGATCAGATGAGTTCTCGCCGCATAGGGGAGTAAATACTCCCCTTTAGGACATGTTATAATATATCATCTCCTCGGCGCTTATCTCCTAGGATATCTAAATATCCTACTGGGGGCATCTAAGCGCCTTGTGCTAGTTTAGAGTACTATGAGCGATATTATCATGAAATGTCGATCGCCAAGGCCTAGATTAGTTATAGAAAGCCATTGGCGGCACTATCACGAAATGTCGAATGCTAGGTTTCTAGGGGTTGCCATGAGTGGTGCTATCTCGAAGCATTGATTGCCAGGGACCCTATGAGGATTGATGATGGGAATAAGGAATCTGATACAGGCCGTATTTAGGGTCAATCCAATGTTGGATTTAGGGGAATCTCAAAATAAAGAGAAACAATTCTCAAAAATATATCTCCCTATCTCTCTTCTAAAAATATATTGGCAAGTTGAACCTGGACCTGCTATATGTATGCACGGGTGTTTTAACCACTAGGGTCAACGAACCTCTATGCAAATTCTAAGGCCTTAGAAACCTTTGATCAGGTTTGTATCTTGGCTGATACTTGATTACTTCTAGGCCTAGAGTTAATATTTCAATTTAATTTCCAGAGAAGTGGCACAAGCAAGCATCCTGACGGTTAAAATTCGATATAGAGATATGGTTCGTTCCATAATATTTTGCTAGGGACTAACAAAAGTTAAGCATGGGGGTATGATGTTAGACCATCATTAGTGATAACTAACCTAATTTAGCTTAATTGCAGTGATAAATGATCCTTGATATTCATCAGAAGATCATAATTTTGTCCTGAGTTGGGTTTGAGAAGAGAAAACAAGTTAATTCTTCTATTTTAACACCTAATCACAGTTGTAGATTAACTAAGGGTTAATCAGGGATTAATATAAGGTCAAATGAACTTAATTTCCTAAGAAGTGGGCTCACACTGATCAAACTAGGATTTTCTGCCATTTGAGGATTATTTTATTAATAAAAATACTAATTACAGCCTCACTTTAATTAAACGAGATTCGATGGAAATAAATATAATTTAATCCTCCTAAAAATCATTTAAAAATATTCCATGAGGTTTGTAACCTTCTCTTTGACCAAAGGAACCCATTTTGACAAAAAACAAAGACTTAAGCAAGAATTTACCTTATTTTGGGCTTCAATACAAATTACCCAGTCAAAGTGCATCAAAACCAAAATATAAGGTCACCATTAGATTCCTTAGATCCAAATTAGGTTAATCCCAAATTTTGAGCCCAATCAAAGTTCATCACGACTTAGGTTGCAATTTAACCCATTTATCCATGTTTATTACATCCAAGCCCCTAAGTTTCAATTTCCATTGCATTTGAGTCCCCCCACCATCACCTTCTTCCCCATTTCAAAGAAGGAAATGCAGCAGTAGAGGACCCATCACTGACGAGATTTTATCGTCAAATTGGATGATCAAATCAAGACCAAATCTCGCCAAATTTGGCGAGATTGATCTACAGGTCATGCCACATCGTTTGAACATCTCCTTAAGGTTGATCTTGGTGGAATCATCTCCAGAGAGCTCCAATTTCGTGAGCTCAAGAACATGATAAATCACAGGCTAAATGTGCATGTTTTTGGCTCTATTGGCTCACGTTGTTCTCCTATATATAGGTCATAATTCTACAAGTCCAAATCGTGCTCGATTGGCCGTCTTCCCTTTCTTCTTCCTCACCGATGGAAATCCGACGCACCTTGGAGCTTCTCTTCCCCCCTTTCTCTTCATTTACCATGTATAATAGACAAGGCTTTTCCTTCCCATGCATCCACGAAGCTTCATGCGAAGCTTGGGCCTCTAACTCTCCTCGTCGACTTCGAATTTCCTCCTACTTCATCCTCGCCAGAAACCACACTGACGACCCTTCCCCCATCATCTATTAGACAAATTTTCTTAGGGCTTCTAATCCCCTTTCTCCCAATTAGTTTTAGGGAGCACCTTGTCTCCATTTATCACCTCCTTCTCCTCCTTCGAAGGCCGTCGTCACCACTGCCCTCATCGCCTCATCTCATCTGCCTTCCTACGACCCACTTGACTTGGGAAAAAGGACCTCCACACCTCCACCAACCTTTTGCTCAAGTCAATTGACCCATACATTGACTCCTACACCCTCCACCATTGCCGCCGGTGGAGCTTCTTTGAAGCTGCACTACCGGCCATGCATGTCTACCCTAACTAGCAAATAGGTTAGGGCTTTTGTTCGGTGAGTAGCGTTGGACCTTTTTACGTAATTGATTTGGATAGAAGGCCCATATTACCTCATGCTGGTATCTCACCAGAGTGGGTTTCTTTCTTAACACCGATCGACATCTCCGGTGGCTTCTCAACAAGGGTATCACCCTTGTGTGCGGAATCGGCTGGTGAGCAAGGCTTGGACGTTGGATTGGCCATCCATGGCTAATCCGAATCCGTGACCAATTGACGAGCAGACCTTCATGCATTGAAGGACGAAGCAGTTGAAGAAGACGAAGAAGAGAGGGGCACCTTTAGTGCCACCTCAAGAGTGGAAGGGGCCAAATTTGGCTTCATAAAGGATTCGACCCCCTTATTGCTCGCCCAAGCAATAGGGGTTGGGTCCTCATACCCTTCACAAGCATATGCACATGGACGCGCATGTGTGGGCATGCCTAGGCTTGAGTCAAGGCTGGTTTTGCCTCAAAATGCATGCACGATTTGGCTTGCTTTACTGAGGCTTTGGCCAAACTTTGAGGCTTGTTTTAAGACGTTTCATGGGCTTGAAATGTGGCTTGGTTTGAGTTTCTCTTGGGCTTAAAGAAAGGCTAGTGTTAAGGTCCTTGTTTAGTTGAAGAAAAATCAAAATTTTCCCTTATACTTCCTTTATTTTTGGAGTTTGAGAATTCATTTTTTTATCTATTGAGATTAATATTCAGTGATGATTCTATTTCTCTTTAAATCAGATTATTGTGCTCATTTTATATTCACTTGATTAGTGGTTAAATGCATATTATTTGCTCCCTAAGACGACCTTAGACTCACATTCGAGATATAGATCTAAATGTTGCTTCGCTTTTGTTGACTATACTACGACACGTACTTTAAGCTCAACGAAAGTGCATTGAACGCCTACGCACACCACCATAGCCACCCACCTCCTCAATTCGTAGGAGCCCTCCCCCACTCTCGCTCTCTCACCGCACCCTCTGACCACCAGATACCCACCCATCTCTTCCTTTCTTCCCACTGCTGAACACCCACACACAGGAAGACTGGCCTCCTCTCCTCACTGACTGCACCGTGATCAGAGGAGCAACACAACCGCACCCTCGACTCCCTCAACGCACAACCATCAATGTGCTTGCCACCACGACACTGACTATGCTCCTCCACGTTGATCACAATAATCATCACTGCACCCATGACCGTCTTCCTCATTCATTCGACAGCCATGACTACAACATCCACGTCATCGACATCGTTCGCCAACTTTCCTCCTCAACATCAACGTTGTGCACCGCCAACATGACCGTGCCCCTCCATTACCTCCGTTAGCGTGCACGGTGACAACATGCATGCCCCACATCGCATCCGCAACTTTGTGCTCACCGCAACTACGTTTGGTTTTGACTTCTCTGCATTTGCTTTGATTTTCGTAGTTCATTTATTTTTAATTCTCTTGCTTTTGAATTTATTATTTATCATCCTTACATTCAATTACTGAACCTATGTGCGTACTTGCCTCCCTGTGGAGGTGATATTTTCCCTTATGCGGTTTATTTAGTACGATTCATGTTTAAGTTAGTTAAATCGGATTCGTCCATATTTGATTATATTTATTGATCTGAGATTTTTCCGCCATGACTTATACTCCGCTGACACATTATTATTACCATTATCATTATTAGTATTATTACAAAAGCAAAAATTTCCCACATCAATGTGCTTGCTCTCCAACAACTAAGGGTGGACGTCCACCCTTGTCCTCTTGCTTGGTCATCCACCTAGAGCGCTCCTTGGCTTGGCTATATGGGGAAGAGGGTAGAAGTATTGGAGACTAGAGGGGGGTGGTAGAATGGCCTCCTAGTCCCAATATCTCCACCTTTCTCCTTGGATTTTTGATGATGTTTTTGGTGCAGAATAAAGCAGCCAAAGATGGGAATAAATGGTGGCTATGACTAGGTTTTATAGACATGGAAGAGGGCCAGTGGTTACGAGTGTAGGAGCACCATAATGTGGCACCAACCATGGAGGTTCTAAAAGGTTAGTGGTTGATGTTGGCGCCAAAATCAAGGGCTAACATGGTGGTGGTTAACTGATGGATGGATGGATGTGGTTGGCACCACATGAAGGGATGTGAAGGTGGTGGTTAAGACCACATTTTATGCCAAAAATGAAGTAGTTGGGTAGTGGTTAAGGCATGGAGTTGTCGCCACTTTGTGGAGGGGTGTGAAGGTGGTTTCTGGAGGGAAATGAAGGGATGCGAAGAGGAGGTGGTTGTGGTATACTTTGGAGGGAAAAATGGGGGGTCTAGGTGGCACCATTTAAGGTGGATGCAGGGTGGATTTAGCTAGCCAGGTAGTAGAGTAGGAGGAAGAGTTAATAGCTAGCTTATCTAGCTTGAGCTAGATAATAGCTAAGAGGAGGTAGGTGGAGCTGCCTTGGGTTGATATGTAGCTAAGAAAAGCTAAGGTGGAGTTGAATGAGGATTCAACATCTAGCTTAGCTAGCTAGCTAGGAGCTAGTAGCTATGCAAAAGTAGGTTGAGCTGGTAGGAGCTAGAAGGGAGCTGGCTGAAGATGAGATGAGCTAGAAATGAGCTGGAGAGAACTTTTGTCTTCTTCTTCTAGGGTTTTTTCCTTTCCTTTTTAATTTGTTAGGGTTTAGATGTTATGCAATTATCCTGCATTCCTGACAAGCATGCAATGCACTAAATCAAGCAAAAACAACATCAAATTATGCATGAGCTCTAATAATGCAGATATACCTAATGCATGCCTAATACTGTAGTGCGAGTGCAAAATACCTAGGAACTAGTTGTGAAATATGCTTAAGAATAATGATAAATAGGAGTTTATCATGTCCTCCAATGGATTCGAATCAAGGTTGGTTGATCACATATGATGTGGATAAGGATCTAGATATTTGGTTTTTGATTGACTATGTCCAAGTCCAAACTAGTTGGACTCTAAGACAATCCTTGGATATCACAAGTGTGATAATGATTGTCAATGTTCTGATACGAATTAGTCAAGCATTCTTAATTTGATAAATGTTAGATTTCCGAAACATGAATGCATAATCCAACCCAAGGATGGATTCTTGAAAAGTTACTTGAACTTGACAAGATAAGGCCACCAAAGATTGAACCTACATGGCTAATGTCCTATCCAAGTGAGTTGGATCTTAGGATAGACTGCAATATCCTTAGACTTCACACATGACAATAGTTGTCAATGGTGTGATATGAATTCCAAAAGGAAACTTTGACTTATGGAATGCTATATTTTGTAATGATGAATCACTTACTAGGATTCAATTCAAGAATAATGTATGATAGGAGAGCTACAAAACTCGTCCTGATCAAGCCTTGTAAATCAATAATTTGGTTTGTAATATATCCAAACTAGTTGAATATAGAGGCAATTATAAATTTTATTGGTCAAAAGGGATACAAAAACATTCCTATTCCAGGGTGAAAATTCTTAAGTATTCATCTTGTGAAATATTAGATTGAAATGATCAATAGCGAATGTTGCCATCCATTGAGGATCCTTTCCATGGTGCACACATAGCTACGTGTCACACTCGAGATATAAATCTGTCATATTGCCTTTTCACAGAAGGATTGGACACTAATTGTCTTAGGATTCTTGACTATTGGATTAGATGAGACTGTTCTCAACTTATCCTTTTAAGTTTTAATCTCACTCATAGATGTTCATACTTCATATCCAAACATGAGTCATCTTGCAGAAGCGAAGTACCCTCTTTACACATGTTCAGAATTCTTATTAATGATTATATCATCAATGAAATCTAAGAATCTAAAAATATATACTAAATCATTCATGCATATCATTCAAAAGCATACAATAAGTCATTCATTACATGTATTTGCCAGTTCCAAACATTTTTGTAATTTTGAATACAAATTCTAGATAAGCTTTATGTCTCCTGATAGTTCCCACTACAATAGTTCGCCTTGAGTTCCATCTACAAAGCTTCTTCATCCTCAACCCATCCTAATCACCTGAGCAATATGCAATATTTGCGAAGATGTCAAGTGCATTAGAATCTTTATTCATCATATGAATAAATTGATGATGAAGATATGTAGTACCTCGAGGAACCTTTCCTTTGACCATCTGGTAAGGTCTATAGATTTTCATGGACAGATTCGCATCTTATGCGAGATCTTGGGTTCCATGTGTCAGTTGCCCTTTTAGTTTGTGTGGTTGAGGAACACTTCCTCTTTCTAAAGATGCTACTCACTCCATCAAGATGGTCCATGACACTTGGTAGACATTTCTATCAACTCACAGATTGTCCATTTGAAGTTTTCTTTATTGAGAGCCCAAGCGTAAAGGTTGGGGAGAGGTGTTGTGATCATATTGAGCTTCTCATCTTCAAATAAGACCCCCCATACACTTCACATTCTAGAAACAACTCCTACATCCGGAATACGTGTTCTTCTAAAGAACTTTCCAAACTCATTTTGGAATTCCAAAGTGTAGAGAAAATCGTGTTCCGAGTTTCTAAGGCTTCAGTCCTAAATACAATATCTCTTGCAGATTGCCATTCGCCAATATAGTTTGCCAATCTAATTGGTAGACACTTGATGATGCAATGTTTCATAACCACGTTATCATCATGCCAAGCCTCATTATATTTCTTCATGGCTTCATTTTTCGAGTTCTAGAATGGCTTGGAGTGTAGCACATAGCTCAAGTTATCTACCTCAAGTCTTTTCGCAACCATTGCAAACCATTCGTCACAAGTGGGTTTTGTCAACTTGTTTAGGTTCAAGGTAGTTTTTAACATCGCCATTTTCTATGAATAAACATGAACATAATTGGATTTTGAAAATCGATTTGTTTCAAAAATTTTAAAACAAGCGTCTCCCACTATGTTTAATTTGAATATTGTTCTCTTTACAACTCTAAAATCAAGAGACACATCGATCATAATGTCTCAAGTGAGAGCAAACTCTACTCTTCATTGAGATAGTGTATCTGCTTTGGCATTCTATACAATCCCAACAAGAGAAGCGGGAATACTTTCCACCTCAAAAGTCCAACTTGTGCATTCGTGTTTTGACCCTTTAGTGTCACCACACCGTACGCATCAAACCACTGCTAAGCGTGCTCTTTGGCTTTCATATGTGAACTCCTAAATGTACCCAACTTTGGGTTAAGAACTGCATACAAGCTGGTTCTCATATGGCCCATTCATTTTGGGAAACAAGGTGTTCACTTCATGTGCATGCCATTGCCAATGCTATCCCTTTCGAGATCTTATCCATTAGCACAACCTTGTGATTATGTCATCCTTGCCTTGGTGAAGGCCAATGGTTCATCATCACTATGATAATCCTCTTAATGCTTAAGGGATCCAATCCTATTGATTTGACTAGGTTTGTTTGAGAAGAGTCAATTTAATCCTATTAAATTACTAATCTTGACTTAGTCTAGACTAAAATCGCATTCTAATATTTCATATGTATCGTGTTTGAGATCACATCCCGATGCATTTAATCACATACATACATTCATTCCACAAAATTTATATCACATGTAAAAGGATTCCCAAATTATAGGGATTACATTGAAAATACTCACCTCTTTCACCAAACACTCCACTCTGCATGCCATCATGATCACATCATAAATCTATAATAGTAAAACCATCAAAACATTGTGGAAAATGACACATAGATACCTATTACATCACATGTCAAGGGGATGAGAGTGTTCAATTCTCCTATGATAGTAAGCCCTAATTTGAGATACAGTTTGAAACGAATGCGAGCATTCTATTAGTTTGAAATCCTTTTAATTCAAAAGTTAATGCAATTACTTGTGAAATTAAATTTTGAAAACAATCTTTTGAGCTTGTTTGATTTTAAAAAACTACATGTCTATCTTAACAAGGATCATATCCACAAAAACTAGGGCATCAATCAAAAATAAACAAATCCTAAAAAATCAATAGAAAACAAATGAATGTTTTCTAACAAATGTATCGGGTTTTCCCCTAATGGTTGGATCGAATCTGATTTGATTTTAGGTTTATATATACACCAAAACTCAAGTTTTCCATACTACTCGTCGATTGACCACAACAAGCGTGATGATGAGTCAATTTTAGTGGACTTTATAAGCCTAAGTTTGCAGGTTCCTACATTTTAGATTGTATTAATATCTTCATTTACTGATAAATTAATTACATGCATTATAATACATGCTTGCCCATAGTTTATTGCATTTCATATTATATTATGTATATAAACAATTTTTTATGTATGTTATTTCAGAAATAAATACCACTCGCTCCCTCACTCAAACGTACCCTCTCTATCAATATTTTCTCTCTTTCACTCAACTTAATCACACAAATAATACATTCACACACCTTATTTTAATCACATATTCACTAAGACACACACCTACCTCTCTCTCTCTCTCTCTCTCTCTCTCAAATAATTCACGCATAAGCCCACAATATCACTTAACTCACCCACAAAACATAGCCCACACTCATGGTCCACCCTCACGCACACCAAACCGCTCCCCCACATCACACACCGCACGCACAGACGATGGATAAAATCCTCACGTAAACCACGCACTCGGACCCGACTTCCTCTATCTATCTCTCTCGACAAGACATCCGCATGCAAACCCTCCTCACCTCGTTGACACTTCTCTCTCTCGCGATGAAACCCGACCCAAGAACCTTCTCACTCGATAGGTGCAAGCATGGCCACATTTAGTATAGATTTAAAATTTAAGATTGGGTAAAATTAAGAAAATCTTAAGCTACGTCTGGCAGTTATATAGTAGATGAAATAAGAGATAGCAGTCAAGTTAGGAGGAGGTGAGTGCGGGCATGTCATGAGATCGATTAATACTTTCTCTTTCTTCATATAATTCAAAAAATATTATCTAATAATTACAATGTATGGTATCAAAATTTATTAATTTTCTCTCCTCTTTCACAAAATTAATATATCAATTATTATAATTTCATCAATCATTATAATCTCACTAATAAAATATCTTTTTATATTTATTCAATTCTAATTCCTGAAATAATATTATCTTTCTATCAAATGTAACCTTGAACGAAGGATAAGGGGAAGGATAAAGAAAGAGACACTGGATTTTGATTTAGTAGTTGAATTGATATTTTATAAGAAATAATAAGATGTTGATAATGATTTTTATCTGTGGATGTCTCATATTTACTGAGAGTGATGGTGACGTGAGACTTTTATTTGTACCATATTCAAATGTGGAGAGTGCTGTAGTGTAGAGTGGGTAGAGAATGGGGGAGGCATTTTCAACGTTGACTTTATTAACGGAAGGTTTGCAATTATATTTTCCCCATGTTTAGTACTAATTTCTTTTATCTGTTACGTGGGATTTAGCTAACGTGAAAATGGCAATTGTTTTCCAACGGAGCATGGATATTGTTATTATGTTCTTTGGGTTGAGAACATCATTGGTGAAATAGCAAATTTTAACCATGGGTTCCACAAATTTAGTTATGTAAGTAATAACACTCTTGTAGGGGACACAGATCAATTACAAAAAATTCCTAATGTTAAGCGAAATTTTCGTGTGTTAAGTATTAGTGTACAAAAAAATAGCATGAATTAAATAATATAAGTATGTGTTAACTTAGTATTCAAAATTGAAAGGTATACACACCTTTGGTGCATGTGTTAGCTAATCATGCTTGAGAAGGATCATTGGATAAAAGCATCCGTGTGGTTGACACATTTGTGTGGCAATATACTTGTGATTATGTGAATACATCATTCATGTGGGAGCAATTTACAAAGGTTAATTGATCAACATAAATTTTTTTGTTCCAATGCACGAAAGTTCAATCGTAACCATTATACACTACATTCATATCCAACTCAATTTATCATAGGGAGCAAATGACATCCCCAGATAGATAATAAAGCACTCGTAGAAGCTAGAAATCAAAGTGAGGGAGACGAAACGTTTGATAACGGTCTCAACATGATTAATGGTAATCCAACATAATATAAGTACAGGTACATGTCATAGCTGAAGAACCGCAATAGTATTACAGTGGATAATATCTAATAATCATGGCTAGGATTGTAAATTATAGGAAATATCGGCCCCAAAAGTACTTATGTCTCTTGTTGACATGTTTAAGAAATTTGTTTTACCATTTTAATGTTTGAAAATGAAATTTAAATTTTCTAATGAATCAAATGTGTAAAGACACTCGCCTCCAACCATTGATTCTCTTCTTGAAGTAGAATAACCATGTTTGCAGTAACGTTCCATTCCCAATCATCCAACTTGATTAGATTATTTATCAAAAGATAAGTCTCTTGTAAATGATATTCAGCATTTACACAAAGTACGTATGAAATTGTGTAACTTCTGCAAACTCTAACTTTGTGTGATCCCAAGCTACACTAATAAAGTGATAACACATATATCTTCCCTCCTGCTTTCCTCTGTAAGGGAGCATCTAGGAGGACCCATTGTTGCTTGTGGGAAAGGATATCCGCCATTCTAAAATTATCGCCTAATTTTGAACTTCATAAGGTGGACAAATTTCATGATAAATATCCACAAAATATAAATGCATGTAATGTAATATGTAAGGCGAAGGTTAAGAATGTGTACATTCTCTTATATGATGACAATTGTGCTAGTACGTATTGAAGAACTATGTAATTATATCGTATATTCTATTTGTAACTCTTTTTTCCATGGTAGTAGAACGTCATTTATATTTCGGTGCTAAAATGCTGTCTCATTTATGAATTGTTAATCTGAACGTAATGTTAGTTCGGGTCATATGTGGATTACATACATGTTTTCTTGGAGGCGTTGTGAACAACATAAATACCATCGTTGGTTTTGTGTGACAAAGCAATCGTTCGGGCACATTACCTGAATTGTGTGGTGTTAAGAACAGTTGAAAGGCGGATTAAATTGTCGACGAAAGAGTGAAAGGTTCGTAAGTATTGTCGAGTTGTATTACCATGGTAGCAAATCATCCAATTAGAAAACCAAGATTGATTCTAAATTACCGCCGTAGAGGTTGTAAAATTATTACACTTCCGTACATGTTATTAAACTATTCCATGTTCATTCGAAATTAACTGAGAGAACGAAAGCAATGCCGTTGATGCCAACGTAGAGATATGAAAATGAACACAGTTACGAAGACACCTTAAATGAAAATTATGACCATCATAACAGCATAGGAAGATTCAAAATCCAACCTCAATGAATATCCTTAATAAAGGTCCACAATGACAATAGAAGTACAAGGATAACAGGGTATATAAGGTTGTCACAATATTACAAATATAGCAATAACTTTTCACCATAACTTCTGCAGATTAACAAGGTCATTAATTGCATCAAAATGAGGTAACCACCACTCCTTCAACCACCTAAATTTCTTTTTCACTTACATCCGAAAATATCATGTCATTTTTGCTTTGAATTTACATACCTCCTACATTCGAATTCACTCTATATTTATCTAATGTTCAGAAATTAACCTTCCACATGCGTCACTGAACTCTACCGTGATTGACTTCCGTGTATTCTTTGTAAATTTTCAATTTAAAAAGTCTCCTCCCAAAGCAATCTTCGCGAAGCATTTATCATGAAAGCGTCAGTCGTCGTCCGTAAATACGAAGTACATCCTATCAATAATTTTAAAATAATAAATTTTTTTATTACTCTCGATATCAATCCATATCCCGGACACGTCAACAAATAGAATGTCATGCTAAAGGTTATTCCGTACGGAGATTGAGTATAATGTAAGTAATATTTCGTTCCATTCTCTTGTTAACTGTAGAGGTCCTTCACGTAACAGAAGCAAACGAGATGGAGTACTGTTCATAAGAAAAAAAACGATATACGCAACGCAGATACAACAATATATGGACCAACCATTGCCCATCGAGCGTCGTAAATTTTACAATAACAATACAACCCATTGAGATTAGATTCCCAGCAACATTCAATTCAGTCCCAACTAGTATTTCCCATAACTTCCTCAATAACGACCACGTATAATAAAAAACAAGAAGTGCAACTTTTTCAGCACATCAACGTATCATAACGAGATATTAGCGATGGAAATTCAGTAGTAAAAGAAACACATACATATGAATAGCAGTTTACAGTCGTTACACCTAACACATATCAGAATAGAGCTTCCAGATAGTCTACGCTCGAAATTATTACAATACATCCACTAAAAGATATAGAGTTCATGATACTGTCGAGTGATAAAAGCAACGCGGTAGGATCATCGGAGGTGTTTCATCAGCATACTTCTTTCTAATCATTTCCATCAACTACGTCAAACACGGCGTTGAATTGAGGAAATGGCTTTTCCCTAAATCAATGAAACTTGCGATAAACCTATGGAAGGTAAAGGTAACAATGTCATGACAAATTACAATTATATTTTCCTCCTTTGCCATTCTAGAAAGAATGGACTAACCAATGACCATTGCCTTTCAGAGTCAGGAGCTATGAGCATAGAAGTATGGGCATCCCAAATCCACCTCTCAAAGAATATCTTGTGTGCAGTGAACTTGTAGACATCTTTCAACTTTTTCCATTAATTTTGAATGATGTTTCTATTCATAATACTCCCATATGTGACACTTAACTCCGAAGCCATAGCAACCCAAATAATACAAGTGTGTTGTCCACCTCCTCCCGCTGATAAGCTCTCCTTACAACTTCGATCAAGCGAATGTAATCTGCAACGGTGAATGAAAAGTTCACCCTAATTTCACAAAGTACAAATTCACATTATAAGGTTACATATACAACTTTTAAATGCAACCAATTCCGCATTGAGTATTCTCATGTTAATCGAAGAACTACCACCAAAGATCTCAATATATTGATAATGTTTACCATGTCCTCGTAAAGGTTCATGTGAATATCCTCAAAGGAACATCCACAACCAACAAAACAAGAATAACTTTAACCAAAGAAATAAACATCTTGATCATCGTCTTCATATCAAGTACTTGCATGTATGTCTCATCATTCTTCTCCCTCATAATTGTCATCTCATAGGGGAGATTGTTCTTAAAGGATGTTGTGTTTTTTACATCCTTCGTTGGAATGATCTTCTTCATTGTCGGATCCGCCCACATGAAGTATTCACAATTTCCATATCTACACATACAGAATTATGACCCTGTGCTCCAAGCCTTTGTGGATGTTTGTATCATAGAAGGCATGTCACAATGGCATGGTGAAACTCTACCATGATGGAAAAACTTGAAGAGGCCATGGTGGTTTGCGTTATATTCAAGTGCTGAGAAATTTCGTTAAATATCATTTACGAGGAAAAATGAGTATTACATCAAATCTCAATGTTGTGCTAAAAATTTGTTTACATAATTTTACACAATGTAATTAAATTATGGTCCTTTCGATAATGTTTATGGGGAAGGATTCATCACAAAATTGACAATGGACCGCCGTTGTAAGAATTAAGCGGATTAAAGTAACATATGTTGCAGAAATTTTGGTTCTTACAAGAGGGCTTGGAAGAAAGTTTATTACAACTTCTGCCAAAATTATCAAACCCAAATATGTAACATGAGGATCATCAACATATACGGGAGAGGGTGACATATTTTCTCCGCAACCAAATCCTCCATGTTAAACTACCTATATATTGTCCATAATATTACGAACAAGTTGAAATTGCAGGTATCATCTATTACATAACCAACAATCTTTACAATTGATCTATAGGATAACACATAATAATGTTTACCAATAACGTATTTCCATAAGTATTTTCTACAAAGTAATGGAATAGTTACTTACATTCATCTAGTCATCTTCATCATTTGGGAATAGCATTTCCTATTTATCATCCCATCTCCATTGTGTAACTACAATAAGACCCATTATATAGTAGTAAATCTTTTGAAGCCTACTCCACAAATACTATTAGAAAAATGCACTTTCACAATACTTTTGTAGCAACGGTTTTTGTTAAAACCGTCGTATATAGCAGAGTTCCTAAATGACGGTTTGGAAATCATCATATTCTTCATATATACGACGGTTGGAATTACAACCGTCATATATATTTATCGTGAATCCCGTATAATAATAGTGGTGGACCCGCATATATTTACACGATGATTTGTATAAAAACCATCGTATTATAGTTGACGGTTCTATCTTGTAACCATCATCTATATTGATTGCAAATTTTGGTCGGGTGACATTTTTCGCACCTTACCCGAGTTTAAACGACGATTTTTACAAAAACTGTCGTCTAAAGTTCCTGTGCCCTAAAACCAGCGCCCGAGCCCTCGTCCACTAGTCATCTTTCTCGCGTGCACTCCTCCTGATAGAGCTCTCCTCCTCCGTCAACCTCTCCTCCTCGTAAGACCTCCTCAAAGATCTCACTGCCATGTGCTCCTCCTCCTGATCATCCTCTTTTGCGCACGCTTCTCCTACTCATCTTGCCACCATCGTGCAGCTGACCGTCCTCCTCCAATGTGCCGTCGGCCATCCTCCTCCCATCCGCGCGCATGCAGCCCCAGCCCCCCCTCCTCCTCATGCGCCACCACTCATCCTCCTCCCATCCACGCGTAGCCCTAGATCCTCCTTCTCCTTCCAGCAACCACCGCCTCCTCCTCCTTCCAGCAACCACAACCCCTCCTCCTCCTTGCCGACATTGCCCCTCCTCCTCCTCATCCCCAAACCCAGCCAACCCCTCCTCCTCCCATCCGCAGGCCTCCCCTTCTCCTCCTCCTCCTCCTCATCCCCATCCCCAGCCCCTCCTCCTCCCATCCGCAGCCCCCCTCCTCCTCCTCATCCCCATCCTCGATCAGCCCTCCTCCTCCTCATCCCATCCGTAGCATCCCATGCTCCTCCTCCTATTGCTCTCCCTAATTACGAAATATTTTGTATTAAATAAATGTTAAATTGATTAATTTTTTAAATTTGTTTTAGTTATTTACTTATAAATATTCGTAATTTGATTTAGGTATCTCGCGTCGTCGGATACCTTATCTGTGATTCACGCGCTTTATTGAGGTATGAAATTAAATTATTTTAATTCATTTATGAATGAATGTATGATGTGTCCATTTAATTATGTTTAGAATGTGCGGTGTACTCACTTAGGTTTAGAATGTAGGGTGTACCCATTTAATGATATTATGATATATGAATATTTTTATGAATGTGGGGTGTGCCCACTTGATGATTATTTCTTAATGCTTATTTCATTATGTTTTTTATGTGAAATTTTTTATGAATTTAAGAAGTTTGGAAGTAGTAATGAGAGAAGAGGGAAAGTGATAATGAGAGAAGAGGGAAAACAAAAGTAGATGGAGTAAGAGAGGAAGAGAAGGGAAAAAGATGAGTAAAAAAGAATATGAATTAATGAAGGGAAGGAAGAGAGGAAGGATAGGGAGAAGAGAGGAAAGAGAGGATAAATAAATAAACAGAAGAGGGAGAGAGATGCATAGAGAAGAATATAAAAGAAGGAAAGGATGAGAGAAAGGGTAGGGAAAAGAGAGAGAGTAGAAAGGAAGTGGTAAGATAGGGAGAGGAGGGTAAGAGAGGAAATCTATTTTTATTTTGTATATAATTATTTATTTTTATTGTAAATTTTATTATTTTAATGAATTCATAGATACATACATTTGCACAAATATAGATGCACTTAAGGCCAAACAAAAGGTATTCTAACCCCTAGGTTACAGGTTTTAGGAGGGGATAATCGAGTTAAAATACTTACCCGTTAACACTTAAGATCATGTTATACATTAATACAAAGTGTTTGTATACCTCACTTACATTCATGAAGCTTTATTTTTATAGCATATCATAAGAGTCGTCGTCCTTTGTTTAGAGAAGTTCTGAACAATGGGGGTTTTTTGAAGACTTGATCACAACTTAGAATTATTTGTTACATAGAATCGATGTCTGGAGGAATTTCGGTAGTATCTTTTCGCTCTTCTTCGGTATACTAACTGATCTTATCTACGTTAAATGGGAATTATTGGGAATGTAGTTAAGGTTGGTCTTGGAGGGTATACTGGAGAAGTGCTAGGAAATGCTGACGAAATTTCTCCAGACATCGGTTACATGTAACAAGTAACGTAATCAAATATTCAAGGATGGACTATTAAGTGAAAATCTTAATCAAAATACAAACACGGATATGAAATCAGATTAATTATAATTATTAGGTAGTTTTATTTCATTTTTGTAAATTATCATGGATAAGTCTTTGATTAGTTTGAGGAACTTGGGTTACTCTCGATAAAAGAATGAAGTGAGAGAGTTCATTGATTGGGCATTTCATGACGATAGGAAGTCATTCAAAACATGAGATAAGTTCGACAGGATATTTTGCCCATGTAGGAGGTGTTTGAATAAATATTCACATGATAGGAACACTGTATACAAACACACGATTTGCAACGGTTGGTGACAACATTATACTAACTACATTGCTCATGAAGAGAATCAGACAGAGGAAGACAGACGATCTCCAATAGATTTCGATGAGATAGCTGTTGACATTGAAGCTGATGACATCGATGAAATACTTGATGAGACAAAAGCAGGAGTTGTAGATCCGACTAGTGGGAAAACTTATAATCAGTTTTATGATGCTATTAGGGTAGCGGACAAACTTATTGTTCCCGGTATCATGTCAATTTCTATGTTGTCATTTCTTTTAAAGTTATTTCGGATGAAAGTTATGAACAGAGCAACCTCTAAATTGATGTCCGAGGTGCCTGAATTCATTGGAAAGTTTTTAAATAATCCGAAAGGTTATCCAAAGATATGGCATGAAGCAAAAAAATAGATTCGTGAACTTGATTTAAATTTGGAGAAAATTGATCCTTGTCCAAATAATTATGTTATACAGAAATGAATATGCAGAGTTGAGTAGTTGTCCACAATGTGATGTTGGGAGATTTAAAGTAGGAAATCCACTAAATACAAGGGCTAAAAAATAGCTGGAGAATGTTCTACATTACTTTCCATTGATTCCTAGGCTTCAACGCCTTTTTATTTCAAATATAACTACAAATTTGATGACATGACATAAGGATAATATGTCACGAGATGATCGCATTCGTCATCCTGTAGATTCAGAAGAGTGAACAATATTTAACAGCACTCATTTAGCATTTGCGGAGGATGTAAGGAATGTCAAACTGGATCTTACAAGCAATGGGTTTAATTCTTTCAAGAACATGTACCCATCCTATTCAATTTGGCCAATCGTGATGCGTAAAGACCCGTTCTGATTTGAACATTTTAAGACGTCTGGATTTCTAGTCAGACGTCTGGACCCCTTCCCATATGTCTGGAAATTGAAAAATCTGTACCCGCTGTAAGTTCTGCACGCAACCAGCTCGTAGACCTCTCTCTCTCCCTCCTTTTTCCCCATCAAATCCCTAACCCCTCACCTATAAGAGGCCCCCTTCCCTCCCCTCTCCACTCCACCACACCTCCCCACTCCACTGCCGTGAGCAGAGACGTGCGAGAGAGCGAGAGCGAGGAGGAGCGGGAGTGAAGAGTAGGAGAAGGCCAAGCTCGCGAGCTTCGTGGAAGCTCGTCGAAGGTTTGCACGGCCACCGCGAAGCGTGCGGGAGGAGGAGAGCGTTAGGCCATCGGCCCCGACCTTCTGCAGTAGTCGAAGCTGCAGCGAAGTGGAAGAAGCTGCGGCGGAGCGCGACGAGAGGTGTAGGAGCGTGGTCTGGTACTGGAGTTTTTCCAGTATCAGACGTCCGGAGGGCCTTCCGAACGATGGACTGGATGTCTAACGACGACACCGAACGTCTGAAAGCGGGTATATCGCGAAGGTACATCTTCCTCCCGGTTACAGTCATGCAGGCTGCACGGCAGGTGTGATTTGCCTGGCTAAAAGTGGCAAGCTTCTCTGTCGTGCGTAGGAGTAGCTTTGAGAAGGCGCGTGGCACGCTCTCCCATGCTTTTCAGACATCTGGACAGCTGACCAGACGACCGGAGACGTTCCCAGACGACCAGAGGACTGGTCGGACGTCTGGAACTGAGTCCAGACGGTCGCAGAGGAGTCCCGGATGTCTAAGATCATCACAGGAACCTGAGGTGAGTCTCTGATGACTTTTAAGACATCTAAACTTGTTTCCAGATGTCTGATTTGGGTCTACAGACACATTTTTGACCTGTTTAGGGTCCAACCGAGATTTTTTTACCCAATCAAAATACATGTGATTTCCTTATGAATTCCTTTATATATTAGAAACATTTATATACTGTTCTAAACGTTCCACTGTGATGTGTTCCTTGGTGTAGGACTTCGATCTGTTGCATGTCTGGGACTTGCAAAGGCACGTGGGCCTGTAGTTCGAGCCCCCAATACTCACGAATTCTCTAGTATAGTGGTTTCCCCCTATTTTGCTTATAAAATATGAATGCATCTATGAAAATTAGATAACTGGAAATTTAGAATATTGCATGAACCCTAGGACGAGAAATGGTTGAACCGCTTGCTTGCGTGATTAAAACTGTATTTATGAATGAATGAGCTAAATTGTTATCAACTGCCTGTTAAAATATGAAATGCCTGAGATAACTAAACAGTTACTTGCGATATCGCTTGTTGCATGCATTAAATTGTGGAAATACGAGTTGCATGTGTAAAATACGAGAATGAAATTATGAATGATGAAACCTGGTATGGAATAATATGGTAAATATGAGCATGAACCTTACGGGGAGTTAGGAGTAGAGCTCTTATGGACGAATGGAAAGATCTGGAATATGGAAGGGAAGTGTGTTGGCACTTCAGTACGTGGTACCAAGGAGAGCGAGTGTCCCCTTTTTAGTGTAGAGCGGAGCTAGCTACCCTTAGGTTGGGATCCGGGGTTAGAATTGACTACTTTACACCGACTTCTGTTGGCTCTCACGTACACGGTACTGGGGAGAGCTACTAGTATAGGGATGGAGCTAGCCACCCTATAGGACCCAAGGTTCAGCTAGCCACCCTACACTGACTTGTTAGGCTCTCTATGCAAACTGGGGTAGTCAGACAAGGGTGCGCGGACTGTGGAATGATGAGACTCATGTTTGGTTCTAAGGGGCTAGACCCCTATTGCTGAGAGGGCTAAGCCCTATACTGTTCCGTGATGTACTTTGGGTGTACCCGCTAATAAAAACGATTAACCGCGTGCCAATGCGGGGTAGCTACCCGTGCACTTATCGCGCGTGCCATAGTCATCGCTACGTCTGTTTGTGACCTTGGGGTGGTTGACTGGGTGTAGAACTACCACGGAGGACTCTGCCAGGAGAGCACCACGTGTACCTTCTATTCTTAGGAAAAGACTGAAATCAAGATCGTTCCCATGAAGAATATGCGAGATCAAGAAAGAAATCTGAAAGTAAACCAATAGGGTGAAAAGAAATCACTTGTAAAAGAAATAACTGGAAAAGATAAATTTACCTGCTAACTTTGACTACTTTAGATAGTCTGGTTATCACTCTACTTAGCGTTTGTTGATTGTGTTTTCTCATAACCCTTTATAGGTACAGGAGTTGAGCAGCCCGAGTTACCGGCTACAGATAGTCGAGCCCAACAGTAGTTTTCTTACTGTTGTACTTTCTTTTCTACTAGTGAGTTTCAGACTTCTGTTTACTTTTTCTGTTATTATACTTTTGTTCTACTTTCATGTTATTATGGTGGTATGTACTGACTAGTAGCTTTTACTTCCTTTATTGCTTGTACGCTTTTACTATTAGTTACATTGCATAGTGAGTGTAGCTTACTTTCCTGCTTTTCGATTATTTCTTGTTGGATAACTAGGTCTTGGGATTAGTTGAGTCAAGCCAATCTCGGGTCCTGTAGGATTTCGGGAACCGGGGCGTAACATGATGGTAACTTACAACTTACCTGCATGACTTTGTATGCGATGGTCGTTTATGATGTTAACCCTCCTCATCCCTGATCCGAAGCAGCCAAGAAATACAATAGACGTTTATCTTTAAACATTGATAGATGAACTGAAACTATTGTAGTGTAACGGCATTCGTACATATGATACATACAGAAAAAAATTTGATATGCATGCTGCATTATTGTGGATCATTAAGGACTTCCCCACATATGCAAATTTGTCAGGATAGAGTACAAAGGGAAAGTCTACTTGTCCAGTATATATGGATGACACTCAGCATCTTCGACTACCTGAAAGCAACAAGTTCTGTTATTTGGGACACCATAGATTCTTACCAGTTAAGCATAGATGGCGAACAACAGTATTTAAAGACAAGTTAAACGGTAAAAATTATCGGTATTCTTCTAAGAATCCAAGAAATAAGCTAAGTACAAATTTAATAAGGTTGTCAGGTTTTCAAATAATAGAGGAATTACAATAACTTAACAACATAAGATTAGGTCGTCTGTTTAAGAAAGATAAAACAACTTTGAAACATACAGGTTTAAAAAGAAAAGCATTTTCTTCATGAAACTCCTATATTGGAAAGATCTAACTATTCGACATAATCTTGAAGTAATGCATATTGAGAAGAATGTCATTAACAATATTTTGAATGTATTTAACTTAACTAATAGTCCAAAGGATACAGTGAAAACGAGAAAAGACATGATAACTTTAGGCATTCATCCAAAGTTACATGTTATTGAAAAAGAAGACAACAGTTATAACTTTCTAAAAGCCATTTACAACTTAAACAATGATCAACAAGAGAAAGTTTTCACCTTTTTGAAAGAAGTATGAGTGCCAGATGGCTATTTTTCACAACTTTCTCGATGCATAAATGAGGCTCAAAAGAAAATTAGTGGGTTAAAGAGCACGGCAGTCACATTTACATGCAAGTCTTTTTCCCACTAGCTATTCATGGAATGCTACCTAATCTAGTTATGGAATCAATTATAGAGATGAGTCGATATTTCAAAGCTATTTGCTCGAAAACTATACATTCTGATTTATTATGATAATAGGATATGCAAATAGTCATTACAGTATGTAAAATGGAACAGATATTTCCTTTGGCATTCTTTAATGTCATGGTTCATTTAACTATGCATCTTGCAAATGAAGCGAAAGTTGTTGAACCTGTGCAATACAGATGAATGTATTCGGTTGAACGGTTATTGAAGAAACTTAAAGATTATGTATTAAATAAGGCTAAGCATGAAAGATCTATTGTGGAAGGATATCTTATAGAGGAATCCATTAACTTCTGTGCCATGTATATAAATGAGACAGCCAATCGATTTAATCGATTACAAAGAAATTATGATGGTGGGTACAATGAGAACGATGGAGATCGTCATTCTATGTTTGATATTCCAGGAAGGTCTATCTTCCACACAGAGTACAAATCAATCTCTGAAATCGATCGGTGTCTAGCTCACTTATACATTCTTAAGAAGATTCCAGAAGTTGATGCATTTTATAATAAATTTAAGGAGTGTTCACATCCAGAAACACGCGAAGTCAACTTTCTCAAGTTGTTTAAATAATGTGTTATACAAGTGGAAGAAGAGAACGATTCAAGATGATTAAAGGACTTTGACATAATATCAGATCAACTATTAAGTTATAGACATTACCATCCAGGTTACATTATAAATGGATTCAGATTCAGAATAAAATCCATAGATGATACAAAAGCCACGCAGCATGCTGGTGGTGTTGTCAGTTGCGATTTAAACACTGGTTATGATGGCTACCACAGACATATTGAAGAAATCGTTGAGATGAGCTTCAGATACGACCGTAAAGTTGTCATTTTCAAGTGCAATTGGTTCGACATGTTTAAAGAAAGCATTGGATTCAAACTGGATAAGTACGATTTTTAAAGTTTGAATAAGAATCGTCGAATTCTTCACTTTTCAGAACCATTTACATTAGCATGTCAAGTATCTCAAGTCTTCTACGTCCCTGACAACAATAGAAATGGATGGATTATACCTGTACAAATACTTCCACGTGAATATTTTGACACGCAAAAAGATGTCGAAAATGACGTAAAAGCATATGCTTATCAAAAGCACTTACCAGAAGTTGGTATATGTGTAATGGCTATTAATATGTAAGGTATAATTATCTTTACAACATTGATACCTTATGTCATATTTTCTCATCTCCATGCCCTTTTAAAAAAGAAAAATTTCTCATCTCCATGCTTGCAACAATGCAGGTGGATGAGTCATCAAAGTATGGTGTTATGTTCATGGAGGAGAAGACTGGAAAAGTGGAGAAAGTCATGAAGAAGTGAAAGATATTTGTGGGCAACAAGATATTTCTTCTAGGCTCGTGTTGTCAACTTCAAGAGTCCAATCTATCTATATAAATTCATCGATTTATGGTAAGTTTTGATGTTAAGTTTTCATAACTAGAGATAATAAAATGACATCTGAAAATAACTAGCAATCATCACTTAGGGGTATATAACCTAAATTAACTTTTCTAACAAAATAATGGTTTGGAAAAAGAACAACCAGTTACTTTTATGTTTATGTTTATGTTGAAATAATATTAAAAGTATTTTTTTCATTCAATATGTTTATGTTTATGTTTTGAAGGCTCCATTATGTTTATGTTTATGTTTATGTTTTACTGCAGAATGTGTGATTTTATACCATGTAGAATGTGTCACTTCCTTTTTACAGGATTTTGGAAAATATCTGTAATCTGTAATATAGGGGAAACTCTGCCAAATTATTTTCATATTTTTTATTTTTATTTATTTATTTCATAAAATTTATACAAATACTAATTTTTTTAATGTCTATGCAGATGAAATTCAAGAAATTTGCTAATAGGAGTAAGGATGAGCAGGGCACCTCTGCGAGTAGGGATGAGACCCAGCCACCCTGCACGCAGCCCCCACGCACCTAGCCACCTCTCACCTAGTCCACCAAGCTCCCACGCACCTAGCAACCCGGCACACAGCCCCCCCGCACCCAGACTCTTCCATCCGTTCCTTAGTACATCCCTCTAAGTACTCCCCACGTACACCCAGTTGTCATGATATCTAATCCTACATTTATCCGACAACATAAATATGTCCGGCTTGGTAATATTGCTCAACAGTACCAAAAGAAGGGTAAGAGGGTGGTTACTAATGTATTGTGAGAGCCAGAGCCAGAGGTTGCCACCCACTACCCTGACGACGATGAAGATGAGGACGAGGGTGACAGCGGCAGCGAGGATGAGGATGAGGAAGGTGAGAATGATGTTGAGGTACAGAGACCACTTCAACAGGACCCTCAGGCTGAGGTAGGGACCAGTTCCGTTAGTATGAATTATTGGTAAAATCTTAAGAAAATTTATGTATAATGTTTTAATTTTTAATATTTATATTTTTCTTATCAGGTAATAAAATAAAGAAAGGGTTCGACAAGAAATGCACATCTACATGCACTTCCAGAGAGGACGAGAATCAAAGTGCATATTAATGAAGCTGGAGAAGATCCAGGTTATCCTCCTTTCACCAGCAGATTGTCTAGGATGGCAAAGAAGCTCGTCCCCCTTTGTTCTTTTAACTGAAGGTCTATCAGCTTATTTGTAATATGGATGTAAATAATTATTTACATATATATATATATGTTTATTTTATTAATATTTAATTCATTTATATGATTTGTAATATTACAGGCAATCTTTAATTGGAGTGATAATATTAATGTCACCAAGTACATTCTTCATCATGCTACAAGACGACATTGTGATTAGAGGATGATAACGAAGAGAAAGGTGAAATTTGTAATATTTCTCATTTTTTATTATTTTCTTAATTAATTTCTTTTGACGATTTATTTTTATAATTTAATATTATAATTCAATGTCATCTAATGAGGAGGCATTAAGGAACGTGCCTCCTACAATAGCAGTAGATGTGTGGAGAGAATGCTGTGATCATTGGAATAAGCCTGAGACAGAGATAATTACAATTACTTTTAATAGCATTTAGAGATAAATTATTCAATTATTCTCCATTACAATATGTTATATATACATGATTAGGCGAAGAGAAGCAAAGCCAATAGAGCTAAAGTTCCACCACAGACCTACTGTTTGGGTCAAACCAGTATAGATAGAGTTAAGGTTAAATATATAAGTAATTCATTATATTTTTGTTACTTTTATATTTTTAATTAAAGTTTTAATTATAATCATTACCTGCAAATCTCTGAAATATATTTACAAGCAAATTCACACAATGATGCCACACTCGATCGAGTTGGTGTGTATGGGGTTACTCATAGCAAGGCTACCACCAACGGTGGGCGAACATGGATACATGTTACATACCAGACAAAACATGTAACATTTATTTATTTACTTAAATTTTTATACTTACTTTAATATGACAATAAATTATTGTAATTTGTAGGGAGAAATAATGAACTTAATCAACCCCCCTATAGACGCCGCTTCCGACACTTAGCAGCAACCTCCTATGACACCTGAGGAGGCTTTTAGAAGCACCATGCCTCTGGAGCATGAAGGCTTCATTCATAGTGGGGGGAGAAGTTAGACAATCTCCAGCTGGTATGAGCAGAAGGGGTCAGCAATAGCAACCGTTGTCCAGCAGATGCAAACACAGCTCCATGATGTCAACTCAAAGCTCCATAATGTCAACTCACAGTTTAACTAGCAAACTCAAGCTTGGCAAGATGCCAAGAAATTCATGGAGGAGCAGAGGAAGGAGATGGAGCAGAGAGCGCAGATGAGAGATGATGGCGTTATTATGGGGCAGCAGTCGGGATCACAATTCATATCACTGCTCGCCTTGCAGAGACAACAACGACCTCGGAGGTGGTGGAGCAGGACAGGGCGTAGAAGCTGAGGCATAACTTTATATTATTTATCTTTCATTTTGTTTGGTTTTGTATTTTGACATTATGACATGCTTTTATCATTAGGTTTATATATATATATATTTGTTGAATGTTTTATGTTCCATGTTGTATGTTAAATTTTCATATTTTGTGTGTTTTGTATGTTATATATGTTTTAAGGTGTTAT
The DNA here is from genome assembly GCA_037157565.1 of Thalassia testudinum. Taxonomy (NCBI): domain Eukaryota; kingdom Viridiplantae; phylum Streptophyta; class Magnoliopsida; order Alismatales; family Hydrocharitaceae; genus Thalassia; species Thalassia testudinum. The sequence continues at coordinate 2,377,444 of JAZHRO010000044.1, forward strand.
AAGATTCTAAGATTATAGAATCTTATAACCCAAAACGTTATATTAAAAAAAAAAACATACATATATACACGACGGTTCTAAGAATAACCGTTGTGTTTATATAGACGATGGTTCTCATAGACCCATCATTTATACAACTATACAACGGCTGAAAAATCGTTGTCTAAGGTTTACGTATACCGTAGAAGACAATGATCCAAACCGTCGTTTAGAACTTATTGCCGACAATTTTTACAAGAATTGTCGTCAATAAACGAGACGATGGTTTCTAAAACTATCGTCTAAAATAAAACGATTTTAAATAAAAACTGTCGTGTATACACTAATGCGACACACACTTTCGCGATGACAAAATACAACGGTTGGCATGGAATAGGCGATGATTTTCAACCGTTGCGAAAACTATTCTACCTTGTAGTGAAATTCTCGATGTCACCGCATTTGACCTTAACAACGAACTCTTCATGGAACTCCTCGATACAGGTAAAGATGGCATTCAAGTTAAAGGAAAAGCCAATTGTACCACCTTCGTAACTACTCCTCAAAAGAGCTTCAACTATGAAGATTTCTTCATGATGAATGAAGGTGTAACCCATGGGCAAATTCAACAATTAAGTGGATATGTATTCCACCTATCACCTAAACAACATTATAATGAAAGTTACATGCAAGTTCCACTTTCTTCTTATTCGAAGACAACGACCGTAGCATATTTGTCATCTTCCTTCCATTAATAATAAGAAACAATACAAGAATTACAACATAATTATTCAGACTAAATAGGGACAAACTATGATTGATGCCCCTATCGTGTGTATCACTCCCACATAGACTTTGCTATTTCATCACGATATGACCTTCTGTTGGCTATGTCATCTCTAGTTATGGGGCCACTACCGATGTCCATTTCAGGAGTTGCATCATCATCATTTGGGTCAGGTTGACGACCATCATTTCCATTATGTGAAGATGAAGGTCCAACCAATGACGAAGCTGCACTTTCGTTGAAGTACATATCCGAACCATATGTCCTAATGAAGTTGTGGATGACACATGTCGTCAGTACAATGTTTTGATGTGTTTCTAAGTTGTACTCTTGCATATGATACATCATTTCAAATCTCTTCTTCCAGACACCAAAAGTACACTCAACTTTGCATCAAAGTTTGATGTGTCTATGGTTAAAAAGGTCCTTGTAGTTTTTGCCTGCTTGACGCTCACAAGTACGATTTCTTCACTGGTCGAGATGATACGTGACTCCACGGTACGATGCAAGAAACATACATGTATTGGCGTAACCGCAATCGACCAGGTATCGACATCCTTCAGGCACCACAAATATTCCAGTATCTAATGGCCAACGCAAAACGGTCATATCACTCACAAATCCTTCATAACTGTCAACAACATATGTGAAGCAAAGGTTGAAATCGACCATTGCCATTACATTTTGACTCAATGATTGCTTCCTATGTCGGTACTGTGAGGACAATTGCTCGGGTATGCAGGCTTTCATGTGCCAACATCAATAGCCCCTATGACTCCCTACCAATTTAACTATCAAATTCAGGTTTAAATTATTAAAGCATTATCAATGTATGATTTCTACAATCTTTACCAGTAAGGGTAGAAATTACGATCGATTGTAATGATGCCTGCTGCATCCATTTGTGTTTGTCTTATAAGGAACGATTGTAGTGCTAATACCTTCTCCAGTACATTATGGAAGTTCCTTGAAATTGTCTCACCGGAGTGCGAAAATCTCTCTTGCATATTTCGATTACTAACCGTAGACACGACAATATATAAGAAGATGCAAACTTGCTCTATCATGGACATGTTAATGGTGGCGATGAGACCACTTCTTTCTTCAAGAAGTTGTACACATGCCCGAAGAGTACAAATTCCCATGCATCCTAAAAATGTGGTAAGGTCCTTCATCGTATCCCTCCATCATTTCCCTTATCCATACGTGCCCTTTCATTGGAGCCATGTGGAGAGGTCGAGGCGAAGGCCTTCGCTGATAAACTTCCTCAGAAACATACTCCTCATATCCCATATGAAGAGTTCTAAAGGCCACATCTTCGAAAATAGGATTGAGTTCAGAGTTGTTACTTCCATCAGCCATCACCTACGGATTGCACATAGTAACTTGTCATGGATGGTTTCATTTTTATTGATGGACTGTGCACTTAACCACGTGTCGTTTACATGTACCAGCCTCAATGCGATGCTCCATCGAGGGACAAAATCACGCAAGGAAGGCAAGTGATATCTCAGGTGGGAATATCGTACATGCACCAAAAGAGTAGTGTAATACATATGAAAGAAATCAACGACATTGAACAAACGTTAACCACTACAAAAGCATCCATACCATTCACATCATTGGATGTTTCACATGAACGACACTAACGGTCCGTAACTCGGACGATGAAATGAAAGTAGTAATCTACGACCCTAGCTAACAGAATAGCAAATAAGAAACCCAACTCCACAGTCATACATGAAGGACAACCTTGTCAACTCATAATTTCATATCGACCAAGTAAATGAGATCGTCATTGTGGTCATGCAATGACAGAAAGTAGGTCAACATATCGCGATCGCGGAAGACCTCCAACATGCGTAGCTCATGCTGCATGGTCAGATTCAGCCATTGCTCACGAACTAATCTCAAAGCCTCCATCAATTGGACTTGCGGATCTAGGGATCGATTGGCATTCATTTGATATGATAACTCATCAACACGTTGAAACCACTCATCTGGAGGTTGGCCCCGATCCGAACTCCTCACCCACTTCCCTCCACTACTATGTGAACGACCTCTAATTCTACTACCTCTAATGACCGTCTCCTCTCCATCATCCTTAGTTGCATTAGCAACTAGATTTGTCCTCTCTGTATCATTCATCACAGGTTGACTTGACGATCGTGCCATTGATCCATTGGTACTGTCTGATCCCTTGATTTGGTGAATTAGATCAAATGAAAGGAAAAGTTTCGTTCAAAGAGGGTGATAATTGGTTACCATGCTAACTATTGATTAATGGTTTTAAGGGGAGGTATGTAACATGTCGTACCTCATTTCAAGCATCCAAGGTTGGTGGGATAGGTTGGTGGGTATCCTCATCCCAACCCCAACCACTACGGGTACGAAGCATAAGGTATTTGGAATGCATCTCCTTCAGCTGTTTCCAACATCCTTGCAATTGTGTCCTCATTTCTAGGGCACCACTACATAATTTGTATTGCTTTGTAATCCAATCCACCCTGGGGAATTGAAAGACTCGTTAATGTAAAAATCCCCTATCGCTTTTGCTTCAAGGAGAATACCAAGCAAGATTCTATCTTCCGAGGTCTCCCAACGTGACCTCCTCTTAGGTTCGTTGCTTACTCGCTTGCTATTGTATGCTCCTAGCCATGTGCATGCTGTGATTCAAGAAAGTTGTGTCAAATGTTAGTGCATCCCCTTGTCAACTATTCCATCAATTTATGCTCCATTAGTTTCCCCTATCCAAATCCTATGGAGGGCCAACGAAAGAATGGAGTAGTTGATTCGTTAAACTTGTTAATATGAAAGTTACAAATGGTATCCTAAGCAATTGCAAGGCCAAGCAATTTAACTGTAATTGCTCACGTGACATAGATAATCAGCTGTGTACTCATCCCCAACCTAATGAATATGAAAATTGCATGTATACATGCATTGGTGCATACATAGAGATATACATACATCCATTCATGTATATGCTCCAACATTCTTACTATCTATCATGCTTACAGATAAATACACATATAGGTAAATGCACGTTTGCTTGCATATGCATATATACACACATATGCATATATAGATGTAGATACAACGCAGTTATGCATGTTTTGGGGGCAGCTACGTTTGCAATTGTTAAAAAAAACACCTCTCTGTTTAACAATGTTGGTTTTTAGGGGACTTCCATAAGACGACTATGCACGGTCATTGATATACTCCATCGGTACAATTTTCTTCCAAAAGCGTACTCTTAATAAAGATGACGGTCACGCAATTTCTTGATTCATTCGAACATAATTTATCCTTTATGGAAATTATTGCAATTGCAACACTCTCCAATATTTTGACAACCAAGTACTCGTTCAGAACGAAATTATACCAAGAGACATCTCTTACTGCCACCTCGAGTTCTGCAATTTATGTAAGTTTACCAAGTACATAATAATGAAACTATCACCGACAAAGTTAATCGAAATGTTTTTAAGTTGTAAATCGTGCCTTTCTAATATGTTGCTTTCGAATCAATTATTAAAAATTTCAGTACGGGTATATTTATTTTTTTCTTCACCATTGATGCAAATATAAATCTTCTAAATACATGTCATCGCAACTGCAACAAAACATGGTTTCTATTCCTCTCCTACTGTATTTGTTGATATCTACTCAAAAGTTTTCTCGCCTATTTTCGATCACAGTTGTTGCGATCTTATTCCCATCAAAAACAACCAAGAAATCCTTCCTATGGTCACGGCAGCAAAATCGCATAGCATTTCATCCAAAAAAACAAACAGACAACACGACCACATTTCAACGTCCATGGAAAACGGAAAACATTCGCACATAACCTCGGACACCGAAAAGATTACATCCAACGTAGAATTGAGAAACACATCAAGAACAACAACACATACCTGCCGATTAAAGCTTGGTTGCCGCAGAGGTCAGCCGACACCCACGCAAGAGCGACGTACAGAAGCCACGCACCGAAGCTACTCCCCCTTCCGTCCGTACGGCCTCCCCGGATAGGATTGGGAGAAACAGCGGGCGCTCGCGACTCATGCGATTGCTCGGAAAATGACGACATTATGTCAGACCAAAGAGTGAACACCGACAAGAAACAAGAATGGATGGAGTGATCGGTGTTGGCGGTCGCGATCAACAAATACCCGCCGTTGGAGGGGAACCTTACCAACGTCAGCTGGGCTCCCAGCCTTCTCTCCGCCTTTCTCCGCAACCCGGTAGGACCGACTCCTCCCCCTCTCCGCCTAACTCACACGAAGGCAAACGGACCTCCAACCCCTGCCTGCCATTTCTACTCGAACCGCAAAGCAGCAAGCAAGGGTCACGCGCAACACCAACACCGCCTCGCTCCGGTGGCCTACAGGAGAGAGGATCGTCGTTTCCAACAAGTGCGATTTCTCTCTCCTCTCGTGCAGCGTGAAGAGGCCTTCCTTCCTCCACAGATCGTCGAAAGAGTAGGAAGGTCTCTTCCGCTTTTGTGTTTTCTTTTCCTAAAAAATTTCAAACAACGAATGCAAGCCATGCACGATGGTCAATGTCGAAGGTAGGATGGGAGGACATCACAAGCCTGCCCCTCGTGAATCGGCACGCGCAGGCGCCTCCACATCCGCGCCCATTCAAGTCACCGCGGCATGCGTCTCGCCCACGCCAAACGCAACCACTGTTCACGCACTACCCATCCAAATGACGACACGTCGGATAAAACCTCCTTCAACGACGCTCCCAAATGAGGCCAAGGGTCTCGCGATCATCTCCTCTCCATTATCTATCGCTCGTGCACTGAGGGCAACGTAGGCCCTTGCAGCCTCGCGCGACCTTCTTCCCCTCTCCTCCCTCCTCCGCTAGGCGACCTCAGGCCAATCCCCCTCCATCACTGATTCCATCTCCACCACTATCTTCATCACCACTGCAGGCGACCACCACCAAAACCGACCTCCATCACCAAGCTCCACCCCTCATCCTCGAACACCACCTCATCACAGACCAACACCTCGTCCTCCGGTCATGCTCCCTCCTCGCGCCTCCTTCCCTCTTCTTCACGATCCTTTTCCACACCTCTCCATCTCCGGCGACCAGCATATCCCCATCGACCACCATCACCGACCACCACCGACCACCACCATCTTCTCAACGGCCGACCAACACCCTCTCCTCCACCACCATCAACCAACCACTACCGCCCGCTATTCGCTTCTTCAAAGGCCAGACAGCACCACCACGACTCCTCACCACCTTCATCACCTCGCCGCTGCCGCGCTAACCTCTCCCTCGCAGTGACAGCGTGAGGGACGTGCATCCACCGGCAATCCAACCGCTCTGTCCGCAGCCATCGCGCTCCCTCCCCGCATGCGAAGGGAGTGCTCCATTTCATTCCGTTCCTTTTTTTTTGTTTTTGTAAGTGTTTGTATTATGTTTGAATGTGAATGTGGCAATTTTGCGGTTGATGAACTGTGAACAATGTCTCTATTATGTGTTTCTTGTTACGTGTTTGTTTGCAAATAGAAGATGTGATTTTGATTTGTGTTTTTAGCCTCCTCGTGATTCGACCTGGCTGCCATACGTGATTTGATTTATTTAATCGGTTTGCTGCCATGCAACGACTCCTTTTTATAAACCTTCAATTGGTGAAATGATTCGATCACGCGACTTTAGAATAAGTTCCCTCGTAATTGGACATCTCGCCTCCTCACCAAACGTCTGGCTCTTCACCAGCCAATCGACTTATTTTCGCCCTGGTTGTATGACTACAACGTCACACCCTATTATTCATTGGGAATAGTTTCTTGTTGCAGTTAGGTATTTGACGATCAAGTTAAATGTTTAACCACTGTAGTATCAATCAACGGGTAGAGCTACCCACTGGTTGGTTACTTGATTATCACTCTCTGTGTGCTTAATTTCACAAATCAAACACATGAGGCTTCACCAGCTGGACATCTAATTTGTTAATTACATGACTAACTTAAGTGCACTTAGTCTTCTGATTGGATGATTAAATGACTAGTTTGACAAGTGTGAATAAAAACCCTAATTTTGTGACTTTTTGCAAAAATCAGACCAACCAAGGCTGTAGTACCACGGGTGGGAAATGACCTCCACCTCGCTTGACAATTGAGGGGTTTGAGGAGTCAAATAATTTGATCCCCTATTCCTGTGGCATCTTGGAAGCATGAAAACACATGACTTTAAAATTTTCATCAAATTGCAACTTAAGTCAATCCTCGAAAAACCCAAATAATGAAAATCTAGAAATATAAACAACCTATGTAACTAGAACCACATGGGAAAATCTGGTAGCTCCCCATTTTGAGATCCCCACAAGTAAGAGATTATACATGTGGGTGGCGTACGTATTATGCCTCTTATAATAAGTCCCTCCTATAGGGACTCCCTTCTTCTAGACATGTAGATGAGACTAGGGATGTAAGCTTCGGTAAACCTGACATGAACTCAACTCAACTTGACCCAAAAAGAATGAAAAAAACTTGGCCCAAACTCAATTGGCTTTGGGGATGGGTTTTATTCAAACAAACACGACCAGTTTCAATATGGTTTTGGGTATGGATCTATACTTGACTATCTAGCAAAAGTACTTAAATAAAATCCTCATTTACTTGAGATATATAACTCTTACTTGAGATATGTAACTCCTACTCATCTCTCATTCCCCCAATCTTAATCTCTCTCATAATTCCCTCTATGATTTCCAAAGCTGGAAGTGCTTTTGAAGCTTCAATTAAACATTTATTTTAGGAATAGAGATCTTTTATTTGAAATATATTTATATTTTATCTTTCTTTATATTTTTTATTTTTTATTTTTTATTTTTAATGTATTCCGTTTGAAGAGCTTTTTCTATAATAATTTTAGTGGGATCAATAAAATTAGAGTTCCAAGCCCCTATGTTTCGGGCTTGCTAAAAATAAATGGGTAAATGGGTAGGATATGGGTATAGATTTTGTAAATGGCTATGGGTATAAGTTTAACTAAACCCGACCCGAACTCGACTCGTTTGCATCCCTAAATAAGACCCTTTGTGTCAAGAAGGCTTGATTCCTCTGTGTTCTGCGTGAATCCTTCATACCTTGTGAACTCCTTCGCGAACTAGGAGGTGACCCTTGCCTCAAAATCCATCAAGAACTTCACCTAGAGGATAAAATCTCCTCAGCCAAGAACAACCTAGTCCACCTACACTCCTACACTTTCCCTGGTCGATGCCCAACATCATGGGATGAAATATCAAGAAGGTGTCATGGCCCCCAAGGATAAAAATCCCAACTCCATCACAAGCTGGTCGTCCAAGGAGGCCCTTGGACATCTCCCTACAATAGGGCAGCAAAGTGGGGCATCACTTGGTGTGCCTCTTGGTCAATTCTCTTCTTCCTTAATGGAGAGAGGTGACAACCAAAGGCCCTTATGACCGACTGTCTTCTTCCTTCATAGCTCTAGGAAGAAGATGAAGACCACAACATTTCTCTTTGATGGTGGTTGCACGCAACATAGAATCAAATTAAGGTTTCTAAGTAGGTTTAGGGAGATATATATAGGGATCCAAGAGCTAAACCTAATATGATGGGAACCCTTGGATCTCCATACAAGGGTTGGAATCTAATCCTATTTGAATTTTATAAGATTAGTCCATAACAACTTATAGAATGTTTTGATCTAGTATGAAAACATTAATGAATTGCAATCAAATCCTTAGATTTTATACTTAATCAAATTAGGTACAATTAATCACCAAACTAAATGTAATTTAACTCCTTAAATCACATCAATCAATCCTATTAAATAGGAACCCACAAAAAAATTATTGTTTTCATTATGCCAATAATCAAGGATCTAGGTTTCAATGGAATTATGTTGCTACGGCTCCCTTAAGTATTCTAAATACTTGTGAATCCTTCACACTGGAAGACCTATGTGACCCGTGGGATTAAATCCAAGATTTGTTGTTCATCCTATCATGTGTTACATACTTTACACATTCTCTGTGTCATTAGGATGAAAATGATGACCAGATCCTTTCCAAAAGAACTGTCTTCTTCTCTTCATTATGGGTCTGATCAAGACCCGCATGACCATGCATGAAATTTCGTACTTCCCAATATATGTGGAGCGACCAAGAGCCTCCCGATCTGCTACGTACACCTACAATAGCTAATCTGTGTGATCCCTTCGAGGGATCTGTTGATATCCAAGATGTTACAGATGGTATTTCTCTTTTGATGCATCGTTAGTAAGAGACAACGACCATAATGATAGAGCATGGTACTCAGGTTGCCAACTATCCTAGTGCTTAGGGACAATTTTTAGATCGTATAAGGGAGTCTCTTCATGCTCTTCAGCATGGAAACCAACGACCTTCCTGTCTAGCTAGGCATACCACAACACCTCCACCACCACCACTAGCAGTAGCACCTACTCCACTATCCTACTCGACTCCATCCAGACCTTCCATAGCAGAGATGTTGCATCTTTCCCCTTCTACTAGATGACGTCTCAAGCTTGGCACACCTCATAGCTCTACTATAGGCCCTAGCTCTTGCACTCAGCCTTCTGGCGACATAGACAAGGATGCAGAATTTCCAAAGAATTTAGATGCTTTTCTTAGCTTTTTCTAATCATTTAGTCATCTTTCATGGTCTATAGAACTTTTATTAGCTACACTATTTTATTTGCTCTAGACATATGACTTTTTGATTTCATGTCTTCTATCATGCAATATATCTCAGTCTCTGTTAACACCCGTGTCATTAAGCCTTTTTAAGACGTCCATACTTTAGGTCAGACGTCTGGACTAAGGGTCAGACGTCTTGCAAGACGTCTTGACTCATTCCAAGACGTTTGAAAATCGAAATTTTCGTGTACGTCCTCGCGTCTGCACGCGTGCTGCACGCTGATAGTACGCGACCTCGTTTTCTTCTCCTTCTCTCTCCTCTTGCCTGACGCAAACCTAACCCACACCTTATTTAAACCCCCTCCTCTCCCTCGTTTACCCCACCTCCAGCCACCCTTCTCCTTCCTCCAGCGAGAGCAGTGAGCGTAAGCGGCGTGGGAGGAGAGGAGGAGCAGCGAGGGGAAGAGAGGAGAGCAAGAGTGCGAGCTCATGTGGGAGCTCGTCGGAGAGCTCACGGCCGGTCAGCGCGTGCGTGAGGCGGAGAGGTGCATTGGGGAGGTCCTCCCCAACACTATTGCAGCCGGAGAGCAGGCAAGCGGGCGCAGCACGGCCGCACGCAGCACGAGAAGGCGAAGGCAGGTTCTGATTCTAGGTTTTTCCCAGAATCAGACGTCTGGATCGACGTCCAGAAGATGTAGACGACGTCTGAAGGAGGTTCCTGACGATTGAGAGGTAAGTTTCGCGACGTACACCTTCTTTGCAGATATGGCCATGCAAGCCATTCCGCTGAGGCACTGTTTCGTGCCATATTGAGAAGATTTTAGTTGACGTGTGCTGGATTCACTTCGGGAAGGCGCGAGACACGCCCTCCCACGCAGTTCAGACATCTAGGTGAGGCACCAGACGACGGGAAGCGTTTCCGGACATCCAGAGAGGTTGTCGGACGTCTAGAACGAGGTCCAGACAGTCCAGCGGAGTCCCTGGACGTCTGAGGAGTAGCGCAGAACTGAGGTATGGCTCTGGACTCTTTTAAGACGTCTGGAAGGTGTTCCAGATGTCAGATTTGAGTCAGAATTACTATTTTTGACTCGTTTAGGATCCGTTTGAGGTACGATTTCCACAATTAAGACACCGTTGTTTCCCATATGTTTTTCCCTACTTGTTGGAATACTTTCTATACTGTTCTGAGTAGTCTCTTGTGTTTGGTCCTTGTGATAGGATCTCGTTCCGTTACGGGTTTGGGGTTTGCTGAGACACGTGGACCTACCGATCAAGCCCCCATTACTCCTAGGTTACTAGTAGAGTAGCTTCCCCTTAAATTAATTATAATTTAAATGCATGTCTGTAATGGATGATTAGAACCTAGGATATGACATGAATCCTAGGACTAGAAATACTGGAATGTTTGTATTGAATGAATGAATTGCAGTTTTGAATAAGTAGATAGAATGAAAACAATTGCCTGAAAATGAATAACAGTTTCCTGTGAAATATGTAATATTTGTGTTAGTTAACTACTGAATGTATCTTTCCTGTCGTACCGTGAAATGACATAATATGAGCTGCATGTATATAACTTGGAAATGGAAAGGTGAATGTTGGAAACACGAACTACCTGTGAATGACCTGGATATAGAAATATGAATGATAGAATCACCAGTTGCATGTGTATAACCTGAGAATGGAAATAGAAATGATGAAACCTGGTATGGAATGGCTTGAGGAATATGAGCATGAACCCCATGAGGGAATAGGAGTTGAACTCCTAGAAATACATGGAATAGATCTGGAAAGTGCTTTGGGAAGTGCACTTGCCCTTGAGTACGTGGTACCAAGGGAAGCGCACGTTACCTCTTAGTGTAGAGGGGTGCTTGCCGCCTTTCGGGTTGAGACCCGGGGTGGGTTTGGCCACTTTGCACCGACTCGGTGGCCCTCGAGTGCACTGTACCGGGGAGAGCTACTAGTGTAGGGAGAGGGTTAGCCACCCCACGGGGCCCGGGGTTCAACTAACCACCCTACACTGACTTGTTAGGCCCACTAGGCAAACCAGGGTAGTCAGACGAGGGTGCGCGGACTGTGGAGGGGCAAGATCCCTGTTTGGTTACTGAGAGAGGCTAAACCCCTGTTACTGAGAGGGCTATGCCCTATACTGGTTCCGTGCTGTGCTTTGGGCGCACCCACTAACGGAAACGACTAACCGCGTGCTAGTGCGGGGTAGCTACCCGTGTACTTATCACGTGAGCCGTAGTCACCGTTACGTCTATCCATGACCTTGGAGTGGTTGACTGGGTGTAGGACCACCACGGGGGACTCTCCCGGCTAGGAGAGCACCACGTTCTACTTCTACTCTTCGGAAAAGACTACAATCAAGATCATTCCCACGAGGAACATTCGAGATCAAGAAAGAGACCTGATAAATAAACTAAGTGGTGAAAGAAAGAATAATTAGTTAAAGAAAGAAAGAAATTGAAAAATAACAGCTTCCTGTCCACCTTTAATGCTTTAGTAGTTGGTTGCCACTCTACTCAGCGTTTGCTGACGTTTTGTACTAATAACCTTTTTCAGGTCCAGGTGTTGAGCAGTCAGAGCCTACAGCTGCAGAGGGTGCTGGGCCTAGTAGAGCCCAGTAGTCGTAGTCTCTTGTACTCTTTTGTAGTAGTGAGTAGCTTCTTGTACCTTTATATTCTGTATTCTTTCGTTCTGCACCTTATATTCCTGTACCTGTTTAATTTTCTACTGTTGTGGTGGTGTGTACTGTAGTAGTTTATTTCTTTACTGCTGTACTTTTGTTACTGTTAGTTACTTGCATGGTGAATGTGATTTATTTTACTGCTTTTTTGTTACTTCCTCGTTAAACGACTGGGTCTTGGGATCAGTCAAATTGATCCGATCTCGTGTCCTGTAGAGATTCGGGAACCAGGTCGTAATAGTCTCTTATATTCTCATATTATTCATTGCATATTACATTTCTCAAGGGGGAGGGATATTGGATATACTTATGTTTTATACCATATTGATAGGGGGAGCATTTCACATGCACCTATAATTATAATGTTGTTATCATAAAAAAGGTGGTGAATGTTAATACATTTATTTTGATGTAACAAAATTATGTTTTGTTATACAATTGACCCTTTTAGGTTCCCTTTCTACAAGTTGTAATGATGAGACACTTCCATGATTCAAGAGTGAATTTATCAAGAGAGATGGTGATATATTGTAGTTTTCACTTTCTTGAGTCTAGATTATTCGATCAATAGAAAATCAACTAGAACATCATCTCAATTTTCTATCAATAGTTGATCAACAAATATTTAGTAATTTGATCGACCAAATTAGTCTAACAGCAAAATCTGATTTTCTCGCTAATGATTGACCATTGATATAAATTAATTGAACAATAGTTCATTGATTAATATGACAAACTAATTGACCAAAGTGGAATTTGATCGACTAAAGATAAAAGTTGATCGACCAACTACATTTGAAAGATATTTTACAGCATTCCTAAAATGCTTGGTCTTCACCTATAAATAGGGCCCCTCACCCCTTATTTCAAAACGCACCTTCCAAAGCTTTTCTAAGAGAAAAATTACTTTTACTCTCCTTGTGCTTTTGCAGTCTTGCTTCTACATGTTTCAAAGCATGACACACTGTAGCTCTACAAAAAAATTTGGTTTGCATATTTAAATTTCTTGAGGTTCCATAAGATTATATCTTTGTACTTTTCCATTTCCTATTTTGATAGGGACCCAGCTTGCAGGATTCCTAAGTTGGTTTTGATTTTCTCTATAGGTACAAGAAAAGTGGTTGTTGTAAGAGGTTGTTCTACTCTCATTCAAGTGGTGCAAACAGTAGATTGACTAGCTTGGCCTCTTTGGAAAAATTCTAAGGTGGAAGGCTTAGGTAATGGTTTTTACCCATAAGGATTTCTGACGTGTCTTTGTGCGTGTGTGTTAAAGAGTGTCGTTATAGTCGCACTTACAACGTCAGTTTTAAAATAAGTAAACGGAGGTGAGTCCGAGTGTCGGTCTCAGGGAGGCATGAAAATTGGATTTTTACTTACCACTTGTTGTCACGGAAAGTGCGGAGTTTTGCTTGCGGAAGATGCGATTTTGAAAAGCGAGAGAGGGAGATAGAGAGAGAGAGTTTAAGGTTAGAAAGTTCTTTGTTTGGTCATGCAACTTGAATAGAAATTAAAATGACAACTGAACGAAAAATACTTCATCAATCATGCACTTTAGTTCATAGCTTACAACATTAAATACATGCTTCAAACAAAAGTAATGGAAAGCTTAGAAAAAGAGAGAGGGAGAGGGAGAGAGAGAGTGTGTGGAGAGCGACGAGGTAGCCACGGCGGTGGAGGAGGCTCCGTTGGCGGCTCGTCGTCTCCGACGATTGCAAAAGGGCCTAAAGCTAGCTAAGAGAGGGGTGGAGTAGTTGCAAGGGGAGTGAATGCCTTGAATGAGTGATTGGAGGGGGTTTAAATAGGGTTAAGGACTTCCTAAAAGAAGAAGGGGCTTTAGCGACATCCATAGCGTCGCTAAAACCACTCCCAAAAACATCGGTGAAGCCCTCTAGCCGCTGGTCAGCCGCCTGCCTCGTTTCTTCTCCTCATGCGATCCACGGCCGCTGAACGAGAGCTGTCCGATCTTGTCTTCCTCGGCTACGCTGGGATCGTGCCTCGGGCGCGCGTGTGCGCGTGCATCATCGCCCGGCGTGCGTGCACGCGTGGACGCCCGTGAGCTGCGGTCACGCCGCGTGGCAAGATCTCGGCTGCCCGCTGCTAATCGGGCGGCTCAATTTCTCCGCGCCGGTCTCCCGTCTTCAATTTCGACTCCGCGCGGCTCGAACCCGCATCGCGTGCGTGCGGGCATGCGCGCTAACCGTTGCGCCACGCCTGCGCTTTGTCGCGGCAACCGCGAACGGGCGAGCGAGTCTCGGCCGTTCAATCGAAGATCGACGGCCGAGATTTGATCTCGGCTGGATGAGGGCACGGTGCGCGATGGAGCGGGGCTGACATGGTGCAATATGGGCCGTTGATCTCCATATCAACGGTCAGAACTTCTTTTGCCCATTATAGGATCTCCGGATGTCGGATTTGGCCGATCTTGAGTCCGTTGGACTCCGTTCGTCGTTCTGAATCCATCCGTGTGGTCCGATTGCTCATCTGAGGCCTACTTTGACAAATTCTTACATAAATGGTCATTAATACAGTTTATAAGCAATCTTGGTACATGATGCATGCAATGCTCCTATTCTACTTATTTGTGCCTTTTATTCTAAAGATGGGTCATATTCAACATAATTATCACCCCCTTGTGTAGTGTTATCATACCCCCATGCTTACTCCTTGCTAGTCCCTAGCAAGTTTATTCTAGCCTTTATTTCCTTGTAGAATTCAAGAAGTAATTGCTTAGACACTTCATTACTTGTCAATAAGAGGAAATATACGAAGATATTAATCTACAAATACCAGGCAGTGCCCGGGTGTCAGCCAAAATACGAATCGCCCGAATCCTTGCTTTAATGTATATATAACTATACACATGTATACGTATATATATATATATATATATATATATATATATATATTTCGAATTTTTTTTCGGAATTCAGTGTGGGTTGGTAACTTTTTACGGCTACCCAACCCACCCAAAACTCGGTCAAAACCCTAAGTGCTAAGCATCTTGGTGTGAATGTTGTGATAGACTCACTTAACGGTAATTAAGACAGACTTCGAGTTTCTACGCCTCTAGGTGACCGGAAAAGAAAATAAATTTTGCCTGAAAGTGTATTTGTTCGATTTGTAGCTTTCTCCCTATGTTTGTTTTAATTGGGGTCAACACAAGGATTTTTCCAGTGTATATCTCCCCGGCTTATACTACTTCCCCGCTTCTTCCTTAGGTGTTTTGGTCTTTTTTGTGCAATTATTGAGCTGGGCTCTGGACAACCGACCAATGAACTGTTACCCACGATCACTTACCAGCCATACTTGTGCGGTGAAGTGTGGTTTATTTTCTTTTCTTCTTCTTCCATTTTTTTTTCGTAGGTGGCTTCCCTGATCTCAAATGTACCTAGAGGCAACGAAAAAAGAATGGCATGTGGCTGGGTTCTGGACAACCTGCCAATGGGTTTTTACCCATGACAACTTGCCAGCCATACCACCCTAGAGAGTTCATTAACTACCCAATTTCTGTCAAAATCTCCGAAAAGTGAGTCTGTGCAAAAATGTGTGCGGATGCTTAGACTCAAAGTTTTCCTGAGTTAGAGGGTGAGTTGATAAGTCGTATACTTATTACCTTATTTAGTAGGTGGATTAGAATAGCTTAAGGTTGCAAGGATTCGCCGCTAAATCCATATTTTAACGGATACCAGGGCTGATTAAGCTTGAAGGCCTGAAAAGTCTAAGTGTTTAAGTTCTTTTGTATTATTTCCCACTATTGATAAGTTTCTAATGCCTAAGTTTTCTTCCTAAATTCTTTTTTTTTTTAATTTATTCATTCAAACTAATTAATTGAGCTCAGGATTATGCAATTTACCACCCCCCCATGCTTAAGTTGGACAATGTCCTCATTGGCAGATTCATGGATGCAAAAGGGTTCAAAAAGATAGTACCTGAGTGACGTAAACTACCAGATCAGTCTAAATCCTCTGGGTTGCCTCCCAGGAAGCGCTGAGTTTAGCGCCTCCAGCTGGGCGGTGCTCGGTGTCAGCCCTCAACGAGGGTGACACTTTCCTTGGGGGGTACCTGGGCCAGGAAATGCTTTAATCTTTGACCATTAACTGTAAAAGTGTGCCCAATGTTAAGATCAGCAATTTCAACCGCCCTATTAGAGTAGGGCGTAACCACTCGAAATGGTCCTATCCATTTGGACCTGAGTTTCCCTAGGAAGAGTTTCAGGCATGCATCAAACAGTCAAACTTGCTGGTTAGGCTCAAAGGTTTTTCTATGAATAAGTCGATCGTGGACGGCTTTCATTTTCTCCTTATACAGTCGACTATTGTCAAAGGTATCCCGACGAATTTCTTCGAGCTCAGATAATTGAAGCATCCTCTACGCACCGGCTAACTGGGGATCCATGTTACATTGCTTGACAACCCAGTAAGCCCGGTGTTCCAATTCGACAAGAAGATGGCAGGCTTTGCCAAAGACCAGGCGATAAGGCGACATGCCTATCGGGGTCCTGAAAGCGGTCCTATATGCCCACAGGGCATCATCAAGTTGTGTGGACCAGTCTTTCCTGTCAGGTCTCACAGTCTTCTGTAAAATGTTCTTGATTTGTCTATTTGAGACCTCAGTCTGCCCATTTGTTTGTGGATGATACGGGGTGGCAATGCGGTGGTTTACCCCGTATTTTCTAAGTAGGGCACGAAATTGGGAATGGATAAAATGGCTTCCACCATCACTGATCATGGCCTTGTGTATTCCAAACCGGGAAAAGATGTTCTTCTTCACAAAGTCCATGACGGTCCTGTGATCGCATCGTCGGGTGGCGACAGCTTCAATCCATTTGGAAACATAGTCGACCGAGACCAGGATGTACTCGAAGCCGTTGGATGGTGGAAAGGGGCCCATAAAATCGATACCCCAAACGTCGAAGATTTCGACAATCAAAATGGGTTGAAGAGGCATCATATCTTTCTTGGTCATGGTCCCCAGTGTTTGGCAGCGTGAGCAAGTCTTGGCAAAGATGTGTGCATCCTTAAATAGGGACGGCCAGTAAAATCCAGACTGCAAAACTTTTGCAGCTGTTTTCTTTCCAGAGAAGTGGCTGCCACACGCTTGGTCATAACAAAAGGAAAGCACACTCTGAACTTCGTCTTCAAGGATACACCTTCTGATGATCTAATCAGCACAGAGGCGAAACAGCATGGGATCATCCCAGAAGTAGTGCTTGGCCTCAACCAAGAACCTATCCCGTTGCTGTCTAGACCAACTGTGCGGAGTTTGTCCTACAACCAGGTAATTGACGTAGTCCGCATACCATGGCATTTTCTTGTCTTGCACGGCTAGGATGTGTTCATCAGGGAAGGCATCAGAGAGAGGTAGGGAGGGTCCAATGTGGTCTGGATGAAGTCTCGACAAGTGGTCAGCCACCACATTCTTCGATCTAGCCTTGTCTCGGATTTCCAGGTCAAATTCCTGCAAAAGCAGGATCCATCTGATGAGCCTAAGCTTTGCGTCCTTTTTGGCCAACAAGTGCCGGATGGCTGAATGGTCAGTGTAAATAGTCACGTGGGATCCCAGCAAGTATGATCGAAATTTTTCAAGTCCAAAGACTACAGCGAGCAACTCTTTCTCTGTGACAATATAATTACATTGGGCCTCGTCCAACATTTTGCTCGCGTAGTAGATCACCATGGGCTTCTTGTCTTGCCTTTGTCCTAGGACAGCGCCTATGGCAAAATCTGATGCATCACACATAATCTCAAAGTCCTGGAACCAGTCTGGGGGTTGAAGTACAGGTGCGGTGGAGACTAAGTCCCGGAGGGTGTGGTAAGCTTGGATGCAATCATGAGACATGTGGAATATGGCGTCGTTGGCTAGAAGGTCGGTCAAGGGTTTGGAAAGCTTGGAAAAGTCTTTAATGAACCTTCGGTAGAAGCCAACACGTCCTAGGAAGGAGCGAATCTGCCGGACCAAACAAGGTGGAGGAAGTTTGGAAATTAAATCAACCTTAGCTCGATCTACCTCGATGCGCCTATGCGAAACGATGTGACCGAGGATAATTCCTTCTTGAACCATAAAATTGCTCTTTTCCCAACTTAACACCAAGTTAACCTCGATACATCGTTTCAGGAGTTTCTCCAAGTTGCTCAAACAATGGTCGAATGAATTCCCGAATACAGAGAAATCATCCATAAAGACCTCCAAGTATTCACCCACCATTTCTAAAAAAATGGCTAGCATGCAACGCTGGAAGGTCGCAGGTGCGTTGCATAACCTGAACGGCATTCAACGGAATGTAAACGTGCCATATGGGCAAGTGAATGTGGTCTTTTCCTGATCTTCCGGAGCAATTGCAACTTGGTTATATCATAAATATCCATCCAAGAAGCAAAAATACTTTTGCCCTGCCAATCTTTCAAGGATTTGGTCAATGAATGGCAAGGGGAAGTGGTCCTTCTTAGTGGCTTCATTAAGCTTCCTATAATCAATGCACACCCGCCATGCGGTGGTGGTGCAGGTGGGGATGGATTCGCCATGATCATTGGTGACAACGGTGAGCATAGCTTTCTTTGGAACCACTTGAGTGGGGCTCACCCAGGGGCTATTGGAGATAGGGTAGATGATGTCGGCGTCAAGCCACTTGATAATTTCTTTTTTAACGACCTCCCGCATGTTTGGGTTTAAACGTCTCTGCATCTGGCGAGAAGGTCGAGCCCCTTCTTCCAAGTAAATCTTGTGGGTGCAATAGGTGGGGCTAATTCCTCTTAAATCCGAAATGGTCAAACCAATGGTAGCCCAATGTTCTGAAAGGGTCGCAGTCAACCTGAGTTCCTAATCCTTAGTTAGATGAGAATTAATAATCACTAGGAAGGTCTGGTCAGGTCCCAAGAAGACGTACTTGAGATTCTCGGGCAATGGTTTAAGTTCAAGTGCGGGTGGGACCACAGTCGATGGGAAGGGAAAGGGTGGGAGTTGATCAACATCGATCTCTTCAAAAGGTGTCGTGTGATGGTACTCAACCTTACAGAGGTCCATGGGTAAAGATGGTGACGTGTCAGAACAGTCACTACGGGTTTAGTGGTCTGAGACAGAACTGAGGGTGAGGCATTCCTTGATTAAAGTTTCCACAGGATCATGTTCCTCAATGTAATCGCAATCAAAAGACTTTGTCGCCCGGAAGATATTCAATTGCATTTTCCTATCCACGAAGGCGATTTTCATACATCCCGTGTTGCAATCAATGTTTGCTTTAGCCATAGCTAAGAAAGGTCTGCCTAAGATTATGGGTGCATTCTGTAATTTTTCAGGGACTTCCATGTCGAACACCAAAAATTTGACCGGGAAATAGAAGTCCTTGACCCGTATAATCACGTCCTCGACAACCCCCTTCGGGGTTTTTACCGATCTATCAGCCAGCTGGATGGTGACAGGGGTTGGTGTCAGCTCCCCCAAACCAAATTGGTGGTACAGGGTTGTTGGAATCAGATTGATAGAAGCACCTAGGTCCAGGAGCGCTCTATCAAACGTCATGTCCCCGATATTGCAGGAAATCAGGAGCACTCCTGGGTTAGTTCGCTTGAGTGTAAGGTTGCTTGAGATCATGGAACTTGCTTGCTCAGAGAGTACAACCTTCCTAGGTGCTTGCGGTCTCTGCTTACGCTTGGGTGTATAGGCATCCTTTAAAAACTTGGCGTAAGTAGGGATGTGTTTGACGGCTTCTAGGAGCAAAATATTAATCTGTACTTGCTTAAAAATTTCCAACAGCTCCTCAGTTTCCACAGTATTCTTCTTTTTCTTGATTGTTTCCAAGGCCTCCGGGTAGGGTGTCTGAATATGGATTGGTTCCATGTCTGGGTCCTTGGTTGGTGCCTCTTCTGAGTCGGGTATTTCAGGGGGTGAAGTCTCGGGGAGAGTCGGCCATTTGGGATCCTGGGTTTTGGTGCCAGTTCGGTTGTGGTTGGGAAGGTAGGGATCCTTGTTGTTTACAATCCAAGAGTTGGCTTAACTATCCATTTACTAAGGCCATTTCCTCCTGATGTTTCTGGTTCATGTCAGTCATCATCTTTATTAGGGTATCCATTTGGTTTTGTGGGGGTGGGGCCACCCTATTCTGATTATATTGAGGTCTAACTAGTGGTCATTGCTGATAGGGGGGCAAGTGTGGCTGTTGGTTTGGCCTAGGCTGGTTTTGGAATTGCGGTGGTTTATGGTTTGTCCAACCAAAGTTGGGGTGGTTACGCCAGCCAGTGTTGTAAGTGTTGGAGAAAGGGTCAGGTTTCGCATAACCTTGGATAGCTTGCACATCTTCTAAGATAGCCGATGTTGATGAAGAGGGAAGGGAGTAATCAAGGGTCGAGGGAGCAAAGGTCCCTCCCTGGAACGTGGTCAGGGGTTGTTCCAAGTTCAGTTGAGTGAAGGGATGGACCAGGTCAACATTATGTGCTCCCTTTGCTAGGGAGAAAGTCTGCAAGGGGTTCCTGGTCTGGTTCAGTAGCTCATCAATCTTTTTGTCCACCAATTCCAATCGATCCAACTTTTTGGCAATGATGTCCATGTCAACCATTCCAGAATTTGCTTGCACCTCATAAATCCCGCCACAGGGTTGATTGGACCTGTTAAACTGGTTCATGGGGGCATTGTTGAGCGAATTCTCGCTCATAGACTCAAAGAGCTCAAACGCGCTCTCCTCGCCTTTGTTCAGGAAGTTTCCCCCGCATGAGGCATCGACGAAGTTCCGTAGGTTGCTGTCCAGATCGTGGTAGAAGATCTGGGCCAATTGCCACCTTGGAACTTCGTGGTGTGGACATTTTCTCAAAAGTTCATTAAATCTTTCCTACGCCTCATGAAATTGTTCCCCACCCTGGAGTGTAAAGGTAGTGATAGCTCTTCTGAAGGCATTGGTCTTTCTTATGGGGAAGAATTTCTTTAAAAATGCATGCCTCAGTTCTTCCCAGGTGGTGATGGGTCTACCTAGGGTTCTAAGCCAATGAGAAGCCTTGTCTCTTAATGAGAAGGGGAACATCTTGATTAGAACAATATCAAGGCTAATGTTCCTAGGTTTCACAGTTCGTGCTATGCGGTCGAGATCCTCTAGGTGCTGAAAGGGGTCCTCATTTGAGCTTCCATGAAAGTGGCTCTGGATCAGACTTAAGACATTCGATTTTAGCTCAAAATCATCTCCCCCCTCGGGGATCCTAAGGTGTGGTTCGACTCTAATAGCAGAAGGATTATAGAAATCATGGAGGGGCCTCGGCTGATCCTGAAATGGCGGTAAATCAAGTGGTGGTTGTCCTGGTATGTCTTGGAAAGGTGGTGGTGGTGGTTGTTCTTGTGGGTTCTGTAACCGTTGTATGGCTTGCATGATGGTGTGGATTTTTTGTTGCTGAAGCCGATGATTAGCATTGATTTAAGCTTGGATGATGGCCATGGCGTCTGGTGGGGGTTGATCTTCAGCCTCATCTATCCTAGGTTCAGCCATGTTTCCAATAGAATTACGTCGCCTAGATTCCTGCCCCAAAACACACAACTCGGGATGCAGTGAGCGTCTCCCGTGCATACACTAAAGAAGAATAGGAGGGGATGCGGAGGGCGACAGATGCGAGAAATGTGTTTCAATCAAGCACACAAACCTAGTCCCTATGGTGTATTCCTTAGGAGACCTAGAAATCTCACAAAGGGTGATTAAGTCCATAAGTACTGGACTCCCCTTCCCAAGGTTAATCTGGCCAGGTTGATTACGAGGGGATTGCAGGGAAGGTTCTTCCTTTGACTTGCGCCTCCAGTTCCATAGACCCCACAACCGCGGTCGTTTGACACTGCCCCGCAGTCTAGTCACTAGATTCTACCAAGGGAATGAAAGCCAAGTGCCTAGCGAACAAAACCTCGCCTTTTGAGACTTAACTCAGTCCTTCCTAGGGCACGTCTACTCAGTTTTAAAGGGCTAGGATAGTGCTTGTGCTTAGGGTTATGTGATGAGGCGTTGATTAAGGTGGTGCCTCTTAATTTTCCACTTTCAAGGTGTGTGCTTCTAGCAAAACATGATTTTCAAGCAAGGATTTGTTAAGATGTGGTGTCTTTTAGTGTTTCATCCTTACTTTAGTGCTTTTTAGGGTTGACGTGTCTTAATGTTTCCAGAAAAGTTTCAGTGGGCAAGTCAAGTTCTGCACACCATTCGATGAAAGTAGATTTCCTTTTTGTTCTGTAGAGGCTCTAAAACCCTGGTGTACTCATCCTAATGATCATGCAACTTCTATTAGATGAGTCAATTTTAGGGTTGAGTGGTGCGACCCAGGTCAACTCACGGTGGCTTCACAAACACCACTCAAGAAAAAGAAAAGAACACTCCAAGAATTTATTCAGAATGTTAGAGTGTACATTTTTTTTTGGGTGATGTGTTAAGGATGTGGGTCAAGCAATCATACACCACGCCATTTTTTTCAGTTTTTTTTAGTTTTTTTCACGCAAGCAAACAATGAGAGAGAGATTGCTCACTATCGGTCCTCGTAGCGCCTACTCCCTTGCTATCGTCGTGGGATGCGTCGCTTCGCCGTCCATGCGCCGAATTCCTGCAACCATCAAGTAAAAAGGAAAATAGGGCATTAGACGATGTGAGGATGAATGTGGAATGGAGGTGATAAAACAAATCCGTTGCCTCCCCGGCAACGGTGCCAAAAACTGACATGTCTTTGTGCGTGTGTGTTAAGGAGTGTCGTTATAGTCGCACTTGCAACGTCAGTTTTAAAATAAGTAAACGGAGGTGAGTCCGAGTGTCAGTCTCAGGGAGGCGTGAAAATCAGATTTTTTACTTACCACTTATTGTCACGGAAAGTACGGAGTTTTGCTTGCGGAAGATGCAGTTTTGAAAAGCAAGAGAGGGAGATAGAGAGAGAGAGAGAGAGAGTTTAGGGTTAGAAAGTTCTTTGTTTGATCATGCAACTTGAACGGAAATTAAAATGACAATTGAACGAAAAATACTTCATTAATCATGCACTTGTAGTTCATAGCTTACAACATTAAATACATGCTTCAAACAAAAGTAATGGAAAGCTTAGAAAAAGAGAGAGAGAGGGAGAGAGAGAGTGTGTGGAGAGCGATGAGGCAGCCACGACGGTGGAGGAGGCTCCGTCGGCGACTCGTCGTCTCCGGCGATTATAAGAGGGCCCAAAGTTAGCTAAGAGAGGGGTGGAGTAGTTGCAAGGGGAGTGAATGCCTTGAATGAGTGGTTGGAGGGGGTTTAAATAGGGTTAAGGGCTTCCTAAAAGAAGAAGGGGCTTTAGCGACATCCAAAGCGTCGCTAAAACCACTCCCAAAAACGTCGGTGAAGCCCTCCAGCCGCTGGTTAGCCGCCCGCCTCATTTCTTCTCCTCATGCGATCCACGGCCGCTGAACGAGAGCCGTTCTATCAAAGAGCGGATGGCTGAGAGTCCTCGGCTGCGCTGGGATCGCGCCTCGGGTGCGCATGTGCGCGCGCGTCATCGCCTGGCGTGCGCGCGCGCGTGGATGCCTGTGAGCTGCAGTCGCGTCGCGTGCCAAGATCTCAGCCGCTCGCAGCTGATAGGGCGGCTCAATTTCTCCGCGCCCGTCTCCCGTCTTCAATTTCAACTCCGCGCGGCTCGAACCCGCGTCGCGTGCGTGCGGGCGTGCTCGCTAACCGTTGCGCCACGATCGCGCTTTATCGCGGCGACTGCGGGTGGGCACGCGAGTCTCGGCCGTTCAATCGAAGATCGACGGTCGAGATTTGATCTCGGCTGGATGAAGGCGCGGCGCACGATGGAGCGGGGCTGATGTGGTGCAATATGGGCCGTTGATCTCCACATCAACGGTCAGAACTTCTTGGGCCCATTGTAAGAGCTCTGGATGTCGGATTTGGCCGATCTTGAGTTCGTTGGACTCCGTTCGTCGTTCTAAATCCATCCGTGCAGTCCGATTGTTCATCTGAGGCCTGCTTTGACAAATGCTTACATAAATGGCCATTAATAGAGTTTATAAGCAATCTTGATACATGATGCATGCAATGCTCCTATTCTACTTATGTTGTGTCTTTTATTCTAAAGATGGGCCATATTCAACATAATTATCACCCCCTTGTGTAGTGTTGTCAATTTCCACTGTAAATCAAGGTGCCATGGTGTCATACTTCTTGTGAATTGATTTTTAATTTGATATAATTTTTTATATACACTATTCACCCCCTTCTAGTGTAGACCATTTGATCCTGCAGGCATTCTCAATATTATGTTCTCCTATCCTTCCCACATGCACCATAGCTTTCCAGTAGCAATAATAAGATGGTTGCATCCACTAACGGTTGACTAAATGAATGTGTTTGTGAATAGAGACACATATCTATCTCAGGTCAAAGAATATACCTTCTCTGCAATGGTGATAAGAGAAGAACTTCCACATCTCTATTTTGTCGTGTCAACTCTTTGACTCAACTTGCGTGACTCAACTTCTGCATCTTTGTTCTCATGCAGAGGATGCGCATCAAGAGCATCAGTGAGGCAACAGTCTTTAGAGAAGATTTTCACTCTTCTCAGACTGGAGATATTATTTGGATATCATAATAGCTCTTAATGACTTATTAAAATCCTCTATCCAAACTATTAGGATGCTTCGATACCTATCATCAATATATCCAACATGACACATACATTAACTCAATTGTACTGAGAGACCCATCTAACGATATTAGTGTGTCAACATGATTTGACATTGACATCTAAATCATTGATCCAGCAATTCAACTTAGGTAATTCGCTCAGGAAACATAACTCCAACAGACAAAAGCTTCCATAAGGGGAGAAGCTCCCAGGAGAAGATCTTGTTGATAAACACTAGTTTATTCTTAAGCTCAAGATCATACTTAGTTCTTAGAGTTTTTGCATTTGCATTGTAGTATTAGGATGCATGTAGGCATTCACATGCATTTAGGGTTTAGGCATGCATTATTAGATTTTCTTGTCATTTTATGTACTTATACATCTCATTTGTTTGTCAAGGATGCGGACACAGTAGAAATCAACTAAACCTTGACAATGTGAAAAGCAAGAACTCCAGAAGAAGAAGATAGAAGCTCAAGTAACTGTATCCAACTCACCTTAGTTGGATTCCATCTCATCTTTAGCTCCCCCCAGCTCATGGATGCTTAACTCCATTGAGCTTAGCTACTAGTCTTAAACTAGCTAGCTAAGCTAGTTGAAGAGTCATTAGTCATCTCAGCCCCATCTCATATCAGCACCAAACAAGCTAATGTCAGCTCCTTTTAGCTGAATCCTACCCAGCTTGGCTACTAACGAAGAACTAGCTAGTTGAACTAGTTGCTGAGTACATAGGAAGCTCTTCATCAACTTCTCTCAACTCCATGCAAGTGCAGACAAGCTCAAGTCAGCACAAGGCTCCTCCTCCTAGCTATTCCTAGCTCCTACCATCTACTAGCTAAGCTAGCTCTAAAGTCCACCTCCTACTCTCCTCCACCTAGTTCTCTTCTCTACTCACCTCCTCCATAAAGTGGTGCCACCTTTTTCTGTCCAAAAATCACATAACTACCTCCCAAAGTCATCTCTTCATTTCCCTCCCATTTGTCCCTCTAAAAACATCCACACACCCCTTCATTTCCCTCCAAAAATACCATAACCACCACCCTCCTACACTTCTATATAATACCCCCATAACCACCACCTTAGAACCATCTTTGGCTACACCATTCCTACACCAAAAACACTACATTAAGGCCAAGGAAGAAGAAGGGTAGGTGTGCACATTAAGAAGATTCTCTCCATGTCTTCCTAATCTCTACACTCGACGCACTTCTTCCTTGGAACCAAGCCAAGGAGCATCATTTTGGAGGATGACCAAGCAAGAAGGAAAGAGGGTGGTGGATGTCCACTCTTGGAGGAGATAGGAGAAGCATTACAAGGATCAAGAAGAAGGCCTCTTCAAGTCTAGGAGCAACCACACTTGGAGCGAGGATCTTCTTCATCATCATTCGACAGACTCTTCTATTTCTTTTTCTTCTTTGTACTCATATTTTTGTAGTAGAAGCATTCCTCTTCTTGGAATTAATTGTGTGGGATCTCACCACATAATTAAGCTTTCCAAGTATACTTGTAGACATTAGTATTCTTTATTAATTTCAAGTGCCTTTCTCCATTTGATGTGCTTCAAATTCAAGTAGCCTTTAATTGTTTTAGTGCACTCACACCACTTTTCTAATTATCCTAAGCGTGCTTGCCTAGGGTGAGCTTAGAAAGGTAGAACTTTCTTTATTTCATTACTTAGGCGTATCTCACATTTTGTTGCCTTGTGTTTGAAAAACTTAAAAAAATCACAAAACTTAAAAAGACAAAGGGAGGATTTAAGCAAGTGAGAGAGAGAATATTGATTTGATAGCTATGATTTGCCTCCTGAGATGACCCTAGATACTCCCACTTGTTAGGTTTATAAATTTAAAAGTTGGTCACATTTATGCATTACAATGATTAAAAACTCTTTTTATAAAACTATGTAAATTTTGTATCACTTGTAAGTTTAGAAAGTTATAAAGAGGGGTGTAGGGCATTGGATGGGGAGGCCCTTTTGCGAAGTAAAGAATCATGGATAGAAAGAGTAAGCTCACGGATTTCATCCAAACTTCGAAGCTTATTACTTGAGTAGTTACTCCGCTCACCTTTTCTCAGATGACATTTATGTGATTTGTTTGGATTGATTTGCTAAGATAAGTGTAATGAATGTCCTAAGATAACATGATTGATAGTTTATATGATCAACGATTTGATTATTTAATTGATATGATGTGATGATGACGTAGAATGATAGTTTGATATAATGAGATTGAATCTTTTGACATTCTTATTATTTTCTTGGCTTGTGATCAATGATTGGAGATTAGATCAGCTAATGTTTAACATGATGATTATTCTTTTTCCCTCTATTAAAATTTTTCAAATTGAAGTTTATGATTTGTACATAACGAATAATTAAGATTCTAGAAGAGAAAATGGATAAATGATTGCACTTTTTCTTTGCTAACCCATTTTCTTCGATTATCTAAGATAAGGTGCTTACTTTATGTGTATTTGCTCTCTAATGCATACACTCAAACAACTAACATTCTAAATAGATGAGAGATTTCTAATTAATTCACTAAAGTTAAAGGTCTTCCAATACTTTACATACTTATGAATGCACTACAAAAGGGGCAATATAACAAGGAAATAACCTCTAGTATTATTTGTTCTTTTCTTATTTTGAATTCACACGGAATTCTCATTTTATAAATGATCACCATGTAGAGCATTTAGATTTTATGTTGATATATCTACTCCATCCTATAGCACAAATTATTGAGGTTGACGCTTTTAGGCATTTATGGGTCTAAAATTTGTTAAAGTTGCTGGCACCATATTATATCTCCCATAGAGGTCTTAGAGTGTCTTGTTTATCATATCTCCCATTCCAAGTCACATCCTTGGAAGACATGCCAATTCTCACATGCTAATGTGATACTTACGAGAGCTTGAACAAAAACCCTTACAATCACCATATCACAAACTATTAAGTAATTATTCTTTGTGTGAACCATGGTAGACATGGATCTCCATGAAGCAAAGAAGTTGCATGCCCATGCCCCAAGGATAAGCAATTACTAAATGGAAGAAGGAATATGAGATGACATCCAATGTTATGTGTTGGTAGCTTATAAGACTTTGTAAGATTTTTATACATAATTTGAAAACTTACTATAATGGCCACCTAATAGGTCTACATATGATTTTTCTCAATCTAATCACTAATGCATATTTATACCAAAGGCTGAATAAATGAGGTATATATGTAACTACCATTGGGTTTCTAAATTCAAACGAAAAGGTATGTTGCTTTCGAAACAATCTCAGAGCATGGATCCACCATCATTCTAGGATTGTGTAATAGGTTGGTGTTTCACCGTCAACTATAAATCACTCCTTACTCGTAAAGAATACAATTATAGGTATTATTTATTCTTACTTATGTCAATGCAATTGCTATAATTCTCATAGGTAATGAACGGGGATGACAAAGGATTTAGACATTTCTTTGTGATTGATGTGTAGTTTTGTCTCAAAGGAAAATTACCTAGATCAACTCTAATTCACTTGAATGAGAGGAAGGATTTTGTGGATGCTAGATGATATAACTACATCACGAGGAATTTATATGCTACCATCACCAAGTTAAATATTTCTCTATCTATAGGGAAGATTGATCAATTTAGTGGGGAAGCCCACAAATGATTCACTTGGATGGAGCTATGATAGATAACACAAGTCAACATCAAGGGACCTCTATCTACCCAAGTGAAGAAACTTTACGTTATATCCACTAAAAAAAGATTTTTTTAGATGTTTACGTCCTACACATCCAAATAAACATGGTATGTTATTTAGACGTTCAACCAAATGAATATCTTAAAAGTGTATGCCAAGATATATCTCACTGGAAGTTTATTTAATTAAATGTATAAATATTATCATATTTTTTAGACGTTTAGGAAATTAAATATTCTAAAAAATCTTTTTCCTTGTAATAATATTTTCTGAAGCAAACCGTGTTGACCCTCACCAAACAAATCAACTACGATTTTCTATACCTCTGTGGGTACAAATCTTATCACGTAGAGTGTCCGGATGAAGTGCTCTGTAGGTAGGAATCTCATCATACGGAAAAACAAAAAGCACGATGAGGTGACGAGATGAAGCGTTGATTTTGGGTACAGGGGTATCGACCAAAGCACCATCAAATTGGTATTTCCTAATGGTCCTAAGAGGTGTGGGAAACATGCAAACAATCTTTCATAGGCAATGCTCCTGTGTTTGAAAATAAGCAAGACAATCGAATGTGGGTTGATGGCCACTATGTTCAAGACATGGTTGATTGCATTTCCAGCGCTCATGTTTTCCCCTAGGGGAGATGGCCTCTCACTACATTTCATATATTATTAAAATGACGAGATTTTCAAGATTTTTACTTTTCGGACAACCAATATGTTCACTAATTCTTTTTGAAAATGATCTAAAATGACAACGTTTTCACGACTAATCATTAATTATATAAACAGCTATCGATATGACATTATTTACATTAATTTTGACACTATTTATTTATCTTATTTTCTTTTTTTCATTGCTGGAAGTTTTGTTTTTTAATTTTTCAATGTCTCTTTTCTGCCGCTTTTCATCTCTTATCTCTTTTCCTTTAATTTTTTTTATTTTATTTTTCTAACATTATTTGAACATTCTTTTTGGATCCTATCTTCATCATCAAGCTCTTATTATGATCATTCATTAGAAATTAATATTAAATATATTTTTACGAAAATATAAAATAACATATATATAAAATCAAATTATATAAACCTAATCTAAGATATCGATTAAAAATTAAAATATATCAGATAATATATTTTTTAATGTACGATATGTGTTAACTTTTAATTGATATTTTTAATTTATCATCAATCAAGAATAAAAATATATTAAATAATATATTTTATAACATACGATATATTAATTTTCTATGGATCAAAGATTAAAATATATAAATTAAAAATCATATTAATTTTTCATGCAGCTAACTTTCACACTCTCACATCAACATAATTAATTTCTTTTGAAGGAGTACAAAATTTATTATTCTCATGTCAAAGGCGAGTAAATTTTTGTTACGTCCTATCTAATTAAAGCACAAACTCCACGGCCTGTGACTAAAGGATGGAGGTTGAGTTTGGTAGGTCAAACAACAAAAGAAGGGAAAAAACAACTACGACAGAGACGTAGAATGCAACACACGTTCATACAATTAAACTATATTGATGATATTTAAATAATTCGTACGTTGCACCGATGCGATTAAAATTTCACAGATATAATTTGATTCAGAATCACATATTACTGTGTTTCGATTTACATCTAAAAAACGTCAGTTTAATTTGATTCAAAATAAAAAATTCACTGATGTATTTTTATTTATAATCAATGATTTTTTAATTATATAAATAAAACAAAATACCAATAATTTCTTAAGACAAAAGTGAAAATCATCCCGTGCACAATATATGCATAGCAACGAGCCCCGGTACGTGCTTGGTGGGACTTTTATCCATCGGACGACAAAAATAAAAAGGAAACAGCCTTTTTCTCCCGATCAGTTTGCAATGGACGCAAGGTTTTGAAATGTTCGAAGAAGAAATTAATGCAGACCGCCGTCCACACATGTGCAAGCATCTTCCAATAATCACAGGAAGAAAAACGACCTTTATCTGTCGAACATCTAAATAACCATACTATTGTCCAGCCGCTTAACTAGGATTACATTAAGTTAGATCTATCGTCATATATCTTCAAAACATTTGATTTAAAACGTATGTCACAATAATTCAAAGCCAAGCATCTTGAAAAGGTGCGTCTTAATAGATCTTGACGTTACCTTTAGTTAAGCATCTAGGTAAGATTAAAATTATTTAAACATGTAAGAAAACAAATACCAACATAGGCCTTCTTTTCCTGCAGTGATTCCTTGGCCAAACCTCCTATTTCATTGCTAAGATTCTGGTTACCTATTTTTCATAGTAGTTTTCACATGAAAAAATAGAAATATTTTTCATAGTATTTTTCTGTCAAATACTATATACCCTGCTAACTGCGACTGAGTTGCATGCTCAACTTCTAACCCTGGCAATGGCAACTGAAATATAATTCTAACGGGATTGGTTAAAGTCCTGCAAGAAAAATTAATATAAAAACAATGGACTTTGGTGGGGAAATCACGGTATTTATGCTCTCTGTTGAACCGTGAATGATAACCCAGAGAAAGGCTTGTTTTTTTCCTAAACCCACAGAAGCGACAACTTCCAATAGCCACCAAACTCAACCACCCGCTGCTTCATCGAGCCCACCCAAGCGCTGTTTCAAAGTTTGGTATCATGCGATCAAAAGGAAATAATTCTGCCACACCCTTTCCTTTCCGCTTTCCCTTTCGACAAACAGGATTTCTCAACTCCATTCTAAGAGTCCAATTAACATCAATGCGTTGAAGCACAAGGGAATCAGTATACCTGCATTTATGGTATGGATCCTAAAATGCTGACCACAAAGGGGAAGCACATCAAAAGTAAAGAAGAATAGCACGAGAATAAGGGAGCATGCAGGTCACTGCAAGCATCATTTTTTTTATTGGCCGCTAAAGGAAAAATAACCTATACATAGAATACTTGTCCAACGTTCAAAAGGCTCTCATGGGGAACATTGAACATAACGCTATTCTCTCTGCAAATCCTTCGAAGGAACGCATATACGTAGTCCACCGCAAGTCTCTTAATAAGACCTGAATCCCTCCTGGCCTGCACGATGGTGTTCCCGAGGATGTGCACCACTCCTGCATCCCGGCACCTGCTCAAGAAGTCTAGCTCTTCTCCCTCACTCTGGATGGTGTGACCACACGATCCTTGTCCACTTCTAGAATGTTGAGCTGGTGACTTGGCAGGGACAATGGAGTCATCAGATGTGTAGGACGTATCCACAACCGCAGGATGCGATCTCCCATTCATCCTTGGATTGATATCGATAGACGTCTCAGTCTGCTGCTGCCCATACAGGCTGTATTCATCTGAATCTGAACAACCTTCCATCATTGCCTCAAGCCGTATGAAAATTCTGAGACTGTCGTAAAGCATTTTCTCAAAGTCCTCATCCTTCTTGTGAAGATCCTTGTAACCATACCTCGCTACACATCGGAACATGTGGAAATTTTTTGGTCCAATCCTCTTCACAAGAAACCTCTCCTCCTCGGGAACAGTGTACACAGGCAGATATTTCACACACACAAACACAACCACAGAGTGGATTGCTGGGAGGTTCGTGATAAAATGAGAGAATATGTGGGGGACACCAGTAGCGAGCTCTGTATATACAAAGCCTATTCCTGGGACACGAACTAATCCCAAGCTCGGCCCAAGACCCAAAATCCATGCCATTGAAACCTTGCTATGTACCTCAAACTCATATCGCTTTACAGTTCCATAATGCCAGACATACATGATGACAAGAAAGGCTGCTGCAATGACAAGTGGAACCCAACCTCCCTGATCAATCTTTAGAAGAACTGCAGAGAAGTATGTAAGCTCCATCAGCAATGAGAGGCAGGCAAATATCATCACAAGGACCCAGTGGCTCCGCCAAACCAGAAGCATTATTGGGACCATGAGGAATGTCGTGACCAACATAACAATCACAACGGCAGTACCTGTTACATGTTAGAAGATGGTAAGAAGCCATGAACAAAGTTTGAGGAGAAAGCACGATGAGCTTCATCTAGTGAAACTTTAAAAAGGTCAGACCCCAAGGTGGCACGAACAAACAAAACAAATGTATATACAAGTAGTATAACAACAATATTGAATTTCAAAACTAAGAGCAAAATTAGTCACCATAACTCTGAATCTGAATTTCCAAGCAGCATTCATGCAGCCCCCGCAGATGCCATCATGTTAAGGAAGGCACTCATCATGCTTTGGAGTGTTTGGCCAGAGCACAATAGGATTGTTTTCTGAAGGGAAAGGTCCACCATTGAGGGCGTTCTTCACCACTTTAATAAGTTTTGTACTTACTGGTCTAACTAACTCACTTTTTTAATGAAAATGGGGGTTTTACAACCCTTGTTAACCTATATTCTCTTTTTCAAAAAAAAGGAGGATATAGTGCACTACCTTTTGATCAAGTCTGCCCCTTGTATAAGGATACATAAACAATAATACCGAACAAACGCAGTAAAGTATAATCAGGTGAAAAAGAGTACAATTCTTCGTAAGGAGACCTCATTCTATGAGACAGAATTCAATTGATTATGTATTCAAGGCTCCTTTCTATTTATCATGCTATGTTAGAGATAAGGAAAAATCTTATTCAACTCGAAACCATATAAAGAGAGGTGAAAGGGTAAATTACAACATAAGTCCATGTGAAAATATAAAATAGAAAAGCAATACAAAAGTAACATAAAAAGTGTTACACTAACGCTCCAACTCAAGTTGAAATATTTATATCAATTATGCTAGCTTGAACAACATATATCAAATGCAAATTGAAGAAGTGGCTTTGTGGATATAGTGTTGTCTGATCTTCAGAGACAACTGAGGTGGCATAGATAATCCTACGCTGTATCAAATCTCTAGTATAGTGGCAATCAGTCAACGTGTTTTGTACATTCATGAAACATTGGGCTATTTGCTATATAGGTAACAACACGATTATCACATCTCATCTCCATCAACCCCTCCACCTAGACATACAAATCCTACAACACTGATCTAACCCAGATCATCTATGCAACTGTCTGTGCCATAGCACAGTACTCTAACTCTGTGCTTGACCTGGACATCACCTACTGCTTCTTACTTCTTTAGGTCACAAGATTGCTTACCACATAAATACAATAACTAGTAGTTGACCTTCTGTCTGCCATGCAGCTTGCATAGTCAGCATCAGAATATCCAACAATACTCAATAGATTCACCCTTCCAAAATAGAATGCCTCTTCCTAGTGCTTTCTTCACGTATCTAAGCACCTGTATAGCAACATCCCAATGCTGCTTGGTTGGTTTGTCCATAAACTGACTGAGTTTTCCTACTATAAGGGAGAGATCAGGATGAGTAATAGTGAGGTATAACAGCTTACCAACCAACAATAGGCTGAGACTCAATATCATAGAAATATCCTTTGGGATCCATTGGTATATTGGCAGGTTTAGATCCCAATATCCCTGTCTCCTGTAGCACATCAAGGGCGTACTTGCGCTGACTCAGAACAATGCCATCTTTGCTGCATGACACCTTAATACCCAAGAAATACCTGAGTTCACCAAGGTCCATCACAAAAGAATCAGCCAACTTCTTCACCTCATCTATCTCAACTGTGTCATCTCCAATGAGAATGAGATCAACATAGACTAGGAGTGCCACAACTCTCCCTGTGCTCTTCTTGATAAAGAGTGAATGATCTACAAAAGACCTCAAAAATTCCATAGTCTGTACCTCCTCTGACAGCCTCTAAAACTAAGCTCGTGATCTCTGCTTCATGCCATAGATGCCCTTCTTCAGCTTACATACACACTCACCTTAAGTCTCAAACCCCAGAGGTTGTTGTATATAGACTTCCTCCTAAAGATCGCCATAAAGGAAGGTGTTCTTCACATCCAACTGATGTAGAGGTCAGTCATAGTACGCAGCAACAAATAAGAGAATGCGAACAGTAGGTAGTGTGCCACAGGCCAGAAGGTGTCAAAGAAATTCACTCCATATGTTTGAGTGAATTCCTTCGCTACTAATCGGGCCTTGTGATGAGATATGGAGCCATTTAGATTATATTTGAGTGCAAAGACCCAACGGCCTCCTACGATCTTGGCATGTCTAGGCAGATCTGTAAGCTCCCACATCCTTTAAGAGTGTGAGGCAGCCATCTCTTCCACAGCCTAACGCCACTTTGAATCGAGCATGACTTGCTAATAAGAAATAGGAAGCTGTGTAGCAAAGAAAGCAACAGTAAACATAGTAAATGATCTCCCAAGATTAGCAGTTGACACTCTCCAATGGTATGGTAGTGTGCACAACTAGGAGAAGCCTTTCGAATAGCAATCGGAAGGTCTAGGTCCTCTACAGGCTCAACAACTGCAAGAGGGGGATCCTGTTGACCACCATTAGAATCATCAAAAGGACCTACATAACCACCACTAGAAAAATTCATATCAATATCAACATATACCTGACCAGGGGAGGAGACAAGTGGTTGAGGTCGTGGGGGGTGTGTGTTTAACGCTATGCATGCTGCCTATATGTAACCGAAAATCTGTAGACATGAGTAGGCTCTAGCCGTTGCCTGGTGGTGGTCTCTGTAGTAGTGATATCCTCATTGTAAGTAATGGGAATCTGCTACAAAGGAATTGGTGGGATTGGAATAGGAGTAGGATCTCCCTTAAATGACAATTGATGACCATCAGTAGAGAAGTATTGGATAGGCTCGTGAAAGGTGACATTAACACTCACATAATACTTCTTGCCACATGGATCATAGCATTTGTATCTTTTCTAAGTACTACTGTATTGCAGAAAGACACTTCACCACCCTTAGGGCAAGTTTGTCCCTGCTTGGTCCTAAAATATAGACAAAGACT
This sequence comes from Thalassia testudinum, assembly GCA_037157565.1. Lineage (NCBI taxonomy): Eukaryota > Viridiplantae > Streptophyta > Magnoliopsida > Alismatales > Hydrocharitaceae > Thalassia > Thalassia testudinum. Next base: position 2,412,734 of record JAZHRO010000044.1, read on the forward strand.
ACACAGCCAAATACTCGGGGTGGTATATAGAACAGTTCTCTTTCCAGGTGAAGAACATGCCCTTAGACCTACTCCTAAATTGCTAACTTGGGTAGTTTATTAATCAACATGCAGTTAACACTGCATCTCCTCAGTAAATTCATGGCACATTATGATGAATAAGCAATGTCCTAGCCACATCTAACACATATCGGTGTTTCCTCTATTACCCATTCTATTGTGATGTATGGGGGCAGGACGTCTGCTAGATTATCCCAAGGGACCTGTAAAAGGATGCTAACTTTGCCATGCAAAATTCTAATGCATTGTCTGAACGTACAATCTTCACAATAGTAGAGAACTGAATCTTTATTTGCATAATAAATGTCTCAATGACAAACCAATTTCGAACTTATTCTTTAATAAAAATAACCATATGACATTCTTGAATAATCATCCACAATAAGTAAATACAAAAGATGACCCAGTCTATTAGACACTCTACTTGGACCCCAGACATTCATATATAATTGTCAAGATTTGACAAAATAGTGGAGCGGGGAGACTTCGTGTGAGTGGGAAAAATAATCCACGTGAGAGGTGACTATGCACACATGGCTTGGAGGCATGGAGAAGCCCCACCGTGTAGGCTGATGCTTGGCTAGTTGGTGGCCAACGATGGCCCTTGGTGGTCGCCGGTTGAGAGAGAGAGAGAAGAGGAGGGGGGCTTTGAGTTGTTGTGGGAAATATTAATATTGCTCAGTTTAGAAAAGTTGGAAAGGTTCTCTATTTATATAGAGAACATATCCCTACAAATAATAACAAAAGATTATACCTCTATTGAGAAAAGATTTTATCTCATTAGGAAAACTTTTATCTCCTAATCAAAACAAATCCAAAACATATTTCCTAAAAACAACTTTACTAAAAATAGAAAACCAAACTAGTGCACCAAAATTGGTCCTGTTGGATCATCACCGCCGACCCTGATGGAGGCCTCAGATCATGCCACGTGGCACATGCCACGTGGCCAAATCCAATCCCAACACTCCCCCTCAAGTCGAAGGCCGCAAGGCCGACAACTTGGTCTTCAACTTGTGAGACTAGACACCCACCAATCATTTTCTTCGAGAATAAAGCTCTTGATCTTCTCTTTGGATAAGTTGATGGCGAATCCTCTCGCGACCTCCAAAGTCGTTGCTTCTATGGCAACCTAAGTAGTCGTCACGACAGTCGCCGTGGACTTTTCTATCAGAAGAGCACACAACTTCTCAAGATCCTCTTGAGTCAGGGAGTCCACGCATGAGGTGCTAGTAGCCCTACGTAATGGCCTCCCAAACTTCTCCCAACACTTATCTTGTGAATGATTATTGCTCCACAGTGTTGGTACTTCGGGTAGACGCAGTCAGGTCCACGCCCTCGTCCTCGCCCTACACCTGCTTCTGGAATAGCAAGTGTAGAATTCTCGCCTCTTAGCGTAGCTTCCTCCTCAAGGATCTCCATCTTGAGAAGACAGCAGAAGATGGTATCAAGATCCATCTTTCCTTCTGAAACAAGAATTTGATTGCGAGCAGCTCGATAATGAGAATTCAATCCTGATAAAAACTTGGCAAATTTTCAAACCGCCCGTGTCTCCCCCTGCTTGTTGGAACAGAGAAGCTCATAAATCTCCAACTCCTCAAGTAACTCCATCTTCTCGTAGTATTTTGCCAAGGAAAGATCTCCTTGACTGGTCATCCAGATATGGGTGTAGAGTTCGGTGATGCAGGCGTTGTTTGAGGTTCAGGCATACCTCTTCTCGAGAGTCGTCCAAATCTCGACCGTGCCCTTTTTGTAGAGCATGTTCGAGGCTATGGATGGATCTATCAAGTTCATGAGCCAATTCATGACGACGTAGTTCTTCTCATACTTGTCAACTTTGAATTCTAGCGCCTCCTCAAGGAGAATACTTAATTTCTCCAGGCATCCAATGAATATCTTAAAGGCGCGAGCCTATAAGACATAGTTTGAAGCACTACTAAGCTTAATAGTCGTTTCGGAGACAACCACCTTGCTTTCTCCGGGGCCAAGAGTAATGTCTAGGGTTGCTAGTCGAACTAAACAGTTTAAAATTGACTCGAATTTGTTTGATAAAATATTCGATAAAAGCTTGTTAAAAAAAAGAACTTAACATGAACATTAAAATTATCTTCGTTAGCTTAACGAACCAAATATGAACGTAGTGCATGTTCGTTCAATAAAAGTTTGAGTTTGAAAATATATACAAACAAAACTATGTATAGATATAATTATGCATTTATGTAGACATAAATAGCTCATTTGATTAAAAAAAAAAAACCCTACCCTTCCCTTCCCTCCCTTCTCCCAGCCTCAAAAGCCTAAAAAAAAAAAAATCAAAAAAAAAACCTGAACCCACGCCCGCTTGGTTTCTCTCCCCGCTTGACCTCAACTCAACCCCTCCCCTCCCCCTGCTCACGATTCACAATCATGAGTCCCTCCCACAGTTCCTAAACCAACCCTAATCCCTAACCTCGTCATCGCAGCCTGCAAGCCCGCTGCCCTCCGATCCGTCCCCTTCGCTCGCTTCCTCCATCAGCAGCTAAGCGGCTCCATCCTTGTCGACGTCATGCTTGAGATAGGCTCCTCCCTTCTCCAGTCCTCCCCCAGCCTCCTCCCCTCCCCTTCACTACACCCTCTGACCATTAACCACCCTCCTCCCCTCCCCTCCACTCCAACCACCCTCCACCCACTAACTCGCCCTCCGACCATCCTCCCCCCTTGTCCTCCACCCCTCCAGTCCTCCTCCGACCTAATCTACTCCAACTGGTGATGGCCCTCCAACCACCCTCCACTCCTCCCGTCCTCCCCTAGGGACCAGCTCAGGACCCCAACTCTACCTCCCTCTACCCTCCAATCACCCTCCATCCTGCTCTACCTCCCTCCACCCTCCAACTAGACCACCCTCCTCCCCTAACTTCAGTACTCAGTAGACAGTAGACACTGTCAGTACTAGCCCCTCTCTTATCATCAAAAAAATGCCTTCTGCTGGAATCTTTTTTAGTTACTTGTTTGTAATCAGGTGCTTCTCGGTTTGTTGAGCGTATGGAATGTTTCTTTCCATGGATATCCAGAGTTAGTTTTTGATCTTCCATGGTTTTCTTCCTGAATCAAGATGTACATTCTTTTTTGGGATTTTCTAAATCAATGTTTGTTTGACTAAACGTTGGTTCATGCAATTTCAAGCAATATTGCCATATTCACAGGCATTAGAGAAGTTTGCACCTCATATCCAACAGGTTTATCTTTGTATACATCTTAATGTAAGGTCAAGATCTTTCAAAAAAAAGCTTTTAGTTGCTATTTGACTGTAAGAAGATTCCAATGCTATCTTGGTTGGGGGATGATTCGAAATGGAATATGGGTGATGCCTATGGTTTTATGTGGATGCCATCAAGCACTTACATGATATTTCAGTGTCGATAATACCTGAACATTACTGAATGAACACCTCAATGAACCCATCATGGCTTTAGTCTTTTGGGAAGGCAGTTGATGTAAGTGCTTGATGGATCTCCTCAATTGTGGGAGTGCTATCATTGCATTTGGCAGAGGAGCTAACGGAATTTTCACCAAGTCATGACATGAGCCTTTGTTTTTTTTTGTTTCCCCTTGTTTAATTTTTTGATGAGAGGGGGGAAAACTAGATTCTCCTGGATATTTTACTAAAATGTCAGAGCGAGATTCGCAAGATAAAGCAATAAGAATTGACATTGTCTGGCATATTGAATGGTATGAATTTTATGAAGCAATGTGGGTGCTAGTTTTCTTGCTATGCTAGCCTGTTGCTATTTGTATAAAGTGCTTATTTTCAAAATAGCAAATGTGTATGAGCTTTTATTTGAATCTTTTGTCTGGTGAGTCCTTGCAAAAAGAGCTAGTTAAATTGTGGTTGGAGAAATCCCATGCATTCACTGATAACCCTAGTTCATCAACTTCTGTTGGCCACTAAAATAAAAAAGAGGGGTAATCAATCGTCTTCAGGATTAGTTTTCTTTCCATATGTTGGTTTATATGCTAAACAGGAAAAAAAATTAATAGACAACTTAGACATTCTACCTTCCTTCCAAATTTAAGCCTTCAATATATTTCGGTGATTGAAGCAGTCACGACTCCTGCATTGTCTATTGGAATGTGAGTCTTGTCTTGTTTTATAGTCTTGGTAGGCTATACATTTGTGATATACAAATTTGGAAGTTGATGATTGCCACCTCTGATTTTGTCATCTCACTGCTCTTCTTTGCGATGCCATGTAGCATGTTCATCACAAATCATGTGACCCATAAATGTGATTACTTGAGTGTTATCCATGCTGGGTTGTTGCAGAAGTTTCTGAGACTTCGTCCAGTCTTAGATTCATAACTATTCATGCAACTGTAAACCACCAAAGTATATCTTGGTGATTCTTGCATTTGTATTTCTAAGTAGGAATTGAACTTAGTTATTTGACTTGCAAAACACTAATCATTGCACTATTGTTGAACTTGTTTGCAGCTTGTCTGATAGTGCCTATGTTCTTGTGGCTGATGTACCGAAAAAATTGGTGGCCAGACTATAGATCCTGATCATTGCCATCTATTCATCCAAGAACTAGCCAATGGCAAGACATAATGTCTACTTAAGCTAATCATTGTAGATTAATTCACTAGTTAAAATATGCTTGAACTTTATGGAAACACTTAAGTTAAAACATTAATCGTACAACTGTTATGGAGAGAACTATTATCGAATGAACTTCCATCAAACTTTAATTTTGAACATATTATCGAACTTATTCAAACATGTTTGTTTGAACAATATAAATGAACTAGTAATGAATCGAACTCGATCGTTTGATTTTGTTATTGAACCAAACTCGAACATGGGTTTCCGAACACTTAATGAACTCAAACCGAACTTGAACATCGAACATTTTATTGAACTCGAACTCAAACATAGGTATGTTAGAGTATGTTCGGTTCGATTAGCACCCATAGTGGCGTCTCCGACAGTCGTGGCAGCCTCTATCTTCTTCTTCTAGTCTTCTCCACGTAAGGCGTCGGATTTTTCGAGGACTTCTTGGACGTGGTAACCACCAACCTGTGGTCTGGGTACCCACACACACAAGGAGCCCAGATCAAAGGCTCTGATACCATGTCAAGATTTGACAAAATAGTGGAGCGTGGAGACTCCGTGTGTGTGGGAAAATAGTCCATGTGAAGGGGACTATGCACGCGTGGCTTGGAGGAGTGGAGAAACCCCATCGTGTGGGCTAATGGCCAGCTAGCTAGTGGCCAACGGTGGCCCTTGGTGGTCACCGATTGAGAGAAAAGAGCGAGGAGGGGAGCTTTGAGTTGTGGGAAATATTAATATTGTTCAATTTAGAAAAGTTGGGAAGGCTGTCTATTTATAGAGATAACATATCCATACAAATAGTAACAAAAAATTATATCCCTATTGAGAAAAGATCTTATCTCCTGATTAAAACAAATCCCGAACATATTTCCTAAAAACAACTTTACTGAAAATAGAACACAACCAAATTAGTGTACCAAAATTGGTCATGTTGGGCCATCACCGCCAACCATGATGGGGGCCTCAGATCATGCCACGTGGCTTGCTGGTTGCCACGCGATAGTACCATGTGGCCAACTCCAATCCCAACAATAATAAATCAAAACAAGCAACAAAACTCTGAGAAGAACTAGCATGAAAACTGGCTCAGTGATGGTTTCCTAGCTGACAAGCATCACACAAAATCTCAGCAGTAGGCGAAATATGAGGAATGACGCATCATAGCATGTCAAGTGAAGGGCGTCCTAGTCGATGATGTCACTAAAGAATTGTACCAGCACTAAAAGCAACTTCGCCCTGACACAGCTGCAAACGGTGTCTGGATCAGGCGATGCCCCCCTTATGTCCGCCACCAATCATCCTCCCCATGAGTTTGTCCTGAAAGATACAACCCAACTCATCAAAAATGACATGACAGTGTAAGTCTTTTGTAATTCTACTAACAGACAAAAGACTAATAGGGAAGTCAAGAATAAAAAGAACATCAGGCAACTTCAGTGAATGAGTCAATGCCACATCTCCTCTGCCATCAACTCTGGAATGCCTGACATCTGCCACCTGAACAGTCCTACTAGGGGAAACAATCAGTATGTGTTTAAAACAACTCTGGTCACCACTAAAATGGCGTAATGCCCCAGAATCTACTAACCACAAAGTACGATCAGAGATACCACTACCAGAAGTAGAGGTAGAGGTTATACCTGAGGAAGCCAAGGTAGCAATATCAGTCGTGGTGGCAGGCTCCTGAGCCAACTAGGCAAGACGTTGAACCACTGCATCATAGTGTCACTTGCCTCCTATGAAAAGACAGCTTAGTTGGCCATAGGTGGCTTGCCATGCTTTAGCCAATAGGTAGCCTCTGAATGTCCAACCTTGCTGTAATGAGAACATATGATTCGAGGTTTACCAGACATGCCCCAACCACATCCTCTCCCCTTGGTAGATGGAGAGCCATGTCCACCACATCCTCCAGTGGCCAAGAAAGCCGAAGTCTGTCCAACATCAGTAGGAGGTGGCTTGACTACCACCTTACTCACCCTACTATATGCTTCCTTAAAAGATGGAAGCTCAATAAGAGTCAGGATCTAAGACCTAGCGGCCTTATAATCTAGTCTAAGACCATTAAGAAACTGAAGAACCGCATACTCCTTGTATGCCCTCTGAATGTCACAGGTGCAGACTAGGCGGCAAGCATGATACTTCTCCAAGAACCCCTTCAAGGTGGCATAATACTGAGATACCGACTGACCTTCCTAGTTTAGGCTCCCAATCGCATGATGAATCTCAAAGACCTTGCTAGAATTCTTTTCGTGTAAATAGGTATCACGCAAAGAATCCCACATCTCCTTCACAGTCTTGTAGTATATGATGCCATCTCCAATCTAGGGCTCCACTTAGTTCATGATCCATGCTCGGACCATGTCATTATGCTTCTTCCATGTGGCATATTTTCTCGTTTTGTTCTGTGGCTCCGTCTCTATCAAAATATGTTCCTTATCATGTCTCTCCACTGTCATAAGGAATGTCTGAGACCATCTAGCATAGTTGGTCTCATTCAACTTGACAATCAAAACAAAGAACGGAGTCTTGTAACTCCCGATGTCCGTAGCAGTATCTGATGAAATATCCGAAGTACTAGAAGACACCATTGTGCCTTAGGACAACCAAAATACGCCACCTAGGTAGATCTGAAAATTAGTTTCAGATCTGAGAAAACTGAAGATCAAAGATGTGACATCTTAATCGTGAGATCTAAGATCTAAAGATCCTTGAAATCATCCCAAGAGACCAAACACCCCTTGGATTCAAACTTAGTGCATGCTAAGGCACGGGGAGACCCTTAACAGCACCTCTAAGAGGAGCTTCTCCCCCCTGTCAGCGAGAGAGGCCCTCCACCAACCACCACCACCCGCAGGTGGCGACGTTGGTGGTCTAGCAGACCATCGGCGACTACAGGTGGCGGCAGAAGGGACCCCTGCAAGCGGCAGCGGCTTGCAGAGGCGACGACGGCGACGGAGGTTGCTGCTACAACCTTCGATGAGCCATTGGTGGTTCCCTGGTGGCGACGGCAACAATAGGGCCAGCGATGGAGAGAAAGATGGGTTAGGGTGGAAAGGTTCGGAGGCTTATGCGGGTGGGATACCAAGTTAGAGAGAATGAAAAATCTTATTCACCTCGAAACCCTAACACCTCTTTATATAGAGAAAGGTGAAAGGGTAAATTGCAACATAAGTCTAAGTGAAAATGTAAAATAGAAAATCAGTACCCAGTGCTACACTAACATTCTAAGTGTCGTCCCACAAACGTGTCTACACTTTCTTTTTGAAACTCCATTCGTTGGAGTGTCCTAAGACAACTTTGAAGAATAATGCCAATTCAAAACTTCCTATCTTTTCTATTCACTTGAAACATAAGTTACTCTTCCATAGGGTGACTGACCTCCCATTAAATACACTTTAACACTTGAGTAATGAAGATTTAACTCTTTATCTACCCATTTAAAGACCCATTAGCTAGTTGACCTACTCCGAGGTTAATGAATTTCTCAAACTAGCCAACCCTATTGAAGATGGCTTTGTAAACAATAAACGCCATTCTTTTGTGTTAGGTCGACTGATTGTGTTAATTGTTGATTCTCCAATCTGTTGCAGTTTCTTGAAACTTGAACTGCCAAAACCTATGGCATTCCAACTCTCCCAGAGATATTTAAACGCTATAACTACCTCTTGCCACACTGAAAGCCACATACATCTTTAATTAATAAAAATTTGAGTGCTTGCTCTTCTTTGTGCTCAACCAAGTCATTCTTGCTCTCCAACTCTCTAAACACGCTTCAACACTTGAACTCACTGCTCCTCTATACCACTTTGAGGGAATAATCTAAGCCCTATTTTAATCCTGAATTGCATATGGCATTATAGGTTTATCTGTACCTTTTCTTTATTTTTATTTATCTAGTTTGTCGGATCTCCTCTCTTGTAAGATAAAATTCTCTTTGGTTGAATTCTTAAATGCAAAACTCGGTGATAGAAGATCACTCTGAATAACTTGTTAAACTGATCAAGTCTGACCGGTTGGACAAGCTCTTACGAATTTCATAGACAGATAGAGGCCTGACCAGTTAGACAGTGTTGATGTTGAAACCAGATAAGAAACTAATTTTGTGACTGGTTGATCAAACCATGATTAGTTGGCATCATTCAAGATGAATATGGGCACAATCTTGCTGGTTCCCGATTGCTAATGAACACAATCATGACTACCATGAATAAATCATGATCAATATGGCAATAAATCAAACTAGAAACATGATCAACACAAGTGGATTGTGGCTTTGATATCATGTGAAACAAAAACAAGGAACTGATGAGAGAAAGAACAAGAGGAAAAAACCAAGCAAGGATTTAATAGTGTAAGATGGCAATACATCTTATGTTTGCATCCAGGGTTACCTCTCTTAATGATGGAATAATAAGGCCTTAAGGATTTGTCTTAGCCAAATATTTACTTGCAGCCCAAGCAATGGCAAATACAAACCCACCCATATATTATTTGCAATTTACAATATTTATATGAAACCTCTTATAAATATACAATTCTATCAAGTAAAGGCTCTTGGAATCTGATTAGATTAGTGGACTCAAAATCCTCCACCAAAAATGCAAATAGAGAGAAGAAAGCAATCCAAATAACACACCCAAGAATTTACCAGTTTCACATCCTCTAGATACTATATCTTGGGGGAGAAATGGCTTCTAAAAAGCACTATCTGTGTGTATGGAAAGTCCTTTTCTTGGGATTACATTCCCAATAAAGGTGATTTGCATGCTTATTTATATAGAGCACAAAAAAAGGAATTAATATTCCAATTCATATGGAGTACAAAAAGGAGTTAACGTTCCTGTTATACTCATCTCATTAGCTCTTACCTTCCTCCTTTAACGCTGAATTTTCTGAAGACACCATTTCCAAAACAACAGATTTGTTAATGATTCATAATCACGGGATGCATACTGTTCTGCCAGCATCCGGTCTGTTGACATTGCTAATGAATGTTTTCCATTTCTATGACACAGGTGAGGCCATGGGAGACATGGAGACCATGTCAAATCGCACCAACCTTTGATTAGTTATTTCCTATTAATTTAAATGGACACAAATTGTTCACCCCCATAGACTAACTTGGGGACTAGCCAAAGTGTGGATGAATAGACATCAAATAAAGTTCAATTTTTCGTTTCAAGTCAGCGAAAACATGCATGATCTCCTTATTGTTTGGCAGATTCAATGACATTCCCAACTCCAAAGTCAGGATGGATAAAGAAGTTTTTATGATTAAAGGAGGGTAAGTTTGAGTTTAGACTCATCCATCTCACTTTAAGTCAGAGCCATATCGAGTCTGGATTTGTTCCTCCAATCTGAAGTCTGTCATTCAAGTCAACTTTCCATTCTAACTTGGACTTCTTAGGGTTTAGGCTTCCAAGGTCAGTTTTGGGTTCAAGTTCAAAGTCGACACTTTCTTCAATAGCTTTTTTTTTCTTCTTCTTTTGGTCAAAGTTTGCATGGATCATTGCTTGCTCACGGGGGTAATTGGAATAGACCATCAACTCCTTCAAGAAGGTGTAGGAGAAAATGGAATTGCTTGAATTTGTTAAGGAATGTGTCCTCAACATATGGAGAGGCACTTGAATACAAAATAGGAATAAGATCTCATAAATGGGAATATAGAAAAGAAATAAATGTGCCAGGAATCACAACAATAAAAGTCTCTCTAGTACTCTCTCTCAAACAAGAGCTTAAATATCTATCATGCTTAGCTTGAAATAGCAATTCTAGATGTTAGACTTGAATGATGGCTTGGTTAAAATCCTTCCAATCAGTTCTTTTGATGAAACATGGGTGTTGAAGAGAACTCCTTCTTGAATCAGGTCACTTGTGTAATGGCATTTAACATGTATATGCTTTATCCTCTCATGAAATATAGGGTTGTTGGCAATTGATATAGTTGCATGATTATCACGCTACATCTCTATAGGATTCCCATTATAAACCTAAAGATCCTATAGCACAAATCTCACTTGGACCATCTTAGTGGTTATCTAAGCCATCGCTCCAAATCTGACTCTGCGCTAGGGTAGGCTACAATTGTTTGCTCAATTCTATATATTACCAAGTTCCCAAAAAGAAAGGTATAAAGCCTATAATAGAACTAAGATTGTTTGGTAAACTAGTATAATCAGTATACGAAAAGGTAAAAACACCCAAGGAACTCCCTTTCCTAAGCAAAAGTCCCCTGCCTGGGAAGGAGTTCAGGTAACCAACCACCACTATGGCTTGATCCAAATGCCTCTTCATAGGCTTAGCCATGAATTTGCTAAGGTTTCTTACCGAGCATGCTCAAACATTTGTACTGGTAATAATAACATAAAGCAACTACCTAATTAGGCACATGTACTTTCTGGAGTCCATTGCTCTTTGTGAATTTTAGTATAGTTGCGTAATTGGATCCACAGGTACATGGGATGATTTATCCCTAAGCATGTCTCTTGCTAAACATACTTATGTGATGACATCATTACATGCTTCCTCTCTGCTATCCCTTTATGCCCAAAAGGTACTTCAACCAGCCTGCATCTTTAGTGACCAAATGTGTAGCTAGGAATCCTTAGCTCATTATGTCCCAAAAGCATCACCACCTGTCATTAGCAGAGGGATTGTGTTTCCCCAGGCATTGTTTATGAATAAAGAATGATCTATGGTGGACCTATGAAATCAAAATCAAAATACAACTTCTGGCAACTTCTTTCACTACTTTCATTCCTGGACTTTCGGCCTTGCAATGCAAATGGACACTAAGGGACAAGGTTGCTAGCTGCCTCAAGTGGATGATTTTATTTCTGCACCTCAATTTTCCAATCTTCAATCAAATTACACCTTCTGTTTGGTGGAGGGAGTTTTGACACATTGATTTGGTGCTCAAGAAGATTTTCTTTGAGAGGGTGCTCTTTGTTGCTGAGGAGTTTCTTCAAGCAAATTGTAACTTAGCAATGGATGTGAAAACCCCTCAAGTTGCCAGTTAATATCATACTATTTGCTTGGCTTCTGTAGGATGAGGCTCGTAACCAAGTCTTCTACAAGCAGGTTGGTGCCAAATTATGATACTACTTGCACTTGGTGTGAGATAGAGGTGTAGGGTATCGATCACTTGTTCTTTAGTTATGACTTCTCCATTTCAATTTTGAACATGGATGGGATTTTGTTTCAGCTAGCAATAAGTTTGCTTTCTGGAGCTTTTTCAAGAGAGGCGGCAATAGTGCCAAGGGGTGGAGGAAAATGTTCAATGGCCTTATGGGCATGCTAGCTATCATTGTTTGTACATGGAGGAGCAAAATTAGCTAGAAAAATGTCATCTTAAATAGTGAACATTGCTGTCATTTGTGGATGATGTAATCTTTTAACGTCTGTATATAATTGAATTTTTGGATGATTATCAACCATGATCCTTTTTATTCGAAAATGAGGAATCTGCTACAAGAACTAAATTTATTTAAGATTTTTTTTTGAGAAAATAGGAAAATTACCAACATTCAATGGCCATCCATTTCCATTTAAAATAAAGTTAAGGATAAATATAATAATTGCAAAGCAAAAAAGCAGCAATGCAGTAAGAAACCGCACACACAGGTCCCACCCTCTCCTTGTGGCATAAATCAACGACCAACACAGATCATGATACAAAGAAAGAACCCACAGGCTTCCAGCATTCTAACAATAATCAAACCAGACTTCTCCTGACAATAGCAGACACCCCACCAAGCAAAAGTTACTCAAACACCAAAAACAATCAAAAAAAGATGCACGTCCAATCTCCTTCAAACAGACAGCTACTACTTATAGCTATTTAGATGCTCCTTTGAGAGGAGTAATTTGTTAACAGATTTAACAAAGATGAAGATTAATTGCTTAACTAAAATTCATCTATGTGTACTTCCATCCAAGTGAGACCAAGTATGATGGAGTGAATACTAATACTTAATGGAAGTTAAGTGCTGAAGGCAACATAGATGGAGCAAGAGAAAATTACAACACGTTGCATTCTAGAGAAAGAGGTTTATAAACATGATTAATTTGTTAACAAATAGAGATATTGTTGGGGAAATTACACATAGAACCAGTGCACGCCGGTTTAGTTTGGGAAAATTCTACGCAACTGTCAAGTTAAATGGAAATAATATAGAACCATAATTAGCATGCCCTATCATAAAGTGGATATGTTCCATACAGAAACGTATCGGATGCATAATAAGATTAACATCTTGGTGTGGCACCAAAGATAAATGAGAAACATCCAAGATAAAAAACAGTGTATGTTGTGCTCCATCGCCCTTTATTTATTTGCTTATGCCATTAGTATGAGTAGGTGAAAATGAGTCCTACACCTCTTTATATAGAGGAGATGTGTGAGAAAATAACATAACATGTCTAAACCAAAAGATAACCGGGTAGAGATAAATAAGGACCGAAGGAAATATGTTAACACTCTCTCTCAAGTTGAATCATAGATGTCAATCATGATCAACTTGAAACAATAAACATCTAAAGCAAAATGTGGAAGACACTTCGTGAAGATGTTTGTTGTCAGATCTTCAAATGCAACAAAAGTAGTATGCAATATCCCACACTGGATCAAGTCTGGTGTATTGGTAGTCCATCTTGACATGCTTGGCACACTTATGGAACATGTGATTGTTGGCAATATGCGTAAGCTGCTCGGTTGTCACATCTTTATAGGTTCTTGAATCTGGACATGTAAATCTTATAGTAGAGATATCACCTAGATCATCTCTATCTAGGCCATAGCCTTATATTCTGTCTCGGCACTAGATCTGGAAATAACTCCTTGTTTATTATTCTTCCAGGTAACCAAATTCCCAGCTACCAATGTGCAGAAACTAATGGTGGACTTCCTGTCTGCTGAACATCCTGCATAATCCATATCAAAGTACCTAACCACTATTGTAAGAGATCCTCTCTAGAAGAGTATCCCACACCTAGGTGCTTTCTTTAGGTATCTGAGCACCTACATAGCTACCAGCTAGAATGGTTTTAAAAAATGCATCTCAAGGCGCTTGAGGCATATGCCTCAAGGCGAGGCTCGCGATTTTGCCTTGACATGGTAGCCTCAACCCACACCCACAAGGCAAGCGCCTCCACTTGTCAAGGCGACGATGAGGTGCTGAGGCTAAATCGAGGCATCACCTCGTTTGCAAACCCTTTAATCCAGTCATGTGCAAGTCACATGACCATTCTAATGGCCTAATATTTAGTATAACCCTAATCTAGATACCCCTTTAGCTCTACAAAGCCCTAAATCCCAGCAACAAACCTGAAAGCTTATCGCCTCCTCCATTGCCAGTCCAAAATCGCATCGCATCATCGTCGGTCCTCAGTCCTCACTGATCTTGAAACTCATTGCCGGTCCATCGCATCATCGCCTCTAGTCCCTCGTCGATCGATCCCTCATCGGTTCATCGTCAGTCCTTAGTTCTCATCGGTCCATCGTTGGAGCTCATCGTCGGTCCGGTCATCGACGCTAGGTCTTGCTCTTCCTCTCTCTCTCTCTCTCAATTTATTTTGCTCCAATAATCGTCGGACCATCTCTATGTTGACTATTATCAGTAGACTTGCTAGTCTATGTGGTTCATTCTCCTACTATTTTTATATGTAGCCTATAGGCTTTATTTGAGTCTGTATCATTTAGGTTTACATCTTGGTTTTATCTTCTTTCAAAAAAAAGAAAATCTAGGTTTTATCTTTAGGTTTATATGGTAAGTAACATGGTTTGTAACTTGTAACTCGTAAGTCTTAATTGAATGTTGTGGTCCAATTTGTATAATTTCATACATGGCACAAAGGGCAAAAAGAGGAGAAAGAGATGGATCTAGTGGCATGTCTAATCCTGGATGTAAGTACTGTATAGAAATTGAGCTAAAAGAAAGTCAAAAGGAGAAAGGTTATAAATATGTAAAGTGTAATTTTTGTGGGAAAAATATCACAGGTGTTATTGCACGATTCAAGCACTTGGCCAAGACATAAAAATGTGGGATCATGTGCCAAGGTTCCACTTGAAGTTGAAACTGAGATTAAGGCATACTTGGTCAAGCATGATGTTGATAGAACACTGAAAGAAATGGAAGAAATTCGTCACATAGGTGCCTATATAGTACAAGAGCCATCTGGCCATGGAGAACATGCACCCACAAGATCAAGTGGTGCAAAAGTGGTGACAGGTCCAATGGATTTATTTGTCGAGTGAAGAACTAATTAGCACTCCACATACTCATCCAAAGTAGGTTACTTTGAATTCCTCTTGGAAGAAAGAACTTAAGAGTGTAAACCTGTCTTAGCATTGGGAGATTCTTCATTGAAAATGGATTACCTTTCAATTTGGCCACCAGTCCATCTTATTAGCAGATGTTACAGGATGTAACTTTAGAAGGGGATTCAGAGGTCCTACGATGCATGATTTACGAACCTAAAGTTTGAAGGAAGAAGTGAAGACAATAGACACAATGGTTAAGCAAGCAAAGGCATCTTGGGTTGAGATAGAATGTAGCATATTGTCTGATGGTTGGACGGATACAAAAGGGCGTACCTTAATTAATTTTTTGGTCAACAACCCCAAAGGCATATGGTTTTTGAAATCTGTTGGTGCTTCAGAAGAGATCAGGAATGCTGATTACCTCGTCAGATTGATGGATGAAGTTGTTGAAGAAATAGAGGAAAGCAATGTTATCCAAGTGATAACAAATAATGCATCTACTTATAAAAAAGCTGGGGAAAAATTGATGGAGAAGAGACCACATTTGTATTGAACTCCATGTGTTGCTCACTACATCGACCTTATGTTGGAGGATATCATGAAGTTGCCTCTCCATGACTCTATCTTCAAGAAAGCCAAACAAATCAACTACATATATGCACATACTAGGGTGGTGGCCATGGTAAGGAAGCATGTAGGACGAGATTTAGTAAGACATGTCGTCACTCAATTTGCTACTGCTTTCCTTACCTTACAAAGATTGCTATGTGCCAAAGATGCTTTTGAGTCCTTTTTCACCTCAAAAGGGTGGAAATCCAGCAGCTATGCATTGAAGGTTCCAGGGCAAGCTGTGCAAAATATTGTCCTAAAAAGTAGAACATTTTGGCCTGGTGTAGCCTACGCAATAAGGACAATCAAACCATTGGTTATGGTTTTAAGGGTAATAAACTCAGAACAATATCCACCCATGAGATTTATTTACGAGGCTATGGATAGAGCCAAGAAAGAGATTGCTAAAAATTTGGATAACGATGAAAATAAGTACAAGATAGTCAGGGACATAGTTGACTCGAGATGGGATAGGCAACTACACACACACTTGCATGTTGCTGCCTATTTTTTGAATCCCTAATGCCAATATGAACCAACATTTTCAGTTGATTCAGAAGTAAAGATGGGGTTATATCCATGCTTTCAGAGGTTAGTTCCTAATAAGGAGGTGAAATTGGAAATAGATCTCCAAACAGATGCATTTGTCAATGGAAGAGGGCTATTTGGATGGTCCAATGCCATAGACACTAGAAAGAAAAGGACTCCTGGTATAGTCATTGACTCTTTTTTATCATTTAGAATAATAAGTTTTGTGTACATTTTTTCTCTATACTAAAAACATCTTTTCCATTACAACGGATTGGTGAAGAGCAATTGGTGATGAAACACCTAAGTTGAAGAAGTTCACTATGCGGATTTTAAGTTTGACTTGTAGTACATCTGCAAGTGAGTGAAATTGGAGTTCTTTTAACCAGGTAAAAAGATCTCATTTGTATTTTAACTAATATTTATAAAGAATTTAATGTCCATCTTTTCATTGATTAGGTCCATACCAAAAGGAGGAATAAATTGTAACAAGATAAACTCAATGACTTGGTTTATTGCATTTTCAACCTAAAATTGAAACACAAGGAGGTGAAGAATACAATGGAGGATCCTCTATGCTTAGATGAAGTGGACTCTGATGATAATTGGATCACTGAGCTACAACTCTGTGAAGATAAGGTTGATGCTTATCAAGAACTAGATGCAATTGTAGCTCTACAAGAAGATCCCATTGACATTGAGCAGCTGTAGAAGCAAAAGGAGGATTAGGAATACAAGTGAGAGGAAATAGAAGAAAGAGACAAAAGAAAAATGACAAGGGTAGAGCCAAAGGTAATAAGGTAAGTAATTTTATATTTTAAAGAATTATAAATTTATAAACTAAGGTTTTAACAAATATTATTTAAAACTATTTATTTTTGACGAAGAGTTTTAAGAGAGTAATAGAGATATTAAAGATATAGAAGTTGAGGTTAGGATGAAGTACATGGATAACTCCTAAGATGATGCGACCATCATTTAAAAAAATGTGCTTCGAGGTGCATGAGGCGTGCACCTCAAGGCGAGGCGTGCCAAATTTGCCTTGAGGCTTAAGCCTTATCTCTAGTCTGCGAGGTGTGCGCCTCGCTTTGTCGAGGCGTGGCCGAGGCGCTGTAGAGGTGCCGTCTCGAGTATTTTCACAGCAGACCTCCACCGACGAGCAGCTCCACGCAGCACAGCGCAGTGCTCCACGCAGCGGCAGCGCTCCACGCAGCGCAGCGCAGTGCTCCAGCGCCAATAGCGCGAGCACGCAGCGGCAACGCTTTACGCAGTGCAAGCTCCAACACAGCGCAGGCTCCACGCAGTGCAGGCTCCAGTGCAGCGCATGCTCTAGCAGCGCAGTGCAGGATGCACACAGCGCAGGCTCCACGCAGCACAGCGACAGTGAAGGCTCCACATAGTGCAGCGGCAGCGTAGGCTCCACGCAGCGAAGCTCCAGCAGCGCAGCGCAGTGCAACTCCAACAGCGTAGGCCCGAGCGTAGGTCCAGCTCCTGCGCAGGTCCGAGACTCCAAGCGCAGCTCTAGCTCCAACTCCAACAGCAGTGCTCCACTCTTCAGCAGGACACATTTGAGATTGAGGTTAGCACTTAATAAGTATATATCATTTCATTTTCTATATTTTTTATGCAAATCCTGAGGCTTACGCCTCGACCGCCTCAAGGCTTACACCTCGCCTCGATGAAGGCAAACCGCCTCGATACCGCCTCGCATTTTTTAAAACCTTGGATGCGACCAACTCTAGCGATAACATTGATGAGCTTGACTTTGATGGTGTTGAAGGAGGAAGAGAATAGAATGACTTTTAGTTCTTCTTTGGAAATTTTTGATGTGGATGTACTCTCATTTTAAGTCTTTCAATGTTTAGATAAACTAAACTTCTAGTTTTCTATAATATTTGGTTGTTTACCTTTTAATTGGAATGTCATTTTAAGTCTTTCAATATTTATCGTAGAGTCAAAATGGTATGAAAGTGTATTCTTTACATTATTTTTCCATTATTAGCACTTAAAAAATATTTATCATGTCATTTTCCCTTATTTTCTGCCCTAAACATGAGGCTTACGCCTTGACCATCTCAAGCCTTATGCCTCGCCTCGATGAAGGCAAGCCACCTCGCATTTTTTAAAACCTTCCCTGCAGTGTTGCTTGGTTGGTTTGCCCACAGCAAATGTAATGTTTAGATGGGTAATCATCAGATACAATTGTTTTCCAACAAGCTACCTGTATGCATGAATGTCCACGAAATTTGCCACCTCATGCACCTTAGGATCCATGGGAATATTGGTTGGCCTGGACCCCAGCAAGCCAGTCTCCTGCAGTACATCTAGAGCATACTTATGTCGAGACAAAACAATTCCTTGCTTGCTTCTGACCACCTCAATCCTAAGAAAATAACGCAATCGTCCCAAATCCTTCATAACAAATTGCTCAGCAAGAGACTGCTTGACCTCAGTTATTCTGGCTTCATCATTATTGATAATAATGAGATCAACATAAACCAAGAGATCCACCACACCCATCTCAATCTTCCTGACAAATAAGGAATGGTCTGACGAAGATCGCTTCAGACCCATCTTCTCCACCACATTCGAGAGCTTCCGGAACCATGCTCTCAGGCTCTACTTAAAATCATAGATGACTTTCTTCAACCTAAAGACAATTCCCCTAAACCTTAAACCCAAGAGGATACTACACATCGACCTCCTCCTGAAGGTCGTCATATAAGAAGGTGTTTCACATCAAGCTGGTGAAGCTTCCAGTCCTTGTGGGTAGAACAGATACGAGAATCCAGACTGTCAACAAGTGAGCCATGGGGAAGAAAGTATCAAGAAGTCCACCACATACGTCTGCGTGAACCCCTTCATAACCAACCAAGCCTTGTACCCTGAAATCGACCCATCTGGGTTGTACTTTAAGGCAAAGACCCAATGAAATCCCACAAGACGAGCATCAACTAGAAATGGGGTAAGATCCTACGTTTGCCAAGCCTGAAGAGCAGCCATCTCATCCTCCATGACTTTACGTCGTTTTGGATCAAGTAATGCTTGTTGGATATGGAAAGTATCTGCGCGGCAGACAATGCAGTACTGAGCAGTCTAAAAGCAGTCCCCAAAGTAGCTGTAGACATAGGCCCAGCCACATGGTACTGTACACAGGAACGTGGTGCCTTCCGAATAGCTATCGGAAGGTCATCATCAGGAACAACATCAATCGGACTTGCACAATCACCACTAGCCATACACCAGTCAAAGCTCTTGATACATACCTGACTCAAGGAGGAAGGTGGGATAGTAGGGAGGGGGTGTGTGTTGCCTATAAGTAACTAGCAACTGATATGTAACAGGTAGATCTTTAAACCTCGGATCATCACTACCACTGCCAGGTGCCAAAATAGTTTAAGGATCATCACTGCCATTACCAAATTCTGAAATAGTCTCAGAAATAGGGATCCCATCCCTAGGAACTTGAGGGATAGGCATGGGTGCAAACTTTGCCTCTGGTGACAATTGTTGTGCTGCAAGTGAGAAATAGGGGACAAACTCATGAAATGTAACATCTACATTAATGTAGTGCCTACCAGTCACTGGATCAAAACACCAGTAGCCTTTCTGTGTTCGTGAATATCCAAGAAAGATTCATTTCATGACCCTCAGTGCCAACTTATCTCTCCCTAGGCCCAAGAGATGCACAAATGCTACACACCCAAACAAACGAGTTGATAACTGAAACAAATCACTCTTAGGATAAACATGCCAAAGAGTCCCTTCATGCAACACGAAAGAGGGCATCCTATTAATAAGATAACATGTTGTGAGAACTACATCGCCCCAATCCAAGTGTGGCACATAGTAATGGATAAGTGATGTACAAGCCACATCTAATAAGTGCCTGTGTTTCCTCTCTACCACACCATTCTGCTGTAAGGTATAGGAATAGGAGATCATATCTATAATGCCATGAGACCTATAGAAGGAAGCTGATCCAGTACAAAATGCCAATGTATTATCAAATCTTACAATCTTAGCGATTACTTATTTCCAATAAAAATGTATCAACATTGAATTTATTCTTCGGTAAAAATAACCAAGACAAGCGATAGAAACCATCCACTATAACTAAATAATAACGGTGACTCTGTCGGTCAAAAATTCCACTTGGACCCTAAACATCCATATGCAATAATTGAAAAGCAACAGTAGTCTTCAGTTTAGTACTCACAAGAAAAGATCTATGGTGCTTCCATCACAATATATCTCTGTAGTGCGTGAAATATGTAAGATGATGCATCTGAGCCTATCCAGAGAGGGGTAACCAAGGTGACAATGCCATTACAAGGCACTCCCGATAGTAAAACTAGCATCACCTTGGCAAGCACCTGCGAGTGAAGTTTGGAATAGGCAATACACACGCCCCTCTTCATGTCTACCACCAATCATCCTCTCCGTCAACTTATCCCGAAAGATGCATCCCACGTCATCAAAAATAACACGACAGTAAAGTTGCTTGGTAATCTTACTAATAGATAATAAGTTCAAGGATAAATCATGGACAAAAAAAATCAGATAATCTCATAGTGGGAGAGACTGCTACCTCCCCCTGACCATCGATTTGTGCATTCCTACCATCGGCAACCTACACTGTTCTGCCACGAGGCATAGACTGTAATCTGCCAAAACATCCATGATCTTTTAATAAATGATGAGAAGCACCAAAATCTACCAACTAGAACATACCTGCATTAACCTGTTCACACATATTTGTACCTGATGAGGAGGCAAAGGCAACAATCTCAGTAGACAATGTGGCTGGCTCCTGAGTCAGCTAAGAGAGGCGCTAGAGTAGAGCATCGTAGTCAGCCCAAGGAATAGGAACAGTATCAAACTGCTCCTCTAAAGTCAAGGTGGCTTGTTTAACAATTTGAGGCCTCCTGTGTTTGGCCCAGTATGAGGCTTTCACATGACCAACCTTACCACAAAAGGTGCAAGTAGTGTGAGGCTTACCAAACAAGCCTCGTCCTCTTCCATGTCCACGGGTGGAAGGTACTACCCTACCACCACGTCTCGTAACGGCAGTAAGTGCGGAGGCCTGACCTACATTGTCTCCAATTTGGGGCAAGGTAACAGCAATCCAACTAAGACAGCTATATGCTTGCTTCAGGGTAGAAAGCTTAGAAAGTGTGAGAATCTGTGAAAGAGTAGCAGCATAATCTGAACCAAGACTAGACAAGAACTAAAGAACAGCAGCCTCTCGGCAATACTCTCTATGTGGCAGATGTACAGATCGACCTGCAAGCATTGTACAGAACTAAAGAACAGCATTGTACTTTGAAGCAGCCTCTTGCTTCAACTCGAACTATTTGCAATAGATCTGAAAAACTCAAGAGTTCTTTTCATGTGAGTACATGTCACAAAGACTGTCCCACATCTTTTTGGTCATTCGATGGTACATGATCTCATCTCCAATCCATGGAATCACGTAATTCGTCAGCCATGCTCGGATCATAGCATTATCTTTCTTCCACGTGGTGTATTTCTCAGTCTTCGCCGTCAGCTGAGGCTCTAACAAAATATATTCCTTATCATGATCTTCCACTATCATGAAGAACGTTTAAGACCACCTAAGATAATTGGTTTCATCCAATTTAATTATAGAACCGAAAAAGACTCTTATAGGGCCTGATCTCGGAAATGGTGCCCGATGTCACCTCAGAATCGCTAGAGGAAGCCATCCCAAGCCTTGTAAACGAGGGAACAAGCCAAAAAGTAGACCATCATAGACCATCAAATGCAACGGCTCAGACCTCAAATGTGGATATTCAGACAAATGGAGGCTCGAAATCCATGTCAAATGCTACACAGGGACCCTATACGCAGTAAGGATGCACGTTGGCACCTAGATGGGCCCCAGCAGCACTGCGCGAGGGTCCTTGATCCTCTACTTCAGCTGTTACGACCAGCAAAGGAGACCAGCAATGCCCCTACACTGCTAGTGGGACAGTGTAGCACTGCTGGTAGGGCAGTGTTGGCCTATAGGAGGCAACACCAGCGAGGAGAAAGGGCGGCGGTGAAAGGAGAGAGGGATTAGCGTGATGCTTGGAGGAATATCAGAACTCAATCTAGGATCGCGCTCTGATACCAAGTAGGTGACAATGTTTGAATCTATTATTCCAAAGAGCCCTAGACCTCTTTATATAAAGGAGAGGTGTGGGAAAACAACATAACATGTAGTCAGAGAGAACGAAAAACCTTATTCCACCAGAAAACCCTACACCTCTTTATATAGAGAGTTGAGGGAACATTTACAGTACATGTCTAGGAAAGAATAACAAGATAACAAAAGACTATAAAATAAGATCGAAGGAGTATTATCCCAACACTCCCCCTCAAGTTGGAGCATAGATGTCAATCATGCTCAGCTTGAAACAGCAGACATCAAATGTAGGAAGTGAAAGAGGCTTAGTGAAGATGTCTGTTGTCTGGTCTTCAGAGGCAACTGAAGTAGTGTAGATGACTCCACATTGGATCAGGTCCCTGGTGTAATGGCAATCAACCTTGACATGCTTAGTGCACTCATGAAACATCGTGTTGTTTGCTATATATGTAGCAACACGGTTGTCACATTTCATCTCCATTGGCTCCTCAACTTGAACATATAAATCCTGCAGTATTGATCCCAGACCATCACTACTGCAGTATGTGCCATGACACGATACTCAGATTCTGCACTGGTCTTGGAAACGACCTGTTGTTTCTTACTCCATGTCACAAGATTTCCTACCACCCAAGTACAAAAATCTATGGTTGACTTTCTATCAGCTATACATCCTACGTATTCTGCATCAGAATAGCTTACAATAGTCATGGACTTGCCTTTGCTGAATAAAACACCACGGCCTGGTGTTTTCTTCAAGTATCTAAGCACCTACATTGCTACCTCCCAATGTTGTATGGTTGGTTTGTCCACAAATTGACTAAGGTTCCCTACAATTAGGGAAATGTTTGGGCAAGTGACAGGGAGTTATAACAGCTTGCCAACCAACTGCCCGTGGGATCCACTGTTAACAGGCTCAAACTCGATTTAATTAAGATGCCCTTTAGGATCCATGGATATGTTAACAGGCTTAGCCCCTAACATCCTTGTCTCCTATCTATGCCATCACTGCTCCATGCCACCTCAATACCCAGAAAATACATCTCACCCAGGCCCTTCATTACAAAGGAATTTACTAACTTTTGCTTGACCTCAACTATCCTAGCTTTATCATTTCCAGTAGCAATAAGACCATCAACATAGACAAGAAGTACCATAACGCCTACCTCGCACTCTCTAATAAAGAGCGAATGGTCTGTAGAAGGTCTTCTGAGTCCCATAACCTGCACTACCTCTAACAACTTCTCGAATTATGCACGTAGACTCTGCTTTAGGCCATAGATGACCTTCCGAAGTCTACACACACACACTCCACCTAAGTCCCAAAGCCTAAAGGCTACTACATATAAATTTCCACCTGAAGATCATCGTAAAAAAATGCATTCTTCACATCTAGCTGGTATAACAGCTAGTCATAATGAGCTACCATGAAAATGAGGATGTGGAAAGTTCGGAGCCACGCAACAGTAGAGAAAGTGCCAAAGAAGCCCACCCCATATGTTTGGGTGAACTCCTTTGCAACCAGACGAGTCTTGTAATGAGAGATGGACCCATCAGGATTGTACTTCAATGCAATGACCCGCTGGTATCATACAAGGCTACAACCCGAGCACCATTGGGAAGGTCAGTAAGCTCCCACATCCAACGAGATCAAAGGGCAGCCATCTCCTCTACGACATGGCGCCAATTCAGATGAAGCATGGCTTGTTGAGATGTCGTGGGAATGTGAGTAGCCGATAAGGCAACGACGAACATAGCAAAAGACCTCCCTAGGTTGGCAGTAGACACTGCCTCAACATCCTGGTATCGAGCACAACTGCGGGGTGCCTTCCGAACGGCAATCAGAAGGTCAAAATCCTCCATCTCTGTCTCCTACAAAGGAATAGAGGAGTCACTATCCCCAAAAGTGTGACCAAAAGGACCTGCATCATCACCACTAGGACAAATCACGTCAGTATCAACATGTACCTAATCTGAGGAGGAGGATGGCGGCTGAGGGGGGGAGGTGTACTGCCTATAAGTCACTGCAACTTGTAAACACGAGAAGGTTCAATGTATTGAATACTGCTTGTACCATCGTCTGAAGTAGTGTTGTCTGGATTGTGAACAACAGGTATCTATTCCAAAGGAACTGGTGGTACGAGCATAGCTGCAAGTTTATCCTTAAAGATCAACTGATGTCCAGCAGTAGAAAAATACAGAACGATCTCATGAAATGTGACATCCGCACTTACATGGTGCTTCCAATCCAATGGATCATAGCACCTGTATCCTTTCTGAATACTACTATACCCCAGAAATACATACTTCACAGCCTTAAGTGCTAACTTTTCCAATCCTAGTCCCATAATGTGAGCAAAGGCTACACAGCCAAACGCCCTTGGTAGTACATGAAACAACTCCTTATCTAGATGGAGAACCTGCCAAGGAATCTGCTCCTGGATTGTTGAATTCAGCATCCGATTAATCAGGTAGCAAGCTGAAAGTATTGCATCTCCCCAATACATTTGTAATACATTATGATGAATGATGTAGACACAATTATTAAAGGTAAAATACCTATTCATGCATGTTCCTAGGCTTAAGTTTGCATTTCATGTTATGAATATTACATAACATGTATCATTCTGCATTTAGAGTAATTGTATATAATTTAGGTTAATTGCACCCTTTTTTTGGTCAGGAAGAAGGATTTATTTCGGAACCTCGGATTGACGATCCGATCGTACAGATCTGATCAAGACGATGATCGGAGTCCAACACCTCCGAAATCACCTCGATCGAAGTCCCGTAGCACCATATGCAATTCAAGGAAGATCAACAGCCGAGGGACTAGGTAACGCAATCCAAAGCGTCAAACGACAAATCCAACCGCACGGATGGATTCGGGTCGACGATCGCAGCCCAACGGTGCGAAAATCGACTTAATCCGACCTCTGTAGCATCTCCTACGAAGGAAAGAAGGATGACCCAGATTATGCCACGTGGCGCAACCCAGGCCGCCCATGCGCACGCAGACGCCACCACACGTGCACAGTAGCGTAGGTGTGTGTGCGCGCACAGAGGCACGCACGTGCAAGCGCAGCGGCAACGGCACGTATAGCACGTGCGCACGCGACAAGGGCGCGTACAACGCGAGCCAACGGTGCGGCAGCAGGGGCACGAGCAGGATCTTCAACGACGTTTGTGGCGGATCTTCAGCAACGTTTATGACCGTCACTAAACGTCCTGTATACAAATTTGGTTCTTTCCTCCACTATAAAAGGAACCTTACCCCTCCAATTTTTCTTCATCTCTTCATTTCTTCCTTTCACCACCTCCAAGGCTCTAGAGAGAGCTTGTCCCAAGCCCGGGATGCTCCTCTAGAGTAGAAAACCAAATAGTTTTCCCTCCCCTCATCCCCATTCGTGGAGCATCTCATAGCCGTCCTCTCATCGCCTTGCAAGAAAAGATCCTCGCCACGACACCGTCCTGCCCCATCCTCCGTCCTCCAGCTCCATCCTCCTTCGACCCGCTCCTCACCACTTTCCTCCAGGCGATGTCAGAGCTAGTCGTCCTCCGATCAACCATCGAGGGGGATTGCTCTCACCTCTTTCTATTTTTATTTTTCGCTTTCATAGTGTAGTTTTCTTGCTTTCATAATTGTAGAAAACATTCATGAGATAAATAGATGATTGTTTCTCTCTTCTCCCTCTCTCTCTTATATTTTTGCAAGTAGATAAAGTTTTCATTTTTTTTAAAATACCAAAAAAATTAGAAAAGATAAAAATGACAAACAAATAAAAACACGGATTTGCAAAACCAAACGTTTGCCTCCCCATGTTCGACCCAGGACTCACTTTTTGAATTTCAGTTATAAATTTTATCTAATAGACGCATTTTGCGAGCTACAACGATGGGTTACTCTCCGAACCCTGATTTTAATCCGTGAAACGCACCTTCATCAATGAATAAGTAGTGTCCTAGCTACATCCAACATATAGCAGTGTTTCATCTCAAATATCATGTTCTACTGTAACGTATGGGGGCAAGAAGTATGATGAATAATACCAAGGGGCCTGTAAAAAGCTGTCAATTTCAACATGCAAAACTCAAGTGCATTATCCGAATAGTCTTAATAACAAAAGAAAATTGGATTTTTATTTGCACCACAAAAGTTTCAATAACAAAGTCGACATTTGACTTATTTCTCAACAAAAATAACCAAGACATCCAAGAATAATTATCAACAATAAGTAAATAATAGCAACAACCCAATCTACCTAGAACTCTACTTAGACCCCAGACGTCCATATTCAGCAAATCAAAACAGGAAGTAGAACTCTGAGAAGAACTGGAAGGACAATTGGAGAGATGATGCTTCCTAAGCTGACAAGCATAACAATGAATCTCAGCAATAGGTAAAATGTGAGGGATGACTCGTCTCAGCCTATCCAGAGAAGGATGTCCAAGCTGACGATGCCACTGAAGAGTTGTACTAACACTAAAGGCAACCTCCTCTTGGCAAGCAATAGCAATTGGTGTCTGGATTAGGCGATACACAACCCCTTCCTCATGTCTACTACCAATCATCCTCCCCGTGAGGTTGTCCTAAAAAGTACAACTCACATCATCAAAGATAACATGGCAATTTAGATCTTTGGTAATAAGAGACTAATCAGAAAATCAGGCACAAAAAGAACATCTGGTAATCTCAACGAAGGGGTACTACAACCTCCCCCTAATAGGAGTACCACAACCACCACGTCCACTAGTGTCCACAAATGCAGTAGTTTGCCCAAAATCAACCACAGAAGCTTTCACAGCAACTCTACTCATATGGTTGTATGATTCCTCTAAAGAAGGAAGCTTAGAAGGTGTCAATCTGTGACCTGGTTGCCTCATTCTCAAGCCCAAGTCCATCCAGAAACTATAAAACCGCAACCTTTCTCCGGTACTCCCTCTGTGTAGAACAAGTACACATAGGTCTACAAGCATTATACTTCTCTAGGAGCCCCTTAAGGGTAGCATAGTACTGAGACAACGACTGACCCTCCTACTTCAGATTATCGATCCCATGGTGGATCTCAAATATTTTGCTAGAATTCTTCTCATGCAAATAAGTATCTTGCAAAGAATCCATCTCCTTAGTTGCCATGTAGTACATAATGTTATCTCCAATCAGGGGCACAATAGAGTTCATGATCCACGCCCAGACCATTCCATTGTCTTTCTTACATGTGGCATATTTCCCTATCTTGTTTGTTGGTTCCGTCTCCATCAAGATATGTTCCTTATCATGACCCTCAACTGTCATGAGGAACATCTAAAACCATCTAGCATAGTTAGTCTCATCCAACTTCGAGATAGGAACAAAAAAGGGATTCTTGTAGTTCCATGCATTCATGCAGTATCCGATGTCAACTCCGAACTATTGGATGATGCCATCGTGCCTAGCAGGGAGAGAAACAACCACCAAACTGATCTAAAAAACTCATTTCAAATCTAAAGCAAACAAATCAAGAAGATGGTGATCCCTTGGTCATGAAATCCAAGACACCGAAGTCCCAGGGATCATGCCAAGAGCCACCGCAACCTCCTATGATAAATAAAGTTGCACACTAAGGCATACGAGGACCCCAGTGGCGCCACCCAAGGGGTTGTGCCCCTCCTCTCGTCAACGTAGGGGCCACCGTACCGCTTACAAGCAGTGGCAGCGAGGCAGCTATTGTCGCTAGAGCAACGACGGCGGCAGCAGATCAGGCCTTCACGACGAGAGGAGAGAGGGGTTAGGGTGGAGGGGTTGCGAATGCCTTGTGTGGGTGGGATACCAGAGCATCAACCTAGGATCGTCACTCTGATACCAAGTCGAAGAGAATGAAAAATCTTATTCCACTAGTAAACCTTACACCTCTTTATATAGAGAAGTGAGGGAACATTTGCAATACATGTTCAAGAAAGAATAACAAAATAACAAAAGACTACAAAATAAAACCAAAGGGATATTATCCCAACACATGTCCAGACAAGAAAATCAAATAACAAAGAGATGTTAACAGTATGTGTACCTTTTGTTATTTTATTATTTTCTTATGCGATTGTACTGAACTTTTCTCACCTTTATATATTAAGAGGTAGGGTTAGAGAATAAGATGACTTGGTTCGTTTTCTCCTACTTTGTATCAAAGAAACAATCCTAGATCAAAGCTCGATATCCTACCGAAAGCCTAGCCACCCTCACCCTCCACCCAAAGCCCTACTCCAAGGGCATCGCCGACCCCTCCTCTCTCCTCCGCCAGCCCCTCTCCCAAGACAGCTATCCTTGCTTCCTTATTAGGTACAAATCTAATTTGTTCTTCCCAATCTACAAGTTGATGAAGTGGTGAATGGTTAGTTGACTCTAAGGCTTCACATCATATGTATGGAGATCAGAGGTGGTTCTCTCATATTAGGCCTATTCCTTGAGGCAAGACGGTGCAGGTAGCCGATGGGAGGCACTCCTATGTTGTTGAATAAGGGGAGGTTCCAGTCACCCCCACATTGAGATTACCTAACGTGTTGTTTGTACCAGATTTTCCGCTCAATCTACTTTCTATTGGTCAGATTACAAAAGAGTTGAACCGTCGTGTCATTTTTAACGCTCAATCATGTGTTTTCAAGGACAAGCTCACGAGGACAATTAGTAGAGGATGTGAAGAAAGGGAGGTTTATCACCTAAGCTAGAATCTTTTTGCTACTGCTTGCCCTGGGGAGGTCTCCTTTGCTGCTGGAAGCCTGTTCTAGGGGCACATCTACCTTAGTCATCTTACTTTGGATCAATTTCAACGTGTCATACCACATATCTCTTCTTCTACTGTCATCACTTGTGACGCTTGTCAATTGAGCAAGTACCACCATGTTAGTTTTTCTTTTAGTCAAAGCGGTAGGTCTACTACCTTATTTCAATTAATTCATATGGATGTGTGAAGTCCTAGCTGGATTCCTAATAGACAGGGTCACCGTTATTTTCTTGTCATTAGTGATGATTTTTCCATACTGCCATGGATTTTTCTTATGAAAAATAAGTTAGAAATAGGTCTTATTGTTGAACATTTTATATTAGAAATAAAGACCCAGTTTTTAACTACTGTTAAAACTATGCAATTGGATAATGCACTTGAGTTTTGTACTCATTAGTTGTCTCTATTTTATAAATTCTGACATTATACATCAGATTACATGTGCTTATACCTCTCAACAGAATGGAGTTGCTAAGAGGAAAAACAGGCATCTTCTTGATGTGGCTCACACCTTGTTGATACATCACAATGTTCCTTTTCTTTATTGGGGTGATGCCATCTTGACTAGTTTTTTTATCAACAGGATGCCCAGCTCTACTATCCATGAGAAAATCCCTTGGTAATTGTTGTATCCCTATCATGAGCTTTTCCATGTGCTCTCTAGAGTTTTTGGGTGCATTGCTTTAGTGTACATTCTCACCTTTAGTCAGGATAAGTTAGCATCAAGAGCAATCAAATGTGTTTTCTTAAGGCACTCTCGTACTCAGAAAGATTATCATTGTTTTAATCCTATTTCAAGTCATCATTACTTCAACGCTAATGTTACCTTTTATGAGTCCATCCACTATTTTTCTACTGCGGGGCGTGATCTTTCTCCAGAGATTGTTGAAGCATCCATGACTATTCCCCACATACCTTTAGAGGATATACCGATCATTGACCCCGTGCCTTCCACTATTGAGCCTGCGCGGTATTAAGATCCACCTGTTACCTTCAGGCTTCCTATTACTTACAGGCAACGCCCTTATTCTTCACCGACACCATTCTCCCCAGTACAAGTGAGCACGGATACTTTACAGGCTAACAGTGTTTTACCAAGTTGTGATGATACAGGGGCAGAGATGGATGGTACCACTTCTGAGCCAATACATGAGACCATGCTTGATGATTTGGATCTTCCGATTACTGTTTGGAAGGCACCTCGGAGCTATGTCCGATATCATGTGGAAAGGGCCTTATCTCTTAACGGTCCGGGCACTTCTTTTGGGAGGTTCTGCACTGCTTTGTCCACCACCGAGATGCCTATCACCTACCAGCAGGCCATGCTTGATCCAAAATGACATCAAGCCATGGAGAACGAGATGGCTGCCTTATGTTCACAGGGTACTTGGGAGCTTACAACTCTTCCAACTAATAACTATTGTTAGTTGTCAATTGATGTTTACCATCAAATACAACCCGAATGGATCTGTTGCTCAACACAAGGCTTGTCTTGTAACGAAGGGGTTTAGCCAAACATATAGTGTGGACTTTTTCAACTTTTTTGCTCCAGTTGCTCAACTTCTAACTATTCACATTCTTGTCTCTGTGGTCGTTCCTTTTGATTGGCAGCTTCACCAAGTTGATGTCAATAATGCATTCCTCTACAGTTTCTTCAGGAGAAAATATATATGCAACAGCCACCAGGCTTTGAGACTCAGGAGTGTGTGAACAAACTACGGAAAGCCATATATAGGCTGAAGCAAAGGCCCAGAGCTTGGTTTCAAAAGCTCTCCGAGGTGGTTGAGGCTATTAATTTTCAAAGATCCATGTCAGATCATTCCCACTTCGTCAAGAAGATGGGAAAAGGAGTGGTGGTACTTTTATATGTGGACAACTTAATTGTTACAAGAGATGATACAGGTGGCATTGCTGAACAAGGTTCGAAATGCCGATTTCGACGCCATGCCGATGAAATTGTAGGTGTGCATTTCGTGGACATGCTGTGGAAATGCCCATTTTTCGATGGCAGATTTCGACGATTTCGACGACCTGAAAAAATGACATTTCGGAGGCATGCCAAGGGCACGCCAAGGGCATGCTGACAAAAATAACAAAAATGATTAAAATTTGGAACACAAGTGAATCAATATATTAGGAACATATTTACAGTTGTATGTAACAAAAAACAATCGTTTATAAACATATTTAAAGCTGTATAACAAAAAAAAAGGGCAAAAAATCGTCTAACAAAAAACAATCGTTTATGAACATATTTAAAGCTGTATGACCAAAAAAAAGGCCAAAAATCATGTGTGTGTTGTGTGTGTGTGTCTTTCAGAATTTCCCTCCCGCCCAGCTCCCTTCAAATTTCCCTCCCGCCTCTATCAAGTTTCCCTCCCCAACCTCCCCTCGAATTTCCCTCCCGCCCATTCAAGTTTCCCTCCCAACGCAACCCATCTTCCCCGGCATACCGCCAGTTTCGTCGGCATGCATCAGCAATTGTCAACATGCCAGCAAAATCCTCGGCATGCCAACGGTTTACCTGTAAACAGGTAAACTGACATCATATCTATGTCGGCATGACCCTCCTCTGAAAACAGCCTTGCCGACGGCATGCTGTCGATAGTTAAATCACTGTTGCTGAGCTTAAGCAATGTCTTACAGACAAATTTGTCGCAAAGGACCTTGGGCTATTGAGGTACTTCCTTGGGATAGAAGTTACTCGCAGCAGGAAGGGAATTGTTACATCTCAGAGGAAATACGGCCTTAATGTTTTGCAGGAGACAGGCATGCTAAGGGCCAAACTAGCAAACATTCCTATAGATCCCAAAGCCAAAGTTTATGATGAGGAGGTAGAGGTTGTTGCCAGTAGAAGGTACAGAAAGTTAGTTGGCAAGCTTCATTATTTGACCATCACCAGACCCGATATTTCCCTAACTATTGGGAAATTAAGTCAATTTATAGACAAGCCAACGAGGCAGTACTGGGATGCAACTATGATGGTGTTGAGGTACTTGAAGAAGGCACCTGACAGGGTATTTTGTTTAACAGAGGGACCTCCATTAGTGTGGTGAGGTACTCAGATGCAGATTATGCAAGATGCTTGAAAAATAGAAAGTCCACTACATAATTTTGCACTTACACTGCTAGGAATCTGGTGACATGGAAGAGCAAAAAGTAGGTGGTTGTTGCTAATTCCAATACAAAGAAGTATAGAGCTATGGCCCACACGGCTACAGAGATGATGTAGGTGAGGTCGCTCTTGACAAACTTCATATTTCCTGTAACATACCTATAGAGATGAGGTGTGATAATAGGACTACCATGTATATTGCTAACAACCCCATGTTCCACGAGAGAACAAAGCACGTCGAGATCGACTGCAACTACATGCGTAACTTGATCCAACGTGGATTCATTCGCAGCATTTGTCACTTCAGAGAACCAAACAGCAAACATCTTTACTAAGCCACTGCCACGTTCATCATTTGACGTTTGCTATTCCAATCTAAGCATAATTGACATCTATGCTCCAACTTGAAAGGAAATGTTGTCCCTTTGGCCTTTACTTATTTACTTATGTCATTAATGTGTATACCTTTTGTTATTTTATTGTTATCTTATGAGATTGTATTGTACTTTTCCCACCTCTATATATTAAGAGGTAGACTTAAAGAATAAAATGGCTTGGTTCATTTTCTCTACTGTATAGGGAGTTTGGCAGGGGTACCCCAAAACTGGAACTCCTAAATTTTTTGAGTTTAATGTTGCACCATCTTCATACTTCTGCTTCTCACTATTGGTGAAGCTTTGAATGGTGTGAAAACATCCAAAGCACCAACAACCTATTGAATAAGCAATTATGCTCTCTCATGAATTTTTCGCTGATATGAAATGAGATAAGGAAGACAGAAAATTCTATTTCTATTTCTCACCTTGGCTTTCTTGCATGGAGGCACATGTAGATCCTTCTCTTTCTTCAAGAATGTGTTTTCTTTAAGATCGGCCAAGGATCATTTTTTTCTTCAAGAATGTGCTTCTTTTGGGATCTTTTTTTTTTTTTTGAGAGAATTCTTCTTTTTTCCTTTTGTGTGTGTGTGTTTTGGGGGGGGGGGAGGGAAGGGGTGTTTTAAAGGGTTTATGGAGCTTAGGAATAGAGAGTGAATGCTTCCAAAGGAATGCTAATATTTTTTCTATGTTGGCCTGCTGACCACAGCCGTATCTCTGAGGATTTCATGCTCAACAAGATAGGTAGTGTACCAAGGTTTTAAATATCATAATATATCACTAGTTGACACATCACCGATACATTATATATTGCCACACCAAGGAATATTGATATGTTGTTAGTGTCATTTTTCTGCTATATTGGGTGATATATCGCCTGTGTCTAGGAGTCTCACTGATAAATCAGGATTTCAGTAGCCCTTCTTCATAAATTTCCCTTTATTTTGCCGATGTGGTGGCTATTTTTTTGTAAATTATGGCACTGCCATAAATCGAGACATCTGTCATCCTCATGTCAAAGAGAGAGATTAGACATCTGCAGAGGCCAATTGATTCCTAATCCAATCAAATGTTGAGCGTTAGAAGATGCATTTAGAGAGAACATAACAGTGTTGGAAGGAAGCACAAACTTTATTTTTGAATTTCAGTCCAGGTATGACTTAGAGTAGATATATATGGAGTAAAGAGTCCATGTAGTAGACCACACTTAACATGAAAAAAGACTTGGTTTTACCTTTGGTTGTAAAGTTTAACAAATCTCAATTTAGTTAGACTATCAGACATGTAATCAGAAACAGTTAGAATTGGGAATCTACCACGGATTTTTCTATTTCAAAGATGCTAAAAGACTGATGTAACAGCACTAAGAGATGCGTTCCATCCATACTGACCATACCATAAGCATTCCCGATTTGACTCTGGTTTTTGAACCCAGCAGTAACAGCAATGCAGAGTATCATAAGAATCCAATTAATGTCCGGTATATAAATCTGACCAAGAAACTTCTTCGATGTGTGAACCACCTTAACCCTTGGAAAACAACCAAGTGCTAGTGCCTGTTTTAGTATTGAATAAGTTGCACTTATTGTGGCTTGACTGGCAATAACAGCTGCTCCAGTAGCAATTACAAACATTGGCCAGTATAATGCATCTGAAATAGTCAACCAATCAATTTGTATTTTATAAATTACAGTAAGCATTTAGTGGTGGAATGAAATAGATCGCTACTGACCTCTAGTAGCTATCCTTCTTCATTTCGAAAAAAGAAAAAAAGACTACAATAAGCAAAATCATTGAGCCCCAGAAACATACGTGGAATAGAGAGGTAAAAAGCATCAACTACATGCCCTTTGTTCACCACAAGATATGCTGCCTGTCCTGTGTATGCCAAAAGAAGACACGGGAATACGACAAGAGTAAAAGCAATCTGCATACAAATGGGCATCATATAAACACAAAGGAAACTTATCAGAAATGGAGCTTCAAGAGAGGATGTTTCACCTGAATTGCAAGAACAGGGAAATGAGACAAGTCTGCAAATAAGGCTTCTGTTCCTGCAAAGTTGTGAGATTTATTTTATTACCTTTGGTCTCCCATTGGTTATAGCTAACAATATGAGTGGGTGAAGAATTTTTAACTGCAACATAAAGGAAAAGGCTAACCAGTAATGCTAAGCATAATTCCTCCAAGTGATGTCCAATTAGTCCGTCCTCGTCTCAGATATTGGATAATACAGACAGGAGAGAATGCTTTGAGGACAGAACGATCATACTTGCATATGTTTACAATACCAATAGCTCCAATTAAAAGGAACCAAATAAGAACAATAGGTGCGAAGAGCCATCCAACTCGATCTGTACCATAATGTTGCATGCTGAACAAACCAATTAATATTAATACTGCAACCATTACAACTACATCTGCAATGAGTCACCAAAAGTTATCATTAGACCTGTGTAATTTGCCTTTTTGAAAGGATTAGACCTGTGTAGTTAAAGGTGGATGCAGATAATCTCTAAGGATTTTTAACAGAAAAATAGTTACAAAATGTTCCCAAGTCTAACTCATGACAGTGATGAACACTGTAGGACCTACTTTACTATCATCATAACATAAAGATCAATGAATAACCATGTAGGAACATTTTATAGTCATCTCAACATAATCATTTAGAATTACAAGTCAAATATATGCGCCATGCATACAAGGAGACGGAAAAAAGAGAACTTGTACTCAAGCTATGCAGCACCAAATCTTAGAATGCTCACACAATTCTTATTCTTTATCCAGCATTAACATTTTCAAATTTAAGTTACTTATCTTCATAAGTAGCTTTAACAATTTGTCAGTTGAAATATAGTTGCACAAGAAGCAAACAAACAAATATTCTTGTAGTTTTCTATAGAAGATTGCATGATAGAAGCAACATGAAACCTTTTTTCTTTCCCTCAACCTCTTCTAAAGCAGCTTCCTAAAGAAATTGTGAGGCATGTAGTAGCCAAAACACATGTGCATGAGAAGGTTTATAGCTCATTGCCTGACATTCATACTTTCTATTAATTTTCCCATGCATGAAATTGTTTAAGGTGTATGAGATGCATAATTGTTGGTTCTCATTAAGCTCTTCCATTTATTGTCCCTAGCATGTAGTCATTGAGTTGTCCTTTAAAAGAGAATGACTTTTCAGTTCCTCCAAGATACAGGTTGTTTCTTCTTATATTGGCCTTAAAGTAAAATCGATGAAAATAACAGGAGCGACAACATTGTATCTTCATGGTATTGGAGGATAATGTGGATGTAAAGTGGAAGCTTAAAAATGTCCACTGGAATTCATTTATTTCCACAACTCCTTTACACAATAGTATAATCATGCATTTTCGTAGCAATCAAACTTTGCATTATATGTCAGAGAATAGGGATGAATTTGATATCTTATTGTAGGTAACATTTTCAAGTGTTGATTTTGCTGCCATTGCACCATATGCCAAAAAGGGATATGCAGAAGGCACCCAAGGGAAAAAAACAAAGAACTCAAATTTTGCTTCCTCCCAAGAGAAGTCCCCACTGAGGGTGCTTGAATCCCCACCCTGAGAGTGGCCTTGGTAGCACTTCCGCTTCTTATTCTCTTTTAGGGTCACTCAGTCCAGCCTCATTCATTAACACCTTGTATTCCTGTCGGTTTCCTTGTCCAACATCATTGCATTTACTCTCTCTCATTTACTTAGATCTTGTTGGTAACTCTTCCATTACTTGATGTCTCATGTTCTACTCCGGTCTGTTTTTCTTATAGTTGAATAAAATAAATCAAGCGAAAGGAAAATGATATCAAGAATAAACAATAATAACACTTAGGTTTACGTGAAAACCCCACTCACAAGGAACAGGAAAAAAACGATGGGAGAAGTACCTTATGGGCATGTTTCTCTATCATTTCTTCTAAAATGAATAGGTGGGGGATACATGCCTATTTATAGGCCACCACACACATAACAAAGTCCTACTACACTATGTAGGACTAAACACCACTACATAATTCTCTCAACACTCACTTTCAAGCTGGAGCATGGAATGTTCAGCTTGTAACAAAAAAAAAATCCACTTTACACAACTCTCTAAACTGGTTCTTGCTTGTAGGCAGGAACACAACCTGGAGTTGCTAGACGAACTATAGCTGGCTCTAACAAAAGGCCTCTCCTCTAAAGACCTGGTACTGGTGGCTCACCATTCAGTATCCCTGAAATGGATCTTCCTCTAAAGACCATGAGACTGTATCTCTCACATAGAAATCAATTGGACCCTTCCTCTGAGGACCTCGAAAATGAATCTCCCTCTCTGTGGAGACCTTAAAACTCTGGACCTCCCACAATTAGGTTTCTCCTGTGAAGATCTGCTACTCCAACGTTCGTAGCGGTATTGGATGTCACCTTAACTGCTGGAGAATGCCATCGTGCCTTAGGACTGCAACAAAAGGACTCCAAACGGGGATGACTATAATGGGCTTCCACACTCCCCCTTTCTCCCATAGTCATATGGGAGAAGAATATAATAATGAGAAGAAACAAAAGAATATCACGAAGAAAAGAGCTTCTCCCCTCTTTTCTTTAATTCAAATTCTCTTCTTTTCTTCTTTTTTTTTATTTTTCTTCTCTTCTCTACCTTTTTTTCTTCCCTTCTTTTCTCTTTTCTTCTTTTCCCTTTTTTTTTCTTAAACCTTTCCAACGTGGAAACCCAAACTAA
Organism: Thalassia testudinum; assembly: GCA_037157565.1. Classification (NCBI taxonomy): domain Eukaryota; kingdom Viridiplantae; phylum Streptophyta; class Magnoliopsida; order Alismatales; family Hydrocharitaceae; genus Thalassia; species Thalassia testudinum. Next base: position 2,449,917 of record JAZHRO010000044.1, read on the forward strand.
GATAACATAAAAGAAACACTTATCCTTTGCTTAAGGTTCGGTGGAACCCATCATAGCAGCAGCACAGTTGCTGCTGCCTCTTCCAGTTGGAAGAAGGTCATCACCACCGGCTCAGGGCCCCAACAACAACCCTCGCGACCTCAGCACCATCACTAGGTGCAATCGAGGGTCCTTATGGCCTCAGCCCCATTGCTAGGGGCGGCGGAGGGCAATGCTCGTGTACCCCATCTTCTTGGGGCTCTCGATCTCGTTCGTCTCCTTGTAGTCATTGGCATCAAAGCTGCAGATCTCGTACTGTTGGTAAAGAGGGGCCACATGAGGTACATTGTGGCGGCGGTGAGGGCATCCCAGCCAATGCCGAAGAGGAGCCCCACAATGACTACGAGGACATCCTTGGCCCTCTCCTAGAAGGAGTCGCTTACGCCAAGGGAGGGCATTGAGTGGTGGTGCTAGTGTTGACTCTACTGCGGGCAATCCTGCAAGAGAAAAATCGACCATTGCAGACGTCCCCAAGGACACCGATGATCCCATAGGGGACATTGAACCCCGCAGAGAGCTCACGGACAATGTTCACAATGCTCCCCACCCCCCCCCCCCCCCCATCATCCTCATGTGGATCGCCTCACCGCCACCAGATACGATCCTGTGCCCCCCCCCCCCCCCCCCCCCCCCCCCCCCGAACTTAGGAGAGGATCAACTCCACCTCCTTCGTTGCCTTAAGAGGCATCTCCGGGATTCTCTTAACCCTCAACCTTGGATTCAAACACTTAGAGGAATCGAAATAATCGAACTAAAACATGCACTAAGATGAAACCCCAAGAACAACTTGCTCTGATATCAAGTTGAATAAAATAAATCAAGTGAAAGGAAAATGATATCAAGCATAAACAATAATAACACTTGGGTTTACGTGGAAACCCCCACCCACGAGAAGTGAAGAGAAAACCATGGGAGAGGTGCCATATGGGCATGTTTCTCTGTTATTTCTTCTCAAATGAATAGGTGGAGGGTACACATCTATTTATAGGCCACCACACACATAACAAAGTCCCACTACACTATGTAGGACTAAACACAACTACACAATTCTCTCAACACTTATTTAATGTATGCTTATTCTTATTCATTTGTATGAGTCCTGTGTGGTTGCATGCATTTATTCCTCCCTTTGAAGCCTGTTAGATGGATCCAGAGGAGTTGGATTTGATTGAAGGGATCAAGATGCTTTTAAGGATTGATGACCATGTGGTGCGAGCTTCTATGACAGGGAAAGACACTAAGATCCAAGGAGATGGAGCAAATCCATCTATTTTTTGTTATTAACTGATAAAAAAGTGACATGTCCGAGTGTAATAGAGGTTATGACAAAGGCATGGACTTTCTCACAACCTCCTATCTCTCTAAGGTAGCATATGGGAGATGGATGGCTACCTTTAGGAGTGAATCAAATGTGCACTAGTGCACCAACATATTTTTCAAATTTTAATGAATTTTCAAGCCTAATGTTAATTCTAGTCCTAATGACTTATCTGATTTTGAAAGAGATTCTTTGAGAGATTCTTTAAAAACAAGGTTTTGAGATATTTCCAAATGCAAGTTTTGAAGCGCAAGATAATCAAATGTTAAACCCTAGTAATGCCTAGATTGATTTTACGAGTTTATTTCCAAAGAGAGGCTTTACACGGATCTAAATTATACAACTTGAAAAACTAGAAGCTTACATGATTTTTCTTGAGTGGCCTTTTGATACCGAATAGGGGATCATGGCACTATGATGGCAACCTGCTCGTGGTGAGAATGCCTCAACCAGACCAGCGCCCCACTGATTATGCCTTTCATTCTGTGTGCTTGTGGCTCCAGATATTTGACCTTCCACTTGAGTATAGATGCCGATCTGCTTTAGTGCAATGTGCTCCAACTTTGGGGATGCCAAAGAAGTTGATTTGGATGATAACCGAGGAGGAAGGTCAGTAAGAAAGGATAGAACTGAACATGTCAAAGCTTTTGGTCAAGGAAGCTTGCCTTAAAATGATCACTAGTGTCAAAGTTTGATTCCAATCAAATATGAGCAACTTCCATGGTTTTGTGTCTTTTGTGGTACCTTATAGAGTCTCTGACAAGTATGCAGAGAATTTCGAATTGCTTGAGATCTTGAACAGAATTTTTATTTTTCGCTTTGGCCTGGAGGTTGACAGTTCAATTTTGGTTGGGCCATGAAAGCAGGAATTGTAATGAGCTCCTATAAGCTAGATGCAAGACAGGGACAGTGCCAAGCGTTGAGAAGAACAGGGATCTAGAGGACAAAGACAATGACTCTCTCAGAGCAGAAAGAAGGAATTCCTTTAAAAAAAAGAAAGAAGGGTGCAACAGCAATCAAGAAGAAATGATATAACCTTACAGCAAAAGCCCTTTGCCAGAGGAGATGCGATCGTTGAAGGTGAGCGCAAAGATGGAGAAGTGGATCGAGGGAAGTTGGACTGACCATTGACCCTCGCCTTCAGGGTTCATTGATGGTGCCAACTCAGAATGAGCAATCCAAGAGAAGGCCTTTATCATATGCTACCTTAAAATGGAATGTTCCATTGCACAAGGAGGATATCCAAGATACAGACAAGCCTCAAGCTACTGCTCTACTTGGCCTGGAAACCAATGGTAGCCCACCTCCTGCCTACACCTACAAGCCCTCTGCTTCAGCACCTACAGGTGCATCATTAATGCCATAAGCCTCCGCTCTTCCACAATATATATTCCTTCCCAATCTCCTCCTTCAAGCTGCTCAAACAGAGCAATACATCCTAAGCCGGTAACTCGAAATACACAAAGTCCACGTCAGACTGCATGGACCAACCCATAATCCAGCCCCTTGCCACTGGAAACAACACATCAACCTGACCCCACCAGCACAAACCCACTTTTGAAACAGAACCCCTCTGACCCACCCCCCTTGAACCTATCTGTTATACAGCTGTGCCTTCTGCCCTAAGTTTAGTTGATGGTGTGACAATTTGCACAATATGGAGGTGTGGAGACTCTTCCACGTGGTAGAAATATGCAGCAGATGGGTGCTGCAGACAAGCCCTGTTCACACATGAGAGAGAGGAGAGAGAGGACTGTAGCTTCCGGTGAAGAGGAGAGGAAGAGAGGAAGTTGTTGTTGGACTACTTGCATTAACTCAAGGAAATCAATTACAAGAAGACTCTCTTTTGTAGAGAGCACATATCCTCTAAAACAATAAACAAACCCAAATCAAATCATGTCTAATAAAAATAGAAAGGATCAAATCCTCTAAACTACTTTCTAAAAAATCAAACATACCATATTAAAAAAAACAAGCTTGGACCTAAAGCAAGACCAAAGCAGCCCTTAGGGCGGTGCCCTTGGGTGCAAACTAGGACTGCCACGTGGCACTGCAACGTGGCTAAACTAATCTGTCACATGGCACCTCATTCTCCACACTCCCCCTCAAGTCAAGGCTGGGAGAACAATTGCTTGTTACACTTTGTCTCGTTGATGGTGCGACCAGATGCTCCACCACCTTCATTTGATGTAACTACGAATCATCTTGCCACCTCCATAGTTGTTGTTTCTCTAGCAACCTTTATAGTCCTGACTATTGGAGCAGTCGTCTTGTCTTTGCATAACTTAATAGACTATCTTCTCCAACTTCTTAACTGCATCTTTCGTCAAGCGCCTTCTCAAGTAGTATGGATCCCCAAATTTGCCATTGCTTTCTAGAAGGTTGAGAGTGGTCGTTATGCCTCTTTTTCTATACCCAAGAGGCAAACTCTTGATCTTGGCATTCCCTGATGTGTTAAAGGGTTCCACGTGCCCCCTCAATCCGAGTTGGTGTCGTTGCTCCTACACCCTGCGAGTCAGCGTAAGGCGCTCGGTTTCTCCAGGCATGTATAAGATCACCAAAAAGAAGGTGAAGTGAAAGGAGATCATGAGACTTCTTATGCATGATCTGACAAGAGGATAAGCCACTCACATGGTTGTTGTATGCATAGTGTGGCTTTTCTTCTCTTTTCCTCCTTCATATGCATGTAGAGAATCTCCCAGGAAGAGCCTAGATCGTAGGCTCTAATACCATGTTAGGATTTTAGGGAGAATATCAACTTTATTGATTTGAAAAGAGTCCTTAACCCTCTTTATATGGAGAGAGGGCCTTGGCATACATGAAAACAAAACTAAACACTTATTAAAAATAACAATGACCTAAAATATAAAACAACTCAGCAATATCTCTTTGATTTTATTTCCTAACACTCCCCCGCAAGTCGAGATGTGGGAGACGACAAAGACTTGGATCAACGATACTCAACGGTAGCAGAATTGGCTTCAGCATCTATATCAGCATGTCACATTTCTACTTATATGTCCCACATAAGGCATTCGATACGAGAGAAATCATGACTATAACTTGGGTCTTGCTACTCCCGCATCCAAGAGTTTAAAGATAACGAGGCTTGGTCTTCTTAAGTGGGCATAAGGTCACACGAGTCCTCCCATTGCTCCTACATCCCGCAAGCCAACGTACTGTAGTTGATTTCTTTGGGTGTGCATAAGGTCACCTTCGCTGCCATTGCTCTTATGCCCAAAGAGCCAGCTAAAACGCTATAAGTGCATTAGAGTGCACCCCATCTACGTGTGTACACTGATCTGTGTCTTTCTTCTTCGTCAAGTTGCCTTCAAACTCGGGTGTCTCTACTTGTACACCCTCACAGAGCCAGTCCATGCTTGGTTTCTCTTGAGGTGCGTAAGAGCACTACTCGTAATCCTAGGCATCACCCCTATTGCATGCCGCTGGAGAGAGGAGGTTCGAAGGAGTCTCGTCGTCGAAACATGGAGGATCTCCACGAGGGAGAGGGAGAACTCGCCACAACACCTACATAGCAAACAAGGCCTGTTGTAGCATGCTCCTGTTCACATGTGAGAGAAGGCAGTGGCAGCAATAATTGTTGTTGTTGTCGATGTTGTTGCTGCTGATGCTACAAACAGAGAGGAGAGGAGCCATCGTCGTCGAAGGTCACCTTCCCTTTTTCTTTCTTCTCTATTCAGGTAGCGCTATAGTGGAGGAGGAGCATGTCGGTGCTCCAGCGAGGTCGAGGGAGGATCATACTGCCTCGGTCCAATAGCATGGCCCTCAAGGAGTATGATGGTACCCTCAAATCCTCGATCAAACGAGGTTTAGGGGACCAAAACAGGGATCTAATCCAATGCCTTCATGGGCAACGCCAAACAAAAATAGGGCCATTGGCGACGCATGGCCGGTCTGACGACCCTTTAAGATGGTGAACATGGAGGTTGAGCCACAAGCGACCACACCCACGGTGGTCACTCGCTGATGGTGGATCGGTGGCAACGCTAGCGATGCTTTCTTCACTGACGACAAGAACAACGGCAGGAGGAGAAGAATAGAAGAAGCGGAAGAGGAGAGAAGTTGGGAGGGGAGAGAGCCTCTCCGATGGCTCACCAAAGGCTAGCGACATCGCCGAAGGGCCTCCCCCCGTCTAAGGTTTCTTGTTCTTCTAACCCCGAGACATCAATGGCTCTGATACCAAGGTTTGACATATCGACGATATCACCGATATATCAATATCAACGGGTTGAACTATATCGATATTATGTACCATATCTTTTTCTATAATATCGATGATATATCACCGAGATATTGCCAATATCTAGAGATATCACTGATATATCGCCAAAAACAAAGGATTGCAATTCAATTTTTCCCTTAAAGTAGCGATATGTGAGTGATATGGGGGATATGTCGGTCGCATAGCTTTGTCTGCTTGTGCAACTCACACGGACACGCATTCTATTCATTTCTTTTCTTCTCCCCTGCCTTGTATGACTCACATAGATATGTGTTTTGCCGATGGACTAAATTATAAAAAATCCATAAAATATTAATCGATGAATTCATCCACCGACAGACATCCACCGATGAACTTGGTATTTGTGCATTACAATATCAAATTAAAGGAGAAAATAAGAGTATATGAACTCAATAGCTATGGCTTATCTTTTTGGAGACAGAAGACGGAAATGTTTTATAAGAATAGTTGAATAGCAATAGAAAACCATTGCTTGACAAAAATAATGGTCCTGATCCAAAGATACCAGAGAGAATGAGGGCAGATATATCTAAATTTAAGCGTAGTAGGTCTGGCAAAGGAGTAATATGTGGCCTTGAAACTGATGAGAGTTCAAAGGAAAATTCACCACCTTCGAGAGGAACACAAAATGATGATGATATGATGATGCAGTGATGGTTGATGAGCCACAACCAAAAAGTAGTGGTGGAGGAGATGAGGGATATCATCATCAAGGTCCTAGTAGAGAGGATACCCAACATGAATACACGCAAAGATATACAAATATACATGGAAACCCCGTACCAAGTCCACCTCGTGACTATGACATAGGGACAAGGTATGGGTATATCTAAAGCCATTCTATGATATCCATCAATGATTTAAGTTCATCGATAAAATCCCTTAATCTGGCAGCAAAATCGATCTTTAGAGGTGGCCTAGAATCATCATCATCAAGTTACTATGGTTGCTACAAATCTCATTACACCAGCCCTCAGTACCAACCCCAAGATCGGGCACAAAATTCATCAAATTACTTCCCCATCGACACCAGCCCTCCATCTTATTATGACTCATTCTATGGGTATAATGGTCACCACCAAAGTGATAGTACCCAAAGTGATCCTGCATCTGCAAGTTATAGCTATGGGATATTCCCTGAGTATTTTGCATCTCAAGGTCCTCAACCATGTTCTTATCTCCCCACTCTGCTGCACCACCTCCTCGACCCCCATGAAGTTCATCGATGAAACAGCATGAACCTTGTGAATCGTTAGGTTCTACACTGAAACGAGATGGTTCTACCAAGTCTACAAATTCAAGAGAACATCGAGATGAGTTTACTCAAGGTAGAATTATAACTAGAAGCAGGAATAGCCCGTCCGACGGCTACAGTCAATATCCACGTCTTGGAATACTTTTGTATTGCAGTGATGAAGATTATCAATAAAACATCAAGGAATACAACACTCAATACAACTACATGGTGTCAGAGTCATATTGTGAATATGTTAGAATGCTACGAATAGAGGAAGATAATCAGAGAAGAGGTATCGAACCAAGTCGAAGCTCAACCTGGTATTGATTTGGTAGCATTAGTCGATGCTTCCATGCTTAATGAGGTTTATTGATACTCTGACAATATTGATATTTCATTTCTTCTGGTGAGTAGCATTGGTATAAATATTTTTCAATTATTACATATTCTATACACTTTCTTTTCAATATATGACTTTGTCGATATACGACTAGTGCATTTTTATTATGTTTTCATTCAAAATTTATAATTTTCATCTTCTAGGCATTTCTTCATGATGTAATAATTATTAAAATGTTAATTTTCATCAAATTTATGACATTTTAGGATATTTTAGGCCTTTTTGAGTAATTTCCCCACAATTCACTGATATCAGCGATATATCCCTGATATATCCCTTTTTCGACTTATCGATACAACATCGATATCGATATTTAAAACCTTATCTGATACCATGTGACGATTTGCGCGATATTGAGGCATGGAGACTTCCACGTGGGAGAAATATGCAGCAGATGGGTGCTGCAGGCAGGCCCTATTCATGTGTGAGAGAGGAGAGAAAGGGTTGCAACTTTCGATGAAGAAGAGAGGAAGAGAGGGAGTTGTTCTTGTTGGAAGTAGTATTGCATTAACTCAACAAGAAGGTTCTCTTTTATGAAGAAAACATATCCCCTAAAGTAATAAATAAACACAAATCAAATCATATCTCCTAAACATAGAAAGGATCAAACCCTCTAAACTACTTTCTAAAAAACCAAGCATACTATTAGGAATAAGGGGCCATGTGGCAACCAATAGGCCACGTGGCAGTCCACATGGCAAAGTCTAGAGGGCCCAGCAAGGGCTAGCGACTAGAGGTCCAAAGGACCAAGCTTTTGTCTTTAGAGTCAAGTTTGTTATTTTTAGAATATTTGTTTTAGGAATTAGTTGTTTGCTTTATTTAGAAGATTTGATTGTAATTTGATTTTCCAAGAATAAGAATATGTACTCTCTATAAAAGAGTCTTACCTCTTTGTAAGTCCTTAAGTCCATAATAATATTTCTCAATTATCAAGGCTCCTCTCTCCCTGTTCAATGTGTGAACAGGCCCCCACGTAGAACTATTTTTCTTACGCACAAGGAGCCTCCATGCTCTAGATTGCACAAATCTTGACATGGTATCAAAGCTTTCGTTCTAGGCTCTGTGTGTGCGTTGTTGACCACACATTGGTGATATCCACATCCAGAAAGTCTTCAAATCCGATGCCTTACACGGAGATGGAAGACTAGAGAAGATAGTGGAGTCAACCACGACGGTCGGAGATGCCACGTTATCAAGAGGAGAAGGCAAGAAGAAAAAGCAAGAGAAGGAGATCTATCAAGTTATTTGCATATTGATATTTTAAATCCGATTTTTTACTCTCCTTCAAAAGAGGAGATTTTCCCGAAGAAAAGAGGTCAAAGATAGGACCACAATCCATGCAATGACTTTTGAGGTTGCGAAAAGGAGCAACAACTTCCCAAGTTGTGGAAAGACTAGTTGTTGATCCAAGAAGTTCCTTTGCTAAAGATTCAGGTAAGGTACAAAGACTACCACGTGGGACTACTAGTACCTCACGCGTGATTTCTCTCAGGTCTATCGATCTTAAGAAGACAAGTCAACATCAGTCATCGCGACGACTTTTCAAGTTGACATAGATACAACTCCTGAGGTTGCAAAAGGCTACATCATCGACTCATCAAAGGAGAAGACGGAGAGCTTGACTCTCGAAAAAGAATGGTGGGGCATATAGCCTCACGAGTGGAAGATTAAGTCATCGGCCTCCCGACCTTCGACTTGAGGGAGAGTGTTAAGAATAAGAGGCCACGTGGCAGAGTCTAGAGGGCCCAGCAAGGGCCGACGGCTACAGGTCCAAAGGACCAAGTTGATTTTTGTCTTTAGAGCCAAGTTTGCTATTGTTAAAATATTTGTTTTAGGAATTTGTTGTTTGCTTTATTTAAAAGATTTGATTGTAATTTGGTTTTCCAAGAATAGGAATATGTACTCTCTATAAAAAAGAGCCTTCCCTCTTTGTAAGTCCTTAAGACCATAATAATATTTCCCAATTATCAAGGCTCCTCTCCTCTCTCCATGTTCAACGTGTTAACAGCCCCCCACGTGGGACTGTTTTTCCTACGCATAAGGAACCTTCATGCTCCGGATTGCGCAAATCTTGACACATACCATACTAAAAAACACAAGGCTTGAACCTAAAGCAAGACCAAAGCAGCCCATAGGGCTGGCGCCCCTTGGGTGTAAACTGATCTGCCACGTGGCACCTCATTCTCCACAGATGACAAAGTTGGAAGGAACAAGAACAGCCTTAAAAGAGTGGCTAGAGAGAACAGAGCCCAATTACAGATGCACTAGGAAGTTTGAAGCAGGTATAAGAAAATAATGCAGCAGACTTACTGACTCAAAGAGAAGGATGGGTGAAGACCCAGCATCTGAAAGGCTTCAAGTAACTGAGATCAGCTACCATGGAAGCAAGGAACATCTTAGCTTGGAATTTCAGATGTTCAGGGTCAATCTCTGCAATTCAGCATTTAAAAACCCTGGTTAAGGCCACTTCCCCCTCCATTTTGTTTGTTTCGGAAACTCATATGAAGGCAAAGAAGCATGCAGAAGATTAAATGGCTATAATTTTCTCGTGTGGAGGTGGAAAGAACGTCTGGGGGTCTTGGTCTCTTGGTCTGCTTTATAAAGAAGGTAACCATGTTAGTTTGGTGTATTCCGAAAAGCAATGCTTGCTGCTGAAAATATGGGAGGCTGGTTGCCATTGGTTCTCGAGTTGTGTGCAGGGCACACCAAAATATAATCAGAGAACTTAGTTTTGTGGGAGATCGGGTCGTCTTCCCAAACCATATGCAAAGAACTTGGTACGCATCTACTACTAATATACTAAAAGAAGGTATTGGGTGCCACCTGGCAGCACCTCGTCTCTCTCTCCTCCCCCCACCCACGTCCTCTCTCCCTCCCTCTCCTAACCGATGCTCCACCCCAACACCAATCCATCCAACGGTCTACTCCCAAGGTTATTAGCCCATAGCGGACTTAATGTTAGACTGAATCGAAAGTTAAGAAAAACATAAATTGGAAATACTTTTAGAAAAATTATGCTAATGTCTTGGGCATCGACTTTGCAAGATTCAAAGGTATGCATGTGCAATGCAATGTCCATTCTAATTAACCCTATCAATTTGCAGTGTGGTCTCCTCAAGAAGTCACCAGACGTGGGGAAAAAGCCAAAATTATTTATAGGCTTTCCGATTTGTCGTTATAATTATCACAATGATCATTAAGTTACAAATAGATGAAAAAAAACCTCTCAAATCTCAGGTTGTGATGATGACTACAGGTTAGAAGTATCAGATTGGTCGCAAACGTTATTATTATTATTTTTTTTTTTTTGAAAGAAAGGAGGAGGATTACCTGATGATAGTAATCATCCTAAATTTGTATTAAAATAAGAAAAGGAATGGAAAAACACTTTGCCTCTCTTATAACATTCTCAACCTAACAATGCTCATTTCTGTAGACTTTACCATTTCTTTGTAGCATTATACTCCAAATGATTGAGATTTCCTTACACCATCCAGCCATATCAAAGTTAATATGATCTCTGAAGCTCATTCAAAAACTATCAAAATCCGTAGTGTCAACCGTAGACAGATTAAAATGCGACCAAATATCTCTAGAGAAGCCACAATAGAAGAATAGATGTTGGATATCCTCATTGGAACTTTGGCAGAGAGGGTAGGTAGTATCTCCATCTGGGCACCATTAGATCTGAAAATTCTTGTCACCAACCTTTTCCTTCTAAAGAACCATAGAAAAAGTTTGATATTTAGGGGAATCTTACACCTCCAAATTAGTTTAGAATCCGTATGAATGGAATTCAAATTTGTACCATCAGCCAGCATCATTATGTAGGCATGGTTCAATGTGAAACTACCATGCTTCCAAAGAAAAGCATCCAGACTATCAGCTGCAGGTGACAGGCCCTCCAGGGCCTGCAGAACTTGCTGAAAATCACTGCAAGTGGTATTAGACAGGTCCACCCGTAGCCTTATGTCCCAACAGTTAATCTCCTCATCCCACACATCTCTAACCACCACCTCCTTATCAAGTATATGCCGAAAAAGTCTAGGGAAACGATCTAAAAAACTTCCATAAACTGTCCAATCATCCATCCAAAATTTGACAGATGAACCATCTCCCAAAGCCGGAGAGAAGTGATCTGAAAACTCTGTCAATAGGGGCCTAATAAACTGCCAAATGGCTGATAACCCACTTCCATTTGCATCTGCCCTTTGCATTAAGTTCATAGAAGCACCATGGGAATCTTTTAGAACAGAAGTAATCATAGACCTTTCATTGGAGAGTAATATTACCCATTTCAGCAAGAGTACTTTATCAAAAGGCTTTAGTTTGCAGACTCCAAGTCCACATCTTTCTTCAACTTACAAACCTCATCCCAAGAGACTAAATGGGCAAATCTACCCATAAAATTGGGTCCCTTCCAAAAGAATCTCTTTCGAATTAAACCAATTTGTTTGAAGATCTTTTTTGTAGGTGAGAAAACTGACAAGAAGACCGGAATAGAGGAGAGTACAGATTTAAGCCAAACCAATCTTCCTCCCTTGGAAAGAAATTTACCACTCCAACAAGAAAGTCTATCAGAGAATTTTTCTATCAACGGTTTTCAATCCACAAAGGTCAATTTTTTCCCTTTTAAAGGAAGACCAAGATATCTAATTGATAGTCTCACCACCAGCGTTTCCAAAATAGTGGAAATAACATTCTCCTCCACACTCAGCATGTTTAGAGGAACCAAACTACATTTATTTCTGTTAATCTTCAAATCGGAGATTTCGGCAAAAATCTTCACCAAAGAGGTAACATGATTTGCCTCTCTTCTACCCCCTCAATAAAGGACAGCCTTAGCGAACACCCCTCTATGATTGCACCCATGAAATAAAGGTCAACCGCTATAATGTGATATATTAACATATTAATGTGGTATTATAGAAATAAAGTTGTAACCAAACACAAATTTTCTTATTATAAATCTTAAAATTAAGTGGGTCAGCCTTTCATTTAATATCAAGTAATCTCTTTTAAGGCATGCATGTACGTTTGTTGGAGAAAAAGAAATTGCTATTAAATGAAAAGAATTATCCCTATGTTAGATATACTTAGATTAAGCTATACATCAAAAAAAGAACACAAACATCTGGGTTGTCCTGTTTTCACAAATCAGGCCAAGTGTGCATACTTTCAGCCCTTGATCTCCAAAACTTTTAAAAATCTTGCGGGCTGGAAAACTCTCATACTTTCTATTAATGCTTGCTATATACTAAAACAGGGACTTACCCTCTCCACGCGTCGCTCTGTCCTCACTACCACCCCCGCACTCTTTCCTCTTCTCTCTCCCGGCATTTAATGTTGTTCTCCACCCATCCCACTTCCGCTCTTCCAGAATCTCCCTCTCTCTCTCTCTCAACAAAAGCCAGGCTCACCCAAAATAACCCTCTCATCTCTGTCTCTCTCCACAATCTACCATTACCGAATCTCTTCTCTCATCTCTCTTTCACCTCTCAACTTAATTATTCCCGTTCATTCGTTTCTTTGTCTCACTTCATCATTTTTTTGTCAACCCCAACAATCCTTCCTAATTTTTGCCATTTCCTTTTACTTTAGAAATCAAATTTATAATTAAAATTACAAATTTTTGTTTTGAGTTTTTTAAACAACTATTATATTTGATCTTGACTATTGTATTTAAATGTAGAGTATACGGAAATGGAATTTTGTTTTAAGGAAACTTAGACATTTCTTACCATAAATGACCTAAGGAAAAGTACTTCTAGATCTAAGTTTTAGTACATTTTTAAGAACTATAATAGAAATTTAGACTAAGGAGAAAAATCATAATCATGATCATTTCGTAATTCCCTGCCACAAGAAAATAAAATATAACCAAAAAATAAAGCTGCAACATGCTTTGCAATGAACATCTCCCGCTCAACAAAATACACCGATTGAAAATGGAAACACAGCAGTGTATTTTAGCTTTGCACCAGTGGAAAATGAGTTTTCACTTGGAAAATGAAAAGTGATTTACACCTATGAGTTTTAGGATTTAGGATTTAGGGTTTAGAATTTAGGATTTATGAAAAGTTATTTTACCTATAAAAAGCAATTTTGCACCTTTGGATTTAGGATTTAGTGTCTAGTGTTTGATGTGTTTAGGATTTATGTTCCTCTTACTCTCTCAAGACAACATTATTTGTTACTTATTCATTTTTCTTTTCTTGCTTTATCTAGGCAATTTCTAACTGCCAGTATTGTTTTATTTTTCTCATACATATTATATAGATCATATATTTTTATCCTATTATTTAAGATTGTTAGCACACCACATGTATGTTATTTCCTTTCTAGCTTTTTCCATGTGTGCTCCTCAGGGATAAAGATATATTTTTACTCTTTTAGTCTCTCTCTATATAAGAGAGACATGGGGTTACAATAAACTTCTCATTTCAACCAATTTGATATCAGAGCACCGATACTAGATCGTGGTTCTAGGTATCCCACCCTTCACAGCCTCCAAAACCCTAACCACTGAAACCCTAGGTCTCCTTTCTCCCTCGAGAGTAGCAGAAGCTCTCGGTGGAGCTCCGGCGACACATTGCAGCATGTGCGGTGGTGCTGCGGCAATGTTGGTGAGCCAGCGGCACCCACAGGCGGCACTCAACGCTCCTCACGATGGCACTCCAGTGCCTCTGAGGCACTGCAGCACCTCACGGCGACGCTCCAGCCGGTCGCACGGTGGTTGTGCACGCCTGAGGCAACGCTCCAGCCGATCAAACAGTCGTCGTGTGCACCTGAGGAGCTGCTACAACGGTCTTGAAGGCAGCGCAACACCTCACCGGAGGTGCATCAGCAGTCATGCAGTTGTTCAGAGCATCGCCTAGCAACCTTGTGTGACTGAGGCAGCACCAACGACCTTTAAAGCAGCAGATCAGTGTGTTGCTGCACATTTGAGGGAACTGTAGCCCCTTCCTAGGGCTACTTTCTTCTCTTACAACAGGGAGAAAGAGACCTAGATCTCTTTGGGGCCTTTTCGGGTGGTCTCCTTACACCGGAGTTAGGCCAACACTAGTCTAAGGGGATTTCTTGTGAAGATACAAATCTGATTTTGCATGATTCAAATCTAATTGATGATCTATTGGATATAAAAGTCTAATTATGGCTCAAAGATTGTAAGTATGGCTTCAGATGATCAGTTCGAGGTGAATTTGGGCACTTCTTTGGACATCAGGGTACTGAAGAATCCATTTTTTGGTCCTATCGTCAAGTTGGACGAGACCAATTACCCACGGTGGTCTCAAACTTTCCTCATGACCATCAGGAGTCATAGGAAGAGCCACATTCTTACAGATCTGAAGCCCGAGAGCAAGACTGGCACCAATGCCACCTGGGATAGAGACAATGCCATGGTCTATGTGTGGCTTATGCAAACAATTATTCCTTGTATAGGGGATGAGATCATGTATTACGACACTACAAAGAAGATGTGGGAGTCCTTGCGCGAGACCTATTCTTATGCTAAGAACTGTGCACGAGTCTTTCAGGTATTCTACGACCTTTTCAATTTGCGCCAGGAAGGATGCACTCTACCACGGTACCACTCCCTCTTGAAGGGAATGTTGGAGAGACATCACTCTTATCTATCGGGGCGTGCCTGTGATTCTTGGAGGAATTTTCAAAGACAATTAGCCGTATCTCTCTTCTTGGCAGGTCTTGGACCTGAGTATACAGCTGCCAGAGATCAGATTCTCACAGCTCCTGAGCTTCCTACCCTGGAGGAGGCTTACAATAGACTAAGCAGAGTTGCAGTTCGCACTCCGGCTCCAAATGTAGGTACTTAAACATCCGCACTGGCAGCGATCCCTGGACGTGGCAGGGGTACCCCTTCCCCTACACGTGGTCGTGGATGCTCGTCTGGTACACGTACCAAGACACCATGCACTTACTGTGACAGACTTGGTCATCCAGAGGCTACATGCTGGCAGAAGCACGGTAGGCCACCCATGGCCAATCAAGTAGCTAAGGTTCTCGACAGAGTGCCTACCGGTCTTGATGTAAGCTCCTTGAGTACAAAGATTGAGACCCTAAAATAGTAGATTGCACAGTTGACACAGGCTTCATCCTCCTCTCAGATTCCGGACACTGCAACCAAAGCCTCCTCATTAGAGACACCTGCAACTGGTATGTCATCACTTTTATCTTCTAGTGAGTGGGGTTGATTGATTCTGGTGCATCCACGCACCTATGTGGCAACCGTGGATCTTTCTCTCAGTTGACACCTGTTACACCTGCCAGGACAGTGCAAGTGGCTGATGAAAGACACTCGCCACTTGTTGGCAAGGAAGATACGTCATTATCTCCTACTTTAAGACTTGCAGATGTCTATTATGTGCCTAATTTTCCCTTGAGTTTATTGTCTGTTAGCAGCATTACTAGGGATCTGAACTGCCAAGCTATCTTTGATGCGTCTTCTTGTGTCTTGCAGGACAAATTCACCAGGAAGACGATTGGTGGAGGGCGTGAGGAACATGGGGTGTATCGTCTGAGCCATACTGCTTTTGTTACTTCTGCTACCCAGGGATTTGCTTCTACTGGATCTCCTCTCCAGTGGCACCACCGCCTTGGCCATGTACCCATTCATCGCCTCAGACGCGTTATACCACATATTCCCTCCACTACTGCTCTCACATGTGATGCTTGTTAACTTGGCAAGCACCAAGGGCTAGTTTTTCCAATTCTACGTCTGTTTCGTCTGTCACCGTTTTTTATTTGATCCATATGAATGTGTGGGGTCCCAGTCGTACTCCTGATTGACATGGGAACAAGTATTATCTTGTTTTAGTTGATGATTTTTCATGTGTGACTTTGATGTTTCTTTTGAAAAATAAATCTGATGTGGGACAAATTATCGAAAACTTTGTCAACGAAATAAAAACTCAGCATTCCTGATTGGTGAAGTGTTTTCGCTCGGATAATGCCTTGGAATTTTATACTTTACGTTTGCACAATTTCTTTTCTAGTTGTGACATTATCCATGAGACAATATGTCCTCATACCTCTCAACAAAATGGTGTTGCTGAGAGGAAACATCGCCATATTTTTCATATTGCTTGCACCTTGTTGATTCACCACTCTGTCCCTTCTCTCTATTGGGGTGACGCTGTTTTAACTGCTTGTTTTTTTGTTAACCAGATGTCTAATGCTGCTTTGCATGAAGAGATTCCTATTCAGGTCATGTATCCTGATCGTCCCTTGTTTCACGTCACCCATCGAACTTTTGGTTGTGTTGCCTTTGTCCATTTATTGGGACTAGGTCAGGATAAACTAACACCAAGAGCAATTAAGTGTGTTTTTCTTAAGTATACCTAGACACAAAAGGGGTATCGCTGTCTTGATCCGCTTACTTCTCAGCACTATGTTTCAGCGGATGTTACCTTTCATGAGATTGTACCTTTCTTTTCTATGACGACTACTGAGATGCCTCCCGAGGGCGATATGGTGCCTATGCCATATTCTCTCATTCATTGTGGGAGCTTTCCTAAAATTTCTGTCCCTACCACACCACCACGACCACCTGCTATGCATCCCTTTTCACGCCTGACTGGGCCTCTGCAGACATATGTTTGTCCTCATGTGACCTATAAGGGATCCCCATCCTCGCCCTCACCATCGGCTTCTCAGGTGAGTCATTTAGACACTAACGTACATTTGCTATGTGATGGTCACAAGGATAGGAAAGGTGATGTGTCAAGCGTCGATATTGACCTTCCGATAGCTATTCGAAGTGGCCACGGACTTACACTACTTATCCCACGATAGAGGCACTTGCTACTGATACTCTTGCTCCTGGATTTGCAGGATTTACTCAGACGTTAGCTACTACACAAATTCCAACTTCACACTATGAGGTCATGCTTGATCAAAAATGGTAAGCAACCATGGAGGATGAGATAGTTGCTCTTCAAGGCCATGGGACTTGGGAGCTTACTTCACTTCGTAATGGTGCTGCACTTGTTGGCTGTTGATAGGTATTTACTGTGAAGTTCAATCCTGATGGTGGTGTTGCTAGGTACAAAGCCCGCCTTGTGGTAAAGGGGTTTACCCAGACCTATGGGATGGACTTCTTTGGCACCTCTCTAGTTGCTAGACTTCCCACAGTCCAGGTGTTGATCGCAGTGGCAGTTTAGTTAGATTGGCCCTTGCACCAATTAGATGTGAAAAATGCTTTCCTTTATGGTGATCTCAGAGAGGAAGTCTATATGCAGCAGCAGCCTGGATTTGAGAGACAGGGGGAGTGTGTATGCCAATTATGGAATGCTATATATGGCCTCAAATAGAGTCCCCGAACCTGATTTTAGAGATTGTCACAAGTTGTAGAGGCAGCTGAATTCAGGAGATCGACAGCTGATTTTTCACTCTTTGTTAGGAGGATTAGACGAGGTACTGTGGTACTTCTGATTTATGTAGATGATTTGATCATCACAAGAGACGATATGGAGGCTATTGCTGAGGTTAAGCACATCCTAGCAGAACAGTTAGTCATGAAGGACCTGGGAGCTTTATGGTATTTCCTTGGTATTGAAGTGGCTCGCAGCAAGGAAGGTGTGGTCTTATCTCAGCGAAAGTATGCTTTAGATATTTTGCAAGAGGTTGGTATATTTGGGGTCAAGGAGGCCAATATTCCTATGGACCCCAAGATGCCACTCTATAATGAGGATGCACAGGTGGTGGACAACAGAAGGTACAGACAGCATGTTGGCAAGCTGTTATATCTTACTATCACAAGACCGGATATCTCCTTTGCAGTCGGGAGACTGAGTCAGTTCATGGCCAAGCCAACACATCAGTATCGGGATACAGCATTGATGGTACTTAGATATGTCAAGAGGGCTCCTGGGAAAGGCCTTTTCTTCTCAAAGGGGTCATCTATGATGTTGGTTGGCTACTCAGATGCAGACTATGCCGAATGCTATGTGGATCGTACATCCACTACTGGGTTCTGCACTTTTTTAGTAAGAAATTTGATCACCTGGAGGAGCAAGAAACAAGACACAATTGCAAGATCCAGTGCCGAGTCTGAGTATAGAGCTATGGTTCAGACGACTGCGAAGATGGTGTAGATCATATCCTTATTGACCTACATGTGCAGTTTTCTAACCCTATAGAGATGTAATGCGATAATATAGCAGCCACCTTCATTGCCAACAACCCAACATTTCACGAGAGAACAAAGCATGTTGAGGTTGACTGTCGCTATACCAGGGACATTATTCAGAAGGGATTGCTATATACCACTTCTGTTGCATCTGAGGAGCATACTGCAAATATTTTTACCAAACCCTTGACCAGATCTTCATTTGATTCGTGTATCTTCAAGCTGAGCATGATAGATATATATGTTCCAGCTTGAGGGAGAGTGTTAGCATACCATATATGTGTTATTTCCTTTCTAATTTTTTCCATGTGTGCTCCTTAGAGGCAAAGATGTATTTTCTCTTTTGATCTCTCTCTATATAAGAGAGACCTAGGGTTACAATAAACTTATCTCATTTCAACCAATTAAGATAGGCTACTATTCCAAGTATAAAAATAAAAATGACTATGCGTATATTGAATGATTTAATAAATTATATTTTATATATATTTAATATTTTCCATCAATAATAATATTATTCTCATCGGAAACGTAGGCTTGCCCACTAGGTGGGGATTATAATGTAACTTTTGAGGCAGCACATAAAGTAGGAAGCCTAGCGGTTCCTTCAAGAGAATTTTTTCATCTAAGGCCATTTGTCACTAAGCTTAGACTTATGGATTCTGGATTCTCTGGGCAAGGTTACTACTGGTCAAATAGAAGGCAATCAAATTTTCTAATCATGGAGCCGTTGGAGAGGGCATTTGTATAGGGTAATTGGAGTTTCATTACCCCATAGCAAAAGTGCTTCATCTGCCAGCCATTGGAAACAACCACAGCTTAATTTTTCAAAGAACAATGCGGCAGGTAAAGGACCAGGTATATGGAGGTCTGCAGCAGTTGGAAGAAATGAAAGGCTCATGTTATTATGAGAGTCTTACCTCTGTATAGAAAGAGGAAAATGATAGATTATAATACAACCCAACGACAACAAAAGGTGTACAACAAATCCTTACAAATTAACGTAGAAATATAAATAAGTCTACACTATCCCTCAAGTTAGACCATATATATCTATCAAGCTCAGCTTGGAACAACAAGAATCAAAAGTAGACTTAGGAAGTGACTTGGTAAAAATGATCGTCGTCTGATCATATGTAACAATAGGGTTTGTATATAGGAAGCCTTTCTGAATAAGATCCCTAGTGTAGTAGCAGTCCACCTCAACATGTTTGGTCCTTTCATGGAACATTGGATTGTTGGCAATATATGTAGCAGCAACATTATCTCATCTCATCTCCATAGGATCAGTAATCTATATGTGCAAATCTCCCAAAACCCACATGAGTTCTGCAGTTGTCTATGCCATAGCCATGTATTCTGATTCTACACTCGACCTAGAAACAGCAACCTGCTTCTTGCTTTTCCAGGTAACCAAATTGCCAGCCACACAGGTGTAAAATCTTGTGCTAGATTTTCTATCCGCCAAACAACCTACATAATATGCATCCAAATATGCCACTACTGACATGGAAATACCCGAGTAAATAGAAAACCACGTCTAGGTGGTCTTAATGTATCTCAGGACCATCATGGTAGCATCCTAATGTTGTCTCGTATGCTTAGCCATAAACTATCTAAGTCTCCCAACTGCAAATGCAATGTCCGACCTGGTAATAATGAGGTAAAGTAGCTTCCCTACGAGCTGCCTATACTGACAACTGTCCATGGAAAGTGCCTCAGCATCATAGAGATGTGCCTTTGGGTCCATGGGTATATTCGTGGGCTATGCCCCAAGCATCCCAGCCTCCTGTAAAACAGGTAGTGCATATTTTCTCTATGATAGAACTATGCCCTGCTTGCTACGAGCAACTTCTATTCCAAGAAAATATCGTAGTGGACCCAAGTCTTTCATCACAAACTGGCTGGCCAATTTCTCCTTGATCTGCACAATACCACCTGCATCGTCCCCTGTGACAATCAAGTCATCAACATACACTAAGAGCATTACCAAACCTTTTCCAGTCTTCCTGACAAATAGAGAATGATGTGTAGAAGATCTCTGAAAGCCATCAGACTTCACCACTTGAGACAGTTTCTGGAACCATGCACGTGGACTCAAATTGAGTCCATAAATAACCTTCCTCAACCTACAGACTCTCTCTATCTCATTGCCAAGGAGGTTGCTACATATAAATCTCTTGTAAATCACCGTAAAAAAAGGCATTCTTTACGTTTAGTTGATGGAGCAACCAATCATAACATGCTGCAACAAAAACTAGTATCCGCACTGTAGAGAGCCTCACCACTAGAGAAAGGGTATTAAAGAAGTCCACTCCATAGTTTTGGGTGAACCCCTTTGCTACCAATATTGCTTTATATCTGGCGATGCTTCCATCTGGATGAAACTTGAGTGCAAAAACCCATCTACGCCAAACAAGGCTGGCTCCTAGCAAAAGTGGTGCAAGATCCCACGCGCCTCTACCCCGAAGTGTAGCCATCTCCTCCTCCATGGTTTGACACCACTTTGGATGAAACATGGCTTCCTGGTAAGACATCAACACAATAGTGGTGCCTAGGGCTCTAGTAAATCTAAAAAAAGTTGCGCCAAGATTAGCCGTGTGTAAATATCCCGCCACATGATACTTGGCACAAGACCGGGGAACTTTCCGAAAAGCAATCAGAAGGTCATTGTCCACCTGTAGATCCTTTGTAGCCTCAGTTGTCCCTACATCACTCGACACTAAAGCATCAGTGTCTAAAGTCCGTGTGCTCACCTGAGGAGAGGCTGGAGGCGTGGGAGGGGACAACTAGAAGGTAGTATGCAGCCTCTGATATGTAACAATAGTCATAAAATCGATCCTTCTCAGTAGGAGTACAACGATCATCTGTAGGTATAGCGCCAAAAAGAATAGGTGGAATAGGCATAAGAGCCCCATCAGTCACAGGAAACAAGTCCGAACTGGTAATGGAAAAATACAGTATAGACTCATGAAATGTCACATCTGCATAAACATAGTGGCAGGAATTAAGAGGATCAAAGCATCTGTACCCCTTTTAGGTTCTAGAATAACTCAAAAAAACACACTTGACAGTCTGTGGTGCTAGTTTTCCTGTCCAGGAGTCAAATTATGAATAAATACAACGCACCCAAAAACACAAGGGATAATAGAAAACAAAGGACGACCATGACACATAACCTATCAAGGGATTTGCTCATGAATGGCAGAGTTTGCCATCCTATTAATTAGAAAACAACCCATAAGAGCAGCATCCCCGTAATACAAAGTAACCACAATATGGTGAATAAGAGGGGTGCGTGCAACATCCAGCAAGTGTCTATGCTTCCCCTTAGCAACTTCATTCTGCTGAGAGGTATGAGAACAAGTAATTTGGTGGACAATCTCATTACCATGGAAAAATTGTAACAAGCAGGAAGTACAAAACTCCAATGTATTATCAGAACGAAACATCTTAATAGTGATAGAAAATTAGGTCTTTATTTTCATAACAAAATTCTCAATGATAGTTCCAACATTAGATTTATTTTTCATCAAGAATAACCAACACAAGAGATATCATCAATAAGAACAAAAAAATAATGATGCCCAAGATGGTCAGAAGCCCGACTTGAACCCCACACATCCATATGGATTAAATCAAACAAAACAGAAGACCCAATGTCAAGAAACAAGAAAACTAAGACAATGGTATTTGCCAAGCTGGCAGGCGTCGCAGGTGATGGTGGTACTAGCAGGTATGTGAGGTAGAACACGCCTAAGTCTCTCCACAAAAAGGTGGCCAAGGCGAAGATGCTACTAAATGGGAGATCCAGTAGCCAAAGCAGTCTCTCCCTAACTCACAAAAGCAACAATAGCAACAGGAGAACAACATAGACAGTACACCCCTCCCTCCTTACGTCCTCCACCAATGATCCTACCCATGAGCCGGTCCTGCAAGACACAAGAGTGCATCAAAAATAGCTCTGCAATTGAATTACCTAGTAATACAACTAACAAAGAGGAGACTGAGTGGAAAATTGGAAACATAAAGAACATTCGGCAACTACAAAGTAGAAGAAAGGACTACTCCACCCATTCCTACAACCTATAACAATCTATCATCTGCAACCTACACTATCCTACTTGGAGAGACAGATCTCAAGTCGGAAAAAGCATCTGAGGTGCCACATAAGTGCTACAAGGCTCCTTAATCCACCAACCAATCACCAAAACTAAGGGTAGACAATGAATAAGTTGAAGGAAATGAGGAATCCTATTGAGAAAAAAAACCCTACTCTTTATATAGGGAGAAGTGAGGGGAAAATATTACAAGACTCCCACTACAATATAAAAATAGTAGGATAACCCTCACAATGTAACATAACACTTCCCCTCAAGCTAGAGCATATATATCAACTATGCTTAGCTTGTTCCTACACTTCTCAAACAAAGGATGTGATAAGGGCTTAGAGAACATATCAGCAGTCTGTTCTAAAGAAGCTAAACAAGAGATGCAAAATAGACCTTACTGAATTAGACTTCTAGTATAGTGACAATCTACCTCCACATGCTTTGTTTGTTCATGAAACATAAGGTTATTCGCTATGTATGTGGCAGCTCTATTATCACAATACATCTCCATGGGCTCCCCAATAGTAACATAAATATCTTTCAATAATAACGGTATCCAAATAATCTCAGCAGTTGTATGTGCAATAACACAGTACTCCGATTCGACACTAGAGCGTGACATCACGCTTTGCTTTTCACTGCTCCATGTCACCAGATTTCCTGCAATAAAGGTATAAAAACCTGTAGTGGACCTCCTGTCCCCAATATCACCTACATAATTAGCATCAGAGTAACCAACAACTATCATAGGAGCTCCTCTCTGAAACAAAAGGCCTTGGCTTGGAGCCTCCTTGATATACCAAAACACCTGCATCATTGCCTACCAATGCTCATCTGTAGGCCTGTCTAGAAACTGACTCAACTTAGCCACTGCAAGACTGATATCTGGCCTGATGATAGTTAGATAAAGCAATTTTCCCACAAGCTGCCTATATGCTCTCTTATCCATTAATCTAGCAGACTCATTAAACAAGTGAACCTTTGGATCCATAGGGATATTTTCTCCCGTGGACCCAAGCATGACAACCTCTTGAAGAATATCCAAGGCATATTTCCTTTGAGACATAACAATTCCTCGCATGCTCATGGCAATCTCGATACACAAGAAGTACCTAAGTCTCCCAAGGTCCTTCATACAAACTGTTGTGCTAAATATTCCTTAACCTGAGATATACCAGCTACATCATCACCTGTGAGAATAAGATCATAAACATATACAAGTAGGGCTGCAACACCCCTACCGGTCTTCCTCACAAATAAAGAATGGTCAAAAGAAGACCTCTGCAAACCAATCAATGACAATACCTCTGGTAAGCAGTGAAACCATGCTCTAGGACTCTGCTTAAGGCCATAGATTGCCTTGCGCAATTTGCATACGTACTCCACCTGAACCTCAAAACCAGGAGGTTACTGTATATATATATCTCCTCCTGAAGATCACCATAAAAAAAAAGCATTTTTGACATCCTAGTGAAATGACCATCCATAGTGCACTGCCACAGAAACTAGAATGCGGACAGTGGAGAGCCGAGCAACTGATGAAAAGGTGTCAAAGAAATCCACTCCATAAGTTTAAGTGAATCATTTGGCAACAAGATAAGCCTAATGCCTAGAAATAGATCCATCGAGGTTGTATTTCAAGGAAAAAACCCACCTAGCTCCAACAAGATGTACACTAGAGGGTAAAGAAGTGAGCTCCCAAGTGCCTCTGTCACGAAAAGCAGACATCTCCATTGCAGCACTCAAATGTGGATCCAGAAGTGTTTACTGATAAGACATAGGTATCTCAGAACTAGACACAACAGTTATAAATGCATGCAACGCAGCACCAAGAGAATGAGTAGACACTGCACTTCCAGCCACACGGTAATGGGCACATGAGCGAGATGCCTTCCGAATAGCAATAGGCATATCATCATCAGTACTCATCGAAATAGGACCTAGAGAAACATCTATAGGAGAAGCACCAACAGTGGTCCCAACCTCCACATCTGCTGACACTGTATCTGAAGAAACGTCCTCTATGCAAGTCTCTATACCTGCAGGAATCTCCTGAGAAGAACTAGCCTCCAGGTTCTCAACATTAACCAGAGGAGACTGTGGAATAAAGGGAGGGGGCTTTGCCCTATAAGCAACAGGTAACTGATAAGTGTGACCTCTGAATGTTCTCTCATCTGCTAGTACCGGCCTAAATGTGCTGGCAAATGGCCCAGTAGCAAGAGAATTGCTACTATCTGAGAATACACTAAATGGTATAGGAGAAACTGGCATAGGAGCATACACTAACACACTCTACACATGTCTGGCAGCAACAAAAAAATAAGGTACAACTTCATGAAAGATGACATCTGCACTAATGTGATGATTCTGGCATAGAGGATCAAAATACCGATACCCCTTCTGAGTACGAGAATAGCCAAGAAACACATTTAATTGCTCTAGGAGCTAATTTATCTTGACCAAGTCCAAGAAGATGAACAAAAGCCATGCACCCAAATGTCTTGAGTGGAATATCAAACAACTCTGCATGTGGATATAACACCTACCATGGTACTTGCTCATGAATAACTGAGGGTAATCTATTAATAAGATAATAAGCTGTGAGAACTACATCTTCCCAATAATTATGTGGCACACTGTTATAAATAAGAAGAGTTCTGGGCATATCAAGAATGTGTATGTGCTTCCTCTCTGCATCCCATTCCACTAAGAGATGTCAGGACAAGAAGTCTGATAAATGATACCATGCCTACCATAGAAATTTGTCAGTTGGTGGGTACAAAACTCCAATGCATTATCAGATCTGATTATCTTGATTTTTAATCAACACAAACTTCTCAATAAGGGGACCTACTTCTGACTTATTCTTCATGAGGAATAATCAAGACAATCAAGAGAAATCATCAACCACAATCAAATAATAACGATGTCCTTGTCTATCAAAAATCCTACTACGACCACATCAAGATGCACTAACTGAAAACATGAAGATGTGCGTGGTCCAGTAACAGCTAGCAAGGAAGATCTACGTTGGTTCCTAAGTTGGGAACAAATGTGGAATAAGTATACGTAGTTTATCCAAAGATGGATGGCCCAACTGTCTATGCCATTGTAAAGCACTTCCTAAAGCAGAACTAATCTGACAAGCTACAATCATGGGTCCCTGAACAAGTCGGTAAACACCTTCATATCAACTACCAATAATCTTCCATGTCATTCGATCTTGGAAGATGCAACCAAGCTCATCAAAGACAACACAAAAATTCATTTACTTGATGATTTCACTAAGAGAGAGCAAATTCATGGACAAGTCCGGAACAAACAAGACACGGTTGAGTTGCATAGATGGGGTAATAGTAACTGCCCCCTATCTGTTAATAGGGGCATGTCACCAATCAGCCACCTGCACAGTACGACCTTGTGAAACGGATTGAATATATCCAAAACACTGCAAATTACCAAATAAATTATTGGAAGCACCCAGGTCAATCAACCATGTCACACCAATGGTTGGAGAAAAGTCACCCACAGCAATTCCCAGCACAATCTCTGACTGAGAAGCTGCCATGCCCACAAAACCACACTGCCCAGATCTGATTTTCTTTCTTAAGTACCTACAGATCTAATTTTGATGCTACACAAGGGAATACACACCCTAAAACTGAGTCGGAAGGGGAATACAGACGCCGTAATCCGCACACACTTAGTACAAAACTCCGTTAACACTCCAAAGGGGAATATACACCCTAAAAGATCATCAAAACAAGGAAATACACACCTAAAATCTAATGGAAAAGATCTGAAAATACCATCAAACCACTTCTTTGGAAGACCCTTGGCTTTTAGAACTCTATCAACCACACTCCAAAGGTCCTCCAATTAGACAAAAGCAATGATGTGCCCTCTCCCTGCACCCAAACACGCAGGAAGCGAGAGGGAGAGCACGAAGGAGGGAGGCAGCGTTGGCTGCGAGTGGCCTAAGCAGCGGATCATCCTGAGCTTCCTAAGCAATGACCAGCAGCGCTGCCGACAGCAGTAGTGGAGGCTGAAGGTGGGGATAGGGTTCCTTTGGTGAAATGAGGAATCTTATTCACAAAGAAAATCTTACACCTCTTTATATAAGGAGAGGTGAGGGGGAAATATTACAAGACTCCCACTACAATACAAAAATAATAGGATAACCCTCACAATATAACGTAACAAAATAAGCATCAACGATACCTGAGGTAAAGACAGCTGCAGCTGTCTTTGTAGAAATAGACTGGGAAAGATGATTGATCTTCTGTAATAACTCAAACTCTTCCCTAGTAACTGTTTCAGGTATAAATGTAGTAGACTCTGTCACCTAGTGAGCAACAATAGCGCTACCATGCTTCTACAAGAAAATAGCCTCAGTATGGCCCAGTCTACCACAATAAGTATATGGAGGTCTGGCACAACTTCCTAAGCCTCGTCCATGACCATGACCACAACCACGAGTAAACGATGCTCCTCTCCCAGAACAAGGAGAGGCAGCCAACACAATAGTCTAGCCAGTAGTCTCAGTAGAGGTAATAGGAACTGTGATCCTACTAAGTCTACTGGAAGTCTCCTCAAGAGTGGGCAAGTTAGTCATCATTAAAATTTGATCCCATGCAGCTACATACTCTAGTCCCAGACCAAAGAGAAACAGGTCGACAGCAAGCTCTTTCTTAAAAGCACACCAAGAAGAGCATGTGCAACCAGGCCTATAGGAGTTATGTCGCTTTAATAATCCCTTGACCTGAGAATAGTACTAGGCCAATGTCTTGCCATCTTGACACAGATGAAACTCATGATAAATCTCAAACACCCAAGAGGAATTCTTCTCATGAGAGTATGTCTCACAAAGAGAATCCTACATCTTCCTCATAGTAGGATAATACATAATCCCATCATCTATCCTGGGTATCACAAAGTTCATCAACCAGGCATAAACCAACGCATTATCGCGATCCCATGTAGCATTGACTCCCATTTTCTCAATGGGCTCAAGCTAACTCAGTATGTACTCCTTTCCATGACCCCTAACAGTCATTAAGAACATCTGAGGATCCTTGGATAATTACTCTCGTCCAATTTGATCATTGGATCGAAAAATGGACTGTTATATCCCTAGTGTTCGTAGAGATATCCGATGTGATCTCAGAAGACCCAGATGTAGTAGAACTCGATGATGCCATCTTGAAATCCCCTATCACCCGTTAGATGAACACGGAGTCAATTGAATGAGAAATCAGATCTGAAGTTACCAAAACATGGCCTGAAATTGATTTTTTAGACCTCAAGCAACCCTTGAATCGCGAAGCAACCCTTCTTAAGACAAGATCTAGTGAGAACAGGTCAACTCTCCCTCTTAGGACCCCACACAAAGGGTCAACGAAAGGGAGAGTACCCGTGGGTACCCATACCAGTCGAAGATGGAGATCAAGAGCGTCACAGCCCCAACAGCGATCCCCGGAGGCTACTACAGCAGTGCTCCGTTGAGCAGCAACACCACAGCAACCTTCAGAGGCGGCGTAGCCTCCCCGCAGTGGCATTCAACAGGGACTACAGTGATGGAGGAGCGGTAGCACCGCCCCTGACGATGCAGCAACACCATGGGAGCCCCTTACGATGGAGCTCAAGCGAGAGGGAGCCCTGCAGAGCCCCTCAGCGACAGCGCAGCACCGCCTCAAGCGAGCAGCAACGTCACAGCGACGAGGATCGACCCCTACAGCGTCGCCCCAGGCAATGCAGCAACGGCGCAGGAGCCCCACTGCTGCCTCCTCGCTCCACCTATGGCTGTGGTGATGTCGTGGAAAGGTGGCAGCATCAGGCAAATTGTAATACAACCCAACGACAGAGAAAAGGTGTACAACACACCCTTACAAATAAATGTAGAAATCTAAATAAGTTTACAAAATCAGAGTGGTGCATTATAGAAGACTACCTAATTGTGGTTGAGAAGCATTGGAAAGGGGGAAATGTGGGGGAGCTCTTTATTGGAATTATATGCCCTTAGTAAGCCAACCTAAGTGGAATCACTCGATTAGTGATTCCGATCTGAATGTCAAATCATGTGGGCACACTAATGTGGTTGATTGGATCCCTTAATACAAGTAGAAGAATGTACTATAGCCATATTGAATATACCAATAACAAGTATCAAAGATCTAACTGATTTCGATCGAAGATTTTAATAAGTCATCAAGAATCATCATGATATTCAATAGTTGTCTCCAGATTAAGAAGAAATAGCAATCTTCCCAAGAGACTGTTACCTAACTAATGCCCTTAATGTACATCCGTTGCATAAGAATGGAGATTTGGGATTGTCACGCAGGTTGAGTCAAGGAATTGATGAAAAAAAGATGCGAAAGTCCTCTTATAACTGTCATGAAGAAGGCATATCCTTTAACCTGAGACAGACGTGTCTCTGTACTTGAATATGCACATTTAGTGAGTCGATGGTCAATACACCTTCCTCGATGTTGAGACTGGAAAGTTGATGTGCATATGAGAGCACAGGAAGTACATGATCTCTTGAAAGGATTACACAGATCTATTATCGTAAGTGTACATAGGGAATCAAAAGGCATGAGCTCGCTCCGTGTATATTAGGATATACAAAATTCCATGCACGGTTGTATAAGTCCTAATGAGACCCATATATAAAAGAGAAGACAGTGTTTTTGAAAAGGAACTATTTTTCATTCTTGTCCCAATAATACAAGGAAAACATGCCATCAAACCCTTGAAATCCATGACATGCAAAGGGATTGCTTACATGCAACCCTAAACTCACATGCAAGGACAGATTCTTGCTTCCAAAACCTTCCCACTACGATTCGAAAACAAGGGGGAGATCAAAATGGATAAGGTCCCTACCTTGAGCAGGGAAGCTCTTTTTCTTCTTCTCTTCACCATGGTAGTAGCAACAGCAACAACAGCGACGTTGGCAACGGCGGCGGCAAACGATCCGTGAGAACCAATGGGAGGAGTGGGCTATGCAAGAGCTCAAAATGAGGCTTTTCTTCTCCATTGCCAATATTTCACCCTTAAATATGGGGTGTGATAATTTCCTAAGGGTCTTTCCACCCAAACCTTAACATTAATAAGAAGTTTGCCAACCCAAATCTCATTACAAAATGCCCTTCACCACAACATTTTGTTAATGGACACAAGGGGTGGCTCTATCCTCAAAGTTACAACTACCATAATTAGGCTCTCAATACCTTTAGTTAATCATTAAGCAACAAAGTAGGGTTTTTAATTAGCCCATTTAAGCATAAGAAAAATCCAAACCCCTACAATCTCACACATAGTATGGGCCATAACTTTGTATTCTGCCTCTACACTAGCTCGAGCTACAATAATCTACTTCTTGCTTCGCCATGAGACAAGATTCTCTCCAAGGAAAACTACAAATCTAGAAGTAGATCTACGATCCTCAATGGAGCCTGCATAATTTACGTCAAAGTAGGCTATAATGTCCATGGAACCATTATCCCAATAGTAGAGTCCTAAGCCAAGACTGCCCTTGAGATACCTCAAGATGAGACACACCTCATGCCAAAGACTACAGTAGGGTGCCTAAATGTGCTAGCCGGTTGACTCTACTAACATCAAAGTTGATATCCAATCTGATCACTATCAAGTATAGCAATTTTCCAACCAAACTTCGATACTTAGTGACATCTTCACAGAGAGGATTATCCTCATCTGGATTGCCTTTCTGCGGTGCCTCAATAGGTATGCCTAACAACTTAGCTCCAAGAAAACCAACCTCCTCTAGCAGATGCAAAGTGTACTGCCCTTGGGAGAGAGAGAGAGAGATGTGATCCATGTCAACCCACTTCAATACCAAGAAAATATCTTAGGTCACCAAGATCTTTAGTTACAAAAATATAATGTAAGAATGCTTTGGTCTATCGAATGCCGCCTTCATCATCTCCTACGAGAACCATGTCATCCACATAAACTGCCGGCATCACAACCCTATTGATAGGGCCAACTCCAATCCTCCGAATGAAGATCGAATGATTTGAGGATGATTTACAAAAACCAATCCTCTGGACCTCTATACTCAAGACACTCAAATCGGGCTCTACGGCTTTGCTTTAAACCATAAATGGCCTTCTTCAGGTGGCAAATAGTCTCCTCCTAAGTGACATAACTAAGTGGCTACTTCATATATACTCCTTCTGCCAAATCACCATACATAAATGCATTTTTTATGTCAAGTTGATACAATGGCCACCCACAGTTGACTGCCACAGAAATGATAATCTGATTAAAAGAGATACGGCCTACTAGAGAGAAGGTCGCAATGTAGTCAATGCCATAAGTCTATGTAAATCCCTTGGCCACTAGCCGAGACTTGAATCTCTCAACAACACTATACGCCTAGTATTTGATTGTGTAAAGCCATCGGCGATCAACTACAGTAGCATCAGGGGGCCATGGGACCAACTCCCATGTTCCTCTAGACTGAAGTGCCTTCATCTATTCATTCATAGCAGCATGCTACTGGGGATCCTAGGATGGCTCAGCATAGTCCCTAGGAATAACAATAGTAGTAAGAACAGAGGCAAATTTGCCAAACCTCCTGTAAATGAGAGGTCCTAGTATAGTAGGGCATTGGATAAAACGTGCAAGAATAGCTAGATCTGCCCTAGAATTAGCTGGTGCCATAAGAGCAGGAGTCCCTCGAGCCATGGGAAGTGGATTTTTTATGACAATAGTAGACCTAGGTCTCCTTAGGAGCTACTCAGTGTTAGCTCCTTCCTCTAAGTAATAAGGTACCCACTCAAAAAATGCGACATTAGTAGTCACTATTTAATGCCTATGGACTAGATCATAACACCATGGCCCTTCTTAATCAAAGAATACTCCAAGAAAACACACTTTACTGCTCGTGGAGAAAACTTGTCCTGGGTACCAAATGCCTAAACAAAACAAGTGCTACCAAAAACATACAGCGGTAGAGCAAAGGATCTATCACAATAGGGATGCAAAACCTAATAGAGAATTCGCCCCCAAAGCAAATAAGAAGGCACTCTATTTATCAAATAGGCTACAATCAACACGGCATCGCCCAAGGATGATTTAAGTACCTTCGTATGACTCATTAGAGTCCATGCAATATCGAAAGGATGCCTCAGCTTGCGTCCTGCCACACCATTCCACTAAGACATGTGAGCGCATTATGACTGATGAATAGTCCCACATGTACTTAAAAACTCTTGCATCTCTTTCTGCATAAATTCCAGAGCATTATCACTTCGAAAAACCTGAATGGCAGCTGAGTGTTGTGTAGGATCTTGACAAAAAACTGCTAGACAACCTGTGGAATTTCAGATCTGGCTTTCATCAAAAAAACCCAAGTTGAACGACCATGATCCTCTACGAAAATAGTAAAATATCTGTGGCCACCAATATTGGGCACACGTGCTAAGCCCCATACGTCACAGTGAACTAGAGCAAACAGAGTTGTGTTGACCCCATCAAGTCAACGTAGGAAGAAACTCCTGTGGTACTTCCCTAACAAACAATGCTCACACCCCAGAGGCAGGGTGTCTGATAGCTCTGGATACATCTAGCACATCTTACCAGCGAAAGGATGCCCTAGCCATCTGTGCCACAACCATGGATTACCTACAATCAATGCTACTCCTACAAAGGTCCTAGGAACGTCTAGGAAATAAAGATCATCCCTCTCTATGCTTCCACTAATGATCACATTTGTCTTCTTATCTTGAAAATAACAATGTCTATCATCAAATACTACGCGACACTAAAGATCTTTGCGGATCTTGCTAACTAACAATAAGTTCATCAAAAACTCTAGAGCACAATGCACATCACTAACACAAAATCCTAGAGATACCTAGGCCTCTCCAACTGTGGTCACAGGAGAAGTTGCCCCATGTACCACTCCATCTTCTTTAATTGTGTGGCTTAATAGGGTTCTTCAACTCTGTGGTGTCTCCGGTGAGGTGAATTGATGCGTCAGAAGCTATGACCAATTGTCTAAACTGATCTCTGGATGCTCTGGACTTCTTTTGGACTGAAAATGCTGGATCATACAAGTCTAGTACACGCCTATGACTAAGCAAACTATCCATAGTCCTCCAAAAAACATACACATGGATGAACATATGGATACAACTTGAGATAGAAATCCAAGCACCAAGATTACCATCAAAAAAACGAGTTCGGACCATAGCATACAAGCATGTAAGAGGAGCCTAGCCCCACGCGTTACCACTATCGCACCCAGGGACAACAGCAGCTGCATTGTTGTTAGTCCTACAGATCAGCGTCGCCACCACTCTATGCTACTGGGAACTAAGGTTTGAAATATCGTGATATATCACCGATATATCGGTATCGGCGGGGTTGGGTGGCATTGATACCACCAAAGGTAACTTTTTCCCTAATATCGGTGATATATTGCCGATATGGGGTGATATCGCCGATATATCGGCGATATCCCCGATATGACTTTTAGCGGGAAAGGTTTGAACCGCTGCTAGGTGGGCGGGAGGTTTGAAAGAGTTAGGTTTGGGCAAGAGGTTTGAAATTTGAATGAGGTGTGCTACTGGTGGGTCTGAGGCAGGAGATTTGAACGAACACACACACACACGTAAAAAAATCATCAATATCGGCAATATATACATTTTTTAGGTATCCTTTCATGATATATTACACACACATACACGCTTCCTAATATCACCCCATATAAAGACACACCCATCAACATCCTTTCATGAAATATAGCAGTAGATGGGATCTATTGTAGCATCAGTCGAAGCTTAGATAGTGGGAGATAACCGAACCAGAGAGGTTACAAATAACTAGAGGAAGAGCCACCTGATGGAAGTAAAACATGGCCTACAAATGGTGACTGCAGAAACCAATAGACACCCCTTTCTTCGTGACCATAACCAATCACTCGACTTGTCAATGTCTTGAAACATAAGAGACGATGTTAGACATTACTTTACAATTCAATTACTTCGTAATTCTACTAATAGCATTAGACTCAAAAGAAAATTGACAACAAACACATTCTCCAGTCGTACTGTAAGGTGCATCTTGTACCTTTCCCTAACCTATCATGGGCGAATGCCTCACATTAGCAACTAATATGGTTATGTCAGATGGAACTAGTTTTAGCCTAAAGAACTGTCTGGCATCATCAAATCTATATCGAAAAGCACCTAAGTCAACCAACCAATCATTGGCTTACACACACACACACCCACACACGTGCGCACGCACGCACACATGCACGCACACAGACGTAAAAAAATCATCGATATCGGCGATATATCCCTGATATAACACATACACGCTTTTTAGGCATCCTTTCAGGATATATTATTCATAAAAAAGTTAACCTTTAAATTTTGTGATATTTTATGATATTTTATACCTTTCTGAATGTTTTTCCCAAAATTCACTGATATCAATGATATATCCCTTTTTTGACTTGTCGATACGATATCGATATCGATATTTAAAACCTTGCTGGAAACGTCGTTGTTGTAGCCTTATGCGATGTCGGTAGAGATCCTTGATCCATCCTCAACAATACAATCATCCTCTCAAGAATCACAATATTTGTGATTTGAAAAACATGTTTTGGTGGATATTTGGTGGAATATCAGACCACCAATCTAGAATCGCTGCTCTAATATGATGTTAAAAAAAATAAACTTCATTATTGTGTTATTTAGAAAAGAAAGCCTTAACCTTCTTTACATAGAGAGAGGGCTTAGATATATAAAAAAGCATCATAAAACACAATAACTTACCAATAATAAGTCTTAAAATAATAGGACACCAATCTTAACTAATTTTGCCCTAAAATATCTAACAATAATGGAATGTCAACATAAGCAATACACCTTTTTCACTAAAAAGGAGCATTTATTCCAGGAAAGAGAATCCTGAACACTACCTCTAGGCTAAATCCCTTCAACTTAGCGAGGAGAGTCTAGAGATCATCTACTCTAGCTTCCAACAGGTTCTCATTAATTTTAGGCAGCCTACCACCTACATTCCTCTCAACCTCCAAGCATTCATTCAAAATCTAAAAATTGCTCCGTCACCCAAGAATCTTTAAGAACTTGCCACAAATGTTCTAGTTGTTTGGAGTTTCATCAGCCATTTTGTAAATAAATCATCATTAAACTCACTGATATGAAGGACCCTAAGACCTATAAATGACTATTTGGAAAGGAGATTAGGGATTGAGAGAGATGTTGTGCATGGCCCCTACATGGACAAACTGGAACTACAATGGAGGATGAGGAAAATAGTAAAGAAGATAGGTAGGTTGCAAAAGGTGGTGGTGTTAGAGATTATGAGGATACCAATTATATGGGAAAATTTTGAAACATGGGATATGGGTGTAATGGAATGATTTTTTAATTGATGAAGGTGTAATGAGATGAAGTTCTAGGTAGGTGCAACGATAAGCTGTAGCTAAGAGGAAGAGGAAGGACCCAGGGAAAAGAAAGGGTGAAGAAATTCCTTGGAAGAGTAAATCCCAATACCTTTCTTTAGTCCACCGGTGTCAAGTTAATGGAGTTTCTTGACAGGGAGATGTTAACGAGGTAGATAATAAAAATGTATTTTGTAGAAACTGTTGTGTAGCAAAAATAGCTTTCAAGGGCCTACATAACTAAATTGTGTTTTCTGTATCAATAGTACTTCTTCCCAAATTACTTTGCCTAGATGCAAAATGCACCGAAAATCATGGAATCCCCTCCAATTAATTGACAGCATTTGGTAATCTTCTTTTTTTTCTCCGGAAACAAGAGCATTTAGTAATCAAGAGTTACCTTTCGTGAACTTTAAATTTAAAATGGATATTTTGAGCCATTTTTATGTTTTTCTTAGCTTTCCACAGCATATCAATGCGTGCCTCAGCAATGCCCCTTTTCAATTTCCGTTGTTGAAATTCTGCTCATTTGTCCTTTTCTTTTATTTCTATTCCTGTTTGGACATATGTACACAGTTTACCCCTAATTTCCCTCCATAAACAAAGGCCTAATGTTTCTATAAATTCATTTCTCCACATGGTATCAAAGCGGTAGTTCTATAATGGAGTTTGTCTTAGGATTTGTGCACTTTCTTGAGAAAGAAAAATTCCTTCTCAAGAATCTCAAGGGTCCCAATCCTAAGGCACAAGACCCAAGGGACGGGACCCCAATCAACATCACCATTGCAGATTAAGGAGTCACTGGCAACCATCCATGCAACCATCAGGTCGAGGTGGCACCAGAGCACCGTTGTCAGACCCTAATGGTGTCGTCAATTGCCGATCACCAAATTCTCTTGCTCCCATCAGCGGAAATGGTCCTAGTAGCATTATTTCTCATTGCAACAGGTGAAAGGGGAGGTACACCTTGGTGACCACCTTGAAGTGGTCACCCAAAGCAGGAGCACCGTCATCAATGATCGTTGAACTCACCGGTTGTTGGAGATCTCACTTAAGGGCAAAAGGAACACACACTCCGTAAGATGGAGCCAACTCAAAAGACAGGAAACTACACCTCTTGAAAGAAGAATAATGCTATGGTTTGGGCATGGATCATGAATATCACTATCCAATGCATTGTTACTAACATTATGTACTACAAAATGAGAAAGGAGATGTGGGAGAATCTCCGCTAGACTTATTCTCAAGACAAAAATGCAGCACACATTCTTTAGCGACATCATAAAATTGCACAAATGAGACAGGAAGGCAGGCCACTAACACAATACTGCTCGTCTCTCGAGTAAGCCTTTAAGAGGTTTAATGCCTACGCCCCTATATGTTCATGCAAGCTTCATAAGGCATATAGGTTGCAGACCATGGTGGGACACTCTCACTAGATTAGACCTAGTTTATGATGCAGCTCATTCCCAAATGTTGACATTGCCTGAATATCGTTGATAGAAGAGGCATACAACCGAGTCGACTCGCAGTTTTTGTCACCTACTGCTCGAGTAGAACATACCTCCACCATGGCTACTCCTCAAGTAAGGGGCAAAGGTGTAGGACCATCAACTTGCGACTATGGTCGAGGCTGAGGAGGAGGAGAACAAGATAGGCCTCAATGCTCATTTTGTGGGAAATTAGGGCACACTATGGAGGCTTATTGGACTAAGCATGGAAACCTATCAGTGCTCATCAGGCAATCACAACTCCAGAAGGAGGATAGGAATCTATTCCAATCACCAGAGTCAAGTATGATGAGTTACTTCAAAGATCATCATGGAATATCAGCCGCTACTCATCCCACAACTACATTAGGCTCTTCTTCAAGGATTACGAGCACGGTTGCTTTTGCTGGCCCTTTAGGTACATGTCTAGCTTGCCATGCTAGTACTGAGGATACCAATTAGCTCATGGATTTAGGAGCCTCACAACACATATGAGGGAAGGCCTAGGAATTTTTCCATTTATAACCTAACTCGTCTGGGAAGACGATTCTTGTGGCTGATGGGAGACATTCCCCTATTACGGGTCACGAAAAGTTCGGGTAGCCCCCTATATACAACTACAGAATGTTTTACTTGCCCTAAATTTTCTTTTGAATTTACTTTTGGTTAGTCAAATTACAAAGGACCTTAACTATAGAGCTATCTTTGACTCTACGTCTCTCATATTTCAGGATACCCTGACGAAGTAGGTGATTGGTTATGGTCATAAGAAGAGGTCTACTGCCTGCTGCAAGCGCTATATGCGAGACATGTTTCTCTTCCTTCAGGCAAATCTTCCAACTATCTCTAGCATTTGAGATTTGGTCACTTACCATTGCCCAAGCTCTAACTCATGATATCTAATATCCTACCTACTACTACATTTCAATGCAAGGTGTGTCAACTAGGCAAACACTACAGGAGTTCTTTCCATAGGTGATAGAGTCGTGGACCACAGTCTTTATTTCAATTACTTCATCTTGATGTTTGGGGTCCAAGTTGTGCCCATGATCGAATGAGGCATAGGTTTGACCTAGTTATTGTTAATGACTTTGCTCTTTTGTCTTGGGTTTTCTTGTTAAAGTCAAAGTCGAATGTGAGTAATGTAATCAAATACTTTCTTATAGAAATAAAGAATCAATTAAATGCCCATTCGAAAATCATTCGACCTAATTATGCATTAGAATTTGTACCCATACTCTATGCTCCATGTTTCAGGGTATGGAATCATTCATCAAACCATTTGTCCTTATACTTCACAACAGAGCAGGGTGGCTGAAAGAAAACACTACCATATTCTGAATGTTGCTAGAACTCTACTCATCCAGAACAATGTTCCTTTGTCTTATAGGGGTGACGACCGAATGCCCTCCACTGCAAGATTTTAAATATCAATATCGATGTCATATCAACAATTGAAAAGGGGATATGTCGGGGATATAATATTAGTGAATTTTGAAAAAATCGCTCAAAAAGACCTAAAATAGCTCAAAATATCATAAATTTGATGAAAATTAACATTTTAATAACTACTATATACACAAAGAAATACTGAGAAAATCAAAATCATAAATTTTAAATGAAAATACAATAGAAACACGCTACCGGTATAACGACAAAGTCATGTCAACATTGCAAAGAAAATGCACATAACATGATACTAAATGAAGATGTTTATAGTGTACTCACAAGAAGAAATAAAATATACTCACCAGACGAAATAAAATATAATACCAGTGGACCACACCAAGCACCAACCAATGCCACCAAATCAATGCCATGTTGAGTTTCGACCTAGCTCGATACCTTTCCTTCGATTTTCTTCCTCTATTTGTAACACTCTTAACATCCAGTAGAACTCCCACGTCATGAAATTGTATCAAGTATTGTATTCATTGATGTATCATTGATAGTCTTCATCATTGCAGTGCAAAAGTATTCCAAGACGTAGATTTGACTATGATTGTCGAAGGAGCTGCTCCTTCTTGATTTACCCTAACAAGACTCATATCAATGTTAAATCATGATGATTTAGGTCACAAAGCATCGCCAAATTAAGGATTAATTAGGGATCTTGCTTCGGTAATGTGTAGACCATATCAATTTGTGTAATAATTGAGTGTAGCAAAAGATTTAACCTTAGTATGAACAGTAGCTGAGATTAAATCATAATAATTTAGGCCACAAATCATTACCAAATTAGGGATTAATTAGGGATCTTATCTAAATAATGTGCAAACCACATCAATTTTTACAATAATCGAGTGTAGCACAAGATTTAACTTTTGTATAAACAATAATTGAGGTTAAATCAAGGTGATTTAGTCCTATGTAAAAAACAGCAAAACTAAGGTGATTTCTTTGTTGAGAGATGAATAAAGATTCCAAATCACATAATAATCGAGACGAACGGACGGGTGAACCCTCACAGCAGGCAATAGAGAACAGAGGAGAGGAGAGGAAGCAAGCAAAGTATAAACTGAAGAGCAACTACAGAGGTGTCGACCAATGTTGTCAGATATCGGCAATATTTGGTGAAAATTACACACATGTGCTTTAATTTCGACGATATATTGCTGACACACATCGACATGGGTGATATTTCGCCCAACATACTGGAAAAAAGACATTCTAATAATGTCGGCATGCGATATCAACATAGCGGCGACATGTTGCCAATACGTCGCGACATCTCTTTCACTATGTATGATGTATCATT
This sequence comes from Thalassia testudinum, assembly GCA_037157565.1. Lineage (NCBI taxonomy): Eukaryota > Viridiplantae > Streptophyta > Magnoliopsida > Alismatales > Hydrocharitaceae > Thalassia > Thalassia testudinum. The sequence goes on from JAZHRO010000044.1 coordinate 2,489,138, forward strand.
GATATCCTGGAAAAAGATATTCCCATGATATCAATATGAGTCATGTTAGGGATATGGAGATATTGCTAATATATCGCTGACATATCAAGAATCTATTTCCATGCTCCACTATTCTTGATGAGGGAATTCCCTATTCTCTTCTATTTCCTAATAAGGAACTTGTTGGGTTGCCACTTAAGGTATTCAAGTATGGTTTCTTTGTTCATCTCTGTGGTCCCAACAAGGCCAAGCTTTCTCCCCAAGCTGTCAAATGTACATTTGTGGGATATCCTAAAACTCAGAAGCGATACCGATGCTATAACCCAATTGGTTGAGATTACTATGTTAACGTTGATGTCTCCTTTAAGTATATCCCATATTACTCTGATGGCTTCCAGATATCAGTGAAGTTTTAATTCACATCCTGAATCCTAATGAGACCATTACTCCCATGCCTATTCAACATGGCAAACATGATGATAGGTTCCAGGTAGCCTATGTTCGTCGTCATCAGTTACAAAAGGACCCCCCTCCTCTGAAGCCAACACCACCATCCATGCTTGAGATAATCCCTACACATGATAGTACTGGTACACCTTTGAGCTCTAACATTCCAGGTACATATAATACCCTTCTAAATCAAGATCTCCAACTACCTCAAGTTGATGAAGCAATTGAGATTGCCAATGACCCCACAGATCGTGGGCTTGATATTCCCATCACCATTGAGAAAAGGGGCCCAATCTTTGCATGCAACATCCTATTTCCAAGCACATGTCCATAGCAAGTCTATCTCTTCAGTACATGCAATTTATATTGGGTCTCTCGACTGTACACATGCCCACCACTCATCAGGAAACTCTTCTTGATCTAAAGTGGCAGCAGACCATGGGGTATGAGATGGCTACTTTAGTCTCACTAGGCACTTAGAGTCCGATTGATCCCCCAACCAAGGCTACCACTATAGAGTGCAAGTGGGTGTACACCGTTAAATACAGACTAGATGGTACCGTGAAAAGATACAAGGCCACTTAGGCTTAGCCAAAAGTTACACTCAAACTTATGAAGTGGACAACTTTGACACTTTCTTCCAGATTTCACAGTTTCGACTATCAAGATTCTAATATCTATTGCAATTCACCTAGATTGGGCACTTCACAAATTAGATGTGAAAAATGCATTCATTTATGGTGATCTTCAAGAGAATGTTTACATGCAGCAACAGCCAAGATTCGAATCTGGGGGAGGGTGTACTGGTGTTGTAAGGTGTGCAAATTACACAAAGTAATCTATGTGCTCAAATAGAGCCTGTGTGCATCGTTCCAAAAGCTATCTGATGTAATTGAAGAGGTTGGTTTCAAGAAATCATGTGCAGGCCATTCTCTATTTGTGAAGAATTCAGAAAGAGGAAGAATTGTTATATTGGTATATGTAAATGATATTATACTAACGAGTAAAGATATAAATAGCATTGACATTAACGAGAAATTCCTTACCAAGCAATTTGTCACAATAGACTTAGGATCACTACAGTATTTTCAAGGTTGCTCAGAATGCACCAAACTGTACTGTCTCAGAGGAAGTATGTAGTTGATCATCTTCAAGAAATTGGGATGTCAGCTACTAAGCCTACATCTATTCCCATAGATCCAAATATGCATCTATATAATGATGACTAAGACCAGATAGATGCAAAACGGTACAAGCGTCTTATTGGGAAATTGTTGTATTTTACCATTATACATCCAAATAGTAGGAGAAAATGAACCAAGCAATATTATTCTTTAATCCTATCTCTTAATATATAGAGGTGGGAAAAGTTTAATACAATGCCATAAGAAAATAATAAAATAACAAAAGGTACACATACTAATGACATAAGCAAATAAGTAAAAGTTCGAGGGGGTACAACACTTCTCCTCAAGCTAGAACATAAATGTCAATCATGCTCAGCTTGGAACAGTAAACATCAAAAGATGAATGTTACAGTAGCTTAGTAAAGATGTCTGCTGGCTGGCCCACTAACGTGACAGAAATGGTACGAATGAGTCTACGCTGGATCAAGTCACGCATATAGTCACAATCAATCTCGACGTACTTTGTCCTCACGTGGAACATGGTGTTGTTAGCAATGTATATGGAAGCCCTATTATTACACCTTATCTTCATAGGTGTCTCAAGAAATATGCGAGTCTATCAAGAGCGACCTTACCTACATCATCTCTGCAATGTGAGCCATAGCTCTATACTTTAAATCTAGCAACAACCACCTTCTTTTTACTCTTCCATGTCACCAAATTCCCAACAACGTAAGTGCAAAATCCTGTAGTGGACTTCCTATCTATCAAGCATCCTGCATCCTACATCTGAGTACCCCACCACACTCAAAAAGGTCCCTTTAAATGCCCTATCCAGGAGCCTTCTTCAAGTACCTCAACACCATTATGGCAGCATCCCAGCATTGATTTGTTGGATGCTGCCTCGTTGACCTGTCCATAAATTGACTCAATTTCCCAATAGCTAGGAAAATATCGAGTCTTGTGATGGTCAAACAATGAAGCTTGCCAACTAGCTACCTTTACCTTCTACTGTCAACAACCTCTACCTCCTCATCATAAAGTCTGGCTTTGGGATGCATAGAAATGTTTGCTGGTTTGGCCCCAAGCATGCCTGCCTCCTACAAAACATCAAGAGCGTATTTTCTCTGAAATATAGCAATTCCCTCCTTGCTGCAAGCAGCTTCTATCCCATGGCAGTACCCTAATGGCCCAAGCTCCTTCATGACAAATTTTCCTGCAAGACATTGCTTGAGCACAGCAATGCCACCTATATCAACTCCTGTAACAATAGAGTTGTCTAGATACACAATAAGTAACACCACTCCTTTTCCCATCTTCCTGACGAAGAGGGAATGATCTGACGTGGGAATGATCTGACGTGGATCTCTGAGAACCAATAGCCTCAACCACCTCAGAGAGCTTTTGAAACCATGCTCTAAGACTTCAGCCCATATATGACTTTCCATAGTCTGCACATGCACTCCTCCTGAGTCTCAAAGCCTAATGGTTGTTATATATATACTTCCTCCTGAATATCATCGTAGAGAAACGCATTCTTGATATCAAGTTTGTGAAGCTGCCAGTCAAAGTGAACGACCAGAGAGACGAGAACGAGAACAGTTGGAAGCTAAGCAACTGGAGAAAATGTGTCAAAAAAGTCCACACAGTATATCTAGGTAAAACCATCCACTACAAGACAAGCTTTATGTTAAGCAATAGACCCATTCGAGTAGTATTTGATGGCAAAAACCCCATCTACAATCAACAACAGCTGCTCCTTCTAGAAGAGTAAGCTCCCAGGTACCCGTGAATGTAAGGCAGCCATCTCATCCTCCATGGCCTGACCCCATTTTGGATCGAGCATGGACTGCTAGCAGGTGAAAGGCAACTTCGTGGTGGACAAAGCAATGCAGAACCTCCTAAAAGAAGCCAAATCCTCAAGAGACGGCCCCTGCCACATGATATCGAGTGCAGCAACAAGGTGCCTTCCAAACAGCAATCGGGAGATCCAGATCATCAGGCATGATCTCTTGTATTGGCTCAAAAGTGGTACCATCCATCTCTGCCCCTGTATCATCGTAACTCAATAAAACACCATCAGTCTGCAAAGTATCTGAGCTCACCTATACCGAGGAAGATGGTGTTAGTGAAGAAGCAGAGCGCTACCTGTAAGTAACAAGAAGCCTAAAGGTAATAGGTGGATCCTAATATTGCACAGGCTTAGTAGTAGAAGGCACCGGATTAATGACCGATATACCCATGGATAGCATTGCTACACATCCTATTAATCAAAAAACATACAGTCAAAATGGCATCACCCCAATAAATAAAAGGAACATTGTGATGTATCAATAACGTGCGAGCCAAATCAAGAAGATGCCTATACCTCCTTTCAGCAACTTCATTATGCTAAAAAGTATGAGCACATGTAGTCTAATGCATATGTCATGGGATTTATAAAACAAAGACAACTAATGAGTACAAAACTCGAGAGCATTATCCAATTACACAGTCCTAACAGTAGTTGAAAATAGGGTCTTTATTTATAATATAAAATGGTCAACAATAATACCCACATCTGACTTATTTTTCATAAGAAAAACCCATGACAGTCTGAAAAAGTCATCAATAATGACAATAAAATAACAATGACCCTACCGCCCAGGAACCTGGCTAGGACCCATAGCTACAAAAATCGGCAATCAGTATTCAGTCAATGAGGTTATCGACTAAGGAGTATACGATACGCAGGTGATTAATCAGTGTAATATTTTTTAATATTTAAAATTTTAAATATAATTATATATACTATTATACATATTAAGTATACATATATATGAATTGAAATATCACATATATATTAATATTTTTTTTACATACATATTCTCTCAATATAGCTTTTAACAACTTAAAAAAAAAAACATAGCTTCTAACAAATAGCCATCAATATCATAACATAAAATAATACAAATAAACTAAAATTGGTGCATTATAAATCTAAAGGAAACAAGCGGGGCTTGAGATTGAGGGTTTTGCTTAAGGTTGAAGCTTTCGTGCACTGGGAACTTGGGGTAATAGAAGTTGCGTGCATTTAGGTGTTGGATTTAGTCGGGTTTTGATTTGAGGCTGCATTACATGTGCATTAAAGCTATAAAAAATAAAAAATTGAAACCTTAAAACTTATTCGAATGATTACTCCGTTGATTAATTGGATAATCGGCCAATTAATCAGGTAGACCGGCTATAAAACAGAATATCGGTACTCGATTTGTTTTTTGACCGCATATGATTATGAGGTTGATTAATCGGCCACAGATTGATTTTTGCACCCTTGCTAGGACCCAACACATCTATAAGAATCAACTGAAATAAAGTGGTAGACGCAACACTCTAAATAGAAGAAAAATTGGCATGGTGGTGCTTGCCCAGCTGACAAGTGTCACAAGTGATAACAGCAGGAGAGATATAGGGTATGGCACACCAAAGCCAATCCAGAGAAAAATGACCAAGGCGAAGGTGCCACTAGAACCGACTTCCAACTATAAAGGAGACCTCCCCAAGGAAAGCAGCAGCAAAAGGATTCTCGCTTAGGCGATAAACTCCCTTTCTTTATGTCCTCCATCAATCGTCTTCCTCGTGAACTTGTCCTGAAAAACACAAGACTGAGCGTCAAAAATGGCACAACAGTTTAGCTCCTTTATAATTTAACTAACATAAAGTAGACTGATCGAAAATTTTGGTACAAACAACACGTCAAGTAATCTCAATGTGGGGATGACAGGAACCTCCTCGCGTCTAACAACATGGGAGTGCCTCCCCTCAACTACCAGTACCATCCTACCTGGAGGAACAGGACTAAGCTGAGAGAACCACCTCTGATCTCCACACAGATTATGTGAAGCCCCAGAGTCTACTAACCAGTCACCACTCTATCAATCTGTAAATTGGGAAAAGCAAACTATATCTGTACCTAACAAGGAAGAAAGGGCAGCAGTCTCGGGAGGAGCATTAGAAACTTAGGTCAACTGAGATAGAGCATTCCAATAAATCATCAAACTCAACCTAGGACACCGTGTCAGAAGTAGCCCCAATAAACTCAACTACCTGGTGAGCAGTGAGGGGGCAACCATGCTTCGTCCAATAGGTGGACTCAGTGTGTCCAAGTCGATCACAGTATGTGCACGGAGTATGATCTCACCCCCTCGATGCACAACCACGACCTCTACCTTGTAATGCGAAAGACCATCTGCCTCGTCCAAAAGTAGTAGCAAGAGTAGAAGTCTGACCAATGACCTCTACAGCAAGTAAGTGAACAGCAATCCTGCTTAACCAATTATAGGTCTCCTCAAAAGAGGGAAGCTCTCTGACAAGGTGAGGATCTAAGAACGTACAACAATAAACTCTGGTCCAAGACCAAACAAGAAGAGTAAGATGGCTATCTCCTTCCTATACTCCCTTTAAGAAGCATAAGTACACACAGGTCTACTAGCATTGTACTTCTCCAGCAGACCCTTCATGGCCAAATAGTATTGTGCCAGTGAACGACCCTCCTAGTGTAACTGCATAATTTCATTGAAGGTCTGAAAGACTTGGGCTGAATTCTTTTCGTGGGAATGTCTCTCACCAACTATCCCACATCACCCTTACCGTCTAATAATACATGATCTCAACACCTATCCTAGGAATAACGCAATTCATTATCCAGGCACTGACAATGGCACTATCCTTGTTCCACGAGGCATTCCCCTAGTCTTCTCCACAGGCTCTGGGGGAAGCAAGATTTGGTTCTTATCATGACCCCTCATTGTCATAAGAAAGGTCTGCGACTACCGGGGGTAGTTAGTCTCATCCAACTTAACCATGGGACCAAAAGACGGATTTTCGTAAACCCCTTTCTCAATCATGGAAACCGATGTCACCTTAGAAGAACTCGACGATGCCATCTCAACACCACCCAAGTCACCGGAGTTAACAAAACACAACTAGAACATCTAATCACAAAGGTCTGAATACATGATTTCAGATCATAGGAGAATCTGAAATCCAAATGTTAGGCATTGCAGTTACCCTTTAGGGTATAAACGACCCAGTAAATACCATCTCTCCCTTTGGTGCTCCCTCAAATGAACCCCCAAAGTGAGGAGGACAATCATATGCCCCTACCCACACGAAGAAACCACCCCAAGGTAGCGTTGGTGCAACAGCAGCAACCTCAGGCCAAGAAGCAACGCTGCTCTGAGAGGAGGCAACATTGCAGAGGCAACACTAGAACGCTGGTGGGCCCTGCAGCAGTGCTAGGGCCCCAGGTGGCACCACTGGGTGCGCTGTTGGACCTTGGCAGTGCTGCTACAAGGCTAGCATAGAAGAAAGAAAGGGCTGGCAGCACCCTTGGAGGCAAGGTTTCGACGGAGGGTAAGGGAGGCTATGTTTTCAGTGGGATATCGAGCCCTAATCTAGGATCATTGCTCTGATACCAAATAGGAGAAAATGAATCAAGCAATATTATTCTTTAACCCTACCTCTTAATATATAAAGGTGAGAAAAGTATAGTACACCCCCATACAAAAATTATAAAATAACAAAAGATACGCATACTAGTGGAAGAAGCAAATAAGTAAAAAATCGAAGGGGTACAACACAGATATTACTCTTGCAATGAGCAAGGTGAGCCAATTTATGGACAAGCCAAGGAAGGCACATTGAGATGCATCCATGATGATCCTTAAGTACTTTAAGTCTGCACCAGGAAAAAGACTATTTTTTACTCATGGAAAGTCTTTAGACGAGGTAGTGTATACTAATGTGGATTATACAAGGTGTCACAGAGATAGTCTACCATCGAGTTTTGATCTTTTATAGGAGGAAACCCGATTATTTGGCAAAGCAAAAAGCAAATTATGGTAGCTAGATCTAGTGTAGAATCTAAATATAAGACCATAGCCCAAGCTACTTGTGAACTAATGTGGGTCTGGTCGATCCTTAGTGACTTGGACATCATTCTAGCGGGGTCTATACAGATAAAATGTGACAAGACAGCCCTTTTCATTGCCAACAATCTTGCCTACCATGAAAAGACCAAGCACATGGAAGTAGATTACCATTACACTCGTGATATGATTTAGAAAGGGTTCATCTATACTTCTCATGTGGCCTCAGGAGATCAAACTACGAACATGTTCACCAAGGCAGTTCCTCAAGCAATGTTTGAATGGTGTTGTTCCAAGCTCAGAATGGCAGATATCTATATTCCAATTTAAAAGGGAGTGTAGAGAAATTTCCATTGTTAAGTTTCTGCTCTTTCATCCTTTTTTGTTATTTCTATTCCTATTTGACTTGTACACACCCCTAACCTTGTACAGAGAAATGGAACAACTCATTTTCTCCAGAATGGTAGCATTAAAAATCAGCACGTGCATATGATAGTTTAAAAAAATCCTAATTAGGACTTAGTTTCAAAAAAATGATTGAAATAATTCTTTGTAATTACTTCGACAACCATATAAAAATGGCTATTTTGCATTAGGCCCCTATATTTCAGAAAATTCATGGTGTTGATCCTTTGATTGGTGCAAGTTTGATTTAGGTCCTTGAGATGCAGTGGTATTTTAATTCTGAATAGTGTTAGTTTACAGTTTTAGTTGATTCACTGTCATTGACCACAAGGCCCTTTGAGTTTCTTCACTGTCCTATAGTGTGCAGTCCTAGTGCATTGGCCCTTTCTTTAGTGCCTTCACTGTATCACTTGGGCAAAGATGCCCAGCCATCATGGTGATCCCGTAATTACTGCAAAAATGTCTATATTTCTAAATTACAAGATCAAATCAAGAAGTGACTTAATTCTGTACCACTACATTTGGTATGCATGTGATAAAGAATCAATGTCCTCATTGTTGAATTTGATTCAGCAAATTGTCATATTATGTAACTTAATCAATTTTCATCAATATTTATCTGACTAGAAAAGGCAATATCCTGCTTTTAATTGCAATAAATACAAAGTCGACTGAAAGAAAGAATTTACTGCACCCCAGAAAGTGGACATTCAAGAGCCTGCCAAACTTGTTTACCATTAGCCAAGTGGAGCTATTTATCTGTTTCCTGCGATTACAAGATCCAGAAATACACTGATGGATAACTTCATCTTTGAAGTTCAACGTACTTTTTAGACTTGAACATTTTTCTTGAGTAACATCTGAACTAAATGTTCCTTTTTTTTCATAAATGAATCAACTAAATATTCTAATAAAGCATCATATATACATGATAAAAATAGGTGGAAATTTGCTGAATACAATGTAGTCCAAATAAAATTTATAGCCTATAAAATCATAATAAACTTGTCATAAATGTAGAGTACTGATTATCAACTTATCTAATTTTTTACTGTGACCATAGGATTAGTACTGTTGAATATATGCATCAATCAATGTTCTGAAATGAGACATGCTGAAATCTTGATATCTCCCTAGCAAAGTGCAGTATTATAAAGAATGCATCATACTTTTCAAACAACAATCCATGTTGCATCAAAGAAGCAAATCAGAAGAAAAAATAAGAAATGACTTAAGCACGCACTATTGCTGATATCTGGGTACTCGACCTTGATTCCACCAGCAGCAGAGAGGACTGCAAAATACAGTTCCAGGATTTAGAAACAAAAAATAAATTCTCATAATGGCATAATTGAGTAAAAGTTTAAGTAGTAATTTTGTTATCAGTGCGAGTTCTTAAAGAATTCACGTGTAACAATACTGATGCAAATAAAAACTATGCATGAAAATGTAGCAAGGAATGCACTGTCTCTTTTTCTTTTTGGTCTCAGTTGCTGAAATTATCTTCTTTTTAGAGGTAATTGAGTGTATGGTTGGTGAGCTCCAATAATCATCATTTTTCCTATATACATAGATATATGGGAAAAGTATCCACTGAGCACAGAACACACAAACATCCAAATAAGCCCAAAGTGATGACCATCTGATGCTTATTATCTTTGATGAAACCACCTTATTCAAATTTTTGTGGTTACACAAAACCACCCTTCTTTTGCACAAGTCATAACATTTTTCAATTATTTTTTGTACTATAATTTGGTAATACACCCGAGATTATTGAAAGCATTCGTAATATACGAGATTCTCTATTACAATCTCATGCCTATTGTTCATCATCTTCACTTCTGCAATCTTTGTTTCATGTTTTCAAGGTACGCCATCATTTTGTTCTTTACGGTTTTATGGTGATATAATCATATTCTCCTTAATCCATTTCAGTATATTAACTGGATTGATCTACAGCTTAAGTACATCTCGGTATTAATGAACAATATTCGCGATGATTCGTTTGATTCCATGTAAAATGATCACTCATTGTTCATTTCATACTCTCATGATTGTTTTGTGATTTCAAATGATCATTCAGGTACGATACAATTGCCATGTTCAATTTTCGCATTTTAAATTATGTATCTCTAGCCTAGAGAAATTGTCCTTTGTTTTTGTATGCAATATAGATAGATCTTTATTTCAATCGATTGCCTTCTCTTTTTTTTTTTTTTGAAACAGAAAAAGGAAAATTACCATAGATTGATAATCATCCAAAGCATCGTATTAATGCACATGGAATGGACTTATAAATTGTTGAGCCAAGAAAGATATATCCCTCACGACATTCTCCACCCAATATCTCTCAATCTTGAACACCTTGTCGTTCCACTGAAGCCAGATGCACCATAGAATGGCAAATGCTTTGATCCAGCCAGCCGTATCAAGATCAAAATGCCTTCTAAAGGAACTCCAGAAACTATTCACATCAATGCAATCCATCGTTCGAAGGTCAAAATGCTGCCAAACCTCCCTAGAAAAACTACAAGAAAAGAAGAGATGTAACGCATCTTCCTCAGCCTAAAGGCACAACAGGCAGGCAACATCCCTGTCATTAATCCACTTTTCCCCAAACATTTCATGACTATTCGTTCTCTTCTAAGAAGCTAAAGGAAAATTTTAATCTTTACAGGCAATCTGCACTTCCAAATAATTTTAGAATATGATCTAATCTCATACAATTTGGAGCCCGAGCAGACCATTTTATTATAGGCCTTATTAACAGAGAACGTCCCATCTTTCCACAAGAATCTATGGGCTTCAGTTGCAGCGGGACTAAGATCTAACATGGACTGCAACAGTTGCTGAAATTCAGAAAAAGTGGACTCCCATAGACCTGCAGGTAGTAAGCTATTCCATTTTCGCAACTGATCATCCCACATGTCTGCAACTGTAGCATTCCTATCATTCACCAGCTAAAAACACATGGAAACAGGCCTGAAAAACTGCCCAACTCGCTCCAATCATTCATCCAGAATTTGAAATTGTCCCCATTTCCCAACGTGGGGCTGAAATTGCTTGCAAACTCCTGCATGATTGGTTGTATAGCACACCAAAAGGATGAAGCACCTCTCCTAGTCATTGCCCTTTCCAGTAAATTCATATTTGTGCCGCAAGAATCATTCAGCGGCACCATTACCAGAGAACTCTCCCGGAAACCATTCTGACCACCAACTTCAATAGAAGCACCTTATTGAAAACATCAAGATGCTGTACACCCAAGCCACCCTCCTTGGGTCTACAAACCTCATTCCATGCCACCAACAGCATGAATCGACCCTCGGAGTCCATATCCTTCCAAAAAACTCTTTTTCAATCAATCACCTCTAATTTTTTCAAACTTTGCTGGTTGGAAGATAAATCTGAATTTAAGCAAAATCAGCCAGCCCCCTCTAGAGAGTAACCTTCTACTCCAAGAAGAGAGACTATTCCTGATACGCTCCACCATAGAATTCCAATCTAATGTCACTAATCTCTTGTCCCTCAATGGAAGACCCAAATATTTGATTGGCAAATGAGCTACCGGTGTCTCTAAAACATTGGATATTTCCTCCACAACACTGGAGATAGAAAAGGGAACAAATAAAGATTTTCTCCGATTAATCTTCAAGCCAGAAATTGCCACAAAAATCCTTACCATGGATGATACATGAGTTGCTTCCATCCTACCTCCCTCAATAAAAAAAATGCTATGTCATCTGCATATTGCAATAGAGTAAGGAGAGATCCATCCTTTTAACTTGTAAAGCCAGAAAAAAGATTCCCTTCGTATGCCTTAAAGGCCAAAGAAGCAAGAGTGTCCACAGCGATATCAAACAAACGTGGGGCCAATGGACAGCCCTGTCCCACTCCTCGTTGCAGCTAGATCCAAGAGCCATTTGAATGGCCATTAACCAAGATCGAAAAGGAAGAGGTGGTAGCACACATTTTCATCAATTGAATCCACAGTTCCAGGAAGCCTCTTCTCCTAAGAATTTCCTAAAGATATGTCTTAGACAGAATCAAACACCTTGGAAAAATCAACTTTCCACAAGAAAGCCTATACCCCTCTTTTCTTCCAGGAAGTTAACATCTCCTCTACAATCACAAAAGAATCCTGCAATGATCTACCCTTTATAAATGCCAACTACACTAGGGAAATAATATTGAGCATAACCGAATGCAATATGTTCGCCAAGATCTTAAGCACCACCAAGTATATGGAATTGGAAAGGACAATTGGTCTGAACTCATCAATTGAATCTACTTTAGGTTTCTTTGGCAGAAGAAACAGGTAAAAGTGATTCAACCACTTAAAACCTTCATTACCCAAAAGAATTCATTAATCATAGCCAAAACATCAGAGCCAACCACTTCCCACATCTCTTTATAGAACACAATTTGCAACCATCAGCCCAGGAGAGCCCTTTGCCTTCAGCCCATGAAGAGCTCTAGTAACCTCATCTTCACTTATCTCTCTAAGAAGTTCCTCCTTCATTTCCTCATTTATTTGCTCCATCTCCAAAGTACCCAATCGCCACTCCCCAACTAGCTGTCTCTGAGTGAACTCATGAAAATGGGATCGAAATGCATCACAAATCCGGTTCCTCTAGTTAATCATGGTGTGACCAATCTTTAGTACATTTGTCATATTTGATCTTCTCCTGGAGGTAGCCGCTAAATGAAAAAATCTAGTGTTTGCATCTCCCTCTTTAAGCCATAACTATCTAGACTTTTGCCTCCAATCCATCCCTCTCTTCTGGTCCTCATCCATAACAACCGCCTGCATTTTCCTACGCTCCTGGCAATCAACACAAGACAAAGGTGAAACCTCCTCTTCTCTATCCAAAGATGAGATCTTCTACAAAGCTTCAGTCCTCCTTGCTTCTTGACACGCCACAAGATCACGCTTAAACTGAATCATTGTCTACCAGATAGCACGAATCTTACAATCCAAAGTGTAGCTAACATAGATGCCAACATCGAAGCCCACTTATCGCGGATCAACTCCCTGAAACTAGGTTCCCTTAACTAGGATTTATGAAATTTAAAATATGTTGAAAACGTCACTCCCTCGTCACTACACCAGATCAGGGGCGTATGATCCGAGAATAATCTACCGCATACTACCACCTCTGCCCCATGAAATGACTCAGCCAATGCCAGATTACAAATAAATCTATCAATGCAAGAAGCTACACCACTACCATTTCTCCAAGTATACCAAGCCCCAGATAAAGGTACGTCCATCAATTCAAGTTCCTGAAGAAGGTGTTGGAATTCAAATGTAGACCTATCACATCTTTCATCCAGCCCATCATCAGAAGACAAAGTTGCATTGAAATCTCCACCAATTAACCATGACATTTCATCCATCAAGAGAGAGGCTTAACCAACCTCCTCCCAAAATTATGCCCTAGAAGCATCGTCACATAGACCATACATGCATGAGATAGACATAGACAGATCATCCACTTTCCTCGCAAATATTGCAGTCATCACCCACCCGCCAACAAAGAAGAATTCAACTCAAAAGAATCATTATGCCACATCAAGATAAAGCCCCCAAATCTCCCTTCCGCTTTCACGTCAAGATAATTTGTAAGCCAGTCACCACATAAATTATTCTCCATTTGCGGGGTTACACTATCCAAATGAGTTTCCTGCAACAAAGCAACATCAACTCTCCACTTAGCCATGTATCGCCTCAAAATCGATCCCTGACCCTCATCACAGAGACCGCAAACATTCCAAGAAAGTACCCTAACCATCAAGAGTCACCTTTGCCCCCCCTCCCATGTGAACCTTGTTAACGCCAATCACATTTGCAACCTGTCCATCAACCTCCTCAACCCTACTGCAATCAGGAACCTTCTTGACTGACCCCTTCTTTGAGATTTTCTTGCGCTTATAACAAGCACCAAGAATCAACTTATGTTTCTGCAAGGCTGCCTTTGTAGGAGCTGAATACTTGCTCAATGAGGACCTATGCAAAATGCTCTTCCCTTTGTTCAGCCTTTGTAGGATCAACTCCACTGTTTATCCATCGCAACCAACATCAAAGGCTGCAACCTCTAGTCCTCAAACCTATTGTTGTCTCATTCCACTCAACTCATCCACATTAAGCATGACCTGATCAGGCTGCTGAAATTCACCATGTTCAGAGCTCTTAAAAATCAACCCAAAAGTAAAAGGGTTCAGTTTCTCCTACAAGAAATCACATGCAATGACAGCCAACACGCCATTCTGACAATAACAATCCATTGCATGATGAATAGATGTTTTGGATTTGAACTCACCGTGCCCGACAGCCACCTGTGAAGAGCCAAGAACAGTCTCCTAACCAATAGATTTCTTGGTCTGGGCTGCAGCAGGTTTCTTCCTCAGTTGAGGATGCGTCTGCCTAGGTCTACAGGCTGATTCCTGCAGGTATTTCCCGCCGCAATGACTAGCTGCTCCAACCAAGACCTACACATCACGGCCAGTAACAGCAGAGCACCAAACACCATCCTCAAAAATGAAAGGTTCAAAGTGATTATTACCCAAAAAGTTAAACTCACGACATCCGGACCTGTAAACGGATCCAGAAGGCACCTATTAGAAGCCAATAACATTCTCTACCACCGTAGCCGCCATTTTGGGACATTTCCAAAAATGGAAAACCGTCAACCCCAGAATCAAGGAGGCCAGTTGCGTCAACAAGATTCAAATTACAAAACACGCCAGGCTGGCAAACCGGTTTGGAAACCGATCTCCAAACCCAACGCGTAATCGTAGATCCACCACCCAATGCCGGAGATGCTCCTGCAGCACCACCACCTCCACCGCCGACCACCTTCCACACATATGTTGCCGCCCGCCAAGTCTCCACATAAATCTCCTTGAATAAGATCACACAGGCACATCCCCTAAAACATAAAATCTCCTTGCTTGGCAGAGATTTTCCAACATGCAATTCACCTTCCACAGCAATAGAGGTTGCATCACCTTCTTGAAGATCGACACCACGACACCTCCAAACTCGGGCAAATGAGGAGCACAGGGACATCACAATCCCCATCGTTCTCAATCTAATCGGAATTCCAAAAATACGAAACGTAACAAGAGGACGCAAAGGAATTCTCTCGTCGCTAGCACCTTCGTAAATACCCGGAGAACTCCATCTAATAGACACATCACAAAACGTGTCTCCTCGAACTTAAGAAGATTAATATCCGATTCCTTCAACCAAAAAACAACTTTCTTCTCAGAAAACATTGCAACCTTCCACTCAGGGAACGAAAGCCCAATGCGCGATAGAAATGCTCGTACCTCATCTACCTTTGCCAAGCCACCAAGAAACACTCCCACCAAGGATGACTTCAAGAGATAGTCCATGTCCCTCACCTCTGGCAACCAAGGGATCTCCACCTCCGAGCAAGGGGGCTCATAAGGTAGAGGAGGTAGCCTTAGTCCCTCAAGAGATCTTCCACCAACGTCTCCTCTCTTGGGGCATGACCTTCGATGATGCCCACATCCATGGCAGAGGAAACAAACCACAGGGTCGCGATAGTCCCTTATAAAGTGACCCCTCCCTCAGCACTTATAGCACACAACATCACGGAGATGATGAGAGTGAGAACCACCCCCATTGCCGACCCCTCTCACCCCACGAGAGACCCTCATCGCAAATGATCTTTCTTGAGGATGTTGGATAGTTTATCAGGGTATTTTGATCCCACAATGCAGAGTATTGGGGAATAACAATCTTAAAGTATCATGTTCTGTGGTTCTCTTGTTTTAATGAGTTTTCCTTGCAGAGGATATTATTGTCGCTACAATCATTGTTGTTGCACCTATTGTTGTTGCGACTATTGCTTCTACAATTGTTGCTGGTGCTACTACTGCTACTGCGCTAGACTCTCCGCACAACTAACACCTATGATTGATGCCGATGACTCCAATGATTGGTAGGGGAACCAAGAATCGTGCTCTTCCCTTCCCTCTGCCTAATTGAATGCCCCGCCCCAATTTTACCTTCTCCTTCAGAGAAGGGTTTTTCACTAACGTGAGGCAACTACGACTACTTGTTTGCTTGGGATCGTCTCCCACTCACTTACCTAGAAGCCTCTTCACAATTTTTTTTTCCTCTTTACAAGAAGGATTTCCAACCGGTGTAAGGCGACTACTACTAAGGCAATACATCTCTTATGACGTATGATGGAAACCTACAAAGTCAAGAAGGATTTACACAGTTTTTATTAATTTGGAGAAGGCCTATGATTCTGTCCCAAGGGATAACTTGTAGAGAATTTTGGAGAAGAGACAAGTACCATTTTTATATATCAACCTCATAAAGGATATGTATTATGGAGCTGCAACTTGTGTAAGGACTAAGGATGATTTAACGGACTACTTTGATATCACCATTGGTCTGCATCAAGGATCGACTTTAATCCCTTATCTCTTTGCCTTGGTCATGGATGAGTTGACGAAGCATATCCAAGCTGATGTGCCATGGTGTATGCTTTTTGCTAATGACATTATGTTGGTTGATGAGACAAGAGGTGAAGTGAACAGAAAACTAGAGCTTTAGAGGGAAACCTTAGAAGCTAAAAGACTACGCCTAAGCAGGACAAAGGCTGAGTATATGAAATGCAAGGTTAGTAATAGAGGAAACAATGAAGGGATGGAAGTAAAAATTAGAGAAGAGTGCACTCCAATGAAAGATGCTTTTAAGTACTTGAGATCCATTTTCCAACAAGATGGTGGAATTGATGGAGAAGTTACATATAGAATTACTGCAAGGTGGTTGAAATGGAGGGATTCATTTGGTGTTCTCTATGATAAGAAGGTTCCTTTAAAAGTCAAAAGAAAGCACTATCGAACTGCGGTAAGATCAACCATGCTATATGATTGTGAATGTTGGGCTATCAACTATAGGCATGTGCAGAAGATGTCTGTGGCAAAAATGAAGATGTTAAGATGAATGTGTGGTCATACAAGAAAGGACTATATTTCAAATGAAATTATTCGAGAAAAGGTTAAGGTGGCACCAATAGAGGATAAAATAAGAGACACGTCTAAGATGGTTTGAACATTTGCAAAGAAAATCACTAGATGCTCCAGTCAGGAGATGCGAGAAGTTGGAGGTTGAACCTGCTAAGAGGGGGTGAGGAAGATCAAACAATTGTTGGAAGGAAACTATTAAGTATGACCTCAATTACTTCAATTTAAGTCCTAAAATGACTCAAAATCGATCTATGTGGATGCAAAGAATCCATATAGCCGACCCTACTTAGTGTGGGAAAGGGCTTGGTTGTTATTGTTGTTGTTGTTGTTGTTGTTGTTGTAAGGCGACTACTAGTACCCCTACTTGATGATTACACATACCTAGAGCTCTCTTCACCGATTTTTTTTCAACTCCAAGGAAGTTAGGTTTTCCATTGATGAGAGATGACTGTCTGCTTGCCTGATGACCTGATTACCAGCCTGCTCCAACCCAAGGATTACATCTAAAGGGGGGAGTCCTACTTTTGTTCTACTCCTACAAATTGGGTGTTGTACACTCTAACATCGGGAGCAATGTTAGAGATATTTTGATTTATCTCTTTCTATTTTCAGGGATTTGATTTGATTAGAATTTAATTTGTTATGAATTTATTTTTCAAAGTAAAATTAGGATTAGGATTCCATTGTAATCCCTTCTCTCTATATAAAGAAGGGTTAATCTCTTTCTTTTGAAGATCAATGAATTCCAATTACAAAAACTCCAACAATAGGAAAACAAAATAAAAGGAAAAACATAAAATGAAAACTACATATTTAAACTCCAACACACTTTTAATGTGTATTAGATATCTCAGTTGTATTTGCTTGCATATCAGGAAATGATGGGATCACTTTGGGACTGTTAAGTTGTTTGCAACTCATTCCATTACCGATGCTTTACTGTACCTTTTAGATGTGTCTAATAAATTAGGTCTTCTTGGAGTTTATAATCATTTTAAATTTGCATCATCCCGAGGAGTCAAAGTGAACAAAAGTGCAGGGGCCAAAGTAAACCCATCAAAAACTTCAAAGGTAGTTACGTAGTTTACTAGATCAACCAAGGAATTCCTTAGGTTCATTAGACCTGCAAAATGCTGCTTACATGACAAGGAGAATATATGAAACAAGATCACTAACAAACTTCAGCATACAATGCCCCCAGTAATCGCCAGTTGTTGCATATGAAAAGAAAATATTTTTAACAACTATGGGAAAGAGATAAAGCACCTGATATTGCTGGAGTCAAGATTCCATCTCCAATGACCATACACGTACCAACAAGAACAAGAATAAGAAGGCCATTCTTTGTGTATGCATGTGCTTCCAACCATCTCTTAATTTTTGCAGCAAGGGACTTCTCATCATATACCTGTCTACTGTAAGTTGTCAACTCCTCATCAGTTCGATGCTGATTCGGGATGGTCTTAATCTTTGCATGTCGACAAAGTAAAGAATACAGTGCAAAAGTCCCGCCTGAAAAATATCATGAAGATTTTATGTAAATCACAGGACAGAAACATAAGAAGACTAACACTTACTTTGTATTTGCAGTTCAATGAAGATTCAGGGTGCAAAACTCGTGTTTTTTGTTCAGTTTCTCTCGACCACTGTTTGATGGTAGGCTGGTAGGCATTATATGTTTTTGAAGAGAAAGGTAGCAGTTAATTAGAAGGGTTGAGAGAAAGAAAGCAATCATATAAAGGACCCAAATAACATCCTTGACCTAGATCGCCAGCTAAGGTCTTGCTTCACCCTAGTACATGTCAGATGAGGAATTATATCTGCGAAGGTTAGCAGAAAGTCTAAGCATCAGCAACATTTTTTTTTTGCAGGAAGCATCAGCAGCAATTAACTATACCAGATAAATAAACTTCCATGTTGGTGACCCAAATGCTTCACCGAGCAGTTGAACCCATTAGCGCTTTTCCATTTAAAAAAATTAACCATAAAGAACCAAGTGCATGAATAATTGTATTTAGCAATCCAATTAAATTATAAACAAAGCTCAACATCCATTTTATTTTCCATAGGGACTTGGGCAAATTTATGAAATGCACTACAATAACGGCAACCATCTTTGGTCAACAGGCTTTTCACCATTCAAAGAATAAGTATTCATAGGTACAGTAAACCCAATGACACAGGTTGCGGTCACTATGAAATGCTGTGACTTTGTTGGCTTTGATACTAAGAAAAGAATGCAGAAACCTAGCAACATGACAAAAAAGAAAGAGAGGAGGATGAGGGGAGAGTTAAAAGGGAGGGTATGAGTTGGATCACGACCAAGATGACATCAACAATCATTACCACAAAGAGAGGGCGAATACTACTCTGCCTAACATCACCAGAAGATCACACAACACAAAGACACAAGTTGAAGAGTCTTCACTAGTGTCAATGTGCCCCTATATCATGCGGAGGTCTAGGAAGGTTTATCTAGCTCACATGCCAAAAATCCAAGATACATATGCATTAATGAGATACTTCTAGTTGAAGAAGCATTTCAAGGGTCTCAACAGGACTTTAGAGCTTATCAACATGCACAAGGGTGATTCCATAGATGCTTAGAATGCAAAAATAATAAAAAAAATAAAAAAAATAAAAAAAAAGGTGTGTTTCCTACCTCTTGCTAAGTACCTTGGTGTCCATGTATGTTATCATGTGTATTTATGTTGTTGAGACATGTTTTGATGAAACAAAATTATGTTTTATTGTGAACTAATCTTTCAGGATCACACTCGCACAAATCAAGTCAATTATCCTCTACATGGATCAATGTGAAGATTTCCATTAGTCAATTGTAATTCTTTTATATTTCTTGAGTCAAGAATTGCTATAAGGAACCTCACGATTTTATTTACGCCTTTCTAAGTCGATAACGTTTTTACAACTAAGGTTAAATTAAAATTGATCGACTAAAATATTAGAATTGATCAATCAAAACAATTGATCGATCAAAATAGAAAGATTGATTGACCAAATTAGTCTAACAGTCAAATCAAATCCGACTTTCTCATAGTTAGATCAACCAATTAAATATTTGATCAATCAACCAAATAAATTGATCAACCAATCATCAAATTAATCGATCACTCATTAAATTTGATCGATCAAATTGATTTTCCAACATTCCAAAAATGCCCTATTTTCACCTATAAATAGGGCTTTACGTCCCTCATTTAGCACTTCTACTTCAATTCTTCCTCGTGCTTTCGTGCACATTCTTCTACCACATCAAAAGCACGTCGCTCTGAGCTTCTGAAAAGAAAACTCAATTTGCATATTTTAATTCCTTGAGATTCCATAGGATTAATTTATGTATTCATTTTATTCATTTTATTTCTTTTATTTCATTTGTTGGGATCCATTGTATAGAGATTCCAGAGGTTGTTGTGGCTTCTCTTAGTATGTAAAAGAGAAGTGGTTGTAAGAGGTTGTGCCACTCTCGTTCAGGTGGTATGTTAGTGGATTGACTAGCTTTGCCTAATCAGGAAAATCCTAAGCTGGGAGGCTTAGGTAGTAGTTTTTGCCCGTAGGAGTTTCCACTATAAATCATTATATATATTATGGGATTGTTTTATTGTGCCATATTTTTTTATTACAATTGATATCACACTTGATCTTGTGTTTGAGCCAAGTAAGAACCATGCAGATAGGTCACACACCACTCCATTTGGTATTAGAGCTAGATCGTGAAAGCGACATCACACCTCAACTTCACATGGCCAAAACTACAAGTTTTATGAGGGACAATCATTTTTCCAACCACCACTATTTGATGGATCAGATTATGGTTATTAGAAACTGGGAATGCAATTTTTTCTCGAAGCAATAGACTTTGGAATTTGGCAAATCATTAAGTCCAAATATATGCCAAAGAAGAAAGAAGAAAAAGAGTTACTAAAGGGAAGAAGAAAGCGACGTGTAATGCCGAAGCCATGAATGCATATTTTGTGCATTAACAAGAGAGGAATTTGACAAATTTACTTCATGTAAAAGTGCATATGAGATATGGAACCAGCTCTCTGTCATGCATGAAGAAACTAATGAAGTAACATGAGATGATTCAAACCCAAGTGCGGAATCAGATATCAAAGAAGAAAGCCACGAAGATGGAATTACTCATCTATGTCTCATTACACCAACAGAATCAAGCGAAGAAGAGGTAAACTCTGACCTTACTTTAGATGAATTATTAGATGCATAACATGATTTATACAATTTAGCTAAAAGATTAAAGAAAGAAAATAAGGAACTTAAAGATAAGTGCACTAGTCTTAAAAATGAAAAACTTTATTTATCTCTAGATTTAGAAAACAACAAAAGGGAATTAGATGCTAAAAGAGTCGTGTATGTAGAGTTCCACGAGAAAGTCGCAAATCTCAAGAAACAATATATTCACTTTAAAGACACAATGACCTCAAATATTCTACTAAAACATAGCGGAAAAATGTGACATCAAAGAGAATAATCAAAAGAAGATTAGGCATACATTTTTATATCAAAAGGTCAAGAGATGAGAGTTCAATGGACCCTCTAACTCGAAGGAAATTAACCACGGACCCAAAAAGAATATGGATACTGAAAAAATTTGTGGAAAATTGTGAAAAATTGTATTGCAAGTTATGCAAAAGATTAATATGAAAACAACCATCAGAGATGTAACTTTCAAGGAACCAATAATCATCAATTTGGCTACAGAAGATAGCGGCATCAACAAGATCAATGGATGCCAGATTATTAGTGGAGACCCCCTTCACCTGAGTACAACTATTAGGTATAAGTCTTTATACCTTAGCAGGTATGATTCCCCAAACTAAATCTTTATTACCTACTTAGATATAAATAAGTTCCTTATATAAAATTAATTAAGCATTGAATTAATTAAATAGAGAGACAACTTAATAGGGGAGAAGAATAAAGAAAATCAAACCTTGATAACTGATCGTTATTTAAGGGGGAGAATCAAGATCACTTTCTTAGTGGCATTTAGATAGCATCTTTATCGATGCTGGACTGTATAACTCTTACTCAACACTTCTTTTTATTTTGATGTAGACATTTTGTTAGTCTATCATGAATTTCATCATCTCTTTATCGTGAACTTAATAATTTTCATATGTTGAACATTATTAATTTGACATCATGCTTGTTATAATTTTACTTGAAAAAGAGCGGAGAAAAAAAAAATGCCAATTTCATTCTTAGAAATTCACTTGTTTAGGTTTATACTAAATTTCTTAATAAATATATTTTTGTTGATAACAGAAAGGGTGAGAAAAATATGCATGTTGATAAGGGGAGTAATTTTAGAGTGATTATTTTCTCGCATGCATAATTATAATTTTGTTATCATGAAAAAGAGGGAGAATGTTGAAATCTCTATTTTAATGAAACAAAATTATATTTTATTGTAAACTGATCTTTTAAGATCACGCTCGCACAAATCAACTCAATTATCCTCTACGTAAATCAAAGTGAAGATTATCGTTAGTCAATTGTAATTCTTTTATATTTCTTGAGTCTAGAATTGCTGTAAGGAACCTCAGGATTTTATTTACGCTTTTCTAAGTTGATAACGTTTTTACAACTAAGGTTAAATTAAAATTGATCGACCAAAATATTAAAATTGATCGATTAAATTGATTTTCCAGCATTCCAAAAATGCTATGTTTTCACCTATAAATAAAGCTCAACGCCCCACATATCAAAACACATCTTGAAAAACATTTCAAAGAGAAAGTGCTTCGATCAAATTGATTTTCCAGCATTCCAAAAATGCTCTGTTTTCACCTATAAATAGAGCTCTACGCCTCACATTTCAAGACACATCTTGAAAAACATTTCAAAGAGAGAAAGCACTTCTACTTCAATTCTTTCTCATGCTTTCGTGCCAATTCTTCTACACTCTTCAAAAGCACGTTGCTCTACGCTTCTGAAAAGAAAACTCAATATGCATATTTTAATTCCTTGAGATTCCATAGGATTAATTTCTGTATTCATTTTATTTTTTCATTTCATTTGGTGGGATCCATTATATCGAGATTCTAAAGGTTGTTGTAACTTCACTTGGTAGGTAAAAGAGAAGTGGTTGTAAGAGGTTGTACCACCCTCATTCAAGTAGTCCGTTAGTAGATTGACTAGCTTTGCCTAGTTGGAAAAATCCTAAACTGAGAGGCTTAAACAGTGGTTTTTACCAGTATGGGTTTCCATTATAAATCATTGTGTATATTGTGGGATTATTTCTATTATGCCATATTTTTTTATTATAATCAATATCACACTTGATTGTGTGTTTAGGTCAAGTAAGATCCGTGCAGGTAGGGTACACCCACTCTTTCACATGTCTGGGTAATTAATCATTGTAAATGCTCTTAATTGGCTAAGGCTAACTGAGAATGTGATTGTCTAACTATAATAGAAGATATCAAAACATAAATGATAAAGAATACTTGAGTTTACGTGGAACCCTACTCTCAAAGAACAAGGAGAAAATCACGAGAGAATGCCCCAATAAGGTTGATTTCTATATTAATATTCTCAATGAAACAAGTGGAGGGTACATGCCTATTTATAGGCCATCACACACTCCAACACTCCACATCTCACGAAGTAGTACTAAACCAACCACACATTCTCCAACAATTCACCTCAAGCTGGAGCATAAATGGTTACCTTGTGCAACAGAATCCCACTCTACACAACAAACCACAACTCTCTCAACTGGTTCTCGCTTGTAGGCGGGTGTGCTGATAACGACACATCAATGAGGTCTGGAGCTGTTAGACAAACTGTTGTAGCTGGCTCTAACAAGGTCCTCTCCTCTAGAGACCTCAACTGATGCTGATGGCTTCCCATTCAGTATCCCTGACATGGGACTTCCTCTGAAGACTTCGAAACTGAATCTCCCACATAAAAACTTGACATGGGCCTTTATCCGAGGACGTCAAAACTGCATCTCCCTCTCTGGAGACCTCAAAACTCAGGACCTCCCAGAGTTTGGGAGTTTGGTTTTTCATATGGTGATCTCAAACAACGAGACTCCCAGATGGGAATGACTATAATAGCATCCACACTCCTTTTCTCCCAAACTATATGGGAGAAGAAAATAACAAGAAAAAATAATAAGACTAGAGAAAAGCTTCTCCCCTACTTTTCTTAAAATTCATCATTATTTTTTAACCTTCTTTTTCCCTTTTTTCCCTCTTTTTTTTATTTTTTTATATTTTCCTTCTTTTTTCTCTTTTTTTTAATTTTTTCTTCTCCCCTTTTTGGCTTCACCTTAATTTTTTTCTCTTTCCCCATTTTTTGCTGGCTCCTTCGTAATAAAAAGAATATAAAAGAAACGGGAGGGAGGCAAATAAAAGACCTAAAGGCAAATCATGCCTAGCAATCTCCTTTCCTCTCTCCATCTCTCCCATCCTTTCTAAATCCAACGGAGGTTGCTGCTGTAATGGCGACCTCATGCCTCTCGCACGAGATCCTCGCTGATCACTCCAAGCGCCATTGCTAAGATCCTTGCTCATCTCGCATCGATCAAAGCCACTTCGCAAGATCCTCATCATGATTCTCGTAGCCGCCTTCATCTTCTCGCAACGCTTCTTCGTCCTCACACAACACCTCGAGTGCCGCTAGTGCCTTCATCGTCGTCACCGTTTCTCTTGACCTCAAGCACTACCATCATTGTCATACACATCATCGCCTAGGCTCCCCACAACACTACAGCACCATCGCCCGGGCTTCTCATGCACCGCCAGTGCTTGCTTATGCACTACTAGCGCCATCTTCCCTGATCTTCTCCTTGTGGTGCACTGCCAAGACCACCAAGGACCCCCCTTCACCGTGCACTCTTCTCCTTCGCAGTGTCACTGGAGGCATTCACCTTGAATCGCACCAATGCAAGATCCTCACGTGGCTGCTATCTCCACTGATTTCTTCCTCTTAATCGCACGCGCTGCCCAATCTCGCTCGCCTGCCATTGGATCTCCGCCTTACACGAAGAAATTATGGTTTCCCCCTCTCTCTCGAGATCAAAGATAATATAGGAAAAAAAACTCAAGAATAATAATGATAAAATTTGAGAACAAAATCCAAGATTGAACTGCTCTGATACCAAGTTAAATAATATGAATCAGCGGAAACGTAACAAGATATCAAAACATAAACGATAAAGAATGCTTGGGTTTAGTGGAAACCCCACTCTCGAAGAGCAGGGAGAAAACTACTGGAGAATGTCTTGATAGGGCTGATTTCTATATTATTGTTCTCAATGAAATAAGTAGGGGGTACATGTCAATTTACAAGCCACCACACTTCAACACTCCACATCTCATGATGTGGTACTAAACCAACCACACATTCTCTAACAGTAATCAATGCTTATAATTGTTGTATAGAATTTATTGAATAACTTCATATATGATTATGACATTAAACTATAGCTTAAATTATACTGATAAATGAATGACTTGTAACTGCTTAAGGTGATAACTAATGCTTGGTAATATTGCATTCGGTGACTAAAAATGATGGATTAATGTGCAAATGACTACATCACCATGATAATTGAATAAATCAACATGTGACAGCCATGTGGTTACACACCATTGGATTAGTCTATGTTATGTTCACAATGTATATGTAATGCCTTCATCTATGAATCCATCTGAGACTTGAATGGGTTGGTTTCCTTATGACTCTTGTGATAGGCTTCTTAGATAATTGGATAGCTTGGTGGATTGGAAACATGAGACATATGACATGAGATGATGTTTAGTACCATTTCTTTCCATACCCCATGGTGGAGAAAATTATCCATGTATTAGTGCAAAGTAGCACCTACATGCATATCACACTAGTACTAATTACCAATTCACCAACACTGTGACCCCAAGGTGATGGACTAAATCATAGAGCGAATGCCGAGTATGCTCCTAACCAAGAGAGTAATACACATCCATCTTATTACTAGGAATATTGCATGATATCTCATGTCATACGAGGAATCAATGATCAAACATTAAGAACCATAAGATAAGTAAGCATACATGATACCATACACAATTTGAGGGCTGAATGATAGATAGTTCATTAAAAAGGTTTTTTTTTTTTTTAAGGAAGATAGGGGTTAACAAACCCCTCAATTTCATTAAAACGGAAAAATAATTACACACAAAGATTACAGAGGAAGTTAGAATGATGCAAAACTCTTATCAAAAGAAGATCTCTCCCTACAGAATTTGATGCATTACACTCCAACCAAATGCACCAGAGAAGGATAAGCATTTGCTAATGGCATCACCAACAACCAATGTATAATGAATGCTTGACCAAAAATCAGATTTCAGGGAATGATGTAAAGATCAATTTGCCGCATTCAACCAGTAAAAGCGAATGTGGAAAATATGTGGTTTGTATCCTTCACCCCTTCACCATAGAAAGTGCAAGTGAAGTCTTCTTAAGGAGCCCATCTTTGCCAAAAATCACAAGTTACCACCCTCTTTAGTAGCCATAAGAAAATTTCCACCTTACGGGGAAGGGGAGCCTTCTATAACTTCCTGCAATCTGATGATGCCAGTCCTAGGTTTACGAGGCCAAGGCCCTCCATGAAGTAGCCTTTCCAACAAAAAAGTCCCTATCCCTGCCTCCATATCCAATCATCTTCCTTACACTCAGTCTAACCACATGTAGGGTCTACAGCAGGACAATCAG
Source organism: Thalassia testudinum (assembly GCA_037157565.1). NCBI lineage: Eukaryota > Viridiplantae > Streptophyta > Magnoliopsida > Alismatales > Hydrocharitaceae > Thalassia > Thalassia testudinum. Next base: position 2,515,776 of record JAZHRO010000044.1, read on the forward strand.
GTCTTCCAATCTATTCAGAGGATGAAGCTAGTAGGGTAGGCATCCAACAATAATCATGAAAACAATCAGCCATAAAGGCTAGAGGAACAACTACAACAGCGACTAGTCTAAAATAATTGTCTGCAAGGATTTCAACCAAGGACCACTTATGAGTCCAGAACCTAAATCCTGTCCCATCACCCAAGAGACTCCTTTAATGAGGTTGAGCTCTCCTCAGAGTCTTCTATAACCCCATCTACGAATGTGAAGACTCACTAATAGAGATCCTCCTCTCATCCTGTCAACAGTATCTCCATAGGAGTCACATAAGATGGTCTTCCAAAATGGCAACTAAGGTCCCATCAGATCAAAGATCTATTTCAAAAGTAAAACTTTATTAATTTCAAAGAAATTCATAACACCAAGTGCATTGACCTCCTTAGGTTTGCAAACTTGATCCCAGGCAACTAGACCAACTAATCACCAATTACAACAGCCCACAAGAATTTCCTTCTAATAGAATCAACTGGTATTTTCAAGACAGAGAGATAATACATTGGCAAAGCAAAGAGGACCAATTATAACAGTACAAGGCAGCCCTCCCAGAAAGGAGGCAGGAGGCTTAACCTTGTAAATGTTTCTTTTTTTTTTTTGAGAGAGGATTTCATTGTAGATGTTTCTCCATCCTCTCCACGAGGGGGATAATCTAAGGGGTGAGAAGAAAACCAAGATACCTAAAAGGTGTTTGCACACGTTGCACTCCTAGGGCTTCACCACACCTAGTAGCCCTCCTCTCTCATACCAAAAGGCAAGAAGCCAGATTTCTACATATTCACCCTAAGTCCTAAGAAGCGTTGTAAAAGTTGATAGTTGGTATTCAATCGGTCAGGCCACTGATTAAGGAGTATACGGTATGCAGAGGAGTAGTCGATGAGTATTCGGTCGGGCATTATATATATGAATGTATGTATAGACACACATATCAAGAAGTAAAATATATCATTGCATAACAATAGACATGTTCAAGTTCAAGTATAAATAAGCTGCAAAGTACAAACAATATCAAATTCATTACAAATTTAAAAATTAAACCAAGGTATGAATCATTACAAATACATTACCAATGATAAAGCAACATAAATAAAGAATTAATATATGCTTGAATCAAATACATTATAATAAATACTTCTGCGACAGAGGGTTTTTGCTTAGTCGAAGAGAAGTCTCGGGTAAAAATAAACAATTTTAGGGGAGTGGTCTTGGCATGGGTGTCGAGTTGAGTTTTATTTGACCTAAAAAATATTAATATACCAACATACCTATTTTTCCCTCTATGTAAAAATCAGCCTACTACTCAACCAACTACACCGACTACTTGGCCAAGTAGTCTCTGTTGCCGACTATAAGCCCAACTATGGGTTATTCAGTCTGTAGGGCACTGCATAGGATTACTCGGCCAAGTAGGCCGACTTTTACAACACTAGTCCCAAGGCCTTAACGAAAACCTCCAACAAGAGGTTGATCGTATCATAAATTTATGTAAATTACATGCTTAGTTATTGTTGTTGGAGTCCACGATGGACACGTCGAGGGTACTCATTGGACACATGAAGATGTTGTGGACCACCTGACACCATCCAAGAATTCCAAAAGATCTCCACATGATCTTGGTGGATTGAGTTGTTGCCTTAGTGGTTAAGTTTATTATTACTCGTTGGTTAAGCAATTTAGGAAAGTCTTGTTAGTCAAGTAAAGAGTCCCATTAGGAATAGGATGTGTTTTTACAATTTACTATTTTTGATTTGGTGATTAAATCTCTTTATATAAAGACCAACGTACCACATGTTTCTTGAGTTCTCTACATCAATAATAAAAAGTTCTCCACAATGTAATCTTTAATGTGCTCCTCTCTCCCTCTCTCAACATGAATATGTGTATACCCTCTTCCCTCTTCTCCATTGCCATGATTCTTCACATGGTATCAGAGCAGGCGAACCAAAGTGCCTAGCCCATTAAGTGCTATGAGATCCACATGGGGATCTCTTCTACGTGGAAGCCAACTTCCACATGTTAAGAAATAGCGTGGGGCTTCTAAGCCCCATGTGCATCGCCATCAAGGTGCATGTAGGAGAGGGGCCAGGAAAAGCCTCTCTTACTATGTGTACGGGTCGCCCAATGTTATTAGGTCTCTCCACGTGTGCTTCATGATTTTTTGCTATCTCAATTTCCTTACCAAATTGTGCTCAAGCTTCTTTGTGCGTGTTACTATGGCGAATGCAGAGATCTAGCATGGGATCTCTATTTACGTCGAAGAAGGCCATCCACGCATAGGAGAGGAGTGTAACCAAGGGTACCTCCCTTGATCTTGTGGCATTGACACCTAAGGGAGAAGTGCTACGCAAGTCTCTTCCCCTTCTTGTGCCTAGATCAATCCATGTTAAACTAAGTGGGTGGGATATTCCCACATGTCATTGGCAGTTTTTGATCGAGGAAACTTAAGTTTTCTATTAATCTTTGCACAGATATCCTATGCATATGTGGTTGCTACTTCTGCTACGACCTTCATTGTTTATTGCATCAACAACCGTGCCTGGTTCGAAGACTAAAGTACCAGGCCGTGTCCTCAAAGAGGAGGACGATTATCAATTGTACCTGGGATCGACTCTTGTTCCTGTGTTCAAGATTCTTTATCGACTACTTCCCTGAATACTACTGCTAGCGTGATCTCTTACAAGCTAGACGACCTTCAAGGAGTCCAACTTAGGGGGGAGTGTTTTAGTCCACGATGGAGATGTGAAGGGTCCTCATTAGACACATGAAGATGTCGTGGATCACCATCCAAGGATTCCAAAAGATCTCCACGTAATCTCGATGGATTGAGTTGTTGCCTTGGTTGCCAAGTTTATTATTCCTTGTTGGTTAAGTAATTTAGGAAAGTCTTGCTAATCAAGTAAAGAGTCTTGTTAGTCAAGTTCCATTAGGAATGGGATTTGTTTTTGCAATTTACTATTTTTGATTTGGTGATTGGATCTCTTTATTTAGAGACCAATGCACATGTTTCTTGAGTTCTCTACATCAATAATAAAAAGTTCTCCACGATATAATATGTAATGTGTTCCTCTCTCCCTCTCCCAATGTGAACATGTGAATGCTCTCTTCCCTCTTCTCCATTGCTTTGAGTCTTCACAATTGCTATTTTTCAGGTATTTATTTTGTAAATATAGTATTTTAGACATTTCTTTATATTTTGTGAATAATTATATTTTATTTATTTTCATATCACAAGTAAGGCGATGAAAGATTTAGAAGGTAGCAAAATATCGAAGAGAATATTTTTATGGGATCATTTAGGCATGTGGATCAAGGAAAATAAGGAAATAAGTTCATTTGGGCTCCGCAGTGGTATACACATGGGATAAAGTGATAAAAATTAGAGTTTTAATGGGATTAAGAGCTATTTCGACCCCAAAACAACATTATTATCCCTTTACTACGAATTTTAAAGATTTTTTAGAGTTTTTAGAGGCTCTCAAGTCTATAAATAGGCGTCAAGACCCCCAAGGATTATTCTTCCCCCTCTCCATCTCAAGCAACTCTTCCACCATGCTACTCCTTCAAGCAAGCGACGTCGAGAAGCCGTTGCTGCTACTCCTCCAGCCTTCCTCCAGTGGTCACCGACACACACCTCTACCTTCATCCTCTATTTCCATCACTGCCGTTCTGCTCGTCATCCCTCTTGAGTTTTAATTTTAACATTTTACCTGTCATTTTCTAGTTGTATTAGTTAAATCTTGTAACTCTTACTTTAGTTATTAATAAAAAAATCTCTTTTATGCAACTGCTCTTATTCCTTGTTATGAGCATGTCTAGTTTGTTTTTATTATTTGCATATTTGCTTGTGTTTGCATTAATTATTAAATAATTGCATTTAATTAACAATTTTTTGCATTAATATCCATACGTAAAAAAATTCTAAAAATTTTACGTTCCATTACTACCTAGTAGTCTCGAATCCCACAAAATTTCTTGCAAAAAGTCCTCATAAAAAAATTAGAAATTGTTTTACATTGGGTTCCATAAATTTTTATGTTTCAGACTTAAAAAGTTCTATCCAATTTTCCTCCATGAATTCTAGAAGTCCTATTAGAATCAAATTTAGTAGAGTTATCTCGAGAATCTAGAAATTTTTCTTAGAATTTTTATATTTTCAAAAAATTAATTTCACGTGAATTATGTTTAGGCCCTACTACTATGTTTCAGACCATGTCCTTGGTTCCCATAGGCTTATCCTCTCTTTAAAACACCAAAAAAGTTATAGATAAAATAAGTTAGCTTAGGATAGTATGAAGCAAATTTGGAACATTTGGGCTCCCTATGAGATGACTCAGACTCCCATTTTACTCGATTTTATCTCTTTAGGAGTTAAAAAATTAATTAAACAGTCATGATTTCGCGGTACGACATGCTTACATCTTCACAAATTCCATGATTGGTTTTTAACTCCATTATCGAGGCGACAACAGATTCAACTTGCTTTTTACTACATTTTATGCATTTAATTAATTTACATTTAGTTTGATTTATTCTATTTAAGGTTGGTAATTCATTTACACTGGTTTATTTGTGCAATTTCCTACAAGAGAAGATCATGGGTCAATCCAGACTAGCTACATAGATAAGTCGATTACTCTTATCTCTTATTTGGATCTGGATATTTGAATTTGCATAATTATCTTTAAAAAAAAAAGTTGCCTAGCTAGTTCATCTTTTATCTCGCAAAAAAATAAAATCTTAGTTGTCATTAGAAACTATTTAGTGTATACCTGCATTATTATCTTTTCAAAAAAAATCTTGATTAGTAGTTAATTAGTTTCATGCATAATCTCCTTAAAAATTAATAAAAAAATCATGCTTAATTGATTATTTAGTGAACTTTGTCTATTGTCCACTCAAAAAACTATTTTGGATAGTTAATTTCTTTTATTATCTTCTCGCATTTAAATAAAATGAAAATAAAAAACACACCCTAAACCTACACTCCACTAGAAGATATTTTCCTATTAGAGCACTCATTTCAGGGTTTATTTCTAATTTTTTGTAATTAATTCTCTTGAAATGACATACGCATTTGCATTGGACTTTAATTAAAGGAAAAGCCCTCACTAACAACAACACTGTTTGAAACCTAAAAGTAGCAAGAGAAACCCTAAAATGTATTTAATCAAGCCTAAACCTTAAAAGTAAGCAACTTCAAAATTAAAGGCCTTGTTTGCTTGATTTTTGCATCGCACTTTACAATTAACTAATCTTTAAGGGCAACCACCCCGCTAAAGCCTATCATATCCCGAGCACGAAAATCCTAAGCCTAAAATTGAGTAAACGTGCCCCTAAGTTGAAGTAATTTTCTTAGTACTTTTAGATCCGAGTTGAATCAACTTGAAGCCTTGTCTACTTGAAACCCTCGATGACAAGGTGGTAAGGTGGTACGATAACCACGCTAACTGCTTGGGTGAACTACCATACGGATTGTCCAAGTAGGTCCCTCCTGCCTAGTCGACTAAATAATTTAAAGGTCGAGGAGACTTAATTTGAATCTCAAGGGTGCTAAGATTAGGTCCAATAGGGTCAAACCTTCTAAGGTTAGGTATGTTTACTTGGTTGTGTAGTTAGGGCACTTTCCTTTCTCACCTCTCTCTTTGCTTCTCCATACTTCTTTTAATTATACATGCACATGAAATGACTTATCCTTCCTATAATCAAGACCAACCATTAATATGAATACTGCCCATCTACTAGTTCCTTTGAAAGCAACTACTCACCTGAAACCTATGGATCCTCCTCTTTACATAATATTGATTTAATAAATCCATAGACATAATTTGCATTCATCGAAAACTTATATACCTTCGAAATGTTAACCTCGACTCAAGGTCAAATCTCTCTATGCTAGAAACTTCTTACCAAATGGCAACACCTAACCCCTCTCCATTATGATCCATCAAATCAGGGTTGGATTGGTGGCCCTAATTTTGATTCAAACTTCATATGACTCATCCAACTATGAATATAATCAAACTATATCTTCTTATAGTTGGCCAAGTCAAGTTGCTTCTTCCTATGAGCCATACGGAACTCAAGCCATCTCGAATGAATCACATTATGACAGTGTCTCAACAAGTAACACCAACAAAGATTAGCTCTGTTGTGGGTTATTTTGACTAATGGTCCCTCCTTCAAGTGGTATTTTATAAGAAGTTTTGGGATGTTGGTTCAAACATTATAGCAATGATTCGTGAATTCTTCCATGGTAATATGAGTTTTAAGAGGATCAATCGTTTCTATCATTTTTCTTCCAAAGAGGATGCTGATACCTTAGACAATTTCAGGTCGATTACTTTGTCAAATGCTATTTACTTGATTGTGACAAAGGAGTTTGCCAATCAGTTGCATATATTCTCCCTAGTTTGATATTCCCGGTGTTGAGTTATAAGGATGTATTTACCATTTATTTTTCTGGTATCTCTGTAATTAACCCAATTCTCTCTCTTATAAAAGAGAGATTAGAGTTTCTATTGAGAAGTAATGCATCATTTTCTCTTCACATAAATCAGAGCGGCAGTCCTAAGTCGATGCTCCAATATCCCACCAAATACCTATCCAAAAGGATGATTGAATCACCAATACAAAGGTGATTCAATGGAGGAGATAAAGCCAAACAGCAGCAGCAATGACATTGGGAGAGGGTTCCATAACGATGCCATCGCCGAGAAGCCTGCTAGCCACGCTAGCAGCTTTGCTGGTGACCTACCTGATGCTCCCAACGTCGTTGTTGGGGGTGTTGGCTGGCTGTCAATAGCCCAACAAGCCAAGTGTCGTCCGTTCTTCTCCATTGTTAGTGATGAGGTTCATATAATGAGGCTTCTCACGCACCTAATATACATGGTGATGAGTCTTCTCTTACCGTAGATGATCTTTCTTTTAAGCATGATGAGCCTGCTCTCATGCAAGAAAGGTGTGTTTGACCGAAGACGAGGGTCTATTTCAAACCTACAAAGGCTAACATGTGCCGTCCAAGGAGACACAAAGAAGATAACCGAAGGAGCATGAGTCATCAATTCTGGTACTTCTATTCATCTTACAAAGGATACAGAAAATTTGGTGAATCCCATCATTCCATATAGGATTAGAGATGTCAGTGTAGCCAATGAGGCGACATCACCAATCACCGCAGTCGAAAGTGCTCATGCATTTGCGATGGTGATTGAGAAGGTTCATTATGCTCCAAAGTACCCAATAAACCTATTATCGAAGAGCCGCATCAGCAAGGACCTTGGATGCAGTGTGGTCTTTGATGAAGGCCATGTTTACTTTCAGGACCGACGGACAAGAGAGATTGTAGGTGGAGGCATGGAGAGAAATAGTCTCTATTACCTAGACACGCCTACTATGTTTGCCAAAGCCGTGTACATTGCTAATGATCCCTAGTTATGGCTCAAGAGACTTAAACACCCATCGGTCAAGAAGATGCGGTAGATGTATCCAAAGTTACTAAACTCCTTGACTTTGTAATGTGAAGATTGCCAGCTTGGGAAGCACCACAAGAGCAATTACTCATAAAGAGATGATGGGATGAGTATTGTTCCTTTCTCCTAGTGCACTGTGATGTGAAAGGGCCCTCCAAAGTCCCCACTCCGAGAGGACATCGATATTATGCAGTTTTTGTGGACGACCACAACCACCTCACTTAGGTTTTCCCGATGAAGGCATGCTCAGAGATTCCTCATATTGTGCAATAATTCCTCTCAGAGGTCCAGACACAAGATGCCACAACAGTCAGTCTTCCACCGTGATAATGCTCTAAAATTCATGCAACAGGACTTGCAAGAGATTTTCACTCCTAAAGACATTATTCATCAGACATCTTGTGCTCACACATCTCCGCAGAATGGTGTGGTTGAACACAAGCTGCAACATCTTCTCGATATTGCTAAGACTAATGCTATCAATGTGAAAGGCGATACCAACGTGACACGGCTCAAAATCGCCTAAGGCGAGAGGCGACAAAAAGGTGACAGCCCGAGTGAATTAAGGCGACCGTTTTTTATTTGCATATATATGTCTTATTAACTCAATTTAATAGCCTTAAGTTTATAAAAAAATGACTAATAACAATGTTGGAGACTTTAAATAAAAAAGGATAAGAATTGTATTGCTAAAAATTATTTCACATAATTTCAAATGGTAAAGAAAGAAAAGCTTCTGCACAATTAAGGTAAAAAAATATAAAAATCAAAATTATCATTGAAGTGAACAATTCTCAAAAATATAACACAGAATCATCTTCAAGATTCAATTCGTCATCGTCATCATCATCGTCACCAACAACTTCAATCTCCTCTTCCTCTTCCTCATCATCACTGTCCACATACTCTTCCTCTTCTTCAATGACTATTGGAGCTTTCCCTTTTCCCTTAGCCAACTTAGGACAGCACAAACTCGAGTACGTCGAGAAGTGTCTTACTCGTTAATGCCTGATGCAAGCTCAACCATGTCCCAAGTGAGATCATCATCACCAAACACAATATCATCACCTGCATTTTCCTCATCTTCCTCCATTCTCCCTAATAGCCATTCATTTGAATCATCAATTTCCTAGAGGAAAATGGGATCAAGATAATCCCTATCTTCATATCGATCCCTCAAAGCTTTGTTGTACTTAACAAACACAAGATCATTCAACTTTTGTTGTGCCAACAGATTTTTCTTCTTTGAGTAAACCTATTTAGATTTCCAAAATAAAAGTATTAATATAAAATTACTTAATAAAATTAATGCAATGCATATTATGAATTAGTTTATAACTTACATTTTCAAATACACTCCAATTCGTTTCGCATTCCGAGGCACTACAAGTAAGGCCTAGCACCTTTAGTGCCAATTTTGCTAAGTTAGGTGCAGACCGACCAAAGAGATTCCACCACTCTACTGTAAAAAGATAAGTTATATAATATTAATAAGCACCTAGAAAGTTACTATAAAAAAATTATATCACTTGACTACCTGGGACAATGGTCTTCCTTTGTCTAATAATAATAGGTGTTCCAAAGAGTCCTTGTGCATTTCTATAAATGAATATTTCACGTGTTATTGTTTTGCATACTCTCATTAGGCTCCAATTTTGCCAAGATATTGCAGAATCCATTCATAACCTCCAAATCAAAATCAAGATTCTGATTTTCATAAGAGAATTCAGGATTAAGGAAATATCCTGCTACATGTAGAGACCTATGAAGCTGGCAATCCCACCTCTTATCAATGATATCACAAAAGGTCCAAACTTTTCAGCATTATTGTTGAAAACCTTCATGATAACTTCCTTAGCTCTATCCATTGCTTCGTATATGTATCCCATTGCAGGCTTCTTCTCTGAGTCAACAATATGAAGCACTCTCAAAAGAGGAGACGTAGCTTTGAGAATGTAAACAACCTTATTCCAAAATAAAGACATTATGATGATTGTTGCCACCTTCTTTCCCTTATCTTCTTTTGCATTTTTAGAAGTGATCAACTTATCTAAAGTGAACATCTTCCTTAAATTTTCCTTTTGTCTATGAATGCTCTGTAAGGTGAGGAAAAATGTAACAAATCTTGTAACTGCAGGCCTCAACAACTCCCTATAATTCCCTAGACGGAGAGGGTGAAATTTGCAGTTTAAAAATAAGATGCGAAAATATAAATCAACAATCACACAAATAAGCAATCTCACAAGAATACAATGATTTTTAGGTGGAAACCCAAACTTGGGTAAAAACCACCACCTAAACCTCTCGATTTAGGATTTCCCGATCTACCTAGTAGATCAAATCCATTAACCGAACTATTTAAAACAAGGGTAATTCAACCTTAATACAACCGACACTACTTTGTGCGAGGGTAGTGTACCTTAAAGTCCTCTTCACGATGAGTATTTTGTCTCACAAGGGAAACGGAATTCGTAAAGCGAGCACCAAACAAAGACAAAATTGCACAATATCCTATAAAGCCCAAAATATGTATAAATCAAACTAGCTCCTATAGGCAAAAGAATTTCCCTTAGATGGAAGTGGTGCAACGTGAAGTCGGTAGCTAACGATGCTCTCGGATGGATGCTAGAGAGCTTGGAGAACAAGAACTTCTTCTAGATGATTTTCTTCTTCACTTGGACACAATATGGTGTGGAAGTAGTTTCTCAAGGTATACTTAACTTAGAAAAGGTGCTCCTCTATTTATATAAGTCTTAAGAAGGCTTTGGAAGGCCTTGGAAGCCTCTTGTAGCCGTTAGGAACAAGGCTCAAGAGATTGGTTCAAAATCCCACCGAAATCAGGATCATTTATGATTCTAACAAGGTTACTAGACATTTGGACTTAAGGTCAAACATCTGGGTCTTTGTCTGATCTAAAGATCGGTCATCAAATCTAGAAGGATGAATGATCTGATCAATGTTGGATCAAGACGGACGTCTTAAACTCTCTTTTAAAATGTTTAGGATACTAATCGAACATCTAATCCTAAGATGGCTCTCTTCCTATTTTCACAATATCAAAACAAGGTTATAGTATCTTTTAGGTCAGACGACAGGTTGGTCGTCTGGCAAAATCTCTAGACATCTAGAAAGGCAATCCTCTGTGGGAATGGATTTCCCAAGAGGCTTAACGGCTAAATCCTTTAGCAAAAGTGATTTAGGTTAGATCTTAGCTTAACGTCTATTTATCAGACGGCTGGAATGATCTACAGACGTCTGAAAGTATTATAGAATTAATTATAAGGTAATCTCCGAGGATTATCTTCTGACAGTCCAACAGTCCTATTGTTGGGCGTCTGTCATTGGCATCAGACGACTTCTAAGACGTCTGGACTATGGGCTGGTTGTCTGAAATCAACAGACAGAAAGCACTAAATCCAGCCTAAGTGTTTAAACGTCTGGACAAACGGCCAGACGTCTTAAAGATCAAGATCAGACGTCTGAGGTCCAGATTGGACATCTGATCAGGCTATCTGAAGCCTATTTTGGTTTTCTAATCTATCTAAGTATTTGTCTAAGTTTCTTAATAGGGTGTAAGGTTTCCTAGGACTAAGGTGGGGTACTTTGGGCTCTTTACAAGAATCTAAAGAATAAAAGAGCAAAATACAAGACAAATAAATACAAGAATACAAAATAAAAGAAAGAATATTTCTATCATATTCTTCATCGCCTTCCTTCTTCAAGCTCTCGCTTCAAGCGAAGCTCCTTGTTCTTCATCAAGCTCCTCCAATCCGCCATGAATGCGAGCTTGAGCTCCTTCACACTTGTATCCATTTGCATTATCCTGAAACTTATACACTCAAATACAAATGTTAAATCACAAGCATTTTGTTATCATTAAAATTAACGATCATAGTACCCTTGCACCAACACTCCCTACTTGTAAACTGCCTCATCAAATTTGCAATGATACGTACAACTGTATCTCTTTCCTCCTTGAAAACCTTCACATGATATCTCAATAAAGAAACTCTTACTTCATGGTAAGGAGGCTTCAATCCAGAGCCAAAACAACAAATTGCCTCAATCATTATCTCAAACTAGATATCCTTGACAGCATTGAATGCAATGTTTACAGTACATCCATTTTGTAATAATCCGTAAACTACATCTCTTTCCACCTTGAAAACCTTGGAAATTATACTCTGTTCTGTCAACAATCTCCTTTTTCGTTTCCGAACCACCTTCTTAAGATCAACCTTCGTACACTTATCCATTGGTCCATGAAACTTCATTAGAGGAAGTCCACCACTTCCACTTTCACCAGCACCCATCATGATTCGAGCCTTCTTTGCATGTGACTGTGTAGGATTTTCTACTCTTTTAGTTGTAAATCTATCAATGGGTCCTAGTAAGACATTCACTTCTATTTCATCTCCATCATCATCATTGTTAAGTAACTCATCGTAAACAAAATCTTTCATGAACCTTTCTTTTTCTTCCTTTTTAGATTGTCGATATTCTCTCAACTCCTCTCACATGTTGTGAAGCTTTTGGACATACTGTTGTGTTCTTATCACCACCAGTAATATGTCTAGTAACTCTATAAATCCCCCCTTTCACTATCCTATCACAAAAAGTACACTTCGTATCATTAATCTTTTTTGGATTCTCCAATGTGACATACTTCCAACATAGATGCTTTCTCCTTGTTTCAGGCATCTACAAAATTCAAAACACATGCAAAGTTGCAAATAATGATGTAACATCATGTAAGTTGAAAACAAACATAATATACTAACATATATCACATTATATATCAGTATACATACATACTTCTATACCAAAGATATAATATGTATATTTATATCTCCGTTTCTATTAGATTTAATACAGTACATATTAAACGGTAATTTACCACTTCTTATAAAAAAGTTCTGTATATATAAAAAAGTACTTATGGTGATTATATTATTTATATTTTGATTTATAAACATACTTTCTATATAAATTACATATATTATGTTCTATATATGTATCGATTAGTAATTATTAATTATATAATATTATATACATATATTGTATTGTACTTGTACATAAAATTATTTGGAATATTAGTTAATGCAAATACTAAATAGGACCTAAATACCTATGCACAATAGCTCTGTCACGAGTCGGGACCTACATAACAAATAGTTAATATTTAAATTTTAACTATTAAGTAATAAGGACGATTAGGTCAGAGGACATACACATGTTGAGAGCTGACCTTGCGAAGGGTTTTCAACAACGAAGGGTTTTCAACAATGAAGACGATGAAGTACGATCAAGACTTGACGATGGAGTGGACTTGATCTTGCTAACGATGGAGCAGTAGCTGCAGCGGAAGGGATGGCGGCGTCGCGGCGGTGAGAAGCAACGGTGACGAGCAATCAAAGCTTGAGCAGCGATGGCGGAAGGCAATGGCAAGTTGTTCCAATGCTAACTCGCTATATATGCATGTGAGGGGAGTGAACTAAAAGGCATGTTCGCAATAAGCATGGGGAACTCGAGGCAACAGGCGCTATCGAGGCGACGAGGCATCTGAGGCGCACATCAACCGACGAGGCGTCTCGCCTGATTGAAGGCCATCGCCTGGTGCTTGCTCAAGGCAACAAGCCCTGGGATCACCTCACCTAGTCACATTTTCGCCCAAGGCGATCACCTTGACAGCGTGGCTAGGACCTCAATGATCCACATGAAGGTTCCGAAGCAATTCTAGGGAAATGTTGGGCTTACTGCGACGTACTTGATTAATCGAGTGCCCTCGTCAGTGCTTGGAGGACAGATTCCTTCTCAAATGATTTATCCAAACTACTATAAGCAATTTGCTCTACCTTTAAAGACCTTTGGGTGCACATGTTTTGTCCAAGCTTATGGCAATCAAGACAAGTTTTCTTCCTGGGCTATGAAATGTATGTTTCTTGAATACTCCAGAGTGTAGGAGTATAAATGTTATAATCCTATCCATAGGAAATATATTGTCACAGCAAATGTAACATTCTTTGAGAAGATCACATACTTCTCAAAAGAAGGGATATCTATCCAAGCTGCCTTGGAAGAGATTTAAGTTTACCACATGAGGTCAAAGATCCTACCTGACACTACACACATTCCAGCCTTGTTAGATAGGAGCGAATCAGACAATGATAAGCAGCATGCACAAAGGAGACCTAATAGACCATGCACTCTTTACGCTATGTTGCAGTATACAGGGGTCTCACATCTAGAGGAGGAGGATAGGCAATTTGCCTTGACTATCACCACTACAGCTATTCCTAGAGATTATATTCAGGCTTCTCAAGACTCCAGGTGACATGCAATGATCAATGAAGAGATGCAAGCATTACAATCCAGGAAAACGTGGTATCTTGTGTCATGCCCTCCAGATGCTATAGTAGTTGACTGCAGATGGGTGTACACCATCAAGTATAGAACAAATGGGACAATGGATAGGTACAAGGCTAGGCTTATTGCCAAGAGGTTTAACCAAACATATGAGGTAGACTACCTTCAAACTTTTTCACCCGTAGCCTGCATTGCTTCTAACAGGATTGTTATCTCAATTGCAATGCTTAGGAGATGGCCACTATTTCAATTGGGCATTAAAAATGCCTTCTTATATAGTGATTTGTTTGAGAAAGTGTATATGAGACAGCCATTGGGGTACAGTGTTCAAAGAGAGCTTGTTTGTCATCTGAGGAAGGTTATATATGGCCTGAAACAAAATCACGAGCCTAATTTAAGAGTCTTAGCTCAGAGATCCAAAAGATTTGGTTCCAATGGTCTACTTCATATCATTCCATCTTCATCAGAAGGGTTAGGTATGATAATGTTGATCAAGAGATTATTCTTGTTATTTATGTAGACAATATGGTCCTTACTAGAGATGATATGGATGGAATCATCCAAACGAAGGCATTCCTACAGTCTACCTTTGTCACCAAAGACTTGGGTGATCTTCAATACTTTTTGAGGATTGAAGCAGTTAGGTAGGGGACTAGCCTTTCTTTGTCCCAAAGACAATACACTCTGCAAATCCATGAGGAGGTTGGATTGCTTGGGTCCAAGCCCTCCAATATACCAGTAGAGTCCCAGCCTGTTCACACCACTAATGAGGAGGATCCACCATATGAGGATGTTACCAGATACCGCAGCACAGTTGGACGCTTGCTCTACTTGACTATTAAGAGGCCTGATATTAGTTTTGCAGTAGCAAAACCAGCCAGTATATGCAGAACCCTAGGTACAACCCTTGGCGTGAGGTTTGCCTTATCCTGAGGTACCTCAAAGGAAGTCCAGGTAGAGAGTTGTACAACAAAGATGACAGAAATCTTAATATTATAGCCTATTTAGATGTGGATTATGCTAGGTCTATAGATGACAGATGTTCTACTTCAAGATATGCAGTTTATCTTGGTGGCAATCTAGTTTCCTACACAAGCAAAAAAGAGAATGTGGTGGCTCACTCGAGTGCAGAGACAAAGTATAGAGCCATGGCTCAGGTGGCTTGTGAAATTATGTGGATTGTTAATTTTCTGCAAGACTTGAGTGTTTAAGGCTGATATGCCAGTATCACTTTATTATGGCAACAAGGTTGCCACTTAGATCACTTCTAATCCGGTCTTTCATGGAAGGACCAAACATATTAAGATTGATTGTCATTTTGTGCGTGATGCAATCTTAGGAGGAAAGATTAGTACCCCATATGTCTCATCTGAATTTCAACTAGCAGGTATTCTTACTAAGCCATTGAAGAAGAAACATCGTGACTTTCTATGCGACAAGTTGGGGCTTGCTGACATATACGAACCAACTTAAGAGAGAGTGTTGAGTTATAAGGATGTATTTGTCATTTATTTTTCTTCTATCGGAATCTATGTAATTAACCTGGTTCTCTCTTATAAAAGAAAGGCTAGGGTTTCTATTAAGAAGTAATACATCATTTTCTCATTACACTCCATATAGTCTTCTGTCATTTCTAGAAAATCTCATGTGATTCTTTTGTGTTAGATGAAGAAATGCTTGCGGCCTGGAATAGAATTTCATCTCCCGCCTTTATGTGAAAGGTCGATTTCTCTAAGGCATATGATTCAGTGACCTAAGCTTATTTGTGGGAGATTCTTAGAAGGAAGGGCTTCCCAAAGGCTTGGGTTTGGATAATGAAAAGGTGCATTATGATGATCTCTTTCTCCATTTTGGTCAATGGAAAGCCGTGAAGATCCTAGACCCATCCACAAAGGGGTGTTAGACAAGAGTGCCCACTAACACCTATGTTGTTTATCATTGTTATTGATACTTTGCCATCTTTGACTTTTAAGGCTTGTAGGGGGCTTGTTCTCTGATTTTTCTCTAAAGTCTGATGGCTCATTGCTTACTCCCTTGTTGCAGTATGCGGACGATATGGTTTGCTTCATTCAAGAGGGCCTGCGACAAGCTGAGCATGTGACGCAATTGGTGAGAATGTTTGGAAATATGTCTGACCTTCTTGTGAACGTAAGAAGATCTACCGTTGTTCCCTTTCACATGGACAAAGCAGGGGAGGATGCTATTTTTGAGGCTCTTGATTCTACGGTTGTTCGGCTTTTGATTATTTATTTGGGCCTTCCATTAAAGGGAAAGCAGCTAGTAGTAACTAACTGGAGGGTGGTGGAGGATACGTTGAATAGGAGGTTGGCTGGTTGGAGTCGAAAGCTTCTTTCTCATGGTGGAAGGTTGGTTTTGATTAAATCAGTTTTGTCAACTGTACCGATTTTTTACCTTTCTATGTTCAGAAGATTATTTTTTTTGAAAAGAACCTAAGAAGATTATTTCCAAGCTCAAGATTGCCAAGAAGCGATTTTTTTGGAAGGAGTCGGATCATGATGGTCAATTCTTGCAGTTGGTCTCATGGAGGAGGATTTACAGGCCGAAGAGAAGAGGCAACCTTGGCATTAAAAGTTTAGAGAGATTTAATAAGGCCCTCCTAATAAAGTGGGTGGTAAGATTTTTGTGTGATGGTGCTAGCCTCCTGGAGAAGCTATTAAGGATTCTTATGGAGTTCCTATTGATGTGGTTTGTGGCCAATCTAAAAGGGTTAGGTTGCCTACTATGAGGAGTCATCTCGAATCTATTTGCTCAAAGGATTGGTAGTGGTTGTTCCTTCCATTTTTGGAAGGTAACTGGATGAGATTTGGGATTTTTTTTTTATAAGTTCCCACATTTGTTTAACTTGACCCCTCCCAAGGATGCTTTCATTCCAGATGTTGAGGATGCTACCTTAGGTTCTTGGTCTCCTGTTTTGGAGATGTTGCAAGGGATTTATGTGGGAATATGGTTGATGGATTCACCTGGAAGGAGGGGAGGTTTTCTGTTTCACGAGCTTTTAAGATTTGATCTTTGGAGGAGGGTCCATTACTTTTGACGTGGGAGGATTGTTCGTTGTTTTGGAAGATACCTATACCTTTGAAAATTAAGATCTTCTTGTGGCTTTTTAAAGGGGAGAAGTTAGTTACGAAGGTCCTTTGAGCTAAATGGGCTTCAGATTCAGATTTGTTGTCTTTTTTATGGTACTATAGAGGAGGCATTGGATCATCTCTTCACTTGTCAGTTTTCGAGGGAGGTTTAGCAGTGTGTTTGTGTTTGCAATGTAGTGCTTACATCCTCAAACATGTGGTAAGCTTCTTTCCTGTCCTTGGTTCATGCTAACATAGTTGGTTGGGTTAAAGCTGTGGCTACCTTGTGGGTTATTTGGTGTCAATGGAATGCTACAATTTTCAAAAAGGAACCGATACGGGTTGAGAATTTAGTAAGGGAGGCTTATGGCCTATTAAAGGCATAAGTTTGTTCCTTTTATTTTGATATTAATGATATTTGGATGATTACTGATCTCTAATAATCTTCCTTTTTCCTCTAAAAAAACAAAGGTCTCAACAAAGACTAACAAGATAGCCCAATATCGAGGAGAATATTTTTATGGCCCATTTAGGCATTTGGGGCAAGAAAAATCAATAAATATGTTCATTTGGGTGACATGGTGATCTTTATATGCGATAAAAGATTGAAAATTAGAGTTTTAATGAGATTAGGAGTTATCTAGACCTCAAAACAATATCCTCATCCCTTTGTTTCAAATATTTTTTAGAGTTTAAAGCTCTCAAGTCAATAAATAAGCCTTAAGACCCCCAAGGATTATTCTTCCTCCCTCTCCATCTCAAGCATCTCTTCCACCTTCCTACTCAGAGCGGGCTACCCCGGGAGGCTACAATGCTCCTCTAACCTTCATCCAGTGTCCGTCGATGCGCATCTCCACCTCCATCATCCATCTCCATCACCGCTACGCTAATCATCCCTCATATGTTTTAATTTTAGCATTTTATTTGTTATTTTCAAATTGTATTAGTTAACTCTTGTGATTCTTAGTTTAATTATTAATAAAAAAAAAAATCTTTTGTGCAATTGCTCTCATTCTTTTGTTAATAGCTAGTTCATTTTCATTATTTGCATGTTTGGTTTGTTTTTGTATTTGTTAAATAACTGCATTTACTTCTTGAATTTTATATTACTTTTCATATGTCAAAAATTCTAAAAATTTTATGTTCCATTTCTACATGTTAGTTTAGCCACTCAAACAAAATTCAGTACAAAAATTCCTCATAGGAAAAATTTTTAAATAGTTTTATGTTCGGGTCCTTAGATTGTTACACCTCAGTCCTAAAAAGTTTTTTCCAATTTTCCTCCATGCGTTCTAAAAGTCCTATTAGTGTGAAATTCGATAGGTTTCTTGGTTGGTTAGGAAAATCCTAGAATTTTTATTTGAATTTTTACATTTTTTAAAATTTAATTTCACGTGAATTACATTGGCATCCTCGCTACTGCATTTTAATCCATGTCCTTAGTTCCCATAAGTTTATCCCTTCTTTAAAGCACAAGAAAAATCTAAATATTCAAAAAAATGAAAAATATATTAATTTAAGATAGTAAAAAGCAATTTAGAGACACGACTCAAACTTTCATTTTATTCAATTTTATCTCTTTAGGAGTCTTAAAATTAATTAAATGATTGTGATTTCATGCTACAACGACGTTTTGTCTATTCTCAAATTCCATGATTAGAGACCAATCTTCCTCACTTGAGCGGTAGAGCCCACAACTTTCATTGTGCCACCTTTAGTAAAACCAAAGCCTTGATCTATCTTAAAGAGGAAGTAGCATCTACCAATAGACATCCCTGCCTAACACCTCTTCGATGTTGTATCCGATCCCCCTCTAGACGGCCATTAACCAAAAAAGGACAAGAAGCAAGTGTGAGCAAAGCTTCATTTAACAGATCTCAGCTTACGAAAATCTTCTTACTCTAAGAGGGGACACTAAAGAAATCTCCAATCTAAGCTGCAATAAGCCTTGAAGAAGTCAACATTTTAATAGAAAGCTTTTGTTTCATCCCTCTTCCAGGCCAAAAGAACCTTAGAGGTGACCACATAATCCTCCATTATTGATCTCTCCCTGATGAAAGCCAACTACACAAGTTAGATCAAGATATTTAGAACTCTTCTGAGGCAACAAGCTAGAGTCTTCGCCATGAGCAACTAAATGGAGTTAGACTGAGCTATTAACCTATAGTCATCAACTGTCTCTAGAACCTCTCCTTTAGGAAGAAAAAGGAAGAAGCAATTGGTTTTGAAGAGGTTTGAACCCTCTATTGGTGAGTAAAAGATATCCATCACTTTTGTGACCAAGGGCTCGCACGGGTCTAGGGGAACCCTTTTACTTCAAGGAGCAAATTGATGCCACACTTCGTCCTCCATGAAGGGGGGAATCAAGAGATCTATATCCTCCTCACTAAGGCATATTAGATAATAAGCTCATAAATACTACGTCCTAACCCTCTAAAGGCAAAAAAGCCTAGGGTAGTACTCAACAAAGGCCCTTCCTACCTCCTATCTTCTGAAGCACACCACTCGTTCATCGAAGACCGATTCAATATAGTTCCTCCTCCCATTAGCAAACAAGCGAAAGGTATTGGAGTCTCCCTCTTTTAGCCATAACTACCTCAATCTCTATCCCCACTCCTCTTTTCCGCCTTCAATCTAAACGTTTTGACATTAGTTGGGATTACTCTATGTGCTTTGTAGGTAGAAAGTTAAGCGAGTCCTTTATTTTATCAAGCTTGGCCAACCAGAGCCTTATCCTTGTAATTTTTCCTAGCCTCACACAATTCCTTCTTGAATTCCCATAGCTTTTCCTACATAAAGAGGGTCTTCTTATGATATCCCACTACTAAAGGACTAAATGGATCACATTCCCTCCACAACAACTAAAGCTTTTCTTAAAAGGCCCCCTCCAGGAATGGACACCATTAATTACGAGAATGGAAAAGAAGCTTTCAAGATGGCCATCTAAAATTCTATCTTGAGGAGGATGTCTAGTATTGATGAAGTCAGTCTTCATGTCCATCTCGACGTAATTCCTATCAGTCTTTCGATTTCCATAAAAGATAGGAAAGCATCTAACCGACATCATGAGAGATTTCTTCTAGACAAACTATCGCTTCAATGGAAGGGGAACAAGGTTGGTAGACTGGGATGAGATTTGTAAGCCACTCAATGAAAGGGGCTTGGGAGTGAGATCTACAGATGATAATGACAACCTCCTTGCCAAATGAGTGGCAAAAATTATGGGGCTGGATTCTGACTTGTTCAACATCATTCTATCTATTTGTTATGGACGATCTCTGAATTGGGAGCAGAGGGCCTGGTCTCCAAAAGGGTCGTCATCTTTCTTAAAAGGAATAGCAGCCATTTTGTCAAAAAGCTGCAACACTTCACCCCTATCTTGGCTCAGGTGACTACTATTTTTAGAATGATAATTGGACGAGCCAAAGATCCTTAAAATCTCTCTTTCCAAGGCTCTATGCACTAACAGGAAACAAAAAGGCATAGGTCATTGATTGTTGGGACAATGGTTGGGACCCACTTTCCTTGGCAATCTTTTTAATCAAAGAACACAGGAGCTTGCAGAATTGATGGATATACTATCAACACACCATCCTAAAGGTGGAAATGATGCATTTTTATGGAACAATGGAAATTTCTCTATTCAGAAGCATATGGGAGGATGCAAGTTGTGATACAACCTAATATTGAACTTCTTCAGGACTACAAAATGATTTGGTGCATGTCTTGCCCACGTAAATTCATGATTTTTGCTTGACTTTTGCAGAGGAGAAGATTAATGACACAAAGCTGGAGATCCAGATGGTGCTTAATGTAGTCACTTCCTGTGCAATCAGAACAAGCGAACATCAATCATCTATTTTTTTATTATACCAAGATTGGTCCACTTTCAATTTTGATTGGATTGATCACATGAATGAATACATGTTTTGAAGCTCCTTCAAGCACGAACAACCTAGCCTTTATACCTTTTAATAGGGGAAAAAGAGTCAAACCCACCAAAAGCTCGCCCATAAGGCAAGCAAGGCTAAAGGGAGAACCAGTCCAGCCTACAAACAAGCCAAACCCCCCTACCGACCGGAACGCAATGCCATTACATGAGGAGGACCACCCAGTCATCCAATCCACCTGCCTCAAAGCATCCTACCGATTTGATTGCCCATGCCCTCAAGCATCAGGGATCACCCATGAGGTCAAGGCACTGCAATCCATCGCTATGCTGATCCTAACAGTGCCAGGCAAGAAAAGCACTAGCAACGCAGAAGCCAAGGCCATAACACAGGAATCAAAGCAGCAGCATGAAGCTAGGCGATCAACTAGAAGATGAGGTGACTTACAGGGCAATAGCTCCTCATGTAAAATAAATGATTGCTAGTTTCCGAAAGGGAGGAATCCCCATATAAAAGGAGGGAACATGTATTCGAGGGAGGGGGCTTCTCCCCATCCTTTATCATGCGAGTTACTAGTAAACAATTAAGGGTTAAAACCCTTCCCTAGACGTACACCCACAAGATAGAATTGGATCACCAAATCTTCGTGTCTATTTTATTTATTCATGTGTTCACAACACTCCCATCTCCTATACTTCCTATCGAATCCTTTAACCTCAATCAATTGACACCGTCTGTGGGAAGCTACAACAAAAAGCCAAGCGTTGTTGGGCAAAAGATATGATCTCCACCCAAGCATGCCCAAGCACGATCTCATGGGTGTTGAAACACCGCTTAGCTGAAAACCTGGCCAGGGGGTCACAAGCGCACAACAGAAGCAGAACACCACTAGTTGGAGGAACCCATAGACTCCTTACGCAAGGGAGGGGCAGCATTCACACATGTGAGAAGCAAGCATTGCGACCACGAACCTTCAACAACGGCCACCGACGGCAAAACGTTGCCAAGGGTCACACCTCAACGACCAAAAGGCAAGAAGCTAGCATTCACTTCCTCATTTCTCAACCAAACTTGGGCTGCCAAAGTCAATTGCCGCTCGATTTGCCCACTTGAGTCTGGCAACCATTCAGGCAAGGTCCTTGTGGCCACAGGCCCCTACAGCCACCAATACATGCATCTAGTAAGGGGTAGTCCCCCCACTTCAGTTCTTTTAGCGCTCCCAACCCTAGTGGCACCTGTTGGGGATCGAGCAACGTGCAAAACGACCCGAACAACCCTTGATCGAGGAGCCCTCAACCCAACTACGTAATGTTCCACAACCGACAAGGACAAGCATCTTCGATCGGGCACCCCCTCATGTCCTTCAAAAGACTTTCCCTTGAAAGCCTTAAAGGACATTTTCCAAGGCAACACGAAAAGTATTAAGTTCAAGAATACATCTTGTAAACCAAAGTTCACAAACAAAGAATAAAAATAATAATTTGGCATCCATCCTACAAATTATCTTCCAAATCCAATCATATCATCCAAATAGATTCTATGTGTTATAACTCAGCACCAAATAACATCATAAAATTAGGTAATCTACTTCTCAACCTTCTAGTCTAGGTTGTCTAGAGCAAACTAAATTAACTATCCAAACAACCTATACCTCACTTGCCTGCATTATATATCCAAACTTCTAATCACCTTGATCACATATGTTCTCTCTTCAAATTGAAAAAATAATATCAAAATGATAACTTCTTATGGTCACTTGCATGTTAAACTTTTGATGTCATGATCTTTCCTTTCGAAAAGGAATTTGTAAAGTCATAATATAAATTACATGAAAGTAGAAACAAGTATTGCGTGATTTCTAGATCAAGAAAGCAAGATGTCTTTATACAGAATAGTGTTGTCAAAGCCAAAAGGCACCAAAAGGCATCAAGGGTTCAAGATACCTGTGCTGCTAAGGCACTTGCCGAAGACAATCAAGGCACTAAGAATCATAATATGGACACACAACCACACACACACATATATATATATGCATGCGTATATACACACATGCATGCATGTATACACGTAGTAACACAAATATGATACATTATGCATATTTATATACTATATAAATATTTAGACAGAATACACACTATACATACATGTGCACATTCATACGTATGTATGCATATACATATAATTGCAAATGTATGTGTTAAGGATTGCAGAGCGTGGAGGCCTTAAGCGTGGAATATCCCATGCTAGAGGCTATTATGCTTGTGCCAAGAAGCCACACTATTGTTGCCGCTATTATCTACATGAAAGCAAAGAAAAGAAAGAGAGAGAGGGCACATTTGGAGAGGCGAGGAATTATAGAAAGATGGGAAATATTATTGCTCAACTCAAAGAAATAACCAAGACTTCTTTCTATAAATGGAGAGGCTTTCATACCACAATCAACTATAAAAGGAAAAACTAATTAGGCTAAAAATAAGAACTCAATAAAATCTCAAAGAACTTGACTAATTTAAACTTACAACAAATAACTCTTGACTAAGGCAATAAGCCAACACCAAAACTAACGCCACCGACCTTTTATTCTCGTGAACTATGGGACCACGTGGCTTCTTCATTCTTCACACCCCCTCAAGTCGAGGGGACTGAGATGAACCTTGGTGAGCATCTAGAGGCCCCACCACACCACTTTTTCTTCCATGATCACTTGATCATTCTTCTTGGTTGGGGTCTACATAGCCACCGCAAGTCCCGAAGCACCATTGGAAGTGGTTGCCTCTTTGGCAACCTCAATAGTCGACACCATTTCTCCGGTGGACTTCTCCTGCATAAAACATAGCCCGGATCTTTAATAAATGAACTTCCTAGATCAATCGCTAGTCCTTTTGCAACCAGGAAAGTCGTTTCTCCTTTTGGCAACCTCGAAAGCCGTTGCGATAACTGCAGGTATTTCTTCTTCACTTCAGGTAGTGTCCAATTTTTTTTTAGTGATACAAAGATGAGCGATCCCATGCATAGTATTCGACACTCTTTCTCTAGGAAAATCTCATCTTTTGAAGGAGAGTAAAAAAATCAGATATGAAGTGTCCATTACAAAAGAATAAAGATCACCAACCGCATCATAACTCGCTAAATCTCCTCTTCCCTTTTCTAGGCCTCGAGCTCCGCCATCTTTTTTTCAAGAAACGAGCCTCTCTCTACTTCTACACTCCACGTAAGGCACTGGATACATGAGAGAGATCACCTGCCAAGTCCTCTCCTCTTCTCCTCAAGCCCTACGTAAGGTGCCAAAGTCCTTCAAGGAGTTCGTGAGAGAACTCCCTACATCAAGCGAAGATGCCCCAAACTCTGGGGCCTCGGTGTTGCTTGGAGATGTTCATGCACAAGAGGATCTTCTTCTGCATGAACTCCCCTCTTCCTTCCTTCTTACTCCACGCATAGGATTGGAAGACCAAGATCGGTGAATTTAATACCATATTGAGGATTGCAAGAATCTGGAGGCCTTAAGCGTGGAATATCCCACACTAAAGGCTGTTGTGTGTGTGCCAAGCCCCACACAACTAATGTTGTTTACGTGAAAGCAAAGAGAAGAGAGAGAGAGGAGCACGTTTGGAGAGGAGATGAAGTGTAGAAAGATGGAAAATATTATTGCTCAACTCAAGGAAATAACCAAGACTTCCTCTCTATAAATAGAAAGGCTTTCCTACTACAATCAACTAAAAAAGGAAAAACTAATTAGCCTAAAAATAGGAACAACTCAATCAAATCTCAAACAACTTAACTATTTTAAACTTGCAACAAATAACACTTGACTTGAGCAACAAGCCAACACCAAAACTAAGGCCACTGACCTTTTATTCTCATGAACTATGGGACCACGTGGATTGTCCACGTGGCAACTGTGCCACATGACAACCTGCGTGACTTCTTAATTCTTCACAGTATGTATATATGTGTACATATATACACACACAGGGTAGATATTTATGTATGTATATTCGTGTCTGTCTGTGCATATATGGCATGTATGTATGTTTATCTATGTATGTATATTTGTGTGTATGTGACTGTGCACATATAGTATGTATGCATGTATGTTTATTTTTGTGTGTGTATGTGTCTATGAGCCTGCGCATATATAGTATGTATGTGTGCTTATTTATGTATGCATATTTGTGTCTATGTGCGTGTGCATATACAACATGTATGTATGTTTATGTGTACTCAAACTTATAAATATATATGCACATATGTATACCTGTGCATGTTTGTAATCAAGAAAGAGCATTCAATATTAGTAAAAAGAAATCAAAAATTCTAAAAGAAATTTAGAAGACAAAAAACTACATATTTAGCCCAGGGGTTTGCCCAGGACACTTGACACCTCAGTCCAGGCACTTGCCTAGGCAACACCTATAGAAGATCAACTTGGCTAGGCACCAAGGTCTCACCTCGCCTTGGCACCTAGGCATGCCCACCTAACAATACTAGTGAAGAACACAAGTACCCCACGAGCATCATAAAAATACAAGAATCTCAGTAATATTCTGCAACTACAACAGTTTTAACACTATGCAAATAACAACAAATCTGTGTTAGCCTTTGTCCTTTTTTTTAACTCCACAACTCAATTTTCCTAAACAATGTACTGGTAGTTGATTTACATCAAAGATTTTTTTTTCTTTGATACAGACATTGGTACCAGTTTTCCATGAGTTTTGGATATGGTGTGGGTTTGGTAAGCAAACATAAGTTGTAGACAGGCATAGAAAACTGAAACATACAGACAAGGGGTATTAATGTACACACAATTAAAATGTTTTATCTAAATAATAGCAACAAAACAAAAATGAAAGAGAGAGTTGTATGCCTATAAAAAACATATATTGAATCTAGAGAGAACAAATGTGGAGAGAGAAGATCCAACTGAGATGCTTGTTCTAGGCAACCTTATAAGGAAGCCTATCAAATAATAGAGGTCCAACAAGAAGGAAACAAGGTAAACGACCAAAGGTGGCTGCATGAAGGGCTGAAAATGCAAGGTATCTACGATTTTGCAATTTAAGGGAGAAGGTCAAAACAGTGCAGACGCTTCGCAGGTTGGGGAACAAGAGGTGATTAAGTTGACTGAGAATGCTAGTGTTAAGTCGGTGAGCTTTAGCACCAAATGTGCTGTGGATACAGGGCAGTGGATCCCCAATTCTCAACCTCAAGGAGAAAAATGCTTCGGAGGCAGAGATTTTGACAAATATGATGCATTTTGACATAAAGAAGGGAAGATATCATTGGGTATGAGCAAGAAGTCAAAGCAAAAACGCTCCAATAAAAACAAAAAAAAAAATGGTTTTAGACCACGTTATAAGTCACACACACTAGAACTGAGACTATGCATTAGGGACCACGGATATCACTGGTTCTTTAATCTTCAATGACAATCTGAAAGGCTCACTTTGCATCAACAGACGACAAAATTGAAACAGGAAAGAAGAGAATCCACTACTTACCCTGGCCGTTGTCATTCGCCCTCAACACCACGAAAACATACTTGAGAAGTGGAATGAGGGTCAAGGAATAGATGATCAAGGAAAGAGCTCCGATAACGTCCTCAGGATCATCCACTCCCTTGGGGAACGTGTTGTAGAAAACATACAAAGGAGAAGTACCCAGATCTCCGAAAACAATACCCAGACTCTGGAAAGCAAGACGCAGGAGCAGCAAAGAAGAGAATTTCTGCATAACGCATAGTCAGTAATACTATCTTTCTAGAGCAGAAAAAATCAAGCACGCATCCAGATGCCCGAAATTAGACAAAACGCCTGACTAATCTACTTCCTAAATAGCTCACTGACATACATATTTTAAGTTTTAGGATCGAAATCTTTAGCAATTAAGAGAGAGGGAGAAAGAATAAATAAAGAAATAAAATCAGCTGGAGTGGGCAATTGATTGATTGCATGGTCAGTTCGTGGCTACCTTTTCCTGGTACATATTCTTAAGTCGTCCAGCTTCCTCCTCCATGGGTTGATCGAGTTTCTGATCGAGATCCCACATGCCGCCTTTCTCGTCGGCCTCGTCACCCGTAGCCGATGCCATGAATAAAAGCAATACACAACGAAGGAAGCTCCTCTAGTCTAGTCTAGTCTAGTCTAGTCTAGTCTAGTCTACTCCCAAGCACGCACTCCGCCACCCGAATTGGACTCTGTCGACAGCTCCGATTATCTCACCTGGGCATGGAAGAAGAAGCCACACGAGAGAGGGAAAGAGAGAGCCCTTATCAATGAACGAACTCACCATAAAAGGAAAAGAAAAGAAAAGAAACGGAGCATGTCAACAATCAGATCTTCTCGAACATGTGACCATCCATCATCCGAAACGCTGCCTGCTGCTTTTTTTTAAATCCAAACGCACCGAGAGCGGGGGCGGGGGAAGAGTCGGCGTAGCGGATATGCCGGTGGTGGGGAGGAGGAGGAGGAAAAGATTAAGTGATGGGGTGGTGGTGATGATGGTGGAGGCGAAGGGGATCGGGATAGGGAGGCGGGGTGGGGAGGCTGCTAAGGAAAAGGCTCTTCTCTTCCGTCTGGGTAGACCAGTCCAGGGAGAGGTTGAAGGTAGGGAGCGGTCCAGGTGGGACTCCAAAGGGCGTGGGGTCCAAAGGGTGGACATTTCATTTTCCCTATCGCATCGGAGGAATCTTTGCGGAAAGAATTACCTGGTCCGTGCTCAAGCACTCACTCATTCCAGATCACGTGCTCAGAACCCATTATAAAAACCAAATCCTACTCGGCAGCCAATAAATCAGCCTCATAATGAAGCTTTCAACACCTCCCAATTAAAAAAAAAAACAGCGAAAAGGATTGCAGCTTTGGTCATACGTACATCAACTGAGATCACGTGGATGGGATTCCCCTGCTTGGAAAACCAACGCAACTTGGAAAAAAGGTCGATATCTTTCTAGCAACAGAGTTCACGTATGCAAGAAAAGCTTGCTAAACTGTCCGAGGATTGGGACAGCCCTACGGTACCAAATCCAAAACAGATGACAGTGCTAGATAAAATTGAGTATTTATAGGCGCCATTCTAGTTTGGTTGCCAATGTTTTGGGATGGAGAAGTTTACTGCTTCAAAAATGACAGTTATGATGGTGGAGATTGACAAATGGCGCGAGTTCGATGCATGCGCAAGTGCCCATTAGGAAAACTACTAACACGTAAATAATGAAGGTGAAGGGAAGAAAGGGGTAATTAAATAACCACACGAAAATAAAAAGAATTTTTTACTAGGTCCACCATAAAAGGCTGATGTTTTGAGAGTGTCTTCATGAAGTAAGTCCATTTGACTCGTTATTAGATCATCAAAATCTACTTGAAGTCGATCTGTGTAGGAATACAAAGAAGCACACACCATCGAGTGATTACGAGTCAATGTAGTAACTCTCCATTATGTCTCCATAACTTCTCATTATTGTGATGGTTACACCTTCAAATGTGTAACTCCGCAAAATTTGTACTTTACAAATTAGTTCATACCTCCACATGGAAGAGGAGACACACCCAAATGAGGACAACTAAAAGAGTTATAGTTCATGTATTACTCTACATATAGTAGATATTGAGGGTTAGATCCCTTCTCCAAATGTACACCCATATCGAGTGGACCTAGGTCAACAATCTGCTTTCTTCATGTAGTTGCTTACTTACTTTTATTTTCATGACTATGTTACGTTTCCTATGTATACAAATTTTTTGATGGCTATCGACGACCTTCGAGACCCATCAAGTATAATTCTTAAATGTGCTATGTAATTCATGATTGCCAAGAGTAGCTCACACTCTGTTGATATCTTCACTTATATTGTAACGATCCATGTCTGTATAGTTTTTTCTTTTCAAAGTATATTCAAAAGAAATCTATGAGTTATAAAACTCAATAATTGAAGGGATTGAATTTAAGAGAAATAATTAATGATCCAAACCTTAAACATAATTAAATAACAGGAACTTATAATTCCAATAGATATATTATTATATCTAATTGTACATTATCAAGTATAAAGATAATATATCATGAGAACTTAATTTCAATTACTGTAAAGATCCGTTCTGTCCTGAACCTTTTAAGACGTCTGAATTGTCGGTCAGACGTCTGGTCAGACGTCTAGATCCCTTTCCAGACGTCTGAAAATCGAATTTTTGGTACGAGTCTTCGCGTCTGCGCACGGGCTACGCGTAGACAGTACCCTTCTTCTCTCTCTTTCCCTCTTCCCTCCTCGACCAAACCCTAATGCACCTCTATAAAACCCCTCTCCCCCCCCTTCCTTTCTTCCCCACTCCACCACAGCCACCTTCCTTCCTCCCTCTCCACTGCAGCGCGAGGGACGAGCGCGAGAGAGAGCGCAAGAGCGAGAGACGAGGAGGAGAGGCAGCATGAGGAGGAGAGGAAGAGCTTGAGCTCGCGAGCTCATGGGAGCTCGCCAAAGGACACACGGCCGAAGCGCGCACGTACGGGAGGAGGAGCACGTCGGGGGAGACATCCCCGACACTTCTGCAGCCAGAGCTGCAGGCGAGGAGGCGAGGCCGCGGCTACGCACGGCGAGGGAGAGCAGCAAGTGGTTCTGGTTCTGGGATTTTCCCAGAATCAGACGTCTGGCGTGACGTCCAGACGACTGGACGGATGTCTAGTGACTACACCAGATGTCTGAAAGAAAATCTCCGCGAAGGTACGTTCCCTTTGCGGATACAGCCATGCAGGCTGCTCCACAGCTACGTTTTGCGTGGCTAATTTTAGGTGATTTGCCTGTCACATGCAAGGATTGCTTCGGGAAGGCGCGGGACATGCCCTCCTATGCATTTCAGACGTTTGGACAGCTTACCAGACGGCTGGAAGCACTCCCAAACGTCCGGAGAGGAGGTCGGACATCTGGAGCCGGGTTCAGACGGTCGGGAAGAGGTTCTGGATGTCTGGGGTCAACGTAGAAGCTAAGGTGAGTTTCTGTTTACTTTTAAGACGTCTGGACCTTGTGCCAGACGTCTAATTTGGGTCTATAGTCCTGTTTTTGACTCGTTTAGGGTCCGTTTGAGGTTCGTTTTACGCAAACAAGATATCGATATTTTCCTTGTGAGTTCCTCTACTTGTTAGAAGACTTTCTATACTGTTCTGAATATTCCCTTGTGATTGTTCCTTGGTATAGGACTTCATTCTGTTGCAAGTTCGGGACTTGCAGAGGCACGTGAGCCTACCATTCGAGCCTCCAATACTCCTAGGTTGTCTGATAGAGTGGTTTCCCCCTATTTTTAATTATAAAACCTTATTGCATATGTGAAATTGAATAAGTAGAAAACCTAGGATGTGTCATGAATCCTAGGACGAGAAGTACTTGCATTTTTTGTATACGTGTTTGAAATTGCAGTCTTAACTAAATGAGTAGAAATGTTAACAACTACCTGTTAATAAACAAGAGCTGCATGTGAAATATGAAGTGTTTGTACTAGTTAGACAGTTACCTATGACACTACTTGTTGTATATGTTAAATGATGGAAATATGAGCTGCATGTGGATAATCTGAGAATGGAAATGTGAATGATAAAACCTAGTATGGAATGACATGAGAAATACGAGCATTAACCCTACGGAGAATTAGGAGTAAAGCTCCTGTAGATGAATGGAAAGGTCTGGAAATGTGAATGGGAAGTGTGCTGGCCCTTGAGTACGTGGTATCAAGGGGGAGAAATTGTCCCCTTTTAGTGTAGAGCGGAGCTAGCCGCCCTTTGGTTGGGACCCGGGGTTAGGAATGACCACTCTACACCGACTACTATTGGCCCTCGCGTACACAGTACTGGGGAAAGCTATTAGTGTAGGGAGGGAGCTAGCCACCCCATGGGGCCCGGGGTTAAGCTAGCCAACCTACACTGACTTTTTCTTTGGCCCTCTGGGCAAACCGGGGTAGTAAGACGAGGGTGCGTGGACTGTGGAAGAGCGAGACCCCTGTTTGGTTCTGAGGGGCTAGACCTCTATTACTGAGAGGGCTAGGCCCTATACTATTCCGTGTTGTACTTTAGGCGTACCCGCTAGCGGAAACGACTGACCGCGTGCCAGTGCGGGATAGCTACCCGTACGTTTATCACGCATGCTATAGTCACCGCTACGTCTAGACAGTGACCCCACGGTGGTTGACTGGGTGTAGGATTATCACAGGGGACTCTCCCGGCCAGGAGAGCACCACGTGTGCCTTCTACTCTTCGGAAAAGACTGCAATCAAGATCATTCCCACGAGGAACACTCAAGATCAAAGAAGAGATCTATAAATATAAACCAATGGGTGAAAAGAAATAGCTTGTAAAATTAAAGTAATTGGAATAGATAGTTTACCTGTTAGCTTCTACTGCTTTAGTAGTTGGTTACCGCTCTACTTAGCGTTCGCTGACTTTGTTACTCATAACCTTTTTCCGATTCAGGTGTTGAGCAGCCCGAGTCACCGGCTGCAGAGGGTGCTAGGCCCAGTAGAGCTCAGTAGCAGTAGCCTTCTTTTTGTTATACCTTCATTTGTTAGTGAGTTCAGACTCTTGTTATTGTTTACGTTCTATACTTTGTTTCCGCTTTACTGTTGTGGTGGTGATATATACTGTTAGCAGCTTTTCTTTCCTTGCTGCTTGTACTCTTTTACTGTTAGTTACATAGCATAGTGAATGTGGTTTACTTTTCTATTTTTTAGTTATTTCTTGTTGGACGACTGGGTCTTGAGATTAGTCGAGTCGAGCCGATCTCGTGTCCTGTAGGGATTTGGGAATCGGGTCGTAACAATTACTCAAAAGATGCGAATCATAATGGTGCTTTACACTAATTGCACTTCCCTTTCTATTATATTGAATCATTGTCTTAAATTTCCATGAATTAAAAAGATATCACATATCACATG
The DNA here is from genome assembly GCA_037157565.1 of Thalassia testudinum. NCBI lineage: Eukaryota > Viridiplantae > Streptophyta > Magnoliopsida > Alismatales > Hydrocharitaceae > Thalassia > Thalassia testudinum. The sequence goes on from JAZHRO010000044.1 coordinate 2,547,530, forward strand.
AAGAACACTATTTCAGAAATAATTCTTTTATAATAACACTAGTAACAAGTCACTATTATTGCCATAATTCATACAGTTGTTCAATTCTTCAATAAATTTATACTCTTTAAAAGTTTACTTGAATATAAGAAATTCATAGCTTGTAAACTTCAAACCTCTTTCATAGAAATTTCATTAATTGCACAATTTCATTTCCTTTACACAATAATGTTCCATTAACCATGTTGCATGCATAAACATATTCTATAACCTTATCTATGATCATTTTTCGCAACCATATACATAGGCAAATCATCCCATAACACGTCATGGGCTTTTCTAAATTAATATTCATTTTCAATTATTTATTGCATAGCATTCCATAATAAATTCATAACAATGGTTTACTTTATTATACTATATTGCATACAAATGTTTGCTTTAGTTCGCATATCACATTTTATAATGATTTTATAGCATTGGTTTTCTTTATTAAACCATTCCTTGCATAGAAACATTTGTCTGGTTCACATATCATTTGATGGCTTAACTATTGACACAAGCAATATTCCCTGAAACAATAACAGTAATATGTCAATATAGCGACAACTGAGGTGGACTTATCTTTTGTAACCGTAGTTCATAAAATCATATGCTCCCAGACAGTGTTACCCCCTTAAGACCTATGAGACTCCTTTGAGTTGATGACTTAACATACTTATAAATCTTGAATTCATACTCATTCAATATTCAGCAAGAGTATATTATTTATCTTAATCCTTGATCTTAACACATTTAACAATAACAATACGATAACTTTATCAATTATATGCTTAGATTGTAGTTTGTAGAGAACAAAATTAGCTCACATAGATGAAGATCTTAGCATTAACATAAATTTCAAAGGATAAAATCATACTTATTCAAATAGTGCTTACATAAATAAGCCAATATCTAATCGTAATGATTCATTTAAGGTTTTCTCTTATGAAAATTTTTGTACCATACCCCAATCTAATTTACATACCTATGTAATATTTACATTTAAATCAATGTAATCATCTATCATCCATTGACATGCTTATAGACTTCCCCAATGTAACACAACAGAATGAAAATAGGATGGTGCATAAGGAAAATCGATAGCAACTATCATTCATGTCAATGCTTTGATAAATTAGCCATATGTATATTACGATTTATATGTGTATTCATAGCTATTTAGTATTAGTAAGGAAAAATATACTCCTTAATTTATGGAAGGACGCAAGGCATCTGTGTATATAGGGGATTATTCATGTCACTATTCATGTCGGTTCATTTATTTTCACCCTACACTATGTGTATAATTTTTTTTTTATTTGCTATAGTACTCACCCTTCACCTCTCTCTCTCTCATCTCTTTTCCTTTTTTTTTCCTCTTATTTCATTTTTCTTGCATATTATTTAGTACGTACGTCTGTTTCGAATTCTGTCTCTACCATCTGTCTCCTCATTTGTGTTCTTTCATTAGAGACCAATATTAAGTACATTTCTACAGGAGTATGAAACAATACATATACAAAATCAGGCAGTATAAACATAATTTAAGACACCGATTGAAAATCAAAATACACCGGACAATGCATTTTACAATGTGCGGTGTGTTTTGATTTTTGATCGGTATTTTTTTTCCACCTGCCAAAAATCAAGATACACTAGGTAATACATTTTGCAATGCGCGGTGTGTTAATTTTCCACTGATTGAAAATCAAGATGTACCAATTGAAAATCATATTACACTTCCACAGTGATTAACTTTTACACTTCCACAGTGACTGACTTTTACACTCTCAATGGAATGTACAAATTAAAAACTAGTTGATAATATATAAGACAATTCACGAGATAAGGGGCTTATAAATGAAATCATAAATAATGCATTCTTAGAACAATTATGACTTTCCCTTTGATTTTAGAAACAACCATCCATCAAGGGAAACATATAGATAGAAAATTAACTTTCTTTATATAATGGGTATCTAGGTATCGACAATCGGACAAACTTGTAGGGGCATAATATGTAATATTTAGGCCATAAAGCAAATTAGGGAAATTGCTCTCATATTTTTTGTTCCCTTAATTAGTTCATCCAAATCTATGTATAAAAAAAAAAAGATGCAAATAGGAAAATGCATGTTGAAACACATTTTGTAATATGTTGCCCTCACTCATGCCTCCATTAAAAAAAAAGTAAAATACACCAATTAAAAATTAAAATGCATCGATTAAAAATCAAGATACACCCATTAAAAATCAAAAGACATTGGTTAAAAGTCAAAATCCATTAGTTGAAAACTAAATAGTCTAGTTGGAACTAAAACACACAAGTCAAAAATGATTTTCCACTGGTTGAAAATGAAAACACACTACCTTTCAATCGATACTAATTAAAAATAATTTCCACCAGAATCAAAATACATTTGTTTCAAAAAAAAAGAATCAAAATACATCGGTTGAAAATGGAAAATACACCTAATGTGAGAAGAAATATCCTCTAACTTAGGCCTTACCAGAAAAGCCCATCAAAGGAAATATGCTCCTCTTAAGATGTTCGTGTGGACTTAGTTGGACAACCCGCCTACTTGATAGCCTGGTTAGGTTCAACTATTCAGATGCGGACCCTTCATCCACCTACCCGATATCCCGATTAGTTCCAACTGCCCAGAAGGCGAATGGTCGGGCAAATCATGCCATGCTGTTTGCGGCTAGCAACCATTTGGTGGCATTATGGCATGAGTTAATATTTGTCAATTCGGGGAGATCATGGGATTGTGTGCTCTGACCCACGATCTCCATGTTTAGAGGTCTTGTAATATATTGATAAATGCCAATTTATCATCATTCTTATGCCTTAAAACAAACTTAGCTCTTAGAATTTTAACTCCGCAAATGGGTTTTTAGGCTGCATTTAGGCATTCACATAGGATAGGCATGCATTGCATACTTTTTGTCTTTTTAATGTGTTTATTTGAGTGTTAGGGATAAACAGGTAATTAGATCCCACAAACCCTAGCACTTAGAAAGGCAAAAGATGAAGGAGAAGCTCAAATCAGCTCATCCCAGCTGGATCCTAGCTCATTCTAGCTAGATCAACTTATCCTCAGCTCCATTCAGCTTACCTCAGCTAAATGGTAGCTTAAGTTAGTTCACCTCAGCTCCATTCAGCTCACCTCAGCTGGATGGCAGCTTAAACTAGCTCAAGTCAATTGATCCTAGCTTCATTCCAACTTCTCCTAGCTCAAGACAGTTCATTGGAAGCTCTACCTAACTAGTATTGGCAACTGCTATCAACTAGCTACGCCAAGACAACTAAAGAAGTTCTCAACCAGCTCGGGTTAGCTCAACTCCATCTTCCGAAGACTCAGATCAGCTCAAGTTAGTTGAGCTGAGCTACTAGACTAAGCTAGCTACCCCAACTAGCTGGGTAGTCTTCAGGAAGACCAGCTTCAACTCACCTCAGCTCAGAACAAAAGAAGCCAACTCAAATTAGCTTGGTTTAGCTACTAGTAAAGAACTAGCTAGCTAAGCTAGCTACTAAGCTCCACTTCAGCTATTTTCAGCAACCATCTACTCCAGTTAGCTCTGATGCAGCTCCTCTCAGCTCCTCCTCTAAAACCCTAGCTCTGTTACCTACTCCCTACTAGCTAAGCTACCTTAGCTAGCTTAGCTAGCCTAATCTCCACTCCACCTTCTTGGCCATATAAACCTAATCTTAATTCCCACCTACTTAGCTCCACCAAATAGTCCACCTAAGCTACCACCTACTCCACTCATTTTGGCGCCAACATACCCACATCCTTTCACCCCATCACCACCTCCAAAAGCCACCTACAAAGTGGTGCCAACCACCCCTATTACCACCCAAATTGGTGCCAAGAATTTCCCTCCAAAACCCATTTGATCTCCATCCTACATCTACTCTTTAATCCCATCCTAGCCCTTGACTAGTGGTGCCACCTAAGCCCTTCTAGAAGCCCCATTTTTGGCTCCAACTCTTGGTGTCTCTCCACCACCAAGAGGCACCAAAACAACCCATAACCACCATCTCCAACACCCCTTGGGTTGGCGCCAATAATCCCCTCCACTGGATCCTTTAACCACCCACCAAACCTAATCCTAGCCCTCCACATATACCCCACGCCAACCACCACCTTCCTACCCTATTAATAACCCTTCTAACCACCACTTAAACCCCATCCTTGGTAACTACAACTCCACCCATACCCACCATACCCATGTCCAAGGAAGGAGAATAAGGGAAGAAGATTAAGGAGGCAACCTACCCACCCCCTTAGTGCCTTCTTCCTCTTCCTTATTCTTCCATGTGCCACGTCAAGGAGAAAGCATTCATCTAGGAAGGACGCCCATGCAAGAGTAGGAGCAAGGGTGGTGGACGTCCACCCTTGGAGGAATCTCGGAGGAGGACCATTTGAAGGAAGGAGCCAAGGAGAAGCCCTTTTTAATTGCAGGACCAGTCGCAGTTGGATCAAGGACTTCTCAAAGCTTCAATTGGAGGATCTTCATCATCTCCTTCATCATCTTTTGTTTTGTATTAGCTAGTTTGATTTTTGTATGTCAAGCATTCATCTACTTGTGAGACTTTGTCTTTTTAGCAATATAAACATCTAGTTGCCTTCTATTTTCTTCATGTTTGTTTCAAGCATCCTTAGTTTTTCTTAATTTGTTTCACACACTTCTACCCTCTAATTACCCTAGGTGCACTTGCCTAGAGTGAGCTTAGAAGTGTAGATTTATTCTTGTCACTTTAGGCATGTTCTTCTTTAGCGTAGTTATCTTCACATTTTGTATGCCCATTATTTTGAAAATTTAAAAACAAAAAAAATCAAAATTACAAAAAAGGAAGTGTTGATTTGACAGGTGAGAGAGAGAACAAGCTATTTGACTAACAAAATTGGCCTCCTTAGACGACTCTAGATACTCCACTATCTAGGAATATAAATTTTAAAAGTCGATCGATTTTACGCGTTGCAACGATTTAAAAAGCCACTTTAACAAATTGCATAAAATTGCTATCACCTATATAAAGTAGAGTTGCCTCGCTAGAAGGGGTTACGCAATCTAAGAGACAACAAATGGGAGAATTCTTGTATCATGTATTTGCAGAGACCTATAATGAATTTTGGGAGTCTAGTACTCTCCCTAGACATAAAATATTTAAGGTGGAACTGGATCACCAATTTCTTTTATCTTCTGTTGTGTGATTTCATTTGAGTTGAGTACTCTACTCTAAGAGCCTTGATCAATTAGCGTCATCTGTAGGAAATGATATTTTTTCTCATGCATCCATTTTCTTTCCTTACTACTTCGATAGCTCCCTCAACTTGCCAGTCTTCTTAAGCAAATCCAGAGAAGCAGGCTGTAACGAACGCACGCCCCAGAAGTCTTTTAAGACGTCTGGGAGGTGGCCCAGACGTCAGACCAGACGTCTAGGGTCACTTCCAGATGTCTGACCAGACGTCTGGGATCGTTTCCAGATGTCTGGAAATCGGTTATTTTCGACACGCGCGGGTCGTCTACGCGCCTGAGCGCGCAGACCGCATATTCGCTCCTGCGGCTGCAGATTCTTGCCGCTGCAATCTCTCTCTCTCCTCCTCGCGCAGCCTTAAAAGGCCATGCGCTCTCTCCCGTCGCCTCCACCTCTTTCCTCTTCTCCTTCCAGTGTGCGAGAGCGGGCGCGGGGTTGCTGCGGCGGCGACGGCCGTAGTGAGCGCAGAGGGGGTGCTGTGTGCGAGAGCGGCGCTCAGCCGTGAGGGCGAGCTCGCCAGGGCTGCCAGGGTCGACCGGCGGGGACCGCAGCGGGCGCGGAATGAAGCGGGAGGCCTGCTGCGGCTCGAGCAGCAGGCGCACGAGGTGCGACGCAGGCGGCGTCGCGAGCGGAGGGCGAGTCGCGCCCTGGTTTTGGAAAAATTTCCAGAATCAAACGTCTGTGCTGATAGCCAGACGGCGAGGTCGACGTCTGGAAGACTGTCCAGACGTCTGAAAGGTGAGTTTTCCGTCTTCTTCTTCCTTCTTGTCGACTGACCGTACTGAGGGAGGGAGATGGGTGTGCGCAGGCTCGGTGATTCGCCATCCAACGCGAATCGGACGTTTAGCTGTAGTACCAAACGGCGGGAGTGACCTCCAGACGTCTGGGGTGACCATCGGACGATTGAGAACTAGGCTAGACATCCTCGCAGGCTTCTGGACGTCTGAGAAACCACGCAGAACAAGGTAATTCTCTGATCCACTTTTTAAGACGTCTGGAAGAAGTTCCAGACGTCTGATTTTGCACAGTGTCGTCATTTTCGACCCGTTGAGGGTCCGTTCGGGTTCCGTTTTCCGCGTTTCAAGTTGCGTTCTTTCCGGAATTAAATCCTCTACCCGTCTACAGTAGCTATACACTATTTTGAGACACTCCTTGTGTTTGATCCTTGTGATAGGACCTCGTTCCATTACAGTCTTGGGGGTCGCGGAGGCACGCGGGATTCCCGATCACACCCCCATTACTCCTGTCGTACCTGGTAGAGTGGCTTTTAAGTATAACCTGTTAAATTATGGAATCATAAATAGAACTTAGGACATTGCATGAATCCTAGGAATGAAAAACAGATTGAATGATAGATCCTAGGTGTTGCATGAATCCTAGGGCTGAAAAACTAGATTGTATGATAGATCCTAGGATACGGCATGAATCCTAGGACGGGAAAACTAGTGGAACAGATGAATACTGCAGTATTGGAAAAATGGAAAGGAACAAATAGCTACCTATAATCGAATTAACAGCTGCCTGTTGAATAAATAAACGTGTTTGAGAACATGGATTGTGATAACGTGAAACTGGAAGGTGAAACTTAGATGTTCTGAGCTGGAACCCTACGAGGAAGTAGGAGTAGAACTCCTGGAAAGTGAATGGAATAGTATTGGGGAAGTGAGCTGGCCCTTGAGTACGGAGTACCAAGGAGAGCGACTGTCCCCCTGTTTAGTGAAGAGCGGAGCCAGCCGCCCCAGGGACCCGGGGTTAGGACTGGCCACTCTGTACCGACTTGCTGGCCCTCGCGTACATAGTACCGAGGAGAGCTACTAGTGTAGGGAGGTACTAGCTACCCCACGGGCCTGGGGGTTCTGCTAGCCTCCCACACCGACTTGTTAGGCCTGCTGGGGCAAACTAGGGTAGTCAAGCGAGGGTGCGCGGACTGTGGAGGGGCAAGGCCCATGTTTGGTTATTGTGGAGGGGTTGGACCCCTATTACTGAGAGGGCTCTGCCCTGTACTAGTTCCGTGCTGTGCTTTGGGCGCACCCGTTAACGGAAACGACTGACCGCATGCCAGTGCGGGTTAGCTACCCGTGCGTTTACCGCGCGTGCCGTAGTCACCGTTACATCTGTCAGTGACCTTGGGGTGGTTGACTGAGAGTAGGATCACCACGGGGGACTCTCCCGGCCAGGAGAGCACCATGTGCTACTTCTACTGTTCGGAAGAGACTGCAATCAAGATCGTTCCCACGAGGAACATTCGAGATCAAGTGAAAGATCTGAGAAATAGATAAATCGTGAGATAATTGAAAGACTTAAATAAAGAAAGTAACAGAACTTAATCTATGCGACGTGTTACACTCGTTACCTTTCAGGACCAGGTGTTGAGCAGCCAGGGTCAGCGGCTGCAGAGGACGCTGGGCCGAGTAGGGTCCAGTAGAGTTACCACTGTTTCTTGTACCTCTTTTTATTCCGTTATAGTGAGTAGTTCTTATTTCCGCTGTACTTTTCTTTACCTGCAGTTCATATTTAATTATGAATGTTGTTCTACTGTTGTGGTGGTATATACTGTAGTAGTTTCTTTCCTTGCTGCTGTATTTTCTTACTGTTAGTTATATTCATGTTGAATGTGGTTTATTTTATTGCTCTTTTGGTTACTTCCTCGTTGGACGACTAGGTCTTGGGATTAGTTGAGTCGGTCCGGTTCTCGTGTCTCGTAGGGGCTCGGGAACCGGGTCGTTACACAGGCTCTAGTTCCTTTCCATCCTAAATATGCGTTGTTAAGTCAATGAGACAGGCAAGGCAAAGGAAGCCCAGGCTGGTGAACGTCCTGAGTCGTCACTTTAGGAGAATCCTCGTGCTGATCCGATCTAAGAGATTTAGGTTAGGGAGTGTGAGGCTAGGCTTGCCACCCTCAAGACGGAGTAAGAGCTAATTATAGAGCAACTTAAGGAGGTCTAGCAGTTGAAGGAGAAGGCTAAGTCCCAATAGGATGAGCCTCATAACTCTAGCGCCACTGATGATCAAATGAAGTGGTGTTGCCTTGTAGAGGAGGAGAATGCTCATCTATGCGAACAACTTGAGAAGCTTAAGCACGAGTTCAGTAGCCTGAAGGGTGAAGTGCCCCTTAGTTCACTGAGGGCTCCTCCCCTACCATTGCAGGAGTCAAAGGAGCAGTCGAGCGCTATGGTTCTGACACCAAGCGGAGGAGGATCCATTCCTGAGATTGTCTGGCAGGTGACTCAGATGATGAGGGGTATATACCCCCGAGCGTACGTTACCACGTACCCCTTCATAGAGAAGGTGATGACTACGCCTCTTCCTAAGAAGTTCAAACATCCTATGCTGGCGCAATATGATGGCACCTCCGATCCTAACTGTTAACAAGGCAAAATCGATTTTTAAAAGATGTTGCGTTGTAGTATAAATAAAATCGCCTTGAAAACAAATGAGAATTTTATTACTCGAAAACCTAAGTATCCGAGGTCGAACACAGGGAGAAAATTGGTATTTAAAAACTAAAATCACAATCTCAAATTAATCAAAATATGATGTTCAACAATAATATGAATGAGATTCAATGTATATGAAAGCTAAAGAGAGAATAGAGATGCAAAAAGAAATAGAATGTTTTCTCTTCTTTCTTCTCTCTCTCTGATGGCTTCTTCTTTCTTCTTCTCTGATTTCTCCTTTTCCTTCTCTTGGTTCCTTACTCTTTCTCTACCTTTGATTCTCTGCGGCTCCTTCCTTTTCTTCTTTTCTTCTTTGTCTGCCTTAGCTTCAGTTTCTTCTTTGATTTCTTTCCTTCAGTTTTTCCTTCAAGTCCTTTCTTTCTTCAGCCTCTGCCCTTGGCTTCCTTCCTTAGCCTTTTCTTCAGCCACACCTTCTCTTGCTACAGTGCTTCTTCCTCCTTCCTTGTCTTCTGCCTTCAAGTCCTTCTTCCTTCCTTAGCTGCTCCTGCCTTCAGCTTCTTCTGCAGCTCCTTCTGAGCCTTCACAAGTCCTTCTTCTTCAGCAGCTGCCTCTCCCTTCTCCTTCTTTCCCTGCACAGTGAAGAGCAAAACCTACCCCTACCCTCCCCTGCGTACGCTCTCTCTATTTCTCTCTTCGCTCTCTCAGAGCCAGCCGGGTAATCGGGTCGGGTTACTCGCACTCGGGTCCAGGCGCACCGGTGTGGGTGGTGCGCGAGGAGTGCAGGGTAAACGGGTCCGCCAGGTCCGCGTAGGTGTGGGTCATGGACGAGGTGGGTGTCGTGGGTGAGGGGACCTCACCCCATGTCTTGAGGCGAAGAGAAGGAAACACAAAATCAACTTATATCACTTACCTGCGCTTACCGTTTCCCAGTCTTCGCACGCTCGCAGGGAGGACTCTCATGCAATTGGGGCAAGTGCAGTTGACGAAGCCTTTGATTGCTAGGTGCGAAAGGTTCGCAGGGTGGTTCCGCGCACCTTGGACGCCTCAACCTGGAGCAGCGCGACTTGGAGAGAGTAAGCTTGCTCCTTCACGCCTCCTCCAATGGCGGAAAAGGGTCTGACCTGAACTTCACAGATATGGCCTTGTAGCCCTGTCGAATGACTTGGGGAGCTTCGCCGTGTCACGGCGAAGGTGAGGCGGGGGTTGGTGTGGTGCAGAATGGCTTAGGCGTGCGTGCCTAGGTTGAACTGTGGCCATGGAAGTGCGTGTGTTTGATGGACACTTGGGGAGGTGTTGGCGGTCAGTGGAGGTGTGGATGGTGATCAGTGAGTGATGGCAGAGGTTATGAGGTGGGTGGCGAGGCGTGTGGAGGGGTGGAGCAACAATTGTGCCTCACCGGTGGTCTGCCGGAGATGAGGGAGACAGAGGTGATTGGTGGCTGTCGAGGGGCGTTTTATGAAATTAAGTAGGGGAAAATAAAGGTGGAGAGAGAGGAACTTACTGAGGGTAGCTGGACGAAGGGGAAAGGCGGAGGACGAGCGGCGCGTGCATGCCGTCGTTGGAGAAGAAGGCCCTGAGGTGAGGATGATGACGACAATGAAGGGGTCGGAGAAGCACGTGCAGGTACGGCGCGACGCGGAGGAGCAAGGCAGAGATGACTTTGCCATTGGTATGGTGGCAGAGTGATGAGAGGAGGGAGGAGGGATCGTCGGAGCTTGCGAGCAGTTGGGCGAAGATGAGGGAGGAAGAAATTAGGGGTGTTCTGCGGCCAATTTAAGCTTGAAAGATGTGGCAAGGTCAGGGGGTCCTTTTATAGCTGTTGGCCGAGGTCTTGTGCTTGGAAGGCAAGCTTCCAAGTGTAAGGATCTCGCCGGAGATGGAAGGTGAGGATGATACCCAATTCTCTCGAGCATTCGCACGAGAGATTGGGTGCGAATCGAATCTTAGGATCATGTTCAGACGGTAGGGAATTCTTCAGAGAATCTCCCTTCCAAATCTGGGAGGAGATCTCTAAGGATTCGGGAAGAAATCCTCCTCAAATCCTCGCCGGAGTAGGACTCCTCCACTGTAATGGAGGAGGGACCTAAATGTAAAGAGCGGCGAGGAAGATATGGGGGTCTGCACAAGGGTTTTCAAAAGTCAGGGGTCAAAATATAATTGGGTGGACTATTTTGCAAAGTAGGTTAAGGTGACCTTCTTAGGTCCAAATTTTGGTACAAACCTAATTTGGACCTAAGGAATCCAATAGTGAAGTTAGATTTTAGGTTTGACCATGTTTGACTATACATTTTACATAAAAACCTAAATTAGGTCAAATAATGAGCTAGGACCCCTATCTAGGTCAAAATAGGTTTCAAAGGCCAATTTGAAGGTTCTAAGCCCTAAGGGATATTTCTCTATGAATTTTAGAGAGTTTAGTTGATTTTTATCCTGACCAGAACCTTGTTGTATTAAGTGGGTTTGTTTTAGGGTTACAGAATGTTATTTAATTCTTAAATCTCACAATAACCCTTTTCTAACTGAACCATCCCAGTTTTCCTCTTATGAAGTCCAATTGACCTATGTTTAATCCCTGAGAAATCCCATTGATGTACTGTAATGGTAAAATTACAGTTTTATCCTTTATTTCATGTTTCCTTCTCAGAATAGTTCTTCCTTGAATTAGGCCTTTCTTTAGGTTATGTCGGAGCTTTTGTTCTCTTTTCTAGGTCAAAATGAGCTAGTTAGGGTTCATGATAGTGTTCCCATCACTAACAGTTTCGTCAAAAGCTACCGCTTGATGATGCTAGTGCATAGATGCCCAGACGGAGTACTCAGTCAGGTATTCCCATCTTATCTTGTCAACATGGCTCACGAATGGTTTAATGACCTGCCGGCTGGACAAATGGACTTCTTTCAAGAGTTGGCTGACAAGTTTTGCTACTATTTTGCTGGCCAACAACGAGTTAGAGATAACTTGGAGGGGCTATCATAGGTTCGATAACAGTGGAAAGAATCCTCCCGCTCCTACCTCGACAAGTTTAAGGCCCAGCACTTCAAGTGTAAAGGGCCTCATGATCTATGCCATCCAATACTTCATGTCAAGTCTCCTGACTCAAAGGTTTCGATATGACATTGTTGATTTCCTGCCTAGAGATATGGTAGAATTGTGGATAGGGCCATGAGATTCGCAAAACAAGATGACTCTTTCCGCACTCGTGGCCGCCTGGCAAACATTTACAGGGAATACTTGCATCATTCCCCTGATGATAAGAAGGTGGGTGTTGAAGCACCCGCGATTACAATTCGTGGTGGTAACCACTTCAATAAACAGAAGGGGAACTTCCAAGGCCAAAAGGGCGATCGATAAAACCACAGCCGCAACAATGGTCCTCGACAGCCCAAGCGGGATTTTTATGAAGAATATGCCCTTGGCTGTAAACCAGGTAGATATTTTAATAGAGGTTTGGTTGACCAATAAAGAGCTCCTTCTGCCTCCCCGCCCATTAAAGAAGAAGGTAGACTCAAGGCCTTACTGTAAGTATCATCAGGCCTAGGGACATTCCACTGAGGACTGTCGTGATCTATAGGATCATATTGAATTCCAAATCCGACATGGGAATCTGGCCCAGTTTGTCAAACGAAATGAGAGCCAGGAAAAAGACAAGCGGCCCATGGATGGTCCATAGAAGTATCATAAGAAGAAGCTTCCGCATCACCATGACGTAAATATGGTGCTCCTCGATGGTGGGACTTTGACAGATCCCACAGTAGCACTAGCAAACTAAGGGTTGTCACTTGGATTTCCACCTCACAAATTCCACCACCAGGCCCTTTTGTTGTTGGCAGCCAGGCAACAGATTGCTCAATTGGGGAATTTATATTCATCTTGCTAGGTATTGTCCCGAGCAGATTCGTCGAGCGAAGATTAGGTGGATGTTATTTTTGGCATCAACGCCGCCCTCGGTACTCAGTAAGCATGCCTCGAAGGAGAGCCCTCGCGGGTGGTGTACCCCACTCTTCAATAGGCCATCCTAACTGATAGGGGCATCATCCATTAGGTGACTTCTACTTTGTTCACTTCCCTGCCAGATCCGGGCGATCATATGGATCCCATCTTGATAACATTATTGTTGATAGGGAAGGTCTAGCCATGACTCCTTATTGATGAAGGCATTGTGGTGAATGTTCTCTTCTTGATGATCCTCATTCAGCTGGAGTTCACAGAAGAAGACTTCTCCCCTTCGGTGTACCCTATTATTAGATTTGGAAATCACAAGGTGATGCCCAAATAATTGAGCTAGGTGTAGATCTTGCAATAATTGAGCACCGATTAAATATTCAGTGGGGTGTTCGCCCAATAAAATAAGCACATCGACATAAATCCACTAAATAATGGTAGGTAGCAGCTACAGAAGTTAACAAGCTACTTGAAGTTGGTTTCATCGAGACGTCACTTTATCCCACTTGGTTATCCAATATAGTCATGGTCAAGAAGGTGAATCGACAGATGTGCATGGATTTTACCAATCTGAATGAAGCCTGCCCTAAAGATGAATTCCCCCTACCTAAAATCAATGCCCTCGTTGATTCATTCAGTGGGCAGTCTCATATGTCCTTCATGGATGCCTGCAATAGTTATCACCAAACAAGTCTGACGTTGACAGACAAACCTCATACCTCTTTTATAACATATCGAGGTCTTTTCCAATACAAAGTCATGCCCTTTGTTCTGAAGAACGTCGAGCTACATATCGGCGCCTTGTAAATATGGTTTTTGCTCATTTAATCGGAAAATCATTTGAGGTGTGTATTGATGATATGTGTGTAAAGGGATTGAATTTTTTAGAGCATTTAGCAAACCTAGCTGAGGTGTTCTAGGTTTTAAGGGACACATGGCTGCGCCTCAATCTTGAGAAATGCACCTTTGGCATGTCTTCAGGCAAATTTTTGGGCTTCTTGGTCTTTAATCGATGAATAGAGGCCAACCCAACAAAATTCAGGCGGTCATGGTGCTGATGCCTCCGTCTACACTAAAGGGAGTACAATCATTAGTTAGTAGGATAGCAACTCTGGGCCGCTTCTTATCTTGATCTTCTGACAATTGTCTCTTCTTCTTTGAATGTATTAAAAAGGGAAAAGGATATAATTTGGCTCATTGGGCTCCTTAATGCTTGAAGGCCCTTGAGGCAGTCAAGGTGGCTTCACAACAACCCCCTATTTTGATAGCCTTTGTCCCAGGTGAACCCTTGCTCCTTTACCTAGTGGCTTTCACCTTAGCCGTCGACCCTACCCTTGTGTGTGACGTTAATGGGATGCAAAGGTCTGTATATTTTGTTAGTAAGACCTATCAAGGGCCAGAAGCCAAGTATTTTGTAATTGAAAAACTTGCTTTGGCTTTAATTATTGCCGCCAGAAAGCTACACCCTTACTTTTAGGCTTATACTATTCATGTCTTGTTCGACTATTCCTTGCGTAGAATGTTGCATAAACCAACGGGGTCAATCCGACAAATGAAATGGGCTCTGAAATTGGTGGAATTTGATATTAAATATCAACTTTGTCAATCCATTAAAGGGCAGGTCTTGGTGGATTTCGTCGTTGAATACTAAGCCGGACTCTCCATTCAGCATCCCTTGCCGGCTCTATATGGACGGTTCATCAATGTCAGCTGAAGCAGGAGATGGGATAGCCATAATTGCACCAAATGGTAGTATTCATAAATACAGTGTCAAATTAGCTTTTCTCACCTCTGATAATGCTGCTGAATATGAAGCCCTTTTGGCTGGTGCCCATGTAGCCAAACTCACCAGAGCCCCAAAATTGGGGATTTTCATAGACTCCTAGTTGGTGGCAACCCAAATTAATGGCAAATTCCAAGCAAAGGACACTGTTACGACCTGATTCCCGAATCCCTACAAGACACGAGAATCGGACCGACTCGACTGATCCCAAGACCCAGTCGTCCAACGAGAAAGTAACCAAAAAGCAGTAAAATAGACCACATTCACCATATGAGTAACTAACAGTAACAAAAGTACGGCAGTAAAGAAAAGAACTACTATAGTATACACCACCACAACAGTAGAGAAATAAAAATAAGTACAGAAATATGAAGTTACAATAGAAGAGTATAAAGGTGTAACAGAAATACTCACTACTATAGAAAAATGGTACAACAAAAATACAACTACTGGGCTCTACTAGGCCCGGCACCTCCGCAGCAGTAGGAGTTGGTTGCTCAACACCTGGTCCTGAAAAAGGTAGTAAGTGTGACACATCAAGGAAACGCTGAGTAGAGTGGCAACCAGCTAGCTAAGAAAAAAAAACAGTAAAGGTGAACAAGTAGCTGTTGATTTTAATTTCCTTATTTATTTCTCTATTTATTCTTTCTTGATTTATTTCTTAGGTCTTTCTCTTGATCTCGAATCTTCCTCATGGGAACGATCCTGATTGCAGTCTTTTTCGAAAAGTAGAAGTAGCACGTGGTGCTCTCCTGGCCGGGAGAGTCCCCCGTGGTGGTCCTACCCTCAGTCTACCACCCTAAGGTCACTGATAGACGTAATGGTGACTACGGCATGCGCGATAAATGCACGGGTAGCTACCCCGCACTGGCACGTGGTCAGTCGTTTCTGTTAATGGGTGCGCCCAAAGCACAGCACGGAACCAGTATAGGGTAGAGCCCTCTCAGTAACAGGGGTCCAGCCCCTCAACAGTAACCAAACAGGGGTCTTGCCCTTCCACAGTCCGCGCACCCTCGCCTGACTACCCTGGTTTGCCCAGTGGGCCTAACAAGTTGGTGTAGGATGGCTAGCTGAACCCCGGGCCCCGTAGGGTGGCTAGCTCCCTCCCTACACTAGTAGTTATCCCCGGTACGGTGTACGTGAGGGCCAAAAGTTGGTACAAAGTGGCCAGACCTAACCCCGGGTCCTTGGGGCGGCTAGCTCCGCTCTGCACTAAACAGGGGACAGTCGTTCTCCTTGGTATTCCGTACTCAAGGGCCAGCTCACTTCCCCATCCACTTTCCCAGTTCCATTCTATTTATTTTCCAGGAGCTTTACTCCTAATTCCCCGTAGGGTTCATGCTCATATTTCTCAGGCCAAGCCATACTAGGTTTCATCATTTCAGTTTTATTCGCATATAGCCCGTGTTTCCAACATTTGATATCAATTTATATACAAGCAGCTCGAATTTAGTTTCCAAACAGCAGGAATTACATGTATCAGTTACTAGCAACAGTACTTTATATTTCACAGGTAGCTGTTATCCAATTACAAGCAATTATCATTATTCTATCTACTTATCCAAGACTGCAATTCAGACATTCAAGACATTCATTTCAGTGTTTCTGTTCCTAGGATTCATGCCACACCTTAGGATTTATCATTCAATCTAGTTTTCAGGTCCCAGGATTCATGCCATACCCTAGGATCAATTATTTATTTCAGAGATGCATTAATGTTTGTAATTAACTAAGGGGAGCCACTCTACCCGCAAAATTAAGAGTAATGGGGGCGTGATCGGCAGGTCCACGTGCCTCCGCAACCCCCAAAGCTGCAATCGAACGAGGTCCTACACAAGGATCAATCACAAGGAACCACTCAGAATAGGATACAAGTATTTCAAACTGGTAGAGGAACTAATTCTGAGAAGAACGGAATCTTAAACGCGGAAATCGGACCTCGAACGGACCCTAAACAGGTCAAAAATGACAACTCTGACTCAAATAAGACGTCTGGAACACCTTCCAGACGTCTTAAAAAGTGGTCCAGGTCATACCTCACTCTGCGCTGCTCCTCAAACGTCCAGGGATCCTGCTAATCATCTGGACCTAGTTCCAGACGTCCGACCACCTCTTCAGACGTCTGGAGACGCTCTCCGCCATCTGGTGCCGTGCCTAGATGTTTGAACTGCGTGGGAGGGCATGTCCCCGTGCCTTCTCGAAATGAAACCTGCACGCGCGACGAAAACCTCATCAACACGACACGTCTCAGAACCTCGGCGGAACGGCTTGCATGGCCGTATCCGCGAAAGGAGGCAGAAGAGGAAATACGTACCTCTCAGTCGTCTGGAGATCCCTTCAGACGTCGTCCGCGTCGTCTGGACGTTGGTCCATACGTTTGATTCTGGGAAAAATTCCCAGAATCAGAACCTCCTCGTCTTCTTCCCGCTGGGCGCGAGCTCACCATGCAGCCGCTCGTCCGCTGCTCGAGCTGCGGCAACACCAGGGGAGATCTCCCCAGCACGACACTCCTCCGCGCGCACACCGGCCGGCCTCGAGTTGCTCCGGCGGGCTCTTTCTCTTTCTCACGCGCTCTCTCTCTCTTCTTCCCTCTCACTGCACCTCTCCTCTCCGCACTGCACCTGGCAGCAGCTGCTGCCCTCGCTCTCGTGCTCACGCTGAAGGAGAAGATGGGTGGGGTGGTGAACGAGGGAGAGGGGAGAGGATATTTGTAGGCGTGGGGGAAGGCGTCTGCAAGTCGGTGAGGGGAAAGAAAAAGAAGAGGGCGGCGGGTCTCAGTCTGCGTGCGGCACGTGCAGATTTACTTTCGTACGCACGCAAAAATTAATTTCCAGACGTTTAGGGAGGCGTCCAGACGTCTGACCAGATGTCTGGATCAACTCCCAGACGTCTTAAAGTGGTTTTGATGCCTCGGGTCTTAACAGACACCAATATGCCGATAATGCTTGAGAGGAATTGAGGGACTTCAAGTCCATGGTCATTAGGCAGGTACCATGTTTTGACAACCCCTTGCGGTTGCATCACCCTGACTAGCATCTCCACTCCCTGCAGGTGAGGACGATCACATATTCCTTCAAACACTAAATGGGCCCTGTTCGATGCGTAAATAGCATTTTAAAAGTTGATTTCGTCGTAGTATAGAGCGAAACACGTCAACAAGTAAAATATAACGAAACTTCGTAAGTCCTAGTCGAACTTAAGGAGGTGGAAAATGCAAAATTGAAATCAATAAGCTGACTAGACTCCTGAAACCAGACTCGACTCCTAAATGCATAATCCAATTTCCAACTCGCAAATATTAATCTCACCTGTTCTCTTATTTTCGCGGATAATGAGTGCACTCGTTAAGGAGATATAAAATGTTAATATATGTGTTTCAGTTTCCACGATTTATGTTATGTTAGTATTGTTAAGTGAGTTCAAGAAAATCGTGCAAGTCGTTAATGTTGATCAGTGCGGCCATACGAATATGTTTTTCATTTTTTCCAATTTTTGTTTTGCAAATTTTTTTGGGATTTTTTAATTTTTTGGAAATAAAGATCTACTCTAACTAAATACTAGAAAGAAATAGCAACAGAGATTTGAAGCACACCAACTTTATAGATATCATATAAAGGTTCCATGTCAAGTTGGATACTTGATAATAAAAAAATACTAGAATCACTAGAACTAAATATACTAGAAATAAAACTAGTGAGAAAAATTATATCTATAGAAAGAGGGCACCAAGGAGTAATCCTTGGTGGCCTTTGGAATGTGTGGTGGAGTAGTAATGGTCCACTAAGGGTGGCCTTGGTGGACGGTGGAGGAGGGAGACGATGTGGAAGTCGGAGATGATGGAGAGCCGGAGAGAGGAGAGGAGGAGGAGGCACGGATGGGAGAGGGAGTTCAGTTGTTTCGTGGGAAATGCATGGATTACGTTACGTTGGGTGTTTGGGAAATTTATGGGTTTCAGTAAAGATAAGAGGTAGGAAAGTTACATAGGTGGCATAGGATTGGAGGTAAGGGTCATGGGATTTGTTTTGACGTGGGAAATATTAGGTGTGGTTGTTTCCTTTGTCTCATGCATTTTGTTTGTGTGTGAGTTTGCATGCATGGAGAATATCATGGGTTACGTGAAGGTGTGTAAGCTTGGCTTAGGAGGTCACTCAATAGGTTTTGGGTACTGGTGCAAAGGGATTAGGTCTAGGTTGGCTTTGGGTTAGGATAAGCCTATTCTGTAGTCGATGGGGTAATACGTTTATTCCTCCTCCTCTCTTCTCCCTTTACTTCCTCTATTGTTCTTTGGCTTCGTGGATCTTTTCTTCTCATTCCTCTATCTTTTTTCTCTATCTTCTTCATTCACACATGGACCTACAATCATAACATAAGACATTATAGCATAAATAGGTCCATAAAACACATTATTTATTAATAAGCAACTAAATATGATGCAAATGCAAACTATGCATGAAATGAATGCAATATTTATAACTATGCTAGAAATCTATCCTAATCTAGCCATTTTAGAACTTATGATTGTTGCGTAATCATACCCGCATGCCTAAACTTTGCCAGTTCTTAGCAAATGTAAGAATGAAAAAACGAATGCAAAGTGTATAATCAATGCTATTTATAACTCCACCCCCAAAGGACTACTTATTCTTTTATCAAGGGTTTGACGGAAGATTTCTTCTTGTTTTCTTTTAAAAATCTAGAAATCCAGCTGACGTGAAAGTGTAGTGATAGTAGCCTAAGCAACAGATCGAAGTGAAAAGCCAACCCATACTTAAAGTTCGTACTTGACCCTCAGTAAAAATTTTATCGAGATAGACAAACTTCTTCTCTCATGGATACAAATAATTTGAAATTTCTATCCCGGCTATCTAGCTTAGGTAGAAGATGTTTGAGTGAAATGATTTCATATTCGATAGCCCACACTCATTTGGCACTACATAGAGACTAGTGCTATAGACTCTAGATCTCTAGACTATCAAATAAGTCAACCCATAGAGAAGCTCAAAACTGTGCTCCCTTTTGGTTCCTTTGTACTCACTCTTTCTCTCTCTCTCTCTCTTTTCTTTCTTTCTTTTTTTTTTTCGAGCTCACAATTCACCAGATTGTGTAAATACACTCAATATTTGGTGGCCTCACATGACATTAACACTTTAATAAGTTCTAATAATCCTACAACTAAGTCAGAATTTCTCAGCCAGTATTCGAGCGGTCAGAAATACAGAAAAGTAAGTATGGGTCATATTTGATGGATCGTAAATGGTAGTGGGTATTGTTGCCTCAATGAAATTTATTCATAACACATAAACACAACTATGAACTCAAACTTTTCTTTTCTTTTCTTTTTTTTTTTGAATTTTTCGCACTTTTTTTTCTTCTATATATATTCTACTTTTTTCCTTGTCTTTTTTTTTTGTAACTACCAACACAACGCAACTTTCATTTTTGAGGCATTATTGGAAAATGATAGTGTTCAAGAGGATATTTTGTGACTTATTTGGTTGAAGTGCCTACTCTCAGTACCGAGAATGAATGGATAGAACAATGTATTTCTAAACTTTGACACTGACACCCTCCTTCAACCGAGAATTCCATAAATGATTGTTGTGACTATCCACCTTATTCATAGTTTTATTAGAACTCGATTTCTATGTATTTGCCTTATTTGGTGGCTCTCAAAAATTCACACAAAGTTCGTACGAGAGAATCGAGAGTGGAAAACTATGCCTAACTCTTGGGTATTATTATCCAATTATCCAGAACTTAAGAGTCCTCACACTAGACTTAGAGTATCAATAAACGCTATACTCTCACCTCACAAATATTTGGTGGATCCACTGAAAGATAGTTTGCCTGACTCCCTAACTAACTGTCCAAGGGTTTAGGAAAAGAAGCACTGCTTCTCCTAAACAAAGTAAAAATGTCTATTGATTTTCATAATGGATCCATTACAAAGTCTACGTGCAAGTAAAATAATTGTACTAGATTATAAACTAAGAAATAATTCAAGAAGAAAATCCTCAATAAAATCTCCTTGATAAAAATCTTTTTGAATAAATGCTATGTATAAATGCTGTTCTTTTTTTTTTTTTTGAAGTGTTGGCAGAAAATCTTAAGTGTAAGTATACTACCCCCCGATGCATAAATTCGTGCTTGTTCTCATGCATGAAAATAAATATAAAATATATAATAATTTAAAGTACAGGGAGAGGGAAAAGGTGGAAATCACCTGGGAAAGCTTATGAATATTAACATTTAGCATATTCCAACACCTGTACAAATGAGAAGACAAATATGCTATATATGTAAAAAGAAAATAAGAGTTATGTACATATGTTTAAATAAATAATTGCTGAGTTTAATGCCTCCTGCTGGGTGAAAACTCTGTCACATGTCCTCAAGAAGATGTCTCATTTCGTCAGCAGGAGGAGGTTCCTAGGATAAAAATGGCTTGAGGCGTTAGCCATTTACAGTTGAAACATGCCCAGTTTTCGGGTCTTGGATTTGGACTGCCCCATTTGGATATGGGCGAATCACTATAAAAGGTCTAGTCCACTTCGATTTTAACTTCCCTGCAAGGAATTTTAGCTTTGAATCAAACAACCAGACTTGCTGGTTGATAGAAAATGATTTCCTCCGGATGTGGCGGTCATGAAAGGCCTTGGTTTTATACTTGTAAATTTTTACACTTTCATAGGCCTCCTACCGTATTTCCTCTAACTCACTGAGCTGGACCTTCCATTCACAACCTCTCGTATCGAGGTTAAAATTACACTTCTGCATCGCCCAAAGGGTGTGGTGCTCCAGCTCAACCGAAAGATGATAGGCTTTTCCATACACCATTCTATATGGTGACATTCCAAGCAGGGCCTTATTCGTGGTCTGATATGCTCAAAGTGCATCGATTAACCGATCGGACCAATATTTCCGGTCGGATCTAACCGTCTTCTGAAGAATGAGTTTAATTTGCTGGTTAGACAACTTAGCTTACCCATTAGTCTGTGGGTGATATGGGGTAGCAATGCGGTGGTGAACCCCATATTTCTTTAATAAAGCGTTGAAATGGGCATGAATAAAGTGATTTCCCCCATCGCTAATCAATACATGGGGAACACCAAATCTCACAAAAATACATTCCCGAAGGAAAGAGATAACAATCTTATGATCAACACGCCTTGTAGGAATAGCTTCCACCCACTTCGAGACATAATCTACCGCTAGCAGAATATACTCAAAGCCATGAGAGTTTGGGAATGGGCCCATAAAATTGATGCCCCAGACATCAAACACCTCCATGACCAAAATCGATTGGAGAGGCATCATGTCACGCCTAGTCATGGAACCTATTGACTGGCATCGCGTGGTAGTAATTTGTGCATCCTTAAAAATCGAAGGCTAGGAGAAACCAGACTGCAAAATTTTCGCAGCAGTCTTTCTTCTGGAAAAATGCCCACCACAGGCCTTGTTGTGGCAAAAGGATAACATACTCGAGATCTCAGAATCTGGGACACATTTCCTAATCACTTGGTCAGAACCAATCCAGAATAGTAGGGGATCGTCTCAAAAATAATGCCTGGCCTCAAAAAGAAATCTCATCCTTTGGTCCTTAGATAATATCGATAGTGTCTTGCCTACGACAAGATAATTCGCGATATCCGCATACTAAGGAGAATCAACAGAGTCAATGGCCAATAGTGATTCATCCAGAAATTTATCTGAAATAGCAGGGAAAAAAGGAATATGGGCTAGGTGATTGCACAGCAATCATAAACCCTAATTCGCCTTAATTAAGCTAGAACTTAGCTTAACATGAACATTCTGCTTGCATACACATCATATCCTACATCATAGTTGATATATGTGTTTTATGCATTAAACTATGTTATTTGAGAGGTATTAATGATTGCCGGTATTCCAAGGCTGTAGATGACCGATCCAACCTTATGGATTTGTTCGGAATAACGACAGGAGTCCAACGCATCCAAGATCGCATCAATCAAACTCCCGTAGCACCCTAGGGATTCCACAGAAGTGCAAGAGCCAAGGGGCAAATTGAAGAAGATCCGGACCTCAGATGACAAATCCAACCATACGGATGGATCCAGATCGACATTCGTAGTTCAACGGTGCAGAAATCAACTTAATCGAAGGCCTACATCTCGAGATACAAGGAAAAGATGAGAGGCCACGAGCGCACCACGTTGCCCGTCTAGATTGGATGAGTATAAGTGGAAACTAACAAGTATATATAATAAAGAGTTTGCACAGTGTGTTGGCTCGTGCACGTAAGCGCGGGATGCTGGTTCGGGCCCTGCGCTGTGCAAAATTGATGTAGCATCACGGGCGGGCGCGTGCAGGCGCGTATGCGTGATTGGAGGGCTGAGATGCGTCCATGTGGCGCAATCGTGCAGGATGTTGCGAGATTAGGAAAGTGCGAGAAGTGCGCGTAGGATTTGAAATCGGACGGCTGACATGATGAGGTGGGATTTGAAGGCGAAGGCGCCGGCGCGGGCGAGCGGGAGCCGTGCGATGAAGGATCTGAGAGCACATAGCATGCCATGTGGCAGCATCAGAGAGAACCGAGGCAAGAAGAAGAATTTGCTCGAGATATAAAAGGTCCAATGGCCCCCCTCCCTTTGAAAATAAAAAAACATAACTCTCAACTCTCTCTTCATTCTTTTTCTTCTTCCTTCTACCTCTCTCTCTTCTTCTTCTTCCCATCTTCTCTGCCTCCGTCTGAATAATCCGTTGGGCGACCCTGTCGGATCATGCTGCTTCTCTCAACCTTTCCAGAAGGCCACCATGATCTACCCGTGGTCCCCTTGTTGTATTCCATAAGTAGTTTAATTCATGTTATCATTTATTTTAGTTTTATGTATGCAATCCTTGTTTGAGTTCTCTATGTGATATATATTGTGATTCATTATGTCTATTATTTAGTAACTAGATTTAGAATAAGTGAATGAAATCAAAAGCATTTTTTTACCTCCCTGTGATCGACCAGGACTCCCAGTTCCGTTAATTTTATTTGTTAAGACGTAATTCATGCTATACTACGACGTATTTATCTTTTACGCGATGTACGCCACGAACACTAGGTCAATTCTCGACAAATGATTAGCCACAACATTCTGGGCTCCGACTTTGTCTCTTATTTCAATGTCAAATTTCTGTAGAAGGATCCATCTAAAAAGGCATGGTTTGGCTTCCTTCTTAGCCAACAAATGTTAGAGGGCTGAATGATTCATGTAAATAATGACCTTGGACCCAAGTAAGTATGATCTAAACTTTTCAGCCCGAAAACTACTGCTAGCAGCTCCTTTTCTATAACAATATAATTACACTGAGCCTCATTCAGTGTCTTGTTAGCGTAGTATATCACAAACGGGTGGCACTCTCATCGCTAGCCTAAGACTACTCCGACAGCAAAATCGGATGCATTGCACATCATCACCAAGTCTAGTGACCAATCAGGTGGCCAGAGAATAGGAGAATCAGATACAACCTTTCATAGAGTCATGAAAGCACTGTGACATTTAGAATCAAAGTCAAATGGGGCATCAACTACTAAAAGATTCGTCAATGGTCGAGCAATCTTAGAGAAATCTTTAATGAATCTTCTATAGAATCCAACATGCCCCAGGAAGGACCTAACCTGCTTGATCGAGCTAGGGGGAGGTAAATGAGAAATGATATTAGACTTAGCACTGTCAACTTCTAATCAATCCTTAGAGATCTTATGACCATGTACTATGCCATCTCTCACCATGAAATTGTAATTTCCCACTTGGAGGGGGTGAGATCAGTGTGACGTAAAAAATGTGGAATTAAAAATATAACAATCTCACAAAATAACAATCACACAATAGGCACAAGTATTTTTAGGTGGAAACCTAACCCGGGTGAAAACCACCACCTAACCCTCTCGAGTTAGGATTTTCCAATCGACCTAATCGATCAAATCCACTAACTGAATCACTTAAACGAGGGTGATTCAACCTCTTACAAAAACACTACTTTGAACAAGGGTAGTGTGCCTCAAACCCCTTCTCTTCATGAGAAGGATTTTGTCTCGCGAAGGAGATGGGAATTCGCAAAGCGAATACCCAACCAAATAACAAAGTAACAAATACAAGAATAGTCCTATAGAGCCAACAAAGTAATTCTTAAACTAAGCTTCTATAGGTGTTAATATGCTTCCCTTTGCTTGAAAGTGCGTCGAATCAGTGACGTGTATGCGTGAACCATGCTTTGGCACAACAACGCTCTCGTAACGTCGGCGGGAAAGTGGGTGCACAGGAGTCAAGCTCTCTAGATGTAGAATAGGGCTTCGAGAGCTAGAGCTTTCTTCTTAAGATCAAAAGACATAAAATGATGTGAAAGTGTGTTGCTTGGTGTGTTTTTGAGTGGCAAGGGTTCTCCTTTATTTATAGAGGCCCTAGGAAGGCTTTGGAAGGCCTTGGAAGGCTTCCATAGCTGTTGGGTGCAAGGCTCAAGAGAATCAGTTCGAAGTCAGAATTAATCATGACTCAGACAGGGTTATCAGATGTCTGATCCTGGCATCAGACGTCTGGAAAACCAGTTTAGGACGTCTGGGAACTAAGTCAGACATCTGATTCTAGGCAGGTTTCCTTACTGAGTTAAATCAGACCTAAATAGGGTTTTAGTGTTTGTTCATCAGACGACATACAGGATGTTTAGCGCTAGATTTGGACGTCTGGAAACCTATTTTTCTACGGAAATGGATTCCCAAAGGAGTACAACGGCTAGAAAATCTTTGAGAAGAGATTTTGGGTCAGCCGAGGCAAAACGGTAATGTATCAGATGTCTGGGGTTCTCTATGGACGTCTGATACGAGGCTAACGGTCATTTCTTCAATGTTCGCTAAGGAAGCCAATGGTCCACTAATTGGACGTCTGGCAAAGGCATCAGACGTTTGAACTAAGGTGTGGACGTCTGATTTCATTAGACAGAACTAAGTCCAGCCTAAATAATTGGACGTCTGAGTCAACAGTCAGACGTCTTAAAAGTTTTTATCAGACGTCTGAAATCCAGATTAGATGTCTGAAAAGACTGTCTGAACCCTATTTTGGCTTTCTAAGTTCTCTATATAAAATCTAAGTATCCTAGGGTAGTGCAGGTGTTCCTAGGACTACTTTAAGGGTTTTTTGTGGCTCTTTAACATAAGATCTAAGACAAAAATAAAGAGCAACAAAAGAAACAAAAAATACATAGTACAAAGGAAAGGAAATCTATCCTATTCTTCATCTCCTTCCTTCTTCAAGCTATCGCTCCTTGCAAAGCTCCTATGTTCTCCATCAAGCTCCACCAATCCGCCATGGATGCAAGCTCGAACTCCGTCTAACCACGTCTACATTTGCAATTAACCTGAGATATAAGACTTTAAGTGCAAATGTTAAATGTCACTTGTTTTGTTATCATCAAAATAAACGATCGCGGTGCTCTAGCACCAACAGAAATGGCTTTTCTCCCAAGATAGTACTAGGTTGACTTGAATGCACCGTTTAAGGATCTTGGTGAGATTATCAAGGCAAGAGTCAAAATCATCTCCAAAAATGGAGAAGTCATCCATAAACACTTCCATATAGTCCCTAATCATGTCAGAAAAGATGGCCATCATGCAACACTGGAAGGTAGCAGGTGCATTGCACAAGCCAAAAGGCATTCGCTTGAAAGGGAATGTACCAAAAGGACATGTGAAAGTCATCTTGTCTTGATTAGCTAGGCTAATCTCTTCTTGATTATACTTAGAGTATCCATCTAGAAAACAAAAATAATTCTGTCCAGCTAATCTTTCCAAAATTTGGTCAATGTAGGGCAATGGAAAGTGGTCCTTCTTAGTACCAAATTGAGTTTTCGATAATCAATGCTGACCTGCCAAGAAGTCGCAACGCGGGTTGGGATGGATTCACCTTGTTCGGCTTTGATCACGGTGAGTCCAACCTTTTTAGGAACAATCTATATCGGGTTCACCCAATGGTCATTTGAAATAGGATATATGGTATCAACATCTAGCCATTTGATCATTTCCTTTTTGACAACCTCCATCATCTTTCGATTTTGTCTTCATTGAGGTTGTCGCGTTGATTTCGCCCCCTCATCCATATATATATGATTAGTGCAGTAGGATGGGCTAATACCACACAGATCAGAGATACTCTAGCCAATAGCAGCCCTATGATCTTGGAGCACAGTAATCAATTTAAGTTCTTATTCTTGGGTTAAGTGGGAGCTGACAATAACAGGGAAAGTCTGATGCTCACCCAAGAACACATACTTAAGAGAATCAGGTAAGGGCTTCAATTTGAGCACACGTGGTGGAGATGTGGAATCAGTAGTAGAATGAGGAGGAAAGGAAAGGGAAGGATCAAGGAGGTATACCTGATTATCATTATGCTCAGAGCCATCAGACTCAACTACTGTAGGAAGGGTAGTAGTGGTTGCAGCAACAAGATGACCATGTAATGCTAGAGAGGGTAACAATGGATGATAAATCTCGTCAGAATACCTCTTATATGGACTGAGTCTATCCGTGCCAACCATACTGGTTTGCTAATGCAGTAGTGAGTCAGAACCATAGAGTCCTCCAGACGTACCAAGATATACCAAGTCTAGGGTACTGGAATCAGATACACACTCCAAGCAATCAGTTGAGGGGAAAGGTGAAATATGCAGAGCAGTAGTCTCAGTCCCTAGGTTGGAATCGGTCGACCCTGTTGTCAATGAGGATGAATATGACATTGGGTCACTGCAGAGAAGCCCAATGTTGCCACAATACTCCGGATCATCATCCTGATACTCGTCCCCGATTAGATCACAATCAAAATTTTTGGATGCCCTAAATATATCCAGTCTTAATCTCTCATTCCCTAGGGTAATTTCCATGCATCTAGATGCACAATTGATGTTTGCACGAGCGGTCGCCAAAAATGGGCAACCTAGAATAATAGGTGCATTGCGGAGATCAGCAGGAACCTCCATATCAAGAATAAAGAAATCTACTGGAAAACAAAATCCACAGACTTTCACAATGACATTCTCAACAACCCCTCTTGGTACCTTCACCAACCGGTCTGCCAACTGAATAGTAATCGAGGTGGGCTTCAACTCCTAAAATCTAAATCGATCATAAACAACAGTGGGAGTCAAATTAATGGAGGAACCCAAATCAAGAAGGGCTCTATCAAATGGTGAGTCTTGCAAGAAGCAAGAGATCAAAGGTGTACTGGGGTCCTTTTTAGGCGGTACACTACTTAGTATTACTGCTCTAGCTTGCTGAGACAAAACCTCCTTGGGTTTTGTTCCCTTCTTCTGCTATCGCCTCGGGGTACAATAGTCCTTGAAGAACCTGTCTATAGCAAGAATGTGATCTATGGCATCGAGAAGATTAACCTGAATATGTAAATCATTGAAAATAGCCACGAGGTCCTCGTGATTCTTAACTCCCTTTTTCTACCTCAATGAATCTCTCATGATAGCTCCAAGAAAAGGGAAAAGAATCTGAGGGTCTTCAGTCATTGGTCTTTTTCCTTTGTCTTCCTTAGGTGGTTCCCTATTAGAGTAAGAGTAGGAGGAAGAATCATCCTGAGGAAGAGGTCACGATGAATCATGATCTGCCCACCTATATGGTGGATCTTTTGTGGTAGTTCAACTCCTCAATGTAAGAACTTTTGCATCGGCAAACTGATCATGAGGTGGGGGAGGAGCAGAAGGACCAATTTGGGCAGGATTAGGTAACAAACCAGGCTTATTATATCCAAGTGGTACAGGAGGTGCCTGAAGTATCTCATGTGCCTGACCCTGTGATGAAGGATAACTAGGTGGAAGACCTGGGTTCTGTACATTCCTAGGGTTCGGGATAGGTTGGGGGGCAAGGTTCCCTGCAACCTAGTCTCCTTTCGTATCTAAAACTGATTCTCATGTATTTTCTGAACTTGGTTTGTTAATTGCACATGACTCTTTGCCATTGATCGAATTTCTTTTCTTAACTCTTCCAACGCATCAGATTGCGAAGAAGGGTCAGGTGCAGTATCACGAATAGTCTGATATATGGACCGAGGCTGTTGTTGATATGGAACTTGTTGTTGTCTAGGAAATGGAGGTACAAAGTTCCCATACTATCTGGGCTAGTGCTGGGGAGCAAAAGTAGGTCTTTGTTGATTTCTACCCGAAGAGAAATTAGGATGCTTGCACCAACCAGGGTTGTACGTATCCGAGTATGGGTTGTTACGCCCATAACCATGAAGTGCGTTGACATCCTCTAGGCCGAAGATGCCTGAGACGACATATCATACGAGTCAAGGCTCATATCATCTCTATAAAGGTTCAACTGGTCAACAAATGCCAACTCAAAACTGTTCATGGGCTCCCTATAGGAAGGAGCCAATGAAGAAGCAGCAGAAGAGTAGACAGATGCATCCTGAGTAAGAAGATGAGGTCTAGTAAGAGGTACTCTGGATGAAGCAGTAGATGGAATAGATATGGGCATAGAAGATGCAACCCCGGATCTCATTGCATAAGACTGACTAAGCCCGTCAACCTTCTTATGCGGTAGATCCATACTATCCAGCTTTTTCACAATAATGTCCATATTAGCCTGGGTTGACTCGGCCTGGGCCTTATGGACCGATATGCGCTGCTGGGTAGGGCATGAGAATTGGTTCATTGATGCAGCATTGAGAGAGTTTTCCGCCAAGGACTCAAATAACTCGAAAGCTCCTGCCTAGTCTTTCGCAAGGAAGTTCCCACCACTAGACGCATCAGCTAGACACTGATGTGTCTCATCCAACCCATGATAGAACACCTAGGCAAGGTGCCAACGAGTCACCCCGTGGTGAGGACACTTCCTCAGAAGATCATGAAAACACTCCCAAGCCTCATGCAACTTCTCACCCGACTGTTGGGTGAAAGTTGTGATGGCCTACCTCATCGCATTAGTGCGACCAAAAGGGAAGAACTTTTGGAGGAACTCCCTATGTAGTTCCTCCCAGGTGTAGATCGATTTCCCTATGGGCTTGAACCAATAGGAAGCTTTATCTCTCAAAGAAAAAGGAAAAGCTTCATAAGAACAATCCCACTGGCTACATTTCTGGGTCAGACTTTCCCAGCAATCCGACTCAAATCCTCCAGGTGCTAGAATGGATCCTCATTGGAGTTACCATAAAAGTAAGTCTGAATTAGACTTATCACATTAGGTTTTAACTCGAACGCGTCACCATCTGCGGGCATCCGGACTTGAGGTAACACATTATGTGCTGCTGGATCATAATAGTCCTGCAGTTGTTCTCCATGCGGGGGTTATGCATCCTATCCAAGGTGTTGAGGATGGCCTCGAACCTTATAATGTTCTGCTAATTTTGCGTAGCCAATCTCACCTCAACCCTTGCCATCAATTGGGCCTCATTCCCCTTAAGGGGAGGAAGAGGAGGATCTTGCTCAGCCATTGTAGCTAAGGAAGAAGGAAGAG
The DNA here is from genome assembly GCA_037157565.1 of Thalassia testudinum. NCBI lineage: Eukaryota > Viridiplantae > Streptophyta > Magnoliopsida > Alismatales > Hydrocharitaceae > Thalassia > Thalassia testudinum. The sequence goes on from JAZHRO010000044.1 coordinate 2,577,419, forward strand.
AAGTGGAAGTAGGTGAGAGGTGTCGCCGACGTACGATAGATGCCTGCCTTTAGGGAGACTCCCAAGGATCAACTAGGATAGGTCTTAGCGACCTTCTACCATGCATAAACCAGCACAAGTGCTGGTTAAGAGTTCTAGGCTAGAATGTAAGGTGCAAGAAGGAGTTAAGTGACTACTCAATCCTTATTAATCAGTTATTAGCCTAGTGTTTAAGGTTTGGTTGGAGGCACTAGGACAAAATGTAAACCCTAAGGTGGAAGCCTAGGATTTATGCTTCTAGGTTTTGAGGCTTACAAACCCTGTTCTTAAATAAAACTATTCCCCAGATCAGTACAAAAGTCCAAATAGAATGAAAATTGGTATGCTACTTTCTTTTACAATTAGATTTTCGGAGAATATTTTCTCAATATTTTATAATATCCAGAAAATAGTTATGATTTTTATGTCGACAGGGTCAGATAGTCCAGTTAGGTCCCTTTGGTTTATTTCAGATCAAAACCATATCACAACTACTCCAAAAATTTTGAAAATTTTACTAATCAAACTAGATTTCAGTGGATTTCAAATGATGCAAATTTCAATTTAATTGAATCTATGTAGAGGTCAGAATAATTCTCCAAAGTCTGGATAGACTCTGAAAAAAATTGATTTTGACCCTGTGTAGTTTATGAATTTTTAAAAATTCCACAGATGGAATTTTCTTATAAAAATGGTGTCATTTGAAAGATAATTTGATTTTTAAGTTGTGGTTTGAATTTCAAGATTTTTGGAGTCCATATTTTCGGCAACCAAATTTTAAAAATAAGTTTCAAGTCCTAGTCGAATTGCTAAAAATAGAATTAAGGGTGTTTAAAAGATAAAAAGCTATTAATAATCACCCTTGATAAAAAATATTAAAAAATATGATCGACAAACTTAAATTCAAAAATTTAAGTTTATTTTTATATTTTTGATATTTTTGAGTTTTTTTTTATAAGTAACTAAAACAAACTTTCAAATAAAAGCAATCTTAAGAGATCCTAACAACAAATCCAAACAGCATAATTTTTTTTTTCAAAACCTAATACTAACTAAAACAAATTTAAACGGAATGTGTGCATCTTTTTTTTTTTTTTTGGCCATGGATTGACTTGTGTGAAGATCTTTCCCCACTTCGAACCTACACACACACACAACAGACACAAAACAACTAGTGAGATATCAATTTCAAAATTGCCGTGCCTCCTCGGCAATGGCACTAATTTGTTCGGCGCATAAATCGCATTTTAAAAGTTGATTTCATCGTAGTATAGAGTGAAACATGTCGACAAATAAAATATAACGAAACTTGGTAAGTCCCGGTTGAACTCAAGGAGGCGAAAAATGCGAAATTGAAATTAATAAGCTAACTAGACTCATAAAACTAGACTCGACTCCTAAACGTGTAATCCAATTTCCAACTCACGAATATTAATCCCACCCGTTCTCTTATTTTCGCGGATAATGAGTGCACTCGTTAAGGAGATATAAAATGTAAATATGTGTGTTTCAGTTTCCATGATTTCCAATATGTTAGTAGTATTGAGTGAGTTCAAAAAAGACATGCAAGTCGTTAATGTGGATCAGTGCGGCCATACAAATATGTTTTCTTTTTTTTTTTTCAATTTTCGTTTTGCAAATTTTTTTGGGATTTTTTTTTATTTTTTTGGAAATAAAGATCTACTCTAACTAAATACTAGAAAGAAATAGGAGAGATTTGAAGCACACCAACTTTATAGATATCATATAAAGGTTCCACGACTAGTTGAATACTTGATAATAAAAAAATACTAGAGTCACTAGAATTAAATATACTAGAAATAAAACTAATGAGAAAAATTATATCTATAGAAAGAGGGCACCAAAGAGAAATCCTTGGTGGGCTTTGGAATGCGTGGCAGAACAGCAACGGTCCACCAAGGGTGGCCTTGGTTGACGGTGGTAGAGGGAGACAGAGTGGAGGTTGAAGATGATGGAGAGCCAGAGAGAGGGAGAGGAGGAAGATGCACGGATGGGAGAGGGAGTTCGGTTGTTTCATGGGAAATGCATGGATTACGTTACGTTGGGTGTTTAGGAAATGTATGGGTTTCGGTAAAGATAAGAGGAAGGAAAGTTACATAGGTGGCATAGGATTGGAGGTAAGGGTCATGGGATTTGTTTTGACGTGGGAAATATTAGGTGTGGCTGTTTCCTTTGTTGCATGCATTGTGTTTGTGCATGAGTTTGCATGCATGGAGAATAGCGTGGGTTACGTGAAGGTGTGTGGGCTTGGCTTAGGAGGTCTCTAAATATGTTTTGGGTACTGGTGCAAAGGGATTAGGTCTAGGTTGGCTTTAGGTTAGGATAAGCCCGATGGGGTAGTATGTTTATTCCTCCTCCTCTCTTCTCCCTTTACTTCTTCTATTGTTCTTTGGCTTCCTGGATCTTTTCTTCTCATTCCTCTATCTTTTTTCTCGATCTTCTTCATTCACACATGGACCTGCAATCATAACATAAGACATTATAGCATAAATAGGTCCATAAAACACATTATTTATTAATAAGCAACTAAATATGATGCAAATGCAAACTATGCATGAAATGAATGCAATGTTTATAACTATGCTAGAAATCTATCATAATCTAGGCATTTTAGAACTTATGATTGGTTCGCAATCAGGCCCACTGTCTCTCCTTCTCAATCGTTAATCTTGCAACTGCCTAGCTCGTGGATGACACTTATCATGCAATATTTGAGCACTGGAGATGTACCCTCAAGTGAGAAGCAGCTAAGGCTTTTAGATTAAAAGCCTTGCACTACATCTTTTTGATGTGCAGTTGTATAAGTAGGGTTATTCAACCCCCTTATTATGTTGCCTACCTTCGGAAGAGGCTTCGCAAGCCCTCCAGGAGGCCCATAGCGGCATTTGCAGTAATTATGAGGGGCACAGGGCCCTTATTGCCTACCTGATTTAGTCAGGCTATTTCTGGCCTCAAATAAGATAGCACTGCAAGTTCTTTGTTCACAAATGTAAGAAGTGTTGGAAATTTTTGATCGTATCTCGACTTTCGCCTAGTGAGATGGTACCTATTGTGTCTCCAATCCCCTTCGCTTGATGGGGAATGGATTTCATGGGTCCATTTTCTTCAGCTCTAGCCCAGAAGTGCTTTATTTTGGTGGCTGTTGATTATTTCTCTAAATAGGTTGAAGTTGAGGCCATGGCTAGTCTGATTGCTGACAGGATAATATAAGTTTGTTAGGAAGAACATTATTTCTTGTTATGGGATCCCCTAAGCCATTGTTATAGATAATGGCACTCAGTTCACCTCTAAAAAATTTGAGGAGTTTTGCATCAGCTGGGGGATTTGTTGCACTTCACCTTTGTTTCCTATCCTTAGGCGAACGGACAGGCAGAAGTAACCAATCGAATAATCATTTCCACCTTAAAATGTCGACTTGACTCTTGTAAAGGGTAGTGGGCTAAAGAGTTGTTAGATGTGTTATGGGGTTATCATACAAGTCAAAAAACCTCTACCGACCAAACTCCATTATGCCTAGTATATGGGATGGAAGCTTGACTCCCTGTTGAGACTTTCCTCCCGACATATAAATCATAGTGGTATGACCCTCAAACTAGCAATGATCAAGTCTAGATGGCCCTTGATCTCGTTGATGAAATAAAGGAAGAAGCATCAGCTTCTGTCTCCCGTTACAAAGAAGGGGCCATTGCTTCCTATAATAAGTGGGTTCATCAGAGGAAGTTCACTTAAGGTAATTTGGTCCTAAGGTGAGCTAAAGCCTCAAACCCAAAAGAGCCAGACGGGAAACTTGCTGCTACCTGGGAAGGCCCTTATAAAGTTTGTAAAGCTGGTGAAGGCGATTATTATAAGTTGCAAACATTAGGGGGCAAATCAATCCCCGGCACGAGGCATGCCACAAATTTGAAATTGTACCATGTGTAATAAGGAAAGAGAAAACAACTATTCTTTTCCATTCATGTTATATACGTGTACATTCTCAGTTTTTCCATACATGTGGAATGCAGAAACAAAAAATGAAAGGAAGTAGAAAATGACAAGCTAAATGTTGCCAGTCCTACGGCTCGTCTAGTAGGTTGACGATTGGTGTAGGCGGTGTCCTTGCTTCCATGATAGGGGCGTTCTCGCCTGAAGAGCCCTGACAGTCTCAACATCATCTGGGGGTTCTGACGAACAGCTTCGACTGCTTCATCCCCTCGTAGGGGAATGGAGTATTGATCTTTTGGCATTGGGGTGATGGGGTCCTTATCCTCTATCAGCCTACTTTTCACTTGGCGATCATGCTGTGAATTGAGTTTCTCGATCTACCAAGTGCATGCTAGTTGACAAGATCTGCACTAGTTGCCATCTAGAAATCTCATGAGGAGGGCACTTTCTTATTAAATCCATGAATCCCTCCCAAGCTTCATGTAATGGTTCTTTAGGGTGTTGGGAGAAGGTGGTGATAGCTCTTCTAAGTGCATTGATTTTTTCAATTGGGAAAATTTTCTTTAGGAAGGCACTTCTTAGCTCCCCCATGTGTTAACAGGCCTTTCAATAGACCTTAACCAATGACTAGCTCTCTCTTTTAGGGAAAAAGGGAGGAGTTTCATTTTAAGCACATCATCATGTAGATTGAGAATTCTAATTGTCTCACTAATGGCTACAAACTCTTCTAAGAATTGAAAGGTATCTTCATCATTATTGCCCTTAAAATGAGGTAGGAGTTGTATAGTGGAGTGCTTAATCTCAAATTGAGCCTTTACAGGTGGGATCCTAACATAAGGTTGGTGTTGAAACTGGGCATGGTTGTAAAAATCCCTCAATGGTCTAGCCTACGGATGTTGGATCTGTAAAATCTCAAGCATCTCCTACATTTGGGTCTGATCCTGTTGAAACTGGTTCAGTTGGAGCTAGAGGTTTTGGATCTGAGCCTGAGGGTCCATCTAATTCAGTTGTGGATTCGAGTTGGTTGGGTTTGCCATCAAATCAAGATCAGAGTCCGAGTCAGATATAGAATTGGATTCACCAATAATCAATCTCCTCCTTGATTCTCTTTGCAGAGGTGGCACCAAGTGTGGATTTTGTGATATAGTTCTGTGCATACACTTAGAATAAGGTTATAGATATGGAGAGAACATGAGAGAAAAGTGTGTACACAATGCAAGCAATCAAATTCTAGCCCTAAAGGGTTGTACCTATTGGACCTAGTCTAAATTTCGCTAACCCTAGCTAAATGACCTGACCCTTGAATTACTTGGCTGGGTAGAAGGGTGGGATCCCCTAAGACACCCCGAACAGAGAGAACCACTAGAGGTTAATGTGGTTACGACACTGACCTTTTTTGTCACCAGTTGGTCTAAATAGATAAGGCCTCAAATACAATTAATTAGGTATAGCTCCAGTTTGGAAAATAAAATCTAACCTAGTTGGCACATCTATCAAGTTAATCAGGGCTTAGGATTTAAGGTGCATGGGATTATATATTGGCATGAGGGGGGTGGACGCCCAATTAATTCAATTCAAACGTGTGTGCGTACCAAACAAAGGTCCACAAACAGATTTAATTAGTGAATTATCTTTTAATGCTCAAATAATTAATTCACCAATTTTAGGGTTCAAATTTCAAGGTGTTTTTAAACAATTTTTGAGTGGAACAGATAACATTTTGCAATCACAAGACCTTAATTTTTTTCCTTCAAATTGTGAATTTGGCAACCTTAATGTGACACCTTAGCATGTAGCTTCTAAATGAATCAATTTTATTTCAAGTGGTGCAGGCCAAACGACGCAACAAAGGGCTTTCCAAACACCACTTCATCAAGTACACACTAAATAATTTTTTTCAAAATTTTTAGGGGCTTAAAAATATCTTTTTTAGATTTCGCAACTCAGAATGCAAAAATAGTCTAAATAGACCCTAATGAGTATTTTCTAGAAATAGTAACGATACGTCCACTAGGAAATTTTTCCAATTTTTTTCAATAAACTAGATTTGATCATAAATCCAATGAAAAAACTTCACCAAATTTTGAGTTGTATAGAATTCAAGAAAATTCAGTGAACCCAAATCTCCAATAGAAAAATTTCAGATTAACCCATCAACAGTAAAGATTTTTCTAGGATAGTACAAAACAAATTTTCCTATGAAATTTGGTGGGTTTGTTTCTAACTACAAGGGCATTACACAGTAAAAATTTAAAAACTTTTGGATGCACCAATAGTTTGGATTTAAAATTTTAATTTAGCAAGAAAAACCAATCTGAACTTGGATATGATGAGATAAGATCTTTAAGGCACAGGTAGAGTAGAATAAGAGTTTTTTTTTTTTTTTGAAATAATACTGAATGGAATTACTTTTAAGTGTCATGAATCAACCTAGCTCTAAGATGTAGATGACCTACTTGGAGATCTTCACTTGTACTTTTTCTTCTTGTCGCTTCCCGATTCGTTCTCGTGCAACTGTGCAATCATGCACACAAAATGACAAAAAGAGAACAAGTTAGATCTCATGAATGCAAATCTGCATGAAGCTATTGAAAGCGAAATAATCATGTTGCCTCCTCGGCAACGATGCCAAAAAGTGTTCTGAATGAAGATGTGATTGTGAAAAATCATTTTTCGTCATAGTAAATGGGTACAGAAACTCTTGAATTTATAAATCAGATCAAACTTGAGAATATTTAAATCGTAAATTAAAAGTAGAGTTCAAGTCGTTAGTAGGGAGGCAAATAAATTAAAATCGCTTTCCTAATTAGAACTACAATTGAATATCAAATATTTATTTGAACTAATACTAAATCTAATAGCATGCAATTTATATTCAGAAAACATACAACTTGAAGTTAAGTTGACAAATAAATACTAGAACTTCATTAAATAAAATAAGACTGGTACAAGTAGAACTTGTATTACAAATAGAGAAGTGCTTCTTGAGGTAGAAAAGTGCAACTAGAACTAAGTTACTACAACTAGAAATGAAGACTTCGAAGGCGAAGTCTGGAGTGTCACGTTGACGTGGATGCAAAGGCACACCCATAATATCTGAGAAGAAGAATAGAGGACTATTGCTATTTGGTGAATCTATTTGGAACTAGAAGGAATTTCTAAGTGGAAGAATGTTCAATGCCTAAAGGGGGTGGTTAGGAGTTTTTGTAGAAATCATGAAGGCCTCATACTGGTCGATTTAGGTTGCCTAAGATTACTAAGGTGTAGGACTAGGATTAATTGAGTTAGGGATCAAGGGGTATGATTAAGGGTTAGGTGATAGATTAGGTTGGGTTTTTATTGAAAATAGAATGATTAATTGGTGGAGATAAGTTTGAGTTGCGAGTGGAAGAGAGATAAAGATAGGGTTTGGTTGTGGATAAAATAGATTAAATAAAAGGTGGAAATTCATGACCGGTGGATAAAATGGATTTTGTTGGGTTAATTATTAGGGAATATAATAGGTTTAAATGGTGGGATTGGGTGGGTACGTGAGGGTTTGGATATGGGATTTATGGTGGTGTTTGCAGGGACGTGGTTTGTTGCATGGAGAGGGATAAATGTTACGTAGGGTGTTGTGTTCAGGGGGTTACGTAGGTGGCTGAATAGTAGGTTTCGGTGGTGGTGGGATAGGATTATGTGAATTATTATTTGATGCATGGCTGGGAATAGGCAAACATAGGAAATATTTTGGAAGGGATGGGAGGGTTGTTTGGTGGTAACTTGACGACGGTATTCTACGTGCATGGCATGGGTTGTGGGATTTACGTGGGTGTGTTGGGTAATGCATACATTTTGAAGAGTTGGGTGGTGGAGGACGTAGGACTTTGACGTGGGTAGGTTTGGATTTTGGTGGGGTGTTTATGGGATTAAATATGGATTTGTGTTAAGTAGGCATTTGTGATATAGAGATAAAAATAAGTAAATGACCAATCATAATGGTGGAAAATTAGCCAAAAATAGGTTGGTTAGGGCTAGGAAATTAGGTGCTAGGCTAAGGTCAATTAGGCTCCTAATTTGAGTTAGGTTTTAGGCTAAATAGGTTTTCAATTAGATCCACTAACTAGGCTCAATCCTCTTTCAAGTGAGCTCAATTCTGAAAGTCCATCCAATCTTGTTTCGATCAACCTGAAATTTTGTACCTACACACAAAAATAAACACATCAATGTACCAGATACCATTACAGGAAAAATTACACAAAAGCCTAAAAGCATGCATTACTTACAGAATGACTTAAAATGCCTTATCTAACCTAATTAATTGTATTCTAACCCAAATTACCCTCAGACTAATATTAATTAGGCATTAGTTACATAAATAATTATAGAAATATCAGGGAACACAACCCAACTGACGGTGACGTATAGGTGCCTCAGCACCTTCCCCTCTATGTCTATTGGTGGCAAATTCCCAGTAGTGGGTTCTCCCCTCCCTTGGTCCTCGAGCATTTTAGCCTTGCCCTCCGGGAGGTCGCCTATTTGTTCTGGCGAGTTATCAAGGATCAAAGGGCTCTGCCTTTAAGGTGATCAAATGAGCCTTTGCTCTTCTTCCATCGCTTCCTCCACCTCTTCTTCCACTTCTTCTAGGACAGATCCTTCGATGCTTTTGAAGATCCGCCCTATGTCACCAAAGTCCCCTTGGCCAGTGGGGTCAACAAGCACGCGTTGACCATTGGAGCTTCACCTGAAATATGGCTGATGAAAAGGGGATTGGCAGAATGACCTCCCTGCCTTTGCTGCCTCCCTTGCTACTTGCGCAATGGCGCTTTCAGCCCTCGGAAGGATAGGTGGCAGGTCAAACATACCCCTTTCTCTACCTAGGGTGCTGCCAGTGCCAGTAGATTTTCTAGTCGGCCTCCCAATTTCTTTTTGCTAGCTCAAGGTGGCAGGTGGAGCACTCACCTCCTCAGATCCGGCACTCCTGGTCGAGCCCAACCTAGTAAGGTAGTGGCAGGGTGTTTTCTCGAGGGCAAGTCCTTTCTTCAGTCTTTTATGTGGACCCTCCTCCTGAGAGCTGGATCCTTTATCCACCTCCTTCTTTTCTCTTCCCGGGGATGTGAAGTTGCGCTCCTCTCACTCCCCTTCTTTTTCTTCCCTTTGTGTTGCCTCTTTTGCCTCGCCTTGGTGGGTACCACCATGAGAAGAACTCCCAGTAGCCTGGCTCCACTTCTTTGGTGGTTCATGTCGGGAGAATTTTTCGAAGGCTGCCATTATAAAAAAGTCATTTAATCACTCTTCAATATTAGATGGTTAAATGTTAGTACTGGTAACTTAGCATGGGGTATGAATCTATCACCCATGAAAGCACCTTCTAGACGGCACGACGCCTTAAATACGCACAGGCAATCGCCCCAAATTCTATTCTTTTCTTGGTATCCGCCTGAGCGTCTAGGTCATGCTCGTGCGATGCAAGTAGTAGATCTTTCTCTGGCAAATTCTTCCAGCTACTAAAGACTTCTAACTTCTTTCTATTATCGATAAAGAAAAAGTGGTGGTCTTTCCCCTTTAGGTTGTCTGGCAGGTCTGTAATTTTACATTTGATCCTCTGACTATAAAGAGTGTAGGTCTCCGATGGAGCTTTCCCTTTCTTCACTTTTAAGGGCATTAAGCCAAAAAGTAGGCGAAACAATCCCATCCGGGGGCGAATTTCTAGAGGGAAGCATATCACAATAAAGGCATTCAAAATCGGCCAGCAATTTAGGCTCATCTGGGAAGGGGCAAGTTTGTTATAAGAGAGGAAAGAGGTTATAAAGGGCTTTAATGGCACCCTCAACCTGTTCTCTATGACATATTTACAAATAATAAAGAAGTCATTGCCGCAAAGTGAACACAGGTGGGTGCTTTGACCAGGTGCATGGAAAAGGACTTCTCTAAGTCTGTGTTCTCTTAAGAACTCTTTAATAGTCATCTGGCTATGAAAGTCCAAACTAAATGTATATAGGGCTAATGTTTCACATGAAAACTTTGACGAGGATGAGGTGGACTCACCTTTTCGAGCAATGCCTGACACGGCTTTGAAATAGAATAGTCACCTCCGGGAAGAGCATCGTCGTTGTCTCAAAAGCTACTCTCAAGTGAGCACTTCTCTTCTCGAGTTGTTCTTGTGGTATAAGGGAGCATTTACTAATCCCCTCGTATTTATAGCCTCGCTTGGTGTGGCATTATAAATTTTCGATTCCTGTTGATATGATGAGCATTTAATGCCTTTGCGATATTTTGCTTCGATTAACGTGTTAAGGTTTGTCATCATTATGGCAATTAATGCTTATCTTGTCTTTCCTAAAAGGCAGCTAGTACCCTACGGTGATTGGCCATCACTCACAGTTATTAATACTCTTGTTTTGTTGTAACAAAATTATATTTTTATTGAGGACTAACCATTACTGGTCAAATCAAGTTATGTTGTGTCCTCATCAAGTGAATCCAAACTCTTCAAGTGATATCAATTTCAGAAGAAGACTTGAAGCTTGTTTTGACTTTTTGTTGAGTCTAATAGCATGTAAGGAACCTCAATAAAATAACAAATGATGAGTTTTCAAATTCGCAAAGTAGTTGTCCTTTTGAACCTGAGTCTTTACTACTGTTGAAAGACCAATCTTGGTTTTTGATCGACCAAATATTGATCAACCAATTCTCTTGCTTAATCGATCAAAGACCTCTAACGATCATATTTCTATTTTGATCTATCAACCCTTTTGTTTAATCGATGAAAGCATTTCAACGGTCCAATTTTCTTTGAATTTATAAAGTCGATCAAAATCCCAATTTAATCGATCAACATGGAATCGATTAAACCTTTTATTTAATCAACCAAAAGTACTTTTGATCGATAAACCCTAAGTTTTGATAAATCAATGCTGTATTTCCAAAATAGATTGAAAAAGACCTATAAATAGGACCCTCGACTCCCCTGTTAAAGACACACCTCAAGAGCTTTCAAAGAGCAAAGCACACATATTCTATTCAGTGCTTTCGAGCCTTTGCGCCAACGATTACTATGATCCAAAGCATGATTCTTTGCGAATCTCAAGGTTTGTTCTAATCTTACTGAGGCTCCATAGGAATATCTGTTATATTCTTTACATTCCTGTTACTTTTGATTTAGGATCCAAATTATTTTGGAAGTCCCGTTGTTGTTGTTCTTCTCGTAGTCAAGTGTAAAAGAGAAGACGTCTTGTAAGAGGTTGTGCCACCCTCGTTCAAGTGGTACATTAGTGGATTGGCTAGCATCAACTAGTCGGAGAAATCCTAAGTTGGGAGGCTTAAGTAGTGATTTTTACCCACAACAATTTTCACTTTAAATCAAGTGTTATCATTTTTGGTTTATGCCTATTTAAATCTTTCGATCTATGGTGAATGATTTTTATTTGATCATAGAATAAGATATTACACTATTCACCCCCCTCTAGTGTATACTTGATCCTTTAGGCTCTGCATGCACTCACATTTGGTATCAGAGACTCGTTCAAATTAGTTAGGATGTCAAAATCCTCTGAAGTATACACTAAAGGACAATCTACAGTCAAACCTCCATTGTTCGATGGCACCAACTATTGATATTAGAAAACTCGAATGCAAATATTTGTAAAATCCATGGACTATGAAGTATGTGATGTGATAGCCTCCAAGTACCAGAAAAAGAAAGGAGTTGCTATCACATTAGATCAAAGGAAGACAACCAGGCACAACACCAAAGCTATAAATGCTATCTTCTGTGGTCTTTCAAAAGGAGAATTCAATCATGTTTCTGCCTGCAAAATTGCATACGAAATCTGGAATATACTTGAAGTCACTCATGAAGGAACTTCAAAGGTGAAGGAGACACAAGTTACACTACTAGAAAAATGGGATATGCCGTCGGTTACTTGCCGTCAGTTTGGATAACCAATGCCAAATATATTTTCCCCGTCGGTTCTTAAAATAAGTGACGACGAAGGTTTGTACTTGACTGAAGAAAAGGGTATGGGTGTGCAGTGGTCATAAATATTTACCATCAGTTATTTAAGTGACGGTAAATATATTTTCTCCATCGCTTCTTGTAATAACCGACAATAAAATGACCCTTAAATGTTGCACCTAAAATTTTGGAGGGATTGCTGTCAGTTAGGGAAAGAAACGATGGTGAAAAGTAGGTTAAATTTATTGGCCAAATTTTGGGCGCGTTGGCGGAGTTGGTGAAGTAAGCCTTTGTCGTCGATTATCTTAAGAAGCGACAGTGAAAAGATGGTTAAAATTTGTACTGAAATTTTGCACGAGATTAGTCACCTATACCATCGATTAGTGTAAAAATCGACTGTGAAAGATAGGTTATATTTAGCGGCCAAAATTTTAGGCACGTACGAGGGTGAATTGAAATGATCCTTTGGTGTCTATTTGTAATATAACCGATGACATATATCAGTTCATCTATCGCCCGCAGCAGACCTTTCCATCACTGTTCATCGTCTTCCCTAAAACCTAACACACGCCGCCCCCTCCTCCCACAATGCACACCGCCCCCTCCTCCTCCTCCTCGTTAGGTAACCTCCCTGACACCCTCCTTCTGCTCCTCTGACCTGTTGCTCGTCGTCCTCCTCTCCATCCTCGGTAACCTCCTTCCCGTTCGCGATGCCCTCCTCCGCCTTCTTTGACGAGCTAATCCTCCTCCTCGTCCTCTCCAACACCCTCCTCCTCCTACTCCCCCTCCTGCCGTCCTCCTCTTCCTCCCTGACCCCTTGTGCTGGCCTCCTTCACTCCGACCCCCTTTTGCTGGTCTCCTCCTCCACCCTGCCCCCCGCCTACCGCCCTCTCCTGACGCCCCTCCTCCTCCACCCTGCCCCCCGCCTACCGCCCTCTCCTGCCGCCCCTCCTCCTCCACCCTGACCCCCTCTTGCCAGCCTCCTCCTCCACCCTACCCCTCTCTTGTCGCCCCCTCCTGCCGCCCCTCATCCACTTCCTCCCCCTCTTGCCATCCTCCTCCTCCTCCCTGACCCCTCCTATCTCCTTCCTCCTCCTTCCCGACCTCCTCCTGCCACCCCCCTCCTCCTCCCTGACCCCCTCCTCCTCCTCCTCCTCCTCTAGCCTGAGCTCCTCTTACCAGCCTCCACCTCCACCCTGCCACCCTCCTTCCGCCCCCTTCTGCCACCCCTCCTCCTCCCCCTCCCCCTCCCCCTCCTGCCATCCTCCTCGTCCTCCTTGCCACCCTCCTCATCTTGCAAGGAATGCCCCTACCCTCCCTCCTTCTCTGCCTACCATCCCCCTCATCCTCCTCCTCCTACTACTACTACTACTGCACCTTCCCCCATCCTCTTCTCCTTCTTACTTCCACCCTCCTCTTCATCCCTTTCTAATCTTACTTTCCTTATATCAAATTAATATGTTAAGTTATTAATAACATAATGATTTATTATTTAATTTATTATGCATTATTGAATTTACAAATTGTTGGTGACGGTCACGCTCGGTCATGCTCAGAGGCTGCAGTACATTGGAGGTATAATTTTATTTCCTTAAATTTATTTTTATGATATTTTAGGATTATATTAGATGTGGGGTGTGGCCACATAATGTCATTTGTGTGAATGTATGGTGGGGTGTGCCCACATAATGTCGTTTGTTTGAATGTATGGTGGGGTGTGCCCACTTTTATATACTTTTTGTTTTTGTGTGATGCACTATTATTGTGGGGTGTGCCCACTTTTATTATGTCTGTTATTTTGATATGCAAGTTTATGAAAAACATAAAATTTAAGGGGAAACTTTGTTAAAATTTTTAAAATTCTTTAATGTTAAATGTATTGGTTGGTTGGGGATTTAGGGTTAGGTTGGGCTTTGGTTAGATTATGATAAGATCTGGTTAGGTTATGTGCACAGCCTCCGATTTCCACTACGCCGTGCACCCCTCGTATCACTGATGGGAACACCATCATGAGCCATAACTAGCTCAATTTGGTCTGAGAAAGTCAACAAAAGCTCTTATTTATCAGTCAGAAGGTCTCTTGGGCAGTTTAAGTTATTTTGAGAAGAAGAGAAGAATAAAAGGTTATTTATGCAATTTTACCATTAATCCACGAAAATAGAATAACCACGGGTTATTTCAGAGGTTTACTAAAGGTCAAATGTGCTTTAGAGTCTAACAAAAGGGTCTATGCAGAACAAAATGGATTTTCACGCATTATGGGAATTAATGGATATTTTAAACCCTAAAAATAGACCAGCTTAATCCACTAAGGTTCTGGTCAGAATAAAATTTTCCTAAACCCTTTAAAATTCGTAGAAAAATATTCTCTAGGATTTGGTACCTTTAATTTGACCATCGAAACATATTTTGACCCAAAATTGAGTCACACACAGAAAGTTGCCCTAATTTAAGTTTCTACATAAATTTTTCAGTCAAACATGGACAAAACCAAAATCCAACTTCTCCATCAGATTCATTGGGTCCAAGTTAGGTTTGTACCAAAATTTGGGTCCAAATTGAGATCATTTTGAGTCAGTTTGCATTTTAATCCAGTCCTGACTCTTACTCTTACAAAAAGCCCCTCAACTTTCAAAATACTTGCAAACTGCCCCCAAACTTTGTCTTCTCCTTTGCATTCAGGTCCCTACTGCCATGCCAAGTGTGAACCTAAAGTTTCGAGCTTCAATGGAGAAGATCTCTCTCGTTTCAACTCCAAATCTATCCAAAATTGGAAGGATGATTGTTTAAGTAATCAGGAATCTACTAAATGTCTTTTTAGGATTTGAAATCAATCCTACACACCGTACGAATGCAAGGATTCCAAGAATCCTATTCCCTGAGTTGTGAGCTCAATCAAGCTCCTTCCTGATCTAGAGCTTGTCTAAAGCCCTATAAAAGGACCCCATGGCATTCCCTTCTTTAGCGAGAAATTGAGCCAAATCTAGCCCTATTTCCTCTCCTCAGCCCGCTCTACCTCACTCCGATGACCCCTTCCTCCAAGCTTCTTCACCAGCCGTCATGGACTATATCCGGTCAGTCTTGACTCCCCAACTTCTTCCGCACCTCGACATACCCCCGAGGTGCTTCCTCCCCCTTTGTCGTCACCGTTCTCTCCCATTGGAGCTCCCTTCGTCTCTGGCATCGGCCATACCAGACCCAGCATTGCTCCTCCTCCTCGTCATCCGCTACCTACTCAGATCAACTCCCTAGCTCCGCTACTTCACAACTTCGTCTTCGCCACTTCGACTCGACCACTGCATCGACTCCCAAGAATCTGTCTTCCACCTCACTGACATACCTTTAGCGAGCCCTAGTGGCTTCCACACGCACTCAAACACACCGCTCCCATGCTTCACACCTCCGCCTCATCACGACGACCCTCTATAGCGCCACCGAACACACACGCCTTCCCTTGCACTCACGACCTTCTCCCGAAGGTTCTCGACCATGCCACCTCACCTAAACACCTGCACTGCACTCGTCGTCAACCGGCGATGCTTTTGTAATCCTCTGACATGGCCGTAAGGCCCTTTTTGTGATTTTCAAGTGCCAGCCCCCATCGCCATTAAAGAACCTCCTTCAAAGTGAGCTTCAAAGCCTGTTCTTCGTCTGCAGCTCCAGGTCTCGTCATCAAGAGACGTGGAATCACTCCAGCGGCTCATGTGGACCGAAGATTGAGGGTGTTGATTGCCCTTGTGCCCGAATTGAACGAAGGAGCAGCTTCGCGATTGTTGAAGAACGATGTGGGATTTTAGTCCCACATCGTTAGTTGATGAGATCCCACAGTGGCATAAAAGGAAAAAGTGACCTAGACCCCTCGCCCAGTACACGAGGGGTCAGGTCCCTCCATTCACTGTCTTCACTCCTCGACTGCACACATGCCACGTAGCCTTGGTCCCAAGTATCCGCGTACTCAATTGCCTGAATACCTGCCCGATTGAGAAGAGGAGGAAAGGAGAGAAAAAGAGAGAGGGGAAAGGGGGGTTTTGCTCTTGAAAGCCCCCAACACTTAGCCGAAGTTCGTGAGTTTCCTCCCTTGTGCGTGAGGAGAAAAGAGAGAAGAAGAAAAGAGCTTAAGGCAGGAGAAAGAAAATAAGAAGAAGCCAAGGAGAGAAAGGAAAGGAAGAAGAGGAGTAGCTGAAGAATAAGAAGCCAAGAAGAAGAGTGCCCTCTTGGCACTGCAGCATCTGGACGGTTAAGCCGTCTGACTGAAGTTCTAGCTGTCTTATCTCTGACAGAGGGTGCACTGTGCACTCAATTTACGTGGCATTTGGTTGACTAGTACTATTGCATTATTTAGTATAATTGTAATAGGGTAATTTGCTGATTCAAATCACCATTTTACCCTAATCTTTTTCGCTACATTGACTCTTGCTTCTATATTTATATTATTTGTGCTTGAGATTTGCATTATATTGCTATATTGTGCTTGGAATTGCAATTTTGAGTATTAAATTGCTAATTGCTCCCTGTGTTCGACCTCCGATCTCATTCGAGTATAAATTCTATTTGTTTTTTGCGCTTTATTGGCTATACTACGACGCATTACTTCCTAAAACACCAATTTTGAGCAATAAACAACTGCCATCCTTGTTGTCACAAAGGGGAACTCTTCTGCCATTGCCATCTCACGAGTTGTTGTTGAGGTGGACGGTAGGGTGGAAGGCATCGGGGCGAATGTCATTGTCATGTGGGGAGGGGAAGGGAAGGGGGGAAAGGGAGGGAGAGGAATTGGAGCTCGGTGGAGATGTCGAAGGAGAAGGATGGCGAGTTAGAGAGGGAGAGATGTCAACGAGGGAGTGAATGACAATGAGGGAGAGATGTGAACATATTAGGGCTATGATGTCGAGGATTTTATGTCGAGGAAAGATGCCCGTGAGAGCCTCCTCTCCAGTTGCTTCCCTTCTTTGCTGCAAGTCATTATACTTTATCAGCTATGCTCTCAAGTGCCGCAATCTACCAGTCAAAGCCCTTTAGGCAAGGATGGTGGAGGAGTGGTCACCCTCAAGCTTGCAGAGGAGAGCGGTAGAGTCGATGGTGGAGAAAGGATGCGCTCGAAGAGGCAGACGACGACGGTGATGTGGATGGCGATGAGGTGTCGGGTCGGAGGAGGGGTGGTGCTGGTGGGAGGAGTCGTCATTGCTGGGGGCATGGGGGAGGGGTCAGAGGGTGGAGGTGTCCCTGTTAGGGCTTTGGTGAGGGGGTGGGTGGGAGGGGTCGGAGGGGGGAGGTGTCCTTGCTAGGGCTCTGGTGAGGGGGTGGGTAGGAGGGTCGGAGGAGGGAGGTCCGAGGGGGGATGGGGGTGTGGGGGTGAAGGGGCGATGGTGGAAGTTTCCCTCGTAGCTATTAGCCTAGGTGGTTCTTTCTTCCATATTTCTTAGACTAGGTCCTTAAAGCTTGATTCCATAAGCCACGATTTTCAAATTTGAGGTAAATGGACACCTACAAGCATTTGAGATGTTAATCTGCAAAAAACTAAGCCCAGAAAATCCATTTCATGTGTATGATTAATCAAAACCAGTTGCAATCTCCAATCAAATTAATTCAAAGTCCACTTAGAAACTCCATCTGAGCTTCTAAACCATTTTTGAACCTTAATCAACACCTTAACCCTTTAAACGAATGCTTGAAATCCATAAATCACCTCAGACCTGGGCGATGAAAGTGTTCATCCTAGATCTGATTCAAAGCAGTAAATCTCCATTCTAACTTGTCGCAAATAATCTGTGATATATTTAGAATTCAATCCAACTTATATGAGGAATCTTTCGATCCTAGAAACCCTAATTGATCCCCCTAATAAAGTGAAAATCTTAATCAACATACATATCATCCGGTCATTTCCCTTCCTAATAAGTGATTTGTTTACATTAAATTTTAGGTTATAATGGATAAATCTTGAATTGGATTGTGAGGTTCAGATTATACTAGATATAAGGATGGAGTAATTTCATTCCTGGATTGGGCCTTTCATAACGATAAGAACATATTTAGGCAAAGAGGTCAACTTGATAATATCTTCTGCCCATGCAGAAGATGTTTAAATAGTTCCTTACATGATCGTAATACTCTGCGCAAGCACTATATTTGTAGTGGGTGGTGGTAGCATTACACTACTTGGGTAGCTCATGAAAAGGAGTTGACTGAGAAGGTCATAAACAATGAGAACACTGTTGAGCAAGAGATCGATAGAATATAGTTGATAGCGGAGGTGAGGAAATAGAAGAAATGTTGAACGAGTTGAGAGTAGGAGAGGATATAAATACAGATGAGGAAGATCCATTCAGTTGTGATCCGTTCTATGATGTTGTTAAGGTGGCTAAGGATCCTATTGCTCCCGGTGTTACAAAAATGTCAAAGTTGTCATTTTTGTTGAAGATGTTTCAACTGAAGGTTATGAATAGAGCTAGTGCTAAATTCATGTCAGAAATACTTCAATTTATTGCTGAGCTGTTGAATAACCCTAATGATTTTCTGGCTTCATGGTATGAGGCAAGGAAACAGATTCGTAAGCTTGGTTTGAATTGTCAGAAAATCGATGCATGTCCGAATGACTGCAATCTTTTCAAAAATGAATTTGCAAATTTGAGTAATTGTCCCGAATGTGGACATGAGAGATATGAGGAAGGTAAAAATGAAAGTAAAACAACCTCAGAAAGTTTTTCGTTACTTTCCACTAACACCTAAGCTTCAACACCTTTTTATATCAACTAAAACTGCATGGTGGATGACATGGCACCAGGATTGTAAATCTCAAGATGGAAGAATACGTCATCCTACTGATTCAGAGGAGTGGAAGAGATTTGACGAAAGAAATAATTTATTCGCTTTAGAAGCAAGGAATGTGCGATAGGGTCTTACAAGCGATGGATTTAATCCATTTAAGAGTATGTACCCGTCGTACTCTATATAGCCAGTGGTAATGGTCGCCTATAACTTACCTCCCTAGTTGTGTATGAGATCGTCTTTCATGATGCTGACTGATGAGAATACCATCATTAGCCCTAACTAGGTCATTTTGACCTAGAAAAGAGAATAAAAGCTCATACATAACCAACTAAAGAGCCTAACTTAGGGAATAACTATTCTAAGAGGAAAACAAGAAACAAAGGGTACAACTGAAATTTTACCATTGCAGTGCATCAACGGGATTTCTCAGGGGCTAAGCATAGGTCAATTGGTCTTAACAAGATAAAAAGTGGGTTGGTTCAATCAGAAAAGGGTTAATGTGCAATTTGGGAATTAAATGACTTCTTGTAACTCTAAAACAGATCCACTTAATTCAACAAGGTTCTGGTCAGGATAAAAATCAACTAAACCCTATAAAATTCATGGAAAAATATCCTCTAGGGTTTATAACCTTCAATTTGGCCTTTGAAACCTATTTTGACCTAAATAGGGGTCCTAGTCAGACATTTGCCCTAAATTGGATTTTTATGTAAAATGCCCGGTCAAACGTGGTCAAACCTAAAATCCAACTTCACCATCGATTTCCTTAGGTCCAAATTAGGTTTATACCAAAATTTGGACTTAAGGGGAGGTCACCTTGACCAACTTTGCAAAATAGTCAAACCCAATTACTTTTAGACCCCTAACTTTTGAAAACCTTGCGGATACCCCCTAGCTTCCTCACCATTATTTGCAATTAGGTCCCTCCACCATTACAGCAGAGGAGTCCTACTTCGACAAGGATTCCAGAGGGGATTTCTCCCTGATCCCTCAGAGATTCCCTCTCAAATTTGAAAGGGAGATTCTCTGAAGAATTCTCGATCGTGTGAACCCCATCATGTGCTATGATTTTCACCCAATCTCTCGTGCAAATGCACAAGAGATATGGGTATCTCTTGACTTTCCTACTCCGACGAGGAAACCTGTGCTTGGAAGCTTGCTTTCCAAGCACAAGGCTCTCTGCTTGTGCTTATAAAAGAAGCCCTAGATCCGGCTGCCATTTTCAACTTGGATTAGCCGGAGACAACCCTCCAATTTCTTCTCTTCTCCTATGGCCAAGCATCCAGCAAGCTCCGACGACATCTCCTCCCTCTTCTCGTCGCTCTGCCACAATACCAGTGGCAGAGCTGTCGTCGCCTCCTTTCTCCGTGTGGCGCCGTACCTGCGTTGGCGCCAAATACCTCTTTGTCGTCGTCGTCACCCCTCTATTGGACCTTCATCTCCGGCGGTGGCCGGTACGCGCCAGCTGCCCTCCTGTCTCCCTTCATCCCTTAATTAGGTTAGATCTCCTTCTCTCTCTCCTCTCTTCATTTCCCCCTTCATTATTTCTATTATCGACCCTCGACCACCGCAGACCACCACCATCTTCTCCATCTCCGGCAGACCACCGGCGAGGTGTCTCCATCACTTCCACACCTCCATCCACCTCGCCAACTACCTCAGAACCTCCACCACCTTCCACTGATCATTATCCCCATCTCCATCGACCGCCACAACGTCCGTTCACTCCCCTCGACCACACCCATCACCACGGCCAGAGACCGACCTAGGCACGCATGCCTAGGTAGCCCCACGCCCAGCCACCTACCGCAATACCTTCGTCGTGTCATGTCAAAGCCCCTTGTGTGATCTAATGAGGCTGCGAGGCTGTTTTTCTTGAGAGTAGGTTCTTGCTTCCGCCGCCATTGGAGTAGACATGAAGCTTGCTCACAAGCTTCAACCCAGGCGTCAGGCTCCAGGAATTCAGGACCAGGTGGCATGGAGTTGTCACACAAATGCATCCAGCCAGAGATTGGCTTTGGGAGAACCTCGCAGCTGCAGCGATTGAAGGCAACCATGCGGGTGTGTGCGCAGAAGCCTATGGGACTTTTAGTCCCACCTCGGGTGTTTTGGAGTGAGGAGTGTGGTATAAGTTGTTTTTGTGTCAGAGGCTCTTCTCCTTTGAACATGGGGTGAGGTCCCCTCGCCCACATACCCGCCTCGTCCGTGATCCACGCTCCGCGAACCTAGTTGACCTGACCTATTTACCCTACACTCCTCGCGCACCACCCACACCGGTGCGCCTAGACCCGGGTGCGCTTGACCCGACCTAAATACCCGATTGGCTCTGAGAGAGAGGACCTAAGAGAGAAAAGAGAGAGAGCATACGCGGGGGAGGGTAGGGGTAGGTTTTGCACTTGTGTGCAGGGAAAGGAAGAAGGAAGAGGAAGCTGAAGAAGCTAGGGCAAGAAGAGCCCAAGAGGAAGCTGAGGATATGAAGGCAAAGTTGAAGAAAGAAGGAAGGAGAAGGCACGGCTGAAGAAAGAAAGAGAAGAAGAGCCAGGGAAAGAAAGAAGCCAAGGATCAAGGCTAAAGGCAGAAAGGAAAGAAGAAGAGAGAAGAGAGAAGGAAACCAAAGAAAGAGAAACGAGGAGATCAAAAGCCAAGGAAGCTATGGGCTGAGAGAGCTCAAGTCAGGGAAAGAGAAAGAAGAAGAAGGAAGGAGAAATCAAGGAAGAAGAAGAAGACAGAGAAGGAAGAAGGCATAATTGAGGAAAAGGAAAAAGCAAAGACAAAGAAGGAAAGAAAGAAGAAGAGCTGAAGGCCAAAACAGAAAGGAAAGAAGCTAGAGAAGACATCTTGACTCAAGTCAGGAAGGAAGAACCAAAGAAGAAAAGAAGAGAAAGAGAAGAAGCATAAGAAGAAGAGTCAAACCTTTTTAAGACGTCTGATTATATAATCAGACATCCAATTTCTCAACATTGCTACATTTTATTCATAAACTCCTACTTTACATTTTGAATTAGATTTTGAGTAATTTTAAGTGTTCAAATTGCATCTATTATTGAGATTAGTGTATAAATTTCTTTTGCTCCCTGCGTTCGACCTCAGACTTAACATTCGAGTAA
The DNA here is from genome assembly GCA_037157565.1 of Thalassia testudinum. Taxonomy (NCBI): domain Eukaryota; kingdom Viridiplantae; phylum Streptophyta; class Magnoliopsida; order Alismatales; family Hydrocharitaceae; genus Thalassia; species Thalassia testudinum. The sequence goes on from JAZHRO010000044.1 coordinate 2,599,196, forward strand.
TAAAATTCTTATTTATTTTCAAGGCGATTTCAATTATACTATGATGCATCATTTATTCTTTATAAACCGATCTTGCCCTCTGCTTAACATTTTGGTGCCGTTGCCGGGGAGTTACGTGCAATTCATCACTAGTCTCTGCATTATTTTTTATTATATTTGAGCACTAACTTGCCCTATTTGCTTTATTGTGATTTTTGCGAGGTATTTCACGAGGTGATCTCCCGCGCGAATCAACCACTTCAGGGCAGGTAAACTCTCTCTTCTTCCCTAATCCATCCCCTAATCCTGGGAAGACAAAAAGGAAGCAATCAAAATGGGAATGACTTGCCTTCCTTTTACAGTAATTACCATTTTTAAGGCAAAAGTTTCTTGATTTTGCAAATTTTTTTTTTCAAAACTTATTGAAGTTGTAGCGATTTTTAAAGATCCTACCTAACAAATTCCTGTGCCTATTAGAGATCATGCTTAATTTCTAAATCTCCGCGGACTACACACTTCTTGTTTGAAGCCCAAAGAGAACTTCTGCGAAAATCAAAGAGGATTGGAAATAGAACCAAATTAGGGTTTCTACAGTAGGGTTTTGGAGTGCTAGTTCACACACGTTTGCATAAAAGGAAACAAACCCACCCGCATCAGTGTGCTACTCAAGCTCTTGATTGAAAAGATCTAAGCAAGACAAACCCTAAAATTGAGCTCTGAAATCACTTGAATCTTAAAAACCTTGGACCTAATAACCTAGGAGTCAAATCAGGGTGATTTTTAGGTCTTGACCTAGAATCATTCTGCCATCTTTAGGGCAGGTCAGTTGAAGTTGACCCCTTGGGTTAACCAACCTCCAAATTAGGTCACAACACCAAAACATCTAAAGTTCAAGTGAAAACCCTAAGCACCTTTGATCTTAAAAGTGGCAGACTTAAGAGGTCAAGGTCCCCATTCTAGTCTACCTGGAATCTCAGTGACAAGAGAGGTCGGGTGGGGGAAACCCTGTAACCCATGGGGACGCTCTATCGTGTAGGGGTCTTTGCGGGACTCTCCCTCTCTGGCTGTCCAGGTAATTCTCAGGTGGATGACTTTCCGATCCAGGGGTATCATCCACCCCGAACCTCCGTTGTCATCCAAACATCTTTGGGTGCCTTGATTGGGTCTAAAACACCTCCAGTCCCTCATCCATTCTCTTTAGAGCACACACATAGATTTGCAAGTGGGATTCTCTATTCAAGTCTAATCACTTCACAACTTGATTCTACATCTTGATCCAAATTCTGATTCTACATCTTGATTCCACCATCTAATCCAAATATGCAGGCCAGTTACTTAGGATTACCATCCAAGAAACCTAAATCACAGAGATCTATGAGAGATAGGATGATTGAGGATGCCCTTGAATTCTATGAAATTGAATATAAAACCTCAACACCAATAGAAGACATTCAGGTTAATGTACCAACAACCACAACCTTCATCATAAATTGTGCCCAAGTTTTATTGACAGAAGCAACAAACGGATCAACCCGAGACATTCTCATAACATGATTCACAGAGATAGAAAAATTACACAACTTTGAATACCTTCAATGCATGACAAATCCTGTACTTTGGGAACAACACCAAGATGATCTTGAAAAATGGGAAGAGATAATGAGATTATTGAAACAAATTATCGATCAGAAATACCCGTACACGCCCCAAACAGATGATGAACCATCTTGGAACAATATCGAGGATCAATTTGATTTTCCAAATCTCAGGTTTGTGGCACAGAGTTATTATGGATTCCCAACCCAGATGGAGTACAATATGCCTGACAATGAAATAGGTTGGGAAGTTCCAATTGCAGGAAAACACGATTTTGAGCCAGCCATAGGTCCTGGATCACTAAGCATAGAATTCTAAGACTCCTGCAATAATGAGATTAGAACTGGACCTCTCGAGGGTGTAAAAGGAAATTTCAAAAAATGACAGACGTTGTGCACATTTATATATTTTAAAACAAATTGTTGAAATTGATACATTTTACGAGGAATTCAAACGATTACCTCTTTCAAGGACAACTAAATTTGGCTTCTTAGATTGGTTTAAAGATTGGGTTAATCAATTGAAAGAGGATAGGGACCTACGATGGGTATCAGATTTTGATGTAATTGCCGATTCACCATTACATTATCACTTTGGGAATACAATAAATGGGTTTAGATTCAGGATAAAAGAAATTGATGATAGAAAGGTTACACAACAAGCTGGGGTTGTTGATTCAGATCTTTCCGTCGATCCAGATGGATATTTTTGTGAAATCAATGAAATTATGGAGAATAACTTCAAATTTGATCATAGAGTTGTCTTATTTAAATGTCCTTGGTTTGGTACTTTTAAAGAGGGCACCGATTTCAAAATTAACAAGAAGCACAATTTCTTTAGTTTAAATCGTAACTGTCAAGTTCTTCAGTTTGGTGAACCATTCACATTAGTATATCAAGCGGCATAAGTTTTCTATGTCCTTAATAATTGCTAAAGGGGATGGGTTGTACCCATAAGAACAGTACCACGTAACCATTTTGACGCACAGTCTAAAGCATACCAAGAATTAATAGAGGAAGGTCATTTATTTGCAAACAATGTTGACATCTAAGGTTAGTAACAATTTCTTTGCTTTGTCTCATTTCTGTTTAAATGAAATTCATATTAAAATTAACATTTTTAGGGGCATATATGTCATTACAAAGGTGGTTTGGAGTAAAATTGAAATTCATGTCTATTGATTTATATATTAATGATTTTTAATTATATTAATTATTACTTTTTTTATGTGTTATAGATGAAGTTGTTTAAGAAAAAACCCAAAAAAAAGGGACTTCTTGAGACACAGCCCTCCATGCAGCCTGATTCATCTCCTCAGGCTCAACCACCCCCCCACAATAGGCTTAGCCACCCCTTCGACAGCAGGTTCAGCCAACCCCCCAATCACATTTCATATGACATGGGGTGATGGCACGTTTGCTACATACGGGGTAGGGGGGAAGGGAAAGAGGAAGGAGATTGCTCAGACCTTGCTAAATCGAGTAGAGGATGATCCAGATTATGGAGGATCAGATGAGGTGGATGGGGAGGAGGAGGGGGACGAGGCGGGAGAGGAGGGCGTGGAGGCAGAGGATGAGATGGTGGGGAGTACATCCCCAGTTCATGTCGACCCCTTAGCGGCTGTCTCAAGTTTTGGTAAGAAGTCATATACCTTTAAGAAGTAAATTACTTATATGTTTTGAAGTTTATTATAACTTCAAAAAAATGTAATGAATATGATTAATGTTTATGCAGGTAGATTGGCAAGAGGATGGGGAAGACAAAAACTCTAGACCTCCAGCGTATCCCCGAGGGCATGAGAATAATAATTAGGCTTAGAACCACAGGGGAGGAGGAGAATTACCTGGGCTTTATCAGTCGAGTGGGCACAATTGTTAAGTCCATTGTGCCCATTTACTACTTCGACTGGAGGAAGGTGCCCGCAGAGCTGAAGAGGCAGTTCCTCCGTAATATGGAGGTAATTTTATTTATAAAAGTTATTTCTTTTATAATTTTATCTTCAAATTATTATAAAGTAAGATTGGCATATATTTTTTTAAATTAATGTAAGTAAATTACAATTGGGATGATGACCCCAATGCCTCTCAATATATCCTTAAGTGCAATGCCAAAATCCACAGGGATTGGTGGACGGAGAGTAAGAGAAATGCAAGAATTTTTAAACATTTACATTTTTATTATATACATAATCTCTTATATTATTTTTAACTATGTATATTTGGTATTTAGTTTTTGTCGAACAAGAGTTCACCCAAGGAGGCAATGGGTGATGCTCCTCCTGATGTCATGCCTGACGATTGGAAGAAGGCATGCAGCATTGGCTGAATCCAAAGGCGGAGGTTAGTAAATGATTACAAATTATTCTATTAATTTCATAATCTTAAATTCATAAAAAATATTATTATGTATATGTGCAGGCGCAAGCAAGAAAAAATAAGGCCAATAGGGCTAAAGCTCCACCACAGACCCATTGTTTGTGTTGAAGGAGTATCGAGATGGTTAGGAGCTGTTACGTAAGTGTTGGAATTACTTTTCTGTTGAATATTACTTAATTTTTATGTTATCTTAATATAACTATATCATTTTTATTTTTTCAGTCCACTACTCATGATGGGATGGAAATAAGTATGATAGATATATACGATGTCACCCACAGTAAGGCTACAGCTAAGGGTGCTCGTAAGTGGATTCATGAGTCATACTAGGAGAAACACTTAAGTTTTTTAAATTAAAAAATATTTATAACTTTCTATATATATATTATAATAATATTTTTTAATATATGTAGGAGCAAATGGTATAGTTAGTACATCCTCTCACCGACGAGACGTCCGACAGCGTCCACTAGCCTTTGCAGCCAGAGGATGCATTTAGGAGAGTGATGCCACCGAACCATGGTGGTTTTGTTCGTAGTGCGGGAAGAGCACATACGTTATTTACCTAGTAAGGAGGAAAGGTGCCGTTTCATCTAGTATTGTCGATCAGTTGCATTAAAAAGTCAACACACTACAAAGACGAGAGGAAGAGAGAGAGAAGAGAGAGACATATATGAAGAGTTAGATGGATGTCATGCAATCACAGATGAGTAAGATGGATAGTTATATTGAGAAGCTTCTAACCCTTCTTCTGAAGAAGGGTTAGTCAAAGCATCCATCTTCATCAGATCCCAGCATCCACAAATGAGACGACGACGACGACATGGGTGGAGCCGGTAGCATCGGAGCAGCTGCATAGTGATATTTATACATTTTCTTTTCTTATGTTTTTTGTGTAAATATTTTATTTTCATTTTATGTAAATTTTTCATTTTCAAATTTTTTATGTACTAGACATTTATATTTATGAAATATAAACTTCTCTTCATTAGTAAGTCTTTTAAGTATATTTAGTATGTAGTTCCATCATTTTGTAATTTCTCATTAAAAAAAAAATTATAACTTCTTTTTTTTAAAAAAAATTCATACATTTGCTGTCGGTTAGTTAATTAACCGACGACTTATAAATGACGGGAAAAATATTTTTCCCGTTGCTTTTCAGAATAACCGATGACGAAAATATCTTCCGGACTAACCACGTCACATATTTTCCGTCGCTTATAAGTAAATTGACGGCAAAAATATTTTTGCCATCACATATATACCATCGATTCTAACAAGACGTGACGGCAAAAATATTTTTGCCATCACTTATATAACCGACAACACATGTATATAATTGACGGGGAAACTTCAGAAAAGGTGTGTAAAGGTGGGAAAGAGGGACAGATTAATGCCATTGCTTGACAAATACGCGACCGCACATACACGTATCGTCAGTTTTGAAACGATGGTGAAGCATCTAAATTGACCATGGGTGAACACTTTTTTTGCTGTCGGTTATTAATAAATCGATGGTAATTGTATTTTCCATCGGTTTGTAATCGACGTCGAAATAGCCAATCCGTCTTGTGGTCAGACACTAATTTGACGTTGGATGTGCTCTTCAACCGACGGGAAAATGAAACAACGACGATCATAATGGCATCTGTTATTAGGTTTTTGTCGTCGGTTTCTAACCGATGACAAAAGTGGAATATGTTGTAGTGTTAATCTCCTCACAGAAAAATATGAGTTGTTCCGAATGAAGAAAGGGGAGACCATCATGGAGATGTATACCATATTTACGGACATCATCAACTCCCTGAGAAACCTGAATCAGACAATCACAAATGAGGCCCTGGTTCGCAAAATACTTAGATCTCTCACTAGTGATTGGGAGATGAAGATAACTGCGATCTACGAAGCAAAGGATTTCTTAGTGCTCTAGCTTGATGATCTCATAGGAAGCTTAATGGCCTATGAAGTTCAACTTGAGCACATGAAGGAACACGAAGGAGAAGGCAAAAGAAGAAAGACCTCACTCTAAAAGCCGATACTGACTTCGAAGAATTAGAAGATGAAGATGAGGAAGATATAGCCTTACTCTCCAAAAAATTCAAAAAGTTCTTGAAGAACAAAAGGAGTTGGAAGAAGGAAAAGGAAGAACCACAAGAAAGTCAAGTCATTTACTACAATTATAAGAAGAAAGGGCATATGAGAAGAATGCCCTCAACTCAAGAAAGAGAGTGAGAAGAAGATTCGAAAGCTTTGTGGAGCAAAGAAGAAGGCCCTTCATGTCACCTTGGATGACACTAACACTGGTTCAGAAGAGGAAAGTGAAGACACATCAAGTGAAGAAGCACTCTATGGTCTAATGGCAATCGAAGATGAGGTATCCTATTTCACTTTTAATGAAACGTTAGAAGCCTTTTATGAGTTGCATGATTTAGCTAAAGTACTTAAAGTAGCCAAGAAGAAACTAACAAAAGATCTAGATGAAGAAACATAATTAAAACACAATATTGAATCTCTAAATCAACAACTTTCTCAAGAGATCACTACTCTTAAAGCTCATGTAGATTTACTTCAAATTGAGTTAGGAAAACTAAAACAAAAGTCTGTTGCTCTTGTAAATGACCTAGCAAAATTTACTAAAGGTAGAGCTAACCTAGAAAAATTATTAGGCACACCAACCCAAACCACTACAAGATTTGGGTTAGGTTATATTCTTAATAACGATTATGAAGCATCCACTTCACAAACTGACACACAAATTTCCTCTAGTCCTAAGGTCAAGAATAGGTCCACGCCTAAACAGGTACCTGCTAACAAATCTGGACAGAAAAGAAATTGGGTACCAAAAAGACTTTTGGAATCCTATTTTGCAGGACACTTTAAGGAAGGACAAATAATGTTTTCTGAATGGACCTTCCATCAACAAAAAGATGGACATCTTGTAGCTGTAAGAAGAAATATAGGACCTCACAGACATAAACTAATGATAGGTCCAAGGAAAATGAAGATGGGTTATAGACAATGGTTGTTTGAAGCACATGACAAGAGAAGACATGTCTGCCAACCTCAACCACAAGGAAGGTGGTTTAGTCACTTTTGGCAACAACCACAAGGGCCATACTATTAATACTAGCCTAATTGGTAACTCCAAAACCTCCTTTGATAATGTTCTTCTTGTAAATGGCTTAAAACACAACCTACTTAATGTAAGTTAGATTTATGATAAAGGTTGTAAAGTCACTTTCACCTCAAAAGGTTTTAAAATTAAGGATAAGACATCAAAGGAAATCCTTTTGATCGGAGACAGATCAAAAGATATATACACTATTGACTTTGATAAATGCAACGATCTTAATTGCTTAGTTGCATCAAATGATGAGTCAATCCTGTGGCAGTGTCGACTTGGTCATGTTCACATGCAGAACATAAACAAGCTTGTGAAAAACAACTTAGTACGAGGCTTGCTTAAGATTTCCTTTAGAAAGAAAAATCTTTTCACATCCTGTGAACTTGGAAAACTTTATGAACTTCTTTCAAAATGAAAAACATGGTCAGCACTTCAGAGCCACTTAGGTTGATCTACTTTGATCTCTTCGGACCAACCAAGTCTGAAAGTCTAAATGGGTGTAGATATTGTCTTGTCATTATTGATGACTTTTCCCGATTCACTTGGGTATTGTTCTTAATGTCTAAAGATTCTACATTTGACGAATTTAGAAAATTAGCCAAAAGAGTTCAAACCGAAATTGGCCTATCCATCACTAGGATTAGGAGTGATCATGGAAGAGAATTGAAAATCAAAACTTCCAAGATTTCTACTCTACTTATGGAATGAAATAAGAATTTGCCTTTCCAAGAGAAGCTCCTCAAAGTGGTGTTGTAGAAAGAAAGAATAGAACCCTGCAAGAGTGTGCTCGCACCATGTTGTGCAAGTCAAAACTACCTCGGTATGTTTTGGCTGAGGCTGTAAACACTGCTTGCTATATCCAGAACAGGGCATCCATCAGACCTATCCTTTAGAGAACACCCTTTAAAATTTACTTTGATAGGACTCTCAAGATTTCTTACTTCAAGATATTTGATTTCAAATGTTTCCTATTGAATACAAAAGAAAACTTGGGTAAGTTTGATGCAAAAAGTAAGGAAGGAATCTTTCTAGGATACTCCTCTAGAAGTAAAGCCTATAGAGTTTGCAATAAGAAAACTTTAGTGGTTGAAGAAACTTTTCATGTTTCCTTTGATGAAATAGAACAAGAAGAAAAAGCATCAACCATAGATGATGATCAAACACTAGTTGATCCCTCAAATATTCCTGAAGAAACCATCACTAGTGACCTACTGAAAGATCTAACCTACACCAAGGATCATCCTAAAGAATTGGTGATTGATGAAGTCACAAAAGGAGTTCAAACCATATCATCTCTAAATAACCTTGCACTTGGTGTTTTCGTATCGCAACTAGAACCTAAATCTGTGAAAGCAGCATTCACTGATGATTGTTGGATTGTTGCAATGCAAGAAGAATTATACCATTTCGAAAGAAATAATGTTTGGGAATTAGTTCCTAAGTCAGAATCTCAATCAATAATTGTTACAAAATGAGCTTTTAGAAGTAAGCTTGATGAATTAGGAAAGGTTGTAAGGAATAAAGCTAGACTTGTGGCTTAAGGCTACAATTAGGAAGAAGGAATTGATTTTGATAAAACCTATGCCCCTGTAGCTAGACTAGAATCCATTAAAATGTTACTAGCTTCTACTGCTCATATGAGATTCAAGCTATTCCAGATGGACATCAAAAGCACATTTCTCAATGGATTTCTTACAGAAGAAGTATATGTGAAACAACCTCTTGGCTTTGAAAATGCAGAAAATCCTGATCATGTTTTCAAACTAAACAAAGCCTTATATGGACTTAAGCAAGTTCCTCGAGCTTGGTATGAAAGACTAAGAAACTAAATAGAAAATTAGTTCAAAATTGGGTTAGTTGATCCAACCTTATTCACTATAAGAAAAGACAACCAACTAATTATAATCTAAATTTATGTTGATGACATAATATTTGTTGTTATTAATGATCTTATATGCCAAGAGTTTGCGAAGGTTATACAAGATCAATTCAATATAAGCCTGATGGAAGATTAAAGTTCTTCCTAGGGTTCTAGATTGATCAACTGAAAGATGGAATCTTTATTTCGCAAACCAAGTACACAATTGAGATTTTGAAGTAGTTCGGAATGGATAAAACAAAAGGAAAAGACACACCAATGGCTACCATTGTGCAAATCAAAGAAGCTGAGCCAGGTAAGTGTGAAGATCAAAAGCTGTATAGAAGCATAATGGGATCTTTGTTGTACTTGACTGCTGGTAGACCTGATATACTTTTCAGTACTTGTCTCTGTACTAGATTTCAAGTAAACCCTAAGGAATCACCCCTTAATGCCATAAAATGGATACTTAGGTACCTTCTTAACATAGTAGATCTTGGTATGTTCTATCCCAAATCAGCCATACTTGATTTACTCTCTTGCTGTGATGCTGATTATGCGAATAGTCAGACAGATCACAAGAGTACCAGTGGAACCTGTCAATTTCTCAAAAATTCCCTAGTCTCTTAGGTCAGTAAGAAAGAAAATAGTGTTTCTCTATCTACAACTGAAGTTGAATACATTGTTGCCTCATTAGCATGTTTGCAGATTTTGTGGATAAAGCAAACACCTAGAGATTTTGGACTAAACTTTGAAAACACTAGGATCCTCTGTGACAATGCTAGTGCTATAAACTTGTCTAAAAATCCTATTCAACATTCTAGAACAAAACATATAGATATCAGACATGATTTCCTTAGAGATTATTCACTCAAGAAGGAAATAACCCTATAATTCATTCAAACAGAGAAACAACTTGCAGATATCTTCACAAAACCTCTAGCAAAAGATAGATTTATAACAATAAGAAGAGAATTAGGCTTAATAAGACTTACTGAACTTTAATTGTTGTTTGTTGTTTTGTCTTGCATGCTGTTGGTTGATCAAATAGTTACCATAATTGATCAACCGTTGATCGGTTAAACATACACTTTAATCGATCAAGTTTTGAAAGCTTGGGCGGGAACATTTTTTCCAAAATTTTCAACTTTTGATCAACCAATTGATCTTTTTGATGGATCAAATTTTGAGCGAGAAATTTTCCTCAACTGGAAATTCAATTTTATCGATCAACTCTTCTTTCTAATCATCCGAAATTGAATTTGGTCGACCAAAACTGACTTTGATTGACCAAATCTGGGCAGATTTCATCTTGTCGAGATTCTTGTTTAGTGAATCAAATAATTTGATTTAATTACTAATCTCTCATTAATCTCTGATTTCGGTCATTTATTACCCCCTACCTTATTTGCTTGACCCATTCCCTATAAAAACACATTTTTACCACACTTTTTTACCACAGAAAACCCCATCCACCTCCTTCCATCAACCAAAAGTACCTCACTTCAACCAAAGACCCCACAAGGTTCCACAACCGTGGTCCCCCCTTCCTCCATCGACCACCTTCTCCTTCCATCGACCAAGCCGCTGCTGCCATTTCTGACCATGCGTTGGTTGACCACGAATGGCTGCACCTCCTCTTCGGCGACCTCTCCTCGCCATCGTTCGCCTCTATTGGCCGTCTTTGCAGTCGGACGATCACCGTTCGCCATCCTCCTCCTCCTTGTGCTACCCGAGAGGATCGATCCTTGTCGATCCTTGGTATATCCCTCTCCTTTCCGTGTCATTTTGATTATATCTTGATGTTTGGATCTTGTTTTGATGTTATCCGTTGTCGTTTTTGTGATTTCTGACCACTGTTCATCCATGCTCATCTCTGTTCATCACATGTTCTTCGTGCTCATGTCATTTGATTCGTTTCGCACTCATTTTTTTTTGCCAATGACTGTTTTTGATAAATAAAAATTTTGTCTTGATTGACCAAAATTTATCAAATTCAATCATTTCTATTCGATTGTTGATTGACCAATTAATATCCTTTGATCAACCAGCTTGCGATTGACCAAAATAAATCTTTATCGACTAAAACAACTATGAAATTTTAACTTGCTTCCTGTCCACTTTTTAATCGATCAAATTTGATTTGTTAATCGATGAAATTAACTTTCTAATCGATCAAATGCATCTGATTAATCAACCAATAGCTATTTTGATTGACCAACCTATTCCTTTTGATCGACAAAAACTGTAACAAATAAGTGATTATGGCACCTAAACACTCTTGTGGTTCCCCCTCCACTCCTTGTGATGACACCTTTGACCGATTTTTCCTTAACGATGAGGAGCAACATAATTTTTCTCTCTATTCCCATCTCTCTCGTCATGTGGGCCACCCTATAGACCTTGACTACTTCGAGCGCATTTTTCTTGGTCTTAGAGTTTGGCTTGCTTACCATAGGATAGGTCACCTCCTTGATCGAACTTTTTATGCAGGTGCGAAGGGTAGTCGCATCAAGGGTGTTGAACCTATGGCATGTCATCTCTTTTATTCCAACCTTCACAATATAGGTGAAGGTTTTGACATTCAGCTTACTTCTAATGTCTATGGCATCAAGGTTTTTGTCAATACCGATGTTTTGTTTCAGGTTCTTGGTTGCCCGTCCTCTGGTCCTACCTTCGAGGTCATCAGGGAGACCTTGATGACTGAGGAATCCTTCGACTTGGGGAAGCCCACCAAGTTGCCTTACTTCTATCCTCTTCTGTGGTTTCTAAACTGTGTATTTCTTTGGAATTTCATATCCAAATCTACCTCCTTCGAGAACTGTCTAGGTCTAATGCTCATGGCCCTCTACGCCCTCATGGTTAATATGGCATTTAATTGGAACCACTTCATCCTCACCTTCGTGGATAGGAAACCCACGAGCACCTTTCCTTTTAGTACCCTTATTTCCCACATCTTCCTACACTTTAGTTTCTCCATGGACACTAATCACAAGTAGTTTATCTCTCGTATTCCCATTTTTGGAGAGCTCACCTACTCTAAATGAAGCAGGAGCGTCAGCAAGCTCGTCAGGATCCCCCTCAGGTAGCAGCTTCCTCTTCCCAGCCTCCTCCTTCTCAGGGTGGACCTTCCTCTACTCCACCACCTTATACTCCCTACGAGCACTTTGATGCTTACTGCCCTCCTCCAGTGAGATCCACTCCCTCCTTCGACATTGAGTAGCCTTGTCTTGACAGGTAGTTCTTCAGACACGACTTGCTGGGAGCATTGGACGTCATAGATGGCATCTCTCTAATGATGCATTGCCAGAGAGAGACCGACTAGGTTATGATGGAGCATGGTACTTAGGTTTCTGCCTACCTGAGCAGACAAGGTTAGGTTTTGGATCAACTAGGAGAGTAGATTCACTCACAGTCAGAGACTAGACACCCTCTAGATCCAGACGTGCACCTCCTGGAGCAGCATCAGCTCCTCCTCAGACTACAGTAGCACCACGACAGCAGTAGACCGACCCGATAGTCCCATCGTCTCGTGGATCCATTGATATTCAGATTTCACTAGTTTCGAGACGTAGACTTCGTTCTTCCTCCACTGTCGGACTCAGCACCAGCACTTCGTTTTCTCTAGACGACTTCGATATTGATGTTGAGTTTCCATCAGATATCCAGGTGTTTCTGAGTTTCTTTTAGATTTCTCTTGCTCTTTTATGGACTATAGTATTTATTTGGGCTGTAGTACTTTATATTTCTTTCTTCTGGCATGTAGTAATTTATATCCCTGGTAGTTGATTTCTGCTTTTATTATTTCCCTTTGTAGCCCTTCTTTCCATAAATCTGATATAACTCCTTTAGTTATAATTTAGAAAGTACAGCTTATGCTCCTAATATTCTTGCAATATTATTCATAGCAACATGTCATATATTGCATAAAAATTTTAAAAAGGAGAGTAACTATTATTTGCCAGTGTAAATTGATTGCTTTATTCTTTTTATTAATAACAAAGGGGGAGAAAAATTTAATCATGCATCTTTATACTTATGCATATTTAATTATAATTTTATTATCATCAAAAAAGGGAAAAATGTTAATATCCATGTTTTAATGTAACAAAATTATGTTTTTATTGAGTACTAACTATTATAGGTCAAATCAAGTTATATTGTGTTCTCATCAAGTGAATCCAAACTCTTCAAGTGATATCAATTTTAGAAGACTTGAAGATTGTTTTTACTTTTTATTAAGTCTAGAACTATGTAAGGAACCTCAATAACAAACAATGAGTTTTCAAATTCTCAAAAGTCGTATTCCTTTTGAACCTTAGTTTTTACTACTGTTGATCGACCAATCTTAGTTTTTGATCGACTAAACATTGATTGATCAATTCTCTTGTTTAATAGATCAAAGACCTCTAACGGTCATATTTCCATTTTGATCGATCAACCCTTTTTGTTTAATCGATCAAAGCATTCCAATGGTCAAATTTTCTTTCAATTTATAAAGTTGATCAAAATCCCAATTTAATCGAGCAACATGGAATCGATCAAACATTTTATTTAATTAACCAAAAGTATTTTTGATTGACCAATCCCATGTTTTGAATGATCAAAGCTGTATTTCTAGTATTTCCAAAATAGGTCCCTTTTAAAAACACACCTCAAGAGATTTCAAAGAGTAAAACACGCATATTCTATTCAATACTTTCCCACCTTTGTGCTTACGATTACTACGATCCAAAGCACGATTCTTTGCGAATCTCAAAAGCTTAGTTTTTTCAAATCTTACTGAGGTTTCATAGGAATATTTGTTATATTCTTTATATTCCTATTGCTTTTGATTTGGGATCCAAATTAGTTCAAAAGTCTCGTTAGTGTTGTTCTTCTCTTACTTAGGTGTGAAAGATATGGCATCTTGTAAGAGGTTGTGCCACCCTTGTTCAAGTGGTAGTTAGTGGATTGGCTAAGGTCAACTAGTCAGAGAAATCCTAAGCTTGGAGGCTTAGGTAGTGATTTTTACTTGCAGGGTTTCCACTCTAAATTAGGTGTTATCATTTTTGGTCTGTGCCTATTTAAATCTTTCAATCTGTGGTGAATGATTTTTATTTGATCATTGAATTAGCTATTACACTATTCACCCCCCTCTAGTGTATACTTGATCCTTTAGGCGCTGCATGCACTCACAGCAGTAACCGCCACGTAGATCGTACGAAATTAAACCTAGGTTGGCGGCGTTAAAAGCTCACCAGGGAATTCAAGCAGCGATATGCCTGCTTTTCCCTTTACATGGGCGGTGATTTGCTCATCTTTCCTTAATGTGCAGCTACCTATCCACCTCAAATTTTTTTATCCAAGCTTAAGCCTCCTGTGTTCATGAATATTATTGTATCCTGCCCTATTCTAAGATTTTTGACCCACATAATCTATAGCCGGTCAATCAATGGGGGTATTAGGAACTTATTTCTACTTGCCGGATTTTTCAGTTATTCTCTTGTTATCATGATATCAAGGAAAGTAGGGTAATTGATGAGGGAAGAAAAATCCTCTAACCCAGGCCGTACTAGAAAGGCCCATCAAAGGAAGTAAGCTCCTCTTACGATGTTTGTGTGGACTTAGCTCGACAACCTGCCTACCCGATAGCTCGGTTAGTTCCGACTACTTGGAGGTGGATAGTTGGGCAGATCATGCCATGCAATATGCATCTAGCCACCATCTGGTGGCATTATGGCAGGAATTAATATTTGTCAATTCGGAGAGATCGTGGGATCGTGTGCTCCGACCCACGATCTCCATGTTCAGAGGTCTTGTAACCTATATAAATCGGAGTTCTCCCAATGGAAGGGGTTACACAATCTAAAAGAAGAGAAAGGATAGGATTCTTGTATCGTGTATTTGTAGAGACCAATAGTGAATTTCGAGAGTCTAACACTCTCCCAAGACATACACCATTCAAGGTGGAACTAGGTTATCAATTTCTTTTGTCTTCGATTGTATGATTGCATTTGAGTTGAGTGCTCTAGTCTAAGTGTCTCGATCAACATCAGTAGAAAGTGGTTTCCATCGATGGGAAATCAAAACACACACTAATAAGCATAATTTTTGCAAGAAAAATTTAGAGTTATAGAAAACCCGTCGTTGTACTTGCAAAAATCCGCTATCAGATAAAATTTATAACCGAAGCTCGAGGTGAGTCCCGGGTCGAACATGGGGAGGGGAACGTTTGGTTTATAGAAATCCACGTTTGCTTTTTATTTGTTTTTGGGGAGGGGAGCTGTTTTTATGTATTTTATAAGGCAAGAGATCAGGTTGATAATATTTAGCTAATCTACTTGCAAAATAAGAGACAGAGAGGGAATATCAATATACATCTAAAAGAGTTTTCTACAGATAGAAAAGTGAAAAACTACACTACAAAAGCGATAAAAGATAGAGTGCTAGAGGTGAGAAGAATCCCCCTCAACAGTTGCTTGGAGGACAACTCGCTTTGATGGCGCCTGGATGAAGGTGGTGAGAGGTTGGACGAGGAAGAACGGGCTGGAGGATGGAGGGCAAGGCAAAACGACGTCGCAGCGAGGATCTACTTCCAGATCGGGGTGAGAGGACGGCCACGGGATGCTCCACGAAGGGGGTAAGAAGCGAGAAAATATTTTACTTTTCTACTCTAAGGAGCATCCTGAGCTTGGGACTAGCTCCTTAGAGCTTTAGAGGAGGTGAGGGAAGAAGAGGAAGAGGGTGAAGAGACATGGGGGATCACGAGCCGTCGATCAAACTTGGAAGCTTCTGATCACATGCAAGAAAGAACTCAAATCGCGCTTTGAAGTTGCTTGTGAACACGCATTGGGTTACGCATGATCATGCACGTGTTAACTTCTATTCATCCATGAGTCCATGCTGTCACTTTTCTGTCGCTCGATGGAGATGCAGTAGGTGTAATTGAAGTAGCGCCCGCAGTGGTGAAATTGAAGGCCGCGGTGGGAATCAAACTCACGTCTGTGGTTTGCGAGTGGCATCTTCAACCACCGAGCTGCGGTCGTGGATGGTCGCGCGGACGATCTCTTGGCCAGGAGTTTTCGACTGTTGGATCTTGATCCAACAGTTAAGATCTCATCTCCACCTTCTCAGTTGAGGTTGAATGGCACGCATGCGTGAATCTCAACCATTGGATTGACATCCAACGACTGGGATTGCTTGACGAAGTTGAGCAGAGGGGCTTTAGTGGATTTAGGCGACTAGAATGGTGCCACGTGGCTCCATCCTTGCCTTCTATCTTCAGTTTCTCGTAAGTGGTGCCACAAATATCGGATTGGGTCAATTTTCATGCTATTGGGCTATGTTCCTCAATCTGAACCCATCCATGCAGTTGGATATGTCGTTTGATAATTTGAATTGCATCACCTAACCCTTTAGTTGTTGATCTTCCCCGAACTGCATAAGGTGCTACGGGACTCCAATTAAGACGATTTTGGAGGCGTTGGACTTCGATCGTTGTCTTGATAAGATCCGTACAATCAGATCATCAATCTGAAGCCCAGAAATAAATCTCCTCTCCTGGCCATAGAAAGGAGCACATTAACCTATAATTTATATAATCTATCCTAAATGAAGCATGATGCGTGCTATGCAATATTTATATTATGGAATGCAATGTTAAGCTTAGGTACTCGCATAAATAGACATTTTATCTTGAATAAATGTGTATTTATCACACACATTCTCTCACTTCGAGTGTTGGAAAGCACGTTATAGCATGCGTTTCTTTACTTTTTTGTAAAAAACAAGATGGTGTCTAACTTTAGGGCTTTACTAAAGGTGGATACGGCCCACCCCCTTGGCTGAGAGAGATACCTATATCCACACTATCGTCCGATTAACCGCCTCGGGGTCTTAGCTAACAGGGTGAAGTGATGACTACGGTCTGTGTGATAAACATGTAGTGAGCTATCCTGCACTTGTACACAGCCAGTCTTTTCCACTATAGGGTACGAAAATAAACAACCCAACCTCTTGTAGCAGCAAAGAGTACCGAACACCCCGCTACCCGGTTGACCAAAACGGTTTGTCAAACGAGTTGTAGGGAGGCTAGCTTACTCTCTGAGCCAGTCTTTACCCTTAGCAAGTATAGTCAGCCTCGCCATTGATTCCCGGCACGAGTATTGACTTTCAGTAAATACCACATGTTTCCATATTCAATTATCCATCTCCAACTCTTTTCGTTATGTTACACAAGAAGTATCATTGCCATTCACATTTGTTTAGTAGATTCTGTTTCTTCGATTTCCATATTATCTTTCACATATACCATTATTCACAGGTCTTTATTTCACTACTAGAAAAATGGGTTATGCCGTCGGTTACTTGTCGTTGATTTTTTAAACCGACGATAAGGATCTTTTTTCCGTCGCTTATTCAAATAGCGACAACAAAGGTTAGTACTCAACCTATCATAAATTGAATAAAAGCGATTGGGTGTGCAGTGGTTATTAATATTTACCATCGGTTGATTAAGTGACGACAAATATATTTTTACCTTCGGTTATTAGAGTAACCAACAGTAAAAAGCTGGTTAAAATTTGTTCGTTAATAGTAGGAGGGATTTGTAACTTTGGCTGTTGGTTATTGGAATAAATGATGGCAAAAGTGGGTAAAAATTACAGGCCAAAATTTTAGGTGTGATGATGTGTATCCTTTGCTGTTGATTGGGGGAATAAGCGATAGTAAAAAAAAGTATAAAATTTGCACCTAAAATTTGGGTGGGATTAGTGACTTATACAGTTGATTATTGGATTAAATGACGGTAAAAGTTAGGTTAAATTTAGTGGCGAAATTTTGGGTGCTATGGAGAGGGAACCGACTATATCATTTGTCGTCGGTTTTTGAGAGAACCGATGGAATAGGTTCCTAAATCTATTTAGGCGATGCGGCCTACTGTTCATCTTCCTCCTCTAAACCCTCGCGCCTCCCCCTCGCACCAAGCACCTCCACATGGTCCTCCTTCTTGTGTCGGCCCCCTCCTCCTCAGGTGAATCCTCGTCCTTATCGTCGCCGTCCCCTCTCCTTCTCCTTCTCCTCCTCCTCTGCATGCCGCTCCCCTCCTCCTCCCCGGTAGCTCACCCTGTTCCTCCTCGTCCTCCGCTAGTCCTTGCTCTCCTCCTCCTCTGCTGCTCCTTGCCCTCCTCCTCCTCCACCAGCATCCTCACCCTCCTCCTCCTCTGCCAGCACCGTCGTCCTCCTCCTCCTCGGCCTGACGATGCCCTCCTCCTCCTCGGTCCGACGACACCCTTCTCCTCCTCTTCCTCGGTTCTGACCCATCTCCTCCGTCGCCTGCGCCCCCTCCACCTCCTCCGCCTGCACCCCCTTCGTCCCTGGTTCCTCCTCCTCCTCCTCCTCCTCCTCCTCCTCTTCCTCCTCCTCCTCCTCCTGCTGACCCTGTCCTCCTACTCATCTTCTTGTTGCCCTACTCCTCCTCCTTCTCCTACTACTGACCTTCTCCTCTTCCTCCTCATCCTACTGCCCCCTCCTCATCCTCTTTCTCCTATCCCTGCCGCTGCCCGACAACCTCGACTTCCTCTTCCCCCACTACCCCCTTCCTCCTCCTCCTTCTCTTATTGCTGCCTATGCGGCTGGCCTTTCTCCCCCTCTTCCTCTTGTCCTCCTCCTTGTCCCCTTCTTGTTGTCGTCCTCCTCCTATTGTTGTCGCTGCCATCGCCTCTATTTTATAAGTTGTAAATTTTTGAATAATATAATAATATGTTATTTAATTAATTATGTTTATGAAATTATAGGTTATCGGTGACGATCATTCTTGGAAATTGTAGTCGTTGAAGGTATAATTTTAATGTTTTTTATTTATTGTAATAATATTTTAGGCTTTTGTTAGATGGTGTGGCTTGTATGATTTATTGTGAATGTGGGGTGTGCCCACTTGTTTGATTGAATGAAATTTAATGTAAGGTGTGCCCACTTTTATGATGAGTATTATTTTTCTATGCAGGTTTATAGAAAACTAAAAATATAAGGGGAAACTTTGTCAAGTTTTTTTTAAAATTGTTTCAATGTTTAGTTGGGATTAATATATGTTGTTTAGGTTTGGTATTAGGTTCTGTATATGGTGCTTGGCATTGGGTTTTAGGATTTGAGTTGGGAGAGGGTTATGGTGGTTGGGTTGGGCTAGGGTTTGGACGTTTGGTTTGGGTGAGGGTTAGGGTTTTATGATTTGATAAGGGTTTGGGTTAGGGTTAGGGTTAGGGTTTTTACTTGCTCTCGCCCTTGGTTTGCATGTTTAGTTTTGGTTAGGGTTTAGGATTATAATTATAATTTGTTATTTAATCAATTTTACATTTGAAATTGCAGATTATCAGTGTCGGGTACACTCGGAGGCTTTGAGGTATATATATACATTTAATCTTTTTAATTTAATTGAAGGATATTTTAGTTTTTTGGTAAATTTTTTTAATGTTTAAATTAGTTATTATTTAGATACACACACTTTCTAAAGAAGATATATGCACGCGAGGCCAAACATTAGGTATTCTAACCCCTAGGGTAAAAGTCCTCCAAGTCAAATTATGTCTAAATTACTTGCCCGTCGAGACTTATGATCATGTTATACGGACAATGCAAGAGGTATATGTATATCTCACTTACAAGCATGATGTGTTGTCTTTGTAGCATGCCAAAAGACTCAATCAACTTTAGTTTAGTGAAGTACCGAACTAAAGAAGGTCCTTAAAGATTTGATGATAACTTAGTTTTGCTCGTTACATGTAACCTTGTGTGGTGAAATTTTGGTTGCTTATTCCTACTCTTCTCTAGTATACCAACTAATCTTATCTAGTGTCCTGTGGTGCCCTTAATTGGGTGTTAAAGGAAATCTAGCTAAGGTTAGTAATGGGGTGTATACTGGAGAAGTGTAAGGAGATGCTGTTAAACTTTCATCACACTAAGGTTATTGATGGGAACACTATCATCATCCCTAACTAGATCATTTTGACCTAAAAAAGAGAACAAAAGCTCCTACATAACCAAGTGAAGGGCCTAACTCAAGGAATAACTGGTTTGAAAGAAAAGTAAGAAACAAAGGGTAAAACTGTAATGTTACCATTGCAGTATAACAACGGGATTTCTTAGGGGCTAAAGATAGGTCAATTAGTCTTAACAAGATAAAATGTGGGTTGGTTCAATTAGAAAAGAGTTAATTTGAAATATGGGAATTAAATGACTTCTTGTAACCCTAAAACAGATCCACTTAATTTAACAAGGTTCTGGTTAGGATAAAATTCAACTAAACTCTCTAAAAATCATGAGAAAATATCCTCTAGGGTTTATAACGTTCAATTTGGCCTTTAGAACCTATTTTGACCTAAATAGGGGTCCTAGTCAAATATTTGCCCTAAATTGGATTTTTGTGCAAAATATCCAGTCAAACGTAATCAAACCTAAAATCCAACTTCATGATTGTATTTCTTGGGTTCAAATTAGGTTTATACCAAAATTTAGACATAAGGGGAGTTCACTTTGACCTACTTTGCAAAACAGTCCAACCCTATTACATTTATGCCCCTAGCTTTTGAAAATCCTTGCATACACCCCCTATCTTCATCGTCATTCTTTGCAATTAGGTCCCTCCGCCATTACAGCAGAGGAAACCTACTCCGGCAAGGATTCAAGGGGGATATCTCCTTGATTCCTCAGAGAATCCCTCTCAAATTTGAAAGGGAGATTCTCTGAGGAATTTCCGATCATGTGAACCCAATCTCAAGCTCTGATTTCCACCCAATCTCTCATGCGAACGCATGGGAGATTTGGGTATCTCTCGACCTTCCAATTCCGGTGAGGTTGTCGTGCTTGGAAGCTTGCCTTCGAAGCACATGGCCCTCTTCCTGTGACTATAAAAGAGGCCCCAGATCCCCCCTGTCATTTCAAGCTTGTTTTGGCTTGAGATTCCCTCAAAATTCCTCTCTTCCCCTTCGACCAAAAAGCCTGACAAGCTCTGGCGACTCCTCCTTCTTCTCGTCGCTCTGCCACCATACCATTGGCAGAGTTGCCTCTGCCTGCTTTCGCATCGCGCCATACCTGCGCCCGTGCCTATCTCCCTCTCGACGTTGCTACCTTTCTCTCTGGGTCTTTGTCTCCAGCGACGGCATATACGCGCCATCCGCCCCCTCTGCTCCCCCTTCGTCCTACTAGTCGCAGATAAGTCACCTTCCCCTACTCTTTCTTTCCCCTTATCTATTTATACTTTCACGCCCCGACAACCACAGACCACCATCACCTTCTCCACCTCTGGCAGACCATCGGCGACGTGCATCCACCACTCCACGCACTCACACACCTCGCCAACCACCTCGACAACATCGCCTCATCCCATTGATCAATTTCCCCCTCTCCATTAACCACCACAACCTCCGTTCACTCCCCCCGAACACACCCAACTTCATGGCCACAGAATGACCTAGGCACGCATGCCCAGGCTGTCCTGCACCACACCAGCACCCGAGCCACCTTCGCCGTGTCACGACGAAGCCTTCTGAGTATTTGACAGGGCCGTGAGGCCGTATTCGTGTTGACAAGTACAAGACCTCTGTCTGCCACTAATGCGAGCTTGAAGAAACTTGCTACCTTCACAGCAGGCTTCAGGTGCCAGGAGACCAAGTCCTAGGTGTGCGGTCTCTCTTTGCAAACTGCTTCAGACCATCTGTTGAAGGCCAAAGCCCCGCTGCTTCAGCAATCAAGAGAAGATTTGCTGTGGGTGCGTGTGAGAAGCGGGTGGGACATTTAGTCCCACCTCGGAAACTTTCAAGCGAGTGGTGCGGGATAAATTGAAAAAGTGTCAGGGCTTATCCCCTCCTGACACGGGGTGAGGTCTCACTCGCCCTTTCACGCCTCGTCCGCGACCCTGTGCTCTGTAGGCCTGGTATCCAATCCAACTACCCGTGCACTCCTCGCCCACCACACACGCGGTGGGCTTGGTCACGGGTGCGCCAACCCGACCTATTTACGCAAGAAAGGCTCTGAGAGAGCGAGCTTAAGAGAGAAGAAAGAGAGGAGTGTTCGCGGGGAGGGTGGGGGTTAGGTTTTGCTCTCTAGGAGGGCGAAGCTATGGAAGAAGAGGAAGAAAGAAGCCTCAGTAGTGGCTAAGGGTGAAGTTGCCAAGGAAGAAGAAGAAGGAAGGCGA
Organism: Thalassia testudinum; assembly: GCA_037157565.1. Taxonomy (NCBI): domain Eukaryota; kingdom Viridiplantae; phylum Streptophyta; class Magnoliopsida; order Alismatales; family Hydrocharitaceae; genus Thalassia; species Thalassia testudinum. The sequence goes on from JAZHRO010000044.1 coordinate 2,621,296, forward strand.
AGGAAGCTTCAGCAAGAAAAGCAAAGGAAGAAGAAGGCTCGAAGCAGAGAAAGAGAAATCAGAAAGAAAGAGAAGGCAAGGCCAGGAATCAAAGGAAAGGAAGAAGAAGAGAGAAAGAAGAAGCCAAAGTCAGAGATTAGAGAAAGAAGGAAGAAGAAGAAGAACAGAGAAAGCTCAAGCCAGAAGCAAAGAAGAGAGATTGAATTATCTGATTTTTACATCCATCTTTATTTTTTTTTTAGCTTTTATATACATTGAAACCATCTTTATTGCTTCATAATTTTGATTGATCATTACATTTTATCAAGTTGAAAGTTGTGTTCTTAGTTTTTAAATCCCAATTTCTCCCTGTGTTCGACCTTGGATTCATATTTTTTGAGTAATAAACTTTCATTTGTTTTCAAAGCGATTTCAACTATACTGCGACGCATTTATTATAAACCCAATTTCGCTTTCGACAAACATTTTGGTGTCGTTACTGGGGAGCAACGGGCAATTTAGAAACTTCGATCACAACTTCTGATTCAATACTAACTTGATCTATTTCTTCTGTTGTGATTATTTCAGGGGAGGAAAAGAAGACAGCCGCACAACAACCACACCAGGGGCAGGTAATTTCTCATTAGCCCTCTATCTTAATCCCCTCAATTCCAAAATGGAAAACAAAGAGAAAATCAATTTAGGGCTACCTGCTTTCCATATCTAGTAATTCACTAAAGTTGCCTGATTTTAATTTCAACACATTTTAAATTGTGCATCCATTTAAGGTAACTAGGGCTAGTACCTTCTTTGTGGCAACTAAATTGGACCAATTAGAGCCAACTTAAGGATTCCAATCTAGGGTTTTTAGAGACACATCTTCTCTAAGCAAGAATCAAATTTTCAAAAAGAGGTGTGCCTAAGCCTTGATTGAAGAGATTTATCCAAGAGAAACCCTAAAAAAAAATTCAAGCTCTTAAGTGCACTTGAACCCTAAAAGAAAGGACCTAAAGCTCTCAAAGGAAAAAGAGGTGAAGTTGACCCCTTGGGTTAACCAACCTTGAAATTAGGTCACTTTTTGCACTCAAAGGATCTAAAGTTCAAGTGGAACCCTAAGCACCTTGATCTTAATTAAAAGTGGTAGACTTAAGAGGTCAAGGTCCCCATTCTGGTCTGCCTGGAATCTCAGTGACAAGAGAGGTCAGGTGGGGAAACCTTGTAACTCGTGGGGACGCTCTACTGTGTAGGGGTCTTTGCGGGACTCTCCTTCTCTGGCTACCCAGGTATTTTTTAGATGGATGGCTTTTTCTAACTAAGGGGTATCATCCGCCCTGAACCTCTATAGTCATCCAAATTTTTTGGGTGTCTCGATTGGGTCCAGCACATTCTAATCTCGTATAATCCGTCGGTGCATGTTTGGTAGGAGGTCCTTAAGACCATCCTTAAGACCTCCTTTAGAAATCCACTCCTGCCGAGGCCAAGCCTCGACGCTCGTGTTTGTGCAGCAACCCCACCACATAGATCTCTCCTCTGATTCATCAGAACCAACTTCTTCTTCCATCATGGCACAACCAATTGAAGAAGAGAACAACCTTGAACACCAACTTCAGTGCTTGAATGATCTATTCCAAAACTTTGTAAACCCGCCACAGCATCTTATGATGCGAGATCACTATAATCCCACTGCGGTGGCGATCGAGCCTTGAGTCCAAATCCTGGCTGGAGGTCCTGATTTTGAACTCAAGCCCAACATGATTCATGCCATTTCGAAATTCCATGGGCTTAACTCCGAGGATCCATTCCAGCACATCAAACAACTCAAACATCTAGCCCAGACCTTCGGGTCAGATGTACAAAATTGGGATATTCTGCTCATGAAGATGTTTTCCTTCTCCCTCATGGACAAGGCTGCTAATTGGTATTAGACTCAAACACATCCGATCAACACATGGGTTGAACTCCAGTCTGAATTTTTGAAAAAGTTCTTCCCCGTTGGCTGGACGAATGCCTTGCGTCACCAGATCACTCACTTCACTCAACAATCGGGAGAACCTCTTCATGAGGCATGGGATCGATTCTTGGATCTCATGCGAAAGCGCCCGCATCACGGAGTTCCTAAATGGGAACAAGTCCAGTCTTTTTACCAGGGACTCCGTGAAGACATTCAATTGTTCGTTAATGCAACCTGCAGAGGAAACATCATGGGTCAACACGAGGACAAGGTGTGGGAGATTCTTGAGAATATGTGCGAGAACTCCATCAATAATGACTCCGTGGGCTTATTCGACCGGACGAATGCCCACGCATCGATGAATCCTAGGGGAACACATGAGATGCAGGGCCTGTCCACATCTGTCGACTTGGAATTGATGGCCAGTCGGTTGGACAAGGTCTCTATCATAGAAAAGAAGGTGGATGAGCTAACTTGGCTTCTGCAGCCAGCCACCTCTTGCAAGGGAAACTGTGTAGAACATTTATCATCAATCTTCTCAAGGGATGGACCCGTATCCACCCCCGTCTGACTCCAGGATCGGAGGGACCTCCGATCCAATCTATTCTAATTGGGGGAACTCTGAACCCTCATACTCTGATTTTCCTGAGGCTCCTCTAACCTGCGAGGACCTCAAAGCCATCCAGAATGACCCATTCTCCAATACCTATAACCTTGGTTGGCAGAATCATCCCAACTTCCTGTGAGCGGGAAATTTTCAGAATCAAAGACCTCCTTATCAACTCCGTCCACAAGCTCCTCGTCCATATTACCCACCTCAGCCTCGGCCCAACCCCACCTATCAATCTGGGCCAAACCAAGCGGTCAAATGACTCTTATCCTTCAAACTTTGGCTGACATTCAGAAGATGGATGTGGCAATACAAAAACAACACAAGGATGAGATCACAGAGGTTTGCAATCAACTCACCCAGATGGTGAATTCCCGCCAACCTGGCACACTCCCTTCGCAACCTCTGCCGAATCCAAATAACGTGCCGACCCAAAGGCGCGTTATGAACCCAAATCCAGGCCACGCACACATGATTTATCAGGTCCCTTCTATTCTATCACCTAACGAGATGGAAGCTTCGACATCTTACGCAGGATTTCAACAGCAACCACCTATTTTACCAATCCTAAACCAAAACCAGGCAGGGCTAAACTCCGTAACAACACGTAGTGGTAAAGCAACTCAAGACCCACCTTATCCAAACCACTCCAAACCTGGTAGTAACCCAAGCCCTAGGATAGTTATCCAGGATACCCCTATCCCAGATCAAGAACTTGGACCTATTCTAGAGGAACCAACCACTGTTCCATTTCCTGAGGCCTTGACCAAGGGAAAGAGGATAACGAAATCTGTGGCTCCTGAGGAGGATCTAGTCAAGCTCTTTGAACAGGTCTGTATAAACATCCCTTTGATGGATGAAATCTGCCACGTACCGGCTTATGCACGATTTCTAAAAGATGTGTGTACACCCAAGCGTAAGCCGCGAACCTAAAGTGGGAGTCCGATCGTACTGTCAGAGCAAGCTAGCTTTGTAATCTTGAGAAACTCCCACCTAAGGCTAAAGACCCAGGAACTCCCCTGATTTCATGTACTATTGGGGATACCCAATTTGACAGAGCCTTATTAGATCTAGGTGCCTCCATAAACCTAATACCTACATCCCTCCTTAACCACCTTGAAGAATCTGAGCTTAAACCGACAAAGTTGACGTTGCAGTTAGCTGATCGATCCATTAAGTCACCTAAAGGAGTACTCGAGGATGTCATTGTTAGGGTACGGGATTTCTACTTCCCAGTGGATTTTATAGTCTTGGATATGGATGCACTTGAAAACCCAAGGGATACATTGATTATACTAGGGAGACCTTTTCTGGCCACTACTAGGGCCAATATAAACTGTGAAGAGGACCAAATAGAACTGAAATTCGAGAATCAAACACTGAAAATTGACATCTTTAAGGCCCAACAAGGGATTAATTGTGGTGTTATAGAACAAATATATGATATCAAAGTCGTGGTTGATGAACCGTATAGCGAGGACAACCTGATTATTCACGATCAACCACCAGAAGATCAAAATCCGCAAATAGAGGAGTTTGACCCTGATCTAGATACACCCATAACTCCTTCCCTTGCTCCTGACACACACTCTAAACCGCCCGCTGCTGCTGATAACCCCATTCTAAAACTCAAGCCTCTTCCCGACCATCTAAAATACGTCTTCTTCGGTTCCAATCAGATGTTTCCTGTGATTATCAACTCCAGACTCACACCTGACTAGGAATCCCGTTTGATTACTGTTCTCTAGCAACATCGTAGAGCCATTGGATGGACTCTCGATGATCTGACTGGCATCAGCCCCTCTTATTGCACACACCGAATCTACACCGAAGTGGTCACATGACCTTCGCGAGAAATGCAGAGACGTTTGAATCCTAATATGCAGGAGGTCGTGAACAAGGAGATCATTAAGTGGTTAGATGCAGGGATCATCTACCCGATCTTCGACAGTCGGTGGGTGAGTCCAATCTAGGTTGTGCCTAAGAAAGCAGGACTCACCATCATTACGACTGAAACCAGAGAAGTCATATCGACCTGTGTGGCTAACTCATGGAGAGTTTGCATTAATTACAGAAGATTCAATTCCTCCACGTAGAAGGATCATTTCCCACTACCGTTTATTGATCAGATCCTCAAGAAATTGGTGGGAAACAGGTTCTTTTGCTTTCTGGATGGGTACTCTGGTTATAACCAAGTGGCAATCCATCCTGAGGACCAAGAAACGACCACCTTTACCTACCCCTTCAGGATGTACGCGTTCCGAAGGATGCCGTTTGGTCTCTGCAATGCACCCGTGACTTTTCAGTGGTGCATGCTTGCCATATTCTCAGATATGGTAGGTGATTATCTGGAAGTCTTCATGGATGACTTCTCAATATTCGGAGCATCATTTGACGATTTCCTCCTACACTTGGTCCAAATCCTTAGGCGATGCATTGAAGTGAATCTAGTTCTTTCCTGGGAAAAGAGCCATTTCATGGTGCCTAAAGGAATTGTCCTGGGACATCCGATTTCAGAGAAAGGCATCCAAGTCGATCGAGCCAAGGTGAACTTGATTTCCAAACTCCCTATGCCTAGATTGATCAAGGACATCCGATCTTTTCTGGGGTACGTCGATTTTTACCATTGATTTATCCCTGATTTTTCGAAAATCGCGCGTCCCCTAACCACTCTTCTCTCCGAGGATGTACCTTTTGAAATCTCCAAAGAATACACTCAAGCATTTGAAATCCTCCGTGACCGAGTTACCCATGCCCCGATCCTATAGTCCCCTGATTGGTCTCAACCCTTTGAGATCATGTGCGATGCATCTAATTTCGTTATATGAGTGGTATTGGGGCAGAAAATTGACGGGAAACCCATGGTCATTTACTATGCTAGCAAAACACTTGACGAGGTTCAGCATAACTACACAGTTACTGAGAAAGAGCTGCTAGCCGTAGTATTTTCCTTGGAAAAATTCAGATCTTATCTTCTGGGTTCCCGTGTTATCATCTACTCGGATCACACAACTGTAAGGCATCTCCTTGCAAAGAAGGATGCGAAACCTTGATTAATCCACTGGATCTTGTTGTTGCAAGAATTTGATCTCGAGATTTGTGAAAAAGCGGGAAAACAGAACATGGTAGCTAATCACTTGTCCCGCCTTCCTTCTGAGATTATCGACCCTTCTAGACCCATCACGAAACATTTTCCTGATGAGCACCTTCTGACTATCAATATAGGGCTTCCATGGTTTGCTGATATAGTAAACTACATAGCATCACTTCAGATCCCGTCTGATTGGTCGAAGGCCAAGAAGGACAAATTACTTTCTGATGCCAAGTATTACTTTTGGGAAGACCCATATCTTTTCCACATCGGTGCTAATCAAATAATTCGACGATGTGTCGCGGATGTGGAAATCCAAGACATGCTCTCTTTTTGCCATGACCAGGCATGCGATGGATGCTTTTTAAGACATAAAACTGCAACAAAAGTCCTATAGTGCGGCTTCTACTGGCCCACAATTTTCAAGGATGCATACAATCACTATAAGGCATGTAACCATTGCCAGACCTTGGGCAACATGAGCCATCGAGATATGATGCCTTTACAACCGATTCTGGTATGCGAAATTTTTGACATTTGGGGGATTGATTTTATGGGACCCTTCCCTATCTCGGACAGCTTCGAATACTTTTTACTCACTGTTGACTATGTGTCCAAATGGATCGAAGCCATTCCGACCCGAACCAATGATCATAAAGTTGTTATCAAATTCATTCACTAGAGCATCTTCTCACGGTTCGGGATTCCAAGTGCGATAATTTCTGAAAGAGGGACCCATTTCACAAACACTCGGTTCAGGTCACTGATGACCAAATATGGGGTATCGCATCGAATCTCTACTCCTTACCACCCCCAAACTAATGGTCTGGCTGAGTTATCAAATCGGGAGATCAAGAAAATCCTCTAGGTTACTGTTCGACCTGACATGAAGGATTGGTCATCCCGACTTCTGGAAGCTTTGTGGAATATAGGACCGCCCACATGACCTAATTAGGTATGTCTCCCTTCAGATTGGTGTACGGGAAGGCATGTCACCTCCCCCTCGAATTGGAGCATAAAGCCTATTAGGCAATACGGAATTGTAACATAGATCTTTCTAAGGTTGGAACCCATAGAAAGATTCAAACGTGCGAGATTGATGAATTACGCCACGACGTGTATGAGAACTCACGAATTTACAAAGAGCAGGTTAAGCCTTTCACGACAAGCACATATCTAGAAAGATCTTTCATCCTGGTCAAATGGTCCTACTCTTCGATGCCAGACTCAAACTATTCCCAGGAAAACTGTGATCAAAATGGATCGGACCCTACTTAGTCCGACGAATCTTTAGAAATGGAGCCATTGAAATTAGTCCACTCAGCCATGATTCTGAACCCTTCGTCGTGAACGGTCAAAGACTCAAACAATTCATCAACGTGACAGATACAAATTTAGCTGAGATATCCTTTACCCTCCATTCTCCCTGAGCTCATTGTGCCCAGCTGATGGCGTAAAACTCAGTGCTTAACGGGAGGCAACCCGTCATTCTTGAAAAACCCAAAACCTTTCTTGACATTCCTATGATGAATTCATATTGCACTTTAGGGTTCATCCATTAGAATAGCCGACTCCACCTCAGGTATCCGTACCCAAGTCTAGAAATTGTTCGCAATAGTCACCTCGACCCATTCGCCCACCCAAAACCTGTCTTAATGAATGAACTAAGTTGAATTCGAATCATAGGCATGGGGGGGGTATGAGAGTGCAAAACCTCATGAAAACTCATCTCACAAGAAAAGATTTCAATAAAAAAAAATCACATATCACAAAAAACACCAAAAAATGAAAAAATCTTGAAAAAGAACAAAAAATTGAGGGGAGAGAAATTTTTTTTTGAGGCCATACAAACCATAAGGAGGAAAAAGGCAAAATGACAAAAAAAAGGAGCACAGAATGAAAAGAGAAAAAGAAATATTCATTAGTAAGAGATTAAGGGATTAACCGAAGTTCTAGATCACATCAAAGAAAAGAGAAAAATATAGGAAAAAGTGCTAATGAGACACAAAAAAGAGATTAGTAGGAACACTGATCTTAGGCCTTTTGGGCTAGACTCTTAGGCTTAAAAATTCAAGTACCCACTAAGATCTGGATAATCCTCAAGAGGTTGGGGAAAATGCGAAGCTTAAGTATTAGGTCTAAGGCCTAGGGAGTATTCGACCTCGTTAACTGACCTTTGGTTTGCAAGACTCGGTAACCTAAGCACCCCAATCCACACACAGTCTAGTTCAGTGCGCATAACTATCAAAATCATGCAAAAGCATTTAAATGTTCTGAAAAAAGTTGCTTAGATTAGGAGCGGCTAATCAACACAAGTTGATTTGGATGAGTTCCCGGCGTGAAGAGGCGGGAAATTCCCCTCGAAGATGCGTAACATATTGTCTCCTCGGTGCATGTCTCCTAGGATATTTATATATCCTACTGAGGGCATGTAAGCACCCTGCTGGTTCAGATACCATGGGTGGCATTATCACGAAGCTACAGAACGCCATGGGCAGGATTATCTCGAAATCTCGAAAGCCAGGGTTCTGGGGGTTGCCATGGGCGGTGCTATCACGAAGCATCGATTGCCAAGGACCTTTGAGGATTGATGATAGGGACGAGGAATCCGATACAGACCGTGTTGAGAAGCCAATCCGAAGCTAGAAATAAAAAGCAACGAGAGAGAAAACTCTCCAAACAAATAAATCCTCTATCTTTCTTACAAAAAAATGCACTACAAACTGAACTTAGGCTAGAATATGTCTCAAGCATGGGTGCTTTAACTATGGAGTCCAATGAACCTTAGGATAGTTCCTGCGGGCCTTAAAAATCTTTGCGGAGGACCGAGGCTAGAGCTGGTCAGGTCCAGATCTTGGTTGGTACTTGAGTACCTCTAGGCCTACTGTCAACATTCTAACCTAATCATAAAGAAAGAGAAAAGGCACTCATCATAAATTGCGAAAGAAACTCATGATCTAGAACAGAAGTTGAAACTTTAAAATTTTGCTAAGGGACTAGCAAAAGTTAGGCATGGGAGTATGATGGGAACACCATCATGAGCCCTAACTAGCTCATTTTGACCTAGAAAAGAGAACAAAAGCTCCTACATAACCAAGTGAAGGGCCTAACTCAAGGAATAACTGGTTTGAAAGAAAAGTAAGAAACAAAGGGTAAAACTGTAATTTTACCATTGTAGTACAACAATGGGATTTCTCAGGGGCTAAACATAGGTCATTTGGTCTTAACAAGATAAAAAGTGGGTTGGTTCAATCAGAAAAGTGTTAATGTGAAATATGGGAATTAAATGACTTCTTGTAACCCTAAAATAGACCCACTTAATTTAACAGGGTTCTGGTCAGGATAAAATTCAACTAAACTCTCTAAAAATCATGTAAAAATATCCTCTAGGGTTTAGAACCTTCAATTTGGCCTTTAGAACCTATTTTGTCCTAAATAGGGGTCTTAGTTAAATATTTGCCCTAAATTGGGTTTTGTGCAAAATGTCCAGTCAAACGTAATCAAACCTAAAATCCAACTTCACCATTGGATTCCTTGGGTTCAAATTAGATTTACATCAAAATTTGGACCTAAGGGGAGTTCACCTTGACCTACTATGAAAAATAATCCAACCCAATTACATTTATGCCCCTACCTTTTGAAAACCCTTGCAGAAACCCCCCTATCTTCCTCTTCGTTCTTTGTAATTAGGTCCCTCCGCCATTACAGTGGAGGAATCCTACTTTGGCGAGGATTCAAGGGAGATATCTCCTTGATTCCTTAGAGAATCCCTCTCAAATTTGAAAGGGAGATTCTATGAGGAATTCCCGATCATGTGAACCCAATCTCATGCTCTGATTTCCACCCAATCTCTCATGTGAACGCATGAGAGATTTGGGTATCTCTCGACCTTCCAATTCTGGCGAGGTTGCCGTGCTTGGAAGCTTGCCTTCGAAGCACAAGGCCCTATGCTTGCGACTATAAAAGAGACCCCAGATCCCCCCGGTCATTTCAAGCTTATTTTGGCCTGAGATTCCCTCAAAATTCCTCTCTTCCCCTCCAGCGAAAAAGCCCGACAAGCTCCGGCGACTCCTCCTTCTCGTCGTTCTGCCACCATACTAGTGGCAGAGTTGCCTCAGCCTCCTTCTTCCGCATCGTGCCATACTTGCGCTCGTGCCTATCTCCCTCTCGATGTTGCTGCCTCTCTCTCTCTGGGTCTTTGTCTCCGGCGACGGCATATACGCGCCGTCTACCCCCTCTGCTCCCCCTTCGTCCAGCTACTCGCAGATAGGTCTTCTTCCCCTACTCTTTCTTTTCCCTTTATCTATTTATACTTTCACACCCCGACAACCACAGACCACCATCACCTTCTCCACCTCCGGCAGACCACCGGCGAGGTGCATCCGCCACTCCACGCACTCACACACCTCGCCAACCACCTCGACAACATCGCCTCATTCCAGTGATCAATTTCCTCCTCTCCATTAACCGCCACAACCTCCGTTCAATCCCCCCGAACACACCCAACTTCACGGCCATGGAATGACCTAGGCACACACGCCCGGGCTGTCCTACACCACACCAGCACTCGAGCCACCTTCGTCATGTCACGACGAAGCCTTCTGAGTATTTGACAGGGCTGTGAGGCCGTATTCGTGTTGACAGGTACAGGACCTCTGTCCGCCACTAACACGAGCTTAAAGAAACTTGCTACCTTCACAGCAGGCTTCAGGTGCCAGGAGACCAGGTCCGAGGTGTGCGGTCTCTGTTTGCAAACAGTGTCAGACCATCTGTTGAAGTCCAAAGCCCCGCAGCTTTAGCAATCAAGAGAAGATCTGCTGTGGGTGCGTGTGAGAAGCGGGTGGGACATTTAGTCCCACCTCGGAAACTTTCAAGCGAGTGGTGCGGGATAAATTGAAAAAGTGTCAAGGCTTATCGCCTCCTGACACGGGGTGAGGTCTCACTTGCTCTTTCACGCCTCGTCCGCGACCCCACGCTCCGTGGACCTGGTATCCGATCCGACTTCCCACGCACTCCTCGCCCACCAGACATGTCGGTGGGCTTAGTCACGGATGCGCCGACCCGACCTGTTTACGCAAGAAAGGCTCTGGGTGAGCGAGCTTAAGAGAGAAGAAAGAGAGGAGAGTTCACGGGGAGGATAGGGGTTGTGTTTTGCTCTCCAGGAGGGCGAAGCCATGGAAGAAGAGGAGGAAAGAAGGCTCGGCAACGGCTAAGGGTGAAGTCGCCAAGGAAGAAGAAGAAGGAAGAAGGAAGGGGAAGGAAGCTTCAGCAAGAAAAGCAAAGGAAGAAGAAGGCTCGAAGCAGAGAAAGATAAATCATAAAGAAAGAGAAGACAAGGCTAGCTATCAAAGGAAAGGAAGAAGAAGAGAGAAAGAAGAAGCCAAAGTCAGAGATCAGAGAAAGAAGAAGGAAGAAGAAGAACAGAGAAAGCTCAAGCCAGAAGCAAAGAAGAGAGATTGAATTATCTAATTTTTATATCCATCTTTATTTTTTTTTTAGCTTCTATATACATTGAAACCATCTTTATTGCTTCATAATTTTGATTGATCATTACATTTTATCAAGTTGAAAGTTGTGTTCTTAGTTTTTAAATCCCAATTTGCTCCCTATGTTCGACCTCGGATTCATATTTTTCGAGTAATAAACTTTCATTTGTTTTCAAAGCGATTTCAACTATACTGTGACACATTTATTATAAACCTGATTTCGCTTTCGACAAACATTTACATGTAATGAGCAAAACTAAGTTGTCATCAAGTCTTTGAGGATGGGATATAAAGTGAAAATCTTAATCAACACACACATCATTTGGTCATTTTCCTTCCTAATAAGTGATTTGTTTACATTAAATTTTTGGTTATAATGGATAAATCTTGGATTGGATTGCAGGGTTCAGATTACACCAGATATAAGGATGGATTAATTTCATTCCTGGATTGGTCCTTTCATGACGATAGGAAGATATTTAGGCGAGGAGGTCAACTTGATAATATCTTCTACCCTTGCAGAAGATGTTTAAATAGTTCCTTACATGATCGTAATACTGTGCTCGAGCATTGTATTTGTAATGGGTGGTGGCAGCATTACACTACTTGGGTAGCTCATGGAGAGGAGTTGACTGAGAAAGTCATAGATAAGGAGAACATTGTTGACCAAGAGATGGATAAGGAAATTGTTGATAGCGGAGGTGAAGAAATAGAAGAAATGTTGAACGAGATGAAAACAGGAGGGGATATAAATACAGATAAGGAAGATCCATTCAGTTGTGATCCGTTCTATGATACTCTTAAGGCTGCTGAGGATCCTGTTGCTCCCGGTGTTACGAAAATGTCAAAGTTGTCATTTTTGTTGAAGATATTTCAATTGAAGGTTATGAATAGAGCCAGTGCTAAATTCATGTCAGAAATACTTCGATTTATTGTTGAGCTGTTGAATAACCCTAACGGTTTTCTGGCTTCATGGTATGAGGCAAGGAAACGGATTTGTAAGCTTGGTTTGAATTGTCAGAAAATCGATGCATGTCCGAATGACTGCATTCTTTTCAGAAATGAATTCTTAAATTTGAGTAATTGTCTCGAATGTGGACATGAGAGATATAAGGAAGGTAAAAATGAAAGTAATGAGAAACAACCCTAGAAAGTTCTTCATTACTTTTCACTGACACCTAGGCTTCAATGCCTTTTTATATCAACTAAAACTGCACGGTGGATGACACTTCATCGGGATTGTAAATCTCAAGATGGAAGAATACGTCATCCTATTGATTTAGAGGAGTGGAAGAGATTTGATGAAAGAAATAATTTATTTGCTTTAGAAGCTCGGAATGTGCGATTGGGTCTTGCAAGTGATGGATTCAATCCATTTAAGAGTATGTACCTGTCGTACTCTGTATGGCCGGTGGTAATGGTTACTTATAACTTACCTCCTTGGTTGTGTTTGAGATCGTCATTCATGATACTGACCCTATTAATCCCCGATCCAAAACAACTAGGAAATGCAATAGATGTTTATCTCCAGCCATTAATTGATGAACTAAAACAATTGTGGTATATCGACATGAAGACGTATGATGCAAAAAAGAAGGAATTTTACAAAATGCATGCAGCATTGTTGTGGACCATAAATGACTTTCCAACGTACGCAAATTTGTTAGGTTGGAGCACTAAAGGAAAGCTTGCTTGCTCAGTCTGTATGGAAGATACTCATCACCTACGATTACCAAAAAGTAAGAAATTCTGTTACTTAGGACATCGCAGATTTCTACCTATTAAACATAGATGGCGAATACCACAGTTCAGGAGTAAATTTGATGGCAGGACATGTCGGTATTTAAAGAAAAATCCAAAGAATAAACTTAGTATAGATTTAATCAGGTTGCCGGGTTAGGTTATAATGAAGAGATTACAAGAAATTGGTGAGATACGGTTGGGTCGATCATTCAAACAAGACTTGATGGCCTTGAGGAATTCTAGATTTTGAAAGAAAAGCATTTTCTTTATGGAGTTGCCATACTGGAAAAATCTTACAATATGTCATAATTTAGATGTTATGCACATTGAAAAGAATGTGATGGATAACATATTAGACGTATTAAATCTAACGGATGGTCCAAAGGATAAGGTGAAAATAAGGAAAGACATCGAGAGTTTAGGGATACATCTAGAGCTGCATATTCATGAGGATGATGGCTACTTCCCACCTGCTATTTACAACTTCAATCAAGACCAGAAGAATAGACTGTTCTCCTTCTTAAAGGAAATTCGGGTGCCAGATGGGTTTTCATCGCAGCTTTCTCGTTGTGTGCATGAAGCACGAAAAAAGATATCTGTCTTGAAAAGTCATGACTTACACGTTTATATGTAAGTATTATTTCCACTAGCAATACAGGGGATACTGCCAGAGCCAGTTGTTGATTCATTCACAGAGATGAGCAGGTTTTTCATAGCTATTTGTTCAAAAATGCTACAAAATTATACGCTGGATCACTGGGATAAACAAATAGTCATTACTCTTTGTAAGATGGAACAGATTCTTCCCCCAGCCTTCTTCGATGTAATGGTTCATCTCACCCTGCATCTTGCAAATGAAGTGGGAATTGGTGGACCTATACAACTCAGATGGATGTATCCTGGGGAGCAATTTTTAAAAAGATTATGTTTTGAAAAAGGCAAAGCTGGAAGGTTCCATTATAGAAGGGTATCTCATGGAGGAGTGTATAAATTTTACTTCCATGTACATGAATGAAATAGACAACTGCTTTAATAAACTTCAAAGGAACTATGAGAGAGAATATAATGACAGTGATGAAGAATGTTTGTCAATTTTTGATATCAGAGGAAGGTCGATTCTTCATACATAGTACAAGGCAATTTCAGAAAATGACAGATGTTGCGCACATTTATATATTTTAAAACAAATTCCTGAAATTGATCCATTTTGCGAGGATTCGAAATTGAAAGAGGTAATTGTTCGAATTCCTCGTAAAATGGATCAATTTCAGGAATTTGTTTTAAAATATATAAATGTGCACGACATATGTCATTTTCATAATTTGAAAAATTCATAGAAAAATATTCCTAGAGGGTTGGTATCATTGATTTGACTATTTGAACCTATTTTGATCTTAAGTAGAGTCACAGATAAATTTCTGTCCTAATTTGGGTTTCTACATAGATTACCTTGTCAAATTTGGTCAAAACTGAAATTCGACTTCACCATCAAATTCCTTAGGTTCAAATTAGGTTTGTATCAAAATCTGGGCCTAATTAGAGTCCATCCTGACATAGTTTGCATTTTAGTCCCCAAACCTCTATTCCTTACATTTAACCCCTTAGCTTTCATCTTTTCATTACAAACAAGCCCGTACCTTTTGAGCTCTCTTGTAGTTGAGTCCAACCGCCATCTTCTTCCTTGCAAGAGAGTAGAAGAACAGAACCCAAAGATGACTAGATCCTAATTGGGATTCTTTCCTCATCTGACCTTCAAATCCCTCCAAATTTGGAGGGATAGAGGATTAAATCATCCTCTACCATTTGCACCTGCTTGATTGACCCAATCAGAACCTAAAAGGTTCCATGGCGCTTTAGGATTCACGAAAGGGAAACACTCTGATTCCTAATCAGATGCGCGAAATTGATGGGGTTCTTGGCCTAAATGTGCTCTATATAAGCTTCTCTTGATCAAGCCACATTCCTTAGTCGAGTTTAGGCCTTAAATCCTTTAGTTCTTCCCTTCTCTGACCGCCCTTCAACTCGACTCCGACGACCCTCCTCGACAGCTTCTTTAGGCTAGCAAACAACCAAATTTGCCTGGCCCCGACCTTCCTCTCCTTCCTCCACCTCTCTCCGACCAAAGCATAAGCCATCTACCCCTTCGTCGTTGCCGCTTCCTCTCAATGGATTTCCCTTCGTATCTGGCACTAGCCAATCACAGCCGGTGCCAAATCCTCCCCCCTTCAACCCTAATTTAAGTCCAACCAAGTTCTCTTCCTCTCTAGATCTTTCCTAACCCTTTCCCTCTCATTTCAAACGACACTCACCTAGCTCCCCCATCATCTTCTCCATGGCCAATGAAGCTTCGGTGAGCTCGCTCGGCCAACACGCTGCACCAAACACCCTCGCGTCACTCCCAAAAGTTGCACCGTCTCACGCCCACTAAAACTCCTTAAGAAATTAAGGGAAGTACCCACTCTAAAGCTCCGCCGAACTCGCCCTCCACCACACACCATCTCCGCCTTCGCCAGACCACCACATGCACCCACACACCACCTGGTCACCGCCACCACCTTTGCCGTTGTTGAAGCGAAAAATTCTTGCAAAAAGATTGAGTTTGGAAAACCTTTCGTTGTGGTGTAATTTGCGAGAAAATACATCAACAGATAATTTTAATCGAAACTTAAAAGGAATTCCAGATCAAATATAGGGAGGCGAACGCTTGATCAAAAACCTCGTTTGATTTGTTGTCACGAAGTAGATTAGTTAGTTGAATTGAATCTACAGTAGCTATTTACTTAAAGAATAAAGAATAGAAGAGAGAAAGAATAATGCAAATAAAAACAAACTAGAGAGAGAATGAACAGGTATTTCATAATCATTGATTGAGGTTCATTACAACTACTCATTACAATTACTTGTTACACTAGAAAGTAGGAAATCTTTGCTAGAAAGCAATAAAAGAAAAGGTGGAGAGAAGTTATCCTCCTCGATGACTGCTTAGAGGACGAGCCGTGTTGACGATGTGCCCAAAAGATCGTGGTGAGATGCGGGACAAGGGAGAACAAAGACGGACAATGGAGGATGAGGCAGGGCGACGTCGTAGCGAGATCTGCTTCTCGAATGGTGGTGAGAAGACAACCGCCGGTGCTCCATGAACAGGGTTGAGAAGGTGGAAAAATTCTAATTTTAACTCTAATGGAGCATCACGGGTTTGGGACAAGCTCTTAGAGCTTTGGAGGGGGCGAGAGAAGAGAGGAAATGATGAAAATTTCGAGTGGAAGGGATCTTCTTTTATAGTTGTAGGGATTGAGAGCAAATAGGTCATTTTATGTTTAAGACATTAATGCATTGGTCTTTAGTGACATATTTAAACTTGACTAAAGACTTGAACGTGGGCATTGGTCGTACGCGCACCCGCCACTTCTCCTTCCTCTGTTGTTCAATGCCTTCATCGCACGCGCAAGCTCTTAGCCGTCCATCTCGCATCCGACGGCTCAAATCGCATCGCACCCGCGCCTTTATCTTCTCTTCTTCAATGCTTAAGTCCACGATCTTGTGATCTTAACCATCTAATGGTGAGATCGGATGGCTTAAGATGCATCCGCGCCTCATTGTGTGCCTGCCTCTGATCGATGTTTAAGGGCGCGTGCGACGCTCTTGCTTCAGCCATTGGGCATATTTCGCGGACGAATCAGAGCCATCCACATAAGATTGGGCGGACCCGATTGAAATGGGATTTGCGCTCAGGATAAGCGCTGCGGGGATTCGATCTCGCGACCTGGAGGTGATGGAAGATTTTATCCACTGCGCTATGCGCGTGGATAGGCGAGGAGAGCATTCTTGTTCTATTTGATCTCAACTGTTGGATCTTGATTCAACAGTTGAGATCAAATGTGTGGTTCTTCTCACATGAGGCGTGGCTTGAGGGAGGCAACCTGATCAATTCTCAGTCGTTGGATGAGAAACTGGGACAACGAGCAGTTTAGAGGGTCTGGATGGTGCCTTGTGGCATCATCTTGACCGTCCATCTTCTCTTGCTTCTAAGTGGTGCCACGATGTTGGATTGGACTGATTTTCACGTCGTTGGGTTGCGATAATCGATCCGAACCCATCAGTGTAGTCAAATGTCATCTGAAGTATGCATTTACACCATTTGGCCCCTTGATCTCAAATCTTTCTTGAACTGCATCTAATGATACGGAAGTCCGATTGGGGCGATCTTGGAGTCGTTGAACTCTAATCGTTGCCTTGATCAAATCCATACGGTTGGATCTTCAATCCGAGGCCACGATAAAATATTGCTCTGTTCCCTGACCATAAAAAGAGAAAATTAGCCTAAACTTTATACAATCTAACCTAAATGCAAGATGATACATGTTATGCAACGTTTATAATGTATGATGCAACTTTACCCTTAAGAATACACATAAATAGACAGTTTATATGATATAAACGTATTTACATCAGCCATCCACCGGTGATCCTCCTGGACCTTCTAATGGGACTTTTAGCCTGTATTCGTGCTTGCAGGTACCCTCATCGGAGCCGTTGCATACGACGTCCATCTTAGCCTTTTCTTGCAGTTCTCTGACCACCATTGGCTGTCATTCCACTCCCTAGTGCTGCAGAAGTAAGCCACGAGACCATCTGCAGCGCCAATTGAGACATAGCAGTAGCACCAGCAGCTACTTGTGAGGAGAGGTGATCCAGCTACTGCAAGCGGAAATGAGGAGGTGGGATAATCCCACCTCATGAGCAGACAAGCAATTGAAATAGTCATGATTTTGTGATATCTACTTACTGCCCAAGAGCACGAGGGGTCGGGTCCCTCCACGTGCATGCCTAAGCACAACTCGCTCGCGAGTCTGGCCACTATTCAAGATCCGATTACCCGCCTTACCTTAATATCTACCTAGTTATCAAAGAAGAGAAAGAGAAGAGGACTTATGAGAGGAGGGTCGAGGGTTTTGCTCTGCATGCCTTGGGCTCATGCTAAAGAGGAGGCTTTACACTTAGCCTCTGAGTTTGTGTGTGCTGTAGACAGAAAAGCCTTGAAAGACTTTGTTCTTAAGAAGCTTTGGCACCCTTGTGCCTCCTGTGGGGCTATGCTATGTGAAGGTTAACTCGTCTGGCTTTGATGGGCGATGTCTGATCTTTGGTTTTGGTTACTGTTGAAATATTTAAGTACCTAAGTTGATTAATTGAGAATAGTGTTATTTTATCTGAACGATTTGAGTAAGCTAGG
Organism: Thalassia testudinum; assembly: GCA_037157565.1. Lineage (NCBI taxonomy): Eukaryota > Viridiplantae > Streptophyta > Magnoliopsida > Alismatales > Hydrocharitaceae > Thalassia > Thalassia testudinum. The sequence continues at coordinate 2,639,386 of JAZHRO010000044.1, forward strand.
ATACGTGCTTAATTAAGAAGAATAATTGGTGATTTAAATCGTCATTATTTTATCTTTCTATTTCTTTTTATCCCCTGATCTTTTGAGATACATTCATTGCATATCTTTTATTGCACTTAATTTACTGTTTTCATTAATTCTGAATCAAGATTAGTGTTGTGAATTCCATAGTTGCTTTTTGCGAACAACCTCGGACTCCAATTAGATTCTGAGTTTATAAATTTAAGTGTTTGTTGTGCGATTTAGGAGTGTACTATGATAAACGCATATTAAATCTCCTTAATCGCACTCAACATTTTGGCACCGTTCCTAGGGAGTAACATGCAATTCACCATTAGTCTTTCTTGATTTATTTGAGCACTAACTTGCCCTATTTGCTTTACTTGTGATTTTTTGCGAGGTACATCACGAAGAGATCTTTTGCACAATCAACCACTCTAGGGGCAGGTAAAATTTCTCTTCTTCCCTAATCAACCTCCTAATCTTGGGAATGAGAAAAGAAAATAAATCAATTAGGATTCACTTGCATTATTTCTATAGTAATTATCATTTAAACCAAAAGATTCTTGATTTGCGAACTTAACTTGATGTCTGATTGAAGTAAGTTGATTTGATTAGAGCTTCCCTATCCTGATTTCTTGTACCTACTAGGGATTTACGCTTAATTTTCTAAACATCTTGGATGGCTCACTTTCTTGTTTGAAGTCCAAGGTGTTACACATAAAATCAAATTGGACTTGAAATAGAACCAATTAGGGTTTCTACTTTGGGGTCTTGAAGTGCTAGTACACACTTGCATACATTAAAGGAAATTGATCTTCTTGCATTTGTGTGCTACCCAAGCCCTTGTTTGAAAAGATCTATTTAAGCAAACCCTAAAAATCCGGCTCTAAATTCACTTGAATCCTAAAATTTTGGGCCTAATAACCTGAGAGTCAATTCAGGGTGATTTTAGGTCTTGACTCAGATTTCATCCTCAATCCTTTAGGGCAAGTTAGGTGAAATTGGTCTACTTTGTTGGCCAACCAATCTACAAATTAGGTCACAAATTGGATCAACTTGTAATCAAGTGAAATCTAAGGCACAAATTAGGACTAAAATTGGTAGACTTAATTCATACATTCCGATTTACTTGGAATCGCAGTGTCAAAGAAGGTCGAGTGGGGGAAATCTTGCAACCCGTGGGGACGCTTTATCATGTAGGGGTCTTTGCGGGGCTCACCCTTCCTGGTTGCCTAAGTACTTCTCGGGTGTGTGGATTTCTGATTCAGAGATATCATCCACCTCAAAACATCCTTAGTCATCCAAAAATCTTTGGGTGCCTTGATTGGGTCCAATTCATATCCAGTCCCTCATCTTTTCTTTAGAGCACATACACTGGAAAGGTCCCTAGGTTTTTGACCTAGAGGCCTCATTAGATTTGATCTTCTTATGGGGTTTCTGATCTGATCAATTCAATTTGAACCTGAATTTGATTCTACATCTTGATCCACCACCTGATTTGAAAATGCAACTTGACAATTTAGGAAGAATATTTAGGAAACCTAAATGCCAGATGAGCATGAATGAAAAGATGATTGAGGCTACACTTGGACATCATGATGAGTATTACAAAACCTCAGATCCATCTAGGAACATTCAGGTTAATGTGGCAGAAACAACAACCCACATTGTGAATCGTGCCTAGCAAATGGTGACACAAATGATAAATCGTTCAGCCCGAGATATTCTCATGACAGGATACATTGAATTAGAGAGATTGCATAATGTTGAGTATCTCCAATGTGTGACAAATCCATTACTTTGGGAGATGCACCAAGATGACCTTGAGAAATGGGAGAATTTGATAAATATATTGAAACAGATCATCAATCAAAAATATCCATAAACCCACTCAGAAATTGATCTCCTAAAGCTCGGGTTTGAAAATCAAGGTTGTTGTGGACCCCCAACCCAAGTGAAACCAGATTCAAACTTTGTGCGGATTGACATACCTGATCTTGATGTTGATTGGGAGGATCCAATTGTAGGTGTTCCCGATTCTGAACTAGCCTTAGAGAGCCATGAGGCTAGTCCATCATGCCTTGATTGTCCAAACACCTGTGATGAATTATACTCACAACCTCTCGAGAATGTAATTCCCGAACCTTATCCTGTCAAGGTAATCCTCGAGAGCGATTCTGACATCCCAATAGAACCAAGTCCAGATTCTAGTGACTCAATTCCAACCCTTGACCTAAAATCTAGATTCGAGTCTATTCAGGATGATCAAGAGGCCCAATTTAATGAGAATCATATTTTAGATCTGGACTATGATTCTCTCCAAACTCCTTAGAAATACGAATTGAATTTTCAAAAGTCACACCAACTTATGATACAGAAACAGAGGAGTTGAAAGAGTTGGGATTTGATTGGGTCTACCCTAGGAGCCAAGAACCTGAGCCTATACCTAATTAGGACACCTCTTTGAGCTTAGAATTTGAGATTAGTTTAGATCCAAGTCAAGTTGTTGATTCTATACATAATGATTCATTCTGTGGTGGAAATCCCAATCTAGAATCAGGTTCAAAAACTGATTTCGTAGATTCTTTGATGATTTCAAATCATACTCTGATTTCGGAGAACCTTTATTTCCTGATGATTATGAGTCAGTTTACGACCTTAGCATCCATGATCTATTCTTTGATTCTGATGCTAAGGCCAATGATTTGGACCTAAAAGTAGCCACACCTTCTGATCCACATACAGAGCCTTCCAAAATCCAATCGCAACCTCGACTCGCCACCGGAATCAACTTCTACTCTCATTCACCTCTCTCTGATCCGGTTGCATATGATTCACCTCCATCTTTTGATTAGGTATCGGACATTGATCAAACCATTAATCACGACTTATCCTCTTCTGATCCTATCAGTAGGGTTCCTATATCCTCTACAGCTCCATTTTCTTTTGAGGATCCCTACTTTGATCAGGCTAAGCTGCTTCAGCCAAACCCTAGATTCACATTTCCATATCTCTTTGAGCCTCAAAGTATCTGGTGGGCTGCACACTTACTGATTCATATCCATCAACCCACCAAATTGATTAGGTTTGGTCTACATCATCAGCCTGTTGATCTGAACAAGCACCTGGTTGGACCAACCAAGCTTTTAATCAAGGTGCTTCTTCTACAAAACTCCTCTGATTTGACCACCCTTTCTCCTTGACCACTTTCTGTTCGGCTGAGGGTATTGAATTTAGCGCTTAACGGGAGGCAACCCATCATTCCAAAAACCCAAGACCCTTCTGAGCATTCTTTTGAGCTACACTCCTACTGCACTTTTGAGTTCAAATTTACAACAATCGACTCCACCTTTGGTACTTGTATCAAAATTTGAAATCGTTCGCAACAGTCATCCTGACCCGTTCACCCACTCTTATGACCTTGTTCTATACTTTGAACCAAGCTAAATTTGTACCCTCTTAGTTTACAATGAGGACATTGCAAAACTTAGGCATGGGGGATGTTAAAGTGCAAACATATGGAAATCCAATTCTCTGAGGGGTTCTCACAAAAAAAATACACATTAAAAAATGATAAAAAATAAAAAAAATGAAAAAAAAATTGGAGAAAGGGGCAGAAATTTTATGGATTGATTGCAAAATCTTTCTTGAGAAGGAAAAGAGGAGAAAATTCAAATGTCAAAAAGGAGCAAAAATCAAGAAAAAATGATAGTTATAGCAATTGATTGTGGAATTTACTTAAGTTCTAGACCTAATCAAAAGGAAGATTAAGTCCTGAAATGATAGAGATAGGGAGACTAGTATGAGTGCTAATCTTAGGCTTCGGGCTTGTTTTAGGGCTTAAACATTTACGTATTTGTTAATATCTGGATTAATCCTCAAGAGGTTGAGGAAAGTGCGAGGCTGATGTAGAAGGTCTAAGGCTTAGGGATTATTCGGCCTCGTTACCTGCCCTTTGGTTTGTGGGACTTGGGAATCTAAGCACCCAAAATCACACACTAAGTCTGATTCAGTGCGCTTAATAAAGAAAATCATACCAAAAGTGTTATGTTCTAAAAGAAATCGTCTAGAAGATCTAGCTTAGGAGTGGCTCGACAACACAAGTTAATTGAATGAGTTCTCAACGTAGAGAGGTGGGAAATTCCCCTCGAAGATGAGTAATAACATATCATCTCCTTAGTGCTTGTCTCCTAGGATATCTAAATATCCTACCAGGGGCATGTAAGCACATTGTGCTGGTTCAGGTGCCATGGGCGGGATTATCCCAAAATGTCGATTGCCAAGGCCTGAATTTAACTACAAAATGCCATGGGAGGCACTATCCCAAAGTGTCGAAAGCCAGGGTTTTGGGGGCTTCCATGGGCAGTGCTATCCTGAAGCATCGAAAGTCAGGACCCTTCGAGGATTGATGGTGGGGACAAGGAATCTGATATAGATCGTGTTTTGGGCCAATTCAAGGCTGGATCTAGGGAAATCTAAAAAGAAAAGAGAGAAACTCTCCAAATGAAAAAAATCCTTCTATCTCTCTCTTTCAAAATGCATTGGCAAACTGAACCTAGAAATGTTCCATTCTCAAATGTTATCGATGGGAAAAAAGCAGACCCTCATTCGTCGTCTGGTTATTTCTGTCGTCTATTTTTAAGAGTCGAGAAAGGTTTTTCTCAATCGTTCTAAATACACCGTCGACATAAACATTTACATTAACCGCTATTTAGACGGTCGAGTAAGGTAGTATTCTTGATCGGTAGGTAAAACAGACGAGAATATTACTATTCTCGACCATTTTACAACGATTGAGAATACTGATATTCTCGACTATTTATTTATAACGGTCGAGAATACTAATATTCTCATCCATTTTTAAATAGTTGATAATATGTTGTAATTTCGGTCGTAGACTATTTTCGTCCATTGTAAAATGCCAAAAAATAGTTGCAATTTTTTTTACTAAAGGTTTTAACTATGTGGAAGACTTGTAGAAAACTAAAATTCTATAAAAATATAATCACACAACTTAAAACATTTGCATTCATTCAAAACACTAGAAATGAGAATAAAAATTTTATATATGTAATAGTGTATGCAAACTACATGTACAAACGGTAGTATATATGAAAATACAACAATTAGGCTATGACACCAATCCCTCCAGCATCACTACCTAAATCGTCGTCTTCATGACGATCTCTATATTGATGAAAGGATGGGTGATCGATACCTCCATGTTGAAGTACCTTCAGGAGCTCCTTGATGGTCTGAGTCGACTATTGCAACTGCTCTGTCGACTCCTTAAATTGCTTCGCGGTATCCCTAACTTGCGTGGTCAGCTCATCGATCCACTGCTCCTCGTCGTCTCAGTGGCATAATGCCGCAATCTCCTTTCTCATCTCCTGTACCCCAACTAAAGAGGACGATGCCCCCTTTCTCCTATACCAGGTGGAGACAGTCTCACTCCTTCCTGCGCTATAGATGGTCTTGCAATGCTAAGGTGGCATGATGGTCTAGAACGCCCCCTCTACTGTTAGTGGCTGCTAAACTATACCAAAGTTTGCATCTTCAGGAGGATGCATTAAGTTGACCATATTATCTTGAAAGAAATTGAATTACGTTAAGTAATTTCATTTAATTATAATTATAAAATGAAATAAAAATATTGTGTATTTTAACTTATGCGTTTCTGCTAGTATGTGTTATGAAGCCACTCTTTGTTTTCCTCATTACTCAGCTTGCTAGCAGTGGCCTCATATATTCTCACCCGATCAAGCTGGGCTCCTTCGTGCATGGCGAGCTGCAATATTTGAAAAGAGTTAATTGAAACAAATTAGAGATATTTTAAAGGTTTAAAAGAAAATAATAATTAAAAATACTTACGTATAGGTATTTCATCTTGCTTATGCTCCTCCTACCCAAGACATGGGTCTTTGGTGGAACTTTAGCCCTATTTTCCTTATTCTTCTTAGCCTGCTCGTGAAATAAAGGTACAATTTATTAACTTGAAAGTTAGTTAAATGATAATATATGCAGTACTTTTACTTGCGTTGCTAGATCATGTCAATGCTCGCACACTTCCTTCCAACTGTGTGGCTATATCAGAAGAGGCCCATTATGCAATCCCTCATCATAAGTCCTGTTCTTATAATACTAAAAAATATATTTGTAATGTTAGAAATAATATTAGAATTATGGTAAAAGAAATAAATAAATACAGTTAAAATTTATCTTTTACCTTACTCTTCATCGCCAATCTCCAATCTTTGTGAATCTTCGTTGCGTTTTTGAGGATATATTTGGGGATGTTCGAATCGTCACCCCAATTGAAGATTGCTTGCATTAGTAGGAGAACATAAATTATTACGTAATTTAAAGTTATATAAAGTAATGTAAATAAGTTATTAATTTTTACCAATTACCTCTAACTCTCGAATGTGCTACCTCTTTAGCTCCTTTGGGACCTTCCTCTAATCAAAGTTAGGAGGGCAGGATGATCGCCTTTGTCAACGTTCCCAATCTGCTAATGAATGGATGATACTCCACTGCTTCCCCCACTGGTGTGATCTTGACTAAAATGTGGACCCCATGCAGAATTCTCTCCAGGTCCCTATTCTGTGTGAGACCTCTTCCCCTTCGTGCACCTGGAAGACAGAATTATAACATAAAATAAAATGACAAAGAAATAAATAGATCATAACATTTATTAAGCTTTCATACCAGTATAGTGAGGGCGTGGTGCAAAACTTCTCAGCTGGGAAGGATCTGGGTCAGGCGACTGCTCTGGCTGATCACCCAACCCAATGTCCTCCTCATCAAATGAAGCACTATCCTCCTCCTCATGAGCTGGTGCGTCTTCCTCGTAGTCAGGATCCTCTACCTTGAAATCCGTTGGAGGAGACATCAGACTCTTCCCCTTTCCGCTACCCCCTCCTTTGACTCTGGAGATATCAAGCCACATCTCCAAGTCTCAAAAACTGCTAGCGGGGTGCCTAGGGCTCCTCACGGGGAGCTAAGCCAGGTGCTGCTGACGGGGAGCCTAAGGCTGAGTCTCTTGGAAGGGGGGCTCAGGCTACTAGGAGGTGGCATCATCCCTGCCACTTCTATTAACCTTCTTCTTGACTAGAACTTATGTAAAAATAAAATAAATAATTAGATATTTTAAAAAAATTTTGGTAGCATTTCCCCTATATATTGTGATTTTTCAAAAATTCTGTATAAAACAAACATGGAAATAAATGAAAATAAAAGAAGTGTAGAAAAAAAAAACCTTCCCCTTACATTTCCTCTTCTTTTTCCTTTTCATTCCCTTGCCCCGATTCCCTTCCTCTTCTTTTTCCTTGTCTTTCCCCCCTTCCATTTCCCTTTCCCTTTCCCTTCCCTCTTCTCCACATTCCCCTTCACCCATCCATTCTCCTTTCCCTCCCTCTTCTTCACATTCCCCTTCCCTTCATTTCCCTTTCTTCCCATGCATCCTTCCCATTTCGTTTCATTTTCTTCACATTACTATTCCACTCCCTTCCTCCCCCATGACTAATCCTATTTCCATTCTTCTTCTTTTTCCTTCTCATTCCCCCCTCCATTTCCCTCCCCCTTTCCCTTTCTCTTCACATTTCCTTGCTTCCTCTATTTCCCTTTCCCCTTCCTCTTCTACTCATTCAACACAAAACGTTTAATATACATATCAAATGTAAGTGTGCATACACCACATAATTACAAAGGAAAAAAGTAAATGCATCATCCATAAATAAAATAAACCTAAGTAGGCACACCCCACATTTAACATTAAAAGAGCATTTTAAAAAAGTAATAGAAAATCCTCGCCATAGTGACGAAATGGTCTAGAGACGGTGCAAAAATAGTGTAAGAATGCAAATAACCTATATGAGACGACAATAAAATAAATTTCAGTTTCGAAAAGTAAATGAACATAAGCTTTGAAAAAAGATAAAATAATTTAAAGGAAATTTAAACAAAATAGACAACTAAAAATTTGTTAAATTATTTTTATTTGTGGGTTACAGATTAATACTTTTGGCAAATTACCTTATATATCAATGTCAGTTGCATAAGGGGCGACTTCTTCACTTTGTGGGTTTTGCTAATATACTTCAGATTCAACATCTAGGTTGACTTCTTTTCCCGCATCGTATTGTTCACGCGGTAGAGCTCTAACAGATATTATCCACCCATTTCTACTATTATTTGAGAAGCTAGTGTGAATGATTTTGATGACTGAAGAATACGACGATTCTTTCTTAACATCAAGAAATCGTGTTTCTTATCGACTTTGAATCTAACATCTTCTTTGAAAACATTAAACCAATCACACTTGAATAGAACCACCCTACGGTCAAACCTGAAACTCATTTCCATAATCTCTTCAATTTGACCGTAATACCCATCACAACTATTGCTTAGGTCACAACTGACGACGACTCCTGCCTGTTGCATGGCCTTTGCATCATTAATGGGCCGTACTCTGAATCTGAAATCATTAATTATGTAACCCGAATGGTAATGTCCGTATGTTAAAGGTGTATTAGCAATTGCATCAAAATCCTGTTGCCACCGTGGATTCCCTTGATCTTTCAGTTTATTTACACAATCCTTGAACCAATCAAGGAACTACAAGTTGCATGTAGGTGACACAGAGGATTCTTTGAATTCATTGTACAATTTATCAGATTTTGGAATTTACTTCAGAATGTACAAGTGTGCCAATCGTCAATCCATTTCCGAGATGGGCTTGAACTCCATTAGGAGGATCGACCTTCCTCCGATGTCAAATATGGATAGGTAATCCTCATCGTTACCATTAAATCCTCATCCATAATTCCATTCAAGATGATTAAATCGATTGTCTATCTCAATCATGTACATGGCATAGACGTTAATACATTCCTCTATAAGCTATCCTTCCATGATTGACCCTTCTGGCTTTACCTTATTCAAGACATAATCTTTTAGCTTCTTCAAATGTAGTTCAATTGAATAAATCCATATGTACTGCACGGGTCTAACAATTCTCACTTCATTCACAAGATGAAGCATGACATGAACCATCACGTCGAAGAATGCAGGTGGGACAATTTTCTCCATTTTGCAAAGTGTAATCACAATTTGTTTATCCTAGTATTGTAGCAATTCGGGATCTAATGTCTTCGAGCATATGACTTTAAAATATCTGCTCATCTCCATAAAAGAATCAACTACTGGATCAGGCATCACTCAACGTATCGCTAGTGAGAATAAGATTTGCATGTACACATGAGAATCATGACTTTTTAACCCATTAATCTTCTTCTGCATTTCATTTATGCAACGTGAAAACTGCGATGAATACCCATCTGAAACTCGAATATCTTTAAGGAATGAGAAAATCCTTTGCCTCTACTCTCCATTAAGAATGTATATAGCTTCTAGAAAGTGAGACTCTTCTTCTTCAACGTGCAACTTAGGATGAATACCCAAAAATTTCATATAATTCCTTATTTTAATTGTATCCTTTGGGCTATTTGTTAGGTTTAATATGTTAAGAATGTTGTTCGTTACATTCTTTTCAATGTGCAAAACATCCAAATTGTGTCTCACAGTCAAATCCTTCCAATATGGAAGCTCCATAAAAAATATGCTTTTCTTCCTAAACCCTGAATGTTGTAAGGAAGTCAAGTCATTCTTGAAAAGACAACCCAAACGTATTTCATCGAGCTATTGCAATGTCTCCATGATTTTCATTCTCGACAACCTAACAAAACTTGTACTGAGTTTATTTTTTGTATTCTTCAATGAATATCGACATGCTTTACCATCAAATCTGTCTTTGAATTATGACGTTTGCCATTTGTGTTTAATGCGAAAAAATCTGCAGTTCCCTAAGTAACAGAACTTCTTGCCTTTAGGCAATCTCAGGTGATGAGTATCATCCATACAGATTGGACATGCAAACTTTCCCTTCGTCGTATTCCATCTTGACAAATTAGCATATGATGGAAAGTCATTGATTGTCCACAGTAATGTTACGTGCAACTAGAAGAATTATTTCTTCTGTGCGTCATATGTTTGAACACCATTGTATCATAAGACGTTTAGTTCATCATTCAATGGTTGGAGATAAACATCTATCGCATTTCCTTGTTGCTTAGGTCCTGGGATAAGGAGGGTCAACATAATGAATGTGAATCGCACACATAGTCATGAAGGTAAGTTGTAAGTTAACATGACCACCGGCAATATGGAATATGACAGATACATGTTCTTAAATGGGTTGAATTCATCGCTTGTAAGCCCCAATCTCACATTTCGTGCATCATTTGTGAATAATGCGTGATTCTTGTTAAATCTATTCCACTCATCAAAATCTGTTGGACAACGAATACGTCCATCTTCGAATTTATTCTCTTGACGCCACGCCATCAATTTTGTTGTTTTACTGGAAATGAATAGGCATTGTAGTCTAGGGATCAGTGGAAAATAACAGAGAACCTTCTTCGGTTGTTTCTTCCCACCTATGTTTGTTGACTTACCCACCTTATACCTCTCCTCAGCACATTCAAGACAGTTAGTCAACCATGAGTACTCATTTTTGTATAGGACATGGTCATGACGACAGGCATCAATCTTCTCGCATTTCAGTCTGAGCCCACATATCTGCTTCTTCGCATCATATCATGACCCAAGGTACCCGGTAGGATTATTCAGCAGCTCTCCAATGAATTCAAGGCCTTAGACATTAATTTCGCTGTGGCTCTATTCATCATTTTAATCTAAAATAATTTCAGAAGGAATGACAACTTCGACATTGATGTTATTCCAGGAGCAATAGGATTCTCTGTTGCCTTGACTACATCATAAAACTCATTATAATCTCATAATGTCTTGTCATCATCTGCATCCTCAGGGTATGCTACTCTCATATCATGTAACATTTTATCCAATTCATCTCCCTGATTATCATCACTTTCTTCAAAAGCATCAATTCTCTCATTTCTAACTTCTCCTTTGATTTGCTCACAATGAGCCATACAATTTACGTAATGTGCCACCAACCGTTACATATCATACGCTCGAAAACTGTGTATCCATCATGAAAAAATCCATTCAAATAGTATTTACGTGGGCATAAAATCAGTTAAATGAATTCTTCTCATCTAAATGTTTTCCTATCATCATTAAATGCCCACTTTAGTAACGAAATCACTCCATTCTTGTATTCGTGGTAATTTGAATTCCTCAGGCTAATCTATGATTTATCCAAGATAATTAACCTAAATGTTAATGACAACCACTCATAAGTTAGATTCGAATAAGAAAAAAAAAGAGTATTTTAAGAAGATTTTCACTTGATAGCCCATCCTTGAAGCTTTGATCACAACGTTGCTTGTTACATGCAACCAGTGTTTAGAGAAATTTTGGCAGCATTTTCCTACACTTCTCTAGTATACCCCCCAAGACTAACCTTAACTACATTCCCAATAGCCCCAACTAAAAGGCGCTTCGGGAATGGAGCTAAGATTAGTTGGTATACCAAAGAAGAGCGAGAAAATGTGACCGTAATTTCTCCAAATACTAACTACATGAAAGAAGTAACCATAAGTTGTTATCAAATCTTCAAGGGCCCCCCCTTAGTTCAGAACTTCTCTGAACTAAGGATGATGACTCTTATGACATGTTATAAAGATAAAATATCGTGATGTAAGTGAAGTATACACGCACTCCGCATTGTCCGTATAATATGATCATAAGTCTTGAGAAGTAAGCATTTTGACACATTTATATCTCTCTCACAACCTGCACCTAAGGGGTTAGAACTCCTATTGTTTGTCATCAGGTGCATTTAAATTTGTGTAAGTGTCGGTATCTATAAAGTTATAATAAAAATTTCATAATGAAACATAAATATCAAATGTTCATTCATAAATTACTTTTCTAACAGTAACTGGCTCCACCCCAACCCTCTCCTCCTCCTCACCCTCTCAACCCCTAATCTTCTTCATATTCCTCTTTCTCCCTCTCCATTCTCTTCCTTCCCACCTTTCTAAAACCCTAAACCTTAAGCTTCTTAACCCGATCCCTAAATTCATAACCCTAACCCTCAAATCTTAAACCCCAAACCCTAAATGTAAAGCTTAAATCGAAGCCCAAGACCTTAAACATTCAATTCTTAACCCTAAACCCAAGGCCATAAATCCTAAGCCCTAAACTCTATGTCATAAAAAAAACCCATCGCGTAACCCATGACCCTAAACACAAAAGACCTATAACATAAAAACCCTAAACCCTATAAACACTAAAACCTAAGCCCTAAAAACACTAAACCCTAAACCCAAAAAACACTTAAACCTAAACTCTAAGAACATTAAACCCTTAACTAACCCTATAACCTAAACCCTTAACACTAAACCCTAAACCCTATAACCTAAATTCATAACTCAAACTGTAATAATAAACTAAACATTCATTCCTAACATTGAACAATAATTTAACTAAACATTCATGTTAATAATAATAATTTAAATATTGAACATTTTAAACTAAATTTAACTAAACCCTAATAATTTAACTAAACATTGAAGCATACAGTTTAATTGCATTCATAATTAAATTTCTAACCTAAGTAGTACATTGAAAAAATTAAATTAATCTAAACCTAAGTGGGGAAATTGGGGTGGTGGTGGTGGTGGCAGTAGGAGGAGGTGGTAGTGGTGGTGGTTGCGGCAAGAGGTGGTGGTGGCATCATGGCTTGAGATGGTGGTGGTGGCGGTGAGAGGTCATGGTGCTGGTGGCGGCAGGAGGTGTTGGTGTTGGTTGGCCAGTGGTGGTGGCAAGGGAAGGAGGGGGCACGGCCAATTAAGGAAGTGGATTGAGGAGGAGAAGGGCTGGTGATCGCAAAGGGCTGGTGATAACACTACATAAGGGGGTGATAATTATGTTGAATATGGCCCATCTTTAGAATAAAAGGCACAACATAAGTAGAATAGGAGCATTGCATGCATTATGTACCAAGATTGCTTATAAACTGTATTAATGGCCATTCATGTAAGCATTTGTCAAAGCAGGCCTCAGATGAGCAATCGGACCACACAGATGGATTCAGAACGACGAACGGAGTCCAACGGACTCAAGATCGGCCAAATCTGAGATCCGGAGCTCCTACAATGGGTCCAAGAAGTTCTGACCGTTGATCTGAAGATCAACGGCTCAGATTGCGCCACGTCAGCCCCGCCCCTACGCTCGCCGCGCCTTCAGTCAGCCGAGATCAAATCTTGGCCGTCGATCTTCGATCGAACGGTCGAGATCCGCGCGCCCGCCTTCGGTCTCCTCGACAAAGCGCGGGCGTGGCGCAACGGTTAAAGCACACGCTCGCACCCACGCAACACGCGTTCGAGCCGCGCGGGGTGGAAATTGAAGATGGGAGATGGGCGCGGAGAAATTGGGCCGCCCGATCAGCAGCGGGCGGCCAGGATCTTGCCACGCGGTGCGACCGTAGCTCACGAGCGTCCACGCGCGTGCGCACGCCAGGCGGAGACACGCGCGCCCGAGGCACGATACTAGTGCAGGCGAGGAAGGAGATCGGACGGCTCTCGTTCAGCGGCCGCGGATCGCGCGAGGAGAAGGAACGAGCGGGCAGCTGACCGGCGGCGAGAGGGCTTCACCGACGCTTTTGGAAGCGATTTTAGCGATGCTCTGGATGTTGCTAAAGCCCCTTCTTCTTTTAGGAAGCCCTTAACTCTATTTAAACCCCCTCCAACACCATTCAAGGCATTCACTCCCCCTTGCAACTACTCTACCCCTCTCTTAGCTAGCCTTAGGCACTGTTGTAATCGCCGGAGACGACGAGCCACCGACGGAGCCTCCTCCACTGCCGTGGCTGCCTCGTCGCTCTCCACACACACTCTCTTTCTCTCTCTCTCTCTCATTTAAGCTTTTTATTATTTTTGTTGAAGCATGTATTTAATGTTGTAAGTCATGAACTATAAGTGCATGTTTAATGAGGTTATTTTCTCGTTCAGTTGCCATTTTAATTTCTATTCAAGTTGCATGATCAAAACAAAGAGCTTTCTAACCCTAAACCTTCTCTCTCTCTATCTCTCTCTCGCTTTTCAAAATCGCACCTTTCGCAAGCAAAACTCCGCACTCTCCGTGTCAACAAGTGGTAAAGTAAAAATCTGATTTTCACGCCTCCCTGAGACCGACACTCGGACTCACCTCCGTTTAATTATTTTAAAACTGACGTTGCAAGTGCGACTATAATGACACTCCTTAACACACACGCACAAAAGCACGTCAGTTTTTGGCGTCGTTGCCGGGGAGGCAACGGATTTGTTTTATCACTTCCATTCCACATTTATTCTCACATCGTCTAATGCCCTATTTTCCTTTTTACTTGACGGTTGCAGGAATTCGGCGCATGGACGGCGAAGCGATGCATCCTACGACGGTAGCAAGGGAGTAGGCGCCTCGAGGACCGATAGTGAGTAACCTGTCTCTCATTGTTTGCTTGCGTGAAAAAGCTAAAAAAAATTGTAAAAACTGAAAAAAATTGGCGTGGTGTATGATTGCTTGACCTACATCCTTAACACATCACCCCACAAAAAAATGTACACTCTAACATTCTGAATAAATTCTTGGAGTGTTCTTTTCTTTTTCTTGAGTGGTGTTTGCGAAGCCACCGTGAGTTGACCTGGGCCGCACCACTCAACCCTAAAACTGACTCATCTAATAAAAGCTGCATGATCATTAGGATGAGTACACTAGGGTTTTAGAGCCTCTACAAAAGAAAAGGAAATCTACTTTCACCAAGTTGTGTGCAGAACTTGATGTGCCCACTGAAACTTGTTTGAAAATATTAAGACACGTCAACCCTAAAAAGTACTAAAGTAAGGATGAAACACTAGAAGACACCACATCTTAACAAATCCTTGCTTGAAAACCATGTTTTGCTAGAAGCACACACTTTGAAAGTGGAAAATTAAGAGGCACCACCCCAATCAACACCTCATCACATCACCCTAAGCACAAGCACTATCCTAACCCTTTAAAACTGAGTAGACGTGCCCTAGGCAGGACTGAGTTAAGTCTCAAAAGGTGAGGTTTTGTTTGCTAGGCACTTGGCTTTCATTCTCTTGGTAGAATCTGGTGACTAGGCTGCGGGGCAGTGTCAAACGACCGCGGTTGTGGGGTCTATGGAACTGGAGGCGCAAGCCAAAGGAAGAACCTTCCCTGCAATCCCCTCGTAATCAACCTGGCCAGATTAGCCTTGGGAAGGGGAGTCCAGTGCTTACAGACTTAATTACCCTTTGTGAGATTTCTAGGTCTCCTGAGGAATACACCATAAGGACTAGGCTTGGGTACTTGATTGAAACACATTTCTCACATCTGTCGCCCTTCGCATCCCCTCCTGTTCTTCTCTAGTGTATGCACGGGAGGCGCTCACTGCATCCCGAGTTGTGTGTTTTGGGGCGGGAATCTAGGCAACGTAATTCTATTGAAAACATGGCTGAACCTAGGGTAGATGAGGCTGAGGATCAACCCCCACCAGATGCTATGGCCATCATCCAAGCTCAAATCAATGCTAACCATCAGCAACAATAAATCCACACCATCATGCAAGCCATACAACGGTTATAGAACCCACAAGAACAACCACCACCACCTTTCCACGACATACCAGGGCAACCACCACTTGATTTACCTCCATTTCAGGACCAGCCAAGACCCCTCCGTGATTTCTATAACCCTTCTGTTATTAGAGTCGAGCCACACCTTAGGATCCCCGAGGGGGGAGATGATTTTGATCTAAAATCGAATGTCTTAAGTTTGATCCAGAGCCACTTTCATGGAAGCTCAAATGAGGACCCCTTTCAGCACCTAAAGGATCTCGACCGCATCGCACGAACGGTGAAACCTAGGAACATTAGCCTTGACATTGTTCTAATCAAGATGTTCCCTTTCTTATTAAGAGACAAGGCTTCTCATTGGCTTAGAACCCTAGGTAGACCCATCACCACCTGGGAAGAACTGAGGCATGCATTTTTAAAGAAATTCTTCCCCATAGGAAAGACCAATGCCCTCAGAAGAGCTATCACTACCTTCACACTCCAGGGTGGGGAACAATTTCATGAGGCGTGGGAAAGATTTAATGAACTTTTGAGGAAATGCCCACACCACGAAGTTCCAAGGTGGCAATTGGCCCAGATCTTCTACCACGGTCTGGATAGCAACCTACGAAACTTCGTTGATGCCTCATGCGGGGGAAACTTCCTAAACAAAGATGAGGAGAGTGCGTTTGAGCTCTTTGAGTCTATGAGCGAGAATTCGCTCAACAATGCCTCCATGAACCAGTTTAACAGGTCCAGTCAACCCCGTGGCGGGATTTATGAGGTGCAAGCAAATTCTGGAATGGTTGACATGGACATCATTGCCAAAAAGTTGGATCGAGTGGAATTGGTGGACAAAAAGATTGATGAGCTACTGAATCAGACCAGGAACCCCTTATAGACTTTCTCCCTAGAAAAGGGAGCACATAATGTTGACCTGGTCCAGCCCTTCACCCAACTGAACCTGGAACAACCCCTGACCACATTCCAGGGAGGGACCTTTGCTCCCTCGACCCTTGATTACTCCCTTCCCTCTTCATCAACATCGGCTATCCTAGAAGATGTGCAAGCCGTCCAAGGATATGCGAAACCAGACCCTTTCTCCAACACTTACAACATCGGCTGGCGTAACCACCCCAACTTTGGTTGGACAAACCAGAAATCACCGCAATTCCAAAACCAGCCCAGGCCAAACCAGCAGCCACACTTGCCCCCTATCAACAAGGACCACCAGTTAGACCCCAATATAACCAAAATAGGGCGGCCCCTCCCCCACAAAATCAAATGGATACCCTAATAAAGATGATGGCTGACATGAACCAGAAACATCAGGAGGAAATGGCCTTGGTAAAGGGATAGTTAAGCCAACTCTTGGACTGTAAACAACAAGGATCCCTACCTTCCCAACCACAACCGAACCCGCGAAACATAATTAACAGAGGTCCCAATTCGCAAGGGTTCCAAAGCAACCCCAGGCAGGCTCACATGGTCTAGCCAGCCCTGCAAACACCTCCTAGGTTTGGCGCTTCTTCGTCCTCGTCTTCTCAAGGATCACCCCATGGTCCCAATGCCTCTGCGAATGTGGTGACCTTGAGAAGTGGCACCAAAACCCAGGGTCCCAAATGGTCGACTCTCCCCGAGACTTTACCTGTTGAAATACCTGACTCAGAAGAGGCACCAACCAATGACCCAGACATGGAACCAATCCACATTCAGACACCCTACCCTGAGGCCTTGGAAATAATCAAGAAAAAGAAGAATACTGTGGAAACTGAGGAGCTGTTGGAAATTTTTAAGCAAGTACAGATTAATATTCCGCTCCTAGAAGCCGTCAAACACATCCCTACTTACTCTAAGTTTTTAAAGGATGCCTGTGCACCCAAGCGTAAGCTGAGACTGCAAGCACCTAGGAAGGTTGTACTTTCTGAGCAAGCAAGTTCCGTGATATCAAGCAACCTCCCACTCAAGCGAACTGACCCAGGAGCGCCCCTGATTTCCTGCAATATCGGGGACATGACGTTTGATAGAGCACTCCTAGACCTAGGTGCTTCTATCAATCTAATTCCAACAACCCTGTACCACCAATTTGGTTTTGGGGAGCTGACACCAACCCCTGTCACCATCCAGCTGGCTGATAGATCTGTGAAAACCCCGAAGGGGGTTGTCGAGGACGTAATTGTACGGGTCAAGGACTTCTATTTCCCGGTCGACTTTTTGGTGCTCGACATGGAAGTCCCTGAAAAATTACAGAACGCACCCATAATTTTACGTAGACCTTTCTTAGCTACAGCTAAAGCAAACATTGATTGCGACACGGGATGTATGGAAATCGCCTTCGGGGACATGAAAATGCAATTGGATATCTTCTAGGCGACAAAGTCTTTTGATTGCGATTACATTGAGGAACATGATCCCCTGGAAACTTTAATCGAGGAATGCCTCACCCTCAGTTCTATCTCAGACCACCAAACCCGTAGTTCTGACCCGTCACCATCATTACCCGTGGACCTCTGTAAGGCTGAGCATCATCACATGACACCCTTTGAAGGGATCGATGTTGAGCAACTACCGCCCTTTCCCTTCCCATCGACTGTGGTCCCACCCGCATCTGAACTTAAACCATTGCCCAAGAATCTCAAGTACGTCTTCTTGGGACCTGACCAGACCTTCCCAGTGATTATTAATTCTCATCTAACCAAGGATCAGGAATTCAGGTTGACTGCGACCCTTTCAGAACATCGGGCCGCCATTGGTTGGACAATTTCGGATTTAAGAGGAATTAGCCCCACCTATTGCACCCACAAGATTTACCTGGAAGACAGAGCCCGACCTTCCCGCCAGATGCAGAGACGTTTAAACCCTAACATGCGGGAGGTCGTTAAAAAAGAAATCATCAAGTGGCTTGACGCCGACATCATCTACCCTATCTCCGATAGCCCCTGGGTGAGCCCCACTCAAGTGGTTCCAAAGAAAGATGGGTTCACCGTTGTCACCAATGATCATGGCGAATCCATCCCCACCCGCACCACTACCGCATGGCGGGTGTGTATTGATTATAGGAAGCTTAATGAAGCCACTAAGAAGGACCACTTCCCCTTGCCATTCATTGACCAAATCCTTGAAAGATTGGCAGGGCAGAAGTATTTTTGCTTCCTGGATGGATATTCAGGATATAACCAAGTCGCAATTGCTCCAGAAGATCAGGAAAAGACCACATTCACTTGCCCGTATGGCACGTTTGCATTCTGTCGAATGCCGTTCGGGTTATGCAACGCACCTGCGACCTTCCAGCGTTGCATGCTAGCCATTTTTTCAGAAATGGTGGGTGAATACTTGGACGTCTTTATGGATGATTTCTTTGTATTCGGGAATTCATTCGACCATTGTCTGAGCAACTTGGAGAAAATCCTGAAATGATGTATCAAGGTTAACTTGGTGTTAAGTTGGGAAAAGAGCCATTTTGTGGTTCAAGAAGGAATTGTCCTCGGTCACATCATCTCGCATAGGGGTATCGAGGTAGATCGAGCTAAGGTTGATTTAATTTCCAAACTTCCTCCACCTAGTTCGGTCCGGCAAATTCGCTCCTTCCTTGGACATGTTGGCTTCTACTGAAGGTTCATCAAAGACTTTTCCAAGCTTTCAAAACCCTTGACCGACCTTCTAGCCAACGACGCCATATTCCACATGTCTCCTGATTGCATCCAGGATTATCACACCCTCCGGGACTTAGTCTCCACCGCACTTGTACTTCAACCCCCAGACTGGTCCCAGGACTTTGAGATTATGTTTGATGCATCAGATTTTGCCATAGGTGCTGTCCTGGGACAAAGGCAAGATAAGAAGCCCGTGGTGATCTACTACGCGAGCAAAACGTTGGACGAGGCCTAATGTAATTATACCGTCACAGAGAAAGAGTTGCTCGCTGTAGTATTTGGACTTGAAAAATTCCGCTCATACTTGCTGGGATCCCACGTGACTATTTACACTGACCATTCAGCCGTCCGGCACCTGTTGGCCAAAAAGGACGCAAAGCCCAGGCTCATTAGATGGATCCTGCTTTTGCAGGAATTTGACCTGGAAATCCGAGACAAGGTCGGATCGAAAAATGTGGTGGCTGACCACTTGTCGAGACTTCATCCAGACCACATTGGACCCTCCCTACCTCTATCTGATACCTTCCCTGATGAACACATCCTAGCCGTGCAAGAGAAGAAAATGCCATGGTATGCTGACTACGTCAATTACCTGGTTATAGGACAAACCCCGCCAGCTGGTCTAGACAGCAACGGGACAGGTTCTTGGCTGAGGCCAAGCACTATTTCTGGGATGATCCCATGCTGTTTCGCCTTTGTGCTGATTAGATCATCAGAAGGTGTATCCCTGAAGATGATGTTCAGAGTGTGCTTTCCTTTTGTCATGACCAAGCATGTGGCAGCCACTTCTCTGGAAAGAAAATAGCTGCAAAAGTGTTGCAGTCTGGATTTTACTGGCCGTCCCTATTTAAGGATGCACACATCTTTGCCAAAACTTGCTCATGCTGCCAAACACTGGGGATCATGACCAAGAAAGATATGATGCCCCTTCATCCCATTTTGATTGTCGAAATCTTCGACGTTTGGGGTATCGATTTTATGGGCCCCTTTCCACCATCCAACAGCTTCGAGTACATCCTGGTCTCAGTAGACTATGTTTTCAAATGGATTGAAGCCGTCGCCACCCGACGATGCGATCACAAGACTGTCATGGACTTTGTGAAGAAGAACATCTTTTCCCGATTTGGAATACCCAAGGCCATGATCAGTGATGGTGGAAGCCATTTTATCCATTCCCAATTCCGTGCCCCACTTAGAAAATACGGGATAAACCACCTCATTGCCACCCCGTATCATCCACAAACAAATGGGCAGACTGAGGTCTCCAATAGACAAATCAAGAACATTTTACAAAAGACTGTGAGACCTGACAGGAAAGACTGGTCCACACGACTTGATGATGCCCTGTGGGCATACAGGACCGCTTTCAAGACCCCGATAGGCATGTCGCCTTATCGCCTGGTCTTCGGCAAGGCCTGCCATCTTCCTGTCGAATTGGAACACCGGGCTTACTGGGCTGTCAAGCAGTGTAACATGGATCCCCAGTTAGCCGGTGCGCAGAGGACACTGCAATTATCTGAGCTTGAAGAAATCCATCGGGATGCCTTTGACAATAGTCGACTGTATAAGGAGAAAATGAAAGCCGTCTACGACCGACTCATTCATAGAAAAACCTTTGAGCCTAACTAGCAAGTTTGGCTGTTTGATGCACGCCTAAAACTCTTCCCAGGGAAACTCTGGTCCAAATGGACAGGACCATTTCGAGTGGTTAAGCCCTATTCTAATGGGGTGGTTGAAATCGGTAATCTTAACACTGGGCACACTTTTACAGTTAATGGTCAAAGATTGAAGCATTTCCTGGCCCAGGTACCTCCCAAGGAAAGTGTCACCCTCGTTGAGGGCTGACACTGAGCACCGCCCAGCTGGAGGCGTTAAACTCAGCGCTTCCTGGGAGGCAACCCAGAGGATTCAGACTGATCTGGTAGTTTACGTCACTCAGGTACTATCTTTTTGAACCCTTTTGCATCATGTATCTGCCAATAAGGACATTGTCCAACTTAAGCATGGGGGGGGTGGTAAATTGCATGATCCTGAGCTCAATTAATCAGTCTGAATGAATAAATTAATTAAAAAAAATGAATTTAGGAAGAAAACTTAGGCATTAGAAACTTGTCAATAGTGGAAAATAATACAGAAAGAACTTAAACACTTAGACTTTTCAGGCCTTCAGGCTTAATCAGCCCAGGTGTCCGTTAAAATATGGATTTAGCGGCGAATCCTTGCAACCTTAAGCTATTCTAATCCACCTACTAAATAAGGTAATAAGTATATGACTATCAATTCACCCTCTAACTCAGGAAAACTTTGAGTCTAAGCATCTGCACACATTTTTGTACAGACTCACTTCTCGGAGATTTTGACAGAAATTGGGTAGCTAATGAACTCTCTAGGGTGGTATGGCTGGCAAGTTGTCGTGGGTAACAACCCATTGGCAGGTTGTCCAGAACCCAGCCATAGGCCATTTCTTTTTCGTTGCCTTTAGGTACATTTGAGATCAGGGAAGCCACCTACAAAAAAAAAAAAAAGGAACAAGGAGAAAAGAAAATAAACCACACTTCAACGCACAAGTATGGTTGGCAAGTGATCGTGGGTAACGGTCCATTGGTCGGTTGTCCAGTGCCCAGCTCAATAATTGCATAAAAAAGACCAAAACACCTAAGGAAGAAGCGGGGAAGTAGTACAAGCCGGGGAGATATACTCTGGAAAAATCCTTGTGTTGACCCTAATTAAAACAAATGTAGGGAGAAAGCTACCAATCGAACAAATACACCTTCAGGCAAATTTGTTTCCTTTTCCAGTCACCTAGAGGCGTAGAAACTCTAAGTCTGTCTCAATTACCGTTAAGTGAGTCTATCACAACATTCACACCAAGATGCTTAGCACTTAGGGTTTTGATCGAGTTTTGGGTGGGTTGGGTAGCCGTAAAAAGTTACCAACCCACACTGAATTCTGAAAAAAATTCTTAAAAAATATATACGTTTGTATAGTTATATATTCATTAAAGCAAGGATTCGGGCGATTCGTATTTTGGCAGACATCCGGGCGCTACTTAGTCTTTGTAGATTAAGATCTATATATATTTCCTCTTATTGACAAGTAACGAAGTGCCTAAGCAATTACTTCTTGAATTCTGCAAGGAAATAAAGACTAGAATAAACCTTACTAGGGATTAGCAAGGAGTAAGCATGGGGGTATGATAACACTACACAAGGGGGTGATAATTATGTTGAATATGGCCCATATTTAGAATAAAAGGCACAACATAAGTAGAATAGGAGCATTGCATGCATCATGTACCAAGATTGCTTATAAAATGTATTAATGGCCATTCTTGTAAGCATTTGTCAAAGCAGGCCTCAGATGAGCAATCGGACCACACGGATGGATTCAGAACGACGAACGGAGTCCAACGGACTCAAGATCGGCCAAATTCGACATCCTGAGCTTCTACAATGGGTCCAAGAAGTTCTGACCGTTGATCTGAAGATCAGTGGCTCAGATTGTACCACGTCAGCCCCGCCCCCACGCTCGCCGCGCCTTCAGCCAGCCGAGATCAAATCTCAGCCGTCGATCTTCGATCGAACGGCCGAGATCCGCGTGCCCGCCCGCGGCCGCCGCGACAAAGTGCGGGCGTGGTGCAACGGTTAGCGCGCATGCCCGCACCCAGGCGACGTGCGTTCGAGCCGCGTGGGGTGGAAATTGAAGACGGGCGACAGGCGCGGAGAAATTGGGCCGCCCGCTGCAGGATCTTGCCACGCGGTGCAACCGCAACTCACGAGCGTCCACGCGCGTGCGCACGTCGGCCGGAGACGCGCACGCACACGCGCGCCCGAGGCGCGATCCCAGCGCAGGCGAGGAAGGCTCTCATCCGTCCGATCTTCGATCGGACGGTTCTCGTTCAGCGGCCGTGGATCGCGCGAGGAGAAGGAACGAGGCGGGCAGCTGACCGGCAGCGAGAGGGCTTCACCGACGCTTTTGGAAGCGATTTTAGCGACGCTCTGGATGTCGCTAAAGCCCCTTCTTCTTTTAGGAAGCCCTTAACTCTATTTAAATCTCCTCCAACACCTTTCAAGGCATTCACTCCCCCTTGCAACTACTCTACCCCTCTCTTAGCTAGCCTTAGGCACTCTTGTAATCGCCGGAGACGACGAGCCGCCGACGGAGCCTCCTCCACCACCGTGGCTGCCTCGTCGCTCTCCACACACACTCTCTTTCTTTCTCTCTCTCTCTCTCTTTATGCTTTTTATTATTTTTGTTGAAGCATGTATTTAATGTTGTAAGTCATGAACTACAAGTGCATGTTTAATGAGGTTATTTTCTCGTTCAGTTGCCATTTTAATTTCTATTCAAGTTGCATGATCAAAACAAAGAGCTTTCTAACCCTAAACCTTCTCTCTCTCTCGCTTTTCAAAATCACACCTTTCGCAAGCAAAACTCTGCACTCTCCGTGACAACAAATGGTAAAGTAAAAATCCGATTTTCACGCCTCCCTGAGACCGACACTCGGACTCACCTCCGTTTAATTATTTTAAAATCGACGTTGCAAGTGCGACTATAACGACACTCCTTAACACACACGCACAAAAGCACGTCAGCTGGTGGTTGTAAGGATGGTGGTGATGATCATGGTGCTAGCGGGCATGGGGTTGGTGGTCACGGAGGAAGGAGGTGAGGTGGAGGTGGTTGTCGCGGAGGCCATGGGCGAAGGCACGTGGTGGTTGTAGGAGGAGGTGGTGTTGGTCTCTCGGAGAGAGGGTGGTGGCAAGGGCAGAGGGCGACGGTGTCGAGGAGTGGAGGTGGGGGAGGAGGAGGATATTGGATCCTTACCGAGGGCGGAGGTCGAAGGAGCAGAGGTGCTGTGCGCTGGAGAAGAAAGGAGTGGGGGTGCGGAGGTTTTTAGTAGGGGAAGAAAGGAGCGAAAGGGGAAGGGGTCAAGGGCACGTTGGGGTTTTTGGCCTCACTTTTCTCGACCATTTTTGATATAGCAATGAAATGACCCGTTGCCCTTTTAGTTGGATAAGACGTTTAGAGTTTCAGTCAGATGTCTGTCCAGACGTCTGGGCAAAGGCCCGAACGTCTGAAAGTGAGAATTTTTGTATGTTCCTTTGTGCTGTACGTGCGGGCGGCACGTAGAGCTTCTCTCTCGTCCACACCCCTCACCCCTAAACCCTAACACGCCCTTCTATTTAAACCCTCTTCTCACCACCCTCACCCCCTCACCACTAGCCACCACCACCTCCAGCATCCTCCCTGTGCGGTCGTGGCGAGGGAGAACGAGAGTGCCGAGAGAGAGTGAGGGAGAGCGTGGGAGGTCAGTGGACCTTCGGGAGCTTAGCGGAGCTCGCGCGGCCGGTGGCGGGCACGCACACGAGGAGGGGCTTGGGGAGGTGGCCTCCCGACCCTCTGCAGCTGCTACGGTGTGTTGCAGGTGACGCTGCGAGGAGAGTAACGTCATGAAGGAGAATCTGGTACTGGAAGTTTCCGGTATCAGACGTCTAGAGCATCGACCAGACATCTGGCGAGGCTTTAGGACGTCCGGAGCTGAAGCAGGACGTCTGAAAGCATAATATTGCGCGAGGTACGTATCTTCCTACGCTACTTTCTTCCATGCAGATTGTAGCACTGGAGATGTTGGGCTGAGAATGGGCATGCAACTTTTGTACATAGGTGAAGGGCTTTGGGAAGTTGCGCAATACGCTTTTCTTGGCACTTTTGGATGTCTGATCACGTCGCCAGGTGTCCGAAGGTACTTCTAGATGACCGGAGGATTTGTCCGACGTCTGGAGTTGGCCCTAGACAGTCACGAAGGGAGCTAGACGTCTGAGGATTCCGCAGGAGACACAAGGTGAGATCTGACGTCTTTTAAGAGGTCTGGGACTAGTCTTGGACGTCTAATTTTGGACAGTAACCATATTTTTGGCCCGTTTAGGGCCCAAACGGAATCGATTTTCCGCAAACGAAGTACTGCTATTTTTCACTCGAGTTTCTCTATGTGTTCATGTTGAGTACCTACTGTTTTGAGCTCGTCTGATGTAAATTAGTTGCTGGTATAGGTTACCAGCCGGTGGCGTGTTCGAGACTCGCAGAGACGACGAGATCTGCGGTGTAGGACCCCATTCCTCCCGTGATACCTGGTAGAGTGGTTTAATTCATTTGTTAAGATGTGAATAAAGAATATGCTTGCTTAGATTAAATTGACTGAAACTCTATGATGTGAAATAAACCCTAGGGTAGAAATGTATGAGCCTGATGCTGAGCTACTCTATTTACTTGTGATGTATGTTAAAATGCGAACTACCTGAGAAATTGAACTGTGAAACCATAAGTTGCCTGTATATAATTGAGAATTGAATTGTGAAAACACGGGCTGCCTGTATATGGATGAAGAACGAGTTATGAAACATGAGATCTGAATATGGATAAATGAAATGAATATGAGCATAAACCTTACGGGGAATTAGGAGTGGAACTCCTGGGTATGAGAGGAATCTGAAATGTTGACAGGAAGTGAGCTAGCCCTTGTGTACACAGTACTAAGGAGAGCAACTTTCCCTTTTAGTGTAGAGGGGGAGCCAGCCGCCCCTTGGGTTGAGACTCGGGGTAGGACTGGACACTCTACATCGACTCCTATTGGCTTTCACGTACATTTTACTGAGGTGAGCTACTTGTGCAGGGAGGGAGCTAGCCACCTCACGGGGCCCGGGGTTAAGCTAGCCACCCTACACCGACTTTGTTAAGCCCGCTAGGCAAACTGGGGTAGTCGAACGAGGGTATGCAGACTATCGAGGGGTAAGACCCCTGTTTGGTTCTGAGGGGAGAGACCCCTGTTCTGAGAGGGCAAGGCCCTATACTGTTCCGTGCTGTACCTTAGGCATACCTGCTAGTGAAAACGACTGACTGCATGCCAGTGTGGGCTAGGTACCCGTGCACTTATCACACATGTCGTAGTCACCGCTACGTCACGACAGTGACCTCGGGGTGGTTGATTGGGTGTAGGACTCCTGCGGGGGATTCTCTCGGCCAGGAGAGTACCACGTGTACCTTCTACTCCATGGAAAAGACTGCAATCAAGATCGTTCCCACGAGGAACAAGCAAGATCAAGAAATACTTGGATACTTTGTGAAATAGATGAACTGGAAATACATAAATGAGATAAGTAGCATGAGAATAAAACCTGCTTGTTGTTTTTACTTTACTTGCACATAAATAATGTAAACACCACTCTACTCAGCGTTCGCTGACTTCGTCTTTTCGTAACCTTATTCAGGACTAAGAGTTGAGCAGCCCGAGTTTTCGGCTGCAGAGGGAGCTAGGCTCAGCTGAGCCCAACCGTAGTAGTTTTCTTTCCAGATCTTTTGTTTCTGCTGTAGTTGTGAGTACTGGACTTTTAAATTACTATTCCTATTACTTTCTATTTTCTTTCCGCTATTGTTGTTGTGGTGGCATGTACTATTTCGAGACAGTTGCTTTACTTTACTATTTCGTTCTTCCTTCTGCCTAGTTATAATGCATGTGTGGATGTGATATTATTTTTTGGCTTTTGGTTATTTCTCGTTGGATGAATGGGTCTTGGGATTTGTCGAGGCGAGCCGATCTCGGGTTCTGTAGAGATCCCGGAACC